>OX420953.1:6629111-7879111 GCA_949091785.1 Polymixis lichenea | reverse complement strand
GAAATTCGCCCTAAGGCATAAAATCCTTATAAACAAATTCCCCCTTTTCATCCCCTAATGTGTACATTTTTGCAAAATCCATTATACGTATACATACAAACATACAACATGCCTTGTTCTTTTATATACATCGATGTCGGTAGGTAAGTTATATTGTTTAGACATGACTGGGTAATCAAAAGAAATAATTGCATTCTGTGTCACCTTCGCTGTCACAAGAATCACAAATCATAAATATCTGGAGGCAAAACTAGGCTATCGAGCGAAGCAATGCGTTACAAAGTTCAGTTCCCCATGTGGGCATTAGCTATAAGAGAATTATTGCCATTATAAGACTGTCAGAAACTGCCAACGATCCTACGCTGCATGTCGTTTAGTTAGTTAACAAGAGATTCACAATTGCCCCGACCCTTGCTCGAGCCAGTCCGCACCGCTGAACGTGTAGCTTTAAATTCGTTCCTAAATTATTCCGATCCAACCTGTTCCTTGCTGCCCCATCAACGACCTAACCAGAGGTATGTACCACACAGGCCTGTGCATGTGCCTTTAATGTGTAGTCGATTATTTTTTTAAGTTTTAAAGCCAGGGACCTCTAGGTTGGCCAGCCAGGGCTGGAGGCTTTAAGTTACTGACGCAGCCAGAGGCAACTCTCCGGTTATGCAGTGGACAACCTCCTAGGTTGATCTTCAAGGCATCTTGAAGATCAACCATTTCCAAAGAAAAAGAAAAAAATTATTCACAAATACACCTCATGGAAACAATTTTAGTGTTTTTAAAAAGTCGACTAGCGACCAGATAAGACGACCTGGCGTTTATGTTAAAAATCTCTTCGTTTTGATGCAATTTTCACCAAATATGCTTTTTTCGCTCAGCATTGATGGAAAACAAACCCTAAAGTTACGCATTTTGTCGCCTTGAAATGCGATTTTCGAAAGAAGATGACTCGTGTTTTGTAAACATTACAATCATGTAGTCAACTGCATGTCCGTGATAACAATTTGCCGATGATAACGTCTTTATTTCTGTTGAGATACAATGCTAAAGTATTTCGATTAGCAACACTCCCTAAATAGATGTTTAATGCTCTTTATTATTAAGCTTTTTTGTCTGTATGAAATAAATATGCACTCTCTGTATGAAAACTACAAGTGTAGACGCCATTTTTGTGTTACTACATTTTTTTCTAATAAACCCTGCTGAAACAGACTAACTGTACTCCTCAATTACTGCCCCCGTTTACAATTTCGTAACATTAAAGGTCGTTTTCATAGAATTAGGTATTTATAGGATTTTGTAATTTGAATCGGTAACACGCCTGTCTGTCTGGTATTTGCAACAGGTGAAAATCAACCATACACACATGGTCAGTAATAAAGAGGTTGGTCATGAAGATAGATTTCTAATTTAAATTTGAAATTTCGACAAAACGAAGCGAAGCGTAGCGTAGAATGGGATGCTACCTAGCTAGATGGAGCGACGACTTTTAAAAGGTGGCTGGTACAGACTCGATGCGGAATTATATATTCTCTGCATCACCCTAAGGTTGACTGGTAAAAAATGCCTCAGGCATTAAGTCCACCTTTGTACAGTATTTTTTTACTTGTGCAATAAGTTTTAATAAATAAATAAATAATTTATTCCGCACCAGCCCATTCCTTGCTGCCTTTTTCAAGCGATGTCTTAAACCGAGGTCCATACCTTAGCGTGTAGTCGCTTATGTTTTAAGCCCTGTCCCGGGCCTTACATTTTTTAAGGTAGCCAAAGGCAACTCCTATTAAGCAGCTGACAAAGGTTGACCTGTGAGATGTTATTCTAAAAAAAAAGACTTGAAGCGGAAGGCGAAGGGGACAGGGTTTTACGGCGCATCTTGGGAGAGGCTCATAAAGACTAAAAAGTTTTTAATACTCCCACTAGTTCCATACACGGAACTAGCGAGTTGCAGTAGTTCCTTGTGGAACTAGCTACATGGAACTATTGGGAATAAAGGTCATGTCCAGTAATGGATTGCAATAGGCTAAGTTGGTTGACTAATAAAAAACACCTGCAACAACTTTCAAATGGCAAACAAGTTGCTATAGAATATCACTTAGGCACATTAAAACATCAAAAACAGACGACGGTGGCGACCCGTGGTGGCGACGACGGACGGTATGGTAAGTTGCTGTGTAAAATCAATGAGGAACATTTAATTAGGTTCACTTAGTTACTTTATTTTTTTCTAAAATGACGTGATCAGAAATCTTTAATCAACCTTGTTCCATACTCGGAATTTTCATTCTTAGAATGAAGCAAGGCTACTTTCTTAAGAAAATACCAGTTGTACTAGTTTTGTCGTGCAAAGTGCGTCATAATTTTCTTTGGTCGATATAAATCGATCGACGTCAGTGCCAACTTGTTTTCATTGTAAGTGCATTGGCCTACTTTTAAACGACATATATTATAACTGGTTTGATTTCATGACTATTTAGTGTATTATTTAGATATCTATATACCTAAATAGTACAAAATAATAACGCTGTCTGTCTGTCTGACCGCTTAGATCTTCTAAACTCATCATTTCAGCCAAAAGACGTCCACGGCTGAACATAAGCCTCCCCTGAACATCGCATCGCCACGTTGACTGGTATTTTGCTTTTCTTATCAACCGATTCCGAATCGGTTAGATATATATCATCGGTCCATCTTGTTGGCGTAGTATTATTATTATTTATTTAAATTATGCTTACACAGGTCTGGATTTGTGCTTGGTTGATGGTAATAGGCTCGCCCCCTGTTACACGGGACTTAAATCTTACTGGCGACATGTGGGAGAAAACAGGCGTGATGTTAAATGTTGCAGCATTTAATGTAAAAAATTATAGCCCATCAACACTACTATCTATCTATGGCATGATGGGCTATATTTTTTACCTTATTATACATAATACATAGATGTAATTATATATATAACGGGATAACAGGAAAGCCGGGCTGTTGCATCTGATTGCTGATTCGTGACTTCGTCAGCACAGGAATCCATAGTGGGCGATAAACTTCAAGAATCGTTGAAATAAATACGGTGTAGCGTTGACTGTTCACTATTTTAATTTTACAGACACTTGAATTACTTAAACAATTAAGGATTGCAGCAATAATTAACGATTTAGAGCCTTGCGAGGTTTGCGAGTGACCACCACGTGCAACGGCTGTCAACAACTTAATGAACTGACACGACGTCGCCCGCCATGACAGACGCAACTCCATTCGGTGTTACCCGCTCTTAATTAAAATTACCATTTAGTTGAATTCAAATCGATTAATCGTTAAAATAACAGAATAAATTACAACTCTCGAAATTAACTGATTTTCATTATTTAATAATGCCACGCGCCGTTATATAAATCATCAACATGAAAATATTTTTTTATTTAAAATTCAAATAATTTATTGAATTATTTTCAGTCATTGGTGTTTGCAGTTATATAATATATGATTTAAAAACTCTTCGCCAACTCCTTTTTACCTTGAGAGAAATTAAAAACTTTCTTAAAATGTACTTATAAATAAAATGGAAACTTACAATTAATAGTGTCACTAAAATTAAGAATCCATATTACTAAAGCTAGCACTAGTTCTAGTTCTAAGTACTGTGCCCACGACATGTCGGCGGCGGGCGCGCGTAGATGTCCCGCGCCGCCGGCGCCGCGACGCAGCACGTGCTCCGTCCACCACACGGCACGCTCCAGTGGAGGCTGGGGCTGATCACGCATTAGTCTTCCTAGTCTTTCAACATTCCGACGAAAACTGAACAACAAAGGATGTTTTTTTTTTATTTATTTAAGCCTAATTGAGAGAAATGAATGTATGTGAAGATTTCATGTGGGTTGTGTGCACTGAGGGGATAAAGCAATATTGTAGGTTCATCTTTATCATCATTTCAGCTGAAAGACGTCCACTGCTAGACATAGGCCTCAAGCACCGCCACTTCGACCGGTTCTGTGCTTCTCGCATCAAGCAAATTCCTTTTTGTAGACGAATAAGGCCTTGCAACAAAATTATTTTAATAAATCAATCTAAATTGAGAAAACGATGAAATGTTGACAAGACCAGTGGCACGTCAAGCACGCCGACCACCTCTGGACTCATCGCTGAGCTCCGCCTCACCGCCGCCGGTAACGAGCCTAACCGTGGGTGCTGTGACGACACCGGCCGCGGTAGTTGCGTTGAGTTCGATCGACGAGAATTTCTTCCCGCCCACGACGTCACCATCTGCTCTTCGACGGGTACACTGGCCGCCGCACGGCTTAGGACCTCGAGGCCCACCGGTCTCTGATAAGGTCCAGCTCCCGGCGGAAGTGTGCAGCGCACGAGATGGACACGATCCATTAATAAGAATGTCATGCGCTCATACTACGGGGCTATAGAGGGGGGACACAATCTGACTGCGTGCCTTGTTCGGATGCTCTCTCTGTTTCAGGTGCTGTCAACGTTTGGCAAGATTTAATTTAATTTTAGTCAATCAATCTTGACAGAGTTTTATAGGTTTAAAATATTTGAGTTGAGTAATTGTACCTCAAGGCCGTTGCAGCCTTAAGCGCTAGTGTAGCTACTCAAACCTTAATGTGTTTCGCTGCTGCTGTTGAGCGAACCGAAGGAGCGAAGAGTAGAATTCTATTCGTTCGGTCTCTACTCATTTGGTCCTGTGCTGCATTGTTTCATTTTGCTTTATGCTCACCTTGATCAAATTAAATTAAAGCATATATTGCGAATATTTTTTGCCCGTTTATCTGTTTGTCAATGCATCCAATGTTCCGGATAGGTGCAATAACGGCTGAACGCATTTGGTTGAAATTTGACACACAGATAGTTTTTGACCTAAATTAACACATAGGCTACTTTTAATCCCGGTAAAACGTTCCCGTAGCCATATTGGCCACAATTGAAGTGAGCCATATTGTCCACTTTAACAAATAAAATAACAAACTAAAACAAATAAACTTTGCATTACTTTGCAGAACAAAATTCGCAAAAGAAAACATTGGTTTCCACTCCTGAGTATTCTTCGTGAGCCCATAATTTACAACATAGGCATTGAATCCACGGTCCGCCTATGTTATTCATAGAATAAAGACCCTCACAATACAGACACTTTGCATCCGAAACATTGCTCCTATCAGGACTTTCGTCAGAGCTGTCGTCGTACAAAGGTTCATTTTCTTCTTCCGAGCTAGACATTTGTACCTCCTTAGATTTTGTCTTTGTCTTTTTACCCTTGCCTTTTCCTTTCTTGGCTTTATTCACAGTCTTTTCGATTTGGTCTTGTTTCTTTTTTAATGAGTCTAGCAATTCATTTTTGTACACAGATGATGTTAGCAATGTCGACTTTGCAGCTTTTCTGCGTCGGTTAGTAGCTTTCTTAGGTGCTACTTCTGGTATCGGAGATAATTGGAATGGTGTTATAAAGTTATGATCTCTTGAAGTTGATGGCTGTGGCGACGTTGCAATGGGAACTAAAATATTTTCGAAACTTCCAGATGGAGCTTTGTTCTGGGTTCTTTAAGCCGAGGTAGCATTGTTAGCTGTCGCATAACTCATATCAGGTTCATTTATGGAAGGTGTTACATCAAAAGATTCATTTTCTATTGCGGGAGTAGACGAATTAGTTGGTTCTGGTGTGATGTTTTCTTGATTGGAGACTTTACATTCTTGGTCATTCATATCAATAAAATCATGATCTTTAAAAACATTTCTGTCTATCGAATATAGACCTGTTGTACGAAAACCACTGACAGCTATCTCACCGCTTTGAGTGCGTAGATACACGCATTCAAATACTTCCATTATATCATATTGGGTTAGGGGGCGCACCACATCCTACAATCCTACAAATCCTTCTAATCCTACTAAAATTATAAATGTGAAATTTTGTATGTATGTATGTATCTTGTGTTTGTAACTGAATCACGCAAATACGGCTAAACGGATTTGGATGAAATCTGCCACCCAGATAGTTTATGACCTGGATTAACAAATGAGATAATTTTTATCTCGGTAGTACGTTCCCATGGGATGATTTTCGATATCCACGCGGGCGTAGCCACTGGTTAAAGCTAGTTTTCCATAAAAATGACCTTGAAAGTCTACTGGACAGAGTTCAAATCAATTTGTTATCCGATCACAGTATTTAGCTAAATATAGCTCACGAGAATCAAGTATTAATTGATAAGAGTCGTGGAGCGTATGCCTCAGTGATAAATGATATCGTATTGTATAATCACTGCCGCATACTATTATTATCATTGTTTCTTTTTTGCAAATCATTATATTATTATGGTATTACCCAAAAGGACAGCCGATGTAGCGCAAGGCACTCAAAATTAACTATAAGTTTATTTATTTACAACGCGACTTCGTTCGCGTCAAATTTCCGTGCGAGTACTTCGTATTTGTGATTTTTTCTCTTTGCTCGGCTCCTATTGGTCTTAGCGTGATGATATATAGCCTTCCTCAATAAATGGGCTATCCATCACTGAAAGAGTTTTTCCAATCGGACCAGTAGTTCCTGAGCTGAGCGCGTTCAAGCAAACAAACAAACAAACAAGCTTTTCAGCTTTATTATTAGTATAGATAAATAAATATGTAATATATATATATAAATAATATAATAAGTTCAGTTTAATCGCGGCACGGCGGACAGAGCTCCGGCAGGATCTCATGACGACGTGGAAAGTGCGATTGTCGCAACCCAGTGCTGGGCACGCCACGATTGCAGCGGTAAGTCCCCTCTTTGAGGAGTGGATTGAGAGGCGGCATGGCGTCCTCACCTTCGGCCTGACACAGGTCCTCACCGGACACGGCTGTTTCGAGAGGTTCCTGTTTCGGATAGGGCGGGAGGAAACGCCCGGGTGTTTCCATTGCGAAGATCGCCCAGAGGACACGGTGGAGCATACGGTGGAGGTCTGCCCGGCTTTGGCGGAGCACCGCCGTGTCCTCGTGGAGGTGATCGGCGGCGGCGATTATACCTAATTCCTTTGAATGATCTCATTTGCGATGGTTTGTTTAACACTTTTTTTATGTTCTATGTGTCTGGCGTCTATTGTCGTTTTTTAGGTACTAGGATACTTTCTGGTAAATATACAGGATAAGTTATTATCCAGTGTGCAAATTATAACTGTAAATTCTGCATATCATTTCAGCCCCCAAAAAATCCGTCGGGTATACAAAAAAAAATCATCTGTTTCATAGAAAAGGGTAACCTACGCGGTCAAAATGTATGGAACAGCTGATTTTTACGCTGAGGCATATCATCCTAGACGGATGATATGCTGAATTCATGGTTACAGTTTGCGCACTGGATAAAAACTTCTCCTTTATTGTATTGAGGAGTAGATAATTAAAGAAATAAAGCACCTAGCATTGCTTTGTTACCAATTCAATACTAAAAGAAAGGTTTGGAAACAAAGTCAAAGTTTACATCAATTTAGAGATTACGATACGCAAAAGTTATCACACATTATCGCTGTATAGCTGCCAATATTTTTACATACCGTTCTTATTTTAACACAAATATTACCTACTGATATTCAAAAGTCGAACTACTCGTGTTTTTCACATGTAAGAAAATGAAATAAAATGCATTATCTAATAGCATAACTACAAATAACACAAATAAACAAATATGGCAACGCAAAAAAAATATTACATCACATTATTTAACACAAATACTATCTGAAATTCAAAAGTAAAACGGCTTTCGTGTTACACAATTTTGTGTAATCTCTCACATAATATCCAAACTATAAATAGAGCCAAACACCAACAAACTAATCAGTATAGCTTCTTATTCCAACCAGTGAACAATGATACCTCTTCTACTTATATTTACGTGCTTAAATTTGGTGATAAGCCCAAATGAAGCGGCGAAAATATTAGCTGTATTTCCAGTTCCATCTATCAGTCATCAAGTTGTGTTCCGTGCTTTAACTCAGGAACTAGCTAAAAGAGGACATGAGGTGACCATCATAACACCAGATCCGGCATTCCCTAAAGGAGGAACACCTCCCAATTTGACAGAGATCGATGTCCATG
This sequence comes from Polymixis lichenea, assembly GCA_949091785.1. NCBI lineage: Eukaryota > Metazoa > Arthropoda > Insecta > Lepidoptera > Noctuidae > Polymixis > Polymixis lichenea. The sequence continues at coordinate 7,871,044 of OX420953.1, read as the reverse complement.
ATATATCTTACGATGTATGGCAAGAAGATGTATCGACAATACCTTTTGGTAAGAAAAATGGTTTACTAACAGAATATGCTGTTATTTTCAAATTGATGGCAAAAGTTGTCGACGTACAGTTGAAGGATGAAAATGTGCAGAAATTGATTCGTGATAAGAACAGAAAGTTTGATTTGATATTTGCCGAAGCTGTTGTAAGACCAGCTGTTGTGTATTCACATATATTTAAGGCACCTGTGATCTTAATAAGTTCATTTGGACCATGGGCTGATAATTACGATGTATTGGGCGCTCCTACCCACGCGCTTCTCTATGCAAATAACATGAGTCGAACATTTTATAACCTCACGATGTGGGAAAAATTGGTGAAACTATACTATAGATTCAATATAGAGCTGATGCAAAGACGTAGCTATGAAGAAGAGAATAAAATGCTCCAAAAACATTTTGGAAAGGATCTTCCACCGCTTCAAGAGATATACAATAACGTTGCCATGTTCTTCTTGAATTTGCATCCGACAGTTGAAGGTAGTCAACCTGTTCCCCCGTCTGTGGTTCATATTGGTGGTATACAGCAGAAATCTAACAAACAATTGCCTGCAGTAAGTATTTTTTAATAATTCAGATTAGTTAATAATCGAAGTAGGTATCCAATAAAATATAGATGATAAAAAAGCATAATAACAGAATGTAAAATTCAATTTCGTAAACTATACATTCAACTTTTTATGAAAATGAATATCTAATACGATTTTATGTTCAAATTCAATTTAAAAACTTTGAACAGTACTTACAAAATCTTATTTGATACGGCATAGCGCAAACCGGTCGTGAAACAATTTTTTAACCGACTTCAAAAAATAGAGGAGGTTCCCAATTCGACAGTATGCTTTTTTTTTAATGTTTGTTACCTCATAACTTTCAACTGGGTGAACCGATTTTGATAATTCTTTTTATTTGAAAGCTCGTGCTTCCCGTGTGGTCCCATTTCAATTTCATGTAGATCTGATGATGCTTTTCGGAGACAGACAACGGAACTCTTAAAAAAATAACAGTAAACAAACGGCGATTGCTGCTATCGCATAAATATGCATTGTTTTGACCCCAAGGATAATGAAATTTCGAATTATTGGGGTAGGTACTATAACTAAAAAGTGAAAAATAAAAACATTTTCCAAAAATTTTTTGTCACCGCCTTCCGAAATTAAAGTTATTTTTCACTTTGTAGTGTTTTTTCGGACGTCAGTTGTTTTTTTTGGAAAAAGTTTTTATTTTTCACTTTGTCTTGTGCTAACAGAAGTGATAATTGTTATTTTATTTATAGGACCTCAAATCGTACTTAGACTCTTCCAAACACGGCGTGATATACGTAAGCTTTGGCACAAATGTCGAACCATCTTCATTGCCTCCAGAGAAAATACAAGTTCTAGTTCAAGTGTTAGCTCGATTGCCGTATGACGTGCTATGGAAGTGGAACAAAGATGAACTCCCAGGACGTACTGAGAACATGAGGATATCCAAGTGGCTGCCGCAGTCAGACCTACTGAGTAAGTTAAAACTTCTAAAGTATGCCTCAGATAGTTTTGGAACAGATATTAGACAGTAAATCTTTACGCTAGGAAACCTCTTTGGCCTGGTTGGTTGCAAGCACGACAATTTAAGGTAGGTTCTCGGTTTTAATCCCCAGAAGAAAAGCTATTAGGGTTTTTCATTAAAAAATTCAGTAGGTAACAACCTGGAGCCGTTCCGTGTGGTGCCGGACGTAAAAGAATAGCACCATCACATTTCTTCCCGTGGGTGTTGTAGAAGGCGACTAAGAGACTTACTAGAGAATGGGCAGGAGCGTTCTCTATGCATTTGACCACCATACTGCGATCGCCAACCCGCCTGCCAAGCGTGACGATTATGGCAAATCCGTCCTTTTGGGGGAGGCTTATGTCCAGCAGTGAACGTCTTTCGGCTGATATGATGGTTCAAACCCAGACAGGTGCTTTACTTTGTGTAAATTAGTTCATCACCATTGCTCTCAGAAGGGTAAAGGAACGCATCGTGAGGAAACCGACGTATCTTAGAAGCATAAATTCGAAGACATGTGATATCTACCATGCCGCGTGGTGGCCCAAGCAGTGGGAACATTATAAGGTAATTATTTAGCAGCCTGGAATCTGGATTCGTGTGCAGTTTATTACAATAGTCTAAGCCCTTATCACTTGTGATTTATAGCTTGCAAAATGTGGGCATACTAAGTCATCTCTAACTAACCCTTTAAGGCATACAAGCGTAACGTAAGGCTGTATAAGAAAACTGTGGCCGTATTTCAAATAAATAAATAATTGATATTATGTATTCCAGAACATCCCAAAATAAAGTTGTTCATAACACAAGGAGGTCTACAATCAACAGACGAGGCTATCACAGCAGGAGTACCTCTGATCGGTCTACCGATGTGGGGAGACCAATGGTTCAATGTAGAAAGATATGAACGCCACAATATTGGCATTCATCTGGATATGGAAACGCTTACTGAAGAAATATTTGAGAACGCCATTAAGACTATTATTGGAAATGACAGGTACATAGCCTTGTTTTTGGTTAGGCATACGCAAAGTATGAACTATTTACGTAAATAAATAAATGATGAATTCCAGCCAAGGTAACAAGACGGTACAGTGATACTGTTAAGACGAGCCACAGAAAAAAAATATTTAGTCCTTTGAAGAGGTCAGTGAGTCAACACTGACTTACTTAAAAGACAATAATTTGCATATACAACCTTAACGAGGTCGAAAATATGGGTGTTATGGATCAACTTGGATGAGGCCTAAGTCCATCAGCGGCATTGGGCTAAATGTTTAGGCATCGTCTCTCGTCTTTCTTTGTCAACTTGGCCTAACAGTAAACGAATTATTTCCAGCTATCGTCGCAATGTTGAAAGACTAAGAAGACTGATGCGTGATCAGCCCCAGCCTCCACTGGAACTCGCCGTGTGGTGGACGGAACACGTGCTGCGTCACGGTGGCGCGAAACATTTGCGCGCGCCCGCCGCCAACATGTCGTGGGCGCAGTACTTAGAACTAGAACTAGTACTAGTCTTATTAATAGGATTCTTAATTTTACTCACACTATTTATTGTAAGTCTCCGTTGTATTTATAAGTATGTTTTAAGTAATCGTTTGACTACTGTCAAAGTAAAAAGAGATTGACGAAAATAAATTGTAAAAATAATGGGTAAATTCGAAGATTGCCAAAGATTTCTTTTTATGTTAGTGACTTATGTGACTGAAAATAATTTTAAAATATTTTTTCATTTTTTTAAATTATTTTGTAACATAATTTCCTTTTTGGTGCTTAATCCTTGCAACCGGACTGCGTGTATGACCAGATGAACGTAAAAGAGACAAACGGAGTAGGTATGAATCGTAGCCCGCGGCGTTCAATAGTTTCTACCTGGGACCCTGACGACACGGCGTGTTTTTATGTGTATTTTATAATTTCCTATTTCATAATCATTGGCTTGTTGTACCTAGTTCTACATTATTTAACTGAAACCTTTATCAATTTTTAAGCAAGGAGTAATTTCGCATTTGAACTTACTTTTTTAAATAATTCACACAAACACACACACACACACAAAACCAGCCTGTGATGTTCCCATTGATAGGATACAGGCCTCCTCTCGTTGCACGTGCTCCACTCGAGCCCAGTGCGGGTTTGTAAATGTCACATGTTTACCTCATAATGTTTTCATTCACCGTTTTATGAGCAGTGGTGTTGAAATAGAATACACAAATTAAAAGTGCCTGCCTGGGTTTCAATTCACGATCTCGTAAGTCAGGGCCGATACCACTAAATCACCACTCCTCTATTTATATTGGATAAGTTTTTGACCAGTGCGCAAACTGTTACCATGAATTCAGCATATCATTCTAGATCCCCCAGCGCAGAAATTTTTCGTCGGTTATCCAAAAAAGGTCAAAATGTATGGAACAGCTGATTCTTTTTTGTATAACTGGCGAAAAAATTCTGCACTGGGTGTCTAGAATGATATGCTGAATTCATGGTTACAGTTTGCGCACTGGTTAAAAATGTATCCTGTATTTAAATATAGTGTTTAATATTGCACGTTGGAGAACCTTTCAGGTGCAAGTTCGACTTGCACTTGGCAGGTTTTTAATATAACACTGAAAGGACCACGTGGGAAGCCACAAACATCAAACTACTAGTCCAGGGTTGTATCACTGAAATTCATTTTCAGTGAAAGGGCGATAATTGTGCCAAAAGTGGAAATAGTGGTTTAACCTATGAGCCAAGCCAAGGATGAACGAAATTTTCAGTGCCGGGAAATGTCTGAGGGCCTAGACAAAGTCACATTTCTTCAGAGATAACGATGATGGAAAAGTCAAAAATGTATAGGCTTGACATGCTATGAGTCATTTTATTAAACAAAATGAGACTGTCTAGGCCTTGTGCATCAACATCATCATCATCAGTCTACATTACTCCACTACTGGATATAGGCCTCTCCAATTACAAGCCATTCAGTTCGATTTTCGCCAACTTTCATCCAGCTGTTACGAGTCACCCTACGAAGATCGTTGCTCCACTTGGTTTCAGAGGACGTCCTTCCTTACGTATTTACATTATGCGTACAAAAATACATACATACATACTTTTTTTTGGCTGGTAAATCATTAAATAACTTTTCCCGCTCTGTGTGGAGCAGGTGGTGTTAGACTTTTACTGACTAAAACCCACCCGTGTTCCATCAGTTGCCTGTGTGCCAGGGGCCGCGGTATCTCTTTCGAACAACCCGCACCCCTGGCAGATACATACATACATACATTCAGGTTCATTAATAGAAGTATATCGAGTTGATTTCCTAGCATGCGAGAGAAGCCTTGGACAGTTGGTGAGTTTATTCATAAATAAAAAGAAAAGGTTTATTCTGTAACGACAGGATTTTATCTTAAAGGATTATTACATTCTAAAGAAAATAAAAATACAATAAAAAACATATCGGGGAAGCTTCATTGTAATTATTTGTCAAAACAAATAACGCAACGAGTAATGACGTTGAAATGGAGTTTCTAGATTAATTGTCTTTTTTTTAACAAGACGTCATGGGACTGATAATAATATTAACAGTCATGAACATGATAGTCAATGTTTGGCCAATAAATAGACGGACACAACGTCTCACAGCTCAGTTGATTATCCTAAGTTTATTAAAGTAGTTGTGCATCATGTCGGTTCTTCTCTATATAACTTTAATTACGTGTTTAAGTATAGTGGTTAATCAAAATGAAGCTGCGAAAATATTGGGAGTTTTCCCAATTCCATCTGTCAGTCATCAAGTTGTGTTCCGCGCTCTTATGCATGAACTAGCTAAGAGAGGACATCAGGTCACTGTCATCACAACAGATCCGGCTTTCCCTAAAGGAGAAGCGCCTGCCAATCTGACAGAGATTGATGTCGGTAAGGTATCATATCGAATGTGGAAAGAAGAATTCTTGGTTAAACCAAAGGGTAAGAAAGGCAACTTAAAGGAAGATTTCAACATAATCTACAAAGTTATAAATGACATGTTTGATGTTCAACTAAAGGATAAAGAAGTGCAAAAATTGATTCATAATAAAGACAAAAAATTTGACTTGATCTTCACAGAAGCTTCCGGGAGACCAGCAATTGTATTTTCACATATCTACAAAGCACCTGCGATTATGATAAGTTCTTTAGGCGCTGTAAGTGACAATTATGAAGTTATGGGTGTTTCTATGCACCCGTTTTTGTACCAACGCGCTCTTAGCCGAAGAATATATAACCTGACTTTATGGGAGAAAGTAGTGGAATTATATGATTACTTGACTATAGAATGGATTCATCGGAACAGCTATGAAGTAGAAAATAAAATCATAAGGTCTCATTTTGGACCTGAGACTCCACCAGTTCAAGAGTTGAATAACAACATTGCCATGTTCTTCTTGAACTTAAATTCAGTGTTTGAAGGGAATTTACCGGTTCCTCCATCAGTGATACACATGGGTGGTATACACCAGAAGCCTCGCAAAGATTTGCCACATGTAAGTACTTTTGCATTAGCGTTCAAAATAATGTAATTTTTATGTCATGTCTTAATTTTCTTCTTATAAAAGAAGTTGTGTGATAGATGACAATTAAAAAATAGGAAAGGATTGACGGCTGATGAAGATATATGGAGGAAGAAAAAGCTCTACTGACCCTCCATACATCAGATTTTGTATGAGGGCAGGATGATACATATGACTTATTTGATCCAAAGATAATAAAATTATGTGTTGTTGCAGGATTTACAGTCGTACTTAGATTCCTCCAAAAATGGCGTAATTTATATCAGCTTTGGCACAAATGTGGACCCAGCATTGTTTCCTCCGGAAAAACTAGCGACTTTTGTACGGGTGTTATCTAAATTGCCTTACGACGTGCTATGGAAGTGGAACAACGATGAACTGCCCGGACGTACCGAAAACATCAAAATATTCAAATGGCTGCCGCAGTCAGACCTTCTGAGTAAGTGATTTCTTGGATTTATTATTTTTGTAAAGATTGTTCATCCATTTAATGTTAAAACTTTTTTGACCCTGTTGACCGTGTCAGTAAAATAATCATCAATATAAAAATTGAAATGATAATAAAATTTAACGATCACGTAGGTATACTAAAAAATTATACATATACGTATCGGAAAATTATACTAATGTATTTTGAAGCAACGATGATGTTTAGTTGAAAATCAACTAATACACTGTTACTATACAATGAATAAACTACTAAAAACCTTTGTGATTTCCTTCATTGAACTTTGTTGTATTTTATGTCGACTATGAATGTGGACGTAAGTCCCAATGAAGCATTAGAATTTTATAAATTTCGTTTTCTACCATGTTCCTTGTGACAAATAGATCTGCCTGTTAAGCATTAGGTAAAATTAATGAAATTTTCACAGGGCACCCTAAAATAAAGCTATACATACAACAAGGAGGTCTTCAATCAACAGACGAGGCTATCGAAGCAGCAGTACCTCTGATTGGTCTACCAATGTTTGCTGATCAATGGTACAATGTGGAGAGATATGTAAAACATCATATTGGACTACAGCTGGACCTAGAATCACTTAACGATGAAATCTTGGAGAACGCAATTAACAAAGTCATTGGAGACGATAGGTACCTACTGACCAAACATTTTGCATGTTTTATTTATAGTTCTTTCATTCTACTTTCTTTTCTTTCTATTCTATTCTTTCTTTCTTTCTTCTACTTTCTTGTCATGTTGCGCCGACCCCAAATAAATTGGGATAAGGGCAGGAGAATGATGATGATTCTACTAAAAAAGGTTGCATAATAATTTGCTACTTTTATTAGCATATTATTAAGAATATTAAGTCGAAGCTTTCTCATACAGTTTTTCTTTATGTAGATATTTAGGGTTCCATAATTCGATTAATCAAGTCTGGTCAAACCACGCTGGGATCGGTGAATTTCATTCAATTTTGATGTTTTAGGGTTTATACAAAGTTCCAGATGAGTTTCACCATCGTATGGACCTGGACTACAAATTATTCCTGCTGATTTTATATAAAAACTGGTTTTGCATTTATTACCAGGTCAACTTTCATATACCTAACAGAAATCTATGGGAATTAATTTATTTAAAGTATAATTTGTCAAAATACTATTCTAACCTAGTTATAACCAAAAAGGTGGCTAAAAGATTTAATATAACCGTTAAAATCGTGTTTTTTTACAGCTATCGACAAAATATTAGAAGACTAAGCAAGATCATCGAAGACCAGCCGATGTCTCCTCTGGACCGTGCAGTGTGGTGGACGGAGCACGTGCTGCGTCACGGCGGAGGAAAACACTTGCGTGCGCCAGCCGCCAACATGTCGTGGGCAGAGTACCTGGAACTAGAACTAGCACTCACTCTTTTATTAGGTTTTATAGCAGTTATAGCAGTCCTCATTATCTCAGTAAAATTCCTGTACCATCTAATTTTAAAAAAATATACCAATGGGATTAAAATTAAACGTTCGTGATGTGAAACTTTATAAAATAAATGTACGAATATCTTTAATAAAAATTACGCCACTAAACCAATGATATAAATTACATAAACCGATGTAACGATTTGCCTAATAATAGCAAACATAAATGTGAAAACGAAATTTGACATTCCGACAACTGAGTTTAAGTCCGGGCAAGTACCGAAGTGTGACTTTTTCAATTCATATTAAACTCACATAAAAAAAAAACTTCGTGAGAAAACTTGTGCTTAAAGTCTGAAATCGCCAACCCCTCATGAGAAAACGTGGTGATCAATGCTCGTGCTTTCTTGGTATGAGAAGAGGCTTTTGTCTTAAAGTAGGACACTTATAAGCTGGTAAAATCGCTACTAATATTATGAATGCGAAAGTAACTCTGAATATCTGTTACGTTCCATGTGATCTGGAGGCAAAGATCCTCGCGCACACTTGGGAGTGACGCGAGGAGGCCAAACGCCGGGGCGTAACTCCACTGCCGCGTGATATCGCGGCACGGCAAAGAGATTTCAGCAATAACTGATGGGGCCCGCAAGGGTTGATGCCTGCCAGGGGTGCGGGTTGTTTGAAAGAGATACCGCGGCCCCTGGCACACAGGCAACTGAGGGAACACCGGTGGGTTTTACTCAGTAAAAGTCTGACATGCCCTTCTGCTCCACCCAGAGCCGGAGAAGTAATTTGATGATTTCCCATCCAAAAAAAAAACTGTTACGTTTTCACGCCTAAACCGATTAACCGATCGTCATGAAACTTGGCAGAGATTTATAGCCTGGGATATGGAGCAGGACATAGAATACTTTTTTATGCAATTACCAACATCCACGCGAACGAAGCCTTGGGCAAAAGCTAGTTATTAATATTTGGAGAAAAATAAAAGAGACAATGAAAATTGTTTATTATTTGTTGTGTTTGTTTCGTCTACAGTGACTAATTTGTCACTTGTTTAAGCTACTCTTCGCACCAAGTACGGCTTCTTGAACTTTGTTTGCGAAGTTTCGACTTTTGTGGCTTTTTGATATAACTTTTCTGTCATCGTCTATTCACGGAAAACAGTATGTTAGTGAAACTATACTAGTAACAATTTTTTATTCACATCCCCTCCTCGATAAAGCTTACTCATAAAAATGTCATGCACATCTTACAAAAATTCACGGGTCTAGCCCGGCAGTAATATTGAATTGAATTGCACCAGCTGGTATAACATTTGAATTTGGAACACCATCTAAAAGCCAGAAATAGTTATTTGTTAAGCAAGGCTGCAGTTTTTTTTTGGCGCGAGTACTTGTATTGAAAACTGAGCAAGCGAAGGATTCTAGGATTGAACCATGAGCGAAGCGAGTGGTTCAAATATAGAATACTGAGCGTAGGGTTTTAAAGGTACGAGATGCAGAATAAATTTGCTGCCGAGCGAAACATACAATTTTTCACCTCACTACAGCGAGGAAAATACTAGGTGCGAGAAAAACACCCTAAATAATATATTAAATTAGTGTAGTTCAATGAATTATGACAGCATTGCATTAGTCTTCGAAAACGTTTTCATGCCTTTAGAATGTCTCCATGCATTGAACAAAATGCTGCGCGATGCTTCTTCCGAAAAAATCGCGCAAAAAGTACATAAGAATGTACTTTTCGCGCGATTTTTCTAGGAGAAATCTAAATTCTAAATTCGGCATTAATTAGTGTAATCGGTTTTTTTTTTCATGCAGTCGTCGTGCTTGCCACTGTGATTATTCAAAAAATGGGGTTGGTGCACTGACATGAAATAAGTAATGCATAATAGAAAGATTCGAATTTCAAAAACTCTTTCCACGCTAGCGGTTAAAATGCACTTTTGCACGCAGATTTTCAATGACAAACAGAATCTTTCCGAGGTTGCGAGGTGAAAAAAAAATTGAAAACCGTATTGCTTTTTTATATCTAGCAGGAGGTGTCAATAGTTGAGTTTTCTCCTCGGGGGTAAAGGTGCTTTTGTCTTGTGGTTTGACAAAACTTATGAATTCAAACAAGACCTTGCTGCCGATTTTAAAAATAATAGTGGGTTTTTTTAAATTTAATAGTCAAACTGTTATTAAAGGACTGGTACATCTCTCGCCTCGGTTTTAATGGCAGGCGTTGAAGGCGATAAACATCACTTATAAAATAAACACGATACTGTAGAGACAATGATCTGCATAGTTTGTGGCAAGCAATGGTTTTGATTAATTATGAGAAAATGGTATACAAATTATGAGATTAACTCCAATAGGAATTTAGAATAGAAGAAAAAACGGTAGGACTCAGTATAAAATAGCTAACAAGCGGATATCATTATCATCATCATCATCATTTCAGCCGCAAGACGTCCACTGCTGGACATAGGCCTCCAACAAAAGGGGGGTTTTGCCATAATCGCCACGCTTGGCAGGCGGGTTGGCGATCGCAGTATGGTGGTAAAATGGATAGAGAAAGCTGCTGCCCATTCTCTAGTAAGTCTTTAGTCGCCTTCTACGACACCCACGGGAAGAAATGGGATAGTGCTATTCTTTTACGTCCGGGACTACACGGAATATCATTATAGAAAAATATATTATAATATATTAACATCATCTGCCTTTTTCCAACTATTTTTGGGTCAGGTTTCCAGTCTAAGCAGATGCATCTGAATACTAGTATTAAAAAAAATATTTATTGATAAAAGGGGCACGTTTACAATAAATACTTTAACAACTAAAATAGAGCACAGTTGCTAATTTGTCTGAACTAGGTTGAACCTGTGCTTCGAGCTACAGAAATGTACAAATAATAAATTAACAACGTGTATAAAGTATTACCTAAAATAGAACTTAAGTCAACAAAAGTAAAAATGCATGTTAGCGGTTTTATTTGCAGACAACAAGTAGATCTTCTGTCTGTGCATAATCAATGGATAGTAAATGTTTAAGTACAATTTTTTTACAGCTATAGTAATTTAATTTATAGTTTTATATTTAATCTATTGTACAGAAATGGGCCTAGAAATGTATAAAATCGTTCTACAAAGACATGTTTTGAGGTTGCTTTAGCTATGTATACTATATCATTCCGTGTCTTGTTAGTATTGTCAGCATTGTAGGTAAGCATGGTGTGCTGTTTTAATACTAAGTGCGTAATAAAAAGCTGGCGAACAGTGTTTTTTCTTTTTTGAATGGCATCTCGTAGTTGACCTTGAGAGGCCGTGACTACTGAACCGGACTTTCCTGTGGTTGCCTTAAGAAAACTTAAAGCTTCCAGCCAGGGGCGCAAAACTACTTACACTAAACGACAGCACGCTGAGGGCACCCCCTGTGGGGTACGGGCCTCGGCTCAGGGCGTCTCTGTTCAGGGGACAGCAAATTGGGACAGGCTGAATCGAAAATTTTCAAATATTATTAAATCTCGGGGAATTTAACTCTGCACAGGCTCAGCTGTAGCGCGGGCTGGCTCTTCAACGAGCAACGGACGGTCGGGCTGGCGAATAGTGAGTACATTGCAGAATTTATATAGCAGATCTGTGGGAAAGGGATGGAAGTTTGCTACCTTTAAAATTGCTCTCTGAGCTGTTTCAAGAGGAAGCAAATTAGTTTTAGGTGCACCAGCCCAAGAAGTGATACAGTATTGAATAATTGATTGACATGGGGCCAAATAAACTTGTGTGATTACTATTGAATCTGCTAACGTTCGCAATTTTTTTTAAAATACAAATGTGAGTTTGCGCACTCTTTTTTACATGGAGCGAGTGCCTATCTGACCGTCACGAATGCCAGGCGAAACCAACGGCTTAACGTGGTTTTCAAGGGACGTAGGCGTCTCTGTATGTTAAGATTGTAGCCGTTTAGAGAGTCGAGAGATTGTAGTTGTGAGTCGTAGCCGCTGGTATTACATTTGAATTTGGAACCCCAACTAAATAGTAAAAAAAAAAACATTTGATAATCCAATTGCTCGAAAAAGGTGTGATTAGTTGAGTTTTCTCCTCGGGGATAAAGGTGTCTTCGTTTTGAGAGCTTGTGAACTTATGAATCGAAAACAAGACCTTACTGCCGAGTTTAAAAACCTTCACCTTACGCCGTTTTTGTGTATTTCGCGCCTTACATAAATAAAATAAACACGATAGTGTATAGATTACAATATGATGTACATAGTTTGTGTCATGCTACTTTTTCTAGTCTGAGAGGAATTATAATGTAGTGACAGAAAACCATAAGATAAACGCCAATAGAAATTTAGAAAAGAAGTAGAAAATAAAAATTAATAGTTTAAAAACACTAGAAAAACACGCTTTTATAAATGCACGTAAAAACACGAAATAAATTATGGATCGTTCAAGTTGTCTCTATTTCTGGGTTGAAGTGTAAACTATGTGCTTTTAATTATAATATTTGATTGTAAAAGCGTGGGGCGCTGGAACAGGAAAGACTTTCTTGTTAACAAATACTAACACTAACTTCCTGGCGGAAGCTGTATGAGGTCGCACAAGAGGATAACGTTTATACCGCCAAAGGGTTACCAGAGGGAACCAAAGATATCTCGTCCACGAACAAGGACTCTACATTTTGCCACCGTTGACGCATTACCCTTATGTACTTAATTTCCTGAAAGAAGACGCGTTAAAAATGTCGGTAAATGTCGTCACTCCTCGCTGCTGGCGCATGTTTTGTCTGAGTTCGACAAACTGGTACTTTGAACAGACTGTTTAATGTAGAACCTACTAGTCGTGCTGCAACTCCAGTTAGAGTGCCAATCTGTGTAACCTGCTTCCCGTAACATCGTTTAACTTGATTTCTCAGCAGGATATGCAAAAAGTCTTTCCCGTTCCAGTGCCCCACGCTTTTACAATCAAATATTATAGTTAAAAGCACATAGTTTACACTTCAGCCCAGAAATAGAGACAACTTGAACGATCCATAATTTATTTTTTGTTTTTACGTGCATTTAGAAAAGCGTGTTTTTCTAGTGTTTTTTAAACTATTAATTTATTTTATACTTTTTGGTCTTTGATAACGAAATATTTTTAACATTTATACATTTATTTTAAGTAGGTGAATGAGCCCGCATCCTCTCCATCTCCGCCAGTGCGTCTGTATTGCATGGTGTTTTATCTGTCAGCTTAGAACAATCTAGCTCTTCAATCTGGAGACCACTAAGTGATTTTACTCTACTTAGAGCCACATGCGCCTGTACAGCCGCAAAAATACGGGACCCTAAGTACACCACTGCGTGGTCTACCGTACAGCCTTGCATCTTGTGCACGGTAGATGCCCAACTTAAAAGCACCTATGTGAATATTTACATTATTCAATATATAAGAGGTTTGTTATAACCTTGAAACCTGATCGTGTTCAAAGTTCATTACGTGGCCTTTCTCACAAGTGCAAACACGACTATGATACGATATTCCATCATGGAATGCTAGTGCCTATCTTCCGGCTTCATCATCAGACCTTGAAATCGTGGTCAAAGTTTTATTACAAGACTTTTCTAAGAAATCCAAAACAGGTATGATACGATTTTCCATCATGAAGTTCCAGTTCATACCTTCCGGCTCCATCATCAGATCAGTTCAACAGTACCATATTATTGTATTGTCATCAGAACTACCTACAGTCGCCAATTTTCATTACGCTACGATCCTTGGAAGATGGTTAAATTAGTTACCTTAGATTCCATTACATAGTTAGTTACATAGAGGTCGACCTAATAAAAGCGTGTTAAGAAATAATAGGACTCACTATAGCAAGTAGATACCATTATAGAAAAATATATATTATAATGTATGAACATCACGTGCCTAGCTTTTTTTAAACTATTTTTGGAGTAAGCTACCAGCCTAACAAAATCCATCTTTATCTTTACATACTATGTAAAGATAAAGATTGTCAGGATATACAGGACAGGATTGATAGGATCGTCTGGCGTACAGATACAAAAAGCGACTTTGTTGTTTCAAGAGGAAGTTTTATATGTTTAATTCACAGACCTTCACGGGGGCGAAGCCACTGGCAAAAGCTAGTTACGTTATAAAAGTAAATAGTCGTTTAATTGATTACATCCTGGTTTTACAGTAACGAGGAGTTATTATAATACCTAGTGAATTTATTTCCTACACATGTCATTTTTGGAACTTTGTTTGAACCTCAGAGTAACAAATAGGATTAGATGTATAGTAATCAGTCCTACAGGATCTGAACGTAATTTGTAGGATAAAAGAAAATAAATAATAATTTGCTTAGTTTATTTTTGGTAAGATTCAGCTGATGTCTTAGAACTACTTACTTACATATAAACATAAAGCATACAATTTCGCACAAACAGTCGATGACAGTCAACCTAATTTCCGTAATCACACCTATCGAACTTGCCTGAGGATTAAGACCTTAGGGACAATTCTCGTAATTGTGAGCACGTTCACATTCTGATGTCTCAATCTGTCAAAAATATCTCTAGCTTACTAAGATTAAGAGATTACTTTACACTTACTACCTAAAAATATCACATCACGTACGCTTAATTTTAATAACAGCCGAATAATTTCTTAAAGCCTGATTAAACAGGAATTTCACTAAGAAAATGAGTACTGCTAGAACTGTTATAAAACCTAATAAAAGAGTAAATACTAGTTCTAGTTCTAGGTACTCTGCCCACGACATGTTGGCGGCGGGCGCGCGCAGATGTTTCCCTCCGCCGTGACGCAGCACGTGCTCCGTCCACCACACGACGCGTTCCAATGGAGTCATTGGTTGGTCTTGCATGATCTTGTCTAGTCTTATAATATTTCGGCGATAGCTAAAAAAGAAAAGATAGCTTTAATAGTATGATTTTTTGCCAATTAAGGACATACAACTGTGGAAAGTTAACAAAATTCTACATTCTCCCCTTTTTTGGTGCGATTTTAGTTATGTATGTAAACGTTTTATTGGTAATGCAATTTTGGAAAAAAATCAACGAGAGTAAAGATCATTCTATGAGGAAGCTTGAACTTATTATAATTAAAACAACACTTATCATCAATCAATCAATCAATGTCCGTTTTTTGCTTAGCAAATCAAATTGATGGTTAGAGGCCTCCCCGAAAATTGCCACAATGGTGCCGATTCTCTTGTACACCGAACTAAACTAACTAAACTATCACTAAAATTCCTTACTTTTGGCTATGAGAATCTTAAAGCTATTCTGCAAAAAAAGATCTCTAAATTTAAAAATAATTTTGACACAACTAAAATCGAATTTGACAAACGCGACTCCACGTTTGCCCTACCCGTGATTTTTTTAGAGCCGGAATCGCGCAGGGGGGGTAGCCTCGACGTGTTTTAAATGGATTTTTTTACTTTTTGTATCGAAAATATGAAAAATTATTACCTACATGTTGAGTTTTAGAGGTGTATGGGGTTTTATGAAGGGGGTTGAAATTTTCATTATTTTTACGATAGGACACACCATTTTCGAGATATAAGCAAAAGAAAAGAAAAAAATTATACAGTACTGTATTTGCGCCCGAAGTCGAGGTGTTGGTATGAATTTTAGTTCTTGGCAACTAATTTTATTCCACACCTTTTTAATCGCGATTAAAAATAGTCAGATTTAGTTCGACAATCAAAATTTTATATTGAATAGAATAATGAAATTGACAACAACAGAATAGCAAAATTACCATTTTCACTAAATTAAAAACTCAGTACAATCTTAGTGCTGACAAACTAAAATATAGTTATGTTGTGTCACTTTAGTCAATTTCAGAATGGGAAATCGTCGTTTGACAGGAATAAACTAAATTTTAGTGATTTTTAGTTTAGTTTAGAGAATTTTGTGACAAGAGAATCGGCACCAATGACTGGTTTTACATACCCTGCATCACCTTAAAACTGATTTCAGTGAGAAAATCCTAATGAGAGTTGATATTATCTTTATGAAAAACCTTATCTTCATGTAGTACTAACCTGTCGTCTCCAATGACTTTGTTAATTGCATTCTCTAAAATTTCATCATTTAGTGATTCTAGGTCCAGTTTAACTCCAATATTATGCTTTTCATATTTCTCCACATCGTACCATTGATCACCAAACATTGGTACACCAATCAGAGGTACTCCTGCGGTGATAGCCTCGTCTGTTGATTGTAGACCTCCTTGTTGTATGAACAGCTTTATTTTCGGGTGCCCTGTGAATAATGAAAACATTAGATCCACTATTGCAAGGAACATCAAAACAAAATTAATATGCTTGAAATTAATTAGGTACAATGACACAAAGGCTGTTCCTAACTGGCACAATTAAAATGAAACCCAGTAAATTAATTATATCAGAATAATGTATTCTCACAAAGGATATTGTTTCTAAACTTTTTTGTCCGATATATCTTATTACAAGCTTTTATTTAACTTGCGATGTACGTAGGTATGTAATCATGTTTGTTCGGGTGGAATCTTACAACTCAATTTTGAAGCAGATATCTTTAACCCATTGAGCTGCAATTTTGCATGCATACTTATGTTGCATGACAATGCAATATTATGATGACATGGAGCTGATCTAATGCTGGAACTGGAAGGTGGCTATAGGAACTCCGCAATAAAGCAACATAATCCCATAGAGTTAGGGCTCGTTTGATTTGTATTGACGAGTACTTTGATCCTTTATGGCAATCAGGGTCTGATGCTGGACCTGGATGGTGGTCATAGATACATAACACTTTATGTGCTCAAACAACACATGTATGAGTTCTACGGATTATTACAAGCTACATAACGGACAACGTTGCTACAAACTACGCAGTAGTAAATCCCGCATCATAAATACTAAAAAGTTAAAAATAAAATTAAAAGATTAAAAAAAAATTAAACTAGCTTTTATTATGATTTGTTAATAAAACGAACTACAAAGTTAAAAATAATGTAATCTCAATAATTTAAATAAAAGCGGTTTACATATTGATGGTTAGAAACAGGCGTAAAATGCTAATAAATGTTTTTTATTTCTCCTGCCATCAAAATGTAACACGCTTTTACTTTAAATAATTGAGATTATATTATTTTTAACTTTTTAGTTTGTTTTATTAACAAGTAATAACAAAAGTTTTTTTTTCATATTAATATTACCAAACTTTTAGTAGGTAACGAAAATGAAGATATAATTTAGATTTTGACGATTTTTTAACGGGAAAAGGATTAGCAAAAATGAAATAGACGAAGAAAACTTTATGAAATTAATATTCACTTACTCAGTAGGTCTGATTGCGGTAGCCATTTCGATATTTTGATGTTCTCGGTACGTCCGGGCAGTTCATCGTTGTTCCACTTCCATAGCACGTCATAAGTCAATTTAGAGAAAACCCGCACAAAAGTTGCTATTTTCTCTGGAGGAAACAATGCTGGGTCTACATTTGTGCCGAAGCTGATATAAATTACGCCATTTTTGGACGAATCTAAGTACGACTGTAAATCCTGCAGAAAAACATTATAATTTTATCAACAAGTCAACACAATTATCCTGCCTTTGTACTAATGTGTAAGGGCAGGTTATTTCCTTCTTCTTTACATCTTCCTCCATCGTCAATATTGGACTTTATTATTTTTCAAAATTATCAATTTCTTACATATATTCTTTCAATAAGAAGATAACATAAATATCGACATGAAAATAGCAAACAATGTTAGTAAGTATGAGAAATTAATGTAAAAGTGCTTACTTGTGGCAAATCTTTCCGAGGTTTCTGGTGTATACCCCCCATGTGTATCACGGATGGAGGAACTGGTGTGTTTCCTTCAAATACTGGATGCAAGTCCAAGAAGAACATGGCAACGTTGTTGTTCAACTCTTGAACCGTCGGAGTTTCAGGACCAAAATGAGACTTGATTATTTTATTTTCTAAGTTATAGTTGTTTCGATGAATCCATTCTATACTCAAGTAATCATATAATTCTACCACTTTCTCCCATAATGTCAGGTTATACAACCTTCGACTTATGCCACGATGGTACAAAAAGGGGTGCATAGAGACTCCCATTACTTCGTAATTGTCGCTAAAAACGCCAAAAGAACTTATCATAATGGCAGGCGCTTTGTAGATATGTGAAAATACAAGTGCTGGTCTCACCATAGCTTCTGAGATTACCAAATCGAATGTTTGGCTTTTATCATGAATTAATTTTTGCACTTGTTTATCCTTCAGTTGAACATCAAATATGTTTGTTATTAGTTTGTAGATTATGTTGAAATCTTCCTGTAAGTTGCCTTTCTTGCCCTTTGGTTTAACCACGAATTCTTCTTTCCACATTCGATATGATACCTTACTGACATCAATCTCTGTCAGATTGGCAGGTCCTTCTCCTTCAGGGAATGCTGCATCTGTTGTGATGATAGTGACCTGATGTCCTCTCTTAGCTAGCTCATGCATTAGAGGGCGGAACACGACTTGATGACTGATAGATGGAAATGGGAAAACTCCTAATATTTTCGCAGCTTCATTTTGATTAACTGCTAAACTTAAACACGTAATTAAAGATATATGGAGAAGGACCGACATGCTGCACAACCACTTTAGTAAACTGAGGCAAATCAACTATGCTGTGGAACATTGTCTCCGTCTATTTATTGAACAGACATAGGAGTCTCGTGCTCATGACTTTTAATATTACTATCAGTCCCCAACGATAACATAAATGATGTTGTCATTTTAAAGAACACTCGATTCATCCCATTATAGTCAATTCATATAACTATCAAGAAACTCTATTTCATCGACGTCTCGTATCTCGTTTCGTCATATTTATGTTGTGTTGAATAATTTTGATGAGACTTCCCCAACATAATTTATTTTTAGTTAAATCTTATGTCAAGTGTGTAATCTATTAAGTTTATATAATCTTTTAATAACAGTATAATTATATCTTTTCATTAAATTTATGAATAACTTACTTTTACCCGTTGCTTTTCTTACAACCTAGGATAATAGTATAATAATGTCCCCATAATCATAATAACAATAAATTAAACTTTAATAAATATCTAGTACCTGCCTACTTACCTTAGTAATCATATCATATCCTACTAATTTAATAAATCTGAAAGTTTGTGAAGATGGATGGATGAATGGACGTTTGTTACTCTTTCACGCACAAAAGGACTGAACGGAGCTGGAAAAAATTTAGCAGACAGATAAGGTACTTTTTTTATTTCGGTAGTACGTTCCCGCGGGATAATTTGGGATCTTAACGTGGGCGAAGCCGCTGGCAAAAGCTATTATATGATATTTTATTTAATTTTATTCGGGAAACTTACAGCTTTAAACAATGTTATTAAACAATATGAAACTGAAGGCAATTTACAAGATTCCACTGATAAACACTTAACATAAACAATAACAAAAAATGTCGGTAGGTACAAAATTATCAAAATATCATGTGTGATATCAGAGCCGTAGTAGGTTCGATACAAGTTTTTTTTTTGTTTCTATGATTTTGTTACAAGGTATCAAAAAGCAAATATATCATCATAAGGGGAAAGCGCGAGGGGCCGCGAAACTCAAATTGCCTTCCTTTTTTTTTGCAATTCGGTCAGTGAACGGTTGAACAAAATACAATTCGCGACCGTAATACGTTTTCCGACTATTTCATGAAAATTATCATAAAAATTAACGTGGTTTTGACGATTTGAATGATTATAATAATCTGTAAACCCATGATTATTACGGTCGCGAATCATATTTTAATCAAAATACCTATAACCTAACACTTCAAAATGCAAAAAAAAAAAAATTAATATCGCGAGTTAGCTACCTCATCGTTCAATTATTGCTACTATTTATTTATTTTCATACATTTCAGTAAGTAAGTGGTATGATAGATAAGAAAATCCTACCGCTTATAATTGAACACACAGTGACAACGTTTTATTAGTACGATGACATGCATTTCTTAGATTGTGGTAATAGATGGGTCAAGTTCAAGATCAAACTGCCGTCAATATAAATGATATACATCAATCTTATATTGACATCATTAAAAGAGACTAGGCTAGTTTATTACCCACATGACATTTCTGTGTGGGAAGCCCATTCACTGATGGATGATTCGATTCCCTAAACATGGTTGAGCTGGATGGTGCTGATCTACTCCCCATATTCGTGAAAGGGCGCCGTCGGTTTAGGCTGGTCATCTCCTTACTTCCAGGGCTTATTTTTAATCTTATATTAAGGGTTGTTTCCTTACTTCTTAATATTGTTCTTACATTTAAAATCAACAAGAATAATGTAGGTACCCAAGATTATGCAATATTTAGATTTAAAAGAGTGTTCTTGGATATTTTTGTCCGTTCTTCCCCATAGAGATCTACGTTTTGGAATGAGCAACTAGCTTCCACTTTTCCACTAACTGGTCTACTTTTGGACGGTTCAAAAGCGCCTGTAAACGGTTTAATTGAAATAAATGCTTTGAGTTTGAGTTTGATAGGTTTAGGCTTCCTTTTATTATTTTTAATTCTGGGCCGGTGGGTGGTTCTGATTAAGAGCATTCATTTCACGCGGGCTGGCAAAAACGCATTTGTAGTAGTTTTTCGTGATCATTTCATTAAATCCAAACAAAAGTATATTTTTTTTGCAGCCAAGCAATAGATCTTTGGCATTTATAATTATTTTTATCGTTTACTCTTTAAACATTTAATCGTACTCATCATCTGAATAGCCTTTTCCCAACTATGTTGGGGTCGGTTTCCAGTCTAACCGGATGTTGAGACCGAGACCGAGGTAGAGTTGAGAGTGGCGGTACGTAGGCTGAATGCCAAGAATACCGCCCCAGGACCCGACGGCTTACCTGGAAAAGCTTGGGTCCTGGCCTTGGAAGCTCTCGGGCCTCGACTAAGAGGGCTCCTAAGCGCATGCTTGGAGGAGGGTCGGTTCCCACTTCACTGGATGACGGGGAAACTGGTCCTCATCAAGAAGCCGGGGCGCCCCGTGGGGTCTCCGTCCGCTTACCGGCCCATCGTGCTGCTCGACGAAGTGGGCAAGCTCTTTGAAAGAGTAATTGCAGACCGCCTCGTCGGGCGGCTGGTGCGGGTGGGGCCGAATCTGGCGGAGAGCCAGTTTGGTTTCCGCAGGGGGCGCTCCACGGTGGACGCCATGATTCGCGTGCGAGCCCTCACGACGGGCGATGCTGTGGCCCGGGGTGGGGTCGTCTTGGCGGTGTCTCTAGACATCGCCAATGCCTTCAACACCCTGTCCTGGAGTTGCATCAGGGAGCCATTCCGGTATCACCGGAAGCCAACCTACCTCTGTCGTGTGGTTGAGGCCTACTTGACAGACAGGGCCGTCATCTACCCCGGTCACCTAGGAGAGTGGAACCGGCGAGAGATGTCGTGCGGTGTCCCACAGGGTTCGGTCCTGGGGCCGTATCTGTGGGACATCGGGTAAGACTGGGTGCTGCGCACCGACCTCCCTAGCGGCGTCAGTGTAGTTTACTACGCTGACGACACGCTGGTCCTAGCGCAAGGGAGGTCGTACCAGGCGGCGGCCGACTTAGCGGCACACGGGGTTGCGACAATCGTGGATAGGATCTGGCAACTGGGACTCGAGGTGGCCTTGCACAAGTCCGAGGCCATGTGGTTTCATTGTCCTCGGAATGCGCCACTGACGCGTTCCCAGATAACGGTGGGAGGGGTTCACATCGGCGTCGAGTCGACGATGAAGTACCTAAGAGTCGTCCTCGACAGCCGGTGGAACTTCGTGGAACATTACCGACGTTTGGCTCCCAGACTAGTGCAGGCCGGGGCTGCCTTAAAGCGGCTCCTACCCAATCTAGGAGGGCCAAACGCCTCCTGCCGGAGGCTCTACGCGGGTGTCGTGCCGGCCATGGCCCTATACGGGGCACCGGTGTGGGCGCCTACATTGAGGCGCCAACCAGCACGCCGGTTGAAGGCGGCCCATAGGGTCATGGCCATCCGGATGATCCGGTGAGACGGCAGGACTCCTTGCCGGATTGCCGCCATGGGATCTGGAGGCAAAGGTCCTCGCGCACACTTGGGAGTGGCGCAAGGAGACCAAACAACGGGGCATAACTCCGCTGCCGCGGGAAATCGCGGCACGTCGGACAGAGCTCCGGCAGGATCTCATGGCGACGTGGAAAGTGCGATTGTGGCAACCCAGTGCTGGGCACGCCACGATTGCGGCGGTAAGTCCCCTCTTTGAGGAGTGGCTTGAAAGGCGGCATGGCGTCCTCACCTTCCGCCTGACACAGGTCCTCATCGGACACGGCTGTTTCGGGAGGTTCCTGTTTCGGATAGGGCGGGAGGAAACGCCCGGGTGTTTCCATTGCGAAGATCGCCCTGAGGACACGGTGGAGCATATGGTGGAGGTCTGCCCGGCTTGGGCGGAGCACCACCGTGTCCTCATGGAGGTGATCGGCGGCGGTGATCTCTCGCGTCCGACCCTGGTCCAGGCCATGGTACGGAGCGAGAGTGCATGGCTAGCAGTCACCTCCTTCAGCGAAGCAGTTATGCTCGCAAAGAGGGAGGCGGCGCACGTGAGGGAGATGCAGTACATGCGCCCTCACAGCCGTTGCCTTCGCAGGAGACGCCCTGGGCGTCGGGAATCCCAGGCTGATTCCCGGCCACCGTAGGCATGGGTTTGCGGACGGCGAGTAATGGGTAGCTCGCTGTCCGGTAAGGACCAAGCCCGGGTGATTGCGCGTTGTGTTCCACGCGCGCCTTAAAGAAATGTCAGCAGCAACTGATGGGGCCCGCAAGGGCCGATGCTTGCTAGGGGTGCGGGTTGTTCGAAAGAGATACCGCGGCCCCTGGCACACTGGCAACTGAGGGAACACGGGTGGGTTTTAGTCAGTAAAAGTCTGACACGCCCTGCCGCTCCACCCAGAGCGGGAGAAGTTGATGATTTCCCAACCAAAAAAATAAAAAAAACCGGATGCAGCTGAATACCAATATTTTACATGGAGCGACTGCCTATCTGACCTCCACAACCCAGTTACTGGGTAATACGATACCCCTTGGAAAGACTGGTTGTCAGACTTTCGGGCTTCCGACGACCCGTAACAACTGCCAAAGATCTACAAATGACAGCCGGGACCAACGGCTTAACGTGCTTTCCGAGGCACGGAGAGGTCTAATTATGTTAAGATGGTCACCCATCCACGGACCAACCCCGGCAAGCGTAGCTTAACCTGATCGATACCTAGATCCGTGCGGCTAATTTTACTTAGCCACAAGCCCTTCCATTTAATCGTACTATGTAATGCAAATAGAAAATTATTGACGGTATGTCGATTTTTATAAGTAAAAACTAAAATAACCGTAAAAAAACCATACAAACTTGAAAATACCAATGATGTAGTGCACGGCTGAAAAAATGTTTAGCCCGCGTGGGATGAACGCTCTCAAGTTGCGGTGCAGTTTATGTTTGAGTGATTAACCTTATTGTATCTTGTATCTGAGCGTAGTAGTAGAATGTGCTTTTATTGTGCGTGCCCAGAGTGTATCTGACAGCTGCAGCAGGGACTACGAAAAGCGTTGTTTTGATTGACATTTATTTGCAACTGCACTGCAACTGAACTTCTTTTGTTATGTGAATTAGCCTACTGGTGTTAACTACTGGTGTACTAACCATCACCAACTTTCGGAAACACCATATTTCATCGGCCATCTTCAAGTTTAATTATTCCACTTTTGGCATAATTACGACATAAACTTTCATCCGGAGATTTCAATGTAACGACCTTGGGCTGTTAAATAATATATAATTATAACTACTTTCAAGCTTTTTAATGTCTATCGTACTCAGTGGACAGACTCCTTTGTGCACCTTCATTTCTCGGAAACTATTCTCACGAAACATTGCTTTAAGCAGATTAAACAAGGATGTTTTTTGTTTTTCCAGTAAGCAGAGATTTATTCGTTTTGGTCTCTGGTGCAAAGAAAAAGGATATTTATTGTAAGGAATTATAATAATTAAAGTCTCTGTAAATTACAGTTGGTATTTATTTTCATAAAAGAGCTTATGACATAATAGTTAAGTTACTTATATTTAATTGGTTTGTACTATACGTATCTGTCGATATTGTTTTTTTTTTTACTAAAATTGATCATTAACTTTGTTTTACTCTGACAGTGACATCAGTACTGAAAATAATCTTAAAAAGTGAACGGAGGATCAAAATGAATACTGATGTAACTATCAGCAGTCCCAACAGTAGGGTTAATACTAGTTCTAGTTCTAGGTACTGCACCCACGACATGTTGGCGGCGGGCGCACGCAGATGCCTCACACCACCGTGACGCAGCACGTGTTCCGTCCACAACACGGCGCGATCCAGTGGTTTCATAGGCAGATCGTACATCACGCTGCGTAGTTTGTTGATGTTTTGGCGATAACTAGATACAAAGAAAAAGCGTTTTTATTAATAGAACATGAGTAATTACCTTTGTGGGTATGTATATTGCCTGCTGGTTGAGACTTACATATCAGTGCAGCATGGCACAAAATGAAGAAGCCTCCTTCATTTTGTGCCACGCCGCCCATACTTCAGTGGGTTAAAGAAAGGTGCCATTGATGATGATTATCACGATTCTATGATATTAACTTAATAACTAATGAAACAAGACTGGACTTTTATCTGACTTAGGTAACAAGAACTTATCAATTTACAACCTTCTAGAATTTATCTCCTTTCTCAGAGAGACGAGGCCTATACGCAGATTATGCTAGGTTTAGGCTTGATGAAAAGATCTTGGAAATAAAATTAAAAAAAAAAACAAAATGGTGCTCACCTGTCGTCAAAATGGTGCGCACCTGTCGTCCCCGATAATTTTAGTAAGTGTGTTGATAATTTCCTTCTCAGTTAGTGTTTCCATATGCAGCCCAAGTCCAATTTTGTGGTACTCATACCTCTCCACATTATACCACTGATCGCCCAACATAGGGTATATCAATAACTGGTACTCCTGCTGTGATAGCCTCGTCTGTTGATTGGAGACCTTCTTGTGTTATGAACAGCTTTACTTTGGGATGTTCTGAAAATTGAAATTCATTCAATCATCATCACCATTCATTCGTGAGTATGTTGATGCAAAATAGTAAATAGTAAATTTATTAAATCACGTTTTTTTTTTACATATTAGCTTATCAAATAAACGATAACAAAATAAAATGAAAATGTAAATAAAGATAAAGTACAATAAAGTATCCCTAGATCCCACACTAGGATACCCTGTGTCATGAGATCTAGTTATTTACAAGTTAAAAGACCTGTTACAAGAACACTAGTGGGTAGTTCAGTAATAATTTGGTTGCTTACTCTAAACAACATTTAAACTTACATACCCAAAGGAAACATGCAAAATTACAATTATAAGGTTTGTGTAGTGTAATGTATTGTAGATGGTATGTATTTGTAGTTATGTATATGAATGTGTATTTATGTGTGTTATAGGGATGTGATACGCCTGGGTAAGCATTTTCGAAGGATTTAAAGTAAGTGAGTTAAGAGAGCTTCAGTTCTTGCATAGTCCTGAGCTGATAGCCACTTGATGACTTTTATTTTACAAGTTCGCTTTGAACCTAGTATGTCTAGAATTTTATTGACTTTTTCATAAATAAATGGATCCATGTATCTAGGAGATCTTTGAGCGAATTTAGTGCGAATAGCGGGTGTTTTCATTTTTTCTGTCTGCATGACCTGTTAGATTTGGTTTGAGTATAGGGCGCATGTTGGTAGAAGCGTAATAAGACGCACAAAATAAAAAGCTGTCTTATTCTAAGAACATTACATTTTTGGTACGTCCTGTCAGTGGGATAACGATAGGGCCTTTCATGAGAAAATTTTAAGATGCCCTTTGCACTCGTTCCAGTTTTATCAAATGAGTTTTATAAAGTTAAAGTAAAATAGTAAATAGATAGTAGTCATTAAATGCCAGAAATGGTAACCAACGAATGTGGATTTTTAGAACGACCTGTAAAAACAAAAAAAATATGTAGTTCTGATGCGAGTTAGTAGACTGACTTGCTCAGTACAGTTAGTCACGTGAGGTTGTCACATGGTGAGCGAACTGTGTAACAAACAACAACAAACAAAATAATAACTTACTCAGCAGATCTGACTGTGGCAGCCACTTGGATATCTTGATGTTGTCACCCCGTCCTGGTAGCTCATCTGTGCTCCACTTCCACAGTACATCGTATGGGACTTTGGAGAGTGCCTTCACCAGTGTCTGTATTGTTCGCGGAGGTAACAAAGTGGGGTCCACATTTGTACCAAAGCTTAAGTAAATAACGCCATTTTTTGATGAATCTAAATACGACTTAAGTTCCTGTAAAAGAAATGTTTGAATTGTTGCTTAAATTAGAGACAGTAACATAACCATTTAAGTGTGGTCGAATTATTTCTTTACTGAATTCCAACTGCACTTTTGTAAAGTAATATAGTGTCAGTTACCAAACTGTATCTCTATCAGGACCGATTAATACCCAATGATATCGTACAAATAGAGAGATAGGTTATACGCGCAGTGTCGCGCCGTCGTCAACGAAAGCAACATAATGCTTATCCCTTTTTTCTCCCATTTTTTACAACTTACCGTCCTACTGTCATGTCATCAAATTACACGTCACACATTAGATTCTAATAAAGTGTGGCATTGCGATAGATACAACGTTCTATATGTGTGGGTTAGTGTGCCATATAATACGATCGAACGTTATGTATTTAACCTCTTTTTACTAACATTGGTACTCACTTTTGCTAATTCTTTTACTGGAATCTGATGAAGACCACCGATGAACAATACAGAGGGAGGTACAGGTCGGATGCCTTCAAACACTGGATGTATATTTAGGAACAGCATGTGAACATTTTCACTAAGCTCCTCAATCGACGGGATGGCAGGTCCAAAAACTGATTGAAGCATTTTATTTTCCAATACTCGACTGTCTTCTCCCATTTTCGCAACATTATAGTTGAGATACAGTTCGTTTATTTTGTCCCATAAGGAAAGATTATTAAGTTTTTGACGAAAACCTTTTGGATGGAGAAAAAGATGGATTAGAGCACCAATTACTTCGTCGTTATCGAAAAATGCACTCATTGAACTGATTAAAATCACTGGTGCCTATAAATATAAGAAAATATTAGCGCTGGCCGAATATGAGATTCCACCAATATCAAATCAAACTTTTGAGTTTTATCATTGGTTTTGAATTTGTTTATCTTTCAACTGTGCTTCAAACATCAATAGTATTGATTCTATATATCCTGCAAAATTTGTCAGGAGGTCTTTTTGTGGCCTTTCTCTATTCCCATGAATGTGTCTTTCCATATAGCGTATGATATATCATGGACATCGATTTCTGTTAGATTGGCAGGTGTTATTCCTTTTGGGAAGGCAGGATGTGATAATAACTGTCACTTCATGGCCACGTTTTGTTAGAGCTTGAGTTATCGGTCGAAACACTACTTGATGACTTATAGAAGCAACTGGAAACACTCCTAAGATGTTAGCCGCTTCATTTTGATTTAAAACTATAATAACACAAGCAACTATACACCGTGACATTTTAGTCGTCTTACAAAGATGGTCCACTCAATGTATCCGTCATAACATACCTCTAGGCGCGATTAAAACATTGTTACCATTAATTAAGATAGTAGATACAAAGAAAAATAATGAATGCTTTAGAATTATGAAACACCCTCCCTGTTAATAATGTTTACGTATCAAACGGTAGAAGATTTATATACCTACCTACCATTACATTCCATAATTAATTCCATCTCCACAATAGGGTGTTTCAAACTACGTCATGCGTCTTAGTGATATTTTCATGTTTTTAATTATGCAAATGTTCAAAAAAAAATTTTTTTTAATGAATGGTGGTAGATAGCAGTCATTGGGCACATGAAGTAGGCTGCCGTTGTAAGACGACTAAAATGTCACAGTGTATAATATAACACCGGCATTTTGACAGAAGCCCTCAATCTGAAATTACTTCCGGAAATAAAGACTTTAGTGATATGTCTTCTACTATCTAAATTGTAGGCATATTGAACAATATTGTGAAATACCTGTAAATGTTGGTACAAATTTTATCTTACTATTATTACATAACATCAACGTTATCGTTGAAAGAATAAATTGATACAAAATACTAGCCGTATTTTGTCACTTTTTATCCTGTTTACGGTGTAGGTAATAGTTTCATGGTCATAGACAGATTCGTTAGAAGATTATTTTATTGATTTTTTGACATAATATAATTCATATAAAGGTATGTAAGGGTTTCTTGTTTTTTTTTGTTTTTCTGGGTGGGAAATCATCAAATGAATTCTCCCTCTCTGGGTTGAACAGGAGGATGTGTCAGACTTTTAATGACTAAAACCCACCCGTGTTCTCTCGGTTGCCTATGTGCCAGGAGCCGCAGTATCTCTTTCAAACAACCCGCACCCCTGGCAGGCATCGGCCCTTGCGGGCCCCATCAGTTGTCGCTGACATCTCTTTGAGGCGCGCGTGGAACACAACGTGCTGTTGACCCGGGCTTGGTCCTTACCGGACAGCGAGCTACCCATTACTCGCAGTCTGCAAGCCCGTGCCTACGGTGGCCGGGAATCAGCCTGGGATTCCCGACTCCCAGGGCGTCTCCTGTGAAGGCAACGGCTGTGAGAGCGCATGTACTGCATCTCCCTCACGTGCACCGCCTCCCTCTTTGCGAGCATCACTGCTTCGCTGAAGGAAGCGACTGCTAGCCATACACTCTCGCTCCATACCATGGCCTGGACCAGGGCCGGACACGAGAGATCGCCGCCACCGATCGCCTCCATGAGGACACGGTGGTGCTCCGCCCAGGCCGAGCAGACCTCCACCGTGTCCTCAAGGCGACCTTCACTATGGAAACACCCGGGTGTTTCCTCCCGCCTTATGCGAAACAGGAACCTCCCGAAACAGCCGTGTCCGGTGAGGACCTATGTCAGGCGGAAGGTGAGGACGCTATGCCGCCTCTCAAGCCACTCCTCAAAGAGGGGACTTACCGTCGCAATCGTGGCTTGCCCAAAGGGTTTCTTGTCATGTAATATTTTAAAAGATACACTTGCAAGTGCTAAAGAAGCTATACCAACGATTTTTTTAATCGAACCATGTTATAAAAATAAAATGTTAGACACGTAAGAAAAATTAGTTCCTTCTTAATTTTAACTTCCAGTACGCTAGTTTGAACTGTGTACTATTTAATGGCATAAAAGGGCGCGATGACGCGGCGGCGGCGGGCGGCGGCACGCTACTTTTATGAATAGAGTAACCCGTGAGCGCGCGCTCGTCTCCCACCCGCCTCTTTCTTCAGTCCCAAACTGTCAGCGCGTCGTATTGCACGCCTTTAAGTATGCAACGCAAGCGTCGGGCTTGGAACCAACCAGGAGTACCAAAACATGGTGGTGTGCTACATTATAAAGTATCATAAGGAGATACTAAGTAAAACAATCCCAAGACTGCCGATCGTGATGAGTTTCCTCCAGTATGTTTGGGCAACGGCATTGGGTTTTACCAATATTCGGAATTTGACAGTAAGAAGTAGATAAAATAAAAACGGTATTGTAATAGAAAGCACATGTAGATATCTTGTGGCATATAATTTGTAGATATGTTACCATTGGTGATAATTACTTGGCAATTTATCATTGAAGATAAGATATTCTTGCCTTCCGCATTCACTGTCATTTCTCCTGTCTTCTTCAGCTGGTTTCTTCAAGAAATCGATTTATACATACACAAAATTAATTGAATACGGTATTAAGGTAGGAGACTCGATTAGATAACGTGTGAAATATTATTTGTTATGATAAATACTAATAACCTATAATATTTATTATAATAATTCCCTTAGGAAAATACAGTCGTGATGTTCATCATCAACATCATATCAGTCGAAAGACGTCCACTGCTGGACATAAGCCTCCCCGAAATCCCCCGATTTGCCATAGTCGCCACGCTTGGCAGGCAGGTTGGCGATCGCTGTATGGTGGTAAAATGCATAGAGAACGCTGCTGCCCATTCTCTAGTAAGTCGTGACGTCATTATATATAATTATGGGGAGTCTTATACCACATAATAACCGAGCAGAATGAAAGCTGCCTAACACGTCACTCGGTTAGTGCAAATAAAAAACCGGGCAAGTGCGAGTCGAGAGATGGAAGGTTTAGTGAAGTAAATGCATCATCACTTATATATATATTGTTTTGTTCTGTACTTTGATATAATATGATAACCTTTATATCTAAATGCTGTTCACAAATCCTAAAATCTCCAAGTCTCTCAATTAGATCTCCTCAACCTATAACTATAAGCCAGTTGTGTCGCCTGAAACAAAACACGGAAGCAAAATATGTAATAGTGATAACATAATCAACCCACGAGGGCGAAGCTGCTGGCAAATGCTAGCTTAATTTCTTAAATAATTTTTCTTAATTTAAATAAAAATCGATTTAAGCGAACGATTTAAAATTTCTGTAATAAATGCGTCGGAGTTCATTTCCGCTACAAAATTGTCTAAAATATTTTCATCACCAAGCTGCCAGTCAGTCCGCCGCTCCGCCGCCGGTGTCCGCACCGCTCTGAATCGTGCACTTCAACAATCAACTCGCGCGTAAAGTTCATGTTGAAGCCGCGCCCCGCGCCTCGCGCATCTGTCGCGAACCGCTCGGCGAATACCGCTGACGTTGCCGCTGCGTGCGGCGTCTCGTAACATGAATCATACATTTTTGTGTAAGTACATATTTGTTTTTCCCGCTTGCCACCCCGCGCTAAGCTTTCGCTGATAACGGCAAGGTCGTGGCCAAACCATAAGGCAGGAAACCTTCCCTACCTTCCTTGTTTTACTATTTCATGAACGTAAGAAGTATCTAATACAAAAGGTCAAAAGGAACCTTGCAAAGACGGCCTAAACACATACTTTAGTACTTACCTACAAACCTACTAAAACAAAAATACGAAACAAATAAGTTGACGACGAACTACCTATAATACGCCAATATAGGT
Organism: Polymixis lichenea; assembly: GCA_949091785.1. NCBI lineage: Eukaryota > Metazoa > Arthropoda > Insecta > Lepidoptera > Noctuidae > Polymixis > Polymixis lichenea. The sequence goes on along the minus strand of OX420953.1, from coordinate 7,839,958 downwards.
GGTAGGTGAACCATAAGAATAATAAATAATCATTCTTATGCAACAACATTCATTACGAATCATTAATAAAATTAACTTTCTTGCGCTAACAGAGGAGGTCCGTAACATTGACTGGAATGAAGCAGTCACTGATTTAGACGCTAATACAGCAACCAATAAACTTCACGAACTTTTAGCAGTTGCAATAAAGAAACACACGACTGAAAAGACAATTAGCCGTTCTAAAATCATATGGAAGCCCTGGATCACACCTGGCCTAATAAAATGTATGAATCACGGGGATAAACTACATAGAGAGTCAAATAAACACCCACAAGACAAAACAAAAAAACTCGTTTATACCCGCTACAGAAACTTTTTAACCAATCTGGTGCACAAGTTAAGACATGAACATGAAAGTAAAAAGTTAGAAGAAAATAAATCAAATAGCAAAGGATTATGGAATACCTTTAAAACAATCACCGAGCAACACATTAACAGAAGCAGTCCTAGCGACTTACTACATTGTAAATCCACGGCAAAAGACTCAGTTGACTACTGCAACGAATATTTCTCCTCTGTTGGCACACATTTGGCAAACAAAATTCTAAATGATATAAACGAAACTCAGGAGTCAGTGGTTTCCAAACAAAAATGAGGAGAATCACTAGGGATTACTTTGTTTATGCAGCCTACTGATGTCTATGAGATTAACAAACTGATTGTAAACCTTAACATTGACAGTGCTGCCGGAGTTGATGGTCTTACACAAAAAATTATAAAAGAAATAAAAAATGAAATTTTGACCCCACTAACGTACATAATCAACCTTAGTCTAAGTACAGGTATATTCCCAGATAAATGGAAAGAAGCTAGAGTCACCCCTATTTTCAAGACTGGATCAATAGAAAACCCTGCGAACTACAGGCCTATATCGCTTTTAGGAATCTTCTCGAAAATTTTGGAAAAGGTAGCAAATAAACGCTTGGTTTCTTTCTTGGAGTCGAACAAGCTGATCTCCAATAAACAATTTGGTTTCAGGAGTGGAAAATCCACTGAAGATGCAGTGAGCCGCCTGACCAAACTTGTGACATCTTATCTAGACAACAAAAAAAAGTGCTTGGGAGTGTTTTTGGATCTGGCTACCTTGCCTTGTGCCTTTGACACCGTTGCAATACCCATACTTCTGAAGAAACTGGAGGTAATTGGAATCAGAGGACTGACATTAGACTGGTTTAAAACCTACCTAACTAACAGACGCCAGTGCTTGAAAGTGGGTGAGAACACCAGCTGTCAAAAAGATACGATCTTTGGAGTTCTACAGGGTAGTGTTCTCGGCCCCACCTTATTTATCATCTACATAAATGATATACATTCCACATTAAAGGAAAATGCCGATATCATATATTATGCTATGTTGACGATACGGTCATTCTCTTTCATGCCAAATCCTGGGCATTAGTGCATAAAGAAGCTCAAAATAGTTTGACTTGTATCAAACGCTGGCTTGACTACAATCTTCTTTCGTTAAATATTGACAAAACCAAATACTTGTGTTTCCATAAAACTCAGGCCTCAGCGCCTAAACTACCACTTGACATTAAAATCCACAGTGGAACCTGTAACCCTCTCCTGTGCACCTGCCATGAAATAAAAAGGGTAGAGTAGATAAAGTATCTGGGAGTTTTAATATACCAGCGGCTCTCTTTCAAACCGCATATTAAACTGGTGGCCAGACGCACCAGAAAGTTGATTCACATAATGAAACTCCTGCGTAACTCTGCCAATAAAAAACTCTAAACATGGTATATGTGGCACTATGTGGATCAATTCTATGTTACTGTATAACAGTATGGAGTGGAGTTGGAATCACCACCATGATCCAAAGTGAACGAGCCCAACGATCAGTTTTGAAAGTCATGCTCAAAAAACCTTTCAGATACCCGACAGCCCTTTTATACAAAGAAGCCGCAGTACTCACTGTCCGACAGTTGTACATCTTTAAAATCATATTGAAATTGCATAATATCGTAACCCAGACCCCGGAATACTCACAGCTCCTCAAACGTCGAGTTTTTAAATGTGTCTCTATAAGGACGCGTACAACTTTCGCACAGCGCATGCAAGAATTTTTGCTCAGTCACATATATAACAGCGGTGAGAATGTGTGACATCGGCAACTCTAGAATAAACCAAATCAAAAAGATTGTTCGCAAATGGGTGCTAGCCCAATCATACACTGAATCCGAATCTCTTTTAAAGGTAATCTCGTAACATAACAACACACACACACACACGCCCACACACTCTCTCACACACACATACACACTTACACATAGTGCACAATGGCGCACAAAATATTCCTTCATCCTACTTTATTGTTTTAAGCCTAGATATTGTTTAATTAATTACCTAATTTTATCATTTACTTTAAAATAATAATGCATTTTTATGTGCCTCTCGACAATAGCAATCCATGACTAATGTAATACGCTTTTCACCATCTGGTAATATCACCCATGGACTCCACGAGACAGGCTTGACCTAGTGTGGAGTTCATAAGCAAAATGTTTCCTTTGCGTCTTATTCTTGTTTTTTTTCCTTGCTAAAGTAGGTACTAATGTAGACTTTAAGGAATTGTAAAGCACTGTTTTTTTGTTAAATAAACATTATAATATTATATATTATATTATTATTATGCGAAAACCTAATCGCCAACCTATTTATTTTGGATACTACCTCTCTCCTTACTAAATCTAATATATAAAATTCTCGTGTCACAGTTTTCGTTGCCATACTCCTCCGAAACGGCTTGACCGATTTTGATGAAATTTTTTGTGCTTATCCGGTATCTATGAGAATCGGCCAACATCTATTTTTCATCCCCCTAAATGTTAGGGGTAGTCCACCCCTAAATAATTTATAAGGCAAAACAACGTTTGCTGGGTCAGCTAGTACTTCTATAAAAAGCATTAAAAATGTGAAGGTATCGGTAGATATAGTCATTTACCTGACAAGATCCTTTAGATACACAAAATGAAATATTCTTGGTTTTCTTACCATTGTTTGTGCACACAGTATAATATCAGCTTGGCATATTGAACACCAATAAAAAAAAATTAAAACTATTATATACGTCTGCGTCGTATCGCTGCCGCTAGCAGCCCTTTACTTCGACTTTTTTTTTTTTTTTTGGTAAGGGCATCTCGTAGTTGACCTTGAGAGGCCGTAACTACTTAACCGGGCTTTCCTGCGGGGACTAATAGTTTTTAGGCTAAGAGCCTCCAGCCAGGGCTTACAAACTAAAATTAAAAACCTACAGCAACTGCGCACTGAGGGCACCCCCTGCGGGGTACGAGCCTCGGCTCAGGGAGTCACTTCCAGGGAGGGCAGCAAGTGGGGACAGGCTGGATCAATAATTTCTTTATTATTAATCATGGGGATTTTAACTCTACTTGCTCAGCTTCGGCGCGGGCTGGCACTTCTGCGGGCAAGGGACGGTTGGGGGAGGATTCGTTTACTCGGGGTCTTCGCGAGGCGCGAGGACCTCGGCGGCGAGGTCGGAAACACGGTCTGTTTTTGTGTGCTGTGCTGGTGGCCCTACTGCTTTCTTGAAGAAGAGTGATGGGGTCATCAGGGTCGGAGAGGACATGTCGCGGCCGGCGAATACGACTGATTTTACTGGGGACATAACTAGCGGCCTTCGCAATCAATGGATTGCGGTGTTGTGCGGTGGATTCAAAGAAACGCTTTGAATTTCGTTTTAAGAATTGGGCTACAGTGGGGATTTTAAGGTCGAGATGGAGGATCTCGTTCCTAACATACCAGGGCGAGCCTGTGGCTTGACGGAGGAAACGGTTTTGTAGTGTCTGCATCCTATGGATGTATCGGGGCTTCGTGTGTGCAAAGACTGCACTAGCGTAAGTCATGATTGGCCTTATGCACGTCGTGTATATTCGCAACTTGCACTTGAGTGACAACTTGCTACGTGCGTTCAGAACAGAATGCAGCCTTCCAAGAGCGAAGGCGGCGCGTGAGCGCGCCTTCATAATGTGCTTATAGAAGGAGAGGTGCTGATCCATGATCACTCCTAGATATTTGGCTTGCTTCTCCCAAGGGATAGGCTTGCCAAACATGGAGATGGGCCGGGGGGGGGGTCGGGTCTGTGTCGCGATACCGAGAAGAGAACCGCTTGACTTTTGTCTGGGTTTACTTCAATCCTCCATTTTCTAAACCACGCGCCAAGAACATTGACTGCGGTCTAGAGTCTGGTGGATATCGCATCCTGACTGATCCCAGCGTAGTAAATGGCTGTGTCGTCTGCAAACAGTGCCAACTTTGCCAGTCTACGCTTGGGGATATCGCTAGTAAATAGCGTGAAAATGGGAGGGGAAAGCACGGCGCCTTGAGGGACGCCGGCGCGTATGGGGTGGGGGGAGGAAATCGCTCCCTCTATGCGATAGCGAAAGGTGCGGTTCGACAAAAAGTCTCGAAGGATGAGTACGAGACGGTCAGGCACGCCGAGTTTGTACAGCTTATATAATAAGCCGTTGTGCCAGACTTTGTCGAAAGCTTTCGCTATATCGAAGAATACTGCACCGGTCATAGAGCCGCGCTGGAAACCAGCGCTTATGTCTTCTACGATGCGGTGGACCTGTTGCACGCACGAGTGTTGGGTTCTAAAACCAAACTGCTCGTCGGGAATGAGGCCTTTCGTCTCGGCAAAATTTCTGAGTCGCTTATAAATAAGTCTCTCGTAGATTTTACCGAGCGAATTCAGTAAACTGATGGGGCGGTAGCTCGTGGGCTCGGACTTGGGCTTGCCAAGTTTTGGAATGCCGATGACCGTGGCTTGCTTCCACGCCTGCGGGAAGATGTTGTTGCTCAGGGCACCATTGAAGATGGTGGTCAAGAGCATGATCATGTGGGCGGGCAGCATCTGGAGCACCCTATTGGTGATTCCGTCAGCGCCGGGGGCCTTGCGGGTTTCAGACCTTTGATGATCTCGTGAACTTCGTCCGGGGTGACGAGAGGTATTGGATCATCAGGGTCTTCGACGGGCGGGAGGGAATCTCTGCGTTCAACTTCGGCGTCCACCTCATCGAGGTGTGCCTGGTCTACTGGCAGAGAACTGGGCGTGCACTGGGCTTCGAGGCTCTCGGCAAGGCATTCAGCCTTGTCGATGTCGTCGAATGCGACTGTGCCGTCGGGTCTGGTCAGGGGGGGCATGGAGGAGACTTCTCGGGATTTGAGATTCCTCTGAAGTTGCCAGAAGGCTAGATGAGTCGGCTCTAACTCGCTCAGCATCTTGTCCCAGCCAGCGTCACGAAGCTCTTTCATGCGCGTCTTCACAGACCTCTGCAAATAGCGCATGTGAGCCTTGTTCGCATCGCAAGGAAAGTTGCTGTAGGCACGAACAGCTGCGTTCTTCTCATTTAGCAGTTCGCGTACATCGTCCGGCAACTTCCATCGGTGGTCTTCCACCTCAGGAATTTCCCTTGAACACTCGTTCAGGACAGATTGTACGTGACCCGTGAATGAGTCGATCGCAGCCGTTGTGTCGGCGACAGAGTCGAAATGGTCGGGTATGGAATTCAAGTGGGGGGATGTGTTGGTTTTCAGCGAATCGCTTACTCGCCTCCAGTCCGTTACCACTTTGGTGCGGGGGGGTTGGTCTGTATCTGGGAGACCCGTTCGCGGGGCCAGATGCAAGACAACCGGACGATGGTCAGAGGTGAGCTCGTTTATTGCTTCTATGGAATCCAACCTTAAGTTGATTCGCTTCAGAATGGCAATGTCGAGTACATCGGGCCTGTGATTTACATCGTGGGGAAAGTGAGTTGGAGTCATCGGGGCGACGACATCAAAGACTAAGGAGGAACAGAGGTCAAACAGGCGTTTTCCTCTAGTCGTTTGTCTGGAACTATTCCAAGCGGGGTGTTTTGCATTGAGATCGCCTGCTATGATAACAGAGTCACTCATGCCTAACAGGGCGGAAATGTCATCGGAGATTTGACTGAAATCTTCCGGTTGGGGAGTGGGAGGAAGGTAGGCTGAGACTATCGTGACGGGTTGATGACCCGTCAGGCCCAGTCGACAGACTGAAACTTCTAATCGGTTGAGGGTGGGGGGATCCATAGGGATGCAGTATAATGACCTTTTATAGTAGATGAGTGTTCCACCCTTATGACAACGCGACCTGTCGTTGCGCACTATACGATAGTTTGCAATTTTCGGGTCGCGGTTGTAGGGTTTTAAGAATGACTCTTGTACTAATAGTATGTCAATTTGATGGTCGCGCAGGAACTGGGCGATCTCATCACGTTGGGTTAATAAACCGTTGGCGTTAAAAGTTCCTAGCTTTAGGGATCGGGGTTTTAGTCTCGCGGGGGCCGTATTATTCATTTTGCGTTATTGAATTGGACGAGGGCTTGCGTAACATCGGGATACGCTTCGTAGATGAAAAAGACCTTCGCGATGTCTTTTTCGTTAACGGCTGCTTGTACCTCCTGTGCCATGCGGTAGGCACGGGGGGTACAGAAACGAAGAAAAATGCTATTCAGTGTGTTGAACACTGAGGCGCCGTTTATGCTGGTCGCGGGGCCAGCGGTTTGCCCAGCTGCGGCTGCGGGGAGCGCGGCTGGGAGCGTCGCGGGGGTCGCGACGGCGGCGGGTACGGAAACGCGGGGGGGCGAGGTAGAGGGCGCGGGGGCGCCGGTACGCGGGTCCCTGAGCGGAGGGATAGGGGCGGGAGTGGGCCTAGCGGATGCCATCGCAGGGAATGCCTGCTGATGGTTAAGCTGGTTCCAGGGGTCGGCCTCTGAGGGCTGAGCCTGTCCGGGAGTTTGGACGAAGGGGCTTCCCTCTGCTGGCGGGCGTCGGCACGCTTCGCCAGTTTGGGAGAAGAGGATTTGGGTGCTTTCGAGCACCCTCTGTAGTTCGCGGGGTGACCGGATTCACCACAAAGAACGCACGCCGGAGGTTCCGTGCAGAGGGCACGGTCCTTTGGCCGGGCACAGTCGGCTGTGCCGTGGTCCCCTAGGCACTTGACGCACCTGGGTTTCGCGTTATAGTGCGACTGTGCGTGACCGTACAACTGGCAACGGTGACATTGCCCGATTATACCGGATTTACGCGGTTTTTCAATTTTAAGTCCAGACAAGTGGCAAACCGTCTTGATCTGGAAGATCGGGTTGTGTCCTTCAGAAGGAGGGCACACTACGAGCACCATGTCAAAAGGCACTCCGCGACGGGCTCGGTGCATGCGGTGCACCTCTAGGATTGGGACTCCTTGGAGCTCAAGGTCGGCCTTGATTTCCTCAGTCGCAATTTCGGTTGGAATTCTTTTTATGACAACCCGTAATTGCCTGTCCTCTGGTAACGCGTAGGTGTGAAAGGACACACCTCTATATCTTAACATTTTTGTGAGGTCCCTGTAATCGCGCGACGTAGGGACCGTCACTTTAATTCCCTGAAGGGTCGATCGAGCGCTGGTGTAGGCTATGCGAGCCTCCGAACACCATTTGGACACATCGGTCCACTTCCCCTTGTCTTGAATAAACACCGGGGGCGGCGGGGGCACCTTTTTCCCCGCAGCGGTGCGGGGCGCGACGGTGGGTGCAGACGCGGGTGGGGATGCGATCGGGGTGGGGGCCGCGGCGGGGGTCGGCGACGGCGGGGTGGGGGGGCGCGAGAGAAGGGACGCCGAGACGTCCGTCAGCGCGATCTTCGCAGCTTGGGTATTTCCGCAAGTCTTCTTCTTGCGTTTCTTCCCCTTGCCCTCGACAGTGGTGAAGCCACTCTCTTCTGTGGACGAGGGGGAAGAAACGGAAGCAGAGACTGCTGCTTGGTCAGAATTTGAATCCAAATCACCGGTAAGGGTGTCGGTGTCAGAGGGCGCGTCTTCGGCGTCCATATTTTCGGCAGGCTCTTCCGAGAAGGCCGGAGAGGGAGGGCAGGCCGGGGCGGCCGGAGAAGGAGACCTAGAATAGGTCACGGGCGCAAACGTGGGCGCGGTCGGGATAGCGGTCGCGAGAGTGATCGCGGGAGGATTCGCGGGCAAGTTCGCGGAGGTCGCGGGGATCGCGGAAGCGAGTAAAACGGGCGCGGGAGGCATAGCGCGGAATGCCTGGATTGTACGCTCTATATCATCCGGCAATTCGGGATGAGTGGAGAGGAGTAACCTCATTTCGGCCAAAAAGGCCGATTTTGAGGTTACCATGATCGCGGTGGGGAGCCTACTTTTTGCTCATAGGGAGCGGCCTATTTCCCTATAACTCCTATCAATCCTAACGTCTACTTCCCCGGGAGGATAGCCCGGGGATGTGTGGCCCTCCCTGCCGGGTGTAGGCAGGGGGGTGTGTACCTAATGGTGAGCCCTAAGCTTGTAAACCTGTTGCCAATCTTATTGTGCAACAGGGCCCTGACGTCCAATGCGAGGGGTGTAGACACACCCCAAAGACACTGGGTGAGTAGCTGGGGAGGCAAAACTGTCACCAGTACCCACTAGGAGATCCCCCAAGGCCGGTGGTCTGGGACCCGTCCGATTGATGCCTAGCCCTGAAGGGGTTCGGCGGGTGAGTCGGGTCAACACCCCCTCGGATTCGTTGACACCGTGAGGTTTCAACCGAGGACCACAAAAACAGTGGATTTTACCCGGAGAGGGCCAAGTGAATTTACACGAAGCTTTCTCCGACAAAGAAATAGTATGTCTTGAAAAAGACAGTTTTTGATTATATTAATCAGTGAAATAAATTTCACCAACTAATTAAATCGTCCGTAGCCGGGGCGGCTACAATGTTCGCAGCGGGGCGCAGCGAATCAGGAGAGCGGCGAGCACTAGTCACGCAGCAGGCAGGAGTACTTCACACACGTCCGTTCGGGGCGAGCGTCGCGCGCAGAGTGTTACTTCGACTTCTTACTGAGCTAGTTAAATCCGATTTGTCCGCGAGCGGGCGCCGGTGCTCGCCCCGCGCGCCTTGTCGGTGACACGTCACTCACACATAGCGGTGCGTGTAGTAGTGTAGGTACACTACACGCACGGCATTCGTATGAAGCTTTGTTTCTGCTCGGTTATTCTGTGCTTATACTATAATTATTGATCTGTAATTGCTAGGATTATATTATGCACGTAGGGCCATTTTATTTATTATTACTAAATGGCCCTGCCCTTGACTCATATTCAATCGGTCATCTTCACCTTAATTGATTCCAATAATTATCGCCTTTTCACGAGCGACATTAACCTTTATCGAAAGATTTCAGTGTGACGTGCTTGGAATAGTAGACATAATTATGACTACAGCCTGGGCGATAACGCTGTACCGCGCCTTAGGCACGGGCGCGGCGCGACGTGGGAGCAGTGCAGGCCGCTGATTCGTCAGTGCAAGCCGCTCATTCGTCACCACTCACAACGACCCATCCCCCGCCTCCCCGCGCGTACCCAAGGTGCAGCACAGCGCTATCGGTCAGGCCATAGTTTCGTACTCTTTGTTGTCAATCGTACTCAGTCGACAGTCTCCTACGTGAATTCACATCACTGTCACGACACATAGTTTCAGCAGATAAAATAATAAACAATTTTTTTAAAGTAAATAATTACTATTAATAGTTTCGTTTACTCTGTGGTGTATGTGTGCAACAAAAAAAATGTATAGAATATAAATATTAATGTTAGGAATTATAATAATTAACGCCACTGCAAATCTCAGGTTTATATTTTTATTTTTTTGAATAGGGCTTAGGACATAGTAATTAGGCTACTTATATTTAAATGGTTTGTACTATACGCATCTTGCTGCCTTTTTGGGACTTAAAAATGTAATATTTTGTTTTATTTACCTACTACGTATAATTGAGCATCAACTTTGTTTTACTTTGACTGTGGCATTAGTACCAAAAATAATCTTATAAAGTGAACGGAGAATCAAAATGAACACTGTTGTAACTATCAGAAGTCCCAGCAGTAGGGCGAATACTAGTTCTAGTTCTAGGTACTGCACCCACGACATATTGGCTGCGGGCGCGCGCAGATGTCTCGCACCACCGTGACGCAGCACGTGCTCCGTCCACCACACGGCGCGATCCAATGGTTTCATAGGCAGATCGTACATCACGCTTCGTAGTTTGTTGATATTCTGGCGATAACTAGATATGAAGAAAAAGTGTTTTAATTAATAGACCAAGAGTAATTTGCCTTTACGAGCATGTACATTGCCTGCTGGTTTAGACTCGCATATTTTAGGGCAGCATGGCACAAAATGGAAGAGCCTACTACTTCAGAGGGTTAAATAATGGTGCCATTGATGATGATGGTCACGATTCTATGATATTAATTTATTAACGATTGAAACAAGACTGGTCTTTTCTCTGACTTCTAAAATTGATCGACTCTCTCACACAAAAGTGGCCTATGTTCCAGCAGTGAAAGCGTTTGTAAACATACAAGTTTTAAGCTTGATGAATAAACGATCTTTCTTCGAATCATACAAAAATAATGGTGCATACCTGTCGTTTCCAATAATTTTATTGACTGTGTTAATTATTTCCTCCTCGGTTAGTGTTTCCATATGCAGCCCAAGTCCAATTTTGTGGAACTCATACCTCTCCACATTATACCACTGATCTCCCAACATAGGTATACCAATAACTGGTACTCCTGCTGTGATAGCCTCGTCTGTTGATTGGAGACCTCCCTGTGTTATGAACAGCTTTACTTTAGGATGCTCTGAAAATTAAAATTCATTCGTTAGAAGTGTAGTCGACGCAAAATAGTAGTCATTAAATGCTAGAAACGGAAACCTAAAAGTCAAAGTCATTATCATCATGTTTCAGCCGGAGAACATCCACTGCTGGACATAAGCTTCCCACAGCTCCCAATCACAGCAGATTAATGCGGCCTTTTCCAGTTCATCAAATCATCTCGTTGGAGGCCTTCGCTTCCCTTCTGCTGTATGTGGGACGAAAATATATCAGATTCGACGATTAACTCCTTTTGAGTAGTCCCATCTTCCACTACATCAAGGGCCGAGTTTTTGATCTTCATAAGCGAAGGTGTTGCATGGGCATTATAAATTACCTTCGTTTTGTCCACGTTCATTATATGACCCACTTACTCGAAAAGTCTGCTGAGATCCTCGAACATCGTACGAAGTTCCTCCATAGACCTAAAAGTCTGATTAGTCCCAAACCAACGATTGTAAATTTTTAGTTTTTAGTCTCCAAATGTAAAATGTGGTGTTTAATTGCATTTCAGTTACTTTTGTTCTACTTGAGACACAAAAACTATTGCCTAGCTACGTAGTGAGAGAAGGCAAAGAGCATGCAAAAACAAAAAAAATATGTAGTTCTGATGCGAGCTAGTAGACTAACTTGCTCGGTACAATTAGTCACGTAAGGTTGTCACATGGAGAGATTTGCTGCTCGCCGAACTGTGCTCCTCAAACTCGAACTGTGTAGTAAGCAACAACATACAAAATAATAACTTACTCAGCAGATCTGACTGTGGCAGCCACTTGGATATCCTAATGTTGTCACCCCGTCCTGGTAGCTCATCTGTGTTCCACTTCCACAGTACATCGTACGAGACTTTGGAGAGCGCCTTCACCAGCGTTTGTATTGTTCGCGGAGGTAACAAAGAGGGGTCCACATTTGTACCAAAGCTTAAGTAAATAACGCCGTTTTTGGATGAATCCAAATACGATTTTAGTTCCTGTAAGAGAAATTTTAGAATTGTTATTTGAATACTATGTGACAGAAACATACCGTTTTAGTATGGTTCAATTATCCCCTTATTAACAGCTGCCATTTTGTAATATTATGTGGTTATAGTTTTTGTACTATTAACTCATCAGGATCGATTATTAACCAATGATATCATAAGTAAGAAGAGTTAGATGGTTATACGTGCAAGGTTTACGTCAAAAGCTGGCCAGTTATTGCATTACACACTAACATACAGCAGGAATTGCTTTCATTTTGTCAGTTCAACAACATTTTATCGTTATTTACGTTGTCGCGTAGACAAATTTTTCATAAATTCTAGCAGTGATGAAAGATTTGTGGTGGCATCTATAACGCTGTATGCGAATTACGCATCAATGACCTGACGTCAAACAAATCCTGCATCGCGCAAGCAGAGTTTACCGCGCGACTATTTATATACAACATCCCGCATCAACCGTCAGTTACTTCAGTTTAAGTAAGTTTTTATGCCCTGGCTGGAGGCTTTTAGTTTACTAAAAAGCATTCACAGGAATGTCCGGTTCAGCAGTTACGGCCTCTCAAGGTCAACTGCGAGATGTCATTCCCAAAAAAAAAAAACAACCGTCGGGCAGTTGCTCACCAGACAGAAAACCCGTCTGGTCGGAAGATCTTCCTTTTCGATAGAGTATGAGCAAACTTTACACCCTGTTCCTCATACCTCTATAGAGTTTATTTCTTTAAGTAAGTTTGTTCACACTTTTCCACGTTAATCATGTTTTAAAAACTAGATGAAGTCGGCGTTTCTTTTCAAACTGATTTGAGAAGTAAAATCGAAACTTAGAGGTCAGTCCAGACATAATATTGGTCAGATCATTTAAAGACCATGAAGATCGGTTCTGAAAATGTCTTTTGAGGAAAGAACAACAAAGATTGAGTGGACCTGTGTCGTCAATTCACGCATTTATCAGAATGGATTGGCAATATCCTTCAAAAGACAACGGAAGCAACAGATGCTTTATTCATTTTTCTGTCCACTATAACAACGTACCGTCCTACCGTCACGTGTGACGCATCATCTAATATAGTGCGGCATTACAATAGATACTACTTTATTTATGTGTGCTTTAGTGGACCGTGTTTACAATCGAATGCTACGTCGATATGTAATTTTTACTTATCTATTAAATTAATCTATACTCACTTTAGGTAATTCTTTTACTGGATTCTGATGTAGACCACCCATGAACAATACAGAAGGAGGTACTGGTCGGATGCCTTCAAACACTGGGTGTATGTTGAGGAACAACATGTGGACATTTTCACTAAGCTCCTCAATCGATGGGATGCCACGTCCAAAAACCGATTTAAGCATTTTATTTTCCAATACTCGACTGTCTTCACCCATTTTGATGATGTTATAGTGAAGATAAAATTCTTTTATTTTATCCCATAACGAAAGATTATTAAGTTTTTGACGAAGACCATTTGGATAGAGGAAAGGATGGACTGGAGCACCAATTACTTCGTCGTTATCGAAAAATGCGCTCATTGAACTGATTAAAATCACTGGTGCCTTATAAATATGAGAAAATATTAGCGCTGGCCGGATATGAGATTCCACCAATATCAAATCAAACTTTTCAGTTTTATCATTAATCAGGTTTTGAATTTGTTTATCTTTCAACTGTGCTTCAAACATCAATAGTATTGATTCTATATATCCTGCAAAATTTGTCAGCAGGTCTTTTTTGTGGCCTTTCTCTATTCCCATGAATGTGTCTTTCCATATAGCGTATGATATATCATGGACATCGATTTCTGTTAGATTGGCAGGTGTTCCTCCTTTTGGGAAGGCAGGATCTGGAGTAATAACTGTCACTTCATGGCCACGTTTTGCTAGAGCTTGAGTTATCGGTCGGAACACTACTTGGTGACTTATAGAAGCAACTGGAAACACTCCTAATATTTTAGCCGCTTCATTTTGATTTAAAACTATAATAACACAAGCAACTACATAATATAATACCGGCATTTTGACACAAGCACTCACTCTGAAATTACTTACGGAAATAAACGGTTTAGTGATATGCTTTCTATATATTATATAAATTGCAGGTGTATTGAAAATTGTTGTGAAATACCTGTATATTTTGGTACAACGTGCAAGTCATTTAATCTCAGGATTACATAATATATCAACGATAACATAAAAAAATGATAAAAATGACTAACTGGGATTTTTAAACATTTTATCGTGTTTGCGGTGCAAAAGTTTAATAACCAAATTTATCATCATCATTATTTATAATTTATAGTTTTTTTTAATGTTATCGTTGATATATTATGTAATATACATAATTTTTATCACAGTTCAAAAAGGAGGCTGTCCTCCTTTTTGAAGTCGGTTAAAAATATGTAACGCGGGCTAATGTGCGTTACCAAATCGGCATGATAGTAGAAACGACATACAGCAACCATACTGATAAATGTTCTTTTCTTCTGTACTGAAAAATAATAGTTATTTATTATGCAGTGTAACAAAGACAGGGATTATAATTTAATATCGATAAAGGAGCACAACAGACAATCTTAGTTGGTTTCCCAAATGACAACCATTTTATAACTCTTATAATATGCCGTCTATTAAATAATAGTAGGGGCCTTACTTATCATTATCTGACAATCGTTACACAGTGATAAGATAATTTCGTGTGCACAATCAATAGTCAAAACATTATTCTATTCGGATGGCCACTCATAGGCTGGCATGATATGGCAAAAAGCAATATAATATGTAACGGTTAAAACCCGCACTACGGTACATCCTGAAACTTTCCAGAAAGGCTTAAGTTTTATCAAACTATGATGTTAAATGTCCGAACTGTTCTGTGAGAATGTCCGTTAATTTGGAGCTTCTTGCATTCACTAAGCAAATCGAGTGTTTTACCGCAAATACACGGTACTGTAGAAGTACGGTACTGATTGGAGGAATGATGAGATCCGCAGGAGAACCAAGGCCACCGACATAGCCCGAAGAATTGCCAAACTTGAATGAGTGGCGACCGCGTACCGGAAGACGTAGAGTTGGAAGGCCTCCCACAAGGTGAACCAATGACCTTGTGAAGGCCGCTGGAATTCGCTAGATACGGAAAGCACAGAACCGGGTCAAAGGTCGAGGAGCTTGGGGAGGTCTATGAGGAGGTCTAGGAGGCCTATGTCCAGCAGTGGACGTCTTTCTGCTGCAATTAAAATGATAATGATAAGGAAATAAACTGTTCGTGTCAAAGTTGATTTTACTAAAAGAACCTAGAATGCATAAGTGAACGAAGTTAGCTCGGATATCGGGGCAGTGCGCCGTAAGGTTAGACAAGGGTTAGTGAGCGAACAAGTTTAGTAAACTAAGCCTTAATACTACCTCTGCAACTAAGCTTACTACTAGTAAAACCTAGTGTTACATGACAAATTCTAATTGTCCAAAAATTTACATATATTTTTCATCAGAGCTAAGACATAATTTGCCTTCTTGTGTTGGTAAATCTTAACATTTACTAGTAAAAGCAAAGATTTACTCATATTTGGGCTTTTACAGTAACGAGTAGATAAAATTAATACGGTATTATAGTAAAAAGCACGTGTAGATATCGTGTGGAATAATATTTGTAGTTTTGTTATCATTGGTGATGATAAGTTAGTAATGTGTCATTGGAGATAAGATATTGTTGCCTTCCGCATTCAAAGCACCTATCTTCTGTAGCTTGTTTTTTCAAGAAGCTGATTTATACAAACATAAAATAAATTAAATACGGTATTAAGATAAGAAGCGTTTCCTATAATCATCTTTTTTTAAATAGTTAATACGTTTTAAATATTGATTACAAAAACATTCATAGTTTTATTATTTAGTCATGATTTGTGGTTATAGTAGGGGTTTATGGCTAAGTAGGAACAGCCACACAGATCGATCCATTAGGTTAAGCTACGTTTGCCGGGGTTGGTCCAGGGGTGGGTGACCAACTTATTAATTAATTAAAATGTTTATTACATCACCTACTACCAGTTATGTTGATTTAACTCATCAAGTCGGCACTTCTAAATTATTAGTACACATGCCCGTACTGATGGACTGCTTAAATATTACAACTCATAGTAAGAATTGTGAAGTGTATTTAAGTTTGTTTACATTTACATAAATAACACTTCCTGCCTGCAGTTAATGAGTTCACGTTTTCACGGGCGTAAATATATCACGGCAGTTTTTATTAACGCACTGAAACTTCATTGCAAAGTTTAGCGCCGAGAGTTACAAATCGAACAGTGTGTATTTTGACGCGCTGTGATGTACTCTGTTGGATTCAAAATACTGAGTCTCACACCTAGAGTTATATTTTTAAGAATTCAGCGATAAATTAATATTTCTGTTGATAATAGTTCAATTCATTTAATAAATAAATAAATAAAATTACCACCTAACTACTAATCGGTAGAAATATGAAAAAAATGTCATTGATTACAATGAGGACCGCAATTTAATTGCCTAGTTTTCAGTAAAATCAACGCCTACATTGTACTGTTTCATCACTGTAATCGCCTTTCTAACATAACTAGGCCTAACCATGGTGTAATATGTTTTCATCGGCGTCTTTACTACTTTGCATGATAAATGAAAGACTTGTGATTGGTTAGATTGGTTGATAGATATCTAATGTCTAACTATCTAAGGTATTATACAATGTTGTGAAATACTTATTTAAACTTCAAAACGTATAAACATTAGTTCAGTTCGTTGTACGCATTCATTGACGCCAGTCGGCAAGTGTTAATAAAAAATTAAAATGAGACTATACTTGTGCGTATTAGTATGTGCGGTATTTTTTGTAAGTCACAATGACGCGGCAAAAATCTTAGCAGTATTTCCCGCACCGTCTATCAGTCATCAAGTAGTATTTCGACCGTTAATACAGGAACTCGCAAAACGAGGACATGATGTGACAGTTATTACGCCAGATCCTGCCTTCCCTAAAGGAGGAACACCACCAAACTTGACAGAAATCGATGTCCATGATATATCGTACGATTTGTGGCAAAAAATATTTATGACATCCACACAAGGTAACAAAGATGACGTAATCATGGTAATGGACGTGATTCTACAAGCATTGACCTTGGTGGTAGAAGCGCAAATTAAAGATGAACAAGTACAAAATCTGATAAATGATAAAAGTAAACAGTTTGATCTACTCATTTTAGAAGCTTGTGCACGACCAGCACTAGTATATTCTCATATTTATAAGGCACCGGTGATTCAAATGAGTTCTTTTTTTGCGACACTAGATAATTATGTAAATATCGGAGCTCCAGTACATCCGATTCTTTATCCATCTGTTACGCGTCAGAGACTTCATAATCTCACTATGTGGGAGAAAGTCAAAGAATTGTATTATGACTACATGACAAACAAACTATATGAGAACAGTCAAAAAGCAGAGAATGCAATGTTGAAAAAGCATTTTGGAGATGACATTCCAACAATAGCAGAGTTAAATAATAACGTTGATATGCTGTTCCTCAATGTTCATCCAGTGTTTGAAGGTATACGACCGGTGCCCCCATCTGTGGTGTATATGAGTGGTTTGCATCAGAAACCACAAAAGGAGTTACCAGCAGTAAGTAATCTCAAGAAAGTATAGTTAATCAAAATTACAGCACTATATAGCAATACCTACGCGGTCAAAATGTATGGAACAGCTGATTTTTTTTGTTTATAGTCAACAAGTCTATGAAACTTAATTTCGAACCTACTAAAAACACAAATCTTGGTCTTTAGACTAATGTAGTGTTTTAATTGATAGTAATACTTTGGAAGTGCAAAACAAACTGACAAAATTATTAAAATTTTTAGGATCTCAAATCGTATCTAGATACATCTAAACATGGTGTTATTTACATAAGCTTTGGCACAAACGTGGATCCAACTCTTTTTCCTGCACACAGAATTGAAGTTCTAGTGAAAACTTTATCTCAATTGCCTTACGATGTTTTGTGGAAATGGAACAATGATGTACTGCCTGGCCGCACTGACAATATCAGAATATCGAAATGGCTGCCTCAATCAGATCTTTTAAGTAAGTTATTTGTTTTCTTTTGATATTTAAAAGACAGTCGGGCAACCAGTCGGGGGAATTAATTGTTACTACCAACCTGAAACTAGCCGTATATTTAAATCACAAATGTCAATCTTAGACAGTTGTATGAAATGGCTGTTACAAGGCCAATTGATGTACCTAAGGTGTTAATTTATTTAACAATTTGCCAGCTCCGTCACCCCCGTGGATGTCGAAAATTATCCCACGGGAACAAACTAACAGAATAAAAAGTAGGCTATGTATTATTCCAGGTAACTAATTATTTGTGTGCCAAATTTCGTCCCAATCCGTTCAGCCGTTTTTTGCGTGATTGAGTGACAAACATCTAAACATAAAAACATACAAACATTCACATTTATAGTATTATATAGATATAAATATTAATAGTAGGATTCATTTTCCTGATTGTTTTTATATCTTTTTCGATGTACAACAAGGTTCGATGTACAAAACTAAATTTGTAAATAATAATGTGATTTAATTTTTCACAGAACATCCCAAAGTCAAGTTGTTCATAACACAAGCAGGACTCCAGTCAACAGATGAGGCTATAACTGCAGGAGTACCTCTTATAGCTATCCCAATGTTTGGTGATCAGTGGTATAATTCTGAGAAATATGAATACTTCAAAATTGGAAGAAAGCTGATCATGGAAACGCTTACCGTGGATCAGTTTAAGAGTGCCATTGAAACTGTTATTAAGGATGAAAGGTAACTGATTATAATTTGTTTTTTAATTATCAAATTAATTTACGGAGGATGCATTCTAGAAGTAGGCAACGTCGCAAATAATTGTCAAGTTTTCGCTGTTTTGATTAATTTGTCAATATTACTAAATAAATTATGAAATATCGCTTGATAGTGCAATAAAATATTGATTATGATTTATTGCAATGACGTTTTTATTGCAAAAGCTCGTAAGCTGAAATAAATATTTAAAAAGTTTAAGGTGCTCAATAAGCATTAGGACTAATTAACAGACTTTCGTTTTTTACATGTAATCCTAAATTATGATTGTTACGATATTCGTGACTTCAATGCTTGATTAATACAGGGTGGCAGGAATATGGACACACAACCTGTTAAACCACGGAATAATTACGTCATTCTATGCCGCTGAAATTTTTCTTCGCTTATGAAAATAAAAAATCGCTGTTCCATACATTTTGACTTCGTAGGTATATTGCAATTTTGTAGGTAACAGTTTTTTTTATATGCCTAACCGACGCAATTTTTCCGAGATGTTTTCGCTTGGAAGTCTGGAATCATGACGTGTGTTAAATTCATGGTTCCAGTTTGGGCGTCGATGGCAACCTGTATTTTATTGCATTAAAGAGCGATATTTATTCACTTTCGAGAATTCGTTCGCGTCATATTTCTTGCTCCCCCGACCCACTCCGTCGCTCGCCTCGCCTGCCCGTGCAAGTCTTCATTGCTCCGCTCTCCTATTGGTCTTAGCGTGATGATATATAACTTACAGCCTTCCTCAATAAAATAAAATGGGCAACAACATAATGGAGTCTAACATTGAAATAATTTTTCAAATCGGACCATCCGTTCCTGAGATTAGCGCGCTCAAGTAAACAAACAAACAAACTCTTCAGCTTTATTATTAGTATAGATTATAGTATAGAAGTATAGATGTTGATACTTTCATCAAAACGGCGAAATATTTGACAGCTATCTAATCTATTGCCTACTTTCAGAATACACTTTCTAAACAAATCGTTTTTCATAATCTGTTACTGATTTCACTATTAATATAATAATAATAATATATCGTTTATTTATAAAAGGGGCATATTTACAATGTATCTTAACAATTAAAATAGAGCACAGTTGCTTATTGCCTGAACTAGGTTGAACCTGTGCTTCAGGCTATGAAGCGCGTAAATACTTAATGTAATAAATTAACAAAGTGTAGTATATGTTAAACTTAGGAAAGTAAAAATAAAATAGCATGTTAGTCGTTCTATTTGCAGACAACAAGTAGATCTTCTGTCTGTGCATATGCAATGGTTAGTAAATATTTAAGTATAATTTTCTTACAGCTAAAGTAATTTAATTTATAGATACTTAGTTTTCTATTTAACCTGTTGTACAGAAATGGGCCTAAAAATGTAAAAAATCTTTCTACAAAGACATGTTTTGAGGTTGCATTCGATGTGAATACTATATCATTCCGTCTTTTGTTAGTGTTGTCAGCAGTGTAGGTAAGCATGGTGTGCTGTTTTAATACTAAGTGCATAATGAAAAGTTGGCGAACAGTCAGCACGTTGCAGGATTTATATAGCAGATCTGTGGGAAAGAAAAAGGGATGGAAGTTTGCTACCTTTAAAATTGCTCTCTGTGCTCTTTCAAGAGGAAGCAAATTCGTTTTTGGTGCGCCACCCCATGATGTGATGCAGTATTGAATTATTGATTGACATAGGGCTAAATAAACTTGAGAGATTAATTCTGAGTCTGCAAATGATCGCAATTTTTTAAAAACATATATTAATTTGCGCACTCTTTTAACGAGACTTTCAATATGTTTTTTGAAAGACAGAGTGTCGTCCATTATTACGCCGAGGTATTTTATGTTGCTAGTTTTGAGGATAAAAGGACAATTGCACATGTTGACTGAACGGTTTCCGCATTGATGGACATATAGATGAGGGTTAGTAATATTAAGTTGAGGCTTTCGCATGGAGAACTGAATATATTTTGTCTTATCAGCATTTAATGTTAGTAAGTTTCTTTGAAGCCAATTAGTCACAGTATTAAAACCTAGTTGTGCGATTTCGAACAGTTCGGTACTGGTTCTAGCGGTAAAAATTAGCGCCGTGTCGTCGGCATATGATATAATTTTCCCGTCTTTAATATTAAGGTTACACATGTCGTTAATGTAAATCAAGAAAAGTGTGGGGCCCAGAATACTTCCCTGAGGAACACAAAAACCCGTACTTTTTTGCTCATCGCTTATGGTTTTATCTATTCTAACACATTGGTATCGGTCTTGTAAGTAGTCAGAAAATAGTTTCAGCGGTGTTCCTCTAATTCCTATAGTCTCTAATTTATTTAGAAGGACAGGAACGGACACCGTGTCGAAGGCCTTGGCTAAGTCAAGGAAGACTCCTAGGGTTTGGTTCCCTTTGCCGAGTTCTTCTGAAATATAATTGGTTAGGTTATGCACCGCGTCGGCTGTGGATAATTTGGCTCTAAAACCAAATTGCGCAGGGGATAAAAAGTTATTGTTTTCTAGATAGTTAACTAGTCTACTGTTTATAATTTTCTCTAATATCTTTGATATAGAGGGAAGTAACGATATTGGCCTATAATTATTAACTAGGTCTTTGCTTCCAGATTTAAAAATAGGGATTACAACTGACTTTTTTAGACATCTAGGGAAAATTCCATTGGAAAGACAGATTCGAAATATATGCGTTAAGGGAGGTACCAAAATATGCTTATAGAGTTTAAGGATCTTATTGCTTATTATTCAATGATGTCCCGTCAATTTGTAGTTAAGTTGTCCTGTCATCATTTGCAGTTTTATTCAGTAGAAGTGCCCAAAGGTACCTGTACTTCTAGGAAGCAGTGAATCCTAGTGATGTGCAAATGTATAAAGTTCGCCTATTTGACTGTCAGAAATCTGTGACCCAACATCGTCTAGATAATGAGGTGCTTGAAACTGTAGACACGGCAGTTTTTCTGGGCATAACAGTAGATGTCAAACTTCTGTGGGGATCACATATATCTAGCTTAGAGGGAAGGCTTAGTTTGGCCGCCTACGCTGTCAGGAAAGTAAGACAATACACTGACGCTGATACAGCTCTGGCATTCTGCTCCGGCTCGTTCTATGGCATTTTGCTGTGGGGCAAAGCTGCTGATATTCAAAATATTTTTGTTCTTCAAAAACGAGCTGTTCGAGCTATTTACCATCTAGATGTTAGAGTTTCTCTAAGAGATTTTTTCAAAGATATTGGTATTCTCACGGTGGCATCTCAATTCATCCTCGCTAACATCTTATTTATTTATTCTTATATATTCTATCAACGACTACTTAATCGATAAGTATAGTTGGTCGCTGTGATTAACTCAATACAATGTTTGTGTTCTTTCACCAGAATGAGCTTAACTACGGACAGGTTATATGAATTACTTAATGTAATTGTTTATTTCATTTGACTGTATAATATATTTTTTATCAATAATATTTTCATTTATTGTTGACATAATCTACTATTTTTTTTTTTCTAGTGAGATGTAATGCAATATGTGGTTAGCTGTCGACCTCGACAATTGTTCATATATTAATATTGCCTGAGCGATTCTTAGCAAGTTCATCATACTCCCTTAGATGATAGTGCTTGCGATAACATCGGGGGTCGGGTTGCCTCCTTCCCTTAAATATGGCGAGGGGGGCAATGGCTGATCCTTGCGTTATGCTCGTGAACAGGTGCTGCTTGTGGTGGCTAGACGTCTTGCTGACCATGGTTTTGTTATTGTTATTTATTTTACTCCAAAAACCGTAGCATAATATTTGTTACTTCAAGTTAATTCTAAATGAATATAATGCAGCATGGTATAATTATGTAAGCGGCCACACCCTTTATGCTTGGAGGCTTTTATGAGGGTATTGAGTTCTATTTACGATTACTGTTTTGTTTTTATAATTTTTATATTTAAGTTTGAGTTTAGTTACTGTTTTGTTGGTATATTGGCATGTCTGAGCTGACATTTGGAAAATAATTTTATTTTATATTTTGTGTTAAGTAATGTTAATTACTTACCTAATATTGTATTGAATCAAGTTCTTCTAACTTAACAGACAGCTTTGCTGCTGGGGAGTTTTTCCCGACACTTCTTCTTCCCAGCTAAAGCACTAGGAAGTGGTGAAAAGCGAGTGTTTTGAGGGACTGTCTCATGTAATTTTGGCGTTCAAAACGTGCCGACTCTCAGACTACTTTGAATAAATGACTTTCGATTTTGATTTGAAGTAACAGGCACAATTATAGGGCTTTCACCAATGAAACTGAACTCGACCAGCATTCAAGAACCGGCAGTGTTAATATTATTATTTTTACTGTGCTTTTTTTCTGTGAAGCTATGATGATACTGACAGCTCCTAAAAGCGTTATAGATCAGCCGATTGCGTTCGGTTTCATTCTTAAAAATGGCTCTTACCAAAAAGACACTTGAATAACTTTTTTAATTTCTAGTTACCGCAACAACATGATTCAACTACGCAGCGTGATGCGTGATGAGACCGAAAGTCCACTGGAGCGTGCCGTGTGGTGGACGGAGTACGTGCTGCGTCACGGCGGTGCGAGACATCTCCGCGCGCCCGCCGCTAACATGTCGTGGGCGCAGTACCTAGAACTAGAACTAGTATTCACCCTACTGATGGGACTTCTGATAGTTACAACAGTAATCATTATGATTCTCCGTTCACTTTATAAGATAATTTTTGGAAATGATGTCACTATCAAAGTGAAACGTAGTTGATACGCATTGTGATAAATGAACATAGAAAATATTGTCAACATTTTTGTTTGGTTAGACCATAATTTTATTTCATAATCCTACCAATATTAGTTCATACCTAAATCACCACAACTGTCTTTCACAGAAATATTATCATTTTATTTTGATTTAAAAAAAAATCGAATTACACCTGTGCCATTTATTTGGAAGAAACACTTATGAGTGACTCGAGAGTGTCAGCAATATCTATATAGTAATGATTTCATATATTTTTGTGTAGTAAAATGATTAGTTATATCTTATCTACAGGCGGATTCACACACGTGCAGTACACGCTCACTTACCGTGCGCACTACACTATACGCCTCTCACGGGCACGGATGGACGCGTCGCTCTATGCGCGCGTACGCGATTTGTATGAATTGTTTGTGATTCAAATTAAGGCGTCCAGCCAGGGCTGATGAACTAAGAACACAAAGCCAGTACACGCTAAGGGTACCTCCTGTGGGGTATGGACCTCGGCATAGGGCGCCACTAGAAGAGGGCAGCAAGGGACTACGGCTACGTCAGAATGAGGATTGCCCAGTTACTGTGCGGTTCATTTATTTCCTAGCCATGCATTCATGCGTAGCGTGACCGTGATGTGTAACAGTGGAAGATCCCGATTACTTTTACATACAAGGCAAAGCTAAATACACGTGCGTTGCTTAGCCATCGGCCGCTGTTGAGGGGCGGGTAACGTACATACAATTAACACTTGTACACGAAAAGACTATTAGTATTTATACACACGGTAAAAAACCTGCAAATGATATAACTAACCTTTTGCAAACAAGTATGTACAATGTATGGTGCCCATAAAACCCTATTACTGAGTTCACGTCCTCTATCTTTCCCCCCTGTGTCTCAAATAATTCGTGTCAAATTGAGCTATCACGGCAAATTATTAAAACAAAAACTGTGAACTATAAATAACAATTTTTGTGGTACGAAAATCTTCGTATACGAGTCCAAACGACGTGGAATTAATGTGCCACTAGTCCATCAAACTAATAAGTTGCAAAAAACCCAGCGACATCAAAACAATGAACGTATAAAAAACGCCGGCCAAGTGCCTGACGGACCACGCATAATAAAGAGTTCCGTAGTTGGGATGAATTTATCCCAAAAACAAACTTAATATTGTAGTTGAAACACATGTTCTCCCATCGATATACGCCACAGTAAATTTTCTAAGAGCAAGTTTATAATCGAAAATTTGTTTTTATATGATTACACTACAAATGAACAATTTTCGCGCTCTTCCTTTACATGTACTGTAAGCCCAAGTTTCTCACCAAATTCCGTGATTTTAGGTCAATGGAAAGTCTCGTAGAGATTTTGATTTCCTTGGGAGCGTCAAAAAACGCGCCATAAACGGAGCATAAACGGCCTTTTATCTGTAGATTAAGTTGACTTAGAAGTTTGATTTTTTCACTGTTCCAAGAAGTAGCAGACTTGAGTGTTTGATATTAATTTCAGCTTGATATCTCCACGCGTTCTTGAGAAACCGGACAAACGTACAACAAAGTTATCTTACACGGGTTCCGGTTTTGCCGACTGAGGCACGGAACCATAAAAACACCTTCGTGAACGTGTATTTTTTTTTCATACGATATTTATAGACTGTACGTACCCAGTCTAGTCGGACACAGACAATGATTCCTATATTATTATCAGTTATTTAAGTAGTCTCGTACGATAACGTGGATATTACGTTGTGCCGACATTAATGATTTGCACTTTTCTTTGAAAATCATGGCGGTGTTCTACGTTTTTCGATCATAAATTTTAGTCAAGTATGATGATTCTCAATATTACTCACTCACCATTTAAATAGGAGTCATTGTTGTAAACAGATCACATTCGTAGACTAATTCAAAGTGAGTACTTGTGTCAAAATGTCTCTGTTCCAATATTTAGTACTTTGTTTTAGTTTTATTATAGTTTTAAATCAAAGTGAAGCGGCTAGAATCTTAGCAATGTTCCCAGTTGCTTCTATAAGTCATCAAGTAGTGTTTCGTCCTTTAATTCAAGAACTAGCGAAACGTGGCCACGACGTGACAATTATTACACCGGATCCCGCCTTTCCAAAAGGAGGAACTCCTGCCAATCTGACTGAAATCGACGTCCACGATGTATCATACGCTGTATGGCAAGAAAAATTTATGTCACTTCCAAAAGGTCATAAGCGTGATCTCTACTTGCATTTTAATTCCTATTTAGAATCAATACGGCTGATGTTTGAAGCACAGATAAAAGATGAGACGGTAAAAAATTTGCTTAGTGATAAGAGCAAGCAGTTTGATTTAATATTTATGGAAGCTGCCGTCAGACCTGGGCTGGTATTATCTCATATTTACAAAGCGCCCGTGATCTTGGTGAGTTCCTATGGAGCTACTTTCGATAATTACGATGTCATTGGTGCTCCAGTCCATCCACTGCTCTATCCAATTTGTGTTCGTCAAAAACTAAATAACCTCTCCTTATGGGATAAAATTAAAGAAATGTATCTGCACTTTAATTTGGAAATGATACATCAACATAGCTATACATTGGAAAATGCTTTGATCCGAAAACATTTTGGACCTGACGTCCCACCGATTCAAGAACTGAACAATAATGTGGATATGATGTTCTTAAATATACATCCAGTGTTTGACGGCATCCGACCTGTACCTCCTACGGTACTGTTCATGGGTGGTCTCCACGTGAATCCTGAAAAAGAATTACCAAACGTGAGTGTTAATTAATTTTATTCTTTTTACTTGGTTCTGACTTTCAAAACTGCATTTTAATAGGTTTACCTACTGAAATAGACCATTTTAAATTGACTTTGATTTTTGTGAATTGTAATAAAATTCCAAAATTTTTTGTCTCACAGGAACTGAAATCGTATTTAGATAATTCTAAAAACGGCGTTATTTACTTAAGCTTCGGTACAAATGTGGATCCTTCTTTACTACCTCCGCAAATAATACAAACACTAGTGGCTGCGCTGTCCAAAGTACCGTACGATGTGCTCTGGAAGTGGAACAAAGATGTACTGCCCGGAAAAACTGACAACATCAGAATATCCAAGTGGCTGCCACAGGCAGACTTACTGAGTAAGTAGTTTTCTTATGTTGGTTCAACCAATCTATAAACTCCGCCTGTTGCAGTCCACTGCTACAGAAACAGGGTGTCAGGGACATCAAGGGGCTTACTATGAATTCATTCCGTGAATTAAGGTCCACAAGTATTGAAATTATGTTTCATTTTTTTTTTTTTTATCTATTTATTCATACATTTTGACGTTGTTAGTACTCCTATTTTGCACGAAACAGCTGATTTTGTAGCCTCGCTTTAAATATAACAGCTTGTGAGTCAATTTTCCGACTCCGTATGTAGTCTTCCTAAATTACGCCATTACACTTGGTTCTTTACCTTATGCACACAGCCTGTCACAGCTGCCTTTTATAGTCGTCGTGATAGAAAGGACGTCTAACGGTTTGCGTTCAGATACACGGTCTTCGCTTATAATATCCACATTTTACATTATGTCACTACTAACAACTTCCTATAAGCATTTGTTTGGGGCAACATAAACGTTCCGTCATGACGCATCATATTTCGTTTGCTAACAGCCAAATGATTTCTAATGATTGAATTTCAATTTGCAGAACATCCAAAAATAAAGTTGTTCATAACACAAGGAGGTCTACAGTCGACAGACGAGGCTATCTCAGCAGGAGTACCTCTGATTGGTATTCCTATGTTGGGTGATCAATGGTATAATGTGGAGAGATATGAGTATCACAACATTGGACTTGGGCTGGATATGGAAGTACTGACTGAGGAAGACGTTACTAATGCAATCGTCAAAATTATCAAAGACAACACGTAAGCATTTTCATTCTCGTATTTTAATTTATGAAATGAGAAAAAATACATCAGTCATTGATCCAAATTCTTGTTTAAATCGGCGGCTGTCGCTGAAAACCTCCGCTGGGGCTCTGTCTCGTATAGGGTCTATCGTAGCATTATGCTAAGCGATACCCGTTTCTCGTGGATTGTCGCATATTTTCCCCACAACTTGTTCTTTTCTGTGTTTCTGTTCTGTCTTTGTGTCATGATTACCGAAAATAAAAGTTTTTTCTTTCTTACTTTCTTAATTGATATGACATGACATGTGACGCTACACGTTTTGTTCTTTTTTGCCTTCCTTTCCGTATCTTTCACTCGAAATGAAACTTCTGAATGCAAAACTGAAAAATGAATTCATTAGAGAAACAATTCAACGACATTGAATTCCGGCACTCGAAATCATTCACTCGCCTATCGAATCCTATGTAATTTTAACGATAACGTATGAACTCTTAAATGTACCGTTCAATCGAGTAAAGCGTCTGATTTTGATGATTTTTTCCGAGTTCAAAAACAATCTTTTATTTCATCTGCTAGTATCATGAATGAATCTTGTAAGTTAATTTATTAAATTTTAAAACTTTTTCTTTAATTCTAGGTATTACCGCCAGAATTTAGCCAAACTACGTACTGTGATGCGTGATCAGCCCCAGCCTCCACTGGAGCGCGCCGTGTGGTGGACGGAGCACGTGCTACGTCACGGCGGCGCGAGACATCTACGCGCGCCCGCCGCCAACATGTCGTGGGCGCAGTATCTAGAACTAGAACTAGTATTCACCTTACTGCTGGGACTTCTTATAATAACCACAGCACTTGCTTTAACTGTCCGTTATATTTACAGAATCACTTTAGGAAATACTGTGATTGATATTAAAATAAAACGTAGCTGATTCTTAAAATTATGATAAGTTAAAGATAAGATTACCAACGAAATATTGTATCATAAGTTTAAAATGTACCCAAAGATAAATATTATTATTTATTCAAGACTATTGTTTTATTCCAAACCTCGTCGATGCCTACATAACTGATAAAACCAGTTATTATTTATGACAATATGTCAACACACATACGTCAACATCCAGATTAACGAAATAAATACTAATCTACATACCTATTATGTATGAACAATAATCTATATATTTATCAATGACTATTTTCGTCAACCTTCAACAAAGTAAATAGTTTAAACTAAAGGTTTCACGAGTGCTTTGCAAACCTAGGTTTGATTTTCAACACTTGATATTTATTGTGCTTCGTTTTTACATTATGATACATATACATTTTTTCATCTCGGCACCCTCGTCCCGGAACTTTAGAAAGCGTACGAGGAGCCAAAACCAATTCGATTAGACAATTTTAATGATACCTATGTAACTAAAAGTGAAATTAGAACTATAGATAACCACTTCCACAGGTGCTTTAAACGTTGAGGCAGCCCTGACATAATCATGGCTAATCACCCCTTTTTCGTATCTAATAACCCCTTTGCTGTGTCTATTAACCATATTCGCGTGCCTATTATCCCCTCAGGCGTGTCTATTCACCCCGTTCGTGTGTCTAATCACCTCGAAAAATTTAAGAAAACAAGGCTTATGAAAGAAGAACAATTTTATATAATAATGCATATTCTTACTTCAATAATTACAGCACAATATATTTATAATAACACTGACCATAATTTGAAGATAATTTTAAACTAATAAGACCAAAATTCACCGAAATACGAAGGTTCAAACTCAAGCTTAAATAACGACTTGTTTTGTTGTCAACTTTGACATTCAGTTTTGACGTTTTTAGCAATGTTGCCACAAATAAAACGTTGCCAGGCTAAGAAAAATAATACCAACAAATTATTAAAGTTGCGGGTTTTTTACTCGGGTCACCGAGTTTGCCATACAAAACGTTTGAAATTATCCAAAGATTTTTCTCTATTCCCCCCGCGAGTTCTATTCACCCCGTTTTACGGTATGCGGCACCAACCGACGCGTCAGTTATCCCTGTTCGCACTATGCAAGTGCTCACTAACACTAGGACAACTTCCAGTTGGTGTAGGACCTATTGCAGGATATGGAAACTAAGATATTGAGTTATGGGTTAACCGGATTACCAGTTTACTTTAGCCATCCAGCGAAAGTAAACTGCTAATCTAAGACTATGGACATTACTATGGCTCCTGTCTGATCAATGTTGAATGTAAAATACACCGAGAGAAAGGCTTTTTTGAGGGTAGTAAATCATCAAATAATTTATCTCGCTCTGGGCGGAGTGGGAGGGTATCAGACTCTTACTGACTAAAACCTACCCGTGTTCCTCCAGTTGCCTGTATGCCAGGGGCCGCGGTATCTCTTTCCAACAACCCGCACCCCTGGCAGATGGCAGGAGGTGACTTAAATACTCAATAATGGGCCCCCGACAGCCGCAGACTGAGGAGACTGTTCAACAGAGCTAGGAACACACGGTTGCCAGTAGACTGGGACCACTATACAACAGCTCGTAAAACATACAAAAAACTGATACGCCTCAGAGGAAAGAATAGTTGGAGGCGTTTCTGTACTAACATTGAAAGTAACAACCAGGCAATGAGGGTCAAAACCTGTCTTGCTCAGGAGACAGACCACTCAATAGGATGCCTGAAAAAACCAGATAATACCTACACCACAAACGACGCTGAAACAAGCGAACTACTTCTAACCACGCACTTCCCAGGGTGCCAGATTGCCGCCGAGCAAAGCTGGGAACCACGAAGGGAGAGGGCCACGAATAGCTTAGACTGGGAAGTGGCGCTAGAAGTAATCGACAAGGACAAAATAACGTGGGAAATCAACACCTTCCTACCTTTCAAGGCAGCGGGGCTGGACGGTATTTTTCCAGCCCTGCTCAGGTGGAGCCAGGATCTACTGGCTGACTACCTAGTTAAGGTGTTTCGAGCCTGCCTGGCTCACCGCTATATCCCATTGAACTGGCGGGAAGTAAAAATAATCTTCATACCGAAACCAGGTAGGGGGGACTACACCCTACCTAAATCTTTCAGACCCATAAGCCTCTCCTCGTTCTTCTTGAAGACACTGGAGAGGCTGGGGGATAGACGGATTAGAACCCAAATTTCGGTACAAAGACCTTTATCAAAATCCACACGCCTACTGTGCAGGCAAATCAACTGAATCAGCACTCCATAGCGTAGTTTCACGCATAGGAAATGCTCTTAACGCTAAAAACCCAACCCTAGGCGCCTTCATTGATATAGAGGGTGCCTTCGACAAAACAAACTTCGTCAGCATCGAACAGGCACTTGCCACGCACGGTGTTGCACGAACACTAATAGAATGGATTAATAACATGTTGAAATACCGTGCTATTCAGTTTACCGTGAACACCACCACACGAGGTATCGTGAGTAGAGGCTGCCCACAGGGTGGGGTGCTGTCACCACTACTGTGGAACTTAGTCGTAAATGAGCTCATCGCAGAGCTCAACGCTAGCAGTCTATACTCGGTGGGTTACGCGGATGACATAGCAATTCTAATCTCGGGGAAATTTGAGGGCATCTTGTGCGATCTCATGAGAAGAGCCTTCAAAATAATCGAGAGTTGGTGCACAAAACACGAACTATCGGTTAACCCCTCGAAAACGGAACTAATAATGTTCACCAACAAAAGAACCCTGGGACCCCATAGGCTTCCAAAGCTTTTCAACACAGAATTAACACTTAAAGACGAAGTCAAGTACTTGGGGGTGATCCTCGACAGCAAACTGCTCTGGAACAAGCATCTTGACTACAAACTTAATAAAAGCACAATTGCACTCTACCAATGCAAAAGAATGTTAGGGAAAACATGGGGGCTCTCTCCAAAGATCACTCTGTGGCTATACAGATCGGTAATCAGGCCAATGTTGGCTTATGGCGCTCTGGTTTGGTGGACGAGGACTGAACTCTCGACAACCATAACCAGACTACAGCGCTTCCAACGACTGGCCTGTTCGGCTACCACTGGCTGCATGAGAACCACCCCAACAGCAGCTTTGGAGATAGCCCTACAATTAACTCCCCTTGACCTGCACATACAGCAGGAGGCGGCGCTAGCTGCCATCAGGCTAATGCATCTGGGCATATGGGGCAAAAATCTTACCAGCCCACACGCAAAAATCCTGGACCGGGCGATTGAGTACCAGCCGCTCATCGCTGCCCCGTGTGATAGAACACCAAACCAACCTATATGCAACAAAACCTATATCATACAAACAGTAGAGGAAGAAAGGGATCAATCAGGAGCCAATGAAGTGCGCATCTACACTGACGGCTCAAAAACACAAAACGGTTCAGGTGCTGGTATACACTCCCTTGACCTCAACCTTAACTTTCACTTACCGCTAGGCACACACAGTTCAGTCTTTCAATGTGAATGTGTTGCTTTAACACAAGCCGCAACAGCAGTAAAGCGCTTGGGCATCCGGAACTATGGCATTAAATTCCTATCCGACAGCCTATCTGTGCTCAAAGCTTTGGAGAACAAGCAAACCAACAACAAACTAATTTTTGAGTGCCATCTAGCCCTGGAGAGTTTATCGACGTCCAATCGTATTACCCTCCAGTGGATCAAAGGGCATAGTGGATCCTTAGGCAATGATGCCGCAGATGAACTTGCGAAGAGAGGCTCTGATATGAAAGTGCTAGGCCCGTACCCGCTTCTCCCACTGCCTTTCTCACAATTTCGTGCGTGGATTCGCCAAAGGTCGACCGAACTCCATAACAACAGATGGTCACGGGCAACAGACTGTAGACAGTCAAAATTGGCTTTACCAATTGTACACCCGCGATTAACCAAAAAACTTCTCAGCCTGAGTAGAAATAACCTTAGAATAATAATAGGAACAATTACGGGCCATAACCCCCTTAACAAACATCTTTTTAACATAGGCGCCACGGATAGCCCACTTTGCAGGGGCTGCCTTGACGCCGAGGAATCAGCCGCCCACGTCATCCTGGAATGCGAGGCCGTGGCTTCTCAACGTGAAGAAATCCTCGGAACAGTGAGGTCGCTCCGCGAAGCCTGCGAATCTCCCAGGAAGCTTCTGTGCTTCTGGGCGGAGCTAGGCTGGCTCTGTTAGCCAGAATCCCCACGCACAACGGACCGAATGGGAGTCTAAGTGCGGAAAAGGGAGTCCCATCATCATCATCATCATCATCATCATGGGCCCCCGAAAACTTACGTTACCACTTAGTGACGTACGTATGTACGACAAGGAGGCAACATATGCTACGCTGCTTGAGGAGTAGAGAGATATACCACAACTATCAGGACAATCCCGGAAGTATGGTCAAGATCCCTATCGGTTATGTTTGTATTATTATAATGATAGTTCGTAGAATGTAGTGAACTATTCAATCACCTTTTAATTACAATGTTGTGCATGCCTATAAGTGATGTGTTACACAGTACTGAAGATTTGTCATCACCTAATGTGACTTTCTTTGCAAATATGTCATTGGTGGGCATTGCTTGATAAATAAATTAATAAACGTCAGAAATAATCTGTAAGATTGCATCAGTCAGTATACCAGTGTTGGGTAAACTATATGCAGGAACGCAGGCGTTCTTACTTCACTAAATACAAAAGCTTTGCAAGCAATGGGAAATTGCTATTGAAGTCTTTAAGTGTCAACCTTAGGATGACCTACTTATTAACTGTACACACAACGTCAGTATGTGCTAACCCCCCAAGTTTTAAAAGGTAACACTGCTACAATATTGAATTCATTTCGAATAATCTACAGAATACTTCAAAAAGAGTTTATTTTTTCGAACCATTGCATCACCGAACGTCGACATACTCATATCGGCAGTTTGACAAACTAGCCAGCGAGCCCATATTATGAGTTGAGATGAAATTGTTATCAACTATCGTCCGAGTCACTTCATCTTTGAAGGTCTCTGTTTAATCGATAGACTATGTTATTTGAGGGTATCCATTAATTTAACTTACTTACGTTTTCTTTATAAAATTTATCCCTAACCTCAAGTTATAACTACAACGTTTGATGTTCACGATCACTTAAAACCTTTGTTTGCAGCGACGCCATAACAGGTCACGTGACATTTCGTTAATTTATGTCAATCTAAAATATTTCTAGCGCTTTCTATTTTATATCGTTTACGTTAAAAGGATTTCACTTGTCTAGGGACCCGTTCGTGTCAAAGCTACAGTGGGGTCCTCACTTAACATCACTTGCAGGGGGGCTAAGTTCTGCCGCTTACGCTGCTTGGAAGAGCCGCCAATTAACAGACGAGGATACCGCGAGACTGGTCTATTTTAGTTACTTTCATAGCATCATTACGGTATTTTGCTATGGGGACGGGCTGCGGATATTGAGTCGATCTTTATTCTGCAAAAGAGGGCTGTCAGAGTCATCTACAATCTCCGCAGACGCGAATCTCTGAGGGAACTGTTCCAAACAATTAACATCATGACGGTACCTTGTCAATATGAAAACATTATGTATGTTCGGAAAAAGCTAATTTTTTTAGTAAGATAAGTGACAGGCACAATTTTAACACTAGAAATAGGAACAAATTAGATCAACCACGTTTCAGATTATCTAAAGTAAACACTTCTTTTATTAGGTACTGTGTAAAATGTTATAATAAAATACCAGTCGATATTCTTGAACTAAATGAAAATAAATTTAAATCATGTATTAAACGCACACTATGTACACAAGCATATCATAAGTTAGATGATTATATCTTAGATAAAAATGCTTGGCTTAATGCTGGTCCTGCTCCACAGCCACCTGTGCTTACTAGTTGAAATTTTAATATTTGGAAGAGATGCTTCTCTTTTTTAATTTTTTCTGACATTGCGTACATTTTCGTTCCTATTATTATAATTTTTGTGACATTACGAAAATGTTTTATTTTTACTGAACCAAGTATTAGTTATTGAATACTGCAATATATGTTAAATGTTTTTTTTTCCTTTAGGAAATCAAATTTTAATCTCAAATACATCACAAACTATAGTTTTGTATAATTTAGAAGCAGTTTGTTTAAATTTTGTAAATCCGTTTCTTGTGTTGTTTTGATGAACGTTGAATTGAAAAAGCATGGCTGATGAGAGTGTCATGCTCACATAAATGTCTCACTGATGGAGGCGCGTGTGTTGGATCATTCGGTTCCCTACAAAATGGTTGAGCTGGATGGTGCTGATCCACGCGTCAAGTTCGTGAACGGGCGCTGTCGGTTGAGACTGGTCATCTCTTAACTTCCAGGGCTTATTTTTAATCTTGTATTTAGAATTGTTTATTTTTTTACATTGTTCTCACATACAGAAGCAACAACAATAATGTTCCCAAGATTTTGTAATATATCCAACTTGATTTAAAAGAGTGCCCGTGGAGTTTCTTGCCTATTCTTCTCCATAGAGATCTACGTTTTGGAATGGGCAACTAGCTTCAACTTTCCAACTGATCGACTTTTTGACACTTCAAAAGTGCCTGTAAATGGTTTAATTTAAATAAACGGTTTGAGTTTGACTTTGACTTTGTCAGTTGGCAAAATATGTATAATAAGTTATCTGTAAATTGTCAAATAAAATTGTTAAATCTTTGTAGTAAAATAAGATCAAAGTTATGTTAAATAATGGCAATAATTAATTTTAATAAATGATTACGATTTTTTAAAATTCTTTATAAATATTACTAAAACAAAATATAAAAATACTTTTTACAAAAAAAAATGCATAGCAAAAAGCGTAACTATTCCGTCCAGGATTTGAAGCTCCAATCTTATGCACGGCAAGCGGTCTTGTAACCTCCGACATAATAAGACGTTGGCGGGCCTGGTCACGACATCGACACTCACTGGCAAACCAGGTCTGAGGTTGTGCTTTTTTGTAGACTTCCAGAAGCCCCGAAACTCTTTTCTAGTATGCAATTCGGCCAAGATGTCCATCTGAATTTGGTCTTGGTGATTCTGGCACCACCTTAATTTGGATTTAAAGATCCTACGAGAGTCACACATTTCCTCATAAGTCACGCCAGACGTAGTAGGTTTGCCACAATTAAGCTACACATTAAACTTAAGCCTAGCGTACGAGTGCGCCCCGCTGACGTGCTTATTCCAACCCACCACGCGCTTCGGCCTCCTACTAATGACTCTTGTCTCCGTGCTGACAATAGCAGTCTCCCTTAGAGCGGATACTACATCCCGATATAGGCAATCAATTATTAGATTGTGGTCCGACTCACTACACATGCGATCACAACAATCGGACAATAGGCTAGGGAAGTCAATATTTTGCAATCGTTGATGACATTCTTGCCGGTAGGTGCAGATAGCATCTGAGCTTTTTCTCCCCACACAACTAAGTTGTCGTAGGACATACTCTGCTTTACTTTCGGCCTAATTATATTGATATCACATTCAATCAACAATGGGTAGTGATCCGACCACATAACATCATACTTAACGCTAACATTACGAACAGTTTTTAGAGCCGTTTCTGTACAGAGACAATGATCAAGCCATCGCCTAGCTCCGTTACAGTCACTGACTTACGTATACGTGTTCGACGTCAATCCTAGCCTGTCTACATCGACGCATGAAAAGTGATTATCACTACAGTAGTTCACCAAGTCCGTAAAAAATAACCCATGCGGATGCGCGTTAAAGTCACCAAGGCAATAAACCGCCTCCACATCACTACTGTCCACGATCGCACTCACCAGTCCTAAACAATGAGATAATTCCGACAGGTTACTGACTGTACCCGTGGGCATGTAAACACTCATCACAATGAAACGTCTTTCACTCGTATCAATACGAATCGCGCACACTCTCGCGTTATCACTCGGAACGACCGACACATTACTGAATGCACTTTTTCGCCATAGCAGAGCCACCCCTCCATAGGGTCGCCCACGCAGCATGCCAGCAGACGTGTCCATGGCTGACGTCCCCGTGCTGTGAAGTCACCATGAATGGTGCTCAGGAACGACAGCTTCTCCGGCAGCAGCCAGCACTCCTGAAGTGCTATTAAGTCGCACGTTGCGCACAGTTCACGAACGCCCTCAATAGAACGCTTGACACTCTTACAATTAAAGCTGGCAAATCGTAACAATCTATTATCACTCATTGTTGTTGTTTACAGAGCCGACTTTAAGCGAGTACTCATCCTTACGTCTTCGACTACAGTGCACAAAACGTCTAAATATTATATTTTGCGGCCAGACATTTTCAGCCAAAAATGCAGAAACTTTGGATTCCGGTATAAAAAACTTGTACGCCTTTGTAGTCAACCTTTTTTCGTATCGACAGTTTTTCCAATTTAACTATCTCGCGTGTTTTTAATTCAATGTGCTTTATGATGTCAGCTGTACGTGAATCTTTGTGCACATTCGTGATAAACATGGGTACTTTCTTTTCAGCCGCTTTAAAGCACCCTACTGTGTCTTTAGCAACCCCCGCTTTCCCAGCGTAGCGGTAGTTTTGCTTCAATTTACGATCCATCATTCTCCTTTCTCGGCAAAACATCACCGCACTGTGGCACTTGTTTACTATCCGAGATCGACTGTGACGTAACACCCACAGCTGTTTGTACGGGCGACGGCGAGCGAGCACGCGTCACAGGACCGGTTCTCGATACTGATAAAGGCCGGGCCTTCGCAACATACCCACCGCTGTCAATAGACGTACTTTGTTTACCGGCAATATGAACCGACAGTTTTGCGACACCTTCTTGATTTTTAGGAATTTCCAATGTGTTATTGGATGCCTCCAGACTTCTGTATGATGAGTTACCAAGAGTTATATCTCCATTGCCGCCCCCTCGTTTCAAATTCACACACTGTTCGTTCTGTGCATGCTCGATCAACGATCCAAACTTGAGGTCATACTGAAGATCCATTTTGAGTTTCTCCAGTTGATCTACCATCACACTTGTTGACTTCAGTTCTCGCACCTCATCTTTGAGCAAGGTGAGATCCTTAAGCAACTTAGTCACATTCAAGTGATCAAATGTAATTGGGGGTAAATTTTCAAGGTGCCGCGCGACGAAAATTGGGATCACATCAGGGTCAGTAGACTTGAACAGGTCAATTATAACGACTAAGTCACGGTGTTCTTTCCCCTTTTGCTTCCGTTTGATATTCCTTTTGTTAGTCGGAACAGATTCAAAAACTAACGCCTTTGATTTTTTGATTTCATCGTCACTAAACGCCGAAAAACATATGCGAATCAAGGTATCGTCATCACTAGTCGACAGCTTACTTTGCACGAAACAAAGCAGTTCGTCAATAACAATATTACACTGAGGACACTTTACTGTGGCGGACATTTCGCTCGACGCTCAATGAAACCGATCGTAGCAAAAAGCAAGCGACGCGTATGGCTGCGCGTGCGTGACTGAATGAACAAAAATACTGGTCGAAATAGGTTTAAAAATTAATAATTATGAAATTAACAACAGCAAAATAACTCCATATAATGTGTCATATTGGCAGTAAATATGCTCTGCAGCTTGATCATTTTTGAGCGTTAAAATCTAGAATTCTGTTGCTACAAAATTCGATTGATAACTTCTCTGCTCATCTGATTTTTCTGGTGTACCGGTACACCAGACAAATCAGATTTTCTAAAATGGGAGCTACTATACCAACAGCCTCTGGTAGCTCCACTTCGCCGCTCTTCTCTGGTTTAGTGCCTTCACCAGCTTTTAGAATAACATCTTATAATTTTTCTCGCATGTTGATGGTCAAGCACAGTCTATAAACTAATTGACTGTACAGTCGACCTTTTCAATGAAGCATTAACCTCTTTAGCCCTAGTTCCTTGTGTCACCACAGGTAGTGTTTGCCGGAAACCGCCACTAAACAGAACTGCGACACCACCAATCTTGTTTTGGATCCTGTGGATATCCGGTTGGGTTCTATAGGCCTAGGTTGCGCCGTAAATGTAGTAGTGCGGGTTAGTAGATGTCACATGTCTACGAATTATTGGTTCTAGGACATGCGGGTTTCCTTCATCGTTTTGAGAGTAGTGAAATCATATACAAAAAGGAAAGCGCCTGTGTAGCAGACGAGAACCTCGGGGATAGTGAGGGTAGTAATGAGGAGGCTATGACTAGTTTTTAAATTATGTAAATACCTACAACTTAAAAGGAAATGTTGAAATAAAATGCAGATTTCTTGCTCGAGCTTTGTCCACACCAAATAATGAATGATTCGCTGGGCTGGATTTAATATAACTGTCGATGCATAATAGTCACATTTGCATGGCAGATGCTGTTTGTTGTTGATGATGTTTCATAACGCAGAAAACTGTGAAATATAATTTAAAATTTCTTATCAACGTTAATTTACTACCAGGACACAGTAGCATCCTAGTATCCGGGCTTATACTACTCATACAAAATTCGGACTATACGTAATCAAAATAATTATATCATCCTTAAAACGTTAGTCAAAATATAGTAAATTGTCTACAGAAATACTTAAAACAATGTGAATCATGATCGTGAACCAGCAATTCACGTAGAAAATTATCACGACCTCTATATTTCACTGTGAAAGGGGCCGTTTGACATATTGTTAACTCTTCTAACCTTTTATAAGTAACAGGAAGACACGGAATATTTTGTGTGCTGCCTTTACACAGATTCATAATAATTCATACTTATCGTTTTAGAGGTAGATGCGTACTTGTGGTGCTGAGTGGACCGGCGGGATCTCATGGCGACATGGAGAGGGCGATTGTCGCAACCCAGTGCTGGACACGCCACGACAGCCGTGGTAAGTCTCCTGTTTGAGAAGTGGCTTGAGAGGCGGCACAGCATCCTCACCTTCCACCTGACGCAGGTACCCGACACGGCTGTTTCTGTAGGTTACTATTTCGCATAAGGCGAAGTGAAACGCCCGGGTGTTTCCACTGCGAAGATCGCCCTGAGGTCACGGTGGAGGATACGGTGGAGGTCTGCCCGGCTTGGGCGGAGCACCGCCGTGTCCTCGTGGAGGCGATCGGCAGCGGCGATCTCTTGCGTCCGGCCCTGGTCCAGGCCATGGTACGGAGCGAGAGTGCATGGATAGCCGTCGCTTCCTTCAGCGAAGCAGTTATGCTCGCAAAGAGGGAGGCGGCACACGTGAGGGAGATGCAGTACATGCGCCCTCACAGCCGTGGCCTTCGCAGGAGACGCCCTGGGCGTCGGGAATCCCAGGCTGATTCCCGGCCACCCTAGGCGCGGGCTTGCGGACGGCGAGTAATGGGTAGCTCGCTGTCCGGTAAGGACCAAGCCCGGGTCGACGGCGCGTTGTGTTCCACGCGCGCCTCAAAGAGATGTCAGCAGCAACTGATGGGGCCCGCAAGGGCCAATGCCTGCCAGGGGTGCGGGTTGTTTGAAAGAGATACCGCCGCCCCTGGCACACAGGCAACTGAGGGAACACGGGTGGGTTTTAGTCAGTAAAAGTCTGACACGCCCTCCCGCTCCACCCAGAGTGGGAGAAGTTATTTGATGATTTCCCACCGAAAAAAAAAAAAGGATGTTCTGCACTCGTGATTATTGATCTGTTTTGATGTTTTATGCTAGTGTTAATGTAATTTTTGTACAAAAAAAATGATAAACACACCAATTTTCTTACATTTGACAGATTTAAAAAAATTTACTCATAAGAATAGACTCATGGTGGCATGGATAGTGCGATTGTCGCAACCCAGTGCTGGGCACGCCATGATAGCGGAGGTAAGTAACCTCTTTGTGGAGTGGCTTGAGAGGCGGCACGGCATCCTCACCTTCCACCTGACGCAGGTTCTCACCGGACACGGCTGTTTTGGGAAGTTCCTGTTTTGCATACGGTGGGAGGAAACGCCCGGGTGTTTCCACTGCTAAGATCACCCTGAGCACACGGTGGAGCATACTATGTAGGTCTGCCCGGCTTCGGCGGAGGACCGCCGTGTCCTCGGGGAGGTTATCGGCGGCGGCGATCTCTCGCGTCCGGCCCTGGTCTAGGTCATGGTATGGACGAAAGTGCATGGGACTACCCATGCTTCGCAGAAGGTGGTGACGGCTACGTCACCACCTTCTGCGGGTCTTCTGCGGGTCGATGGCGCGTTGTATTCCACGCGCGTCTCAAAGAGATGTCAGCACCATTTGATGGGGCCCGGAAGGGCCGAGGCCTGCCAGGGGTGTGGGTTGTTCGAAAGAGATACCGCTGCCCCTGGTACACAGGCAACTGAGGCCACACGGTTGGGTTTTAGTCAGTAAAAGTCTGACATGCCCTTCTGCTTCACACACAGCGGGAAAAGTGATTTGATGATTTCCTACCCAACAAAAAAAAAACCATTACAAGTAACGCCTGATGGAGTCTTTAATGCAATAAGTGGCAGGAAGGTGAAGTAGTTCAAATAATTATATTTATGAGTTTGGTTAGCGGTGCTTGTGGCTAAGAAAATATTACGACACTCCGTTTACTTTTCATTTTTTTGCTGGCCTAATGTACACTGAAAACTTGATTTACATACATCTATTTTTTTGATCTGTTAAATGTAAGAAAATTGGTGTATTTATCATTATTTAAAAAAATGTATATATATTTTACCTCGCTTGAAACAAACAGATCAATAATCACGAGTGCAGAAAATCTTAATAGCGTAACTCACTTTCAATCACAATCTGAATCATTTTGAAGGATAGGTACTACTAATCTATTGTTTCTTATTTCCGAAAAGATCATCAGCTCAACTACGTAACTAACGCAATGACTATTGTTGGACTATCAAAATAACGTCGTTCCTACTGTTAGTGCAATAAGCAATTACCACGCAGATATAGTCGGCAGCTACATGTCATCACTGTGACAAGAACGCTTCCACTCAGCACCTCAGGTAAGCATCTACCTCTGAATCGATAAGTATGAATTATTAAGAAACTGTAAAAAGGCAACACAAAATATTCCGTGTCTTCCCGTTACTTGTAAAAGGTTACAAGAGTTAACGATAAGCGAAACGGCCCCCTTTCACAGTGAAATATAGAGGTAGTGATGATTTTCTACGTGGATTGCTGGTTTCACATTGTTTTAAGTATTTCTGTAGACAGCTTATTATATTTTGATTAAAGTTTTAAGGATGGTAGATTTTTTTTGATTACGTATGGTTCAGATTTTGTATAGCTGTATAGCTGAATGTTACCAAAAAATAAACTAAGCAAATTATTATTTATTTTCTTTTATCCTACAAAATACGTCCAGATCCTGTAGGACTGTTTACGATACATCTAATCCTATTTGTAAGTCTGAGGATCAAACAAAGTTCCAAAAATGACATGTGTAGGAAATAAATTCACTAGGTATTATAATAACTCCTCGTTACTGTAAAACCAGGATGTAATCAATTAAACGACTATTTACTTTTATAACGTAACTAGCTTTTGCCAGTGGCTTCGCCTCCGTGAAGGTCTGTGTATTAAACATATAAAACTTCCTCTTGAAACATTCTGGCTATTGATGAAATCCGCATTAAAATCTGTTGTTTAAAGAAAACTTCTGTAAGGACATTCCAAATTTTGAATTCAAACCCATTTCTATTGCCACAATTAAAACAGCATTTAAAAGTCTTAACATAAAAAACACTGAAGACTTATGGGGCATTTCCGTTAAGGTTCTTAAAGATATCATTGATACAATTGCCCCTGTCCTAACAGGCATATTTAATCAATGATTAGACACTGGTACGTTTCCTGACTTAATAAAACATAGTAAAGTAGTACCAATTTTCGAATCGGGTAGTAGGAGTGATTCCTTTAGTTATAAACCTATATCTGTGCTTCCAGCATTTATCAAAATTTATGAAAAAATCATGCTAGACCAGATGTTGTCACATTTTAACTCAAATGGGATTTTACATAGTCGACAGTTTGGTTTCACGAAAGGTGGGTCAACGACTGACGCGGGAGTACAACTCATCAGTCACATTTTGGAATCCTGGGAGAAGTCCCAGGATGCAATCGGCATTTTCTGTGACCTCTCAAAAGCGTTTGACTGCGTTGACCACGATACACTCATCAGTAAATTACACCACTACGGACTTCGTGGACGAGCTGCTGATCTTGTGCTTTCCTATTTATCAAACAGGCAGCAAAAAGTAAATGTTAACGGGGCAACGTCCTCGGGTTCAATTCTTGGCCCTTTTTTATTTCTAGTTTATATTAATGACCTTCCTTACCTGATGGCTAACTTCTCGGATATAATTTTATTCGCTGATGATACTTCTCTTATTTATAGAATAAATAGAAAAGATACGGATGTCCTACATATCAACGATAGTCTAGCTATTCTCTCGAAATGGTTTGCGGCT
Organism: Polymixis lichenea; assembly: GCA_949091785.1. Taxonomy (NCBI): domain Eukaryota; kingdom Metazoa; phylum Arthropoda; class Insecta; order Lepidoptera; family Noctuidae; genus Polymixis; species Polymixis lichenea. The sequence continues at coordinate 7,797,378 of OX420953.1, read as the reverse complement.
AATAATCTTTTACTCAATGCGAACAAAACTAAATGTCTTAAGTTTTCATTACCAAATGTACCCCAAGTAGGGCTAAATTTAAAACTTGATGGCAAGAAACTAGATGCTATTTCTGAAACTGTATTTCTAGGAATTAATTTAGATTCAAAATTGCAATGGGGTGCCCACATTAGAGCTCTTTCAAGTAGATTAAGCTCAGCTGCTTACGCAGTAAGAAAAATAAGGTAGTTGACTGATGTAGCCACAGCTAGGTTAGTATACTTTGCTTATTTTCATAGTATTATGTCTTATGGCGTTCTGCTGTGGGGGTCGGCAGCTGACGTTGATTCAGTTTTCATTCTACAAAAGAGGGCAATCCGCGCAATGTATAAAATGGGGCCTCGCGAGTCTCTTAGAAACAAATTCAACGAAGTTGACATACTAACTCTACCATCTCTTTATATCCTAGAAAATATCTTGTTTGTTCGCAAAAATTCAAGTCTTAAAAAAAAAAGATGCGACTCCCATAACCTAAACCATAACCTAAATACAAGTAGTAAAGATGAAATTGTGATTCCAAAATTTAGATTAACTAAAACTAGCAAGTCATTTCTAATAAACAGTATCCGCTTCTATAACAAGTTGCCAAAATCGGTTACAGAACTTAGCGATGGAAAGTTTAAAACTCACATCAAACGTGTCCTTATCAAAAAAGCATATTAAAAGATAAAAGACTACGTTGAAGACAAGGAAGTTTGGCATTAATTCCTTCTGCGCATGTGGCTTCCCTGGTAACTCATTAGCACCATAACTATGTGAGCGTCTATTAACTGCTTCCAAATTACAATGTTAATTTAATTTTTACACTTTCTGACATATTCTCGTCATTATTTGATATTATGCAACACTTGTAATATCGAGTATATTTTATTAGTGACTCTCATGGAAATCATATCACTTGGTTTAAATAGGTTGCTTTTACTTATGTAGATTCTTTGACATATTGTGAATGAGAGAACGTTGTAGGCCTACAGTTTCTATACTTTATTTTCATTCCTCTAAGTACCTGGTACTTATTGACAGGCCTGCACTGTCCTCCCATACCTAATATCACTGTAGTTTGAAAACATTATAAAAGCCAATTATTTTCAAAAGAGTAACCGTGGAGTTTCTTGCCGGCTCTTCTCCATAGGAAGCGACAAATTGGAACCGTGCACCTAGCTTCTGACGTTTCATAAGTGCCCTTGCAGGTTTATGTGAAATAAAATATTTTGATTTGATTTGATTTGAAGCATGCACACGCAGTGTAACGTCATAGGCAAATAATAAAACGTTTTTTATTTTTATTAAAATGACTTTTCTTTTGAATGCTCAACCATTAATCTAGTTCGAAAACTTTCGTAGTTATTAGCGTTTGAAATCTTACATGTTTTTGTAGGTCAGAAATATTGAACTACTACGAGAACTCCGACCGAAAAGATGTTTTACGTCAAAATACTAAAACAACAGCCACATTTCATAAAACTTCCTTGCATACAGCGTTTGAGGTGACCGTATAATCAACCAAAATATGAAGAGTCAGGACTGGTAAGCAATGTACAGAAAGCTCTATTAAGTGGTTACCCCTCCAAAAGACATGTCCCTTGAAGTCCGCACTAGGCTTTTTTTTGAGGGTGGGAAATCATCAAATGACTTCTCCCGCTCTGGGTGGAGCAGGAGGGCGTGTCAGACTTTTACTGACTAAAACCCACCCGTGTTCCTTCAGTTGCCTGTGTGCCAGGGGCCACGGTAACTCTTTCGAATAACCCGCACCCCTGGCAGGCATCAGCCCTTACGGACCCCACCAGTTGTTGCTGACATCTCTGACGGCGCGCGTGGAACACAACGCGCCGTCGACCCGGGCATTTATTTTTTGTTTAACGTGGAGAAATGCCTACTGCGCTACCACATGGAGATAGCGCAGTTATGTGGGACTGTAACCCACTAAAACTCCACGGTGTCCTCCAGTGCCGCTTGAGGCGGGAATACGGGAACGCGCAAGCCGACCCGAATCTGCCGCGGCTGTCTGTCACCGAACCCTCCTCGGAGGGGAATAACCCCTACCACCAGCGCACCAGGACACATAGCACGCCGTGACCGGTCCCGCCAACGTCTTGTTATGTCGGAGGTTACAAGACCGCTTGCCGTACATAAGATTGGAGCTTCAAATCTTGGACACGAAATAGTTACGCTTTTGGTCATGAATTTTTTTTTTAAAGTATTTTTATATTTTGTTTTAGTAATATTTATAAAGAATTAAAAAAAATCATAATCATTAAGTATAAGTAATTATTGCTATCATTTAACAAAATTTTTGATCTTATTTTACTACAAAGATTTAACAATGATAACTACTAAAGATTTAATAATGACAACAGATAACTTATCATACATATTTTGCCAACTGACAAACTCAAACTCAAACTCAAAGCATTTATTTAAATTAAACCATTTACAGGCACTTTTGAAGTGTCAAAAAGTCGATCAGTTGGAAAGTTGAAGCTAGTTGCCCATTCCAAAACGTAGATCTCTATGGAGAAGAATAGGCAAGAAACTCCACGGACACTCTTTTAAATCAAGTTGGATATATTACAAAATCTTGGGAACATTATTGTTGTTGCTTCTGTATGTGAGAACAATGTAAAAAAAATAAAACAATTCTAAATACAAGATTAAACATAAGCCCTGGAAGATAGGAGATGACCAGTCTCAACCGACAGCGCCCGTTCACAAACTTGACGCGTGGATCAGCACCATCCAGCTCAACCATTTTGTAGGGAACCGAATGATCCAACACACGCGCCTCCATCAGTGAGACATTTATGAAAGCATGACGTTCTCTCGTCAGCCATGCTTTTTCAATTCAACGTTCATCAAAACAACACAAGAAACGGATTTACAAAATTTAAATAAAATGCTTCTAAATTATACAAAACTATAGTTTGTAATGTATTTGAGATTAAAATTTGATTTCCTAAAAGAAAAAAAAAACATTTAACATATATTGCAGTATTCAATAACTAATACTTGGTTCAGTAAAAATTAAACATATTCGTAATGACACAAACATTATAATAATAGGAACAAAAATGTACGCAATGTCAGAAAACATAAAAAAAGAGAAGCATCTCTTCCAAATATTAAAATTTCAACTAGTAAGCCCGGATGGCTGTGGAGTAGGACCCGCATTAAGTCAAGCATTTATATCTAAGATATAATCATCTAACTTATAATATGCTTGTGTACATTAGTGTGCGTTCAATGCATGATTTAAATTTATTTTCATTTAGTTCAAGAATATCAACTGATATTTTATTATAACATTTTACACAGTACCTCATAAAAGAAGTGTTTACTTTAGACAATCTGAAACGTGGTTGATCTAATTTGCTTCTATTTCTAGTGTTAAAATTGTGCCTGTCACTTATCTTACTAAAAAAATTTAGATTTTTCCGAACATACATAATGTTTTCACAAGGTACCGTCATGATGTTAATTGTTTGGAACAGTTCCCTCAGAGATTCGCGTCTACGGAAATTGTAGATGACTCTGACAGCCCTCTTTTGCAGAATAAAGATCGACTCAATATTCGCAGCCCGTCCCCATAGCAAAATACCGTAATGATGCTATGAAAGTAATTAAAATAGACCAGTCACGCGGTATCCACGTCTGTTAATTGGCGGCTCTTCCAAGCAGCGTAAGCGGCAGAACTTAGCCTCCCTGCAAGTGATGTTAAGTGAGGACCCCACTGTAGCTTTGACACAAACGGGCCCCTAGACAAGTGAAATCCTTTTAACGTAAACGATATAAAATAGGAAGCGCTAAAAATATTTTAGATGGACATAAATTAACGAAATGTCACGTGATCTGTTATGGCGTCACTGCAAACAAACGTTTTAAGTGATCGTGAACATCAAACGTTGTAGTTATAACTTGCGGTTACGGATAAATTTTATAAAGAAAACGTAAGTAAGTTAAATTAATGGATACCCTCAAATAACATAGTCTATCGATTAAACAGAGACCTTCAAAGATGAAGTGACTCGGACGATAGTTGATAACAATTTCATCTCAACTCATAATATGGGCTCGCTGGCTAGTTTGTCAAACTGCCGGTATGAGTATGTCGACGTTCGGTGATGCAATGGTTCGAAAAAATAAACTCTTTTTGAAGTATTCTGTAGATTATTCGAAATGAATTCAATATTGTAGCAGTGTTCCGTTTTAAAACTTGCGGGATTAGCACATACTGACGCTGTGTGTACAGTTAATAAGTAGGTCAACCTAAGGTCGACACTTAAAGACTTCAATAGCAATTTCCCATTGCTTGCAAAGCTTTTGTATTTAGTGAAGTAAGAACGCTTGCGTTCCTGCATATAGTTTGCACAACACTGGTATACTGACTGATGCATTCTTACAGATTATTTCTGACGTTTATTGATTTATTTACTAAGCAATGCCCACCAATGATATATATGCAAAGAAAGTCAGATTAGGTGATGACAAATCTTCAGTACTGTGTAATACATCACTTATAGGCATGCACAACATTGTAATTAAAAGGTGATTGAATAGTTCACTACATTCTACGAACTATCATTATAATATTACAAACATAACCGATAGGGATCTTTTTTTTTTTTTTTGGGTGGGAAATCATCAAATAACTTCTCCCGCTCTGGGCGGAGCGGGAGGGCGTGTCAGACTTTTACTGACTAAAACCCACCCGTGTTCCCTCAGTTGCCTGTGTGCCAGGGGCGGCGGTATCTCTTTCGAACAACCTGCATCCTGGCAGGCATCGGCCCTTCCGGGCCCCATCAGCTGCTGATGACATCTCTTTGAGGCGCGCGTGGAACACAACGTGCCGTCGACCCGGGCTTGGTCCTTACCGGACAGCGAGCTTCCCATTACTCGCCGTCCGCAAGCCCGCGCCTACGGTGGCCGGGAATCAGCCTAGGATTCCCGACGCCCAGGGCGTCTCCTGCGAAGGCCACGGCTGTGAGGGCGCATGTACTGCATCTCCCTCACGTGCGCCGCCTCCCTCTTTGCGAGCATAACTGCTTCGCTGAAGGAGGCGACTGCTAGCCATGTCCTCTCGCTCCGTACCATGGCCTGGACTAGGGTCGGACGCGAGAGATCGCCGCCGCCGATCACCTCCACGAGGACACGGCGGTGCTCCGCCCAAGTCGGGCCGACCTCCACCGTATGCTCCACCGTGTCCTCTGGGCGATCTTCGCAATGGAAACACCCGGGCGTTTCCTCCCGCCCTATCCGAAACAGGAACCTCCCGAAACAACCGTGTCCGGTGAGGACCTGTGTCAGGCGGAAGGTGAGGACGCCATGCCGCCTCTCAAACCACTCCTCAAAGAGGGGACTTACCGCCGCGATCGTGCCCAGCACTGGGTTGCGACAATCGCAGCTTCCACGTCGCCATGAGATCCTGCCGGAGCTATGTCCGCCGTGCCGCGATTTCACGCGGCAGCGGAGTTACGCCCCGGCGTTTGGCCTCCTCGCGCCACTCCCAAGTGTGCGCGAGGACCTTTGCCTCCAGATCCCATGGCGGCAATCCGGCAAGGAGTCCCGCCGCCTCACCGGAGATCGTGCCGTATCCCCGGATCATCCGGATGGCCATGACCCTATGGGCCGCCTTCAACCGGAAAACCCGTCCGTGGCGCATTCCGAGGACCATGAAACCACATGGCCTCGGACTTGTGCAAGGCCACCTCGAGTCCCAGTTGCCGGATCCTATCCACGATTGCCGCAACCCCGTGTGTCCCTAAGTCGGCCGCCGCCTGGTACGACCTCCCTTGCGCCAGGCGAGGACCAGCGAACAGGACCAGCGTGTCATCAGCGTAGCAAACTACACTGACGCCGCTAGGGAGGTCGGCGCGCAGCACCCAGTCGTACCCGATGTCCCACAGATGCGGCCCCAGGACCGAACCCTGTGGGACACCACACGACATCTCTAGCTGGTTCCACTCTCCTTGGTAACCGGGGTAGATGACAGCCCTGTCCGTCAAGTAGGCCTCGACCGCACGACAGAGGTAGGTCGGCATCCAGTGATACCAGAGTGCCTCCCTGATGCAACTCCAGGGCAGGGTATTGAAGGCATCGGCGATGTCTAGAGACACCGCCAAGACGACCCCACCCCGGGCCACTGCATCCCCCGTCGTGAGGGCTCGCACGCGCATGATGGCGTCCACCGTGGAGCGCCTCCTGTGGAAACCAAATTGGCTCTCCGCCAGATCCGGTCCCACCCGCACCAGCCGCCCGACGAGGCGGTCTGCAATGACTCTTTCAAAGAGCTTGCCCACCTCGTCGAGCAGCACGATGGGCCGGTAAGCGGACGACCGATAGGGATCTTGACCATACTTCCAGGATTGTCCTGATAGTTGTGGTATATCTCTCTACTCCTCAAGCAGCGTAGCATATGTTGCCTCCTTGTCGCTACGTCACTAAGTGGTAACGTAAGTTTCCGGGGGCCCATTGTTGAGTATTCAAGTCACCTCCTGCCTTCTGCCAGGGGTGCGGGTTGTTAGAAAGAGATACCGCGGCCCCTGGCATACAGGCAACTCGAGGAACACAGGTAGGTTTTAGTCAGTAAGAGTCTGATACCCTCCCGCTCCGCCCAGAGCGAGATAAATTATTTGATGATTTACTACCCTCAAAAAAGACTTTGTCTCGGTGTATTTTATATTCAACATTGATCAGACAGCAGCCATAGTAATGTCCATAGTCCTGGGTAAGCAGTTTACTGTCGCTGGATGGCTAAAGTAAACTGGTAATCCGGTTAACCCATAACTCAATATCTTAGTTTCCATATCCTGCAATAGGTCCTACACCAACTGGAAGTTGTCCTAGTGTTAGTGAGCACTTGCATAGTGCAAACTGGGATAACCGACGCGTCGGTTGGTGCCGCATATCATTAAAATTGTCTAATCAGATTGGTTTTGGCTCCTCGTACGCTTTCCAAAGTTCCGGGACGAGGGTGCTGAGATGAAAAAATGTATACGTATCATAATGTAAAAACGAAGCAGAATAAATATCAAGTGTTGAAAATCAAACCTAGGTTTGCAAAGCACTCGTGGAACCTTTAGTTTAAACTATTTACTTTGTTGAAGGTTGACGAAAATAGTCATTGATAAATATATAGATACCGCTAAAACCCCGCCGAGCCCCCCGGGGGCTCGGCCGACTTCAAGCGATTTTTACCTTTTTTCATAATATGAATAGAGTTGTAAATCGTGTGCGATTATTTTATTCTGTGGCCAGATAGATATTCTCGTCGACTAAATCATTCAAATTCATAAATATTCTGTGGTAAAATTGAATAAAAATGTTGACAGTGACGCTTCGAACTCGCGCGCGAACGGGGTAATAACGTGACGTACCCGCTAACTTTTTTTGTGATTTTCTTATTTTTTGTGCATATTGGACGTTAAGTGGATAAATATTCATTTATAAGTCGTTATTACATCGTTTTAGATAATATTTGCATCAAATAGCATCACAAAAACTGTTTTTTCGACAAAAAGTGTGACGTAAACAAACGGTTGCTCAAGGTCGTGACTGTTTTGTGAATTTTGTTTGTTTTGAGTGTTTCACAGTGAATTAAGTGTATCCTGGTGTATTTAATGGTATGTACACAAATCATACTCGTAATTAACGAAAAAATCTAGGTATATTTCATAACAAAACTATTTTTATAAGTTCTTTGAATGTTCGCGTGCACAAAACGGTCGTTGACCTTCGCGCGATAAGAAGTTTGAGATCAAATATTATGAAAATGTTAAGTAGGATTCCCAAAAAAATACTGCTGTTAGATTACTTGTCTATTCAATAAGAAACAAGCAAAATTTCATGCAAATTAACATCGTAATTTTATCAGAAATCATCATAACACGGGAACAAACACACTGTCAGCCATTATCTGTTATCTCCATTGTATATAATTAAATAACAACGTAACAAGAGAACTGTTTACAACTTATAGTATGCTCTGTTTATACAAAAACCCAAACAAAAAGTCACTTCAGTCCCAAACATCGATAAAAACTCGAGTGGACCCTTTTTTTATGAGCGGTCATAAATATGTCGGTGTCGGTGACGTGTCCGGGGCGTGACCGGTTAATGTTCATACATAATAGGTATGTAGATTAGTATTTATTTCGTTAATCTGGATGTTGATGTATGTGTGTTGACATGTTGTCATAAATAATAACTAGTTTTATCAGTTATGTAGGCATCGACGAAGTTCGGAATAAAAAAATAGTCTTGAGTAAATAATAACATTTATCTTTAGGTATATTTTAAAATTATGATACAATATTTCGTTGGTAATCTTATCTTTAACTTATCATAATTTTAAGAATCAGCTACGTTTTATTTTAATATCAATCACAGTATTTCCTAAAGTAATTCGGTAAATATAACGGACAGTTAAAGCAAGTGCTGTGGTTATTATAAGAAGTCCCAGCAGTAAGGTGAATACTAGTTCTAGTTCTAGGTACTGCGCCCATGTCATGTTGGCGGCGGGCGCGCGTAGATGTCTCGCGCCGCCGTGACGCAGTACGTGCTCCGTCCACCACACGGCACGCTCCAGTGGAGGCTGGGGCTGATCACGCATCACACTACGTAGTTTGGCTAAATTCTGGCGGTAATACCTAGAATTAAAGAAAAAGTTTTAAAATTAATAAATTAACTTACAAGATTCATTCATGATACTAGCAGATGAAACAATAGATGGTTTTTTAAGCTTGGAAAGAATCATCAAAATCAGACGCTTTACTCGACTGAACGGTACATTTAAGAGTTCACACGTTATCGTTAAAATTACATAGGATTCGATAGGCAAGTGAATGATTTCGAGTGCCGGAATTCAATGTCGTTGAATTGTTTCAAAGTAAGAAAGAAAAACTTTTATTTTCGGTAATCATGACACAAAGACAGAACAGAAACACAGAAAAGATCAAGTTGTGGGGAAAATATGCGACAATCCACGAGAAACGGCTATCGCTTAGCATAATGCTACGATCGACCCTATACGAGACAGAGCCCCAGCGGAGGTTTTCAGCGACAGCCGCCGATTTAAACAAGAATTTGGATCAATGACTAATGTATTTTTTCTCATTTCATAAATTAAAATACAAAAAAGAAAATGCTTACGTGTTGTCTTGGATAATTTTGTCGATTGCATTAGTAACGTCTTCCTCAGTCAGTACTTCCATATCCAGCCCAAGTCCAATGTTGTGATACTCATATCTCTCCACATTATACCATTGATCACCCAACATAGGAATACCAATTAGAGGTACTCCTGCTGAGATAGCCTCGTCCGTCGATTGTAGACCTCCTTGTGTTATGAACAACTTTATTTTTGGATGTTCTGCAAATTGAAATTCAATCATTAGAAATCATTTGGCTGTTAGCAAACGAAATATGATGCGTCATGACGGAACGTTTATGTTGCCCCAAACAAATGGTTATTGGAAGTTGTTGGTAGTGACATAATGTAAAATGTGGATATTATAAGCGAAGACCGTGTATCTGAACGCAACCCGTTAGACGTCCTTTCTATTACGACGACTATAAAAGGCATCTAAGACAGGCTGTGTGCATAAGGTAAAGAAACAAGCGTAATGGCGTAATTTAGGAAGACTACATACGGTGTAGGAAAATCGACTCACAAGCTGTTACATTGAAAGCGAGGCTACAAAATCAGCTGTTTCGTGCAAAATAAGAGTACTAACAACGTCAAAAAGGATGAATAAATAGATTTAAAAAAAAAACTGAAACATAATTTCAATACTTGTGGACCTTAATTCACGGAATGAATTCATAGTAAGCCCCTTGATGTCCCTAACACCTTTTCCTGTAACAGTGGACTGCAATAGGTGGAGTTTATAGATTGGTTGATCCAACATAAGAAAACTACTTACTCAGTAAGTCTGCCTGTGGCAGCCACTTGGATATTCTGATGTTGTCAGTTTTTCCGGGCAGAACATCTTTGTTCCACTTCCAGAGCACATCGTACGGTACTTTGGACAGCGCAGCCACTAGTGTTTGTATGATTTGCGGAGGTAGTAAAGAAGGATCCACATTTGTACCGAAGCTTAAGTAAATAACGCCGTTTTTAGAATGATCTAAATACAATTTCAGTTCCTGTGGGGAAAAAAAATGGTATTTTCTTACATTTCAAAAAATCAAAGTCAATGTATAATGGTCTATTTCAGTATGTAAACCTATTAAAATGCAGTTTTGATAGTCAGAACCAAGTAAAAAGAATACAATTAATTAACACTCACGTTTGGTAATTCTTTTTCAGGATTCACGTGGAGACCACCCATGAACAGTACCGTAGGAGGTACAGGTCGGATGCCGTCAAACACTGGATGTATATTTAAGAACATCATATCCACATTATTGTTCAGTTCTTGAATCGGTGGGACGTCAGGTCCAAAATGTTTTCGGATCAAAGCATTTTCCAATGTATAGCTATGTTGATGTATCATTTCCAAATTAAAGTGCAGATACATTTCTTTAATTTTATCCCATAAGGAGAGCTTATTTAGTTTTTGACGAACACAAATTGGATAGAGCAGTGGATGGACTGGAGCACCAATGACATCGTAATTATCGAAAACAGCTCCATAGGAACTCACCAAGATCACGGGCGCTTTGTAAATATGAGATAATACCAGCCCAGGTCTGACGCCAGCTTCTATAAATATTAAATCAAACTGCTTGCTCTCATCACTAAGCAAATTTTTTACAGTCTCATCTTTTATCTGTGCTTCAAACATCAGCCGTATTGATTCTAAATAGGAATTAAAATGCAAGTAGAGATCACGCTTATGACCTTTTGGAAGTGACATAAATTTTTCTTGCCATACAGCGTATGATACATCGTGGACGTCGATTTCAGTCAGATTGGCAGGAGTTCCTCCTTTTGGGAAGGCGGGATCCGGTGTAATAATTGTCACGTCGTGGCCACGTTTCGCTAGTTCTTGAATTAAAGGCCGAAACACTACTTGATGACTTATAGAAGCAACTGGGAACATTGCTAAGATTCTAGCCGCTTCACTTTGATTTAAAACTATAATAAAACTAAAACAAACTACTAAATATTGGAACAGAGACATTTTGACACAAGTACTCACTTTGAATTTCCTTACGAATATGATCTGTTTACAACAATGACTCCTATTTAAATGGTGAGTGAATGATATTGAGAATCATCATACTTGACTAAAATGTATGATCGAAGTACGTAGAACATTGCCATGATTTTCAAAGAAAAGTGCAAATCATTAATGTCGCCACAACGTAATATCAACGTTATCGTACGAGGCTACTTACATAACTGATAATGATATAGGAATCATTGTCTGTGTTCGACTAGACTGAGTACGTACAGTCTATAAATATAGTATGAATAAAAAAACACGTTCACGAAAGGTGTTTTTATGGTTCCGTGCCTCAGTCGGCAAAAACGGAACCCTTTGTTGTACGTTTGTCTGGCTGTCAAAACACTTTTTCTCAAGAACACGTGGAAATATCAAGCTGAAATTAATATCAAATACTCAAGTCTGCTACTTCTTAGAACAGTGAAAATATCAAACTTCTGAGTCAACGTAATCTAAAAATAAAAGATCGTTTATGCTCCGTTTGTGGCGAGTTTTTTGACGCTCGCAAGGAAATCAAAATCTATAGGGGACTTTCCGTTGACCTAGAATCTTGAAATTTGGCGAGAAACTTGGGCTTACAGTACATGCAAAGGAAAAGCGTGAAAATTGTTCATTTGTAGTGTAATCGTGTTCCGTACGGTGCCGGACGTAAAAGAATAGCACCATCCCATTTCTTCCCGTGGGTGTCGTAGAAGGCGACTTACTAGAGAATGGGCAGCAGCGTTCTCTATGCATTTGACCACCATACTGCGATCGCCAAACCACCTGCCAAGCGTGGCGATTATGGTGAATCCCCCCTTTTGGGGGAGGCTTATGTCCAGCAGTGGACGTCTTTCGGCTGATATGGTGGTGGTGGTGGTGGTGGTAGTGTAATCATTTAAAAACAAATTTTTGATTACAAACTTGCTCTTAGAAAATTTACTATGGCGTACATCGATGAGAGAACATGTATTTCAACTACAATATTAGGTTTGTTTTTGGGATAAATTCATCCCAACTACGGAACTCTTTATTATGCGTGGTCCGACAGGCACTTGGCCGGCGTTTTTTATACGATCATTGTTTTGATGTCGCTTGGTTTTTTGCAACTTATTAGTTTGATGGACTAGTGGCACATTAATTCCACGTCGTTTGGACTCGTACACTAAGATTTTCGTACCACAAAAATTATTATTTATAGTTCACAGTTTTTGTTTTAAAAATTTGCCGTGATAGCTCAATTTGACACGAATTATTCGAGACACAGGGGGGAAAGATAGAGGACGTGAACTCAGTAATAGGGTTTTATGGGCACCATATAATGTTCATACTTGTTTGCAAAAGGTTAGCTATATCATTTACAGGTTTTTACCGTGTGTGTAAAATACTAATAGTCTTTTCGTGTACAGGTGTTAATTGTATCTACGTTACTCGCCCCTCAACAGTGGCCGATGGCTAAGCAACGCACGTGTATTTAGCTTTGCCTTGTATGAAAAAGTAATCGGGATCTTCCGCTGCTACACATCACGGTCACGCTACGCATGAATGCACGGCTAGGAAATAAAGGAATCGCACAGAAACTTGGCAATCCTCATTCTGACGTAGCCGTAGTCCCTTGCTGCCCTCTTCTTGTGGCGCCCTAAGCCGAGGTCCATACCCCACAAGGGGTAGGTAGGTACCCTTAGCGTGTAGTCGCTTTGTGTTCTTAGTTTATTAGCCCTGGCTGGACGCCTTAATTTGAAGCACAAACAATTCATACAAATCGCGTACGCGCGCATAGTGCGACGCGTCTATCCGTGCCCGTGAGAGGCGTATATATAGTGTAGTGCGCACGGTAAGTGAGCGTGTACTGCACGTGTGTGAATCTGCCTGTAGATAAGATATAACTAATCATTTTACTACACAAAAATATATGAAATCATTACTATACAACGTGTAACGGAAAGGGTAAATATATACCAAGAGAACGGCTTCTTTGGATGATATCAAACGATGTTGGAAGGGTTTTTTAATCCTATCTCTACATGTTCGGAAGTTATGAGAATTTTCAAAACAGTGATACCAGAAACCAAAACGTCAAATTGAATGAAACACATCACTCGGAAGAGATTTATCGTGATATTGGCAAGTAACGTGGAAAGTTATTGACCTACGAAGTGCGGTGACACGTTTGTTATGATTTGAATTTAAGAAATATATGAAACCAAAAATTTAGTATCTATTCTTAGAGTATTTTATTTTGAGCTGAAACTGTGTATAGTGATTCTATACCAGCTGTTATCTTTAGTGCTTACGGATAGCAATAGGGTTTCTGTTACACTTTGTGTAGATATTGCTGACACTCTCGAGTCACTCATAAGTGTTTCTTCCAAATAAATGGTACAGGTGTAAGTCGATTTTTTTTAAATCAAAATGAAATGATAATATTTCTGTGAAAGACAGTTGAAGTTGTGGTGATTTAGGTATGAACTAATTATTGGTAGGATTATGAAATAAAATGATGGTCTAACCAAACAAAAATGTTGACAATATTTTCTATGTTCATTTATCACAATGCGTATCAACTACGTTTCACTTTGATAGTGACATCATTTCCAAAAATTATCTTATAAAGTGAACGGAGAATCATAATGATTACTGTTGTAACTATCAGAAGTCCCATCAGTAGGGTGAATACTAGTTCTAGTTCTAGGTACTGCGCCCACGACATGTTGGCGGCGGGCGCGCGGAGATGTCTCGCACCGCCGTGACAAAGCACGTACTCGGTCCACCACACAGCACGCTCCAGTGGACTTTCGGTCTCATCACGCATCACGCTGCGTAGTTGAATCATGTTGTTGCGGTAACTAGAAATTAAAAAGTTATTCAAGTGTCTTTTTGGTAAGAGCCAATTTTAAGAATGAAACCGAACGCAATCGGCTGATCTATAACGCTTTTAGGAGCTGTCAGTATCATCATAGCTACACAGAAAAAAAGCACAATAAAAAAATATTAACACTGCCGGTTCTTGATTGCTGGTCGAGTTCAGTTTCATTGGTGAAAGCCCTATAATTGTGCCTGTTACTTCAAATCAAATCGAAAGTCATTTATTCAAAGTAGTCTGAGAGTCGGCACGTTTTGAACGCCAAAATGACATGAGACAGTCCCTCAAAACACTCGCTTTTCACCACTTCCTAGTGCTTTAGCTGGGAAGAAGAAGTGACGCAAAAAACTCCCCAGCAACAAAGCTGTCTGTTAAGTTAGAAGAACTTGATTCAATACAATATTAGGTAAGTAATTAACATTACTTAACACAAAATATAAAATAAAATTATTTTCCAAATGTCAGCTCAGACACGCCAATATACCAACAAAACAGTATTTAAACTCAAACTGAAATATAAATATTATAAAAACAAAACAGTAAACGTAAATAGAACTCAATACCCTCATAAAAGCCTCCAAGCATAAAGGGTGTGGCCGCTTACATAATTATGCCATGCTGCATTATATTCATTCAGATTTAACTTGAAGTAACAAATATTATGCTACGGTTTTTGGAGTAAAATAAATAACAATAACAAAACCATGGTCAGAAAGACGTCTAGCCACCACAAGCAGCACCTGTTCACGAGCATAACGCAAGGATCAGCCATTGCCCCTCTCGCCATATTTAAGGGAAGGAGGCAACCCGACCCCCGACGCTATCGCAAGCGCTAACATCTAAGGGAGCATTATGAACTTGCTATAAATTGCTCAGGCAATATTATTATATGAACAATTGTCGACGTCGATAGCTAACCACATGTTGCATTACATCTCATTAGAAAAAAAAATAATGAGTAGATTATGTCACCAATAAATGAAAATATAATTGAAAAAAAATATTTTCTACAGTCAAATGAAATAAACAATTATATGAAGTAATTCATATAACCTGTCAGTAGTTAAGCTCATTCTGGTGAAAGAACACAAACATTATCTTGAGTCAATCACAGCGACCAACTATCCTTATCGATTAAGTAGTCGTTGATAGAATAGTATGCCTCAGAACAAAGGATGGATTTTACTTTAGCTTTGAACGCATTATAAGGTAAATCTAGCAGAGAAGAGGGAAGTTTATTCAAAAAGGTTATACCAAGTCCAACAAATAAGTTATGAACCTTATGACAGTGAAAGCGAGCACGTACTTAGTTTTTTCTTTTTTCTGGGAATAGTTATCACTGCTTTTAGTGTATGAGTGTATGTTTTGCCAAATATATAAGATGTTAGCGAAGATGAATTGAGATGCCACCATGAGAATACCAATATCTTTGAAAAAATCTCTTAGATAAAGTCTAGCATCTAGTTGGTAAATAGCTCGAACAGCTCGTTTTTGAAGAACAAAAATATTTTGAATATCAGCGGCTTTACCCCACAGCAGATTGCCGTAGGACGAGCCGGAGCAGAATGCCGGAGCTGTATCAGCGTCAGTGTATTGTCTTACTTTCCTGACAGCGTAGGCGGCTAAACTAAGCCTTCCCTCTAAGCTAGATATATGTGGTCCCCACAGAAGTTTGACATTTACTGTTATGCCCAGAAAAACTGCCGTGTCTACAATTTCAAGCACCTCATTATCTAAGACGATGTTGGGTCACAGATTTCTGACATTCGATAAGGCGAACTTTATACAATTGCACATCACTAGGATTCACTGCTTCCTAGAAGTACAGGTACCTTTGGGCACTTCTACTGAATAAAACTGCAAATGATGACAAGACAACTTAACTACGAATTGACGGGACATCATTGAATAGTGAAATCAGTAACAGATTATTAAAAACTATTTGTTTAGAAAGTGTATGCTGAAAGTAGGCAATAGTTTAGATAGCTGTCAAATATTTCGCCGTTTTGATGAAAGTATCAACATCTATACTTCTATACTAATAATAAAGCTGAAGAGTTTGTTTGTTTATTTACTTGAACGGGCTAATCTCAGGAACTAATGGTCCGATTTGAAAAATTATTTCAATGTTAGATAGCCCAGTTATTTTATCGTGAAAGGCTATAAGTTATATATCATCACGCGAAGAAGAATGAAGACTCGCACGGGCAGGCGAGGCGAGCGACGGGGTGGGTCGGGGGAGCAAGAAATTTGACGCGAACGAAGTCTCGAAAATTATTAAATATCGCTCTTTAATCCAATAAAATACAGGTTGCCATCGACGCCCAAACTGGAACCATGAATTTAACACACATCATGATTCCAGACTTCCAAGCGAAAACATCTCGGAAAAATTTCGTCGGTTAGGCATATAAAAAAAACTGTTACCTACAAAATTGAAATACCTACGAAGTCAAAATGTATGGAATAGCGATTTTTTTTTTTCACAATCGAAGAAAAATTTCAGCGGCTTAGAATGACGTAAGTATTCCGTGGTTTAACAGGTTGTGCGCCCATATTCCTGCCACCCTGTATTTATCAAGCATTGAAGTCATGAATATCGTAACAAACATAATTTAGGATTACATGTAAAAAATTAGAGTCTGTTAATTAGTCCTAACCTAACCTGAGCACCTTAAACTTTTTAAATATTTATTTCAGCTTAAGAGCTTTTGCAATAAAAACGTCATTGCAAAAATTTATAATCAATATTTTATTGCACTGTCAAGCGATATTTCATTATTTATTTAGTAATATTGACAAATTAATTAAAACAGCGAAAACTTGACAACTACTTGCGACGTTGCCTACTTCTAGAATGCATCCTGCGTAAATTAATTTGATAATTAAAAAACAAATTGTAATCGGTTACCTTTCATCCTTAATAACAGTTTCAATGGCACTCTTAAACTGATCCACGGTAAGCGTTTCCATGATCAGCTTTCTTCCAATCTTGAAGTATTCATATTTCTCAGAATTATACCACTGATCACCAAACATTGGGATAGCTATAAGAGGTACTCCTGCAGTTATAGCCTCATCTGTTGACTGGAGTCCTGCTTGTGTTATGAACAACTTGACTTTTGGATGTTCTGTGAAAAATTAAATCACATTATTATTTACAAATTTAGTTTTGTACATCGAATCTTATTGTACATCGAAAAAGATATATCTTTTTCGATGTACAATAAGGTTCGATGTATAAATAGTAGGATTAATTTTCCTGATTTATAAATCAGGAAAATTAATCCTACTATTAATATTTATATCTATATAATATTATAAATGTGAATGTTTGTAAGTTTTTTTTATGTTTAGATGTTTGGCTGTTTGTCACTCAATCACGCAAAAAACGGCTGAACGGATTGGGATGAAATTTGGCACACAAATAATTTGTAACCTGGAATAATACATAGCCTACTTTTTATTCTGTTAGTTTGTTCCCGTGGGATAATTTTCGACATCCACGCGGGTGACGGAGCTGGCAAATTGTTAAATAAATTAACACCTTAGGTACATCAATTGGCCTTGTAACAGCCATTTCATACAACTGTCTAAGATTGACATTTGTGATTTAAATATACGGCTAGTTACAGGTTGGTATTCACAATTAATTCCCCTGACTGGTTTCCCGACTGTCTTTTAAATATCACAAGAAATCAAATAACTTACTTAAAAGATCTTGTTGAGGCAGCCATTTCGATATTCTGATATTGTCAGTGCGGCCAGGCAGTACATCATTGTTCCATTTCCACAAAACATCGTAAGGCAATTGAGAGAAAGTTTTCACTAGAACTTCAATTCTATCTGCAGGAAGAAGAGTTGGATCCACGTTTGTGCCAAAGCTTATGTAAATAACACCATGTTTAGATGTATCTAGATACGATTTGAGATCCTAAAAATTTAAATCATTTTGTCAGTTTGTTTTGGACTTCCAAAGTATTACTATAAATTATAAGACTAAGTTAGTCTAAAGACCAAGATTTGTGTTTTTAGTAGGTTCGAAATTAAGTTTCATAGACTTTTTGACTATAGACAAAAAAAAAATCAGCTGTTTCATACATTTTGACCGCGTAGGTATCGTAATTTTCTATGAAACAGCTGATTTTTTTTGTATAACCACCAAAAAAATTCTGCGCTGGGAGGTCTAGAATGATATGCTGAATTCATAGTAACAGTTTGCGCATTGGATAAAAACTTATCATGTATATTCATTTGCAAAAATTGATGCGGATAAAATTAAAGAAAACTGTGCTGTAATTTTTATTAACTACACTTTCTTGAGATTACTTACTGCTGGTAACTCCTTTGGTGGTTTCTGATGCAAACCACCCATATATACCACAGCTGGGGGCACAGGTCGTATACCTTCAAACACTGGATGAACATTGAGGAACAGCATATCTACGTTATTATTTAACTCTGCTACTGGTGGAATGTTATCTCCAAAATGCTTTTTCAACATTGTATTCTCCGTTTTTTGACTGTTCTCATATAGTTTGTTTGTCATGTAGTCATAATACAATTCTTTGACTTTCTCCCACATAGTGAGATTATGAAGTCTCTGACGCGTAACAGATGGATAAAGAATCGGATGTACTGGAGCTCCAATATTTACATAATTATCTAGTGCCGCTCCCAAAGAACTCATTTGAATCACTGGTGCCTTATAAATATGAGAATATGCTAGTGCCGGTCGTACACAAGCTTCTAAAAATAGTAGATCAAACTGTTTACTTTTATCATTTATCAGATTTTGTATTTGTTCATCTTTCATTTGCGCATCTACCACCAAGGTCAATGCTTGTAGAATCACGTCCATCACCATGATTACGTCATCTTTATTACCTTGTGTGGATGCCATAAATGTTTTTTGCCAAACATCGTACGATATATCATGGACATCGATTTCTGTCAAGTTTGGTGGTGTTCCTCCTTTAGGAAAGGCAGGATCTGGCGTAACAACTGTCACATCATGTCCTCGTCTTGCCAGTTCATGTATTAACGGTCGAAATACTACTTGATGACTGATAGACGGTATTGGAAACACTGCTAAAATTTTTGCCGCGTCATTGTGACTTGCAAAAAATACCGAACACAGTAATACATACAAGTATAGTCTCATTTTAATATTTTATTATCACTCGCCGACTGGCATCAATGAATGCCTACAATGAACTGAACTAACGTTTGTACGTTTTGAAGTTCAATAAGTATTTCACAACATTGTTAATAATATAAAATATTAAAATGTAAATAATTAATACCTTAGATACTTAGAAAACCGATGTCTATCAACCAAACACGTCTTTCATTTATCATGCAGACTAGTAGATACGCCGATTAGAAACATATTAGACCATAATTAGGCCTAATTATGTTAGAACAGCGATTACAGTGATGAAACGGCACAATATAGGCGTGAAAACTAGGCAATTAAATCGCGGTCCTCATTGTAATCAAGGGTATTTTTTTCATATATCTACCGATTAGTAGTTAGGTGGTAATTTTATTTATTTATTTATTAAATGAATTGAACTATTATGAACAGAAATATTAATTTATCGCTGAATTCTCAAAAAATATAACTCCAGGTGTGAGACTCAGTATTTTGAATCCAACAGAGTACATCACAGCGCGTCAAAATACACACTGTTCGATTTGTAACTTTCGGCGCTAAACTTTGCAATGAAGATTCAGTGCGTTAATAAAAACTGCCGTGATATATTTACGCCCGTGAAAACGTGAACTCATTAACTGCAGGCAGGAAGTGTTATTTATGTAAATGTAAACAAACTTAAATACACTTCACAATTCTTACTATGAGTTGTAATATTTAAGCAGTCCATCAGTACGGGCATGTGTACTAATAATTTAGAAGTGCCGACTTGATGAGTTAAATCAACATAACTGGTAGTAGGTGATGTAATAAACATTTTAATTAATTAATAAGTTGGTCACCCACCCCTGGACCAACCCCGGCAAACGTAGCTTAACCTAATGCATCGATCTATGTGGCTGTTCCTACTTAGTCATAAACCCCTGCTACAACCACAAATCATGACTAAATAATAAAACTATGAATGTTTTTGTAATAAATATTGAAAACGTATTAACTATTTAAAAAAAGATGATTATAGGAAACGCTCCTTATCTTAATACCGTATTTAATTTATTTTATGTTTGTATAAATCAGCTTCTTGAAGAAACAAGCTACAGAAGATAGGTGCTTTGAATGCGGAAGGCAACAATATCTTATCTCCAATGACACATTACTAACTTATCATCACCAATGATTACAAAACTACAAATATTATTCCACACGATATCTACACGTGCTTTTAACTATAATACCGTATTAATTTTATCTACTCGTTACTGTAAAAGCCCAAATATGAGTAAATCTTTGCTTTTACTAGTAAATGTTAAGATTTACCAACACAAGTAGGTAAATTATTACGTAGCTTTGATGAACAACAAATGTCGATTTTTGAACAGTTAGAATTTGTCATTTATCTCTAGGTTTTGCTAGTAGTAAGTTTAGTTACATAGATAGTATGAAGGCTTAGTTTACTAACTTTGTTCGCTCACTAACCCTCAACCAAAAAAAAAGAAAACCCTGGTCTAACCTTACGGCGAGTTGCCCTGACATCCGAGCTAACTTTGTTCGCAGCATTCTAGCTTCTCTTAGTAAAATCACCTTTGACACGTACCGTTTATCTCCATAACATTATCATCATAATTTCAGCAGAAAGATGTCCACTGCTGGACATAGGCCGCCCCAAGCTCCTCCACTTCGACCGGTTGGTTCACTTTGTGGGAGGCCTTCAAACTCTATGTCTTCCGGTACGCGGTCGCCACTCATTCAAGTTTGGCAATTCTTCGGGCTATGTCGGTTGCCTTGGTTCTCCTGAGGATCTCGTGATTCCTCCTACCAGTACCGTTCTTCTACAGTACCGTGTATTTGCGGTAAAACACTCGATTCGCTTAGTGAATGCAAGATGCTCCAAATCAACGGACATTCTCACAGGAAAGTTCGAACGTTTACCATCATAGTTTGATAAAACTTAAGCCTTTCTGGAAAGTTTCAGGATGTACCGTAGTGCGGGCTTTAACCGTTACATATTGGTGTTTGTGCTTGTGAGTTTTCTATGTTTGTAAACGCACCCACGATACAGGAAGAAATTCCTAGTGTGGGGCAACGTTTTTAAAAAAAAAAAAAAAAAAAAAAAAAAAAAAAAAAAAAAAAAATATTATATTGCTTTTTGCCATATCAATATATCATGCCAGTCTATGAGTGGCCATCCGGATAGAATAATGTATTGACTATTGACTATGCACACGAAATTATCTTATCACTGTGTAACGATTGTCGGATAATGCTAAGTAAGGCCCTACTATTATGTTATAGACGGCATATTATAAGAGTTATAAAATGGTTGTCATTTTGGAAACCAACTAAGATTGTCTGTTGTGCTCCTTTAGCGATATTAAATTGTAATACCTGTATTTGTTGCACTGCATAATAAATAACTATTCTTTTTCACAACAGAAGGAAAGAACATTTATTTTATGAGTATGGTTGCTGTTGGTCGTTTCTACTGTCATGCCGACTTGGTAACATTAGCCTGCGTGACATATTTTTAACCGACTTCAAAAAATATGTACATTACACAATATATCAAAGATAACATTAAAAAAAAATAACAAATTAATAAAGATAATAATAAATTTATCTATTTAGCTCATACCTTAATTTGGTTATTAAAACTTTTGCACCGCAAACACGATAAAATGTTTAAAAATCCCAGTTAGTAATTTTTATCATTTTTTTACGTTATCGTTGATATACATGTTATGAAATCCTGAGATTAAATGACTTGCACGTTGTACCAAAATATACAGGTATTTCACAACGATGATCAATATACCTACAATTTAGATAGTAGAAGACATTTCACTAAACTCTTTATTTCCTTAAGTAATTTCAGAGTGAGTGCTTGTGTCAAAATGCCGGTGTTTTATTATATATTTGCTTGTGTTATTATAGTTTTAAATCACAATGAAGCGGCTAAAATCTTAGGAGTGTTTCCAGTTGCTTCTATAAGTCATCAAGTAGTGTTTCGACCGATAACTCAAGCTCTAGCAAAACGTGGCCATGAAGTTACAGTTATTACCCCAGATCCTGCCTTCCCAAAAGGAGGAACACCTGCCAATCTAACAGAAATCGATGTCCATGATATATCATACGCTATATGGAAAGACACATTCATGGGAATTGAGAAAGGCCACAAAAAAGACCTCCTGACAAATTTTGCAGGATATATAGAATCAATACTATTGATGTTTGAAGCGCAACTGAAAGACAAACAAATTCAAAATCTGATTAATGATAAAACCCAAAAGTTTGATTTGATATTGGTGGAATCTCATATTCGGCCAGCGCTAATATTTTCTCATATTTATAAAGCACCAGTGATTTTAATCAGTTCTCAAAGTTCATTTTTTGATAACGACGAAGTAATTGGTTCTCCAATC
This sequence comes from Polymixis lichenea, assembly GCA_949091785.1. Taxonomy (NCBI): domain Eukaryota; kingdom Metazoa; phylum Arthropoda; class Insecta; order Lepidoptera; family Noctuidae; genus Polymixis; species Polymixis lichenea. The sequence continues at coordinate 7,774,755 of OX420953.1, read as the reverse complement.
CATCCTTTTCTCTATCCAAATGGTCTTCGTCAAAAACTTAATAATCTTTCCTTATTGGATAAAATAAACGAATTGTATCTTCACTATAACATCGTAAAAATGGGAGAAGACAGTCGAGTATTGGAAAATAAAATGCTTAAATCGGTTTTTGGATCTGGTATTCCGTCAATTGAGGAGCTTAGTGAAAATGTCCACATGTTGTTCCTAAATATACATCCAGTGTTTGAAGGCATCCGACCTGTACCTCCTTCTGTATTGTTCATGGGTGGTCTACATCAGATTCCAGTAAAAGAATTACCAAAAGTGAGTATCAATGTTAGTAAAGAGAGATTAAATACATAACGTTCGATCGTATTATACGGGACACTAATGCACACATATAGAACGTTGTATCTATCACAATGCCACACTTTATTAGAATCGAAAGTGTGACGTGTAAATTGATGACACGCCACACGCGAAAGTAGGACGGTGTTTTAAAAATTGGGAGAAAAAGGGATAAGCATATGTTGCTTTCGTTGACGACGCGACGGCGCGACACTGAGTTCAGGTTTGCTATCAAGGCAAATTTTAAAGTAGATATTGCGCATATTCCCTATCTTCCTATTTACACTTATGATATTATTGGGTATTAATCGGTCCTGATAAAGATACAGTTTGGTAACTGCGACCATATTATTTTACAAAAGTACAGTTGGAATTCAGTAAAGAAATAATTCGACCACACTTAAATGGTTATGTTACTGTCTCTAATTTAAGCAACAATTCAAACATTTCTTTTACAGGAACTTAAGGCGTATTTAGATTCTTTAAAAAATGGCGTTATTTACTTAAGCTTTGGTACAAATGTGGACCCCACTTTGTTACCTCCGCGAACAATACAGACACTGGTGAAGGCGCTCTCCAAAGTCCCATACGACGTACTGTGGAAGTGGAACACAGATGAGCTACCAGGACGGGGTGACAACATCAGGATATCCAAGTGGCTGCCACAGTCAGATCTGCTGAGTAAGTTATTTTTTTGTTTGTTGTTGTTTGTTACACAGTTCGAGTTCGAGGAGCAAAAACTCTCACCATGTGACAACCTCACGCGACTAACTGTACCGAGCAAGTCAGTCTACTAACTCGCATCAGAACTACGTTTCTTTTGTTTTTACAGGTCGTTCTAAAAATCCACAATCGTTGGTTTCCATTTCTGGCAATTAATGACTTTTATTTTATTTACTATTTTACTTCGCTTTATGTCAATCCATTTTGAATTATTGTATAGTGGCATGGGGTGCAGCAGCTAAAACTCATTTAATAAAACTGGAACGAGCGCAAAGGGGCATCTTAAAGGTTGCTCATGGAAGGCCCTATCGTTATCCCACTGACAGGCCGTACCAAAAATGTAACGTTCCTAGGATAAGATAGCTTTTTATTTTGTCCGTATTATTACGCTTCTACCAACATGCGCCCCATACTCAAACCAAATCTACCAGGTCATGCAGACAGAAAAAATGTAAAACACCCGCTACTCGCACTAAATTCGCTCAAAGATCTCCTAGATACATGGGTATGAAAAAGTCAATAAAATTCTAGACATAGTAGGTTCTCCAAAGCGAACTTGTAAAATAAAAGTTATTAAGTGGCTATCAGCTCAGGACTATGCAAGGACTGAAGCTCTCTTTACTCACTTACTTTAAATCCTTCGGAAATGCTCACCTAGGCGTATCACGTCCCTTTAACACACATAAATACACATACATACACATAACTAATACATACCATCTACAATACATTACACTACACAAACCTTATAATTGTAATTTTGCATGTTTCCTTTGGATAATGTAAGTTTAAATGTTGTTTAGAGTAAGCAACCAAATTATAACTGAACTACCCACTAGTGTTCTTGTAACAGGTCTTTTAACTTGTAAATAACTAGATCTCACAACAAAGGGTATCCTAGTGTGGGATCTAGGCATACTTAATTGTACTTTATCTTTATTTACATTTTCATTTTATTTTGTTATCGTTTATTTGTTATGCTAATATGTAACAAAAAAACGTGTTTTAATAAATTTACTATTTACTATTTTGCATCAACACACACACGAATGAATGATGATGATGGATGATTGAATGAATTTCAATTTTCAGAACATCCCAAAGTAAAGCTGTTCATAACACAAGGAGGTCTCCAATCAACAGACGAGGCTATCACAGCAGGAGTACCAGTTATTGGTATACCTATGTTAGGCGATCAGTGGTATAATGTGGAGAGGTATGAATTCCACAAAATTGGACTTGGGCTGCATATGGAAACACTAACTGAGGAGGAAATTATCAACACAGTTACTAAAATTATCGGGGACGACAGGTGAGTACCATTTTGTTTTTTTTTTATTTCCAAGATCTTTTCATCAAGCCTAAACCTAGCATAATCTGCGTATAATGCTCCATAAAATGGGCCTCGTCTCTCTGAGAGAGGAGATAAATTCTAGAAGGTTGTAAATTGATAAGTTAGGTTAGTTAGGTACCTAAGTCAGATAAAAGTCCAGTCTTGTTTCATTCGTTAATGTTAATATCATACAATCGTGATAATCATCATCAATGGCACCTTTGTTTAACCCACTGAAGTATGGGCGGCATGGCACAAAATGAGGGAGGCTTCTTCATTTTGTGCCATGCTGCACTGATATGTAAGTCTCAACCAGCAGGCAATATACATACCCACAAAGGCAAATTACTCATGTTCTATTAATAAAAACGCTTTTTCTTTATATCTAGTTATCGCCAAAACATCAAGAAACTACGCAGCGTGATGTACGATCTGCCTATGAAACCACTGGATGGCGCCGTGTGGTGGACGGAGCACGTGCTCCGTCACGGTGGTGCGAGGCATCTGCGCGCGCCCGCCGCCAACATGTCGTGGGCGCAGTACCTAGAACTAGAACTAGTATTAACCTTACTGTTGGGACTGCTGATAGTTACAACAGTATTCATTTTGATCCTCCGTTCACTTTTTAAGATTATTTTCAGTACTGATGTCACTGCCAAAGTAAAACAAAGTTAATGCTCAATTTTAGTAAATAAAAAATAATATCGACAGATTCGTATAGTACAAACCAATTAAATATAAGTAACTTAACTATTATGTCATAAGCTCTTTTATGAAAATAAATACCAACTGTAATTTTCAGAGACTTTAATTATTACAATTCATTACAATAAATATCCTTTTTCATTGCACCAGAGACCAAAACGAATAGGTCTCTGCTTACTGGAAAAACAAAAAACATCATTGTTTATAATCTGCATAAAGCAATGTTTCGTGAGAATGGTTTCCGAGAAATGAAGGTGCACAAAGGAGTCTGTCCAATGAGTACGATAGACATTAAAGAGCATGAAAGTAGTTATAATTATGTATTATTTACCAGCCCAAGGTCGTAACACTGAAATCTCCGGATGAAAGTTTATGTCGTAATTATGTCAAAAGTGGAATCATTGAACTTGAAGATGGCCAATGAAATAGGGTGTTGCCGAGAGATGGTGATGGTTAGACCATAAAAGCCGGGCGTAGCTCCAAAGTGGCGGGAAACACCAGTAGGCTAATTCACATAACAAAAGAAGTCCAATTGCAGTGCAGTTGCAAATAAATGTCAATCAAAACAACGCTTTTCGTAGTCCCTACTGCAGCTGTCAGACACACTGGGCACGCATAATAAAAGCACCTCACCACTACGCTCAGTTACAAGATAACAACAATACGGTTAATCACTCAAACATGAACTGCACCGCAACTTAAGAGCGTTCATCCCACGCGGGCTGGCAACGGCGCATTTATAGCGGTTTTTCGTGATTATTTAATAAAATACAAACAAAAGTAAACATTTTTTCAGCCGTGCACTAGATCATTGCTATTTTCAAGTTTGTATGGTATTTTTACAGTTATTTTGGTTTTTACTTATAAAAATCGACATACCGACAGTTTTCTATTTGCATTACCTATTACGATTAAATGGTTTTATTAAGGTATGGTAATGTAATGTAATGTACATAATGCATAAATGTATAATGGTAATGGTAATGTATATGAGGTTATTCTAGAGTAAATGTTAATAATAATTATAATAACCAACGATTTATTAGTGCTTAGCTGAAAAAAATGTACTTTTGTTTGTATTTAATTAAATGATCACGAAAAAGTACTACAAATGCGTTTTTGCCAGCCCGCGCGGAATTAATGCTCTTAATCGGAACCACCGGTCCAGAATTAACAAGAATAAAAAGAAGCTTAAACCCATCAAACTCAAACTCAAAGCATTTATTTTAATTAAACCGTTTACAGGCGTTTTTGAACCGGCCAAAAGTCGATCAGTTATCGCAAAGTTGAAGCTAGTTGCCCATTACAAAACGTAGATCTATATGGGGAAGAACAGACAAGAATATCCAAGGACAGTCAAAATATTATATGATCTTGGGTACCTACATTATTCTTGTTGATTTTAAATGTGAGAACAATATAAAGAAATAAAGAAAAAATCTTTAACCATTTTCTTGACGGAGTGCACTGTCAGATACAAGTCAACTTTGAAAAATCATACCAAAAAATATAGTATTACTTAAAACAGACCGTTCCTACTGTTTAAGAAAGTAATTGTTTCTGAACGTATTTACGTCATGTCATGTCAGTTTGACATAACAGTTTTTCATTCCTAATCAAAATGATGGACCGGCTCAAAGCAATACCGCCGAAAAAGGTAAGAAATTTGATATTTGATATTGTTTTTACTCAATAATATAACGGTTTTACATAAAAATAAAACCGATATTATGTGCCGAGAGGGAAAACATACAGCATTGTTTATGAAAAAGCAGTGTATACTTAGCCTTTTATGCGCGGTCAATAGTGTGGATACTTAGTTTACCTTTAGAACACTAGATGGCGTTACCATCGCCGACGTTATATTTACTCTGTGCCAGCTAGGACGCGGGAACCGCTGTCACTTTTAGAATTCATAGTCTTCACCAGGAAGAACTTCCTACAATGATGTATGTTTTCCCTCTCGGCACATAATATCGGTTTTATTTTTATGTAAAACCGTTATATTGATGTGCCTCCGGAAAACATACAGCATTGTTTATGAAGACGTGTTTGTTATCTGCTGGTGATAAAATATAGGTACTTAAAACAACGCTATGATGATTATCAAATTTTTATTCTGAAAATTGAGTGCTGGTAGTAATAGTTTCTCTATGGATATTTTGACGCTTAAAACACAATAATGTATTTTTATATTCTACTAGAGTAGCACACACACATATGGAGAAATAAAATATCTGCTCAGATAAGGACAACCTTAATCACGATTTAGATGTTTTATGAATAAATCAAATTGTCTAGGAATTTATTGGGGGTGAAAGAAATTGATTGAGAATTGTTACCTACACTACGTCTGTCTTTATAGTTCTATTACGCGAGAGTAATTATAAAAGACATTAAAGGATTTCCTGTTACTCCGTGATTGAACATTGGTTGATTAAATTATCTGAACAATTTAAGGAAGCTGTTGCTGACCGTTAGCTTCCTGGAAATGCATGAATGCCACTATTTCTGAGAACCTTACGTAATCAGGTTCCATTTTCAATCCGTGAGGCAGCTTTTGTGTTACTAAACAGTAATAAAAAGATTAACGATCAACTTGTTAACTTCGGATGTCTTAGTTTTTGCTATTAAAAGCCTAACTAAAGTAACAAACTAATTTTCAACACGATGTGAAAGTTTCCCTGTGGACTGACGATTATTTTATATCGGTTTTAGGTGCAAATGCAGGTACATATAACGTATTGACGCACACTAAACACCCACAGCGTACAACAATAAAACTTCTATTGTGTGCCGTTCAGAGTCCTTCAACCGATTAAATAGAAACGATCGCCGTCATCCAAGAAGCTGTCATTTGAGATTTTTAACAAAGATAGTTCGTGAACCCTACGGTCTGATGCCAGAAACAAAACTGTAATTAACAATGTTTCTTAAGGTGCCTTTGATGACATTCAATTTAGTATATAGTTTAGATATGTGGATCCTACGTGAACGATGGCCGTGCCTGTTTTTATTTAGTTACTCATATTGCCTTAATGGTGTGTTATATGATGAAATTAGAAAAAGTTGGTTGTTCTGCATTAGGGCCACAAAAAAAAAAACGATGATTTGACGATGATGGACAATGATAGTAGTATCGGAAAAAATCTCGTGTAGAAAAACATTAAACATTTTGCAATGTCAGCAAATTGAGGATATTTTAGTTTTACTTGAGTGGAATACCATGTCACCGGAAACCTCAAGGCCACTATGTAGCCACTACCAAGTAAATTCCACATCGATATCTGCAGTCTAGAGATACGTAGTTTTTTAACTGACGCGGTTTCTTGAATTGCATACAAGTCCAATTCTGGAAGCCCCCACTACTGAAATACTTTCGCTATTGCTCGAGGTACAAGATGACATTTCGCGGGTTGTTTTCCTCGTGATAGCCTCGTGATATTGCATCTCCCCGGTAGATAATGAGCTGTTAGGGCTATGTTGAACTGGTCCGTGAAGTGTTATAATTTGAGGGTTAGGTTAGTTAGATAAGTGACCGTAACGATCCCTCCTTTTGGATTTATGGAATCAGGATTCGATTGTCTGATTCATTTAGATTTAGCTATTATTGCACCCAGCTTCTCTTTGTTGCAGTGCCATCTTTAGTGAGTTGCCCCTGCACGCGACATTAGGTTTCCGCCTTTCACTTCAAGCCCAATCCGAAGCGTCCGTCGCAAGGAAATGGGTAGCAGGCTATTTTTGCATAGGTAATGTGACTTGCGGCTCGGCGCCACCACAGTATCTCTTGTTACAATACTTGAAGCAGCAGCTGGTTTTCGACGCGGTTTTGGCTTGAAGTGTCACATGAAGGTTTGCATTTTGCGACAGTGTAGCCTTCCTCAGGGAACAACAAGGTTGACGAAAATTTAACTGAACCGACAGACTTTGCAGTTCCCAAAGGTGTATGTGACTTTACAACAACAATCAGTCTAGTTTCCACTTTGTGTTAACCGCAATTCGCCAACGTATGCCAAGGTATTACAAATCTTGAGTTGAGACAGTTTGACAGTTGATTTGCCAGCCATGGTGTTCCAAGTGTTCCATGGCTTCCGCAGCCTGAAGACATAACTTGGATTGGTCTTGGTTGACCAGAAGGAAGTTGTCTAGGTGGGCTAGTACCCAACGTCCCTTCGCACGCAAAGTCTCCGCGACCCAGCATGTTACAGAGGAAAATAGGTGCGGCGCTGAAGCCAGCCCGAATGGTAAGCACGTTATCTCGATTGATTTACCATCCCAGCTATTCCAAGTGCCTCACGGCTTCCGCAGCCTGAAGACATAACTTGGATTGGTCTTGGTTGACCAGAAGGACGTCATCTAGTATGACTAGCACGACGTCCTTTCACACGTCAGGTCCTCACGACCCAGCATATTCCAGCTCAGTAGACTAGCATGTCGTCACTTCACATGCAAGGTCTCCGCGACCGACCATGTTACAGCTCAATAGACTAGTATGACGTCCCTTCGCACGCAAGGTCTCCGCGACCTAGCATGTTATAATGGAGAATAGGTGTGGCACTAAAGCCAGCCCCAAAGGTAAACATGTCATCTCCTATAATTGCACCCTAATGGCATTACTTATTCTTAAGAAAGGCCGTGAGATTTTGTTGTTGGTAGTGGAAATACATACAAAGTTACGAATAACATCATGGGAATGGCATGGTAGCCCACAGCAAGACGAGGTGAGTCTGGGTATCATCTCTTCTCTAGTGTCCAGATTGGAAGAAAATCTAGGCCCAAGGAGTGAAATTAGACAATATCGTTTCGTTTTGACGAACTTGTTAAATCTTTACAGATCGATATTTGGGCGCATCGATCCGTCGCTTTTCTTCTGCAGAGAAAGCTTGAAAATAGAACTGGGCATTTTTTTAGACACAAGTTGCAAAACACCTTTGATTTTGGCTTGGATTGGATCACCAACAGATCTTTGACTATCTGAGACATTGCAGGAAGATGCGGCGTGGTTGCATATTGCGTCAAGATCTTTCTTGTTGACAGAGGAGGTTTTTTGTATTAAAGAGGGGGTATTTGTAACACCGAAATTGCTAAAATTATTCATTTATCTGCACCAAGTGCTTGCTAACGATGATTTGAACAAAGTTAAACATCTTTCCCTAGAATTTGTCAAAAAGGCACTTTGCCGTCTTTGTTTCGAAGTAATTTTTATTTTTTTTATCGTTTTTGCATGTATTCCGAAAATTATTATCACCTTTATTAAAACATAAACACATATAAATTACATTTTTAAATATTAGAATATAGAATATATAAAAACATTTAAAAATATAAAAAATAGTAGCCCACCAGTATCGGGAACAGGGTCCAAGCTACCGGCGGTCAAGGTTCCAGAGAGAGGAACCTCCTAACAATACGAGCCGTGTCCAGGAGTACCGCTTTCTGGATCAAGCCCTTGACCCAGCTGCCCAACGAGAGCCTCCTCAGGTGTTGGTCGAGGCTCTTAGCTATCAAGCCATTGGCTGTGACAACTATCGGTACAATGATCGCAGAGTCCACATCCCACATGTCGACAACCTCGCGAGCCAAGTCAAGATACTTGATTTGTTTATCTTTCTCAGCTTTCACGAGGTTCTCGTCATGCGGGACCGTAATATCAACGATCATTGCACGCCGCTCTAGTCGATCCACCACCACTATATCAGGCTTATTGGCAACAATAGTCCTGTCAGTGATGATGGATCGATCCCAGTACAGTGTGACATGTCCATTTTCGAGAACTGGGAAATTATTATTATTATTATTTTGTAATTGAAGGTAGACGGTGTCGGTTCCTTGTATTTTGTGGTCCTTAATTTTGTGAGCTTGATGGTAGTAACCAGAAAGTTGTGTCTTGACAAATAAAAACCCTTCACTTTCGTTAGTTAGTTTTACTAGTCGTATTTTTTATTTTTATTATAATGTCTTATCATGCAATCAGTCCTGCTGACTATGAGCAGATGTGTTGAGCGACTATTATTCATGAGGAGATATTCCCCAATAGGAACATCCTCCATATTAATATATTGGCTTAGTTAACGCTGCCGAGATCCAGGGTTCTGCGCCGTTTCAGGTGATTTAGACAGTCAGGTAATGTGAACTGGACAGCGAGCTGGTTAGGATGGTTATCCAGTCTTGTTCTGTATTTGCCTGCGAATGTGTTTATTTCATCCTTCACTGTTGGCATCCTCAGGTATTCATGTACTTCACTGTTTCTAATGAACCAGTGTGTATTGCTTATTTGTTTAAGGATGTGGTTCTGAGCTCTTTGGATTATAGCTATGTTGGAATCACAGCAGGCTCCCCATAACTGAATCCCATAGGTCCAAACCGGTTTTATGACAGCCTTATAGATTAGGAGCTTGTTGTCCAATGATAGTTTTGAGTTTCTACCCAGAAGCCAGTAGAGGCCTTTGTATTTGAGGTTGACCTGTTTGCGTTTTGTTTCAACGTGTTTCCGCCATGTCAGCCTGCGGTCCAAGTGTAATCCGAGGTACTTCATCTCCACGTACTAGTCGTATTTTAATGATTTTATTTTACCGCATATTATTGATAAGACGTCGACACAGTACCGAATGTTTCAAATAAATTATTTAAAAACCGAGAGGTGTCGGGGGACACCCCGTTGGAACAAAACTGGTTCTTCCTATACACCTTCATATACTTGTAAGCCCACAAACACGCAAACTGTAGCAAAAATGTCGGGCACAGTATAGTGTGTGATAATAATTGGACATCGTTCCAAAAGGTTATGATTTTCAACTTGGCACGGTTATTGTGAGCCCACTCAATAATACCATGTAAACCGGATTGCAATAGTTCCCTTTGACAAGGCATTGGTAGTTGCATCCATGATTTCCTCATTGAGGCCAAAAAGTCTTTTTCCTTGTTCAACACAGTTAATTTTTAAATAACAAAATCCTGGAAAGGCGAGCATTTCTACCAATGCCTTCTTATCGGATATGTGTAAAATGGTACGGAGTGATTAAAATTATCCATTTGTATGATCACGTTACTTGTGTTCACATTAGTATTCGATACGTATTGTTGCATTATAAAGTTTATAAGAAAACTGACCTGGTTGCACAACGCGTCGATCCGAGGATCGACGGTTACCTGTGAATCTCGCTTTTGTTTCTTGCGTGGAGGTTCCTCTCGGTCGGCTTTGCTGTCAGATGAACTGCTAACGCACGAGGAGTCCTCCTTCCTTGTCCTTGATCCCTCTCGGAAGTCGGCGCGTTCGAAAAGATCGACCGATTGGCCCCGGCGGTGGTCTAATCGGGTTCGTCCTTCAGTGCGGGATTCATTGCAAAAAAACCGTTATTTTAATGTTAAGATTGAAAATACAACCAATAATTAATACGTCACTAAATTGTCTAACAAATAATAAAAAAGCTTTTAGAAAAGGTTATACGATTAATTGAATATATTTGGATTTCGACCGCACGCGGCGAAAGTACACAACGCTATGAATTCTAAAAGTGACAGCGGTTCTCGCGTCCTAGCTGGCACAGAGTAAATATAACGTCGGCGATGGTAACGCCATCTAGTATTCTAAAGGTAAACTAAGTATCCACACTATTGACCGCGCATAAAAGGCTAAGTATACACTGCTTCTTCATAAACAATGCTGTATGTTTTCCGGAGGCACATCAATGTATTAATTGTGCATACCACGATAAAGAACATTAGTGTATACGTGCCAATTGAGTGAATTTTGATGCAAAGCTGTAAATTTGGTTTAGTAAACTAGAGCCAAATTGTTATGTATTTCGCAGACTTACTTTTGCAAACTTCTTTTGTGATTTCTGATGCAAACGACCCATATACTCGTACACGACAGCTGGCGGTACAGGTCATATATCTTCAAACACTGGATGAATATTAAGATACAGCATATCTACGTTATTATTTAACTCTGCTACTGGTGGATTTTGAACAAAAAACATTTTTCTAAGATTTTTAAAATCAGATTCATTCATATCAACTATGATATTTACTCTCCACCGACCTGTCTTCGCTACTATCATCCTACATTAATATCACATGGTAAACAATTTGTCCGCAGTGTGTATCAACACAAGATTTTTTCTAGGATCGGTGATTTTATCATATTGGCTCTGAGTGAACAACTTTCAGTTTTGAATGCCAAAAGTCACTGTCACTATACGATAAAATATTACAACGTGCTTGAAAAATAGCGCCGTGTGAAGGCAGTGGTTATGCGCTAACAGTATAACTTGGTGCTCATGTTCCCAATCAAGTTCGTCAAAGACGTATCGTATCGTATCTATGCCATATACTTGGATCTATGCCACCATTGTCTTGGTAAATGGTCCAATGGGTCGGTAATACGACAAGACCGGGGACGGATAAAAAATATATACAAATTTAATTTTGATGTCTTAAAATAATAGATTCGATAAATTATAGCTGTATCAGTAGGTACGTCACTAGACCATAAAGTACGGCAATTGTTTCTTCATATGTGCTCACAATATCTACGGTTCTTTATGAGCGGTGGCAAACATCAAAAACAAAAGAATTTGGTTATAGTATAAGCGAAACAGTACGACGGTTTTTAGCCGATTCTACTTTATAAAAATCTGAAATTCAGGATCTTTGAAAATTCTGTAACTAAAGAAGTTAAATAGTGGATGCAAATTTGTATGGAAATCTACCATTTTTGTCGCAGAGAAATACCGTCGGGCACACGGCTTGTCTATTAAATCATTTTTTTAAAGTTACTGATTACTAACGCTTAAGTTACTGATTACTATAGCCTTAACCTCTGGGTCTGAGAAGCGTGAATTCGGTTTAGAGATATTTATTTTCTCAAACAACAAATTGCATAATGGTTTTATTTTGGTTTTGGATGGGAAATCATCAAATGATTTCTCCCGCACTGGAAAGCGTGACAGACTTTTACTGTCTAAAACCCACCCGTGTTCCTTCAGTTCAAATTCAAATTCTCAAATTCACTGACAACTAACACTTGTGTTGGAAAGTCGCTGGTTGAAAGGTCTGGAAGCATGATTTCGGTTTAAAGACATTTATTTTCTCATAGAACGAATTGCACAAGGGTTCCTATTGCAATGGTGCAATTATTTATTTTCACCTTACTACCAAAAAACCATGTGTATCTGTAACTAGCTTCTGCTTGCGACTTCGTTCGCGGAGGATTGGTGACGCGGGAGCAATTGACGTACAGTTGTCCGTGTGAGAAGCAGCTAGTCCTGAGGTCGGAACCCGTAGCAATCATAATAATAATAAAGCTGAAGAGTTTGTTTTTAGGGTTCCGTACCTCAAAAGGTAAAAAAGGAACCCTTCCCGTCTGTCCGTCTATCTGTCCGTGTGTCACCTCCGATTTTCTCAGGAACGGGTAGCTTTAGCAAGTTGAAATTAATACCAGATACTAAAGTCTCTATTAGGTGTATAAAAATCAAGGTCCTGAGTCAACACGATAAAAAGATATGGTTAAATTTAGATTTTGGTGAAAACTTGTAAGTACCAAAATTTACCTTAATATTCAACGTTTTTTATTTTTTTTTGTCCGGTAAGGACCAAGCCCGGGTTGACGGCTGTTGTATTCCACGCATGCCTCAAAGAGATGTCAGCATCAACTGATGGGGCCCGGAAGGGCTGACGCCTGCCAGGGGTGCGGGTTGTTCGAAAGAGATACCGCGGCCCCTGGCATACAGGCAACTGTGGGAACACGGGTAGGATTTAGTCAGTAAAAGTCTGACACACCCTCCTGCTCCACTTGGAGCGGGAGAAGTTATTTGACGATTTCCCACCGACAAACAAAAAAAAATATTATCAGTGCGGCCACGCAGTACATCATTATTTCATTTCCACAGCACTTTGTAAGGCAATTGAGAGAAAGTTTTCACGAGTACTTCAATTCTGTCTGCAGGAAGAAGAGTTGGATCAGCGTTTGTGTCAAAGCTTTGATTTGTCTAACGACCCAGATTTGTATTTTAGTAGGGGCGCAAACATGTTTCGTGGTCTTATTAATATCATGTTGATAAATAAGTATATTGGCAAAAATCGTTAAGGATGAAATTGAAAAAAAACTATACTGTTATATTTTAAGAACTCTATTTTCGTGAAATTACTTACTTCTGCAAACTTCTTTTGTGATTTCTGATGCAAACCACCCATATACACGACAGCTGGCGGTACAGGTCGTATATCTTCAAACACTGGATGAATATTAAGATACAGCATATCTACGTTATTATTTAACTCTGCTACTGGTGGATTATCATCTCCAAAATGATTTTTCAACATTGTAATATGTAATTTTAACGGCAACAAAAGCGGAGGCTTTTTGACGGATCTCAAACAGTTTGTTGGTCATACACCATGACATTTTAGTCATCATACAACGGCAGTCCACTTCATGTATCCAATGATTACTAATCATTTATACAAAAATAAATATTTTTGAACATATGCAGTATGAGTAAAAAATGAAAATATGATTCACTAAGACGCATGACGTAGTTTGAAACACCCTGTTATGGAGATGGAATTAATGATGCAATGTAATGGTAGGTAGCTCGATATCTTCCACCGTTTGATACGTAAACATTATTAACAGGGATGTTTCATAATTCTAAACCATTTTTTTTTCTTGTACCTATTATATTAATTAATGGTAACAATGTTTTCATCGCGCCTTGAGGTATTTTGTGACGGATACATTGAGTGGACCGCCTTTGTAAGACGACTAAAATGTCACGGTGTATAGCCATAATACAATTCTTTTACTTTCTCCCACATAGTGAGATTGTGAAGTCCTCAGATTATAAAACAAAGGCAGATAGATCGCGCGGAACACCAAGAGTGAAGTCAAAAAACCAAATCCTAAAGCGTCGCATTGTATGCATACAATGCGACGCTTTAGTATTTGGTTTAAATAAATGAAATTATAAATGGCGCAACAAATATTGTTTTTTTTTAATTCGTACATATTAAAGATAGTAATTATTGAGGATTTTGGAGATAGTGATGATTATGAATATGTAATCAGTTTACACGGATACAAGATGGCGGATGAATTTCCTTTTTTAGTGTGATAATGATAATGTCGCATGCATTTTTGGAACGAAGTGCTTTAATGCAGCTCGCGGTAGGGGTAAACGAGGGTGCGAAAGCCGACTGTGAGGTCAAAATGAAAATCCAAAGTCGCAACTGCAGAAATTAAAAAAAAAATCACCGTGGGTGTCGTTTTAAAGGTTTTCGAAGGTGCTGAAAACAATAGTGAGGTCAAAATAAAAATCCAAGATGGCGGCTGCGGAAATTTTCGAATTTTTCACGTGGGGTGTAGTGTTCATGGTTTTCGAGGGTGCTGAATACAATAGTGAGGTCAAAATGAAAATCCAAGATGGAGGCTGCGGAAATTTTCAAATTGGTCACCATGGGTGACGTTTTCATGGTTTTCCAAGGTGCTAAAGCTGATAATGAGCTTAAATAAAAAATCCAAGAAGGCGGCTGCGAACATTTTAAAAATTTTCGTCGTTGAAGAAGAAGAAGGAACTTTGTTCCAGACGGGGGTACCCGAACCCTACACGTATTTGTCATTAAAAATGACGTATGTTTTTTGTTTTAAATAAAATTGTGTACATTCCTATCAATTTTAGGGATTTTTAGGATTGTGATAACGAATGGTTAATCAGTATTTTTTTCAAAAACAGTGGCTGCAGTTTTATATGAAAAGTTCTACAACCGTACTGGTTATCGATTTTGGATAATTTGGGGGTAGTGTTTACGAATTTATTATTCATTTTTAATTTAAGATGGCGGATGTAATCTTTAGATGAAAATTCGACATAGGTATAAATTTTGGGGGTTTTCGAAGTATGATCAACAATTTAACAATTAAATAAACTTTTGTGTTTGTTAAAATTCTGAACATGCGCTCTAATCTCAAAGGTAGGACTCGGGCGTCACACACTTTTTGCTTAGTTTTCTTCATGGAATTTATATCGTGCGTGCACGTAATATTATTGTGTGGCGACTCAGATACCTAAACCTAACTGATTAAAAAATGTGATAGCGTCCTTAAGATTACTTATGTTGTTCTTCCCTCATTATTGTCAAATTCCTTTTTTCCGTTGCTTCTTTTTTACGATTGATGAAGAAGTTGTGAAAAGTTTATAAGATAGGCTTGTCATTTAATTTGCATTAAAATACTCAAACGAAATACTTTTGAAGTACACTAAAGTCGAAATAAACAGGTTTTAAGTTCTAACATCAATACCGTCTTTTATTAAAGCATGTACTTCTTACTTATATACGACCAAAAATAATATTTGGAATGCCAAAACAACGCTGAACCATCGTTCCATACGAAAATATATTTACGAGCAATTTTTCTAAAGTGCAAAACAGCTAAATAAAACAGATAATACTTTTGGGCTAAACCGACACACAATTAACAATGTAATTCAGGAAAAACCACTAATAAGTCCTGTCCTATAGATCTTATTAGTGGTTTTTCCTTTTTTGCGTTTCTTTATTTGATGAATATAGTCCTCTATATTTATCAAATAAAGAAACGCAAAAAAGCTAAAGCATTGTCAAACACGAATGTACTGTGAGCATCAATCACTTACGCGATATCAACATCAGAAACATCAAAATAACGTTGCTTTAAATCATAATTAAATGAAAGGCAAGAAAATGTGTGACGCTAAAGCGCCAATATGTGTACATTGTCATAAATAATAATTGGTTTTATCAGTTATGTTAGCATCGACGATTATTCAGGTTTGGAAAAAATAAATAGTCTTGAATAAATAATATTAATATTTATCTTTAGGTATATTTTAAACTTATCATACAATATTTCGTTGGTAATCTTATATTTAACTTATCATAATTTTGAGAATCAGCTATGTTTTATTTTAATATCAATCACAGCATTTCCTAAAGTAATCCTGTAAATATAACGGACAATAAAAGCAAGTGCTGTGGTTACTATCAGAAGTCCCAGCAGTAAGGTGAATACTAGTTCTAGTTCTAGGTACTGCACCCACGACATGTTGGCGGCGGGCGCGCGCAGATGTCTCGCGCCGCCGTGACGCAGCACGTGCTCCGTCCACCACACGGCGCGCTCCAGTGGAGGCTGGGGCTGATCACGCATCACACTAAGTAGTTTAGCTAAATTCTGGCGATAATACCTAGAATAAAAGAAAAAGTTTTGAAATTTATAAATTAACTTGCAAGATTCATTCATGATACTAGCAAATGAAACAATAGATGGTTTTTTGAACATGCAAAAAAATCATCAGTTTTGTGTTCAGACGTTTCATTTCGAGTGAAAGATACCGAAGGAAAGACAAAAAAGAACAAAACGTGTAGCGTCAAATATCAGCATACCAATTAAGAAAGTAAGAAAAAAATATGTTCGGTAACCATGACACAAAGACACAACAGAAACACAAAAAAAACGAGTTGGGGGGAAAATATGCGTCTATCCACGAAAACCGGCTATCGCTCAGCATAATGCTACGATCGACCCTATAGGAGACAGAGCCCCAACGCTGAATTAGAATAATTGGTTTTGTTGAATTTGGATCAATGAATGATGTATTCTTTCTCATTTCATAAATATCATGAAGATATGAAAGCGAGTGCAGGGCTCTTGCTGTAAGAAGCAATATGCTGGTTCGCAGGTTTGCATGTTGTAGTAAGGAGGTTAAAATCACGTTGTTTAAGGCTTACTGCCAGACCTTCTACACAAGCAGCCTGTGGGCTAGTTACATGGAGAAAACAATGGATGCCCTGATAGTCCAATACAACAACAGCTTCAGAATGCTTTTGGGGCTGCCGCGTTTTTGTAGTGCCTCTGGAATGTTTGCTCAGGCGCGCGTTCACGGCTTCCACGCTATGATGAGGAGAAAACCGTGTCGCTTATGGAGAGGACGCGGTCAAGCCCTACTGGCATTCTGAAGATATTAGTGGACAAGTTCAATTCACCGGTGATGAATCATTTCATGGAATTGTTGATTAGGCAGGAGTGATTAATGACATCTGGTGTACCATTGTTTTTCTGTTTATTAGTATTCAGTTAAAATAACACACTAACATAGCTTTTAAGTTATATTTTTGTATGTACCTAACAATGGATCACTGTTGTCTAAGGAAATAAATAAATAATAATAAATGAAAACTCAAAAAAGAAAATACTTACGTGTTGTCTTTGATAACTTTGTCAATTGCATTAGTAACGTCTGCTTCGGTCAGTGTTTCCATATCTAGTCCAAGTCCAATGTTGTGGTACTCATATCTCTCCACATTATACCATTGATCGCCCAACATAGGAATATCAATCAGAGGTACTCCTGCTGAGATAGCCTCGTCCGTCGATTGTAGACCTCCTTGTGTTATGAACAACTTTAGTTTTGGATGTTCTGCAAATTGAAATTCACTCATTAGAAATGAATTGGCTGTTACCAAACAAAATATGATGCTTCATCACGGAACATCTATGTTGCCCCAAACAAATAGTTACTGGAAGTTGTTGGTAGTGACATAATGTGAAATGTAGGTATTATAAGTGAAGACCGCATATCTGAACACAAAGCGTTAGACGCCCTTTCAATCACGGCCACTATAATATGCAGCTGAGACAGGCTGTGTGCATAAGGTAGAGAGCCAAGTGTAATGGCGTAATTTAGGAGGAGCATCTACGGAGCAGGGAAATCGACGCACAAGCTGTTACATTGAATTCGAGACAGTCAATTACAACAAAAACAGCTGTTTCGTACAAAAGAGTAATACCAACAACGTCAAAATGTGTGAAAAAATCGACTTTTTTTTAAATAACTGAAGCATAATTTCAACACTTGTGGGTCTTAATTCACGGAATGAATTCATAGCAAGCCCTTTGATGTCCCTAACACCTTTTCCTGTAACAGTGGACCGCAATAGGTGGAGTTTAAAGATTGGTTGATCCAACATAAGAAAACTACTTACTCAGTAAGTCTGCCTGTGGCAGCCACTTGGATATTCTGATGTTGTCAGTTTTTCCGGGCAGTACATCTTTGTTTCACTTCCAGAGCACATCGTACGGTACTTTGGACAGCGCAGCCACTAGTGTTTGTATGATTTGCGGAGGTAGTAAAGAAGGATCCACATTTGTACCGAAGCTTAAGTAAATAACGCCGTTTTTAGAATTATCTAAATACGATTGTAGTTCCTGTAGGACAAAAAATGGTATTTTATTAGATTTCACAAAATGAAAGTTAAAGTAAAATGGTCTATTTCAGTACGTTAGCCTATTAAATTGCAGTTTTGAAAGTCAAAAACAAGTAAAAAGAATACAATTAATGAAAACTCACGTTTGGTAATTCTTTTTCAGGATTCACGTGGAGACCACCCATAAACAGTACCGTAGGAGGTACAGGTCGGATGCCTTCAAACACTGGATGTATATTTAAGAACATCATATCCACTTTATTGTTCAGTTCTTGAATAGGTGGGACGTCAGGTCCAAAATGTTTTCGGATCAAAGCATTTTCCAATGTATAGCTATGTTGATGTATCATTTCCAAATTGAAGTGCAGATACATTTCTTTAATTTTATCCCATAAGGATAGGTTATTCAGTTTTTGATGAACACTAATTGGATAGAGCAGTGGATGGATTGGAGCACCAATGACATCGTAATTATCGAAAGTAGCTCCATAGGAACTCACCAACATCACGGGCGCTTTGTAAATTTGAGATAATACCAGCCCAGGTCTGACAGCAGCTTCCATAAATATTAAATCAAACTGCTTGCTCTTATCACTCAGCAAATTTTTTACCGTCTCATGTTTTATCTGTGCTTCAAACATCAGCTGTATTGATTCTAAATAGGAACTTAAATGCAAATAGAGATCACGCTTATGACCTTTTGGAATTGACATAAATTTTTCTTGCCATACAGCGTATGATACATCGTGGACGTCGATTTCAGTCAGATTGGCAGGAGTTCCTCCTTTTGGGAAGGCGGGATCCGGTGTAATAATTGTCCCGTCGTGGCCACGTTTCGCTAGTTCTTGAATTAAAGGCCGAAACACTACTTGATGACTTATAGAAGCAACTGGGAACATTGCTAAGATTCTAGCCGCTTCACTTTGATGTAAAACTATAATAAAACTAAAACAAACTACTAGATAATGGAACAGAAGCATTTTGACACAAGTACTCGCTTTGAATTAGTCTACGAATATGATCTGTTTACAACAATGACTCCTACTTATATGGTGAGTGAGTGATATTGAACCATCATACTTGACTAAAATGCATGATCAAAGTACGTACAACATCACCATGAGCTTAAAAAAATTTTGAAAATCATTAATGTCGGCATAAAGTAATATCAACGTTATCGTACGAGACTACTTAATTAACTGATAATAATTTAGGAATCATTGTCTTTGTCCGACTAGACTGAGTACCTACAGTCTAAAGTCTAAATAAATATCGCATGTAAAAAAAACACGTTCACGAAAGGTGTTGTTTTGGTTCCATGCCGCAGTCGTCAAAGACAGACTCTTGTAAGATAACTTTGCTGTACTTTTGTCCGGCTGTCAAGACCCTTTTTCTCAGGAACGGGTGGAGGTATCAAGCTGAAATTAATATCAAACATTCTACAAGCCTAGACAAAACACATTTCTGTTAGCGTTCACGCCAAACGCTACGCCAAAATGTACGGAAATGACATTACCTGCGAAAAAATTGCGTCGTGTCCTTTCCGCAGATAATGTCATTCCCATACATTTTGGCGTAGCGTTGGGGTGAATGCTAACAGAATGGTGTTTTGTCCCAGGGCCCAGGTCTGCTTCTTCTAAGAGCAGTGAAAAATCTAGCTTCTAAGTCAACGCAATCTAAAGATATGGCCGTTGGTCGTGCACCGCACTGAGTGAGATATCTTGGAACAAAACAAGCAAGCGAACCCACACCGCGACCGTTCTTTCGTCCATACGTTCTTTTAAAATATTCATTCGTTCATAAATCATCATTTATAGCATTAGCTTGTGCAGCCATCTCTTGTAAAGAAAATTATAATAAACACATTTAAAGGTGGAGTCAGATTATCATTCATCGAACCCTGGGTCGAAACATGGTGACCACGACGTGATAAAACCAAAATCAAGAAGATTCTGCGCAGCTATCGGCATATTTCAAATTGCATCGTCATTCGTTATTACCGAAAGCGGACTTTGTACTCGACGCACGCTGATTGGAAATACGTTGCCGAGCCGTTGAATCTCATCTTCAATTTGAACATCTTTGAAGAATCAAATTTAAAAAGAGATCGGTTTCTATAAACTGAGGAGAAACCGCTAGAAAATCTCGATATTGTAGACTGTCAACTTAATAGTGCCAAGGAAATACGATTGGAGCTAAAACTCATCGCCAGGAGATCATTCCAGAGACAGCTTGTAGCCCATCCGGTCAGCTATATTGTGAACTAGGAGCGCCGCAGCCAGGGAAGTGACCATCCTTCTTTTCCTTTGTTATTTTCTCATATTTCCTGTCCTTTATTTGCCTGAAAATAGTGCTGATTTTCTTCATTATTGATTTTTTATGCGAATGTCAAGCTAATTAGCTCAATCATTATTAAAATATATCTAAAAATCATTTATAAGTCGCAAGCCGTGCAGCTCATTGATTTCACAGCCACGTGCGCATGCGCAAATTGCCAGCTCAAAACTTAATCGCACGTATTTCTAAAGATCTAAACCGTTTTATTTCTTATAAGTACCTAATTAATGCTTATCCAATTCCACATTCCAGTGCATTCTGTGTGAGTGAAGTGTGTCCTTGAGAAACGGACCAGCTGACGCTCGACGCTCATTGTTTTATTCGGCGCGTTATCTATCGCCAGACGCCAGCCGATCCATCAGCTGATTTGTACCGTTACCTGTGATTGTGACTTTGAATCATCGACCCATACGCAGGATTACGATTGAGTATAATTCATTATTTCATTATCTTTGTGCGTTCAATTGTGAATTGCTGAACTTTAACTATGCCGCATACAAGTACACGTGATACGCGTTCTAAATCACCTGTAGAACGCGTTAAATTTCAAGTTCCTACTGCTAGTTATCCAAAAAATGATTTAAAAGATTTGATTACAAAACGTAGTTCAGTCAAAGGTCGTGTAACTAAGTTCAATAACTTTTTGAACGAATTGACTGCCTTAGAAAACCCTACCGATGCTGAAGTGCAAACTTTAGAAAATAGGTACGAAATGTTTCGTGAATTATTTATTTATTTTGAAGATCTGCAAACAGACATAGAATTATTAAACTTGTCTGAGCTAGAAAATGAACTTGATATTAGAGACGCCATAGAAGGTGATTTTACTTCGCTGAGTGCAAAGGCTAAATTATTTATAGATACTAATCTTCCGAAACCTAGTAGAAGTCCTGATTCTTCTCATTCTTCTAAATGCTGTAGTAAAAAACCTATTAGTTTCAAATTACCTTTGATTAAAATAGTGAACTTTGATGGTAATTTCTTTAAATGGATGGAATTCCGTGATACATTTGTTTCCTTAATTCACAGCAATGACATAATTGAACCTATACACAAGTTTCATTACCTGAACTCTTACCTTGAGGGAGAGGCTTCCAATGTAATCAATAACTTGTCTGTTTGTTCTGAAAATTACGAAGATGCCTGGAATCTCCTCTGCGAGAGGTACAACAATGTTAAACAGTTGAAAAGGAATCATTTTAATTCATTCTGTAATTTTCCACCTACCTCTCGAGATTCTGCCAAGTCTCTCCGATTTCTGATAGACCATGTCTCCAAAGGCTTACGCGGCTTGAAGACTCTGGGTGAGCCTACAGAGTGGTGGGACGGTCTAGTTGTCCATTTGGTCTCGGCTAAGCTTGATAGCAGCACTATGTTCAAGTGGGAGGAATATACAAACAAAATAGAAAACTCTCCTACATTACAGGAATTCTTCAATTTCTCAAGAATCGAGCTAATATATTATAGGCTGTTCAAAGTAATAAGTCTAATTTGAAGGGTGAAACAAATTCTTCTCCTTCTCATAAAGGTGCTAAGCCTCACACTAAGTCTTTTGCCATTTCAGCTGATGCTGATGCGTCCTCTGACGCGTGCATCCTGTGCAAGGGTAGCCATCGTTTGTACGATTGTGCGTCTTTTTTGGCCAAGTCACCAGCAGATCGGGCCTCGGAGGTGATGAGATTGAAGCTGTGCCTAAATTGCTTGCGTAAGGGACACTCATCGCGTCAATGCAGGTTAAGTCCATGTTCTACTTATAATAGAAGACACAACACTTTGTTGCATAGGGAAACGTCTCAGCCAGCGAGCACATCAAAATGTTCACACGTCTGCATCCTCGACTGAAACTCCAGTCGAGCAAGTTTCGAGTGTTGCTACTGATGACGTAGTTATGTCGGTCAAAGCCGACCATAGCGTGTTGCTGTCAACAGCTCTGGTTGATGTTTTTAATCCAGTAACGAATCAATACACAACAATTCGAGCTCTGCTAGACAGCGCTGCGGGAGTCAGTCTTCTTTAATCACTGATTGTTTGAGAAATAAACTTCAGTTGACTCCTCAGCCAATCCAGGTCGATATTGTAGGAATAGGAAACATATCTACTTCTCAATCACTACAGAGATGTGTAGTGCAAATTAAATCAAAACACAATCATTTTAAAGTAAATGTGTCATGTTTGGTATTGCCTCAGTTAACAGGTAATTTACCTAAGAAAACATTTGATATTTCGCAAATCAACTTACCTCCTAATATTAAATTAGCCGATCCCACTTTCAACCAATGTGCTAAGGTTGATATGTTGATAGGCGTCGATTTTTTTTTGGTCGGTTATAGAGGGTGAACAAATATCTCTTGGTCCCAACCAACCTATCATGCGTAGGTCGAAGTTAGGTTGAATTTTGGCAGGCCCACTGTATGTTCGGGATATTAGTAAGACGCGAAACAAATCTATTAATTGTTATCATGTTGCCATCGATAGTACAGATAATTGTGTGTCAAATGAATTATTAGACAAAAGGTTAACCAAGTTCTGGGAGTTGGAACAAATTCCTCACTCAAACAATTTTGAGACTGAGGAGGAGATAGCATGTGAGAATAATTTTGTTACCAATACCACCCGAAATCATGAAGGCAGGTTTATGGTTAAGTTGCCCCTTCATACGGAACCCAACTGTCTAGGCAATTAATTCATAATGGCTAAAAGACAATTTATCGCGTTAGAAAAACGTTTTAATAAAAATCCGGAACTGAAGGCCATGTACTCAAAATTTATTCAGGAATATTCTGACTTAGGGCATTTATCGGAATCTAGTGTTTTAACTCCACAACAGTCTTACTTTATTCCGCACCATGCAGTGTTAAAACCGACTAGCGAGTCGACAAAATTGCGTGTGGTATTCAATGGTAGTGCACTTACAACGTCAGGATATTCCATTAATGATCTGCAGTTAACCGGTCCAAATATACAAGATTCATTGTTAAATATTTTGCTTAGATTTCGCCAATACGCCTATGTTTTATCAGGCGATATAGAAAAAATGTACAGGCAGGTACTAATTCACGAAGATCATCGTAATTTGCAAATAATTTTATGGCCTAATTGTGATAACGAGCCATTAAAATCACTCAGATTGAACACGGTTACGTATGAGTATACTAGTTCAAGTTTTTTTAAGTACTCGTTGTTTATGGCAATTAGGCGAGGAATGTAGTGATCCTGAAATAAGGGCCATAATACAAAATGATTTTCTTGTGGATGATTTGTTGACAGGTTGCGATAGTGAAGCTGAATTGATTAAAATTAGGGATGCAATAGAAAATGCTTTGTCAGCTGGTTGTTTTGCATTGCGTAAATATAGGTCGAATTCACGCTCCTTAATTTCAGAATCCCAAAATGTACAACGCAATCTGATAATCAGCTCATCATCACACACGTTAGGAATGGGGTGGAATCCTAATGAAGATTACATTAATTTTTCCACAAATTATGAAAATAGAAGTGACAACCCTACTAAAAGATTTATATTATCTGATTCATGTCGAGTTTTCGATCCTCTCGGTTTATTAAGTTTGTTTACTATCAAACCTAAAATATTAATTCAACAATTATGGGTGCAAAAAATAAACTAGGATGAACCAGTACCTAACGATATACTTAGATCATGGCAATCTTTCGTAAATAATATGTCTAATATTCGCAATCTATTCATTTCCCGTCATGTGTTGTGTAACAAACCGGTTTTGATAGAAATGCATTGTTTTTGTGATGCATCTACGACCGCCTATGCCGCATGTGTTTACTTGAGATCAACAAATAGTGCAGGTGACGTCACAGTGCGATTGTTGTGTGCTAAGGATCGTGTTGCGTCGGTGAAGCCGACTACGGTGCCCAGGCTTGAATTATGTGCGTGCTTGCTGGGAGCTCAGGAGGGAGTAAAACCTACCCGTGTTCCCTGAGTTGCCTGTATGCCAGGGGCCGCGGTATCTCTTTCGAACAACCCGCACCCCTGGCAGGCGTCAGCTCTTCCGGGCCCCATCAGTTGGTGCTGACATCTCTTTGAGGCATGCGTGGAATACAACAGCCGTCAACCCGGGCTTGGTCCTTACCGGACAAAAAAAAATAAAAAAACGTTGAATATTAAGGTCAATTTTGGTACTTACAAGTTTTCACAAAAATCTAAATTTAACCATATCTTTTTATTGTGTTAACTCAGGACCTTTTTTATACACATATTTTTATACACCTAATAGGGACTATAGACTTTAGTATCTGGTATAAATTTCAACTTCCTAGAGTCACCCGTTCCTGTGAAAATCGGAGGTGACGGAGGTTTGGTTAGACCATAGTTTTATGTAAATATCATCTTATTTTAAAATCCTACGTATATTAATTAGTTCATACCTATATCAGCACAGCTTCACTTGTCTGTCAAAGAAACATTACCTACCATTTTACTTTTATGAAAATAATTTCGACTTACACCTGCAACCATTTATTTGGAAGAAGCACTTATGAGTGACTCACACACGTGCAGCGCACGCGCTCTTACCATGCGCACTACACTATACGCCTCTCACGGGTACAGATATGCCAGGGGTTTGGGTTGTTCGAAAGAGATACCGCGGCCCCTGGCACACAGGCAACTGAGGGAACACGGGTGGGTTTTAGTCAGTTCTGTCTGTTGACTGTTACTCAAGTCTGACACGCCCTCCTGCTCCACCCAGAGCGAGTGAAGGCATTTGATGATTTCCCAGCCAAAAAAAAAGCTGTTATTGCCGCCATCTAATATTACTAATTACTATAAACTGTCAACTAGTTACCCGAAATTCCTAATTAAAACGCTTAACTCAAATCACTATCTTCATTACTGTTTTTACGATCAAACAAATACTTACTGCTTAACCATGAACAAAAAATAACATAAACTAATCAATTCATTAAGGTGAAACCCTAATTGCTCTCACTGCCATTTTGTCGCTAGATGGCGACACATCCACAATTTCGAACATTTTCAATTTTTACACCTATCATAGAAATTTTTAATAAACAACTTTATTCTTAGCGAAACCTAGGGCATTAACTTGATTTTTTTAGATCATCACTGTGCTTGTTAACTGGTATCATACAAAGATTAGAACATAATAATGATTTAGCCGCGTGAATTTACTCTTTACACACACATGCAAAGTAAATAGTAGTAACTTCCGACTCCACTAGATGTCGTTTTATTCAAACATGGTTGGAAATTAAAATGTCCAGATGGCGTTAATTTAAAGAAAGAGGACCAAATTATTTATAAGATGAATATCCTTACAATATAGCAAAAACTGAAAACAAATATTAATTTACTAATTAAGCATACTTTAAATTACTAGAGGATTGTTATGTTCCAGTCTATTTCTTAATAATATAATTATTGGGATATGCATACTTTTGTTTCTAGGCTCGATATCAGATACCTTTTCACCATAACAAATTATTCAGATAAATTATTTTGGGTAATAAAGGTATATTGTACCTGTATAGGTTGTTGTAATGTGACTGAACCTAAATAGTACCTACTACTAAATAAATAAAAGATTATGTATTCAATTGTAAAGCGTTTTATTGTATCTTACTATAAATTAATAATATTTATCTATGGTTAATATTTTCATACAAATATCGTTTTATTTACTCTCACTGCATTTACCTAAATATTTTCTGGTTGGATTCGAACCATCGACTCGTACCACCACACAAAGATAACATACTTTTTTCAATATTTTGATATTTACAATTATGATTCTGTATTTAGTATTAGAAAGAATTATGTACGTAGATTACAATTTATGTAACATCACACGTAAGTGTAAGTATCTTACACAACAACACACAAGTGGTTGCTAGCTAACCATAACATTTATGTTTCAAGAATACCCACTTATTATACAACTTTGAACAATAAATATTCTTTTACAATTGAATTGTTTGGCTGGTACCTAAATACATGAGTGAAACATATGTACACAGAAAAATCTTATAAACTAACAAATAACATAAACTATACATCACTACGTACAAAAATAGCATAATAATTAGTCTATAACGTTCCCACTGCTGAGACTCAGGCCTCCTCTGAACAGTGGTGATGAAATAATTTACACAAAGCAAAGTGTCGGCTTGGATTCGAACCATCGACTCGTACCACCATACAAAGATACATAAAAAATACTATAATAAAATATCTTCTCTTCTACACGCTACTTTTTGCTGCGCCGCCGTCGCCGCGCAGTATCAATCTTCTGCTTGTCACTTTTTACTTCCATTTATATCATTTCCGTGCGATCTGAATCAATTGCTGGAAGACACAGTTTTCGCTGCAACAAATGAATTTACACAGTTTTGTTAGACTATTCTTACTGAACCCACACCTCAGAAACCTGAGGAATAAGTTAGGAAATGAGTAAGACTTATATTTTTCATACCTTTTAATTCCTTGATGTCTAGACATTTAGCATTTTTCTCAACTCGTCTCAAAATAATTTCCGGCAGTACACATGTTTTGAAAAATGTTACCAACTTCGGCATCATAGCATTGATAAATTCCTCATCCCGGTTAACTTCTATGACAGTCAATGGTTGGGTGACAGATATAAAGCAAATGAAGTAACATTTACTCATTTTGGTAATTCGCAATTGACCCTGGACCTAGAATCAAAATAATAATAGCTGAGAAACAATCCAAGAAATACATTATATTTATACATACATGAACCAAGAAATAATGATCTTTGTTACTTACTTGATAATAATAATTATGCTTTTTGTTCATAACTAATTGATGTTCTTTCCACATTTAGTTGATAAGCTTCAGTCTGTGGATCGGGTTGCGGCCAATTAAAATCAGCAGTCTCTACTTGCTCTGTAACAGATTCAACTCTATTAGAGCTAGAGCTGCAGGCTATGGCTTCGTAACGAATTTGTGGTATACCACGTGAATACGTTTTGGGCGTATCTTGAGCTGTGGAAGGGTTGGATAGCTGATCATGATCTTGAGTTGTATTTGGACTGAAATAAAAAATAAATAAATGAAATAGGTACAGTTATTAAAAACAATGTTGAGAGACAGAAAAATATTGATATGTCTGTACCTACCTAAACACAGCAGGGCAGTCCGCGGTTTCTTCCACTACTTTTTTTTTCTTGTTACGCCATGCTTCCAGCCGGCTGCAATTTGATAAAACTTGCTCAATACACTACTTGAAACTAACCTTATCGAGCTAGCCGTTTCTTTTTTTCCTACTGTTATCGACGAGACACAATAGATAAACAATTGTCATAAATCTCCTGGAGGTATCGTAACAGACAAGGGTCTACAGAAGAAATGGCGGCAAACCAACGGCAAACCAACGGCAAACGAAGACATTACATCACGGGCCAACGAGTATCAAATACACTCATAGGTACATTCACGTAAATCTGATTCGAAATCTTATGGGAATCTGATTTACTCACTAAAAATCATTAGAAGAATTTCCATGATGTCTTTTCAATGTTGCTTGCACTTTTTTCCGTGATTTTCGCGGCCCTGAATACATATGTCGTATATAGGCAAGTTTATTAGTCGGATTCATCTTAGGCAGAGATGCAATTCAATCTGTAATCAAAAAGAATAATTAAACACAACAGCAAAAGTATCGTAATTATGAAATGCTTCAAGAAATTTGTATTAGTCAGAAATAACACCACCATTTGTCACCATCAATCAAGCTGTCATGCTGTCAAGCTGTGTGTGAAAATTTGCAAAACAAGTAACAACTGACAGAACATGAAAACAGACCAAATAGAGATGTCAATCTGAGATCGATTGAGCAAAGAATCGATTTTTTGGAACAAATAAAAACGTTTTTTCAAATCGATATCTAGTACTGAATCGATACAGGGAATCGATATTTCACCCTAGAACATCAGTTTTTGTTTGTTTGAATTGTTAAGAATTGTGGTTGCGGGAAAATTACGAAGCATATCCAGTGCAAATCCTTTTGCGTAAAAATACGGATTTTTTCCAGATATGAGACCAGGAATCGTTTTTTCGGTTTTTTTTTTCAAAACGACAAGGGGCACCAATTTTTTATGTAGGGGCACATTTACAGCAGATTAGGCACCAACTATACGTTCCACTCATATAACTATAGGAGACACTTTCTTGCTAGGGTAACGTACACCCCGTAAACCCCTACATTGCAAATTTCATCGAAAACGAATGATTGATTTTTGGAAAATCATTTCTTTATTTGTGAATCGATTTTTCATATTTCCTTTCGAATCAATTCAGTAACGGATCTTTTTCAGAGAGTTTTTTTTGGTTCCTTTCGTCCCTCCCTCTGGGACAGGCAAAGTGAGTTTTTAGAGAGAATTGACGTCCCTATTAGGGGGAAATATTTGAAATTTAGAGTAGGTAGGTATGTGATGTGATGACAATCAACGAGTGTTGCTAACGTTTGATTTTGTATTTCCTCTTCTAAATCTTACACTTTTTAAAGTTTTAAGGGTAATTACTATTATAATATAACTCTGTATCACCTTCAAGCAGAAAAGCATCCTTTGTACATAAAAATAACACTTACCGTCAATAAAACACAAAAACACTTCACTTTTAAATAAAAACTCTTTCACGGATGGCACTCGTATGAATGGTTCTCAGTAGTAGCCTCAGTCACCAATTCTAAACCTGAATGGTGCTTACTACTTACTTAGCTGTTCAGACGAGCGAAATTGGAACTACAGCTACCATTTTGAGAACGTCATTTCGCTGACAGTTAAAAACCCTGAAACCTTAAATGAATGATGTACAGCAGTGGTGGCTCTGACTTGTAAGTCAGAGCCACCACTGCTGTACCTATATCATTCATCGTTTTAAATATCAGAACATCCTACAACTTACTACTAAAATACTGCCCTATGTTTTATTTCCCCTTTTTCTTGGTAAACTTCTTAGATGGCAAGACCAATTTATTTCGACGCACTTTGACGTGTGCTAATAATACTAAAATGTGCAATTGTTATGAAAAATCAATGTGGTTTGTCTGTGTATTCACTTATCTTGCTGGTTTCACATAAATTAAATATGATTCAATCAATAGATGTAAGTAGTACCTACGTGTCACCATTGCGTAGGTAGGTAATTAGAAAAAAAATAGGTAAATTTGCCTACGCTGATCGCCTGATTTAGGTATACCCTAAGTTTACATGAACTTCTATTCTCTGATTTTATTCAACCCAAACCAATGAATTAGTACCTAACCGTGTCAGAAAATGTATTATCAGTACCTACTTACATACAGTAGAAAGATTTTTAAATCTTTAGGTACTTTATATTTAAAGTAGATATTACAATAATTAGGTACATTAGTATTGTATCTGTGTGAACCAAATGCAGATCGCAGATATTTTTTTTCACTTTCTAGCATTCTTTCTCATTCCCTAATAAAAAACATTTTAACAATCATAAAATGTAAAACCCGCGGGCAAACCCGCGCGCCGGCGCTAACTTTCTAGAAACACAATTTTGGAAACGATTCGCAAGTTGTCAAGACAATCACGCATGGACTGACTGGAGCGTTGCATCGAATCGTTCGAATTTTCGAACAGCGCCATCTATTATAAATGTTTACCGAACGTAAACTCGTAACACAACAGCAAATAGCTCTTTCTCGGTGGTTCTTTAAATTTCTGTTAGATGGCGCGATTCAGGTCACTCACACATGTAAAGATTTTTCGTTTTTTATTGGGTCTAATTCTCCTAGAAATACTGTTTTTTTTATAAAATTTTGGCGTTTGGCGAACATAATACATTATAAAGTCTCATTATACTTGCTTTTATTCTGCAGAAACCGTTTATTTACGGAGATTACAACCCCTGAAAAATGTATGGCGAGGCCTATCTAGGGATCGACCTTAAATACAACAAACAAGATGCAAATGTAAACAAAATTAACCCTTTCAAGACCATAAGATTGTGGTAGGTAAAGTTATCATTTTGACAAGTTAGGATGATTCATAGAGCGCATAATAAACATATTTTTAAATCAAAATACTGAAACCTGTATTAGTTTTCCAGTTTTTTTTTTGGTTCGCATATGTCAATACTAATATACTTATATTTATTAATTAATGAATTATTATGCTTATTTTACCATAATAATGTATAAAAACTCTAGTAATTATGGTAGGCAGCGAAACAATTTATTTCATTAGTGTAGCAGAGATGAACTTTACATGAAACACAAGTATTGTTCGTCCGATTGTCTTTCTTGAACTTGGCACAATTTACACATCGCTTTCTGTTATTGACCTTTTCCATGGGATGTATAGGTAATGATCGCTTTAGAGATTTACGTACTGCACTACTTGTTCTTGAAGTAGGAACGTCTCGTTGCCTGTTGGTAAAACCATTGATCAAACTCTGAGCTACGGCTTGTCTGAACTGTAAGCTGGTCATAAGACTTCCTTCCATTTTATTTTCATTATGAAGCTTCGTGTAAATAGTAAATGAGTTATTGACGGATATATCAAACAAATCAAAGAACAGTCGAAGGTAATATTTGATTTTCGATCTCCGATCTATTTCATAGCAGACAATACGTTGATCCATAAGGTCAACTTCACCCATATTTTTATTGTAATGTGATACAATGTTAGGACATCTCACATCAATTTTCTCCGCGGTGCCAACTTGACGGCGTTTTACAATGTTTGTTTCTACAGGCGATAGAAAGTTTGTCACCAAATGTACTGCTCTGTTGTCCATCCATTTGACGTAACTTATGCCTTGGAAACTAGTGGCGTAAATATCGCCACGCTTCATTTCTTTGTCAACAGGTGCAGTTTTTGGCAGGTTCTTCGATTAGTTCGAACAGTCCCACATGACTTTGTATTCTGATGAATCAATTTATATTGTAAGAACGGTGAATTGAAAAAAACTATCACTATAAATTTCACATCCTAAACCCTTTAGCTTTTTTGTAAGTTGAAGTACTACGGATTCACCTAGTCCATACTCAACACCAGTGCTTCGTTTGCCAGTATACAAATCAAATTCAAATAGGTAACCAGTAGTAGCATCGCACCGGCTCCATAATTTGAAGCCCCATTTCACAGGCTTGTTCTTTACATATTGTCGCATTACATTGTGCCCTTTGAATTTTATCATGTGCTCATCGATAGATTGCTGTTTAGTTTTATTGAGGGCGCTTTAGAATGACGTATTGAGATGTTCCATTACCGGTCTAATTTTATATGCTTGATCAAAATTTGGGTTCGTTGGATCTCGTATTTCTTCATTATTACAAAAATGTAGGTTCCTACGTATTTCGCCTACGAAAATATAGAATTTATCCCAAAACAAATCTTTATGTTGCAGTTGGGACGAATTTATCCCAAAAACAATCTTAATATTGCAGTTGAAAAACATGTTCTCCCATCGATATACGTCACAGTAAATTTTCTAAGAGCAAATTTGTAATCGAAAATTTATTTTATAAGACTACATTACAAAGAAACAATTTTCGCGCTTTTCCTTTACTTGTACTGTAAGCCCAAGCTTCTCGCCAAATTTCAATATTCTAGGTCAATGGAAAGTCCCCTAAAGGTTTTTTTTTTGGGTGGGAAATCATCGAATAACTTCTCCCGCTCTGGGTGGAGCGGGAGGGTGTGTCAGACTTTTACTAACTAAAACCCACCCGTGTTCCCTCATTTGCCTGTGTGCCAGAAGCCGCGGTATCTCTTTCGAACAACCCGCACCCCTGGCAGGCATCGGCCTTTACAGGCCCCATCAGTTGCTGCTGACATCTCTTTGAGGCGCGCATAGAACACAACGCGCCGTCGACCCGGGCTTGGTCCTTACCAGACAGCGAGCTACCTATTACTCGCCGTCCGCAAGCCCGTGCCTACGGTGGCCGGTAATCAGCCTGGGATTCCCGACGCCCAGGGCGTCTCCTGCGAAGGCCACGGCTGTGAGGGCGCATGTAGTGCATCTCCCTCACGTGCGCCGCCTCCCTCTTTGCGAGCATAACTGCTTCGTTGAAGAAGGCGACTGCTAGCCATGCACTCTCGCTCCGTACCATGGCCTGGACCAGGGTCGGACGCGAGAGATCGCCGCCACCGATCAACTCCACGAGGACACGGCGGTGCTCCGCCCAAGCCGGGCAGACCTCCACCGTATGCTCCACCGTGTCCTCAGGGCGATCTATACAATGGAAACACCGGGCGTTTCCTCCTGCCCTATCCGAAACAGGAACCTCCCGAAACAGCCATGTCCGGTGAGAACCTGTGTCAGGTGGAAGGTGAGGACGCCATGCCGCCTCTCAAGTCACTCTTCAAAGAGGGGACTTACCGCCGCAATCGTGGCGTGCCCAGCACTGGGTTGCGACAATCGCACTTTCCACGTCGCCTTGAGATCCTGCCGGAGCTCTGTCCGCCGTGCCGCGATTTTCCGCGGCAGCTGAGTTACGCCCCGGCGTTTGGCCTCCTCGCGCCACTCAAAGTGTGCGCGAGGACCTTTTCCTCCATATCCCATGGCGGCAATCCGGCAAGAAGGCCAGCCGCCTCACCGGAGATCGTGCGGTATCCCCGGATCATCTAGATGGACATGACCCTATGGGCCGCCTTCAACCGGCGTGCTAGTTGGCGCCTCAATGTAGGCAACCACACCGGCGCCCCGTATAGGGCCATGGCCCGCACGACCCCCCGTAGAGATTCCGGCAGTAGGCGCTTGGCCACCCTAGATTGGGCAGGAGCCGCTTCAAGGCAGCCCCGGCCCGCTCCAGTCCGGGAGCCAAACGTCGGAAGTGCTCCGCGAAGTTCCACCGGCTGTCGAGGACGAGTCCTAGGTACTTCATCGTCGACTCGACACCTATGTGATTTCCTCCCACCGTTATCCGGGAACCCGTCAGTGGCGCATTCCGAGGACCATGAAACCACAAGGCCTCGGACTTGTGCAAAGCCAAAGCCACCTCGAGTCCCAGTTGCCGGATCCTATCCCTGATTGTCGCAACCCCGTGTGCCGCTAAGTTAGCCGCCGCCTGGTACGACCTCCCCTGTGCCAGGACCAGCGGGTCGTCAGCGTAGCAACCTACGCTGACGCCACTAGGGAGGTCGGCGCGCAGCACCCAGTCGTACCCGATGTCCCACAGATGCGGCCCCAGGACCGATCCCTGTGGGACACCGCATGACATGTCTTGCCGGTTCCATTATCCTAGGTGACCGGGGTAGATGACGGCCCTGTCCGTCAAATAGGCCTCGACCACACGACAGAGGTAGGTTGGCATCCGGTGATATCGGTCCCCTGTAGGTTAGATTCCCTTGCGAGTGTCAAAAAACGTGCCATAAACGGAGCATTAACGACCATATCTATATTGGCCACATAAAGGTTGCATTAACCTAGAAGTTAGATTTTTTCACTGCTCCAAGAAGAAGCAGACCTGGGCCCTGAGACAAAACAAATTTCTGTAAGGATAAACCGACGCAATATCTGCGGAAATATTGCGTCGTGTCCTTTCCGCAGATAATGTCATCCCCATACATTTTGGCGTAGCGTTTGTCGTGAAAGCTAACAGAAATGTGTTTTGTCTAGGCTTGTAGAGTGTTTGATATTAATTTCAGCTTGATACCTCCACGCGTTCCTGAGAAAAAGGGTCTTGACAGCCGGACAAAAGTACAACAAAGTTATCTTACAAGAGTTTCGTACTTGACGACTGCGGCACGGAACCAAAACAACGCCTTTCGTGAACGTGTTTTTTTTATATATGATGATATTTATTTAGACTTTAGACTTTAGGTACTCAGTCTAGTCGGGCACAGATAATGATTTCTAAATTATTATCAGTTAATTAAGTAAT
Source organism: Polymixis lichenea (assembly GCA_949091785.1). Lineage (NCBI taxonomy): Eukaryota > Metazoa > Arthropoda > Insecta > Lepidoptera > Noctuidae > Polymixis > Polymixis lichenea. The sequence goes on along the minus strand of OX420953.1, from coordinate 7,740,210 downwards.
CTCTTACGATAACGTGGATATTACTTTAGGCCGACATTAATGATTTGCACTTTTCTTTGAAACTCATGGTGATATTGTACGTACTTTGATCATGCATTTTAGTCAAGTATGATAATTCTCAATATCACTTACTCACCATATAAGTAGGAGTCTTTGTTGTAAACATCATATTCATAAGCAAATTCGAAGTGAGTACTTGTGTCAAAATGTCTCTGTTCCATTATTTAGTAGTTTGTTTTAGTTTTATTACAGTTTTAAATAAAAGTGAAGCGGCTAGAATCTTAGCAATGTTCCCAGTTGCTTCTATAAGTCATCAAGTAGTGTTTCGGCCTTTAATTCAAGAACTAGCGAAACGTGGCCACGACGTGACAATTATTACACCAGATCCCGCCTTTCCAAAAGGAGGAACTCCTGCCAATCTGACTGAAATCGACGTCCACGATGTATCATACGCTGTATGGCAAGAAAAATTTATGTCAATTCCAAAAGGTCATAAGCGTGATCTCCTTTTGCATATAAGTTCCTATTTAGAATCAATACGGCTGATGTTTGAAGCACAGATAAAACATGAGACGGTAAAAAATTTGCTAAGTGATAAGAGCAAGCAGTTTGATTTAATATTTATGGAAGCTGCTGTCAGACCTGGGCTGGTATTATCTCATATTTACAAAGCACCCGTGATCTTGGTGAGTTCATATGGAGCTAGTTTAGATAATTACGATGTCATTGGTGCTCCAGTCCATCCACTGCTCTATCCAATTTGTGTTCGTCAAAAACTGAATAACCTCTCCTTATGGGATAAAATTAAAGAAATGTATCTGCTTTTGAATTTGGAAATGATACAACAACATAGCTATACATTGGAAAATGCTTTAGTCAGAAAACATTTTGGACCTGACGTCCCACTGATTCAAGAGCTCAATAATAATGTGGATATGATGTTCTTTAATATACATCCAGTGTTTGAAGGCATCCGACCTGTACCTCCTTCGGTACTGTTCATGGGTGGCCTCCACGTGAATCCTGAAAAAGAATTACCAAACGTGAGTGTTCATTAATTTTAATCTATTGAATTGTTTTTAGCATTCAAAACTGTATTTTATTAGGCTTATCTACTGAAATAAACTTTGACTTTAATTTTTTGAAACGCAAGAAAATACCATTTTTTTGTCCCACAGGAACTGAAATCGTATTTAGATCACTCTAAAAACGGCGTTATTTACTTAAGCTTCGGTACAAATGTGGATCCTTCTTTACTACCTCCGCAAATCATACAAACACTAGTGGCCGCGCTGTCCAAAGTACCGTACGATGTGCTTTGGAAGTGGAACAAAGAAGTACTGCCCGGAAAAACTGACAACATCAGAATATCCAAGTGGCTGCCACAGGCAGACTTACTGAGTAAGTAGTTTTCTTATGTTGGTTCAACCAATCTATAAGCTTCGCTTGTTGCAGTCCAGTGCTACAGAAACAGGGTGTCAGGGACATCAAGGGGCTTACTATGAATTCATTCCGTGAATTAAGACCCACAAGTGTTGAAACTATGCTTCAGTTATTTTAAAAAAGTCGATTTATTCACACATTTTGACGTTGTTGGTGTAACTCTTTTGCACGAAACAGCTGTTTTTGTTGTAACTGACTGCCTCGTATTCAATGTAACAGCTTGTGAGTCGATTGCCCTACTCTGTATATGCTCCTCCTAAATTTTGACATTACACTTGGTTCTTTACCTTATGCAAACAGCCTGTCTCAGCTGCCTTTTATAGTCGTCGTGATAGAAAGGACGTCTAACGGTTTGCATTCAGATACGCGGTCTTCCCTTATAAAACCTACATTCCACATTATGTCACTACCAACAATTTCCAAAAAACATTTGTTTGGGGCTACTCAAACGTTCCGTTACGACGCATCGTATTTTGTTTGCAAACAAAAAATTATTTTCTAATATGTGAACTTCAATTTGCAGAACATCCAAAAATAAAGTTGTTTATAACACAAGGAGGTCTACAATCGACGGACGAGGCTATCTTAGCAGGAGTACCTCTGATTGGTATTCCTATGTTGGCCGATCAATGGTATAATGTGGAGAGATATGAATATCACAACATTGGACTTGGACTGGATATGGAAACACTGACCGAGGCAGACGTTACTAATGCAATTGACAAAGTTATCAAAGACAACACGTAAGCATTTTCTTTTTTGTGTTTTCATTTATGAAATGAGAAAAAATACTTAATTCAGTCATCCAAATTCAACAAAACCAATTCTTGTTTCAATCGGCGGCTGTCCCTTAAAACCTCCACTGGGGCTCTGTACCGTGCAGGTTTTCGTCGATTGACGCATATTTCCCCCAAACTTGTTCTTTTTTGTGTTTCTGTTCTGTCTTTGTGTCATGATTACCGCAAATATAAGTATTTTCTTTCTTAATCGATATGCTGATTTTCCTTTTTGTCTTTCCTTCGGTATCTATCACTCGAAATTAAACGTCTAAACACAAAACTGAAAAATTAATTCTTTAATGAACCGATTCAACGACGTAAAATTCCGGCACTTGATATCATTCACTCGCCTGTCGAATCCTATATAATTTCAACGAAAACGTCTGAACTCTTAAATGAACAGTCGAGTAAAGCGTCTGACTTGACGATGTTTTTTTTTTCAGGTTCAAAATACGATCTATTGTTTCATTTGCTAGTATCATGAATGAATCTTGCTAGTTAATTAGCTAATTTCAAAACTTTTTCTTTTATTCTAGGTATTATCGCCAGAATTTAGCCAAACTATTTAGTGTGATGCGTGATCAGCCCCAGCCTCCACTGGAGCGCGCCGTGTGGTGGACGGAGCACGTGCTGCGTCACGGCGGCGCGAAACATCTACGCGCGCCCGCCGCCAACATGTCGTGGGCGCAGTACCTAGAACTTGAACTAGTATTCACCTTACTGCTGGTACTTCTGATAGTAACCACAGCACTTGCTTTTACTGTCCGTTATATTTACAGAATTACTTTAGGAAATTCTGTGACTGATATTAAAATAAAACGTAGCTGATTCTCAAAATTATGATAAGTTAAATATAAGATTATAATAATAATAATATAATGATAATAATGTTTTATTGACATAAAGGTGTGACAATCAATTGAAGCCCTGACTCCTGAGCTAGGTGGTATCTGTGTTACAGGAGACAGTGTCTTCACCCGTTGTGGAACATTAACAATTTATGTAATAAAAAATAAAATAAAAATAACATTAATAGAATTTTGTGCATGCGTGCTCTTGTGGGTTTGCGTGTGTGCATTTTTGGTGTTTACGTATGAGCGTGTTGTATTATGTGTGTGCGTGTGTATGTGTGTGTGCGTGTTTTATGTGTGTGTGTGTGTGTGTGTGCGAGGGTGTTTTATGTGTGTGTGTTGCTGAGTGACTGCGATTGGTGGTTATACTTTGTGTTATATCAAAGACTTCGTTTGCGTACATTACTATTTAGTTATTACGAGTATTGTTATTTAACTATGTTTACCGTCTGTGAGTAATCCAGTGTTTTAAGCTATGTGTTTAGTTTCATTTTAGTTTCCTTTTTTGTAAGTGAATTGAATTTGAGAATTTAATTTAATTTATTATAAATATAAGTAGCTAGGTACAGGTGTTGCCGTCGAGTGGATGCGGTCTTACATTTGACTGCGCGACATACATTACGGATGGTTCTTTTGTTCTTGGTTTCATGATTTATCGGTGTAATTGTATGCTGTATCATTGTGAGATTGAGAAGATATAGTTGTCTCACTGTAAGGACTTGACAGCTTTCATATAGGGTTTTTGTAGGGAACCGGTACTGTTGGTAGGTCTTACTTTTAACAAAGATCTTTGGGCTCTTTCGAGGTGTATCATATAAGTTTTACAGGCACCTCCCCATGCCGTGATACAGTAGCCTACGAGTGACTGTACTAGGGCTAGATACACCGTATGGAGTAGCTCAAAGTTGCACACCTGTCGAAGTCTCTTAAACGCCCATATTAGTTTCCTAACCCGGGTGGCAGTCAGTTCAATATGGGGACGCCAGCTAAGCCCCTCATCCAGAATTACACCCACGTACTTTATAGACTTATGTTGTGTAATAGAAACACATGAGCATTGAAGACTGTTTTTGGGGATATCACAGGAGTGTGCTTTGAGGCTCATCCCCGCAGGTTTACTTTTGGCAAAAGTAAATTGAAGAAATGCGGTTTTCGAGATATTAAGGGTAACTAAGTTACCTTCTAGCCAGTGCATTATTTTACGTAAGCCTGTCTCTGCAGTTAGCCGTGCCGCGTCCAAACTCTTTCCATAAAATACTAGTACGGTGTCATCTGCATAGCTAAAAATTTTACCGTTAGTAAGCGACTGCTGGCAGATTACCAACGAAATATTGTATCATAAGTTTAAAATACACCTAAAGATAAATATTATTTATTGAAGACTATTTATTATACATTCATAACTGATAAAACCAATAATTATTTATGACAATATACCAACACACATACATCGACATCTACCTTAACGAAATACATATTAATCCACATACCTATTAAGTAGGAACAATGTGATCATTATATATATACATGTGATAAGTGGAAAGGTAAAATGGCTTTTTTTTTTCTGGGTGGGAAATCATCAAATAACTTCTCCCGCTCTGGGTGGAGCGGGAGGGCATGTCAGACTTTTACTGACTAAAACCCACAATTGTTCCCTCAGTTGCCTGTGTGCCAGGGGCAGCGGTATCTCTTTCGAACAACCCTCACCCCCGGCAGGCATCGGCCCTTGCGGGCCCCTCTGTTGCTGCTGACATCTCTTTGAGGCGCGCGTGGAACACAACGCGCCGTCGACCCGGGCTTGGTCCTTACCGGACAGCGAGGCACCCATTACTCGCCGTCCGCAAGCCCGCGCCTACGGTGGCCGGGAATCAGCCTGGGATTCCCGACGCCCAGGGCGTCTCCTGCGAAGGCCACGGCTGTGAGGGCGCATGTACTGCATCTCCCTCACATGCGCCGCCTCCCTCTTTGCGAGCATAACTGCTTCGCTGAAGGAGGCGACTGCCAGCCATGCCCTCTCGCTCCGTACCATGGCCTGGACCAGGGTCGGACGCGAGAGATCGCCGCGGCCGATCACCTCCACGAGGACACGGCGTTGCTCCGCCCAAGCTGGGCAGACCTCCACCGTATGCTCCACCGTGTCCTCTGGGCGATCTTCGCAATGGAAACACCCGGGCGTTTCCTCCCGCCCTATCCGAAACAAGAACCTCCCGAAACAGCCATGTCCGGTGAGGACCTGTGTCAGGCGGAAGGTGAGGACGCCATGCCGCCTCTCAAGCCACTCCTCAAAGAGGGGACTTACCGCCGCAATCGCGGCGTGCCCAGCACTGGGTTGCGACAATCGCACTTCGCCATGAGATCCTGCCGGAGCTCTGTCCGCCGTGCCGCGATTTCCCGCGGCAGCGGAGTTACGCCCCGGCGTTTGGCCTCCTCGCACCACTCTCAAGTGATCGCGAGGACGTTTGCCTCCAGATCCCATGGCGGTAATCCGGCAAGGAGGCCCGCCGCCTCACCGGAGATCGTGCGGTATTCCCGGATCATCCGGATGGCCATGACCCTATGGGCCGCCTTCAACCGGCGTGCCGGTTGGCGCCTCAATGTAGGCGCCCACACCGGCGCCCCGTATAGGGCCATGGCCCGCACGACCCCCGCGTAGAGCCTCCGGCAGGAGGCGTTTGGCCCCCCTAGATTGGGCAGGAGCCACTTCAAGGCAGCCCCGACTCGCTCCAGTCTGGGAGCCAAACGTCGGAAGTGCTCCGCGAAGTTCCACCGGCTGTCGAGGACGAGTCCTAGGTACTTCATCGTCGACTCGATGCCGATGTGAACCCCTCCCACCGTTATCTGGGAACCCGTCAGTGGCGCATTCCGAAGACCATGAAACCACATGGCCTCGGACTTGTGCAAGGCCACCTCGAGTCCTATCGACGATTGTCGGATCCTATCGACGTTTGTCGCAACTCCGTGTGTCGCTAAGTCAGCTGCCGCCTGGTACGACCTCCCTTGCGCCAGGACCAGCGTGTCGTCAGCGTAGCAAACTACGCTGACACCGCTAGGGAGGTCGGCGCGCAGCACCCAGTCGTATCCGATGTCCCACAGATGCGGCCCCAGGACCGATCCCTGTGGGACACCGCACGACATCTCTCGCCGGTTCCACTCTCCTAGGTGACCGGGGTAGATGACGGCCCTGTCCGTCAAGTAGGCCTCGACCACACGACAGAGGTAGGTCGGCATCCGGTGATACCGGAGTGCCTCCCTTATGCAACTCCAGGGCAGGGTGTTGAAGGCATTGGCGATGTCCAGAGACACCGCCAAGACGACCCCACCCTGGGCCACAGCATCCCCCGTCGTGAGGGCTCGCACGCGCATGATGGCATCCACCGTGGAGCGCCCCCTGCGGAAACCGAACTGGCTCTCCGCCAAATCCGGCCCCGCACCAGCCGCCCGACGAGGCGGTCTGCAATTACTCTTTCAAAGAGCTTGCCCACCTCGTCGAGCAGCACGATGGGCCGGTAAGCGGACGGAGAGTCCGCGGGGTGCCCCTGCTTCTTGATGAGGACCAGTTTCCCCGTCTTCCAGTGACGTGGGAACTGGCCCTCCTCCAAGCATGCCCTTAGGAGCCCTCTTAGTCGAGGCCCGAGAGCCTCCAAGGCCAGGACCCAGGCTTTTCCAGGCAAGCCGTCGGGTCCTGGGGTGGTATTCTTGGCATTCAGCCTACGTACCGCCACTCTCAATTCTACCTCGGTCACCTCTGGAACATCGTCGTCGTCGTCGGTGTGGTCCGCGTCGGGCACCGCAGGTGGTGGAGCCATGAGCGGGGGAGCATGCTCCCCTCGCGAGGGAAACAGAGCGCTCACCACGTCCTGCACGAGCTGAGGCCGGAGACTCTGGGTCAGCGGGGGAGCCCACGGGCGGATTTTCTCCCGCACCGTTTTGTAGGGGCGTCCCCACGGGTCTCTGTTCAGCGTCTCCAGCGACTCCTCGCGGGCCAGTGACCTGGCCCGCAGGATCTCCGCTCGGAGGGCGGTCTTCGCCACTCTGTACCCCTCGTATAGCTCCGCCTGAATGGCTTCCGTATCCGGAGGGCGGATACGGAGCCTGCGGTGCCTGGTGTACCGATGCCGCGCAGCAACGCACGCCTCGCGCAGAGCTGTGAGCTCCGGCGACCACCAGTACACCTGGCGTGAAGCACGTCTTGGCTGGACCCGGGGCATTGCCACTTCGCATACCTCGGACATGGCCTCCCGGAACCACTCCGCCTCGTCGTTGATGTCGGCAGGCCTGTCCGGTGGTGACACCCAGGCCTGCACGATCGAGGCTTCCAGGAGGAGCTCCCGGTCCAGCCGCTTCAGCGCCCACCGCGGACCACACGGGGCCTGTTGGACCGGCGCGCTCGAGGCCTGGGCGGAGACGTCAAACCGGATATACCGGTGGTCGGAATTCGTCTCCACCCCCTCCGTGACGCGCCAGTCGACGACACGCGGTGACAGAGCGGGGCTGGCGAACGAAATGTCCACCACCGACTCACCCCGCATCCGCACACACGTGGCGACAGAACCCCGGTTTAGGACGACCAGGCCCACCTCTAGAGCCCAGTCCTCCACCATCCTACCCCGCACATCCGTCAACCGGGAACCCCAAGCCAAGTTCTTGGCATTGAAGTCCCCGAGGACGAGCACGGGGAGGGAACGAAACCCGACGACGACGTCTCTCAACTCCTCAAGGGAGTTGTGGAACTCGGCGAGAGTTCGGCTCGGGGAGAAGTACACCCCTACCACTGCAATCTCCCCGAACCGTGCTGCAACGCAACCCCTTCCTCTCTGGATACCTTCGGGAGCGGGGGTGCCGGCGGTGGCCGACGAAATTATGGTCACTGAGCCGCTCAGGTCCTCCACCCAGTAATCCCTGGGCGGGACAAAGTACGGCTCAGCGACCACGGCGATGTTAATCGACCACTGCGCCATGCTCTGGAGCAACAGATCCTGAGCGGTGGCGCAGTGGTTGATGTTCGCCTGGAGGAGCCGAAATGGAGCCGTTATTGGCATTCCATTTCAGCCCCCTCCGGAGCCCCCTGAGAGGGCCCTGTCGCGGTGGTAGCGGTGGCGACGGCGATGGTAGGGGCGGCAGCGGCGGCGGCGGTGGCGGCAGCTACGGCGGTGACGGCGGTGGCGGAGGGCTTGCCCCTGCCCCGGCTCCTGGTTTCGGCGGGTGGAGCGCAGGCCTTGCTCCCAGCCCGGTGTTCGGCCGGCTTGCCAGCTGCCGCACATAGGTAGCAGTGCGGCGTGGCGTTGCACGAGCCGGCCTTGTGACCGGGCTGACCGCAACGGAAGCAGTGTCCGCTACGGTCCACCTCCGAGGTGCATTGGACGCCCACGTGATGCCCCACCTGGCATCGGAAGCACCTCAGAGGTCTGGGTTCCAGCAGCTTCACCTGCGCGGATACCCAGCCCACCAGTAGCCTTCGGCCCTCCCCGGTGATCTTTTGGGCCGCCGACACTGGGCAGCTCACCGTAAGGGTTTGCAAGCCCGTGTTGTCAGGACGAATGGTGCCTGCCTTCACCTGCTCGGCAGAGCACCCTCCAGTCCTGACGATGGCGGCCACCACCTTGCCCTCCGTCACGGAGTCGTCCAGGCCCAAGATGCGCATGTCAGCGCACTTGGTGGGCCTGGACACTCTGGCCACGTCCGCACTTATGGACGCCCTTAGCCTTTCGGCCAGAGCGTCAGCGGTCGGGCCACTAGCCGCACCAGGGACCTCCAGCATCCGGGCCCCAGTCGCGGTGACCCTAATGCGGAGGCCGTTGGCAACCCCTAGGTCTGCCAAGTCCACCGCCGCCTTTGCCTTCGCGATCACGTCGCAGTAGGACACGCCCTTCTTCTCCGCTTCCGGCTGTAGTGTAATCACTACAGCTGCGGACTTTGGGGCGCGTAACCTAGCTGCGGCGTTCCGCTTCTTGGCTAGCTGCCGCCTCTCCCTTCGTCTGGCCGCCCTTGCAGCCTTACCCGCCTTCCTCTTCTCCCCGGCCACTTGCCATTCGGCGTCGGCCGGAGGAGATTTGGGAGGCGGGGCCTTCCGTCCTGGGACCATGGCTGGGGCCGTCGCCACCTGCGCCGCCACCCTGCCCGTCTTAGGCTTAAGCGGCACCGGTTTCGCCGGGGTCCGTCCCGGCTGCGGTGCCGGCTTAGCCGTAGCAGCCGTGGTGACGGCATACGTGGCCCCTCTCTGCTGCTGGCCCGAGGCCGGCCGACTCGCTGCCAGTGGGGGGCGAAGGACTATTGCCTCCAGGGCGGAAAACCGACTCTGGAAGGCAGCCAGCTCCTGCCGCACCAGAGCTAGCAACTGGTCCCCTTCAGGCACTGGTCCAGCCAGCCCCTGCCGCGCCACTTCCTGAGGCACCACCTGGGGCCCGGCCCCTCGGAGCCCGGCCAGGTCCGCTCGAAGCTCCGTATTCTCCTTTCGGAGAAGCTCCATGGCGGCAGTCAAGCGTTTGACCTCCGCCCGCAACTCGGACATGCCGTCCGACGGGGGTCCGGAGTATATGACCTCCACTGCCGCCATTATCGAGGCTATGGCTGCGGGTACGGCCTTGTCCTTAAAGGATTGAAGCCTCTTCAAGGCACACCCTTAACTGCAGCAGCCACTGCCTTCGCGAGCTTGGCCGATCGCTCTGAGTTAGAGCCGGCAGCGGCGTCCGGCTCACCGTCAGACGACTCCGAAAGTTGCCCCTCCGTGGCCGACGCCTCGGCTCGTTGGGCCGCCTCGACTGGGCCGGCTTGGCTCAGTACGCCGGTCTCCTTGGTGGACAGCCCCTTGCCCAACCGGATTCCTCCCCGTCGGCAGATCTTCCCGAGTTTTCGGGCCGAGGTCATGCCACCGTCCGAGGATGACCCCTGGCCATCCTTCGGTTTTGAGCGCTCCTTGAGGAACTCATTGGTCCTCTTCGAAGCGCCCACTACACGCTCCGGACTCTTGAAAGAGCCCTTCGCGCTCGATGCGGCGTCGGACTCCGACCCCGCATCGCTCCCTTCCTCTTGTTGGTTTTTTGTTGTTTTTAATTCAATATCCATTTTTGTTCCCACGAGTGTAAACTTTATATTTCCCAAAAATAAGTGGTTCGCACTAGAGACTAATTTAGCTACCCATTAGTCAAGCTATCAACCTCCCTCACGGTGCGCCGCCGCTTGGAGGTTTGGGGTAATTTTTTATAGAGGATTTCTTCCTCGCGGCCCGGGCGATTAAGCCAAGACCCTCGACCCCCGTCAAAAGTCAGAGACATGACCGTGACAATCTTCGGGGCTACGAGACTAACGGTGGCAGAAGGAGAGGACTCCTTCTTGCCTGCCCGGTGGCAGGGTAAGTGCACACTGAGCCCGCTCTTACTCCGCCGCTGTGCGTCTCTGCATAAGCGCAGAGAGACACGCGTTGGAGCGTTCCTCCGCACAGTGGAACGAATGTATGGGAGCGGTTGGACGTAGACATGTCCGAAAAATAAGAGTAAAATTATGACAAACTAATGATGCCATCTTATTCGATTACTTAATGCCTTCATAAATTGTGGTGATGAATTTCTTCATAACTCCCATATTTCGGGAGTAATTTGAGAAAATGTGAAATTTTACTATGAAAATGAGTGTATCGAGCTCTCTCCCTCCTGATTCCGGGCTTGTTTCAAGTAGCGGTCTCTAATATCGTAATGCTATTACTAAGAGCTATATTTAATACTAAGACACATAGTGCGCCAAATGTGCACTTTCTGGGATAAAAGGAAATGAAAATTTAAAAAAAAAAACGTTTTTTCCCCATTTGTATTTACTTTAAACCGCAGACAGACTTATTAAGAGGTCTATAAATATATTATATATATATACAGAAATATATATTAACAAAAATATTCACAAGAACTGATGAGAGTATGACTTTTAAGTAAGTTGATAATAAATTACCTAGTTTCATTAAAAGTACAATAAATAATTAAGATGTAAGCTCTAATTTACTAAGTTACACATTTTAAAACAATAACATCATTTAATTATCTTCGTCATCATCATCATCATCAATTAATTCAAATTCAGAATCGATGTCCGCTAAATCATTTATGTTAACAAATTCGATATCACTTTTCTCAGAATCCGTAAGCTCATAAAATTCTTTAAAAGAAGATTTTTTTACAAACTTATTTCCTTTTGGACGGATACTTGTAACAAGTGGATCAGAAGACAGTAAAAGATTGTGCATAATATCTTCATTGCATGAGATACTGCTATGCTTTCGAGAATGCCCCTCTCTATATTTTCTAAAATCTTTATTTCTAGCCTCAGATGCCTCTTCGGATAGAAAACCAATGGGCACAATTGACATGTTCTGAACTATGTCTGGCCCATGCATTAAAATTTTATGAAGTGAAGAAGGCATATAATACCATGGGTATAACTCCACGTAAAGCTTAGCAGTATCAAAGCAGAACTCTCGGAATTTAGTTACGTTGATCTTCTCTCCTGATGAAATACACTGCAAGATCACACAGATTTTTCTTAAAAGCATAGCATCTATTCCAGTCAGTTCAGCAGATTTAGTGTAGTTTTCAAAAAATCTCCTTGCCGAGTTGCCATTGTTGGTGGATCCACTGCTTTGTTTCACAACATCGAGAAGTAAGCCCGTTTCTCTTCTTACAGCCTCTTGAACTCTTTTCTTCCTGTCATCAACTTGCCTTTTTGCTATATCACCCCTTACTTGCCATGATTTTATGTCTAATTTGTAGGAAATGTGTAATAAGCATTCCATTGAGCGAATCCAAGCGTGAAGGGTGCTTAAGCTATATTTATACATGTCCTCGTTTGCGTGTTTATCTTTGATTAACTCTAAATTATTCATTTCTTTAGGACAAGCCTTGCATATGTCACACACTGAAGCTGCTGTATTGGATATAATGGAATGAATTTTACCATCAATCATTGTCAACAGCAGTTGGTGTTTGACACTAATTCCATCAGTGATGGTGGATGGAGTTAAGGCTTCAATCTCTGCTTCGATTTCAGCCATCTCTCTCTGCACATTTTCTTTGGTTTCCTTTATAAACTTAAACAATATTGGCCGGCAAAATGAAGTGGAAGATGGTCGCTCGTTTTCCCAAATTGTTACACCTTTTGAGACGAGCCGCAGTGGTACAAGACTAATCATAAAATTACTAGCAAGATCGATTTGCTCATCTTCACTCGTCCTTTGATGATAAATGCTTTGGCTAGATGATCCGTCAAAACCCCATTTGCTGGTCAATACGAGCTGTTGATTGGGATCAACAGGGGTTTCTAACGACCTAATAAGTCTTCTTGAGGTTAAATCCATCAAGGCTTGTAATTTGATTTTTGCAGAGCTCTCTGTAACTGTGAGATCTTCTTTGGCCGGATAGCACTTAATTTTTTCTTTAACCAACATGTAGTAACTCGGGTATTGAAGAGCTCCTTCTTGAGTGTTGAAATCCCGAAGAGTGTTATAGCGCCATTTCGATAAGTTCATCGATACATAAAGAGCCAATGCCTTCAAAGGGGATATTTCCCGTACCTGAATTGATTTACCTTCAATGAAGGCTTTGATTTTTGAGGCCTCTTCTGGATTCTCCGTCAAGTATTTCATAACATAAGCTGTATCGCTTTGTCCTGCCTTTTGAAGCGCCCTTTCGGCCGAAAACATAATTTCAGCGCTGCTACTGCTGCATGAAAGACTATCTTCAGTGCGTCTTCTTTTTTGCCGGTTACTAAGGTCCTCAAAAGATTTACGAGGACTAGGATGTGTACAAGTTGAAGCATCAGATTTAGCAGGAGAAATTATGGGCTCGATGACGTCACTTATATTTTCTGTAGAAGGTTCCATATTTTCATTCTGTAATTCCGGCCATTGAATTGCAGCCTGTAGCCAAATCTCATGTTTCTTCCGAAACTTATCTGTGCTTCTTCCAGACTGTGTCCATTTTGCATAAATGCGGTAGCAAAATCGACGACACCAGTCTTTTAAACTTGTTTCAGCACTTTCACATAACTGAACACAACTGTTATCTTTTAAAACACTGAACAAATAGTTAAAGTCGCGTAAATCTTTATGTGCGCGTGCGCATAAAGCAACGTGAATATCAAGATTTGTATTAAAATTTGGAAAATACATTGCGAGATTAGCTTGGATACAACGAGGTGTAAATCAACACTGATTTTAAAGTTACTAATAGTGACCTATTTATATAAAATCCAGGTATCCCAGGTATCCTTTGTTAAATATTGCAAGGTAATTAGTTATTGTGATAATTAGTAAATTATGCATGCTAAATTAGTGTATTAAGAGCCATTTAGTAATTAAATAATAGCAATGTTCTTATCAGTAATCATTAGTGCATCAGTTTTATATGTAAACCTTAAGTCCCTAATTATATATCCTAATTAGCTTATATCTTCTCTAATTGGCTGCTCAGAAATGTTATTGTAATAAGGTAAACCTTTAGAAAAACGGTTTTAATCAACAAAATAAACAAAAAATAAAAAAATTGTGTTATAAAATAAACATCACTCTTTATCCCAGAAAGTGCACATTTGGCGCACTATGTGTCTTAGTATTAAATATAGCTCTTAGTATTAGCATTATGATATTAGAGACCGCTACTTGAAACAAGCCCGGAATCAGGAGGGAGAGAGCTCGATACACTCATTTTCATAGTAAAATTTCACATTTTCTCAAATTACTCCCGAAATATGGGAGTTATGAAGAAATTCATCACCACAAGTTATGAAGGCATTAAGTAATCGAATAAGATGGCATCATTAGTTTGGCATAATTTTACTCTTTTTTTTCGGACATGTCTACGTCCAACCGCTCCCATACATTCGTTCCACTGTGCTCCGACAGGATATTGGCATACGGGCAACGACACCCCTTAGGCACACGTACCTAATGCGGGGACATTGCCCGCATCCCAGGGTGCACCGTCCCGGAGACTGGCCTTTCCCCCAGACGCATCCAAGGGAAACTCCAGCCCACGGGCACACGAGGAGGTTTCCTGTCCAAGCACCCCAAGGTAAAATGGCTAAAGCGCTGTTTTGGTCGATATTGAGTTATACACCGTGAAATTTTAATGGTTGTTTTCCCGCAGTGAAATGGTTTTGTCTTGGTAATACAATCGTTTTATAAACAAATAAAATATTAGAAACAAAAAATGGCAGATTAACCATTATGAAAAATCACCACCTACCTGCAAGAGTTTATTTTGCATTGAACATTTATCCATCGCTGTTCCCTTTGTCGGAGGTGCGTGCGATTCGAGTAGTAACTACAAGTTACCTCTAGTGTTACTATTGAGTAGTGTTTTATCGAGTTGATGAATATTTTTTTAATTATTTTAAAACAAAAAAATCTTCGTTTTTTTACTTTACTCTATGCTTCGAAAGCACTCCTTATGGCAAGTTGTTCTGCCCCGGGAAAACAACCATTTAAATTACACGGTGTATATATCACTGAACTGGATTTTTTTCTGCGTCGATTGGTTTTTGGACGTTTCGTCTACGTTTTCGTCGGTTTGAGCACTTTTTGGTGCTTCAGCATCACAAATTTTCTTGCCTTTCATTTAATTATGATTTATGGCGACGTTATTTTGATTTTTCTGAAGTTGCTGTCGCTTAAGTGATTGCAGATGCTCACTGTACATTTGTGTTTGACAATGCTTTAGCTTTTTTGCGTTCATTTATTTGATGAATATAGACCTTGTATTGGATTCTCGTTGAAACACCTTATTACTTACACTTTTCGTTTACTAAGCCGGGCACTATGGAATACTAACACGTTTTTTTTTTTGGGTATGGCATCTCGCAGTAGACCTTGAGAGGCCGTGACTGCTTAACCGGGCTTTCCTGTGGGGGGGCGGGGGGGCTTTTAGACTAAACGCCTCCAGCCAGGGCAAACTACAGCAACCGCTCGCTGAGGGCACCCCCTGCGGGGTTCGGACCTCGGCTCAGTGCGTCACTATTTTCGGGAGGACAGCAAGTGGGGACAGGCTGGATCACAATTTCATTATTATTATAAATCGGGGATTTTAACTCCACTTGCTCAGCTTCGGCGCGGGCTGGCACTTCTACGGGCAGGGGACGGTTGGGGGACATTTCGTTTACGCGGGGTCTTCGCGGGGCGCGAGAACCTCGGCGGCGAGGTCGGAAGGACGGTCTGTGTTTGTGTGCTGTACTGGTGGCCCTACTGCTTTCTTGGAGGAGAGTGATGGGGTCATCAGGGTCGGAAAGGACATCTCTCGGCCGGCGGATTCTACTGATTCTACTGGGGACGTAACTAGAGGCCTTCGCAATCAGTGGATTGCAGTGTTGCGTGGCGGATTCGAAGAAATGCTTTGAATTGCGTTTAAGAAATTGAGCTATAGTGGGGATTCTGAGGTCGAGATGGAGGATCTCGTTCCTATCGTACCATGGCGAGCCTGTAGCTTGGCGAAGGAAACGGTTTTGTAAAGTCTGCATCCTATGGATTTATCGGGGCTTTGTGTGTGCAAAGACTGCACTAGCATAGGTCATGATTGGCCTTATGCACGCCGTGTATATTCGCAACTTGCACTTGAGTGACAACTTGCTGCGTGCATTCAGAACAGAGTGCAACCTTCCTAGAGCGAAGGCAGTGCGTGAGCGCGCCTTCTTGATGTGCTCAGAGAAAGAGAGGTGCTGATCCATGATCACTCCTAGATATTTAGCTTGCTTCTTCCAAGGGATATGTTTGCCAAACATGGAGATGGGCCGGGGGGGTTAGGTCTGTGTCGCGGTTTCGAGAAGAGAACCGCTTGACTTTTGTCCGGATTTACTTCAACCCTCCATTTTCTAAACCACGCGCCAAGAACATTGACTGCGGTCTAGAGCCTGGAGGCTATCGCGTCTGGGTTTTTCCCAGCGTAGTAAATGGCTGTGTCGTCTGCGAACAGTGCCAGTTTTGCCAGTCTACGTTTTGGGAAATCGCTAGTGAATAGCGTGAAAATGAGAGGGGACAGCACGGCGCCCTGAGGGATGGGGAGGGGTGCGTATGGGGTGGGGGGATGAAATCGCTCCCTTTATGCGATAGCGAAAGGTGCGGTTCGACAAAAAGTCTCGTAAGATGAGCACGAGACGGTCGGGCACACCGAGTTTGTACAGCTTTTATAATAAGCTGTTCTGCCAGACTTTGTCGAAAACTTTCGCTATATCGAAGAATACTGCACCAGTCATCGTACCACGCTGGAAAGCAGCGCTTATGTCCTCTACGATGCGGTGGACCTGTTGCACGCACGAGTGTTGGGTTCTAAAACCGAACTGCTCGTCGGGAATGAGGCCTTTCATCTCGGCAAAATTCCTGAGTCTCTTATAAATAAGTCTCTCAAAGATTTTACCGAGAGAATTCAGTAAACTGATGGGGCGGTAGTTCGTGGGCTTGGACTTGGGCTTGCCAAGTTTGGGGATGCCGATGACCGTGGCTTGCTTCCATGCTTGGGGGAAGATGTTATTGCTCAAGGCACCATTGAAGATGGTGGTCAAGAGCATGATCAAGTGAGCGGGCAGCATCTGAAGCACCCTTTTGGTGATTCCGTCAGCGCCGGGGGTCTTGCGGGGTTTCAGACCTTTGATAATCTCGTGAATTTCGTCCGGGGTGACGGGAGGTAATGGATCATCAGGGTCTTCGACGGGCGGGAGAGAGGCTCTACGTTCGACTTCGGCGTCCACCTCAGCGAGGTGTACCTGGTCTACTGGTAGGGAACTGGGCGTGCATTGGCCTTCGAGGCTCTCGGCAAGGTATTCAGCCTTTTCGATGTCGTCGAACGCGACAGTGCCGTCGGGCCGGGTCAGAGGAGGCATGGAGGCGACTACTCGGGGTTTGAGATTCCTCTGAAGTTGCCAGAAGGCTAGATGGGTCGGCTCTAACTCGCTCACCATCTTATCCCAGCTGGCGTCACAAAGATCTCTGTAAATAGCGCATGTGAGTCTTGTTCGCATCGCAGGGAAAGTTGTTGTAGGCACGAACAGCCGCGTTCTTCTCATTTAGCAGTTCGCGTACATCGTCTGGCAACTTCCATCGGTGGTCTTCCACCTCAAGAATTTCTCTTGAACAGTCGTTCAAGACAGATTGTACGTGACCCGTGAATGAGTCGATCGCGGCCGTTGTGTCGGCGATAGAGTCGAAGTGATCGGGTATGGAATTCAAGTGGGGGGATGTGTTGGTTTTTGAACGAATCGCCTACTCGCCTCCAGTCCGTTACTACTTTGGTGGGTGGGGGTTGGTCAGAATCCGGGAGACCCGTGCGAGGGGCCAGATACGTGACAACTGAACGATGGTCAGAGGTGAGCTCGTTTATTGCTTCTATGGAATTCAACCTTAAGTTGATTCGCTTCAGAATGGCAATGTCGAGTACATCGGGCCTGTGATTTACATCGTGGCGAAAGTGAGTTGGAGTCATCGCCTGCTATGATAACAGAGCCACTCATGCCTAACAGGGCGGAGAGGTCATCGGCGATCGGTTGAAAGTCTTCTGTATGAGAAGTGGGAGGAAGATAGGCTGAGACCAGCGTGTCGGGTTGGTGGCCCGTCAGGCCTAGTCGACAGACTGAAACTTCTAACCGGGCAAGAGTGGGGGGATCCATAGGGATGCAGTGTAATTACTTTTTATAGTAATGTATGTTCCGCCCCTTGACAACGTGACCTGTCGTTGCGCACTATACGATAGTTTGCAATTTTCGGGTCGCGATTGTAGCTGGCGGGCGTCTGCACGCCTCGCCAGCTTGGGAGAGGAGGTTTTGGGTGCTTTCGAGCACCCCCTATAGTTTGCTGGGTGACCTGATTCACCGCAGAGGACACAACTCGGTGGCTCCGTGCAGAGGGCACGGTCCTTAGGTCGGGTACAATCGGCTGTACCGTGTTCACCTAAGCACTTTACGCACCTAGGCTTCGCGTTGCAGTGCAACTGCGCGTGACCGTAGAGTTGGCATAAATGACATTGCCCGATGATGCCGGATTTTCGGGGATTCTCGATTTTAATGCCCGAGGTTGCAGATCGTTTTGATCTGGAAGATCGGGTTGTGGCCCTCTGAAGGAGGGCAGACGACTAATACCATGCCGAATAACATACCGCGACGGGCTCGGTGCATACGGCGCACCTCTAATACTGGGACGCCTTGGAACTCAAGGTCGGCCTTGATGTCGGCGGTTTCAATTTCCTTGGGAATCTTTTTCACGACTACCCTTAATTGTCGGTCTTCCGGCAGAGCGTACGTGTGAAAAGACACACCTCTGTACCGGCGAAGTTTGGTGAGGTCCCTGTAGTCACGTGACGTCGGGACGGTCACCTTGATCCCCTGGGTGGTTGTACGGGCGTTGGTGTAGGCTATACGAGCCTCGGCTTGGCTTGGACACATCGGTCCACTACCCCTTGTCCTGTATGAACACCGGGGGCGGCGGGGGCACTTTTTTCCCCGCAGCGGTGTGGGGTACGGCGATGGGTGCGGAGGAACTACTCTGAGCGCGGTCGCGGGGGCGGTCGCGGAGACGGTCGCGGGAACTTTCGCGGGATTGGTCGCGGGTATACACGCGGGGTTCGCGGGAACTATTGCGGGGAACATCGAGGGCGCGATAGATCGAAGGATGCTACCGAGCTCCTGTGCGAAGTTGGCTTCCGCGGTGATGAAATACATCAATTCAGACAAGCTGACTTTGAAGGTGGTACTATATTCATGGTCATGGTAGGGGGGGCTACTTTTCGCTCATAGGTAGCGGCCTAAGTCCCTGTACTCCTAAAAACCTAACGTCTACTTCCCCGGGAGGAAAGCCCGGGGCTGTGTATCCCTCCCTGCCGGGTGTAAGCAGGGGGGTGTGTACCTATTAGTGAGCCTAAAGCTTGTAAACCTGTTGCCGATCTTATTGTGCAACAGGGCCCTGACGTCCAGCGCGAGGGGTGTAGACACACCCCAAAGACATTTGGTGAGTTGCTGTGGAGGTAAAACTGTTACCAGTACCGAATAGGAGATCTCCCAAGGCCGGTGGTCTGGGACCGTCCGATTGATGCCTAGCCCTGATGGGGTTCGGCGGATGAGTCAGGTCAACACCCCCTCGGATTCGTTGACACCGTGAGGTTTCAACCGAGGACCACAAAAACAGTGGATTTTACCCGGAGAGGGCCAAGTGATTCAACACGAAGCTTTCTCGAGTAAAGAAACAGGATGTCTTGAAAAAGACAGTTTTATGATTTTATTAATTAGTGAAATTGGTTCACTAATTAATTTGATCGTCCGTAGCCGGGGCGGCTAGCGATGTTCGCTCCGGGGCACAGCGAGTCTTGAGAGCAGCGAGAACTTGAGTCACGCAGCAGGCAGGAGAGGTCTTCAGCACGTCCGTTCGGGGCGAGCGTCGCGCGCTGAGTGACACTAACACGTTTTATTTTTTTTTGGGAAGCGCATCTCGTAGTTGACCTTGAGAGGCCGTAACTACTTAACCGGGCTTTCCTGTGGGGACTAATAGTTTTTAGGCTAAGAGCCTCCAGCCAGGGCTTACAAACTAAAATTAAAAACCTACAGCAACTGCGCACTGAGGGCACCCCCTGCGGGGTACGAGCCTCGGCTCAGGGAGTCACTTTCAGGGAGGGCAGCAAGTGGGGACAGGCTGGATCAATAATTTCTTTATTATTAATCATGGGGATTTTAACGCTACTTGCTCAGCTTCGGCGCGGGCTGGCACTTCTGCGGGCAAGTGACGGTTGGGTAACACGTTTTACATTTCAAGTTTTCTTAAGTAGTTTCCTACTAGGGTACAAGTAGCGGGTAGGCCCACTAATAATTGCTTATATTTTATGCTTCTAAACCAATCATGAATAAGAAAAGCCGGTATATTGTGGTCAAGCATGAGCCTGATTCTCGACAGGTTTAGACCTGCTCGGACAAGTTTTTGCTTGCTCGTAGGCGATACCATTTGTTGCGTATGTGTGTGTAGGTGTTTTGGTCGAGTTAGAACCTGTTTTATGGGTGATACCATTAGTTTACATATTTATATACCTTTTGAGGATGTGCGGGGTGCTAACTACGTTTTTTATTGATTGGTTTATAGCTACATTAGGTATTGATCAAACTTATTAACTATGGGAGATGAAAACTATCCCTATGCTTAAGAATGTAACAACGAATTACCTATTTATTTTACCTATGTGAAAATGGTTTTTATTGTTTAATCAAACTCTTAATTACTCTTGTAGTCGTCAACAGTCTCCCCCTCAGTGCGTTGCACTCCATCTCGTTGGGGCGTCGTTGCTGGTACGATCAGGATTAGTGGTAAACACCGTGCCGTGCTTTCGATACAACGAGATGATGAGGTAAATGAACTTACATCAACCTAAATCGTACCTGAAATGAAATACCTACATGTAAGTAAACATGGCTGCACCTCAAGTTATACATTTCCAGTATAAGCTGATCTCACATTGATTAGGATTTCCGTACAGTGCAAGATCAGCGTACACTGGAAATCTATAGCTTGATGTGTAGCCGTGCGTACTTACTTGCAGCCGGTTATTCGTCCGACGTCCGTTGACCCACCGCAGGCGCGCTGAACTGACGCACACGCACAGCTGTTCCGCGCTACGTTATCAGTTCATCAGCGAGCGGATCGCATACGATTTTGCGTTTATGAATGAAATAGTGGAAGCGCTACTAAAATTTAACTCAAATGACAGAAAAAAAGTGATAAATTTCTAACTTCTTTATTAGATGTCTTAAAAAAAACAATGCCAATAGTGACTGTTACTCGTCCGGAGTTACTGCGTTTCGGCTCCAGAACGATGTAAAATTAACCGTGTATACCTTTTGAGGATGTGCGGGGTGCTAACTACGGTTCTTATTGATTGGTTTATAGCTACATTAGGTATTGATCAAACTTATTAACTATGGGAGATGAAAACTATCCCTATGCTTAAGAATGTAATAACGAATTACCTATTTATTTTACCTATGTGAAAATGGTTTTTATTGTTTAATCAAACTCTTAATTATTAATCAGTTCTTCTTGTAGTCGCCAACAGACCTTATTAGTGGTTTTTCCTGAATTACATTATTAATTGTGTGGCGGTTTAGCCCAAAAGTAATTATCTGTTTTATTTAGCTGTTTGGCACTTTAGCAAAATTGCTCGTAAATATTTTCATATAGAACTATGATTCAGCGTTGTTTTGGCATTCCAAATATTATTTTTTATTGTATAATTAGTAAGAAATTCATGCTATAATATAAGACGGTATTGATGTTAGAACTAAAAACCTATTTAATTTAACTTTAGTGTACTTCATAAGATTTTTTTTTTGAGCATTTTAATGCAAATCTAATGACAAGCCTATCTTATAAACTTTTTCATTGTGAAGACAGATGTAGTAAAAAAAGAGCAACTGAAAAAGGGAATCTAACAATAATGAAGGAAGAAAAATATAAGTAATCTTAATGCAATGAAGAAAGCTAAAAATAATAATAAAAACGAGCGCTCTGATCTGAACAGCATGGGTCTGGAACATGTGACTTAAATAGGTAATGTAATGAAATGCAATATATTTTAAGTTCTATTAAAAAAAAGAGAAAATTGCGATATGAGCCGCGAAAAAAGTATGTTACATTCACGAAGGATCGGTAAGTGTAACACAAAGTTGATTCAAGCGTTTTTAATCCGGGAATTTAGCTGCCATTTTTTTAAAAGTAGAGCAAGATATAAATTTATAGTTACAAAATATCTGAAAAGTTAGGGTTTCACCTCAAAACGGTTTTACCCATTAAAAAAAAAAAAATACGATATTGTGATAGGAAGCACGTGTGGATATGTGAAATATTATTTATCGTTTTGCTATCATTGATGATGATAACTTAACAGTGTGGCATTGAAGATAAGATATTCTTGCCTTCCACATTCAAGGCACCTGTCTTCTCTAGCTGGTTTCTTCAAGAAGCTGAAGAAGCGTTTCTTTTATTGATCTTTACATATAGTTAATACATTTTATATATTTTTACACAAAAAACGTAGTTTTATTATTATTAGTGTTGATTACTTCGCAGGGGTTCGTGGCTTCTGCCAGGGTCGCGTATTTGTTCGAAAGAGTTACCTTGGCCCTGGCGCAGGCAACTTAAGGAACATGGGTGGGCTTTAGTCAGTAAAAGTGTGACACGCTCTCCCGCTCCGTGGGAGTGGGAGACTGGGAAACCAGATTGGGAGCAGTCATTTGGAGATTTCCCATCCAATAAAAAGGGGTTTGTGTGTGTAAGTAACAGCCACACAGGTCAATCCATTAGGTTATGCTACGCGTGCCGGGGTTGGTCCTTGGATAGGTGACCAACTTATTTATTTATTTTAATGTTTTATTGTAAAAACTACCAACGCCTATGTTAATTTAACTCATCAAGCCAGCACTCCTAAAATATTGGTATCTACACGTGCCCGTACTGATGGACTGATAAAATATTGTAACTCACTAGATTTTGCCAGCAGGATAAAACGTATTCTATGTGTTAATCCAAGTTATAATCTATCTGTGTGCTCAATTTCATCCAAATCCGTTCAGCCGTAGTTGCATGATTGAGTAACAAACATCCAAACATCTATATATCTAAATGTACACACATTAAAAATATTAGTAGGATTGTTTGAATTGTGAAGTGTATTTAAGTTTATTTACATTTACATAAATAACACTTTGCCTGAAGTTCAGAGTCCACGTTTGCACGGCCGTAAATATATTGTGGCGGAATTTTTTACCGCGTTAGTTAGCACTGCTTAGCGCTGACAGTTCAAATCGAACCGTGTGTCTTTTTGACGCAATGGAATGCATTCTGTTGGATTCAAAATAGACGATACATCACGACGATAGTTGAAAATCCAGCGATATATTTACGTACGTGCGTATTAACAACTACTTACTAATACAATGCAAAAAAAATTGAATGTGATCAAATTGCCTAGTTTTCAGTAAAATCAACGAATATACAATAAAAATGAACACAAAACACGATGAACAAATATTTATTAGCATGTTACACTTATTTCTTAACGTCAATATGTAACACGTTTTTATTTAAATAATTGAGATGAAATTATTTTTAACTTTTTAGTTCGTTTTATTAACGAGTAATAATAAAAGCTTGTATTAAAAAAGGTTTTTTATTTTAATTTTATTTTTAACTTTGTAATATTTATGATGCGGGATTTATCACAGCATAGTTCGTAGCAGCGTTTTTCCGTTATGTAGCTCGTAATAATTCGTAGAACCCACATTTATGAGTTGTTTTGAACACTTAAAGTATTATATATCATAGCCCCTACCTTTCAGCTCCAGCATCAGACCCTGGTTACCATCTAGGATCAAAGTACTCGTCAATACGAATCAAACGAGCCCGAACTCGATGGGGTTTTTTTTTGGTGAGAAAATCATCGAATAACTTCTCCCGCTGCGGCTGGAGCGGGAGAGCATGTCAGACTTTTACTGACTAAAACCCTCCCGTGTTCCCTCAGTTGCCTGTGTGCCAGGGACCATGGTATCTCTTTCAAACAACCCGCACTCCTGGTAGGCATCAGCCCTTGCGGATCCCACCAGTTGGAGCTGACATCTCATTAAGGCGCGCGTGGAACACAACGTCAACGCTTGGTCCTTACCGGACAGCGAGCAACAAATTACGCGCCATCCGCAAGCCCGCGCCTACGGTGGCCGGGAGTCAGGCTGGGATTCCCGACGCCCACGGGGTCTCCTGCGTTGACTAGAGCCGCGAGGGCGCATATACTGCCTCTATCTCATATGCGCAACTCGATGGGGTTGTGCCAATTTATTGCGGAGTTCCTATGGCCACCTTTTACCTCCAGCATTAGACGCTGGTTACCATAAAAGATAAAAGTACTCATCAATACGAATCAAACGAGCCCAAACTCGATGGGGTTGTGTCAATTTATTGCGGAGTTCCTACGGCCACCTTCCAGCTCCAGCATTAGACGTTGTTTACCAATAGGATAAAAGTACTCATCAATACGAATCAAACGAGCCCAAACTCGATGGGTTTGTATCATTTTATTGCGGAGTTCGTATAGCCACCTTTCAGCTCCAGCATCAGATAAGTCCATGTCATCATAATATTGCATTATCACGCTATATACATATGCATGCAAAATTCCAGCTTAATCGGTTAAAGATATCTGCTTCAAAATTGAGTCGAAAGAGTCCACCCGAACAAGCATATGTAGTTACATACATTGCAAGTTATATAAAAGCTTGTAATGAGAGATACTTGTGCTTGGTTGATAGATATAAATTTTCTTTCTATCTATAAGGTATTATAAAATGTTGTGAAATACTTATTGAACTTCAAAACGTACAAACATTAGTTCAGTTCGTTGTACGCATTCATTGACGCCAGTCGGCAAGTGATAATAAAATATTAAAATGAGACTATATTTGTGTGTATTACTATGTGCGGTATTTTTTGTAAGTCACAATGACGCGGCAAAAATCTTAGCAGTATTTCCAGCACCGTCTATCAGTCATCAAGTAGTATTTCGACCGTTAATACAGGAACTCGCAAAACGAGGACATGATGTGACAGTTATTACGCCAGATCCTGCCTTCCCTAAAGGAGGAACACCACCAAACTTGACAGAAATCGATGTTCATGATATATCGTACGATATGTGGCAAAAAACATTTATGGAATCCACACAAGGTAATAAAGATGACGTAATGATGGTGATAGACGTGATTCTACAAGCATTGACCTTGGTGATAGATGCGCAAATTAAAGATGAAAAAGTGCAAAATCTGATAAATGATAAAAGTAAACAGTTTGATCTACTAATTTTAGAAGCTTGTGCACGACCGGCACTAGCATATTCTCATATCTACAAAGCACCAGTGATTCAAATGAGTTCTTTCGGAGGCTCAATAGACAATTACGTTAATATTGGAGCTCCGGTACATCCGATTCTTTATCCATCTGTTACTCGTCAGAGACTTCACAATCTCACTATGTGGGAGAAAGTAAAAGAATTGTATTATGACTACATGACCAACAAACTGTTTGAGACCCGTCAAAAAGCGGAGAATACAATGTTGAAAAATCATTTCGGTGATGATATTCCACCAGTAGCAGAGTTAAATAATAACGTAGACATGCTGTTCCTTAATATTCATCAAGTGTTTGAAGGTATACGACCTGTACCCCCATCTGTGGTGTATATGGGTGGTTTGCATCAGAAACCACAAAAGGAGTTACCAGAAGTAAGTAATTTCACGAAAGTATAGTTCTTAAAATATAACAACACAGTTCTTTTTTATTTTATCTGTAAAAATTTTTGCAAATATTCTTATGTATCAACATGTTATCACCAAGACCATGAAACATGATTACGCACCTACCGAAAATACAAATCTAGGTCGTTAGACAAATGTATTGGGTATACTGATTGGATTATTTTGGAAGTGAAAAACAAACTGACTAAAATATTTTAACTTAAAAACATTTTTAGGATCTCAAATCTTATTTAGATACATCTAAACATGGTGTAATTTACATAAGCTTTGGCACAAACGTGGATCCAACTCTTCTTCCTGGAGACAGAATTGCAATTCTCGTGAAAACTTTCTCTCAATTGCCTTACGATGTTCTGTGGAAATGGAACAATGATGTACTGCCTGGCCGCACTGACAATATCAGAATATCAAAATGGCTGCCACAACAAGATCTTTTATGTGAGTTTTTTTATTGATTTTTATGATATTTATACACGGGCTTCCCTTCACGATTTTTTTTTAAATTTTGAAATGAATTTTTAAATATACTTACTACCAAACTGAAACTATCCGCATTTTTTATTCACAACTTTGATTTTTGCCAGTTGTATAAAACGGCTATAACACGGCCAATGGACGTAGGGTGTCAGTTTATTAATAATTAATTTTCCTGTTTTTCTATTTTTTCGATGTAGGTACAGTAAAAAATACTGTATATAATAATGTGATTTAACTTTTCACAGATCATCCCAAAATCAAGTTGTTTATTACACAAGCAGGACTCCAGTCAACAGATGAGGCTATAGCTGCAGGAGTACCTCTTATAGCTATCCCAATGTTTGGTGATCAGTGGTATAATTCAGAGAAATATGAATACTTAAAGATTGGAAAAAAGCTGATTATGGAAACGCTTACTGTGGAACAGTTTAACAATGCCATTGAAACTGTGATTAAGAATGAAAGGTAACCAGTTAAAATTGTTATTATGAAATTCATTCATGCATTCTAGAAGTAGGCAACGTCGCAAATATTTGTCAAGCTTTCGCTGTTTTGATTAATGTATCAATATTACTTTTTTGTTTGATAAAAGTCAAAACAGTGAAGTATTTGACGGCTAATAACGACATTGCCAGCTTTCGGAATACACATTCCACACAAATCCGGTCCGTACACCTGTACCTTAAAGGAAGTTAATGGCACTGATTTGTAATTAAGAGGCACAAGTATAGTTTTCACCGATGAAACTGAACTCGACCAGCTTTCAAGAACTGGCAGTGCCAATATTATTCTGCAGCTGTGATGACACTGACAGCTCCTAAAAGCGTTATACATAGATCAGGCGAATGCGTTCAATTTCATTCTTAAAATTCGCTCTTAGAGATCGACAGACGAAAGTCTTTGACCAGTGCGTTTTGTTATGGAACCGAAACGTGGTCGCTCACAATGGGCCTCATAAGAAGGCTTAAAGTCACTCAAAGGGCAAAGGAGAGGGCTATGCTTGGAGTTTTCCTACGTGATCAAATTAGGAATGAAGAGATTCGTAGGAGAACCAAGGTAACCGACATAGCCCGAGGAATTGTCAAACTTAAGTGGCAGTGGGCAGGGCACATTGCTTGCAGAACAGATGACCGATGGGGCCGGAAGGTTCTGGAGTGGCGACCGCGTAAATGATGATGATGATGATATAACACTAACTAGAAAAGACACTTGAATAACATATTTTTTTAATTTCTAGTTACCGCAACAACATCATTCAACTACGCAGCGTGATGCGTGATGAGACTGAAAGTCCACTGGAGCGTGCCGTGTGGTGGACGGAGTACGTGCTGCGTCACGGCGGCGCGAGGCATCTACGCGCGCCCGCCGCTAACATGTCGTGGGCGCAGTACCTAGAACTAGAACTAGTATTCACCCTACTGCTGGGACTTCTGATTGTTACAACAGTATTCATTTTGATTCTCCGTTCACTTTACAAAATTATTTTTGGAAATAATGTCACTATCAAAGTGAAACGTAGTTGATACCAATTATGATAAAATTATTTAGAAAATATTGTCAAAATTTTTGTTTGGTTAGACCATCATTTTATGTAAATGTAATCTTATTTCAAAATCCTACGTATATTATTTCACACCTAAATCAGCACAGCTTCAACGGTCTTTCACAGAAAAATCATTTTATTTTGATGAAATTCGACTTACGCCTGCAACCATTTATTTCGAAAAAGCACATAGGGTTGACTCGAGAGTTTCAGAAATATTTATTAATAGTAATGATACAATGTATTTTTGGGTAATAAATTATTAGTTATGTCTTATCTGTAGGTGGATCGACATATTTGCAGCGCACGCGCACATACCGTGCGCACTATACACTACACGCCTCTCACGGGTATGGATGGACGCGTTGCAATTTGCGCGGGTAGGCAATTTGTATGAATGTTCGTGCATGAGTGTTTGTGCTTCATTATCTAAGTTTGGACAACTTCGACACATCGCCACACCACGAAAATTTGTCGTGCACGTCGTGCTTGCAAGCAAATCCCCTCGCTGGTCACACGTGAACTTGTGACTAGTAAATACAATTAGAATCACACATCCTAAGTAATAGCATAATGATATGTGTTCACTTATTTGGAGCGGGTGGTAAGTCGACCACCCACTAGGTAGGATGTGCAACGAGTCGATTGCCAAGTTTTTAAGTTTTTGGGAATTAATTCTCGCAGGTCAACCTAGAAGGTTGTCGGCTGCTTGAGCGGACTTGCCTGTGGCTCCTTCAATAAATTAAAGCCTCCAACTAGGGCTTAAAAACTAAAAACTAATCGACTACACGCTAAGGGCAATCTTTGAGGTACGGACCTCGGCTTATGGCGCTTCTGAAAGAGGGAAACAAGGGACAGGCTGGATCGTTTGAGGCCGCTGGATATTATTTGCAGCTTATTTGTTTGAACTAGTGGCACAATCATTTCATATCGTTTGGACTCATATACTAAGATTTTCGTACTACAAATACTAAAATAGTTAATTTTTTTTTTAAATAATTTGCCATGATAGCTCGTTTTTACACGACTTCTTTGAGACAGAAAGAGGAAAGATAGAGGTTGTGGTCTATAAGGTTTTACTGGCACCATAGATTTGTCATATTAGTTTGCAACTGGGCAGTTGTATCTTTTACAGGTTTTTTTGTATGTATGTACGTTAAGCGCCCTTCCACCGCAGTCGATGGCTAAGCAACGCATGTGTATTTAGCTTCGCTCTGGATGAAAATGTAAGAAGGATCTTCCACTACCAAGGTCGCCACATACCATGGTCACGCTACGCAGCAATGCGTGGTTGGCTAATAAATGAACCGCGCAATGAACTTGACAATCCTCTCCGCCCTGAGTCTTGTTCGAGCCAGACCGTGCCGTTGAGCTTGTAGCTTTAAATTCGTCCCTAAATATATTAATATTTACTGCGCGGTTCATTTATTAGCCAACCACGGATTCCTGCGTAGCGTGACCATGGTATGTGGCAACCTTGGTAGTGGAAGATCCTTCTTGCATTTTCATACAGAGCGAAGCTAAATACACATGCGTTGCTTAGCCATCGGCTGCGGTGGAAAGGCGCTTAAAAATCATCAAAATCAGACGATTTTGATGATTTTTTTTTCAAGTTAAAAAAAACCTGCTATTGTTTCATTTGCTAGTAACATCGTATGAGTAGTCTTGGTTACTCATATGGTATCATGATGAATATTGCAAGTTAATTTAATAATTTAAAAATTATTTCTTTTATTCTAGGTATTATCGGCAGAATTTAGCCAAATTACGTAATGTGATGCGTGACCAGCCCCAGCCGCCACTGGAACGTGCCGTGTGGTGGACGGAGCACGTGCTGCGTCACGGTGGCGCGAGACATCTACGCGCGCTCGCCGCCAACATGTCGTGGGCGCAGTAACTAGAACTAGACCTAGTATTTACCTTAATGCTGGGACTTCTGATAGTAATTCACATCACTAGCATTTGTTGTCCGTTATATTTATAGTAGTAATATATATATATACTTTAGGAAATACTGTGATTGATATTAAAATTAAACGTACCTGATTCTCAAAATTATGATAAGTTACCTATAAGATTACCAATTAAATATTGTATAATAAGTATAAACAAACCTGAATAATCGTCTATACCTACAAATTAAATAAAAGAAATGATTATGTATGACAATACCTGTAACAAAATACATACTACCCACACATTTAAATAAGAAAAATAATCTATAGGTACATATAATTAAATCATAGCGAAGTCTTAACTGTACACTGAATATTTTTGAAAAAGTAATTTCAGCGCGGTTTGGGAACGATTCTAATGGCGAAAATATATCTGGTTTCGTATTTTTTCCTGTTTGTCTAAAAATATGTTCCAGTATCACACAAATACTACCCGATAGATTTTGTACAAATTGTTATAGATTTATTTCCGATAAGTCTTGTCAGTATATGCAGTTTGTGTATATAATTAATTTTTTTTAATGATGAATGTTTTTTTTTCATATCATGGCTTTTCGTACTTCCGGGACAATTCTGGAAGTATAATCAAGATCCCCATCAGTTCTGTTTGTATTATTATAATGATAGTTCGTAGAACGTACACAGAAAAAAAAACAGTAACTTACTTCGGAACACTTAATTTCGGAAGGCGGTGACTTTGGATATGTATTTATATTTTTTGTCACCGCCTTCCGAAATTAAAGTTATTTTTGACTTTTTTTTGGAAAAAGTTTTTATTTTTCACTTTTAGTTATAGTACCTACCCCACTAATTCGAAATTTCATCATTCTTGGGGTCAAAACAATGCATATTTATGCGATAGCAGCAATCGCGGTTTATTTACTGTTATTTTTGAAGAGTTCCGTTGTCTGTCTCCGAAACGCATCATCAGATCTATATGAAATTGAAATGAAACCAGTTGGGAAGCACGAGCTTTTAAATAAAAAAGAATCATCATAATTGGTTCACCCAGTCGATAGTTATGAGGTAACAAACATAAAAACAAAAACATACAGTCGAATTGAGAACCTCCTCCTTTTGTTGAAGTTGGTTGAAAAATAAAGTCTTTTCTTTTTTGTGAGCTAATGAGAAATCCCTTATGTACTATTTACTATTTTATTATTGAAGGGATAGCCTTTCGTCACAAATAATCTGTAAGAAAGCATCAGTAAGTATATCAGTGTCCTGCCATTATGCAGTACATATATGCAGGTACGCAGGCGTTCTTGCTTCACTAAAAATCAAAAACTTCGCAAGTAGTGGGATATTGCTATTGAAGGCTGTAAGTATCGACTTTAGGACGACCTACTTCTTAACTGTCGTAACGTTACTCACCAGTCCTGACTCTCTTCATATTTTGTTTGCTTAGAACATCACCTCAAACGCTGTTACAGGGAAGTTTAATAAAATATGGCTGCTTATTTATGTACTTTTTATTAGAGTTATTTTAGTACTGTTGGTTGTGGTTGTAGAGAATGTGATTAGGTAGGAAAAATCTAAATTATAGACTGGTGCTGCAATGCTGGAGCTGTATGGCGAAGAATAAAGAAAACACATAAACATGTTTGTATGTAGACTTGAAAACGAATTCACCATTACAAGTAACGCCAAGCCATGATACGGAGCGACAGTGCATGGGTAGCCGTCACCTCCGTCTGCGAAGTAAGCAAGCTCGCGAAGAAGGAGGCGGCGTACGTGAGGGAGAGGCAGTATAGCTCTGGCGGGATCTCATAGCGATATGGAGATTGCGATTGTCGCAATCCAGTACTGGCTACGCCACGATTGCGGCGGTAAGTTCTCTCTCAGGTCCTCACCGGACACGGTTGTTTCGGGAGGTTCCTGTTTCGGATAAGGTAGAAGGAAACGCCGGAGTGTTTCCACTGCGAAGATCGCCCTGAGGACACAGAGGAGCATACAGTGGAGGTCTGCCTGGCTTGGGCGGAGCACCACCGTGTCCTCGTGGAGGCGATCGGCGGCGGCGATCTCTCGCGTCCGGCACTGGTCCAGGCCATGGTACTGAGCGAGAGTGCATGGGTAGCCGTCACCTCCTTGTACGAAGCAGTAATGCTCGCGAAGAGGGAGGTGGCGCACGTGACGGATAGGCAGTATATGCGCCCTCATGGCCCTAGTCGCCGCAGGAGATGCCCTGGTCGTCGGGAATCCTAGGCTGATTCCCGGCCAACGTAGGCGCGGGCTTGCGGATGGCGAGTAATGGGTATCTCGCTGTCCGGTAAGGACCAAGCCCGGGTCGACGGCACGTTGAGTTCCACGCGCGCCTCAAAGAGATGTCAGCACCAACTGGTGGGGTCTGCAAGGACCGATGCCTGTGATGATTTCCCACAAAAAAAAACCATTACACGTATTGCCTGATGAAGTCTTCAATGCAATAAGTGGCAGGAAGTTAGTACAAATGTTTATATCATGTGTTCAGTTAGAGGTGCTGGTGGCTAAGTAAATATTACGTAACTCCGTTTACTACTCGTGTTTTTGCTGGCCTAATGTAGGTACTCTGAAAACTTAATTAACATTCATCTATTTTTTTTTTTAATCTGTCGATTATAAGAAAAATGTTCTAGTTCTTTTATCTAGAACATTTCAACTCTCAGTTCAAATACTTCAGTAAAAGCATCGTATGGCACCAGAAATATTCCTAGGAGCACAGGTAAATGCTGTCAAATTCCCTTCTGATAAAAAAATGGTGTATTAATAAAAAAAATGTTTTATTTTTTGTACAAAAATTATATTTAATTTACATAAAACACAAAACCAAATCTATATTCAATAGTACAGAACATCATCCTAATAGCGTAACTCACTATGAATCACAGTCTGAATCATTTAGAAGGATAGGTAGTGCTAATCCATTGATTATTATTTTCGAAAAAATCGTCAGCTCAACTACGTAACGAATGAATGTTGTTGAATTGTCCAAATAAAGTTATTCCTAATAGTTAGTGTATTACGAAATTACGATGCAGAAATAGTCGGCAGCTGCACGTCGTGACTGTGACAAGAAGGCTTCCACTCAGCACCTCAGCGAGGCATATAGCTCTAAAACGATTTTTAAGAATTAAGAAACTGTAAAACGGCAGCACATAAAATATTCCGTGCCTTCCTGTTACTTATGAAAGGTTACAAGAGTTAACGATAAGCCAAACGGTCCGTTTAACAGTGAAATATAGAGGTAATGATAATTTTCTTCGTGGATTGCTGGTTTCACATTGTTTTAAATAAGTCTGACGAAAATATATTTTGACCTACGTTTGTAGTGTGGTAGAATTTTTGAATTACGTTCGGATCAGATTTTGTATAGGTACGTGTCTATTGTTGAGCCTATCGTCATTAGCTGAGCATTAACCCCGATACAAGGAACGTACTGTGTTCTGGTGGAAACGCAATTTTGATCAGTTTGAAAGTTTCTTTCATAGTTTTTTGCGTTATAAAACATCACCTGTTGCGAAAATGCGACAATTACGCATCGACAGTTATATTAAATCTGGCCCAGGAATTATATAATCTGAATGTCACTGAAAAATAAAATGTTTGCCAGTGAAAATCGGTTTTTCTGCTAATATTTTGTCAAGTATTTTTGATTTTAAGCCAGATTAGGTAACAAGTTATTTTCTGATTTTATTCTGTTTGAAATTGTCCTGAATAAAAATACACATAGAAGAAATTATTCTCAAGATATTGAAAATCGAATCGAGTCATCTCGGCCACACAGCGTGTAGACGCCTCGTGCCACTACTAGATGCGGTATTGTTTAAACTTTTCATACAAAGATTGAGTACCCTATATTTGGACACAGTTCGTAAGACGTACAAACCAAGTGTATTGTACGCCCTAGGACAATAATGACGTATAGATACTGACGGCTTTGAAAGGCGCTCATGAGTGAAATGGGTAATCACACGGATTAAAACTTACTAGTGGGTTAATACCCAGTTATCACCCGTTTTGTTCCACCCACTGGTTGGTTTGGCCGGGTGAAAACAAAATATTTCAGATTTGTTATATTTAAACATGCAGCACGCTACGATCCGTATGCGGGGTGGCAGAAATGAGAGAGAGGGGGGGGGGGGTACGGTCCTTACCTACTTGAACTCTCACTTTAGTTTACATCAGCAAGCGTTTTGAGTGAACTTTGTTTTAACTTACGACCCGGAGCTGTTATAAGTATGACGATCTATTTCTGCTTTTACCTGAATTACCTTGGCTTGAACACATTAACGACGATTATAATAGTAAATAAATCATTAATTTTGAACCAAACAAGTGTATGTACATTTCAAAACCCTACCAAACTGCTGAACAGTTTGTTGGTAAGACGATTATCGATTATTGATAATCGCGATTTAGGGGGATAGCCTCGACGTGTTTTGCAAGGAATTTTTCACTTTTTGTACGGAAAGTATGAAAAACACAGACTTATGAAAAACTATGAACTAAATGTTGAGTTTTATAGGTTTACGTGTTTAATTAAAATAAAAAAATTCAACCGCCTTTGGATTTAAATTTTCAATATTTTTGAGATAGGACACACCATTTTCGAGATACAAGCAAACGAAAAGAAAATTTTGTTGCTTTTTTCGGGGGGTGGGCAATCATCAAATAACTTCTCCTGCTCTGGGTGGGGCAGGAGGGCGTGTCGGACTTTTACTGACTAAAACCCACCTGTGTTCCCTCAGTTGCCTAAGTGCCAGGGGCCACGGTATCTCATTCAAACAACCCGGACCCCTGGCAGGCATTGGCCCTTGCGGGCCCCTTCAGTTGGTTCTGACATCTCTTTGAGGCGTGCGTGGAACATAACGCGCCGTGGACCTGGGCTTGTACCTTACCAGACAACGAACTACCCATTACTCGCCGTCCGCAAGCCCGCGCCTACGGTGGCCGGGAATGAGCCCGGGATTCCCGACGCCCAGGGCGTCTCCTGCGGAGGTTAGGGCCGTAAGGGCGCATATAAAATCAAAATAAAATCAAAATCAAAATCAAAAGTCATTTATTCAAATTAGGCTGAGAATCAGCACTTTTCGAACGTCAAAGTACATGAGACAGCCTCTATACTGCCTCTCCCTCACGTGCACCGCCTCCCTCTTCGCGAGTATCACTGCTTCGCAGAAGGAGGCTATGGCTACCCGTGCACTCTCGCACCGTACCATGGCCTGCACCAAAGCCGGACGCGAGAGATCGCCGCCACCAATCGTCTCCACAAGGACACGGTGGTGCTCAGCCCAAGTCAAGCAGACCTTTGCTCCACCGTGTCCTCAGGGCGATCTTCGCAGTGGAAACACCCGATCGTTTCATCGCGCCTTATGCGGAACAGGAACCTCCCGAAACACCCGTGTCCGGTGAGGACCTGCGTCAGGCGAAAGGTCAGGCTGCCGTGCCGCCTCTCAAGCCACTCCTCAAAGAGGGGACTTACCGCCGCAGTCGTGGCGTGCCCATAGTCGAGGTGTTAGTGTGACTTTATGTTCATGACAACTAATTTTATGCCATACCTTTTTAATCGCAATAAAAAATAGTTAGGTTTAGTTAGATAAACAAAATTTTAGGTGAAAAACGTCAAATTCAGAATAGTAAAATTGCCGTTTTCACTAAATTTATAACTCACGGTCATCTTAGTGCTGTCAAACAAAAATATAGTTAAGTTTTGTCGCTTTAGTCAATTTCAGAATGGGAAATCGTAGTTTGACTGGAATAAACAAACAAAAGGAACTAGAATTTTAGTGTAGTTTAGGGGCATTTGTGACAAGAGAATTGGCACCATTATCTAAGTATGTAACAAATAAGTTTACTACGATGATAGGAGATAATGCAAGCACCTAAAATGTACAGAAACCTTTTCGTCTCATAAAAGACGTTCATACTCACAGATATGCGAAGATCAGACTGTTTGGCTGCTTGACGACGATTTTTACGTAAATTAAATTTTAAATTAAGTGAGATACAAATCTATCGCCTAGAGAGAAAACAAAGAGAAAAAAAAAACTACATACAATATAGTTAAAACGCGATTTCTGCAAAAACATTGTACTCTGATGTCGAGTATTGTGTTTGAATCCGATTTACTTTGCAGCGTAGGTACTTATTAGACCCCAAGTCCAAGGATCTGAACTATGGAGTTCACATCAAAAGTAGGACAAATGATATAGGTACTTAGTAAAAAAAAGAAATAGACTCACGACGAAAAGGGCAGCAAAACTGACATAACATACACTTGGAAGTTTTTGCACAAGTACGTGGATGTTTTAAGTGATAACTCTGAGAACCGCGTACTTGATTCACCACCAATAGGTACATATAGAATCTCGGAGATATAATAACCAAACCACGCCACCACATACAAATAGCCCAGAACCATCTCCGTCCGGCATTAACAGTTTCCATCTTTTAGATTGTGACCGTATTTCCGATGCAAGTAATGATTAATTATCATTAGATATGGTTCCTAATTTGTTGAAATTTTTATAATATATCTATCTTCTATCTTTATACACCGTGACATTTTAGTCGTCTTACAAAGGTGGTCCACTCAATGTATCCGTCATAAAATACCACTACGCGCGATTAAAACATTGTTACCATTAATTAAGATAATAGGTACAAAGAAAATAAATAATGCTTTAGAATTATGAATTACCCTCTCTGTTAATAATAGTTATGTAGAAGATATCTACATAACTACCATTACATTCCATCATTAATTCCATCTCTATAACAGGGTGTTTCAAACTACGTCATGCGTCTTAGTGAATGATATTTTAAGTTTTTTAATTAAACAAATGTTGAAAAAAAAATTTTTTTATTATAAATGATTAGTAGTCATTGGATACATGAAGTGGGGTTGTAAGACGACTAAAATGTCAACGGTGTAAATATCTATATCTGTATCTATTCTTCTATCATATAATAAATCTGTAGACGAGCTGTTTCTCTACATCTTCTATTATACATACAAATCAATCTGTAGACGAGCTGTTTTTGTACATTCAAAATATTTTGAAAAAAATTATTTGTGGTGGTAAGAGATAATCAACAGATGTCATTTTAACCCTTTTCGAAATTTTTGTCTGTTTTTCGTATTGTCGGTATGTCGGTGTTTCTGTTTAGATGCCTAAATAGATCAAGTTTCACGTCAAAAGTACAAAACCAATATTGTTAACTTTCATACTTAGATATTGTTTCTAACTCGGAGTATATTTTAGTATTTGTTTCATCGCAATCGCTTGGCTCAATCAAAAGATATGATGAATTTAAAGTGTTCAAGAAGAATTTAATTACGTAATATTGAAACACGTAACGACATCTATAGGCGCGAAACGGTACTAACGAATACAATATGTAATAATAACGTTATTAAATTATGTTAGGTAATAATAACACGTCATTCTTTTATAGTTTACTGTGTCTGTGTTATTTCAAAAAGTAATGATACTGATTATTAAAATCGCTTTTCGTTGGTGGTTGATTCCTACGAATCAAAAAAGCTAAAAGAATTTCAAATAAAAAGTGGTAGTTATAATAATTGATGTGGTGTTTTGAGTCATATTGAATGCAATGTTAGATAAATATTTATTACTTTTAAAAATGACAACTTTAAAAAATCAATACAAATAGTGGGGAAGAAATCTCATAAAGAAATTAAATTGTGATAAAAGTCTCAGTGGCTCGATCTATCATAATATAGCAAAATTAGAGTGGCTATGAGGAACATCTTCATAGAAAATGTTAATCTCGAGCGTCAGTAACGCCATCTAGGTTTGAATAGCAAACATACGAAGACAACAACTTGATTAGGCCAGTTTTATAGATTTTCTATTGAAAATACTTATAGGTGGCCGAGAGGCGAGGTCCAAAATCCATAGATCAATGGATAAACCCGTAAATCCGTAGGTCTGGCAATGCGGGGTGACGCTAGGTAGAAACTAGAATCCTGCGGTAGGGATGTTACCATTTGGTTATAGGGTATCGATAATATTGTTCACTTTTTACGCAGTCTATTTTTTTAAATTTAATTGTTCGACCAGTGTTTCCGAAGTAGGTGTCTGCTTTTTTAAAACTGTTTCGGACATAATTTTGAAGAAGCAGACGGAAGCCAATACGGTATTTTACTTTAAATAAGAAAAAACCTAAAAATTATATTATTGACATAGCTTAGGCAAAAACCAGTCGGAAAATGTTGGTTTTAGTTAATGAAATAACAAAATAAATTTTGAAAATTCAATTCAAAGATTACAGTTTTTTAAATCTGTTTTTAAAAACCCTGAAATAGTAGCCGCCATGTTATTACGTCGTACCGCTGTTTTAACGAATAAACTGAATAACTTTGTACTTTTATTATTTTCGTAACCAAAGTAATTTTTATTGAAATAATATCTTACATTCAGGAACAGCAAACCTACGATAAGTAGAATAATAACTCAATTTTTATACTATAAACAATTATCATATAAAATATCAATGCATTTGTTTACACAGAAATCTGACGTCATCCACAGAGCAATACATATAATGGCGTTCACTGCGTCCAGCGTTTTCGTCAAATTACGCGCGAAATATGAAAATGTAAAATTTAATGCATTTTTATGACACAAATCGATTCAATAAAAATGTTGTTTTTGTGGTTTATTAGCATTTTAGAATCTAATTATGACACTTTTCAAAAATGGGTGTAATACCCTTTTATGGACACATGTGTAAATTATAAGTAAAATTCATCCTAAAGTAGGGTATAATTTATTGGGAGTTTTGGCAGTAAAAAGATTTGTAAATAATGTACAAAGTTTTGTGTTTTCGAGGGAGGTCTAGTGGCGAAAATGAGATAATAAAAATCCAAAATTGCGGCTATAACTACTGGTTGATCTGAGTAAATAGTTTGGTTTGCACACGGGTAACTGTAGGTATGTCGGTGCTCTTTCGGGCAACATCGCTTACAGAGAAGCATTTTCTTACAAGTTTAAAAATACATTTATTTATATATTTGGTATCTCCAACAAGGGATACATATAAACAATAGAAATCACAATACTAAAATATTGACAATTCAATAGGTTTTTGTCTGGTTTCTAATGTATTTTTCAACTGCGTTCTTAAGATGGGTAATAACCGACGTTATGTGGCGTAATGTAACATTCGCAGCGTGCATGTCGTAACGCCATGTGCTAAAATCAGTGTTGCTCGCTCGCATGTTTTGTACTCGCACGTACTGACTGCACGAATGCTCACTTGGTAACATGTTAGGTGCCTTTTGCCCCTTGACGCCGGTCAGTATCCACCTTTACAGCGTGATTTTTGTTCATCGTGATAAGGCCACAGTCCCACGGGCCGTTAACTGTCATGTGCCGCTAGGTATTACT
The DNA here is from genome assembly GCA_949091785.1 of Polymixis lichenea. Classification (NCBI taxonomy): domain Eukaryota; kingdom Metazoa; phylum Arthropoda; class Insecta; order Lepidoptera; family Noctuidae; genus Polymixis; species Polymixis lichenea. The sequence goes on along the minus strand of OX420953.1, from coordinate 7,701,471 downwards.
ACACTGCTACCTGTCGAGACCTATCGCAGTCCATCCGAGGATTCCCACTGCTGAGGTTTTATTCAGTGGTCAACATTTGATAAACAAAGCTAAAAGACACGCGCCTGTACGGGCCGAGACAGGCGCCCGCCCCCGCGCTGCGCCACGCCGCGCCGGTGACGACTGGCTACCGGAGGCCTCATCGGCATCGAATGTTCCCACGACCTGTCGGCCTGGCTTGGCGCGGTCTGGCCTGTGAGAAAGCGGGCCGTGGGAACATGGAATAACGCTTCAGTACACAACCAAACGCGCAGTCAATTTATTGAGTACCGCAGGTGCACATAGGTATATTATAAAATAAGCCTCGAACAGACCAAAAAAAAAAAATCAAAAACCAAAAAACCACAAACCAAATCAAAAATCTGAGTGAGACTTCGTCGCATTAACATTATAAACCCTGAAGACGCAATGAGGAATGGTGAATGAGGAATGACGGAAGAGTGGTACCTACACCATCTAAGCGACACTATAATTATAATTACGACAGTATAATTAACAATACCCATTTTCACCCAGTAAAATAGGTGACAATGCGTTAAAATCGGGTTAAAACCCAATTCACCCGGTTGTGCACAAACCCAAATGGGAAGAATGGGTTTTAACCCACTATACCTATCACTCAGGAGTAATGTGTACAACGCAATTGTGACGCCACGAATGATATAAATGTTGTTTCTAGACGCAGTCTAATCAATCATATTTTAAAAATCAATCATAGATTATGTGATAAAGTAGCCTGTACTAAATTGTATCAGTTATGTTAGATCATACGACAATATATTATGTCAAATCATGGAACCAATTAGATTAAAATATATACCTAATAAATCTATTTATTACTTACTACATTTATGGCATAATGTTGCGCAAAAAAAAATATATACAAACCTAAATATAAAAATAATCTGTAAGACTCACAATAGGTAGGTATGTACTTCGGAGAGTACGTGCAGGAGCTCCACGACCACCATCCTCCACCATCGCCCTTTTACTACCAGACTAGACCAGTCGTACTGTAGGGAACCATCCGCACTTGTTTGATATCCCAACCAGTAGTACCCAGCTATTCTCCTACACATTTATTATGCGCACATCTAAAGTGTGGAACTCTCTGCCAGCGTCTGTGTTTTTTCACCCGTTACCCTGAAAGCAAGAGTGAACAGGCAGGTTCTATGCACTTTACATCAGACGTGATCGAGGTCAAGATCAGGTCGATACGATTTTATTATGATAAGTATAGATAATTATTACAGATTACATTAAGATACAAACTTATACATATTAGTATTTCCAAAAACAATCTTCTGAAGACATACTTATGGCAGAGATTGCCTTCAGTGTTGCTAGCAACAATGCTCAAGTGACTGCTGTCGTTGCGTTGTCTCGCATCTGACGCAGTGATGATAATGATTAATGATGAGTCTGATGATGATGATGAATGAGAATCTTTTACTCATGATCCTAAAAACTTATAATTAAGTAAATCTACCTATTTAGGCTGCTGGGTGTAATTTGTCTAGATTGTATGTCTTTTTTTTAATAGTGCCTGGGTCTTGAAAGCAACGGGTTGACCGCTGTGGTCAGAAGGAAAATAATTTACAGTGGCTTTATCTAAGTACTCTCAGTCACAACAACAGACATTATCAATAGGTAGTTGTAGCAGAATTATAAAATACCACCCTGAAATGTGACGGTCAGACTAAGTGCGTAGATTCAGTAACAGGATTCCATTGACACCATTTATATTGGTCATATTTGTTTGATCGATTTCTCAATAGCAACCCAGAGTCTGGATTTATGCTCGGTTGATAGCCCTGTTACCTGAGAATTAAGCACAACTGGCGAAATGTGTTTACTGTAGCTGCATTTCTGCCTATTCGTTCAGGAAATCATTATCAGCTTTTCAGCAGAAAAACATCCACAGCTGGATATAGGCCTCCCCTAAGCACCAACAGTTTGACCAGTTCTGTACTTCGCACATCTAGCGGATTCCTGTGGTCATCACTGTCATCGGGATCGGCACCTTGTGGGAGGCCATCCAACGCTATGTACGTGGTTGCCACTTCAGATTAGCCGTCTGGCTCCAGCGGCCATGTGTCCTGCGAGGAATAGGCCCCGCCCACTGCCACTAATGTTTGGCAATTGTTCAAGCTACCTTCAGGGAATACAGACGTTGTTGGCGGCGAATGTTTTGGTGTTTGTTTGCTCCTATTTGTTAGTTGAATGACAGCATGTTTTCCGTGCCGCAGATGCAATTACGAAGAGAGGCTCAGATAAGGAAGATATGGAAGTAGATTCAATTCGAATCAAAATGTCAAAATAACAAGGTGTCGGGTGATTGATTGGTGACAATAGGCCCATTTCACTTCTCAGCTAATACAATTGTAAGATAATGTTTGAGACCATGGCTTCTGATTTTGTTTCGGCATTTTGTCTCAGGGATTAATCAGCTAGGAAAAGCCGGTGCCATCTAGTTTTAAAATATTGACGTGTAGTGAAGTATCTTATATTATCTAAACAATGCCTAATTTTATTTATTTTCACGTTATTTCATTTGAGTTTCATTTTGAACGTATTTCAAAGTTCAGCATACTGGTAAAACATGACCATGACCTAGCTTAGGACCATTTTACTTTAATATCTAGGATGTAGATAAGCTATGTGGAATAAGTCACGGGCTTTTGCCCGTGACTTATTCCTCTAAATACCTTTTGGTATTTAGAGGTATATTCGGTCAGGGAGTGTCGCTTCTATATATTCTAATTATATGGTTTACCATTAAAAATAGTTAACCTTAGTTTTAATGTGGGTTAACTATTTTGATTGATTCCGCTACATACTATTTGGATTCGCTCCATTTGGTAAACCTACTTAAAACTTGTGAATAGTTATTGTGTGGTTAAGGTATTTATTGTAAACGTGCCCCTTTTATAAATAAACGATTTTATTTAAAAAAAAACTACTACTCAACATTTATTATCCATTAGACCAACCGCGGCAAACGTAGCTTAACCTGATCGTTTGACTCGTACGGCTGTTGTTACGTAGCCTCGAAACCCCACATTGTGTATGTATATCCTGACAATCTTTAACTTTACATGATATGTAAAGATAGCTTAGATCTTTTAAACTACGCAACGGATTTTAATGCGGTCTTTTAATTGATTACATCCTGGTTTTACAGTAACGAGGAGTTATTATAATACCTAGTGAATTTATTTCCCACACATGTCATTTTTGGAACTTTGATCCTCAGAGTAACAAATAGGATTAGATGCATCGTAAACAGTCCTATGCGATCAGAACGTAATTTGTAGAATAAAAGAAAATAAATAATAATTTGCTTATTTTATTTTTTGGTAAGATTCAGATGGCGTTAATCATTATTAATCATCCAATCAATGTCGGCCTCTCTTTTCATAATTATGTCTAGTTACTTAACTAATCTATTAAATGTATGAAGGACTAAAAGATATGCTACACTTATTATGTAAAAATATCACATCACGTACGCTTAATTTTAATAACAGCTGAATAATTTCTTAAAGCCTGATTGTACAGGAATTTCACGAAGAAAATGAGTACTGCCAGAACTATTATAAAACCTAATAACAGAGTAAATACTAGTTCTAGTTCTAGGTACTGTGCCCACGACATGTTGGCGGCGGGCGCGCGCAGATGTTTCCCTCCGCCGTGACGCAGCACGTGCTCCGTCCACCACACGACGCGTTCCAATGGAGTCATTGGTTGGTCTTGCATGATCTTGCCTAGTCTTATAATGTTTTGGCGATAGCTGGAAAAAAATGATAGCGTTAATAATATGAAATTTAGCCGACTAAGGACATACAACCATGGAAAGTTGACAAAATTCGACATCCACTTCTATTTTTGCAGCGATTTGAGTTATGTGTGTAAGCGTTATATTGGTAATGCAATTTTGGAATAAAATCAACGAGAATAAAGATCATTCAAGGAGGAAGCTTGAACTTATTATTATTAAAACAACACTAATCATCAAACAATTAATCAATGTCGGTTTTTTTGTTTAGCAAATCAATTGATGGATATAGACCTCTCTAGAAAATTGCCACAATGACTGGTTTTACATTCCCCGCATCACCAATGAGAGTAGGTATTATCTTTATGAAAATTCTTATCTACATGTTGTACTAACCTGTCGTCTCCAATGACTTTGTTAATTGCATTCTCTAAAATTTCATCGTTAAGTGATTCTAGGTCCAGCTGTAGTCCAATATGATGTTTTACATATCTCTCCACATTGAACCATTGATCAGCAAACATTGGTAGACCAATCAGAGGTACTCCTGCGGTGATAGCCTCGTCTGTTGATTGTAGACCTCCTTGTTGTATGAACAGCTTTATTTTTGGGTGCCCTGTGAATAATGAAAACATTAGATCCCCTATTGCCAGGAACATCAAAATAAAATTAATATAATTGAAATTAATTACAATGATACAATGGCTGCAAATTGCATGCATACGTATAATGCATAGCAATGTGAAATTATGATGACATGGAGCTGATCTGATGCTGGAGCTGGAGGATGGCCACAGGAACTTCGCAATAAAACGACACAACCCCATCGCGTTTCGACTCGTTTGATTCGTATTCATTTATTTGGGCTCGTTTTCCGTGTGGTGCCGGACGTAAAAGAATAGCACATTCCCATTTCTTCCCGTGGATGTCGTAGAAGGCGACTTGGGACCTTACTAGAGAATGGGCAGCAGCATTCTCTATGCATTTTACCACCATACTGCGATTGACAACCCGCCTGCCAAGCAGGGCGATTACGTGGCGTGTCTCCCTTTTGGGGGAGGTCTATGACCAGCAGTAGACGTCTTTCGGCTGAAATGATTTGAGCTGGCTCGTTTGATTTGTATTGACGAGAACTTTGATCCTATATGGTAACCAGAGTCTGATGCAGCTGGACCTCGAAGGTGGTCATAGATACGTAACACTTTAAGTGCTCAAAACATTACATATGTGTGGGTTCTACGAATTATTACAAGCTACATGACGGAAAAACGCTGCTACAAACTACGCAGTACCTAGTAAATCCCGCATCATAAATACTAAAAAGTTAATAAAATTAAAAGAAAAAAAAAGACTTTTTAAAAACAAGCTTTCACTTGTTGATAAAACGAAGTCAAAAGTAAAAAAAATAATAATCTTAATAATGAAATTAAAAGCGTGTTTTATATTGACGGTTATAAATAGGTGTAACATGCTAATAAATGTTCTTTATTTCTTCTGCCATCAAAATGTAACACAAATGAAATAGACGAAGAATTCTTTATGAAATTAATATTTTCTTACTCAGTAGGTCTGACTGCGGCAGCCATTTGGATATTTTGATGTTTTCGGTACGTCCGGGCAGTTCATCGTTGTTCCACTTCCATAGCACGTCGTAAGGCAATTTAGAGAAAACCCGCACAAAAGTTGCTATTTTCTCTGGAGGAAGCAATGCTGGGTCTACATTTGTGCCGAAGCTGATATAAATCACGTCATTTTTCGACGAATCTAAGTACGACTGTAAATCCTGCAACAAAACATTATAATTTTATCAATAAGTTATCACCATTATCCTGCCTTTGTACTAATGTGTAAAAACAGGTTATTTCCTTCTTCTCTACATTTTCCTCCATCGGTATTATTGGACTTCATAATTTTTCAAAATTTCCATTTTCTCACATTTATTATTTCAAGAAGAAGATAACATAAATATCGACATGAAAATAGCAAACAATGTTTTTATGTATTAGAAATCAATGTAAAAGTGCTTACTTGTGGCAAATCTTTCCGAGGTTTCTGGTGTATACCCCCCATGTGTATCACCGATGGAGGAACCGGTGTGTTCCCTTCAAACGCTGGATGCAAATCCAAAAAAAACATGGCAACGTTGTTGTTCAACTCTTGAACCATCGGAGTTTCAGGTCCAAAATGTGACTTGATTATTTTATTTTCTAAGTTGTAGTTGTTTCGATGAATCCATTCTATACTCAAATAATCATATAATTCTACCACTTTCTCCCATAATGTCATGTTATACAACCTTCGACTTATGCTGCGATGGTACAAAAAGGGGTGCATGGAGACTCCCATTACTTCGTAATTGTTGCTAAAAACGCCATAAGAACTCATAATAATGGCAGGCGCTTTGTAGACATGTGAAAATACAAGTGCTGGTCTCACCATAGCTTCTGAGATTACCAAATCGAATGTTTGGCTTTTATCATGAATTAATTTTTGCACTTGTTCATCCTTCAGTTGAATATCAAATATGTTTGTTAATAGTTTGTAGATTATGTTGAAATCTTCCTGTAAGTTGCCTTTCATACCTTTTGGTTTAACCAAGAATTCTTCTTTCCACATTCGATATGATACCTTACCGACATCAATCTCTGTCAGATTGGCAGGTGCTTCTCCTTTAGGGAATGCTGCATTTGTTGTGATGACAGTGACCTGATGTCCTCTCTTAGCTAGTTCATGCATAAGAGGGCGGAACACGACTTGATGACTGATAGATGGAAATGGGAAAACTCCCAATATTTTCGCAGCTTCATTTTGATTAACTACTAAACTTAAACACGCAATTAAAGATATATGGAGAAGGACCGACATGCTGCACAACCACTTTAGTAAACTGAGGCAAATCAACTATGCTGTGGAACATTGTCTCCGTCTATTTATGCCATAGCTCACGACTTTTAATATTACTATCAGTCCCCAATGATAACATAAATGACGTTATCATTTTAAAGAACACTCGATTGATCCAATCAAGAAACTCTATTTGATCGTCGTGTCGTGTCTCGTTTCGTCATAAAATATGTTGTGTTATATAATTTTGATGAGACTTCTCCATCATCATAGTGTAATCTATTAAGTTTATATAATCTTTTAATAACAGTATAATTATACCTTTTCATTAACTTTATATGTATTACTTACTTTTACCTGTTACTTTTCTTGCAACCTAAGAATAAAACTATAATAATGTCCCCATAATTAGTATAACAACAAATTAACTTTAATAAATAAATCTAGTACCTACCTACTTATCTTAGTAATCCTATCCTATCCGACTAATATTATAAATCTGAACGCTTGTGAGGATGGATGGATGAATGGACATTTGTTACTCTTTCGCGCAAAGACTACAGAACGGAGTTGGAAGAAAATCAGACACAGACAGATAGTTTATGACCTGGACTAACACATAGGGTACTTTTTTTATCTCGGTAGTACGGTCCCGCGGGATAATTTCGGATTTTCACGTGGGCGAAGCCGCTGGCAAAAGCAAGTATTAGATAATTGAGGAGTTTTTTTTTTTGGGTGGGAAATCATCAAATAACTTCTCCCACTCTGGGTGGAGCAGGAGGGCGTGTCAGACTTTTAGTGACTAAAACCAACCAATGTTCCCTTTAGTTGCCCATTACTCGCCGTCCGTAAGCCCGCCCCTACGGTGGCTGGGACTCAGCCTGGGATTCCCGACGCCCAGGGCGTCTCCTGCGGAGGCTTCGGCCGTGAGGGCGCATATACTGCCTCTCCCTCACGTGCGCCACCTCCCTCTTAGCGAGCATTACTTCTTCGCAGAAGGAGGTGACGGGTACCCATTCACTCTCGCTCCGTAGCATGGCCTGGACCAGGACCGGACGCGAGAGATCGCCGCCGCCAATTGGCTCCACGAGGACACGGCGGTGCTCCACCCAAGTTCCCAGTTGCCGGATCTTATTGACGATTGTCGCAACCCCGTGTGCCGCTAAGTTTGCCGCTGCCTGGTACGACCGGGATACAAGGACGTAAACGCTGTACCATTATCACTAACGATCGTGTGCGGTAACCCGTATTTGGCCATAAAATTATAAAGTTTCTCGGTTACTGTCGCGGATGAGGTTGAGTTACTGACGACATAAACTTCCACCCACTTAGTGTGTGCATCTGCAACTACCAAAAAGACAAGGTTGTCATTGATAGGCCCAAGAAAGTCTATGTACAGTCAATGGAACGGTGTTGGTGGCTCGTGGCGGAGAGGGCCGCAGCTTTTTACAAATATCACACGAATTGATCACCATCTCCACGGCCTCACCTATACCCGGGTACCAAAAGCGTGATCTGACTTCTGGTTTAGTTTTAACTATCCCTAAATGTGAGTTATGTAATTCTTTTAAAACTTTATCACGTAATACTTCCGGTAGTAAAACTTTAGGTCCTCTCATTAAACATCCTTTCTCGTAGGATAATAATTGGGTTTTACACAAATAATATGGTTTTATACGTAAATCTATAATTTTCTTAGGCCAACCATTAAGGACTAAATTAACTACTTTCTTTAAAGTAGCATCGTAATCAGTTGCATCGCTTAATTCGTCTAAAGTCACTGGCAAACTACCCTCAACAACAAAGTGGACATATGACGCGCGGTCGATGAGCGCAACGGCTGCGGCCACGTGAGCTCCGCCGTCCCCCTGCGCCCCCGGTCGCGGTTGGTCATAGCGTAAACTAGCCCGTGATAAGAAGTCCGCGTTGTTATCGGCACTTCGTACGTATTCAGTTGTGTAATTGTATGCGGATAAAAACATTGCGTATCTTTGTAATCTATTGGCCGATACTTCTGGTATTATGAGCCCGCACGCCCTTATGAGGCCCGAAAATTTATATTAGTGGCTTGTGATCTGTGCGTAAAATAAAAGAGTCTGATCTGCCGTACAGGTACTGATGAAACCGCCGTACCCCAAATATAGTGGCTGTTGCTTCTTTTTGAATTTGTGGGTATCGTTTCTCAGCAGAGTTAAGCGTGCGGGACGCGAATGATATCAATCGTTCAACTCTTTCGTTTCTAATCTGTGATAAAACAGCACCTAGACCATATGGAGAAGCCAACGGTTAATTTTTTTTTTTCACTGGTATCAAAATGTGTTAATACTTGATCAGATGTTAACCTTTATTTTATTTCAATGAAAGCATTATTGTGTTCTGCTGTCCATTCCCACTTAATCCCTTTTTTTAGTAAATCATACAAGGGGCACAAGATACTAGATGCTTTAGGTACTAAGTTCCTATAGTAATTTACAAGCCCTAAAAAGATTGTAACCTATGAACGTCTGAGGGAACTGGAGCCTCCATAATAGCTCTAACCTTTGATGGATCCTTTTTTAATCCGTCCTTGTTAATCACATATCCTAAATAACTGATTTCATATTTTTGAATTCACATTTTTCTTTCTGTAAAGTTAACCCTGCATCTTGGAGTCACTGGTGGGACACAGACCTCCTCTTTGTGAGAGGGAGCGGGTTTGGTAGCTGACATATGTCTTCGAATTTTTGGTTCTAAGACATTTTTCGTTTCCTCACGATGTTTTACTCCACCGTTTTTCTATATCCTTTGATACCAACCGTGCCGGCACTCGTGCGGTCTGGTTGTGTTTTTGTCGCGTATCGGATTGCTATCCCCACTGCGCGAATTGTTGTTTACGCATTATCACGCGCTATAGGTGTGCGCCGGACCTACTGGCTGCTCGGTACCGTGTGCCTTACGTAGTGATGCTATGGCTGATAACGTAAGCGCTTCACCGCGCTGTGTTACGCCCATATTTAAAAATGATATACAGAGTTTGCTGAACGATTCGTCAGACATGGATGCTATTGATGATGATGGCAAAAATAAAGAGGAGCATTTAAGAGCGGAAAAGCGAGAAAGAGAGGACAGTACTGAAGACGAAGAGGGTTGGACAGAGGTGAAGGGTAGTAAAAAAAAGATATGTCACGGTAGCAAAAACTCAATAAAAGAAGAAAAGTATGAAGTCTATGTTTCTTCCAAGGAACGTCTACCGAAACAGTTTGCAATGGCACGTATTTTAAAAGATAATTACAAAAATTAGCCAAGTCAAATACTTAAGTCCTTTTAAAATACGGGTTCAATTTGAATGTGAATCAGCGGCGCAAAATCTATTAATGTGTGAGAAACTTTTAGAGAAACGTACGTCACACCTCCCTGCAGTTATTAAAAGGAATTTTGGCAAAGCAGACTGGAGTTCATATAAAACATATCTTGAACAAATATTTTGCCATTTATGTTTGCCAAATGACCTTCAAAAAGCGTATGATTTATTTGTAGATATTTTGAATGACGCTGCTAACAAATTCATACCGATGTTTAAGTTTAGCCAAAACCCTTCTTCAGATTTTACTCCAAAGCCGTTTTGGTCTTCAGAACTGTCACATGCTGTAGCTCATTGTAGGCTAGCATTATCCAAATTTAGGCGTAATCCTACTCCCCAAAATCTCGATAATCTCAACAATAGGATAAGTATAGCGCAGAAGTTAATCCGGCAGGCTAGGGGAGTAAACTGGCAAAAGATATGTTCTGACGTTGATCACACTACGTCGTCTAGTGAAATGTGGCGCAAAATGAGATGGCTGAAAGGTTATCATTCGCCTAGACACTATGTGGACGCCCAAAGTGCCACAAATCTTTTATATTCTTTAACACCAGACTATGTTTCTCCATCTACCCCTACGGTTCACCATAGTAACCCGATATTAGAATGTGAGATCTCTATTCAGGAGCTAGATAAATGTATCAAACCTAAGGATACATCTCCTGGATGCGATGACATATCTTATTCTATGATTAAGAATTTGCCTGATGTGGGAAAAGCGGTCTTACTAAGGTTATATAATAAGTTTTTCGACCTTAGTTTTGTTCCCTCTCAGTGGCGCGACATTTTTATCGTACCTATTCCAAAACCTGGTCGTGACCCTAGTAACGTTTCTTCACTCCGACCTATATCCCTGTTGTCGTGCTTATGCAAAATTTTCCATTACGTTTTATTTCGAAGATTGGAATGGTTTCTTGAAAAAAGCAACACATTTTCTGCGAACACAGTAGGCTTCCGAAGAGGTAGGTCGTGTTTAGATGGCCTAAGTTGTTTAATTTCCACAATTCAAACTGGTTTTTCCGAGGGTTGTTTTACTATGGGTTGTTTCTTGGATATAAATAGTGCGTATAATAATGTTAATAATTCGGTTTTAATAAATGTTTTGGATAGCTTTCAAGTGGGGTCACGCATCTGTCGATATTTATGGAATTTTCTTCATAGAAGAGTGCTCAAACTACGAGCCGGTAATGACTTTATTAGCAGATATTCGGGTAATGGTATAGCCCAGGGTGATCCGTTATCGCCGCTTTTATTTAATGTAATAACGTCGGATATTTGTAAACGTTTGCAGAACAATATTTGCATATCCCAGTATGCGGATGATTTCGCTATATATAAGCAGTGTTCTTCTGTTAGTGAGGGCGAATACAAGATCCAGTCTGCTCTTGATCTAATCAACAGCATGTTAACGCACGTAGGTTTAGAAATTTCTCCCGCTAAAAGTAAAATTTGTCTGTTTAATAGAGGTTTTTGTAGACCAGTTATAGATGTTCGTTTAAGCGGTACTTTGTTAGACGTAGTAGACCATGTGAAATATTTAGGATTATGGCTGGATAGGGGACTCCGATGGAAGAAACATATAAATGAGGTTCTTGAGCGAGTACTTAAACTGATCAATATTTTTAAGGTTTTAGTGGGACCCGGATGGGGTGTTCATCCCAACCACTTAAGACAGTTATATATTTCTCTTATTCGTAGTCGCATCGACTTTGGTAGCTTTTTACTGGACAATAGCGCCGACACACATTTAACCAAACTGGATAGATTACAAAACATTTGCCTGCGGCTAATAGGGGGCTTTATCAAAAGCACTCCGATTCACGTCATGGAATCCGAATTGATACTGCCTCCTCTTTTTATTCGCCGCCGATATTTAGCTGGTAAATTTTACCTAAAATCTAAGTGTTACGATTTTCCTTTAGTCGGATTATTGGACAATCTTCATGGTCTTTGCAGTAATAATCCTTATTGGAGAAATAAGAAAAAAACCGCTGTTAGTTATGTCTCACGACGTTTTAAAGCAAGAACAAATGTACTGCAGTAGTAAAATCGGCATGTTCTCCATGGATACTTGGGTCAACAATATGGACTTATCACGTATTATTAAACCTAGTGTAGATTCGGTTGATAAACCTAAGCAGTGTTATTCTGTACATAATTTAAGATCAATATGTTGTAAATCTCTTAATGCACAATATTCAGGCTTTTACTGTGTGTATACGGACGGTTCTAGACTTGATAACAATTGTGGCGCAGCCTTTTTTGACTCGCAAGTTGGTACCTTTTTATAAATTCCGTATTTTATCAAAGGTTTCAATAATGCACTTGGAGTTAATCGCTATCGATGAAGCTTTGGCCTACATTAAATCTTTGGACAGTGATCGGTTTGTCATTTTCACTGACTCGAAAAGTGCCCTCCTTCATCTGATGAGATGTACGAGCACTTCACCGTTCAGGGGACTTCCACTGGCGTATAGTATCTTAAGAACCATCACTGAACTTGTTGCCAAACATAAAATTGTTGTATTGCAATGGATTCCTTCTCACGTTGGACTGGATGGTAATGAGATGGTTGACCGTTTGGCTAATGAAGCTGCATCTGATGGAGAATTTTATACTTATCCTCCATGGCATACTGAGGTTTTACCCCTAGTGAGAGACAGATGTATTCAATCTTGGTCAGAATATTTTGATAAAAGATCCTTAACGAAGGGCATTTGGTACAGGACGATTCAACCATCTCTCCCACGTATGCTTTGGTTCAGCGAAGGCAGGATGAATAGACAAGAAGTTGTGATGGCATTGAGACTCCGATCCGGACATGTTCCTCTCAATAGTTTTCGATTTATGATGCGTAAAGTTGAGTCACCCAATTGTTCTGTCTGTGGAGTCATAGAAGATGACACATCTTGACCGAGTGTGGTCGTATTGGAGTCCAAAGACGTCAAGCATTTCACAATAATTTTAATGTAGGTTTTTTTAATAGCGTTCTGGCCTCACCATTGTCGGATGAGGCCAGAATACTTTACCGTATTATTATTATGCGTATAAGGTTGCGGGTAGGCTAGTTTTTTTATACTGATTGTATTCAATAATCGGGGTGACATATTCTTTATAGAAAAAACCCTGTAAATAAATAAAGATTTAAAAAAAAAATCCTTTGATACGATCATACTAACTAACTGTCATGTTGGTCTTAGAGAAAAAAATTGCCTTGACTTTTTATGACGTGCAAGTGGCATTCAAACTTATGGTAAAATATTTTAGCAGTATTTACGTGAGGAAAGTCGCAAAGGGTAGTTACTAGTCATCATCATCTGCCCGGCCTTATCCTAATTATGTTGGGGTCGGCTTATAGTCTAACCGGATGCAGCTGAATACCGATATTTTACATTGAGCGACTGCCTATCTGACCTCGACACCCCTAACACGATACCCCTGTGTAAAACTGGTTGTCAGACTTCCGGGCTTCTGACAACCCGTAACGACTGTCAAAGATTCACAACTGACAGCCGCAACCAACGGCTTAACGTGCTTTCCGATGCATGGAGGGTTCTTGGTATGGAAAGATGATCACCCATCGACGGACCAACCGTAGCAAGCGTTGCTTAACCTGATCGTTCATCTCGTGTAGCTGTTATAACTTAGCCACTAGCCCCTCAAAGGATAGTTACTAGTACCTATTACCTATAAATCATTTAGTTCAGAAATAATTACATAGGTTTCGTTTGATGTATCATAAGATTCGTTTTTGCGGAAAATATCCCACGGAAACGTACTACCCAGATTTAAAGTACCCTATGTATTGATATATGTTATATAGACTGTGTGTGCCAAAGTTCTTCCAAATCCGTTCAGCCGTATCTGCTCCAATCTGGAACTTGTGACAAACAGCCAAACGGACAAAAAAACATCGTTACTATTTCATTAGGTATAATATATGTAGGTAGGTATCATAATAATTATAATCAATAGATAACAAACAGATAACTTATCCTAAATGGCAAGAATATAGTGTTATTTATTTATAAACTTTGCACAACATTTTGTAACTATAAAACAAAGTCGCTTTTAGTGACTGTACGCTTAGATCTTTTAAACTACGCAACGGATTTTAATGCGGTCTTTTAATTGATTACATCCTGGTTTTACAGTAATGAGGAGTTATTATAATACCTAGTGAATTTATTTCCCACACATATCATTTTTGGAACTTTGTTTGATCCTCAGAGTAACAAATAGGATTAGATGCATCGTAAACACAGGAGTGTTTCGGTCGCGATCGGAACGTAATTTGTAGGATAAAAGAAAATAAATAATAATTTGCTTAGTTTATTTTTTGGTAAGATTCAGCTGGCGTTAATCATTATTAATCATCCAATCAATGTCGGCCTCTCTGTTCATAATTATGTCTACTTATTTAACTAATCTATTAAATGTATGAAGGACTAAAAGATATGCTACACTTGTTATGTAAAAATATCACATCACGTACGCTTAATTTTAATAACAGCTGAATAATTTCTTAAAGCCTGATTATACAGGAATTTCACTAAGAAAATGAGTACTGCTAGAACTATTATAAAACCTAATAACAGAGTAAATACTAGTTCTAGTTCTAGGTACTGTGCCCACGACATGTTGGCGGCGGGCGCGCGCAGATGTTTCCCTCCGCCGTGACGCAGCACGTGCTCCGTCCACCACACGACGCGTTCCAATGGAGTCATTGGTTGGTCTTGCATGATCTTGCCTAGTCTTATAATATTTTGGCGATAGCTGGAAAAAAATGATAGCATTAATAATATGAAATTTAGCCGACTAAGGACATACAACCATGGAAAGTTGACAAAATTCGACATCAACTTCTATTTTTGCAGCGATTTGAGTTATGTGTGTAAGCGTTATATTGGTAATGCAATTTTGGAATAAAATCAACGAGAATAAAGATCATTCAATGAGGAAGCTTGAACTTATTATTATTAAAACAACACTAATCATCAAACAATTAATCAATGTCGGTTTTTTGTTTAGCAAATCAAATTGATGGATTAAGACCTCTCTAGAAAATTGCCACAATGACTGGTTTTACATTCCCCGCATCACCAATGAGAGTAGGTATTATCTTTATGAAAATTCTTATCTACATGTAGTACTAACCTGTCGTCTCCAATGACTTTGTTAATTGTATTCTCTAAAATTTCATCGTTAAGTGATTCTAGGTCCAGCTGTAGTCCAATATGATGTTTTACATATCTCTCCACATTGAACCATTGATCAGCAAACATTGGTAGACCAATCAGAGGTACTCCTGCGGTGATAGCCTCGTCTGTTGATTGTAGACCTCCTTGTTGTATGAACAGCTTTATTTTTGGGTGCCCTGTGAATAATGAAAACATTAGATCCCCTATTGCCAGGAACATCAAAATAAAATTAATATCATTGAAATTAATTACAATGATACAATGGCTGCAAATTGCATGCATACGTATAATGCATAGCAATGTGATATTATGATGACATGGAGCTGATCTGATGCTGGAACTGGAGGATGGCCACAGGAACTTCGAAATAAAACGACACAACCCCATCGCGTTTGGACTCGTTTGATTCGTATTTATTTATTTGGGCTCGTTTTCCGTGTGGTGCCGGACGTAAAATAATAGCACCATCCCATTTCTTCCCGTGGATGTCGTAGAGGGCGACTTGGGACCTTACTAGAGAATGGGCAGCAGCATTCTTTATGCATTTTACCACCATACTGCGATCGACAACCCACCTGCTAAGCAGGGCGATTACGTGGCAAGGCGTGGCTCCCTTTTGGGGGAGGTCTATGACCAGCAGTAGACGTCTTTCGGCTGAAATGATTTGAGCTGGCTCGTTTGATTCGTATTGACGAGAACTTTGATCCTATATGGTAACCAGAGTCTGATGCAGCTGGACCTCGAAGGTGGTCATAGATACGTAACACTTTAAGTGCTCAAAACATTACATATGTGTGGGTTCTACGAATTATTACAAGCTACATGACGGAAAAACGCTGCTACAAACTACGCAGTACCTAGTAAATCCCGCATCATAAATACTAAAAAGTTAATAAAATTAAAAGAAAAAAAAAGACTTTTTAAAAACAAGCTTTCACTTGTTGATAAAACGAAGTCAAAAGTAAAAAAAAAAAATCTCATTAATTAAATTAAAAGCGTGTTTTATATTGACGGTTATAAATAGGTGTAACATGCTAATAAATGTTTTTTATTTCTTCTGCCATCAAAATGTAACACAAATGAAATAGACGAAGAAAACTTTATGAAATTAATATTTTCTTACTCAGTAGGTCTGACTGCGGTAGCCATTTGGATATTTTGATGTTCTCGGTACGTCCGGGCAGTTCATCGTTGTTCCACTTCCATAGTACGTCGTAAGGCAATTTAGAGAAAACCCGCACAAAAGTTGCTATTTTCTCTGGAGGAAGCAATGCTGGGTCTACATTTGTGCCGAAGCTGATATAAATCACGCCATTTTTCGACGAATCTAAGTACGACTGTAAATCCTGCAACAAAACATTATAATTTTATAAATATGTTATCACCATTATCCTGCCTTTGTACTAATGTGTAAAAACAGGTTATTTCCTTCTTCTTTACATCTTCCTCCATCGTTAATATTGGACTTCATTATTTTTCAAAATTTCCATTTTCTCACATTTATTATTTCAAGAAGAAGATAACATAAATATCGACATGAAAATAGCAAACAATGTTTTTATGTATTAGAAATCAATGTAAAAGTGCTTACTTGTGGCAAATCTTTCCGAGGTTTCTGGTGTATACCCCCCATGTGTATCACCGATGGAGGAACCGGTGTGTTCCCTTCAAACGCTGGATGCAAATCCAAAAAAAACATGGCAACGTTGTTGTTCAACTCTTGAACCATCGGAGTTTCAGGTCCAAAATGTGACTTGATTATTTTATTTTCTAAGTTATAGTTGTTTCGATGAATCCATTCTATACTCAAATAATCATATAATTCTATCACTTTCTCCCATAATGTCATGTTATACAACCTGCGACTTATGCTGCGATGGTACAAAAAGGGGTGCATGGAGACTCCCATTACTTCGTAATTGTTGCTAAAAACGCCATAAGAACTCATAATAATGGCAGGCGCTTTGTAGACATGTGAAAATACAAGTGCTGGTCTCACCATAGCTTCTGAGATTACCAAATCGAATGTTTGGCTTTTATCATGAATTAATTTTTGCACTTGTTCATCCTTCAGTTGAATATCAAATATGTTTGTTAATAGTTTGTAGATTATGTTGAAATCTTCCTGTAAGTTGCCTTTCATACCTTTTGGTTTAACCAAGAATTCTTCTTTCCACATTCGATATGATACCTTACCGACATCAATCTCTGTCAGATTGGCAGGTGCTTCTCCTTTAGGGAATGCTGCATTTGTTGTGATGACAGTGACCTGATGTCCTCTCTTAGCTAGTTCATGCATAAGAGGGCGGAACACGACTTGATGACTGATAGATGGAAATGGGAAAACTCCCAATATTTTCGCAGCTTCATTTTGATTAACTACTAAACTTAAACACGCAATTAAAGATATATGGAGAAGGACCGACATGTTGCACAACCACTTTAGAAAACTGAGGCAAATCAACTATGCTGTAGAACATTGTCTCCGTCTATTTATGCCATAGCTCACGACTTTTAATATTACTATCAGTCCCCAATGATAACATAAATGACGTTGTAATTTTAAAGAACACTCGATTGATCCAATCAAGAAACTCTATTTGATCGTCGTGTCGTGTCTCGTTTCGTCATAAAATATGTTGTGTTAAATAATTTTGATGAGACTTCTCCATCATCATAGTGTAATCTATTAAGTTTATATAATCTTTTAATAACAGCATAATTATACCTTTTCATTAAATTTATATGTATTACTTACTTTTACCTGTTAGTTGCTTTTCTTGCAACCTAGGAATAAAACTATAATAATGTCCCCATAATCAGTATAACAACAAATTAACTTTAATAAATAAATCTAGTACCTACCTACTTATCTTAGTAATCCTATCCTATCCGACTAATATTATAAATCTGAACGCTTGTGAGGATGGATGGATGAATGGACATTTGTTACTCTTTCGCGCAAAAACTACTGAACGGAGTTGGAAGAAAATCAGACAGATAGTTTATGACCTGGACTAACACATAGGGTACTTTTATTATCTCGGTAGTACGGTCCCGCGGGATAATTTGCGATCATCACGTGGGCGAAGCCGCTGGCAAAAGCAAGTATTAGATAATTGAGGAGTTTTTTTTGGGTGGGAAATCATCAAATAACTTCTCCCGCTCTGGGTGGAGCAGGAGGGCGTGTCAGACTTTTAGTGACTAAAACTAACCAATGTTCCCTTTAGTTGCCCATTACTCGCCGTCCGTAAGCCCGCGCCTACGGTGGCCGGGACTCAGCCTGGGATTCCCGACGCCCAGGGCGTCTCCTGCGGAGGCTTCGGCCGTGCGGGCGCATATACTGCCTCTCCCTCACGTGCGCCACCTTCGCGAGCATTACTGCTTCGCAGAAGGAGGTGACGGCTACCCATGCACTCTCGCTCCGTACCATGGCCTGGACCAGGACGGGACGCGAGCGACCGGTGCCGCCGATCGCCTCCACGAGGGCACGGCGGTGCCCCGCCCAGGTCCCAGTTGCAGGATTCTATTGACGAATGTCGCAACCCCGTGTGCCGCTAAGTCGGCCGCCGCCTGGTACGACCTCTGTTAGGTTTGCACTCGCTGTACGTACTTATCACGGGAAGGGATACGTGAAACTCAAAGGATGTAAACGCTGTACCATTATCACTAACGATCGTGTGCGGTAACCCGTATTTGGCCATAAAATTATAAAGTTTCTCGGTTACTGTCGCGGATGAGGTTGAGTTACTGGCGACATAAACTTCCACCCACTTAGTGTGTGCATCTACAACTACCAAAAAGACAAGGTTGTCATTGATAGGCCCAAGAAAATCTATGTGCAGTCGATGGAAAGGTGTTGGTGGGTATTTCCACGGAGCGAGACGCGCTCGTGGCGGAGAGGGCCGCAGCTTTTTACAAATATCACACGAATTGATCATCATCTCCATGGCCTCATCTATACCCGGGTACCAAAAGCGTGATCTGACTTCTGCTTATTTTTAACTATCCGTTAATATGAGTTATGCAATTCTTTTAAAACTTTATCACGTAATACTTCCGGTAGTTAAACTTTATGTCCTCTCTTTTAACATCCTTTCTCGTAGAATAATAATTGGGTTTTACACAAATAATAAGGTTTTATACGTGAATCTATAATTTTCTTAGGCCAACCATTAAGCACTAAATTAACTACTTTCTTTAAAGTAGCATCGTAATCAGTTGCATCGCTTAATTCATCTAAGGTGACTGGCAAACTACCCTCCACAACAAAGTGGACGTATGACGTGCGGTCGATTGGCGCAACGGCTGCGGCCACTTGAGCTCCGCCGTCCCCCTGCGCCCCCGGTTGCGGTTGGTCATAGTGTAAACTAGCCCGTGATAAGAAGTCCGCGTTGTTATCGGCACTTAGTACGTATTCAGTTGTGTAATTGTATGCGGATAAAAACATTGCGTATCTTTGTAATCTATTGGCCGATACTTCTGGTATGCCCTTATGTGGCCCGAAAATTTATATTAGTGGCTTGTGATTTGTGCGTAAAATAAAAGAGTCTGATCTTCCGTACAGGTACTGATAAAACCGCCGTACCCCAAATATAGTGGCTGTTGCTTCTTTTTGAATTTGTGGGTATCGTTTCTCAGCTGAGTTAAGCGTGCGGGACGCGAATGATATCAATTGTTCAACTCTATCATTTCCAATCTGTGATAAAACAGCACCAGACCATAAGGAGAAGCGTCAACGGTTAAAATTATTTTTGCACTGGTATCAAAATGTGTTAATACTTGATCGTTAACCTTTCTTTTATTTCAATGAAAGCATTATTGTGTACAGCTGTCCATTCCCACTTAATCCCTTTTTTTAGTAAATCATACCAGGGGCACAAGATACTAGATGTTGTAGGTACAAAGTTACTAAAGAAATTTACAAGCCCTAAAAAAGATTGTAACCTGTGAATGTCTGTGGGAACTGGAGCCTCCATAATAGCTCTAACCTTTGATGGATCCTTTTTTAATCCGTCCTTGTTAATCACATATCCTAAATAACTAAATTCATCTTTGAAGATCTATCGATCGTC
This sequence comes from Polymixis lichenea, assembly GCA_949091785.1. Taxonomy (NCBI): domain Eukaryota; kingdom Metazoa; phylum Arthropoda; class Insecta; order Lepidoptera; family Noctuidae; genus Polymixis; species Polymixis lichenea. The sequence goes on along the minus strand of OX420953.1, from coordinate 7,681,194 downwards.
TCGTGCAGCTATTATAACTTAGCCACGAGCCCCTCAAAGGATAGATACTGGTACCTATTACCTATAAATCATTTAATTCAGAAATAACTACATAGGTTTCGTTTGATGTCATAATATTAGTTTTTGCGGAAAATATCCCACGGAAACGTACTACCCAGATTTAAAGTACCCTATGTATTGATATATGTTATATAGACTGTGTGTGCCAAAGTTCTTCCAAATCCGTTCAGCTGTATCTGCTCCAATCTGGAACTTGTGACAAACAGCCAAACGGACAAAAAAAAATCGTTACTATTTGATTAGGTATATAATTATGTAGGTAGGTATGATAATAATTATAATCAATAGATAACAAACAGATAACTTATCCTAAATGGCAAGAATAGAATTTTATTTATTCATAAACATTGCATAATATTTTGTAACCATTTTTTGTCCAACATAACGGTACAGAGCGAGTTTTTCAACAGGAACGTAATAATATTAGGTAAATTGCACAATATTATGCCATAACTTTTCAAAATAAAGAGGTTATCAATTTTATTCGATAGTTTCATGATATTTTTTTTTATAATAAAAAAAAAATGTTTTATTACCTTCAGTTGTACAAAAACACTAATATAAACACTATGCATCGTTACAACTAAACTTCCTCAACTAAGCGTCCTCGTAATTATTGAACTTATATCAGTAGTTGTGAGACAAGCACAATATATTATTATTATTAAGATATCTATTTACTAATAAATGCAACTATGATGTGGCCCATCAAAGTACCTAAGTATGGGGTATGTGTATGTGATTGAGAGGGAGATAAATATGGGGAAAAATTGAGTAAATGTTAAGATAAAGATAAAGATAAAAAGATAAAAGATCATTTATTTGTCAAACATGCGTCTGCGTAAGTCTTTATGTATATATATATAATTTTAAATATATGAGCTTATTAACTGCATTTGGTTAAGCGATTGATATGCGTAGTAAATCTTCAGTCTTATCATAATTTAATGTCGATAGCCACTTTGTGACCTGGGTCTTACATCCATTTAGCACATGGGAGCAATGGTGCACAATTTATTTATTTTATTATATAAATGGTTAGAGAGAACGTCATAACGACGCTGAGCTAGGGCCGTTCTAGATCCACCAGTTGAGCATACCTCATAGAATCAACGTTTTTAGCAGCATTCGGTTTGTAAACCACAGAGCGATGTTTGCGCAGATTAGTGCCAAGAACAAAGAGCTGTCTCACAGTGAGGACCTGACATTCGGTGTAAAGAGCCGAGGTGGGATATCTAAACGGCTTCGAGGACATAACCTTGAGGACAGCTCTCTGTGCTCGTTCCAGAGATAGGAGGGTTGTCTTGGGAGTCCCACCCGACACTGTGATGCAATAGTTTATTATGCTTTGACACAATGCATAATAAATCGTTTTAATAATACGGTAATCCGCGAAATGCCTTAGCTTTTAAAAAATAAATATACACTTGCGGACTCGCGATATGAGATTGCTAAGGTGAGGTTTCCAGCTCAAAGAACTATCTACATAGACTCCTAGATACTTGACAGACTCACATCTTGTGAGTTGTGGACAGTCGCATTGTGAAGAGAATGGATCGGGTAAGCAAGTATGAGCTCTAAGCGCCATTGAATCCAGTGGAGAGAGGTTGGTGGATAGTAAGGAGAACGGTACGTATACTGTTTTATTGACATTTAAGGTTAAGATGTTATTTGACAGCCATTTCGTCACCGAGTTTAGAGCAAGTTCCGCGTATTTGACTGTTTCAGGCCAGTCAATACCATGAAGAAGCAAGGCCGTATCATCAGCGTAAGTATAAATTGAACAGTTTATTAGAGACATTTTGCATAAATTATTAATATATATAAGAAACAGGGTAGGGCCCAATATTGAACCCTGAGAAACGCCGAAAGTCAAGGATTTGGAATCACTAATAACGTCATTTATTTTGACGCATTGGCTTCTATCACACAGGTAATCCTGGAAAATTTTTAAGGTATGTCCACGAATGCCCATATCTTCCAGCTTGGATAAGAGGTGGGGAACAGACACCGTGTCGAATGCCTTGGAAAGATCGAGAAAAATAACCAAGCATTTCATTTTATTATCTAGTTTAGATACTACATGATCTACCAAGGCAGCAACAGCATTTTCAGTAGACCTGCCACGCCTAAAACCATACTGGCTATAACTTAATAAATAGCACGATTCAAGGTAGTTTACCAATCGGTTATTGAGTACCTTTTCTAAAATTTTAGAGATCGCAGGCAAGACTGAGATCGGTCTATAATTATCTACACTGTGTCTGTCCCCTTTTTTTGAAGATTGGATGAACGACAACTCTTTTAAAAACCCTGGGGAAACAACCCGTGGAAATAGAGAGATTGCAGATACTCGTATGTGTGATGGCTGGGACAATCACGGGCAGACAGGATTTTAACAGTCTCGATGAAATGCTGTCCCAACCCACCGCAGCATCTGTTCGTAACCCAATAATGAGATTTGAGACCTCCACTTCATCTGTAGGAAGAAGTACTAGCGAATTTGAAGGCGGCTCATCTAGAGAATACTCCGGGGTGTACAAGGAGGGTGAGAATTTGTCAGCTAAGTTCTTGCCAACACTGACAAAAAACTCGTTAACTGAGTTGACCGATGACTTTTCATCCGAAGACATCCTTAGTAGTTCGTTAGGGGATTTCGCATTAGGGCTAGTTCCGGTGATATTTTTAATGACCTTCCAAGTTGCTTTAGGGTTGTTCTTCGCCGTTTGAAACTCCGCACTTTCATAGGCATGTCTTAAATGTTTGTCTTGGCTATGATAATGTAATTTTCGGGATCTGCCTTTAAGGTTTGAGCCATGCTATCTCTATTTCGGATACACCGTAGCAGACCATTGGTAATCCAAGGTTTCAGGATTCTGCGTTTCGATGAGATATACACCGATCTGGAGTGATTAGCGATGTCAGAGCTTATCATGGAAACCAGAGATTTGGCGGCATTGTTTGCGTCTTGAATAGTCAATATTCCACCAAAGTCCATAGATAAAATGTCAGTAATTGCAGCTGTATAATTAACAACTATACGATTACCTTTAAAGGCAGGGAGTGGCTTTGCATGTTGGATGCTTATAAGCGTGGGCCTATGATCAGTAATGTAAGTATCGAAAACTAGAGTCGTATTTTTAAAGTCAGATCTTAACATTACGTGATCAATATAAGATTTAATACGCGTTGGGAATAGATGTGTAGGCAGGAGGCCATGTGAAGCAATAAGGTTAAGGTACTGATTTGCTTGTCGGGAAATAGCATTCGGAGTGATGTCAATATTGATGTCACCCATTAACACTAGGTTTTTATGGACTGTTGTCTGGGTAAGGACAGTGTCTAAATTATCAATAAAATTGTCAAGATTTCGTGTGGACGGAGAGCGATATAGCGCTAAAAGTAAGACATTATGAGATTTTACATTACAGATCAAACAGCTGGCGCCAGAGAAGGTTCGGTAACGATATGAGGTAATTCAGATTTTATATTATACACAAATAGGACGATGTGGACAGATAGTGTTCTTTCACTCTTCTTTTAAAACTGTAACAGTTTGGCAGTCCCTAATGTCAGGCGGAAGTGCATTCCACAACCGCACCGCGTGCACAATGAAGGAGTAGGAGTAGAAGTCAGTGGAGTGGGGAGGGGACTTAAGGAGGTTTCGAAGATGCGACCTGCAAGGCGCATCTGAAGGACGGGCGTAGGCAAAACGGTCCCGCAGATAGGAAGGGGTTTTAGAATTGTGAAAAAGGTTGAACAGCAGACACAGTATCCGAGAGTTCCTGCGAAATCGAATGGGGAGCCATTTGAGTGTCTTGCGAAAGTTGGAAACATGATCATACTTTTTAAGATTAAAAACAAAACGAATACAGATGTCCTGCAAACGCTCAAGTTTATTTAAAAGTTCTTTCGTAGCATCTAAATAACAGGCATCGGCGTAATCTATGATGGGCTGAATGAGAGTTTGAGCAAGAGAGATTTTGGTGTTTAAGGGCAAGAAGCCTTGCAGACATTTCAGCGAATAGAAAGTGTAGTGCACTTTCCGACTGACTTGAGTGACATGGGCAGACCACGATAAGTAGGAATCCATCGTCATCCCCAGGTGAACTCCATTCAGACAGAGTGGAGACAGCAACGCAACATCGAGCGTATTCCGCATATTGTCGCGTCTACCTATCCCTGACAAATAAAAGGGGTAGAAAATAGACTAGACAATTAAAATTTAATAAGAGAAATACAAGATAAATTATAAAAAAGGTACCTTTGCACTCTATTTATTGGTAATAATCGCAGTCCAATTCCTTGACATGCATATCTTTGACTTTCACTCCTGAAACACTTCTTGGAGTTGTAGTAGCAGTCACACAAGCTTGCTTAGGAATAGTTTCAGTAACTGTTCCATTCATGCCCGGGACGAAATACCGCGCACGAGCCAGCAGTATAAACGCAGCCTTCAGCTCGGTCTCACCCCTTTTTTCTTAATTTTTCTCCTTTTTATTCTCTGACCAGCTCTCGCTGCTTTTCCTTTCCTTTCCCTTTTTTTTTTTTGATTCTCCTGTCATCCGCCATCGATTTTCTCATCTGCCAGTCTAGTCGGCCAAGACGTATAAAACCTCCTTCATATAAACCCAGAGTGCGTTTAAGAATCTTATAATTATAATTTAGAATTTTGTTATTTAGTTGACAACGTAGTTAGATAGAAAAACCAAATTTAGGCTATCCAAAATGATATAAAATGATTTTTGGTAATTACAATCGTAATGCAACCTTCCTTAAATAGACTGCATAGATAATTAAAAGAATAAGTAGACATCAGTTTGACACGTTTGACTTAAATGTCATAACAATAATATTATTATGTAGAAATATGGAAATTCTAATGTAAAATCAAGTAATTCTATATAGACGAATCGTTTAAGACCGATCCGCAGAGTGTTAGCACAGAAAACAAAGAGAGAAATATAATAATGTAAGAAAGTCGTAAAAGGATAATAAAACAATGATGTGGATGAATGAAAAAGAAGCGTAAGTACAGTATCAGAATAAACAGATACTATATTTCCCCATCGACCCCGAGAAAATTTTTGGCCTAGAACAAAAATTTTGTAAGGTTAAATATAGCAACTTTCACATAACTAACATACTTCTTTCAATCACACCGACATCTTACGAAGTTAGGTCAGGTTGGATTCACATTCAATGATCACAACTCGACCTGATAAATAAATAACAGTAGGCTTATTTTCGGAGTTGTTACCCGCTCTCGTCGAAAACCATTAATCAGAAAAGATTTTTAACAAAGGCTTATTTATAATGGAGTTGTTAACCGCTCCAATCAACTTCAGTGTTGATAGTTAATAACAAGGGCTTATTTTTATGGAGTTGTTAGCCGCTCCAATCAACATCAGTGTTGATAGTAAATAACAAGGGCTTATTTTTATGGAGTTGTTAGCCGCTCCAATCAACATAAGTGTTGATAGTAAATAACAAGGGCTTATTTTTATGGAGTTGTTAGCCGCTCCAATCAACATAAGTGTTGATAGTAAATAACAAGGGCTTATTTTTATGGAGTTGTTAACCGCTCCAATCAACATAAGTGTTGATAGTAAATAACAAGGGCTTATTTTTATGGAGTTGTTAGCCGCTCCAATCAACATAAGTGTTGATAGTAAATAACAAGGGCTTATTTTTATGGAGTTGTTAACCGCTCCAATCAACATAAGTGTTGATAGTAAATAACAAGGGCTTATTTTTATGGAGTTGTTAGCCGCTCCAATCAACTTTAGAGTTGATAACAAATTAGAAAATAAAAAGTAAATAGAGTTATAATGGGCCGAAAAGAACTCTACAGTTTAGAAGAAAGAAAGAAAAAAATGAATAATGAGTATTGACTAAAAACAATGTAAAGATAGCAAAAAGATTAAAAATTGTGCAAAAGGAAGGTAAATGAGAGGGTTTGTGTCAGTGGGTAGTGGTATGGGTAGTGTTAGAGTCAAAGAGTGTTCAAAAGGGTAAATTCGTTGTAAGAGGGAAGACAAGTAAGTAATAATAAGAGTAAGATCACTCCTTAAAGAAATTAAAAAGTTATTAAGCCAAATAAGTTAGTCAAAAAGAAGCAGTACTATTAATAGTACATTTTAGAATTTTGAAAAATAGTTTAGTGTGTAGTAGTATCTAGTTTTGATTTTACATTGGGCGCCAAACTGTCGCGTCTACCTATCCCTGACAAATAAAAGGGGTAGAAAATAGACTAGACAATTAAAATTTAATAAGAGAAATACAAGATAAATTATAAAAAAGGTACCTTTGCACTCTATTTATTGGTAATAATCGCAGTCCAATTCCTTGACATGCATATCTTTGACTTTCACTCCTGAAACACTTCTTGGAGTTGTAGTAGCAGTCACACAAGCTTGCTTAGGAATAGTTTCAGTAACTGTTCCATTCATGCCCGGGACGAAATACCGCGCACGAGCCAGCAGTATAAACGCAGCCTTCAGCTCGGTCTCACCCCTTTTTTCTTAATTTTTCTCCTTTTTATTCTCTGACCAGCTCTCGCTGCTTTTCCTTTCCTTTCCCTTTTTTTTTTTTGATTCTCCTGTCATCCGCCATCGATTTTCTCATCTGCCAGTCTAGTCGGCCAAGACGTATAAAACCTCCTTCATATAAACCCAGAGTGCGTTTAAGAATCTTATAATTATAATTTAGAATTTTGTTATTTAGTTGACAACGTAGTTAGATAGAAAAACCAAATTTAGGCTATCCAAAATGATATAAAATGATTTTTGGTAATTACAATCGTAATGCAACCTTCCTTAAATAGACTGCATAGATAATTAAAAGAATAAGTAGACATCAGTTTGACACGTTTGACTTAAATGTCATAACAATAATATTATTATGTAGAAATATGGAAATTCTAATGTAAAATCAAGTAATTCTATATAGACGAATCGTTTAAGACCGATCCGCAGAGTGTTAGCACAGAAAACAAAGAGAGAAATATAATAATGTAAGAAAGTCGTAAAAGGATAATAAAACAATGATGTGGATGAATGAAAAAGAAGCGTAAGTACAGTATCAGAATAAACAGATACTATAATATATCTGCCGCCAATAACCAGGGCCTGGGATTTCCTAGGGTTGAGTTGCAGTCTAAAAGACCGCGATCACTCGCTAATCAAATCCAGGTCACTGTTCATGGCAGACACGGCGGCTTCTGCATCCTCTCTTAAGAAATGATTGTAGAGCTGCAGATCGTCGGCATAGAGATGGAAGTAGGAAGCGATGATCCTGGTGACAGAGTTAATGAAAGTGGAAAAGAGAAGGGGAGATAGAACGCCACCCTGAGGCACACCCGCGATTTGATAGCACCAATCAGAAGGCGAATCATCGATACGAACCCGCTGCGAGCGGCCCTTAAGATAAGAGTCAAACCAACCAATAGCGGAAGAGGAGAAATTTAAAGATTTAAGGATTCCTAGAAGGATATCAAAATCAACAGAGTTAAAGGCACTGTTAAAGTCGAGAAGTACAAGTAAAGTGAGAGATTTGCGGTCCATAGCACAGCGGATGTCATCAGTAACCTTCACAAGAGCCGTTACTCTGCTATGACCAGGACGAAAACAGATTGAAGAGGACTGAGTAGATTATTCGAAGATAGAAAGGCAGAAAGTTGTTGATGAACGATATGCTCCAGAACTTTGGAGAGATATGGGAGGATAGAAATTGAACGGAAATCAGTGGGTGACATCGGCTTAGCAATTTTGGGTAAAGGTATGATATGGGCTTGTTTCCAGGCCTCAGGGAAAGTACACGAAAATAAGGAGAAATTAAAGATGTGGGTCAAGACGGGAAGTAGTGTAGGGAGGATAGGAGAAATCATTCTTGAGCAAAGTTTACCGTTACCAACTGCAGTAGAAACTTAGAGAAGTCCAGGGAAAGAGCAGCAAGATCCAAGGGTGCAGGGTCAGTTCCAGCAGCTTATCTTCATAATCAAGCATGCGTGAGCTAAACAACTTCTCCAATTCCTCCATACTGTGCACAAACTTGCTGTCCATGGTTAGTTTTCAAGCGTTGTGGTTGTAGCAAAGTGAAAGTAAAAGGAAAGTTCAGAGTGAAGGTGGGTTTATTGGTTAATTAAAACATAAATTTAGGGAATAAGAACCAATAACTATTTTAAAATAAATAATAAATAGGGAAGCTACAAAATTATGTGTTTATGTCAAGCCTACCCACGTAGGAAAAAGTAGTGTAGTGTATGTGAAATCGTCATAGTCTTTTCGTACCTGAATGATAATTTTTTGTTTTCTTAGTAAAGATAACGCTCCACAGAGGCCCACGGCATGTTAACTTAGTTTCACTTTGTATAAAATATAGGCGGGATCTTCAACTGTGAGGATGCTTAGGTAATGATGCCGCAGATAAAATTGCGAAGAGAGGCTCAGATACGGTGTAGTGCTAGGCCTGTATCCACTTCTCCCCCTGCCTTTCTCACAATTTCCAGCAGATCCAACACCCAGTCTGGTATTTCCAAGTTCAAAATGTCCTGGTATCGTTCGGTGAAGTCAATGTGGAGGTTTTCCAAATGTTGGCAGTAGGCAAACAAGTCGTCATAACTGCAGGATACTGATAAGTTCGGAAAATTTTGAAACTCACGTCTGCCCATTTTTTTTTTGTGTAGAAACAGTTTGGCTGCGAAAGCAGCAACGACATTTTTTATTTTAATTAAATTTAGTTCATCGCCTTGCATTTGGAGATTCATGTCGAATCAAAATGTCGAAAACAACAAGGGTGATGACGTTATTAGAGCCGAACTCCTGAGGGCCGGTGGAAACCCTGTTTTTAAGGCCCTCCAGAAGCTGTTTGATTCCGTCATACTCGAGGGCAAAACGACACAGGCATGGAACAGAGGTGTGGTGGTACTTTTCTTTAAGAAGGGTGACGATACCCTTCTTAAGAACTATAGGCCCATCTCACTTCTGAGCTAATTATATGTGAGTGTAACAACAACTCACATACAATTGTAAGATAATGTTTGAGACCTCTGGTTTTGGTTCGGCATTTTGTCTCAGGGATTAGTTAGCTAGGAAAAGCCGGTGCCATCTAGTTTTAAAATATTGACGTGTAAAAGTGTCTTAAATTATCTAAGCAATACATAATTTTATTTTATTTTTACGATATTTCATTTTAGTTTTATTTCGAACGTATTGCAAAGTTCAGCATACTGGTATACCATGACCATGACCTAGCTCATGACCATTTTACTTTAATATCTAGGATGTAGATAAGCTATGTGGAATAAGCCACGGGCAAAAGGTATTTAGAGATATATTCAGCCGTGTCGCTTCTATAAATTCAAATTAATGGTTTACCATATTAATTGATTGATTCCACTACATACTATTTGGATTCGCTCCATTTGGTAAACCAACATAAAACTTGTAAATAGTTATTGTGTTGTGAAGGTATTTATTGTAAACGTGCCTCTTTTATAAATAAACGATTTTATTTAAAAAAATAATAGTATTAAACATTTACTATCGATTGATTATGCACAGACAGAAGATCTACTTGTTGTCTGCAAATAAAACGGCTAACGAGCATTTTTACTTTTGTTGACCTAAGTTCTATTTTAGGTAATACTTTATACACATTGTTAATTTATTATTTGTGCATTTTTGTAGCCAGATGCACAGGTTCAACCTAGTTCAGGCAAATTAGCAACTGTGCACTATTTTAGTTATTAAAGTATTTATTGTAAACGTGCCCCTTTTAGAAATAAACGCTTTTATTATTAAAAAAAATACTAGTATTCAGATGTATCTGGTTACACTGGAAACCTGACCCAAAAATAGTTGGAAAAAGGCAAATTATGTTCATACATTATAATATATTTTTCTATAATGATATCCACTTGTTAGCTATTATATAAAGAGTCCTACTGTTTATTCTCCTATTCTGAATTCCTATTGGAGTTATTCCTTTCTATTAATTAATCAAAATGATTGCATGCCACGAACTATGCAAAAACTCTACAGTATAGTGTTTATTAAAAGTGATGTTTATAGCCTTCAACGCCTGCCATTAAAAACCGAGCAATTTGTCAGTCTTTTATTAACAGTATGACTATTAAATAAAAAATAAAAAATATTTTTAAACTCGGTAGCAAGGTCTTGTTTTCAATTCATAAATTTTGACAAACCACAAGACAAAAGCACCTTTACCCTCGAGGAAAACCTGAACTATTTACACCTGCGAGATATAAAAAAGCAATACGATTTTCAAATATTAATCATCTCACAACCTGGAAAAGATTCTGTTTGTCATTTGAAAACACGCAAAAGTGCATTTTAACCGCTGGCGCGGAAAGAGTGTTTGAAATTAGAATATTTCTAATATGCATTACTTACTTCATGTCAGTGCACCAACCCCATTTTTAGAATAATCGCAGTGGCAAGCACGACTGCATGAAAAAAATACCTTTAAAATTTTCGGGCCTCGGCTCAAAAAATTTCATTATTATTCAATCTCGGGCAGGTGCTGGGTCCGATAAATCTTACATACATACATATAAATATAATTGAAGTGTCTGTTTGTATTATTAAAATAACCGCTTTTTGCTACATGCATATGAATATTTAGAAGGTACATATACCAAAATAACATTTTTTACAATTTTTGTCTGTCTGTCTGTCTGCGTGTCTGTTTGTTCCCGCTAATCTCTAAAATGGCTGGACCGTTTTTGACGGAACTTTCACTGGCAGGTAGCTGATGTAACAAGGAGTAACTTAGGCTACTTTTATTTTAGAATTTTTATTTGTTTTTATTGATATATAAATAATAGTAAAAAAACTATTCCGTGCGGACGAAGTCGCGGGCATAGCTAGTAATACATAAATAAAATAATCACGATAGTGTATAGATTACAATATGATGTACATAGTTTGTGTCATGCTACTTTTTCTAGTCTGAGAGGAATTATAAGATAGTGACAGAAAACCTTAAGATAAATGCCAATAGAAATTTAAAATAGAAGAAAAAATAGTAGGACTCAGTATAACAAGCGGACATCGTTATAGAAAAATATATATAATGATGTATGAACATCATGTGCCTAGCTTTTTTCCAACTATTTATGGTATAAGCTACTAGCCTAACTAAATGCACCTGAACACCAGTAATTTACGTGGAGCTAGTGCATATCTGACCGTCACGAATGACAGCTGAGACCACCGGCTTAACGTGCTTTTCGAGGAAATGGAGGGGTCTTGGTATGTAAAGATGGACATCTATCCACGGACCCACCGCGGCAAACGTAGCTTAACCTGATCGTTTCACCCGTAAGGTATTGTTACGTAGCCTCGAAACCCCACATTGTGTACGTATATCCTGACACACACGTAACGACGTATACAGGAAAGGATTGATAGGATTGTCTGGCGTACAGACACAAAAATAGTAGTTTAAAAAACTAAAAGACACCCTTTAAAAACCAAACTAAAAAATTAGAAAATAATTTAATTCTATTAAAAAGCGTGGGGTGTTTTTTGTGGGTTTTTTATAATCAATTAATATCAAGCACCCCACGCTTTTTAATAGAATTAAATTATTTTCTAATTTTTTAGTTTGGTTTTTAAAGCGTGTTTTTTAGTTTTTTAAACTATTATTTATTTACTATTTTTTAGTTCTGCTTGATTGAAAAGCGTGAGTTTATTTTTTTTATTTTTTATGTTTTTTTTTGTTTTTTTTTAATTTTTGAATCGTCATCGGTCCTAGATAAGTCTACATAGTCTCAATGAAATCAGACCGTTTGAAGTGGGTCAAAATAGCGTCCAAAGGAGTCGGTTACATACAAACATACAAACAAACAAACAAACATACAAGTGAAGCTAATATAAAGCGTGTAATAAAAAGCGACTTTGTTTTAAACTATAAAACAAAGTTGCTTTTTGTGTATGTACGCTTAGATCTTTTAAACTACGCAACGGATTTTAATGCGGTCTTTTAATTGATTACATCCTGGTTTTACAGTAACGAGGAGTTATTATAATACCTAGTGAATTGATTTCCTACACATGTCATTTTTGGAACTTTGTTTGATCCTCAGAGTTACAAATAGGATTAGATGTATCGTAAACACTCCTACGCGATCAGAACGTAATTTGTAGAGTAAAAGAAAATAAATATTAATTTGCTTATTTTATATTTTGGTAAGATTCAGCTGGCGTTAATCATTATTAATCATCCAATCAATGTCGGCCTCTCTTTTCATAATTATGTCTAGTTACTTAACTAATTTATTAAATGTATGAAGGACTAAAAGATATGCTACACTTATTATGTAAAAATATCACATCACGTACGCTTAATTTTAATAACAGCAGAATAATTTCTTAAAGCCTGATTGTACAGGAATTTCACGAAGAAAATGAGTACTGCTAGAACTATTATAAAACCTAATAACAGAGTAAATACTAGTTCTAGTTCTAGGTACTGTGCCCACGACATGTTGGCGGCGGGCGCGCGCAGATGTTTCCCTCCGCCGTGACGCAGCACGTGCTCCGTCCACCACACGACGCGTTCCAATGGAGTCATTGGTTGGTCTTGCATGATCTTGCCTAGTCTTATAATATTTTGGCGATAGCTGGAAAAAAATTATAGCGTTAATAATATGAAATTTAGCCGACTAAGGACATACAACCATGGAAAGTTGACAAAATTCGACATCAACTACTATTTTTGCAGCGATTTGAGTTATGTGTATAAGCTTTATATTGGTAATGCAATTTTGGAATAAAATCAACGAGAATAAAGATCATTCAATGAGGAAGCTTGAACTTATTATTATTAAAACAACACTAATCATCAAACAATTAATCAATGTCGGTTTTTTTGTTTAGCAAATCAAATTGATGGATAAAGACCTCTCTAGAAAATTGCCACAATGACTGGTTTTACATTCCCCGCATCACCAATGAGAGTAGGTATTATCTTTATGAAAATTCTTATCTACATGTTGTACTAACCTGTCGTCTCCAATGACTTTGTTAATTGCATTCTCTAAAATTTCATCGTTAAGTGATTCTAGGTCCAGCTGTAGTCCAATATGATGTTTTACATATCTCTCCACATTGAACCATTGATCAGCAAACATTGGTAGACCAATCAGAGGTACTCCTGCGGTGATAGCCTCGTCTGTTGATTGTAGACCTCCTTGTTGTATGAACAGCTTTATTTTTGGGTGCCCTGTGAATAATGAAAACATTAGATCCCCTATTGCCAGGAACATCAAAATAAAATTAATATAATTGAAATTAATTAGAATGATACAATGGCTGCAAATTGCATGCATACGTATAATGCATAGCAATGTGATATTATGATGACATGGAGCTGATCTGATGCTGGAGCTGGAGGATGGCCACAGGAACTTCGCAATAAAACGACACAACCTCATCGCGTTTGGACTCGTTTGATTCGTATTTATTTATTTTCGCACATATGTGTGGGTTCTACGTATTATTACAAGCTACATAACGGAAAAACGCTGCTACAAACTACGCAGTACCTAGTAAATCCCGCATCATAAATACTAAAAAGTTAATAAAATTAAAAGAAAAAAAAAGACTTTTTAAAAACAAGCTTTCACTTGTTGATAAAACGAAGTCAAAAGTAAAAAAAATAATAATCTTAATAATGAAATTAAAAGCGTGTTTTAAATTGACGGTTATAAATAGGTGTAACATGCTAATAAATGTTCTTTATTTCTTCTGCCATCAAAATGTAACACAAATGAAATAGACGAAGAATTCTTTATGAAATTAATATTTTCTTACTCAGTAGGTCTGACTGCGGCAGCCATTTGGATATTTTGATGTTTTCGGTACGTCCGGGCAGTTCATCGTTGTTCCACTTCCATAGCACGTCGTAAGGCAATTTAGAGAAAACCCGCACAAAAGTTGCTATTTTCTCTGGAGGAAGCAATGCTGGGTCTACATTTGTGCCGAAGCTGATATAAATCACGCCATTTTTCGACGAATCTAAGTACGACTGTAAATCCTGCAACAAAACATTATAATTTTATCAATATGTTATCACCATTATCCTGCCTTTGTACTAATGTGTAAAAACAGGTTATTTCCTTCTTCTCTACATTTTCCTCCATCGGTATTATTGGACTTCATAATTTTTCAAAATTACCATTTTCTCACATTTATTATTTCAATAAGAAGATAACATAAAATATCGACATGAAAATAGCAAACAATGTAAGTATTAGAAATCAATGTAAAAGTGCTTACTTGTGGCAAATCTTTCCGAGGTTTCTGGTGTATACCCCCCATGTGTATCACCGATGGAGGAACCGGTGTGTTCCCTTCAAACGCTGGATGCAAATCCAAAAAAAACATGGCAACGTTGTTGTTCAACTCTTGAACCATCGGAGTTTCAGGTCCAAAATGTGACTTGATTATTTTATTTTCTAAGTTGTAGTTGTTTCGATGAATCCATTCTATACTCAAATAATCATATAATTCTACCACTTTCTCCCATAATGTCATGTTATACAACCTTCGACTTATGCTGCGATGGTACAAAAAGGGGTGCATGGAGACTCCCATTACTTCGTAATTGTTGCTAAAAACGCCATAAGAACTCATAATAATGGCAGGCGCTTTGTAGACATGTGAAAATACAAGTGCTGGTCTCACCATAGCTTCTGAGATTACCAAATCGAATGTTTGGCTTTTATCATGTATTAATTTTTGCACTTGTTCATCCTTCAGTTGAATATCAAATATGTTTGTTAATAGTTTGTAGATTATGTTGAAATCTTCCTGTAAGTTGCCTTTCATACCTTTTGGTTTAACCAAGAATTCTTCTTTCCACATTCGATATGATACCTTACCGACATCAATCTCTGTCAGATTGGCAGGTGCTTCTCCTTTAGGGAATGCTGCATTTGTTGTGATGACAGTGACCTGATGTCCTCTCTTAGCTAGTTCATGCATAAGAGGGCGGAACACGACTTGATGACTGATAGATGGAAATGGGAAAACTCCCAATATTTTCGCAGCTTCATTTTGATTAACTACTAAACTTAAACACGCAATTAAAGATATATGGAGAAGGACAGACATGCTGCACAACCACTTTAGTAAACTGAGGCAAATCAACTATGCTGTGGAACATTGTCTCCGTCTATTTATGCCATAGCTCACGACTTTTAATATTACTATCAGTCCCCAATGATAACATAAATGACGTTATCATTTTAAAGAACACTCGATTGATCCAATTATAGTCAATTCATATAACCATCAAGAAACTCTATTTGATCGTCGTGTCGTGTCTCGTTTCGTCATAAAATATGTTGTGTTAAATAATTTTGATGAGACTTCTCCATCATCATAGTGTAATCTATTAAGTTTATATAATCTTTTAATAACAGTATAATTATACCTTTTCCTTATTTTTATATGAATTACTTACTTTTACCTGTTGCTTTTCTTGCAACCTAGGAATAAAACTATAATAATGTCCCCATAATCAGTATAACAACAAATTAACTTTAATAAATAAATCTAGTACCTACCTACTTATCTTAGTAATCCTATCCTATCCTACTAATATTATAAATCTGAACGCTTGTGAGGATGGATGGATGAATGGACATTTGTTACTCTTTCGCGCAAAAACTACTGAACGGAGTTGGAAGAAAATCAGACAGATAGTTTATGACCTGGACTAACACATAGGGTACTTTTTTTATCTCGGTAGTACGGTCCCGCGGGATAATTCGCGATCATCACGTGGGCGAAGCCGCTGGCAAAAGCAAGTATTAGATAATTGAGAAGTTTTTTTTTTGTTTGGGTGGGAAATCATCAAATAACTTCTCCCGCTCTGGGTGGAGCAGGAGGGCGTGTCAGACTTTTAGTGACTAAAGCCAACCAATGTTCCCTTTAGTTGCCCATTACTCGCCGTCCGTAAGCCCGCGCCTACGCTGACCGGGAATCAGCCTGGGATTCCCGACGCCCAGGGCGTCTCCTGCGGAGGCTTCGGCCATGAGGGTGCATATACTGCTTCTCCCTCACGTGCACCACCTCCCTCTTAGCGAGCATTACTTCTTCGCAGAAGGAGGTGACGGCTACCCATTCACTCCCGCTCCGTACCATGGCCTGGACCAGGACTGGACGCGAGAGATCGCCACCGCCAATCACCTCCACGAGGACACGGCGGTGCCCCGCCCAAGTTCCCATTTGCCGGATCCTATTGACGATTGTCGCAATCCCGTGTGCCGCTAAGTCGGCCGCCGCCTGGTACGACCTCTGTTAGGTTTGCACTCGCTGTAGGTACTTATCACGAGATGGGATACGTCAAACTCAAAGGTCGTAAACGCTGTACCATTATCACTAACGATCGTTTGCGGTAACCCGTATTTGGCCATAAAATTATAAAGTTTCTCGGTTACTGTCGCGGATGAGGTTGAGTTACTGATGACATAAACTTCCATCCACTTAGTGTGTGCATCTACAACTACTAAAAAGACAAAGTTGTCATTGGTAGGCCCAAGAAAGTCTATGTGCAGTCGATGGAACGGTGTTGGTGGGTATTTCCATGGAGCGAGACGCGCTCGTGGCGGAGAGGGCTGCAGCTTTTTACAAATATCACACGAATTGATCATCATCTCCACGGCCTCATCTATACCCGGGTACCAAATGCGTGATCTGACTTCTGCTTTAGTTTTAACTATCCCTAAATGTGAGTTATGCAATTCTTTTAAAACTTTATCACGTAAGACTTCCGGTAGTAAAACTTTATGTCCTCTCATTAAACATCCATTCTCGTAGGATAATTTGGTTTTAAACAAAAAATAAGGTTTTATACGTAAATCTATAATTTTCGTAGGCCAACCATAAAGGACTAAATTAACTACTTTCTTTAAAGTAGCATCGTAATCAGTTGCTTCGCTTAATTTGTCTAAGGTCACTGGCAAACTACCCTCCACAACAAAGTGGACGTATGATGCGCGGTCGATGAGCGCAACGGCTGCGGCCACGTGAGCTCCGCCGTCCCCCTGCGCCCCCGGTTGCGGTTGGTCATAGTGTAAACTAGCCCGTGATAAGAAGTCCGCGTTGTTATCGGCACTTAGTACGTATTCAGTTGTGTAATTGTATGCGGATAAAAACATTGCGTATCTTTGTAATCTATTGGCCGATACTTCTGGTATGCCCTTATGTGGCCCGAAAATTTATATTAGTGGCTTGTGATTTGTGCGTAAAATAAAAGAGTCTGATCTTCCGTACAAGTACTGATAAAACCGCCTTACCCCAAATATAGTGGCTGTTGCTTCTTTTTGAATTTGTGGGTATCGTTTCTCAGCTGAGTTAAGCGTGCGGGACGCGAATGATATCAATTGTTCAACTCTATCATTTCCAATCTGTGATAAAACAGCACCTAGACCATAAGGAGAAGCGTCAACGGTTAAAATTATTTTTGCACTGGTATCAAAATGTGTTAATACTTGATCGTTAACCTTTCTTTTATTTCAATGAAAGCATTATTGTGTACAGCTGTCCATTCCCACTGAATCCCTTTTTTTAGTAAATCATACAAGGGGCACAAGATACTAGATGCTTTAGGTACAAAGTTCCTAAAGAAATTTACAAGCCCTAAAAAAGATTGTAACCTGTGAATGTCTGTGGGAACTGGAGCCTCCATAATAGCTCTAACCTTTATTAATCCGTCCTTGTTAATCACATATCCTAAATAACTGATTTCATATTTTAGAATTCACATTTTTCTTTCTGTAAAGTTAACCCTGCATCTTGGAGTCACTGGTGGGATACAGACCTCCTCTTTGTGAGAGGGCGCGGGTTCGGTAGCTGACATATGTCTTCGACTTTTTGGTTCTAAGACATTTTTCGTTTCCTCACGATGTTTTACTCCACCGTTTTTCTGTATCCTTTGATACGATCATACTAATTAACTGTCATGTTGGTCTTAGAGAAAAAAAATCCTTGACTTTTTATGACGTGCAAGTGGCATTCAAGCTTATGGTAAAATATTTTCGCAGTATTTACGTGAGGAAAGTCGCAAAGGGTAGTTACTAGTCATCATCATCTGCCCGGCCTTATCCTAATTATGTTGGGGTCGGCTTATAGTCTAACCGGATGCAGCTGAATACCGATATTTTACATTGAGCGACTGCCTATCTGACCTCGACACCCCCCCTAAAACGATACCCCTGTGTAAAACTGGTGGTCAGACGTCCGGGCTTCTGAAAACCCGTAACGACTGTCAAAGATTCACAACTGACAGCCGGAACCAACGGCTTAACGTGCTTTCCGATGCATGGAGGGTTCTAGGTATGTAAAGATGATGACCCATCGACGGACCAACCGTAGCAAGCGTTGCTTAACCTGATCGTTCGTCTCGTGCAGCTGTTATAACTTAGCCACTAGCCCCTCAAAGGATAGATACTACTACCTATTACCTATAAATCATTTAATTCAGAAATAACTACATAGGTTTCGTTTGATGTCATAAGATTAGTTTTTGCGGAAAATATCCCACGGAAACGTACTACCCAGATTTAAAGTACCCTATGTATTGATATATGTTATATAGACTGTGTGTGCCAAAGTTCTTCCAAATCCGTTCAGCTGTATCTGCTCCAATCTGGAACTTGTGACAAACAGCCAAACGGACAAAAAAAAAATCGTTACTATTTGATTAGGTATATAATTATGTAGGTAGGTATGATAATAATTATAATCAATAGATAACAAACAGATAACTTATCCTAAATATCAAGAATAGAATTTTATTTATTTATAAACATTGCATAATATTTTGTAACCATTTTTTGTCCAACATAACGGTACAGAGCGAGTTTTTCAACAGGAACGTAATAATATTAGGTATTAAATTGCACAATATTATGCCATAACTTTTCAAAATAAAGAGGTTATCAATTTTATTCGATAGTTTCATGATATTTTTTTATAATAAAATGAAAATGTTTTATTACCTTCAGTTGTAAAAAAACACTAATATAAACACTATGCATCGTTACAACTAAACGGAACGAGTGTTTTCGATGAACTCTGGCACCCAATGTAAGATTTAACTTGTGTTTAGGGTGCCAGCGTCCTCGTAATTATTGAACTTATATCAGTAGGTAGTTGTGAGACAAGCACAATATATTATTATTATTAAGATATCTATTTACTAATAAATGCAACTATGATGTGGCCCATCAAAGTACCTAAGTATGGGGTATGTGTATGTGATTGAGAGGGAGATAAATATGGTGAAAAATTGAGTACATGTTAAGTCTTTATATAATATATAAAATTCTCGTGTCACAGTTTTCGTTGCCATACTCCTCCGAAACGGCTTGACCGATTTTGATGAAATTTAGTTAGCTTATCTATGAGAATCGGCCAACATCTATTTTTCATCCCCCTAAATGTTAGCGGTAGTCCACCCCTAAATAATTTATAAGGCAAAACAACGTTTGCTGGGTCAGCTAGTGTATATAAATAATTTCAAATATATGAGCTTATTAACTGCATTTGGTTAAGCGATTGATATGCGTAGTAAATCTTCAGTCTTATCATAATTTTATGTCGATAGCCACTTTGTAACCTGAGTTTTACATCCATTTAGCACATGGGAGCAATGGTGCACAATTTATTTATTTTATTATATAAATGGTTAGAGAGAACGTCATAATGACGCTGAGCTAGGGCCGTTCTACATCCACCAGTTGAGCATACCTCATAGAATCTACGTTTTTTAGCAGCATTCGGTTTGTAAACCACAGAGCGATGTTTGCGCAGAATAGTGCCAAGAACAAAGAGCTGTCTCACAGTGAGGACCTGACATTCGGTGTAAAGAGCCGAGGTGGGATATCTAAACGGCTTCGAGGACATAACCATGAGGACAGCTCTCTGTGCTCGTTCCAGAGATAGGAGGGTTGTCTTGGGAGTCCCACCCCACACTGTGATGCAATAGTTTATTATGCTTTGACACAGTGCATATTAAACCGTTTTAATAGTACGGTAGTCCGCGGAGTGCCTTAGCTTTTTAAAAATAAATAAACACTTGCGGACTCGCGATATGAGATTGCTAAGGTGAGGTTTCCAGCTCAAAGAACTATCTACATAGACTCCTAGATACTTGACAGACTCACATCTTGTGAGTTGTGGACAGTCGCATTGTGAAGAGAATGGATCGGGTAAACAAGTATGAGCTCTAAGCGCCATTGAATCCAGTGGAGGGAGGTTGGTGGATAGTAAGGAGAATGGTACGTATACTGTTTTATTGACATTTAAGGTTAAGATGTTATTTGACAGCCATTTCGTCACCGAGTTTAGAGCAAGTTCCGCGTATTTGACTGTTTCAGGCCAGTCAATACCATGAAGAAGCAAGGCCGTATCATCAGCGTAAGTATAAATTGAACAGTTTATTAGAGACATTTTGCATAAATTATTAATATATATAAGAAACAGGGTAGGGCCCAATATTGAACCCTGAGAAACGCCGAAAGTCAAGGATTTGGAATCACTAATAACGTCATTTATTTTGAGGCATTGGCTTCTATCACACAGGTAATCCTGGAAATTTTTTAAGGTATGTCCACGAATGCCCATATCTTCCAGCTTGGATTCAAGAGGTGGGGAACAGACACCGTGTCGAATGCCTTGGAAAGATCGAGAAAAATAGCCAAGCATTTCATTTTATTATCTAGTTTAGATACTACATGATCTACCAAGGCAGCAACAGCATTTTCAGTAGACCTGCCACGCCTAAAACCATACTGGCTATAACTTAATAAATAGCACGATTCAAGGTAGTTTACCAATCGGTTATTGAGTACCTTTTCTAAAATTTTAGAGATTGCAGGCAAGACTGAGATCGGTCTATAATTATCTACACTGTGTCTGTCCCCTTTTTTTGAAGATTGGATGAACGACAACTCTTTTAAAAACCCTGGGGAAACAACCCGTGGAAATAGAGAGATTGCAGATACTCGTATGTGTGATGGCTGGGACAATCACGGGCAGACAGGATTTTAACAGTCTCGATGAAATGCCGTCCCAACCCACCGCAGCATCTGTTCGTAACCCAATAATGAGATTTGAGACCTCCACTTCATCTGTAGGAAGAAGTACTAGCGAATTTGAAGGCGGCTCATCTAGAGAATACTCCGGGGTGTACAAGGAGGGTGAGAATTTGTCAGCTAAGTTCTTGCCAACACTGACAAAAAACTCGTTAACTGAGTTGACCGATGACTTTTCATCCGAAGACATCCTTAGTAGTTCGTTAGGGGATTCGGCATTAGGGCTAGTTCCGGTGATATTTTTAATGACCTTCCAAGTTGCTTTAGGGTTGTTCTTCGCCGTTTGAAACTCCGCACTTTCATAGGCATGTCTTAAATGTTTGTCTTGGCTATGATAATGTAATTTTCGGGATCTGCCTTTAAGGTTTGAGCCATGCTATCTCTATTTCGGATACACCGTAGCAGACCATTGGTAATCCAAGGTTTCAGGATTCTGCGTTTCGATGAGATTTACACCGATCTGGAGTGATTAGCTATGTCAGAGCTTATCATGGAAACCAGAGATTCGGCGGCATTGTTTGCGTCTTGAATAGTCAATATTCCACCAAAGTCCATAGATAAAATGTCAGTAATTGCAGCTGTATAATTAACAACTATACGATTACCTTTAAAGGCAGGGAGTGGCTTTGCATGTTGGATGCTTATAAGCGTGGGCCTATGATCAGTAATGTAAGTATCGAAAACTAGTCGTATTTTTAAGGTCAGATCTTAACATTACGTGATCAATATAAGATTTAATACGCGTTGGGAATAGATGTGTAGGCAGGAGGCCATGTGAAGCAATAAGGTTAAGGTACTGATTTGCTTGTCGGGAAATAGCATTCGGAGTGATGTCAATATTGATGTCACCCATTAACACTAGGTTTTTATGGACTGTTGTCTGGGTAAGGACGGTGTCTAAATTATCAATAAAATTGTCAAGATTTCGTGTGGACGGAGAGCGATATAGCGCTAAAAGTAAGACATTATGAGATTTTACATTACAGATCAAACAGCTGGCGCCAGAGAAGGTTCGGTAACGATATGAGGTAATTCAGATTTTATATTATACACAAATAGGACGATGTGGACAGATAGTGTTCTTTCACTCTTCTTTTAAAACTGTAACAGTTTGGCAGTCCCTAATGTCAGGCGGAAGTGCATTCCACAACCGCACCGCGTGCACAATGAAGGAGTAGGAGTAGAAGTCAGTGGAGTGGGGAGGGGACTTAAGGAGGTTTCGAAGATGCGACCTGCAAGGCGCATCTGAAGGACGGGCGTAGGCAAAACGGTCCCGCAGATAGGAAGGGGTTTTAGAATTGTGAAGAAGGTTGAACAGCAGACACAGTATCCGAGAGTTCCTGCGAAATCGAATGGGGAGCCATTTGAGTGTCTTGCGAAAGTTGGAAACATGATCATACTTTTTAAGATTAAAAACAAAACGAATACAGATGTCCTGCAAACGCTCAAGTTTATTTAAAAGTTCTTTCGTAGCATCTAAATAACAGGCATCGGCGTAATCTATGATGGGCTGAATGAGAGTTTGAGCAAGAGAGATTTTGGTGTTTAAGGGCAAGAAGCCTTGCAGACATTTCAGCGAATGGAAAGTGTAGTGCACTTTCCGACTGACTTGAGTGACATGGGCAGACCACGATAAGTAGGAATCCATCGTCATCCCCAGGTGAACTCCATTCAGACAGATTGGAGACAGCAACGCAACATCGAGCGTATTCCGCATATATCTGCCGCCAATAACCAGGGCCTGGGATTTCCTAGGGTTGAGTTGCAGTCTAAAAGACCGCGATCACTCGCTAATCAAATCCAGGTCACTGTTCATGGCAGACACGGCGGCTTCTGCATCCTCTCTTAAGAAATGATTGTAGAGCTGCAGATCGTCGGCATAGAGATGGAAGTAGGAAGCGATGATCCTGGTGACAGAGTTAATGAAAGTGGAAAAGAGAAGGGGAGATAGAACGCCACCCTGAGGCACACCCGCGATTTGATAGCACCAATCAGAAGGCGAATCATCGATACGAACCCGCTGCGAGCGGCCCTTAAGATAAGAGTCAAACCAACCAATAGCGGAAGAGGAGAAATTTAAAGATTTAAGGATTCCTAGAAGGATATCAAAATCAACAGAGTTAAAGGCACTGTTAAAGTCGAGAAGTACAAGTAAAGTGAGAGATTTGCGGTCCATAGCACAGCGGATGTCATCAGTAACCTTCACAAGAGCCGTTACTCTGCTATGACCAGGACGAAAACAGATTGAAGAGGACTGAGTAGATTATTCGAAGATAGAAAGGCAGAAAGTTGTTGATGAACGATATGCTCCAGAACTTTGGAGAGATATGGGAGGATAGAAATTGAACGGAAATCAGTGGGTGACATCGGCTTAGCAATTTTGGGTAAAGGTATGATATGGGCTTGTTTCCAGGCCTCAGGGAAAGTACACGAAAATAAGGAGAAATTAAAGATGTGGGTCAAGACGGGAAGTAGTGTAGGGAGGATAGGAGAAATCATTCTTGAGCAAAGTTTACCGTTACCAACTGCAGTAGAAACTTGGAGAAGTCCAGGGAAAGAGCAGCAAGATCCGAGGGTGCAGGGTCAGTTCCAGCAGCTTATCTTCATAATCAAGCATGCGTGAGCTAAACAACTTCTCCAATTCCTCCATACTGTGCACAAACTTGCTGTCCATGGTTAGTTTTCAAGCGTTGTGGTTGTAGCAAAGTGAAAGTAAAAGGAAAGTTCAGAGTGAAGGTGGGTTTATTGGTTAATTAAAACATAAATTTAGGGAATAAGAACCAATAACTATTTTAAAATAAATAATAAATAGGGAAGCTACAAAATTATGTGTTTATGTCAAGCCTACCCACGTAGGAAAAAGTAGTGTAGTGTATGTGAAATCGTCATAGTCTTTTCGTACCTGAATGATAATTTTTTGTTTTCTTAGTAAAGATAACGCTCCACAGAGGCCCACGGCATGTTAACTTAGTTTCACTTTGTATAAAATATAGGCGGGATCTTCAACTGTGAGGATGCTTAGGTAATGATGCCGCAGATAAAATTGCGAAGAGAGGCTCAGATACGGTGTAGTGCTAGGCCTGTACCCACTTCTCCCCCTGCCTTTCTCACAATTTCCAGCAGATCCAACACCCAGTCTGGTATTTCCAAGTTCAAAATGTCCTGGTATCGTTCGGTGAAGTCAATGTGGAGGTTTTCCAAATGTTGGCAGTAGGCAAACAAGTCGTCATAACTGCAGGATACTGATAAGTTCGGAAAATTTTGAAACTCACGTCTGCCCATATTTTTTTTGTGTAGAAACAGTTTGGCTGCGAAAGCAGCAACGACATTTTTTGTTTTAATTAAATTTAGTTCATCGCCTTGCATTTGGAGATTCATGTCGAATCAAAATGTCGAAAACAACAAGGGTGATGACGTAATTAGAGCCGAACTCCTGAGGGCCGGTGGAAAACCCGTTTTTAAGGCCGTCCAGAAGCTGTTTGATTCCGTCATACTCGAGGGCAAAACGACACAGGCATGGAACAGAGGTGTGGTGGTACTTTTCTTTAAGAAGGGTGACGATACCCTTCTTAAGAACTATAGGCCCATCTCACTTCTGAGCTAATTATATGTGAGTGTAACAACAACTCACATACAATTGTAAGATAATGTTTGAGACCTCTGGTTTTGGTTCGGCATTTTGTCTCAGGGATTAGTTAGCTAGGAAAAGCCGGTGCCATCTAGTTTTAAAATATTGACGTGTAAAAGTGTCTTAAATTATCTAAGCAATACATAATTTTATTTATTTTTGCGTTATTTCATTTTAGTTTTATTTCGAACGTATTGCAAAGTTCAGCATACTGGTATACCATGACCATGACCTAGCTTATGACCATTTTACTTTAATATCTAGGATATAGATAAGCTATGTGGAATAAGCCACGGGCAAAAGGTATTTAGAGATATATTCAGCCGTGTCGCTTCTATAAATTCAAATTAATGGTTTACCATTAATTGATTGATTCCACTACATACTATTTGGATTCGCTCCATTTGGTAAACCAACATAAAACGTGTAAATAGTTATTGTGTTGTGAAGGTATTTATTGTAAACGTGCCTCTTTTATAAATAAACGATTTTATTTAAAAAAAAATAGTATTAAACATTTACTATCGATTGCTTATGCACAGACAGAAGATCTACTTGTTGTCTGCAAATAAAACGGCTAAGATGCATTTTTACTTTTGTTGACCTAAGTTATATTTTAGGTAATACTTTATACACATTGTTAATTTATTATTTGTGCATTTTTGTAGCCAGAAGCACAGGTTCAACCTAGTTCAGGCAAATTAGCAACTGTGCACTATTTTAGTTATTAAAGTATTTATTGTAAACGTGCCCCTTTTAGAAATAAACGCTTTTATTATTTAAAAAATACTAGTATTCAGATGTATCTGGTTACACTGGAAACCTGACCCAAAAATAGTTGGAAAAAGGCAGATTATGTTCATACATTATAATATATTTTTCTATAATGATATCCACTTGTTAGCTATTGTATAAAGAGTCCAACTGTTTATTCTCCTATTCTGAATTCCTATTGGAGTTATTCCTTCCTATTAATTAATCAAAACGATTGCATGCCACGAACTATGCAAAAACTCGACAGTATACATAGTGTTTATTAAAAGTGATGTTTATAGCCTTCAACGCCTGCCATTAAAAACCGAGCAATTTGTCAGTCCTTTATTAACAGTATGACTATTAAATAAAAAATAAAAAATATTTTTAAACTCGGTAGCAAGGTCATGTTTTCAATTCATAAGTTTTGACAAACCACAAGAAAAAAGCACCTTTATTCCCGAGGAAAAAACTGAACTATTTACACCTGCGAGATATAAAAAAGCAATACGATTTTCAAATATTAATCATCTCACAACCTGGGAAAGATTCTGTTTGTCATTCGAAATCACGCAAAAGCGCATTTTAACCGCTGGCGCGGAAAGAGTGTTTGAAATTCGAATATTTCTAATATGCATTACTTACTTCATGTCAGTGCACCAACCCCATTTTTAGAATAATTGCAGTGGCAAGCACGACTGTATGAAAAAAATACCTTTAAAATTTTCGGGCCTCGGCTCAGGGCGTTACTTACACCTTACAACTTGCTGTCCCAGGGGGACAGCAAGTTGGGACAGGGTGGATCAAAAATTTTCATTATTATTCAATCTCGGGCAGGTGCTGGGTCCGATAAATCTTACATACATACATATAAATATAATTGAAGTGTCTGTTTGTAATATTAAAATAACCGCTTTTTGCTACATGCATATGAATATTTAGAAGGTACATACACCAAAATAACATTTTTTTAAATTTTTGTCTGTCTGTCTGTCTGCGTGTCTGTTTGTTCCCGCTAATCTCTGAAATGGCTGAACCGTTTTTAACGGGACTTTCACTGGCAGGTAGCTGATGTAACAAGGAGTAACTTAGGCTACTTTTATTTTAGAATTTTTATTTGTTTTTATTGATATTTAAATAATTAAGTAAAAACAACTATTACACGCGGACGAAGACGCGGGCACAGCTAGTATTACATAAATAAAATAAACACGATAGTGTATAGATTACAATATGATGTACATAGTTTGTGTCATGCTACTTTTTCTAGTCTGAGAAGAATTATAAGGTAGTGACAGAAAACCATAAGATAAATGCCAATAGAAATTTAAAATAGAAGAAAAAATAGTAGGACTCAGTATAACAAGCGGACTTCGTTATAGAAAAATATATACTATAACGTATGAACATCATGTGCCTAGCTTTTTTCCAACTATTTATGGTATAAGCTACTAGCCTAACTAAATGCACCTGAACACCAGTAATTTACGTGGAGCTAGTGCATATCTGACCGTCACGAATGACAGCTGAGACCACCGGCTTAACGTGCTTTTCGAGGAAATGGAGGGGTCTTGGTATGTAAAGATGGACATCTATCCATGGACCCACCGCGGCAAACGTAGCTTAACCTGATCGTTTCACCCGTACGGTATTGTTACGTAGCCTCGAAACCCCACATTGTGTATGTATATCCTGACAATCTTTATCTTTACATGCTATGTAAAGATAAAGATTGTATATACAGGAAAGGATTGATAGGATTGTCTGGCGTACAGATACAAAAATAATAGTTTAAAAAACTAAAAGACACCCTTTAAAAACCAAACTAAAAAATTAGAAAATAATTTAATTCTATTAAAAAGCGTGGGGTGTTTTTTTGTGGGTTTTTTATAATCAATTAGTATCAAGCACCCCACGCTTTTTAACAGAATTAAATTATTTTCTAATTATTTAGTTTGGTTTTTAAAGCGTGTTTTTTAGTTTTTTAAACTATTATTTATTTACCATTTTTTAGTTCTGCTTGCTTGAAAAGCGTGATTTTTATTTTTTTTTATTTTTTTAGGTATCTGTTTTTTTTTTTAATTTTTGAATCGTCATCGGTCCTCGATAAGTCTACAAAGTCTCAATGAAATCTGACCGTTCGAAGTGGGTCAAAATAGCGTCCAAAGGAGTCGGTTACATACAAACATACAAAAAAACAAACAAACATACAAGTGAAGCTAATATAAAGCGTGTAATAAAAAGCGACTTTGTTTTAAACTATAAAACAAAGTCGCTTTTTGTGTATGTACGCTTAGATCTTTTAAACTATGCAACGAATTTTAATGCGGTCTTTTAATTGATTACATCCTGGTTTTACAGTAACGAGGAGTTATTATAATACCTAGTGAATTTATTTCCCACACATGTCATTTTTGGAACTTTGTTTGATCCTCAGAGTTACAAATAGGATTAGATGTATCGTAAACACTCCTACGCGATCAGAACGTAATTTGTAGAATAAAAGAAAATAAATAATAATTTGCTTATTTTATTTTTTGGTAAGATTCAGCTGGCGTTAATCATTATTAATCATCCAATCAATGTCGGCCTCTCTTTTCATAATTTTGTCTAGTTACTTAACTAATTTATTAAATGTATGAAGGACTAAAAGATATGCTACACTTATTATGTAAAAATATCACATCACGTACGCTTAATTTTAATAACAGCTGAATAATTTCTTAAAGCCTGATTGTACAGGAATTTCACTAATAAAATGAGTACTACTAGAAGTATTATAAAACCTAATAATAAAGTAAATACTAGTTCTAGTTCTAGGTACTCTGCCCACGACATGTTGGCGGCGGGCGCGCGCAGATGTTTCCCTCCGCCGTGACACAGCACGTGCTCCGTCCACCACACGACGCGTTCCAATGGAGTCATTGGTTGGTCTTGCATGATCTTGCCTAGTCTTATAATATTTTGGCGATAGCTGGAAAAAAATATAGCGTTAATAATATGAAATTTAGCCGACTAAGGACATACAACCATGGAAAGTTGACAAAATTCTACATTCACTTCTATTTTTGCTGTAATCTTTGTTATGTATGTAAACGTTTTATTGATAATGCAATTTTCGAATAAAATCAACGAGAGTAAAGATCATTCAATGAGGAAGCTTGAACTTATTATTATTAAAACAACACTAATCATCAAACAATTAATCAATGTCGGTTTTTTTGTTTAGCAAATCAAATTTATGGATACAGGCCTCCCCCGAAATTTGCCACAGTGACTGGGTTTACATGCCCCGCATCACTTTAAAGCTGATTTCAGTGGGATAATCCTAATGAGAGTAGGTATTATCTTTATGAAAAACCTTATCTACATAGAGTACTAACCTGTCGTCTCCAATGACTTTGTTAATTGCATTCTCTAAAATTTCATCATTAAGTGATTCTAGGTCCAGCTTAACTCCAATATTATGTTTTTCATATTTCTCCACATCGTACCATTGATCACCATACATTGGTATACCAATCAGAGGTACCCCTGCGGTGATAGCCTCGTCTGTTGATTGTAGACCTCCTTGTTGTATGAACAGCTTTATTTTCGGGTGCCCTGTGAATAATGAAAACATTAGATCCCCTATTGCCAGGATCATCAAAATAAAATTAATATCATTGAAATTAATTACAATGATACAATGGCTGCAAATTGCATGCATACGTATAATGCATAGCAATGCAATATTATGATGACATGGAGCTGATCTGATGCTGGAGCTGGAAGGTGGTCACAGGAACTTCGCAATAAAACGACACAACTCCATCGCGTTTGGACTCGTTTGATTCGTATTTATTTATTTGGGCTCGTTTTCCGTGTGGTGCCGGACGTAAAAGAATAGCACCATCCCAATTCTTCCCGTGGATGTCGTAGAAGGCGATTTGGGACCTTACTAGAGAATGGGCAGCAGCATTCTCTATGCATTTTACCACCATACTGCGATCGACAACCCGCCTGCCAAGCAGGGCGATTACGTGGCAAGGCGTGGCTCCCTTTTGGGGGAGGTCTATGACCAGCAGTGGACGTCTTTCGGCTGAAATGATTTGAGCTGGCTTGTTTAATTCATATTGACGAGAACTTTGATCCTATATGGTAACCAGCTGGACCTCGAAAGTGGTCATAGATACGTAACACTTTAAGTGCTCAAAACAACACATATGTGTGGGTTCTACGAATTATTACAAGCTACATAACGAAAAAACACTGCTACAAACTACGCAGTACCTAGTAAATCCCGCATCATAAATACTAAAAAGTTAATAAAATTAAAAGAAAAAAAAAACTTTTTAAAAACAAGCTTTTATTATTACTTGTTGATAAAACGAAGTCAAAAGTAAAAAATAATTTTATCTCAATAATTAAATTAAAAGCGTGTTTTATATTGACGGTTATAAATAGGTGTAACAGTTACACCTATTTATAACCGTCAATATAAAACACGCTTCTGCTATGCTAATAATTGTTCTTTATTTCTGCTGCCATCAAAATGTAACACGCTTTTATTTAAATAATTGAGATGATTTTTTTTTTTACTTATTAGTTCGTTTTGTTAACAAGTGATAATAAAAGCATGTTTTAACAACGTTTTTTTCATATTAAAGTCACTAAACTTTTAGTGCGTAACGAAATCGCGTAATGAAGATATAATTTAGATTTTGACGATTCTTTCCGGGAAAAGGATTATGAAATAGACGAAGAAAACTTTATGAAATTAATATTTACTTACTCAGTAGGTCTGACTGCGGCAGCCATTTGGATATTTTGATGTTCTCGGTACGTCCGGGCAGTTCATCGTTGTTCCACTTCCATAGCACGTCGTAAGGCAATTTAGAGAAAACCCGCACGAAAGTTGCTATTTTCTCTGGAGGAAACAATGCTGGGTCTACATTTGTGCCGAAGCTGATATAAATCACGCCATTTTTCGACGAATCTAAGTACGACTGTAAATCCTGCAACAAAACATTATAATTTTATCAAGAAGTTATCACCATTATCCTGCCTTTGTACTAATGTGTAAAAACAGGTTATTTCCTTCTTCTTTACATCTTCCCTCATCGTTAATATTGGACTTCATACTTTTTCAAAATTTCCATTTTCTCACATTTATTATTTCAATAAGAAGATAACATAAATATCGACATGAAAATAGAAAAAAAAAATCAATGAAAAAGTGCTTACTTGTGGCAAATCTTTCCGAGGTTTCTGGTGTATACCCCCCATGTGTATCACCGATGGAGGAACCGGTGTGTTCCCTTCAAACGCTGGATGCAAATCCAAAAATAACATGGCAACGTTGTTGTTCAACTCTTGAACCGTCGGAGTTTCAGGTCCAAAATGTGACTTGATTATTTTATTTTCTAAGTTATAGTTGTTTCGATGAATCCATTCTATACTCAAAAAATCATATAATTCTACCACTTTCTCCCATAATGTTAGGTTATACAACCTTCGGCTAACGCCGCGATGGTACAAAAAGGGGTGCATAGAGACTCCCATTACTTCGTAATTGTCGCTAAAAACGCCAAAAGAACTCATCATAATGGCAGGCGCTTTGTAGACATGTGAAAATACAAGTGCTGGTCTCACCATAGCTTCTGAGATTACCAAATCGAATGTTTGGCTTTTATCATGAATTAATTTTTGCACTTGTTCATCCTTCAGTTGAATATCAAATATGTTTGTTAATAGTTTGTAGATTATGTTGAAATCTTCCTGTAAGTTGCCTTTCCCACCCTTTGGTTTAACCACGAATTCTTCTTTCCACATTCGATATGATACCTTACCGACATCAATCTCTGTCAGATTGGCAGGTGCTTCTCCTTTAGGGAATGCTGCATTTGTTGTGATGACAGTGACCTGATGTCCTCTCTTAGCTAGTTCATGCATAAGAGGGCGGAACACGACTTGATGACTGATAGATGGAAATGGGAAAACTCCCAATATTTTCGCAGCTTCATTTTGATTAACTACTAAACTTAAACACGTAATTAAAGATATATGGAGAAAGACCGACATGCTACACAACCACTTTAGTAAACTGAGGCAAATCAACTATGCTGTGGAACATTGTCTCCGTCTATTTATTGAACATACATATGAGTCTCGTGCTCATGACTTTTAATATTACTATCAGTAACGATAACATAAATGACGTTGTCATTTTAAAGAACACTCGATTGATCCAATTATAGTCAATTCATATAACCATCAAGAAACTCTATTTGATCGTCGTGTGGTGTCTCGTTTCGTCATAAAATGTGTTAAATCATTTTGATGAGACTTCTCCATCATCATAGTGTAATCTATTAAGTTTATATTATTATAATCTTTTAATAACAGTATAATTATACCTTTTCATTAACTTTATATGAATTACTTACTTTTACCTGTTGCTTTTCTTGCAACCTAGGAATAAAACTATAATAATGTCCCCATAATCAGTATAACAACAAACTAAACTTTAATAAATAAATCTAGTACCTACCTACCTATCTTAGTAATCCTATCCTATCCTACTAATATTATAAATCTGAACGCTTGTGAGGATGAATGGATGAATGGACATTTGTTACTGTTTCGCGCAAAAACGACTGAACGGAGTTGGAAGAAAATCAGACAGATAGTTTTATGACCTGGACTAACACATAGGGTACTTTTTTATCTCGGTAGTACGGTCCCGCGGGATAATTTACGGTCTTCGAAGGTGGACGAAGCCGCTGGCAAAAGCAAGTATTAGATAATTGGGGAGTTATTTTTTGTTTTGGGTGGGAAATCATCAAATAACTTCTCCTGCTCTGGGTGGAGCAGGAGGGCGTGTCCGACTTTTAGTGACTAAAACTAACCAATGTTCCCTTTAGTTGCCCATTACTCGCCGTCCGCAAGCACAGCATCAGCCTGGGATTCCCGACGCCCAGGGCGTCTCCTGCGGAGGCTTCGGCTATGAGGGTGCATATACTGCCTCTCCCTGACGTGCGCCACCTCCCTCTTCGCGAGCATTACTGCTTCGCAGAAGGAGGTGACGGCTACCCATGCACTCTCGCTCCGTACCATGGCTTGGACCAGCATCGGACGCGAGAGATCGCCGCCGCTAATCACCTCCTCGAGGATACGGCGGTGCCCCGCCCAAGTTCCCAGTTGCCGGATCCTATTGACGATTGTCGCAACCCCGTGTGCCGCTAAGTTGGCCGCCACCTGGTACGACCTCTGTTAGGTTTGCACTCACTGTAGGTACTTATCACGGGAAGGGATACGTCAAACTCAAATGATAATGATAAACGATAAATGATTTTATATCTGTAAGTAGGTTTGTACAAACACTTTTACACGTCAATCATATTTTTTTAAACTAGATGAGGTCGGCGTTTCCTATCTGACTACTCTGAGAAGAAAGGCCGAAACAAACCCAGAGGTGACAGTCTCTTTTAAAGTTCAGACATAATCTTGGTCAGATCATGTGAAGACCATGTGGATCGGAGTCTGAAATGGTCTTTTGAAGAAAGAACCACACAGATTGAGTGGACCTGTCCATTCAGTGCACGCATTTGTCAGTAGTCATACAGCTCAACTCAGAACTTGAGGAGCTCAACGATTTGACGAACAATACCAAAGACAGGACATTTGGATAGGCCGCATAAAATATTCAAACTGCCAGATTAATATTAAAACAAGCTGAGAAAGAGATGAAACACAAAACAGAAAACACAAAAAAAAAAAAAGAAAATGACCAAAATGGTCCTCACATTCACAATAATTTAAAAAAAAAAATTAAACTTTTCAAGTAAATATTCATGTCAAAGTGTATATAAAAATTATCAAATGAAAGAGTATAAGATGGCAAAAAAAAAGGACGTAAACGCTGTACCATTATCACTAACGATCGTGTGCGGTAACCCGTATTTGGACATAAAATTATAAAGTTTCTCAGTTACTGTCGCGGATGAGGTTGAGTTACTGACGACATAAACTTCCATCCACTTAGTGTGTGCATCTACAACTACTAAAAAGACAAAGTTGTCATTGGTGGGCCCAAGAAAGTCTATGTGCAGTCGATGGAACGGTGTTGGTGGGTATTTCCATGGAGCGAGACGCGCTCGTGGCGGAGAGGGCTGCAGAATTTATCATCATCTCCACGGCTTCATCTATACCCGGGTACCAAAAGCGTGATCTGACTTCTGCTTTAGTTTTAACTATCCCTAAATGTGAGTTATTTAATTCTTTTAAAACTTTATCACGTAATACTTCCGGTAGTATAACTATAAGTCCTCTCATTAAACATCCATTCTCGTAGGATAATTGGGTTTTACACAAATAATAAGATTTTATACGTAAATCTACAATTTTCTTAGGCCAACCATTAAGGACTAAATTAACTACTTTCTTTAAAGTAGCATCGTAATCAGTTTTTTTTTCCTGGGTGGGAAATCATCAAATAACTTCTCCCGCTCTAGGTGGAGCAGGAGGGCGTGTCAGACTTTTACTGACTAAAACCCACCCGTGTTCCCTCACTTGCCTGTGTGCCAGGGGCCGCGGTATCTCTTTCGAACAACCCGCACCCCTGGCAGGCATCGGCCCTTGCGGGCCCCATCAGTTGCTGATGATATCTCTTTGAGGCGCGCGTGGAACACAACGCGCCGTCGACCCGGGCTTGATCCTTACCGGACAGCGAGCTACCCATTACTCGCCGTCCGCAAACCCGCGCCTACGGTGGCCGGGAATCAGCCTGGGATTCCCGACGCCCAGGGCGTCTTCTGCGAAGGCCACGGCTGTGAGGACGCATGTACTGCATCTCCCTCACGTGCGCCGCCTCCCTCTTTGCGAGCATAACTGCTTCGCTGAAGGAGGCGACTGCTAGCCATGCCCTCTCGCTCCGTACCATGGCCTGGACCAGGGTCGGACGCGAGAGATCGCCGCCGCCGATCACCTCCACGAGGACACGGCGATGCCCCGCCCAAGCCGGACAGATCTCCACCGTATGCTCCACCGTGTCCTCAGGGCGATCTTCGCAATGGAAACACCCGGGCGTTTCCTCCCGCCCTATCCGAAACAGGAACCTCCCGAAACAACCGTGTCCGGTGAGGACCTGTGTCAGGCGGAAGGTGAGCATCGTAATCAGTTGCTTCGCTTAATTTGTCTAAGGTCACTGGCAAACTACCCTCCACAACAAAGTGGACGTATGACGCGCGGTCGATGAGCGCAGTGGCTGCGGCCACGTGAGCTCCGCCGTCCCCCTGCGCCCCCGGTCGCGGTTGGTCATAGTGTAAACTAGCCCGTGATGAGAAGTCCGCGTCGTTATCGGCGCTTCGTACGTATTCAGTTGTGTAATTGTATGCGGATAAAAACATTGCGTATCTTTGTAATCTATTGGCCGATACTTCTGGTATGCCCTTATGTGGCCCGAAAATTTATATTAGTGGCTTGTGATCCGTGCGTAAAATAAAAGAGTCTGATCTTCCGTACAGGTACTGATAAAACCGCCGTACCCCAAATATAATGGCTGTTGCTTCTTTTTGAATTTGTGAGTATCGTTTCTCAGCTGAGTTAAGCGTGCGGGATGCGAAAGATATCGGTCGTTCAACTCTATCATTTCCAATCTGTGATAAAAACAGCACCTAGACCATATGGAGAAGCGTCAACGGTTAAAATTATTTTTGCACTGGTATAAAAATGTGTTAATACTTGATCAGATGTTAACCTTTCTTTTATTTCAATGAAAGCATTATTGTGTACTACTGTCCATTCCCACTTAATCCCTTTTTTTAGTAAATCATACAAGGAGCACAAGATACTAGATGCTTTAGGTACAAAGTTCCTGTAGTAATTTACAAGCCCTAAAAAGATTATAACCTGTGAATGTCTGTGGGAACTGGAGCCTCCATAATAGCTCTAACCTTTGATGGATCCTTTTTACACGCTTTATATTAGCTTCACTTGTATGTTTGTTTGTTTGTTTGTATGTAACCGACTCCTTTGGATGCTATTTTGACCCACTTCAAACGTTCAGATTTCATTGAAACTTTGTAGACTTATCGATGACCGATGACACTTCAAAAATAAAATAAAAAAACAAAACAAAACAGAAAAAAAAAATAATTAAAAATCACGCTTTTTAAGCAAGCAGAACTAAAAAATAGTAAATAAATAATAGTTTAAAAAACTAAAAAACACGCTTTAAAAACCAAACTTAAAAATGAGAAAATAATTTAATTCTATTAGAAAGCGTGGGGTGCTTGATATTAATTGATTATAAAAATACCTCAAAAAGCACCCCACGCTTTTTAATAGAATTAAATTATTGTATATTTTTTTAGTTTTTTAAGCTATTATTTATTTAATCCGTCCTTGTTAATCACATATCCTAAATAACAAATTACATCTTTGAAGAATTCACATTTTTCTTTCTTTGAAGTTAACCCTGCATCTTGGAGTCACTGGTGGGACTCAGACCTCCTCTTTGTGAGACGGAGCGGGTTTGGTAGTTGTCATATGTCTTCGACTTTTTGGTTCTTAGACATTTTTCGTTTCCTCACGATGTTTTACTCCACCGTTTTTCTGTATCCTTCGATACGATCATACTAATTAACTGTCATGTTGGTCTTAGAGAAAAAAATTGCCTTGACTTTTTATGACGTGCAATTTTATTTTCGCAGTATTTACGTGTGGAAAGTCGCAAAGGGTAGTTACTAGTCATCATCATCTTCCCGGCCTTATCCTAATTATGTTGGGGTCAGCTTATAGTCTAGCCGGATGCAACTGAATACCGATATTTTACATTGAGCGACTGCCTATCTGACCTCGACACCCCTAACACGATATCCCTGTGTAAAACTGGTTGTCAGACTTCCGGGCTTCTGACAACCCGTAACGACTGTCAATGTTTCACAACTGACAGCCGGAACCAACGCCTTAACGTGCTTTCCGATGCATGGAGGGTTCTTGGTATGTAAAAATGATCACTTATCGACGGACCAACCGTAGCAAGCGGTGTTTAACCTGATCGTTCGTCTCGTGCAGCTGTTATGACTTAGCCACTAGCCCCTTTTTTTTTTTTTTTGGGTGGGAAATCATCAAATAACTTCTCCCACTCTGGGCGGAGCGGGAGGGCGTGTCAGACTTTTACTGACTAAAACCCACCCGTGTTCCCTCAGTTGCCTGTGTGCCAGGGGCGGCGGTATCTGTTTCGAACAACCCGCACCCCTGGCAGGCATCGGCCCTTGCGGGCCCCTTGCCGGTGCCGTCGACCCGGGCTTGGTCCTTACCGGACAGCGAGCTACCCATTACTCGCTGTCCGCAAGCCCGTGCCTACGATGGCCTCAGCCATGGGAATCAGCCTGGGATTCCCGACGCCCAGGGCGTCTCCTGCGAAGGCCACGGCTGTGAGGGCGCATGTACTGCATCTCCCTCACGTGCGCCGCCTCCCTCTTTGCGAGCATAACTGCTTCGCTGAAGGAGGCGACTGCTAGCCATGCACTCTCGCTCCGTACCATGGCCTGGACCAGGGTCGGACGCGAGAGATCGCCGCCGCCGATCATCCCACGAGGACACGGCGGTGCTCTGCCCAAGCCGGGCAGACCTCCACCGTATGCTCCACCGTGTCCTTAGGGCGATCTTCGCAATGGAAACACCCGGGCGTTTCCTCCCGCCCTATCCGAAACAGGAACCTTCCGAAACAGCCAGGTCCGGTAAGGACCTGTGTCAGGCGGAAGATGAGGACGCCATGCCGCCTCTCAAGCCACTCCTCAAAGAGGGGACTTACCGCCGCAATCGTGGCGTGCCCAGCTCTGGGTTGCGAGAATCGCAATTTCCACGTCGCCTCGAGATCCTGCCGGAGCTCTGTCTGCCGTGCCGCGATTTCCCGCGGCAGCAGAGTTACGCCCCGGCGTTTGGCCTCCTCGCGCCACTCCCAAGTGTTCGCGAGGACCTTTGCCTCCAGATCCCATGGCGGCAATCCAGCAAGGAGGCCCGCTGCCTCACCGGAGATCGTGCGATATCCCCAGATCATCCGGATGGCCAATAACCCTATAGGCCGCGTTCAACCAGCGTGCAGGTTGGCGCCTTAATGTAGGCCCCCACACCGGCGCCCCGTATAGGGCCATGGCCCGCACGACCCCCGCGAGCCACTAGCCCCTCAAAGGATAGTTACTAGTACCTATTACCTATTAATAATTTAATTCAGAAATAACTACATAGGTTTCGTTTGATCTATCATAAGATTAGTTTTTGGGGAAAATATCCCACGGAAACATTCTACCCAGATTTAAAGTACCCTATGTATTGATATTGGTTATATAGACTGTGTGTGCCAAAGTTCTTCCAAATCCGTTCAGCCGTATCTGCTCCAATCTGGAACTTATGACAAACAGCCAAACAGACAAAATTCGTTACTATTTCATTAGGTATATATGTAGGTATCATAATAATTATAATCAATATATAACAAACAGATACTTATCTTAAATGGCAAGAATAGAATTTTGTTTATTTATAAACATTGCATAATATTTTGTAACCATTTTTGTCCAACATCCAAGTCCAACGGTACAGAGCGAGTTTTTCAACAGGAACATAATAATATTAGGTATTAAATTGCACAATATTATGCCATAACTTTTCAGAATAAAGAGGTTATCAATTTTATTCGATAGTTACATGATATTTTTTTTTTTATTATGATATTAACGGATAAATACCTACTGGTAATTATATCATATTTATAATCTATGATAAGAACACGTGATTAGACTATAATGCCCGCATTCTTCAACATCAGGCAACACCAAAGTTAATGCATAAAAGCGGGTTGAAGGATTTTCAACTCTTGAAATTTAAAATCCAACAGCGCTTATGTAAGCATTTATTTATACTTTGACGTTTAATCACATTCGATTTGACAGTTCTAGGGATACCAGTTTCGGCGAAAAAAGTATAGTGACGTGAAAAAGGTATGAGCGAAATTAAATGAACCTAATAGTAAAGTAATAGGTAAAACGGACTGCTGTCCGCAACTCCACGTCAAAACGCGTATTTTGCGTACTGGTGGGAGAATCAGTGACTCGATCCACCCCAGTTCCCCGAGAAAGGCTAGCAAGGCCTTGGTGTTGCTAGCAATCTCACGTAGGGTACCTGAGTTACTGAAGTATATTGCCCTGTAATTAGCGACCACCGGGCAGATTAACAGCACATGAGCCACTATCTCGTTGTTCTCCATGCAGGCCCTGCACAGCGGACTGTCTGTTACTCCTATGACAAAGAGACGTTTGTTATAAGACCCATGGCCAGTTATAGCTGCTGTAACCTTACGAATCTGTGATTTAGATAGACGGAGAACCTGTTCCGTGAGGCGTGAACCATGAATTCAACACATAAATCTAGGGATAGGGGATCTTTACGTTGAATTATTTTGTCGGTAACTTAAAAAAGAAATTGCTGTTTAGTGCATTTCGACCGCGAAGTCAATGCACTTTTCTTAAAACAGCTGTTTTTGTTTTAATAACCGACCAAAAATTTCATCGCTAGCTTTTATACGCTACGCGTCTAGATGTGTTGAATTCATCATGGTTTCAGTTTGCGCGTCAATGTCACTGCCACCCTGTTTAGAAGATCTTGTAATTTCTTTACCTCTCTAAGGTTGATTGGACTTATTGCGTGCACATTAACAGCGTTCAGACGTGCCCGTCAGCAATATTTGATAAATAAGTTATTTAATAATATTGGCCTCCTTAGTGCATTACTGTCGTAATGCATGTGTAAAATTGTGCTTAGTGTGTAGTTTTGTTAATGATGGACACGAAATAGTAAACCTTTTAATGAAAAAAAATGGATAACAGCCCCTTTAATCCAAGAGGCCCAGTGCAACCCTCCGCCTCACGGTCGAGGACGACGACGCAAAACCTAGCCCTCGAGTCTGTTGCCGCTGATATTGTTTCAACGCCCGAAATAAAAAAATGGATGTCAGCCATCGAACAGCACCTAAATGAAGTTTGCTCTATTGCCACGGATGGCAAACTCAATTCAGAGCAGAAAATGAAAATTTCTAGCCTATGCCGCAAAGTAGGATCTGGGACATCACAAATGGCAGTCCTATATCAGTCGCTCAAGCAGAAAGCCATTCATATGCAGGCGTATAACGCGGTTGATGCCCTCCAAGAAAAACGCGACCTTACGGAACATATTTCAGAGCTCAAGCAGACGATAAAGGACTCTGGTTCTGCAAGAAATACTTCTTTTGCCGATATGGTGAAAAAAGGATCAAATGATTTCGTCCGACCCAATAACCTAAGCTCTGTTGCCATTTATCCGAATGATAAATGTAAATCAAGTGACGAAACGAAAGAACTTGTGCAAAAAATCATACGGCCCGAGCAGATGAAGCTGCACGTTCGTGGTGTCCGGAGAACAAAAAATGGAGGCGTAATTGTTAGCACCTAGACGAAACATGACGCTGATAAACTGAAGCATGCAGTCCAGCTCTCTACGTCTGGGCTTACTGCCGACGAACCCAGCAAGCGCAAACCTTGAATCGTGGTTGTAGGAGTGCCGACTTCCCTGGATGAAAATGAGGTATTCAGGTGCATTTTCGAACAAAACGTATCCGACAAGTTACCAGAGATGTCCTTGGAATCCTTCTTGACCTTCATAAAATTAAGCCACAAATCGGGGAAGAGAGATGCCACGACCTCTAACTACGTTGTTGAAGTTTCAGCCGATATACGTAAAGCTCTAATCTCTCAATCAAGATTTTTTATAAATTGGATGTCCTGTCTGAATGCGCGAAAAAAGCCGACATTCCAAAATGCGCAACTTGTTCACGCTTCAAAAAGCCAAGTGATCACAAAACGGGAGACGCTGAGTGCCCTGCTAAGAAAACAGCAGAATATAGATTTATTAACTCCATCGATTATGAGGGCACTTAGTGCGTCATACTCATGGCCGGACTTCCGATTCCCTTGTTGCTGACTTAAAAATATACCTCACCACTGCGCTGTCCTACTTACGATCGATTTGCCGCTGTCTAAGCACTATCAGTCGATCGCTTCAAAAACCAATGTTGCCTAGAAGGTGATTCATGCAATATTTGTTTTCAACCTAGTTAATAATACTGCTAACTCAAACATATTCTTTTAAGTAAGTGCT
Organism: Polymixis lichenea; assembly: GCA_949091785.1. NCBI lineage: Eukaryota > Metazoa > Arthropoda > Insecta > Lepidoptera > Noctuidae > Polymixis > Polymixis lichenea. Next base: position 7,640,443 of record OX420953.1, on the reverse strand, counting down.
ATAAACTATTTTCCGTACCTAAATATTATAGAAATTATCTAAATGTTTAAGACCTTAATTATTAGTGATTAAGTAAATTCTAACATAATAAATTAACTAACTATGTCACTATTCATTATCCTTCAGTTAAATATTGTTAAGAAATCAGTTGTCCTAATGTAAATAGTAAGAACTCATGCCACCTGTGATACAGGTTTATCCTAGTACAGGCATCATACTTTGTACTACCTATATTATTTCTAAGATTTGTACTGTATTTTACCAATTTTATTTTTTGAATAAAATTTATTATTATTATTGCCACTTCATAATCAGCTCATAATGTTTTCACTGGTGGGATACAGACCTCCTCTTTGTGAGAGGAAGTGGATTTGGTAGCTGTCACACAGTGGCGTGCAGTCCATAAAGACAGAAAGACACTGCCTACCCTACCTAAATCATATAAATATGTAAAACTAATATTATTTTATCAATAAACAAAAAATATTTATTCATAAATCAGCGCCACCTGTCGACCGTCGGTCGTACCATTAGTATCATCGATACAATATCCCATTCGTTCGTACAATTTGACGCAACTTCGCATTGCGATGCACTAGCACCGCTTAGTGCCTCGGGAGAGACACGAACTATTTGTGTCTCAATGTTTGTATGTGTGCTCCCGTGGTCACGCACATTTATTCAGTGTGCGTTCCTATACATACGTGGCACACAATGTAACAAATAACGCACACAACTGTACACTACCATGTACGGTTGTGTAACCACTTCTCCCCCTGCCTTTTTCACAATTTCGTGGGTGGATTCGCCAAAGACAAACCGAAATTCAACACAAAAGATGGTCACGGGCAACAGACTGTAGACAATTTAAATTTGCTTTACCAATTGTACACCCGCGGTTAACCTAAAGCTTCTCAGTCTGAGTACGTAAAAACATTAGACTAATCATAGGAACAATTACGGGCCATAACAAAGATCTTTAAAATATAGGCGCCACAGACAGCCCGCATTGCAGGGGCTGTCTTAATGCCGAGGAATTAGTCGCCCATGTCATCCTGGAATGCGAGGCCGTGGCTTCTCAACGTGAAGTAACCCTCGGAACAGTGAGGTCGCTCCGCGAAGCCTGTGAAGCTCCCATAAAGCTTCTGTGCTTTTGGGCGGAGCTAGGCTGGCTTAGTTAGCCAGAATCCCCACGCACAACGGACCGAATGAGAGTCTACGTACGGAAAAGGCAGTCCCATCATCATCATCATCATCATTGTCCACTAGGACCCACGCTGCACTTCGCGTCAATGCGTGGCCACAGCTAATGTGGCAAACCTTTCCGTGCACATCCTACGTTGCAGTGGAAGGTCGTTATAACACCAGCCGCTCGCCTGCAGCTTGTGCCTGTTTGGCATGTTTTTGCTACTTCCTGGTATGTGTGTTTTATGCCTAAATCTATTTACCAGTCATTTGTATGGTAGAGATTAATAACACAAATATTAAATTACTCGTATGCTTCTAGAAATGATTTTAGTCTGCATTTTTATTAGGTACATAAAAAAGAAATCTGTAACAATTGTTGAAAGTTACATGTACACGCAAGCATATGTCGTAATTATTATCTTACTAATATAATCAAATTTTTGTGATGCAGAAATAATGTGATTTTGATTACGGTATGAAATAATAAGAAAGTTTAAAAAAAAAATATTATACCTATATTTCACATTGGTAATTTTTAATTCATACTTAATAACTTAACATACATACATAATTAGCCTATATTGATCGCACTGCTGTGACAAAAACCTCCTCCAAGTGAAAGGCAATGGGCCGTAATCCAACTCGCGCGCCCAGTGAGGGATAGTAGAATGTCACATGTCTTCGATTTTTTGGTTCTAGGAAATGCCGGTTTTTCCACCGTTTTGAGAGCAGTGGATAAGAAATAAATTACATAAAGTAAAGCGCCTGTCAGGTTTCGAACCTACGACCTACAAACTAGTAAGTCACGTCCGTTGCCACTGGGCAACCACTGCTCCCTAACTTAATTAATTCATCAAAATTGTGTATCAACTACGTTTGACTTTGACAGAGACATCATTACCGAAAGTAATCTTATAAAGTGAAAGAAGAATCATAATGACTACTGTTGTAAATATCAGAAATCCCAGTAGTAAGGTGAATACTAGTTCTAGTTCTAGGTACTGCGCCCACGACATGTTGGCGGCGGGCGCGCGGAGATGCCTCGCGCCGCCGTGACGCAGCACGTACTCCGTCCACCACACGGCACGCTCCAGTGGCCTTTCAGTCTCATCACGCATAATGTTGCGTAGTTGGATCATGTTTTTGAGGTAACTAGAAATTAAAAAAATACGTTTTTGAGTGTCTTTTCTCATGGTGTTACTTTTGTCACAGCGAATTTCGCTTTCAAAACGTTGAAGAGCCCCTCTCAGGAACATCATTGTTGTGAAATATTGAAACTGACAGCTCTTGAACGTGGCTTAGACGTGCAGGTCGCGTTCAAATTAATTTTTGAAATTTGCCCTGATTTACTTATGCCCAGTAACTTTACTAGGCATATGTAATGTTCGCAGATCAGTGGCATTCACTAGTGCTAGAAAAGTACAGTGTATAGAAACTTTAGGACATATAACTGGGACAATTTTTGATATATCCAGCTGATTAAAATCTTAGATAATGACAGGGCAATGTAACGACAGACTGGCAGGACATTATGGTTTAATGAAATTGGAAACGAATCAATTAAAAATGTAAACGAATAAACCGATGTGTTAAGAGGGTGCATTCTAAAAGATGGCAACGTCGTATATGACTATAGTACGATCCATAATCACTATTTGAGTGCAACTGCACTCTAATAGTGATTATTGACAGAGCAATATTTCACAATTTCATTGATTAATATTGAAAAAATAATTTAAAAATTGAAATAATGGACAGCTATTTACAAAGTTGTCAACTCTTAGAATGCATCCTCTTTAATAGCATATTCCTATAATTTACGTACCGTTATTAGTTTAAATTATAAGTCTTGTATATTTGCCAATAATAAAGCACAGACCTCATAATATCTTCGCATCGTTGAACCTCCCATATGAAAGTAGCTAGCACAGGTAAAATTAGCTCAATAATTTATTTTTATGCCCAGTTTGACACCAAAAATGCTACCACTAGTAAGCGAAACGGCTCATTTTTGTTTATAGGAACCGAGCATTAATTAATTTCATAACAAAGAATGCTAACCTGTCGTCTTCAATAACGTTTTCAATGGCGTTCTTAAACTGTTCCACGGTAAGCGTTTCCATGATTAGCTTCTTACCAATCTTGAAGTATTCATATTTCTCTGAATTATACCACTGATCAGAATACATTGGGATAGCTATAAGAGGTACTCCTGCAGTTATAGCTTCATCTGTAGACTGGAGTCCTGCTTGTGTTATGAACAACTTGATTTTGGGATGTTCTGTAAACAAGAAAACGTTTTGTTTTATAAATTGCATACTTTGGGGTTATAGAATTTTCAGTCCTTTAAGAATGATGATCAAGTTTTCGGCTACAAAGAGATACCTATCAATATAAGCCATGAGCCAAATCATAAAATTGTCCTCTGACTTGACTTCTAACGAGAACTTCTTCCTGTCACACATTATAGCTAACTATGAGACCATTGACCAATAGCTATTAGAAAATTTTACTGCATTCTAAAAAGATATCAGACATGGATGTATACTATGCATGAGATATATTTACAACTTATCACTAGATAAACCAAAAGGAGCAGAAGCAAGAAGCATTTTTCGGTGTTAGATGTTTTCAGGATATAAATAATGACTCACTTAAAAGATCTGGTTGTGGCAGCCATTTTGATATCCTGATATTGTCAGTGCGGCCAGGTAGTACATCATTGTTCCATTTCCACAAAACATCGTAAGGCAATTGAGATAAAGTTTTAACTAAAACTTCAATTCTGTCTGCCGGCAGAAGAGTTGGATCTACATTAGTGCCAAAGCTTATATATATTACACCGTGTTTTGATGAATCAAGATACGACTTGAGGTCCTGAAAAAAGTTTTGGCATATTGTAGTGTTTTTGTCTTTTGTATCGAATTGTTTTTTTAAGAAACTTTTATTTTTTTGTAATATGAGAACTTTGAAATATGTGTTATGTTATATAAATATATATAACCCGCAAGGACGATGACAAAAAGTCTCCATACAATGGGTGCCTGAAGACGGACACCGCTACCATGGCTGGCCCAGAATGAGATGGCGAGACGACTTGGTTCGGTGTGGCGCAGGAAAAATATTATAGTTCTTTATTCATTGTAAGTTTAATTAAATTACTTATGCATTATATCACTTACTACAGGTAATTCTTGTGGAGGTTTCTGATGCAGACCACCCATATACACCACTGTTGGGGGTACAGGCCTAATACCTTCAAACACTGGATGAACATTAAGGAACAGCATATCTACATTGTTGTTTAATTCTGCAACCGGTGGAATATCATCTCCAAAATGCATTTTCAACATCGCATTTTCCGCTATTTGACTGTTTTCATACAATCTGGTCATCATATAGTCGTAATACAATTCCTTTACTTTCTCCCACATAGTGAGATTGTGAAGTCTCTGACGAGTAACAGATGGATAAAGAATCGGATGTACTGGAGCTCCAATATTTTCGTAATTATCTATTGCTGCTCCAAAAGAACTCATTTGAATCACTGGTGCTTTGTAGATATAAGAATATACCAAAGTCGGACGTACACAAGCTTCTAGGAGCAATAGATCAAACTGTTTAGTTTCATTGTTTATCAAATTTTGCACTTTTTCATCTTTGAGTTGCGCGTCTACTATCAAATACTCCGCTTTTACAATCGCATCCATCACCATGAGTACGTCATCTTTATTACCTTGTGTAGATGCCATGAATATCTTTTGCCAAACATCGTACGATATGTCATGGACATCGATTTCTGTCAAGTTTGGTGGTGTTCCTCTTTTAGGGAAGGCAGGATCTGGCGTAATAACTGTCACATCATGCCCTCGTTTTGCTAGTTCATGTATTAGCGGCCGAAACACTACTTGATGACTGATAGACGGTATTGGAAATACTGCTAAAATCCTGGCTGCATCACTTGCAAAAAATACACAACACAGAACTAGACACGAGTATAATTTCATTTTAATATTTTATTCTTACTCGCCGACTGGCATTGAATCAATGAATGCCTGCTATGTATTGTAAGTAATTTTATATGTTTTAAAGTTCATTATGTATTTCACAAGATTGTACAATACTTAAGAAATGATTAGAAAATTGATATGGATTAATCAAACACAAGGGATACGGATTAATGTTATATTTATAGTGAAAACGATGTTCGGTATTAAATAGTGCTTGAATACTGTACACAGTTAATTTCAAAAAGTACTGCAAGTTGAAAAAAAAATTTAATTTCGGAAGAAAGAAGAAGAGCATACGAAGCAATGGATAAGCAATATCCTTCAAAATGATTCATTTTTGAATTTATAGTGTGTTATGCAATTGAAGGGTGCAGGCCCAATCCCAATGTATTTGGAGTCGGCGGTAAAATGCATTTTCTTCCTATTAGTCAGATGGTAAGGACATTTTCTTTTTTGGTGGGAAATCATCAAATGACTTCTCCCGCTCTGAGTGGAGCGGGAGGGCATGTCAGACTTTTACTGACTAAAACCCACCCGTGTTCCCTCAGTTGCCTGTGAGCCAAGGGCCGCGGTATCTCCTTCGAGCAACCCGCACCCCTGGCAGGCATCGGCCCTTGCGGGCCCCATCAGTTGTTGCTGACATCTCTTTGAAGCGCGCGTGGAAAACAACGGGCCATCGACCCGGGCTTGGTCCTTACCGGACAGTGAGCTACCCATTACTCGCTGTCCGCAAGCCCGTGCCTACGATGGCCGGGAATCAGCCTGGGATTCCCGACGCCCAAGGCGTCTCCTGTGAAGGCCACGGCCATGAGGGCGCTAGTACTGCATCTCCCTCACGTGCACCGCCTCCCTCTTTGCGAGCATTACTACTTCACTGAAGGAAGCGACTGCTAGCCATGCACTCTCGCTCCGTACCATGGCCTGGATCAGGGCCGGTCGCGAGAGATCGCCGCTGCCGATCGCCTCCATGAGGACACGGCGGTGCTCCGTCCAAGCCTCCACCGTATGCTTCACCGTATCCTCAAGGAGATCTTCGCAATGGAAACACCCGGGCCTTTCCTCCCGCCTTATGCGAAACAGGAACCTCCCGAAACTATCGTGTCTGGTGAGGACCTGTGTCAGGTGGAAGGTGAGGATGCCATTCCGCCTCTCAAGCCTCTCCTCAAAGAGGGGACTTACCGCCGCAAGTTGGTGTCTTTGGTTTTGTCTTGAGATGGTACGATATACGAACTCCTCGTCCTTATACAACAGGGTCATAACTGAATAAAAGGCTTTTGGACTTTAAAGATTAAGTATAGATATCATACGAAAATTTGTAAAATCATAGAACCAATTACATAAAAATATATAATCTGTAGATAAGTACATAAGTTGTGGCATAATATAGCGCAATAAAAACTTGCCGTGTAACGTTGCGTTACACAAGCTCGTTTCAAAATTTTTCGCATTTTTTTTGTGTTAATATAAAACCCAGATTCTATTCTTGCCAATTAGTGTAACTTATTACCATCTGGTTGGGTATCTACCGATTATAATGAATAAGAGTATAAATATAGAGTGTGCAAGTCACCTCTTCCTATAATCTGTGTATTTATCAGGAAATAGTCTTTCCATAGTTCTAGATAACCGGTTCACTTTAGCCACACCATAATCCAATATCTTTGTTTCCAAATCCTGCAATAGTCCTACACTAACCGGGTTATGTACTATGTAAGTGCACCTAAAGACAACCGTATTTAGGTGCACTTTCATAGTGCATATCTCCGTGTGTGTATAAATGAGGCACCAACTGACAATTTTCTCTGGAACTCTGCGAGTTGGCTTTCACTGTTCGTACGCCTGCCAAAGGTCCGCGACCCTGACTGATTTATGCGAAAAGGTTTAATTGAATATAATAATAGCCTATACTTTAACTTACCTTTGGAATTACTTTTAAATGAATTCCAAAGGATATTCTTTGCTATATAACAGTGTAGTGAATATTAAATAATACAGTTTTGACTTCGCGACTATTTTAATATAATGCATAAACGTTTACGTACTCCAGGTAAGTAAATCTAATTACAGATTTCTATTTTCATGAGTAAAATTAAAAGTGCTATTTCTATGTATAATTAAATTACTTACTATACACGCTGAAAAATAAATCATAGCAACGATACAATAACTTCAAGTATTTCTTTATCTGTAATTCAGTACATACCTTCCTATTTAATATCTTATCTTTAAACAAATCACTACAGGTTAGAGTATTTTCTTAATTGATCTCATCTTAATAAAATATTTTTTAACCAAGTATATTTACATAATTTAGTAGAAACTAAGTCTTAAAATAATAGTTTATACAAGCAAAACATATAATCTTAACTTAACTAAACTTATTCACAAATTAAAATTGCGTCGAAAAATTTATTCACATCGCTGTCGACTGGTAATGTTCATAAGAGACTGGCGGCCACGTTGTATGGCAATGCTTAGCCGCTGGCCAAGGTAAAAACCAGCCCTTGGGTCACGGGAAGTGTCAACCAGCTGTTTCGAAATTTCCTTGAATAGACCATTTATGAACTCGGACCCCATGACCCGACGGTTTTGTAGCGGCACTACAGAAATGATGCTTCGCAACAAATATCTTGAAACACAAAAAGTGAGGTGGCGCCATCTACAATGCCACATGCGAACGACGCAAATCTGGACGTCACATAAATCCATCATCGCGCAGTCAGAATTTACCACGAGACTCACATATATGCAACAACCCGACCTCAATTGTCGGGCAGTTGCCCACCAGACACAACACCCATCTGATCGGAGGATCCTCCCTTTTCCAAAGAGTATGAGTGAACTTTACACCCTGTTCCTCATACCTCTGTAGTTTCAACCCCAAAGGGTTCGAAAACATGATAACCAGCAAGGTTGTTATACTTTCGCCACCTGAGGTTTTCCGCAGCCGCAGCGGCAGTACCAGCACAGCACACCGAGCCAAGAAGATTGCCATCGTCGTCTGGCAAGCCATTGAGTTCTAAAACAGCTATAATCCCTGTCATCTGCTTAGCCTTCTCCCAACTTTTCTGGGGTCGGATTCCAGTCTAACCGAATCCAGCTCAATACTAGTATTTTACATGGAGTGACTGCCTATCTAATCTGCACAATCCAGTACCTTGGAAATACGATACCCATTGGTAAGACTGGTTGTGAGAGACTTTCAGGCTTCTGACGACCTGTAACGGCTGTCAGAGATCCACGAATGACGTGATTTCCGAGGCCGCCTCTGTACTTCGGAAATCATGGTATCTTGGTATGTAAGGATGGTCACCCATCCACGGACCAACCGCCTCAAGTGTAGCTTTACCTGATCGATCGATCCGTTATTACTTAGCGACAAGTCCTTCAAATTTCCAAGTATTTCTCAATGGATAACTATCAATAATTCAGAACATACTGTATCTCAGATATACTCGTAGTTCCCAACTTGAATGCAGTATAGAGTAACAATTGACAGAAATTCATTACAAAACTAAACGCAACTTTAAAATTGAACTTGCGACAAACTTTGATCACACATTGAATTTGGGTACATGTTAAAATATGAATAAGAAATAGAGCGCTACAAAAGTAATGTCAACTTATTTTTAGAATTATAATAATAGAACCTATTTTAGTTTATGAGAAGTATAATGAGTATTTAGTATATGATTTGAAATAAAACCAATGTCAAGTTTATTTTCTTGTAATATAGATCGTTAATGGTACAAATACTGTAAGATTAACGATCTTTGGCGGATCTTTGGATGGACGATTGGCAACAACTAGAGACAACCACAACATTTAAATCTCAAAAAAAGAATATGAATACGAAAGGGTGTAAACGTAACATTACCTATAGAAATATCAGTCTTAAGCTTACAATTAAGAATAAAGTTATGACATAACTACCTAAGTTTTAAGTCAGCCTGGAGACAGACAGAGACAGCAAAGAAGTACACGCAGGCTTACCATAATTATTACTCTCATTCGCAAACCAAAACTTAAAGCATTTATTTCAAAGAACCCAATTACGGCACATTTGAATTCAGTAAGATGAAAGAACTTAGTTACCCATTCCAAAGCGTAGTAGGTTCCTATGGAGAAGAACGGGCAAGAAACCTCTACAGAGACTCTTTTATTGTCACAAATTATTGGTTATGTCATTCATGTTGAAATTATACATTTGATATAATATTAATCACAGTAATTAAGTATCTACACTGCAGTGTAACTTATATAGGTGACCACACTTGGATCCATAAATAATGCGTAGACAAAATACTGTATTACTATTATCATACGCGCTCTATAATCTTGATACGCTAAGGTAAACGTGTTAAACTTATAGTAGCAGTAGCACCCATATGTTTGCAGAACGTAACGGGGAAAACTTAAACTTAACGCTAACTTTTGCGTTTACTCACCGTGTGAATGTTTGTTACTAACAATATCTTAATTCTCTGCGAACTGAATATTGATTGGACGAAGGGGAATTCTTATTTTTAAATACCTTGTGAGCTGTGTAAGCCCAGTGGTAACGGTCATAGGTGGTGGGTTTGGACCCGGCTGGCACATTACTTTGTGTTATTAATTTCATCCCCGCTGCTCCCAGAAAGGTGTAGGAACACATCGTGATGAAACCGGCATGTTCTAGAGTTAAAAAAATATGAAGTTATGACATACATCAACCCGCACTGGGCCCACGTGGTGGATTATGGCCTACTTCCTCTTACGAAGAGGAAGCCTGTGTCTGAGTAGTGGGCACATTACCTATAGGCTAAATGTTGAAGCCGTTTTGAGATGTACCTTTTTTAAAATTACTTTTAAGGTGAAAACACTAAATTTCGGTCTTTATAAGTAGGTACTTACATAACCTACTTCCCAAAAAACTACTCAAAACATTACTTCCAATGCCAAACTCCGAACAATAAGCTATCATCATCAGGAATCTATTAAACCGGTAAGCATCAGACGGCTTCAATAGATCGTCTTCAATAGATGAAAGACGTGGCTTCGAGCCATTGTGGGATCTGTTTACTAGCTACAATAATGGGTTGATAAACTGAACGGACCACAAAGAGAGATGTAGTATTAGCTGGGAAGTCTCAATGGCGATTTGAGGGCAAGTGGTGCATTTAAAGTCACACGTTGCAGACAATAATATCATCACGCCTGTATTTTCCGAAGGGTTAGGCAACGGTGCACATATAGTAAAACCACATTTTGCTAGTTGCGTTAATTAAAATAAACTTTTTGCACACACAATTAATAAAAGTGTTTTTTTTTTTAGGGTATACTTCTCAGGTGATATGGGAGCATCTGGGAAGTACGAAAAAATATAAAAATCAGCACTTTCAAACAAAAAAGAATTTTCAAAATCGGTTCAGGCGTCTCCGAGTAATCGGGGAACATACATAAAAAAAAATTGCCCATGAATTGAGAACCTCCTCTTTTTTTAAGTCGGTTAAAAAGGTACGTAGACAAATTTGTCTGCTCTACAACGTAAATAACGCAATAAATGTTTTTTTTTTTTTTTTTTTTTTCTTTCTACTAATAAAGTATATTTTTTTAAGTACCTACATCTTTTAGTATTTTAGAGGGAACATTTTGCATAAATAATGTGATACATTAGTGTATTCCTTTGGCTTTGGTTCTTTGCGTCTTTTGAGGGTTCCGTACCCAAAAGGTAAAACGGGACCCTATTACTAAGACTCCACTGTCCGTCCGTCTGTCTGTCTGTTCATCTGTCACCAGGCTGTATCTCATGAACCGTGATAGTTAGACAGTTGAAATTTTCACAGATGATGTATTTCTATTGCCGCTATAACAACAAATACTAAAAAACAGAATAAAATAAATATTTAAGGGGGCTCCCATACAACAAACGAGACTTTTTTTGCTCGTTTTTTCTCGATATTGATAACGGCAACAGGTAGACGCTTGAAATAATCACGGAATATTAAGTTATAAATTCACTTTAATAATAAATAATTAAGGTAAAATAAAAGAAATATTTAAGGGTGGCTCCCATAGAACAGACATGAATTTTTTACCGTTTTTATAAAGAATGGTACGGACCCCTTCGTGCGCGAGTCGGACTCGTTTTAAGTTTCGTTCACTATTTATTTCAAATAATATTTGCCTAAGCCTACTTGTTTTTTTAAACTAGTCTTTAAATAATGTTTTGCCTTGAAATTGTCAAACCATTTAATAACTATTAAGTATGAGAGTTCCAGACTCAAAATATTAAAAGCATCAACAGATTGAAAACTGTAAGTAGCTAATAAATTATGAATTTCAACCCTCACACTTTATTCAATATTCATGCCTAATCTTGAAAGACCGATGTATTATTTTTTATGTTTTTAAACTGGTTGTACGTTGCTTTATAGCTAATTGTTTTATAGAATTTCGTTTCACATAAAAATGTTCTCATATTATCTTTCCATAGAATAATGAATACGCAGAATACTTACTTTGAAGATTTTTAAATCATTTATTTTTGTTTCACATAAAGTGTAATGTTAGAAAAATCTTAGCACAAACGAATATTGTTTATTAAATATTAAACTTATTACTAAACATAACATTTTATCAAGTTACAGTTTCTAAACGTTTCAATTCAAGCGAGCATGCAGCATGCACGCAAACATGCAACATGCAGCATGCAAGCGAGCATGCAACATGCAGCAGACATGGTTTCTGTCACGGCTCCGGCACTGCGGGGCTCCGGCGGTCCCACGCGGATTTAAATTATACTCTAGGGGTAGGGTAGCCAAGACTACGTGGAGTCGGTTTTGCAGCGATTTGTTTCGGTCAGTACCATAATAAAATACCATGGAAAAATTCACCGAACAAACAACATTCTTTAAAAATAATTCTACTGTTTGATAAATTTAATGTGATAAAAAATTCATTTAATTGTGTTTCTGTGTATTATGATTCATTCAAGTAGTCTTTGAAACAATATTATTCGAAATAAAAATACAAGGACCAAATATTGTATGAAACATTTTTTAGGAAACGAAATTCTATGAAATTTCTGTCTGCGAAACAAGGGTACAACTTTGAAACTAGATGGCGCTGATCTAAATTATGTTTTCGAATTCCATTTAAAATTCAAATAATTTAACTAACGGTAAGTATTTTAAAATGGCGGATACTTGTGAAACTCCCGCCATTTCTCAAGTCTTATTCAACGCATAAATATCTCTGGAATGTATATTAATTATAATTCTATTTCGCTAAACTTTCTTAATTAGAGTTGCGAGACTGACGGATGGAACCATCGCTCAGATTTAATAATAATTGAAGTTTGTAAGATACTTGTTAATTTCACTCTAATTCTCATACTGTTAGTGTATAAACATTAACGGAGTCAAATTAAATTACCTAGTAAATACCTCATGGGTAACTATAGTTTTAAGCCGTATGGGATCGAAACGCTCGGGTCATGGGGCCCAAGTACACGACTCCTGAGGAGATTTTCACCGACTGGTCGACACTTTACGTTACCAGAGGGCTGGGTTCGAAGGCCAAAGAATTAGCATTGTCATTCGACCTGGCAATGCTGCCTTCTGGGCACGTTTCACGTTTTTGTATTTGTTAATATAGTTAGTTAGTAATTTAATTATGTACCTGCCTAATGTAAATAGTTATGTTAAATGAATTAATTACCCAGTGAGTATCCACATACGTGATGGATATCGATTTCAAACCTTGATAAAACAAAAACAAAACGGTTTCATGTTGTTTCCGGGGTCAATGACCACATGGAGTGTAGTTATCAGAAATATCAGTTTAAAAAATCTGTTATTTTATTTATATAAACTTCACAGGCGTAATGGTATTGATATGTACTCGTACATACTATAAAAATATTTACTTAGCTAATTTAATTTTACTTTGAAAAATAATCAGCGTTTTGTGTAAGTATGAGAAAAAAAATGTAAATGATTCCGTCTCTGTCATCTTCAAATGATTGACAGGAATAGAACGATGATTTATTAAATTCGTAGTGATTTATGGTATGCCCTGGGTACCAGATGTTAGTAGGTACAGATACGTGGAGTACCTTTACCGGTCTGGAACCAGTACCCAGGTACCGAAATGGAAAGAACTGATACTTTTGACTTTAAAAGCATTTACGAAATTGATTTTTAGAGATTGTGTATCTCCGATTAACAATAGTTTGAATAGGTTGAGTGAGTGCCAACGTTTTGTCGTTACGAGTAAAGTATCATTTTCTTACATAGGATTTTTGAGAAGCGGCATTATGTTATATGTTGGAATTACAATTAAATCTTAAGAGACTGTCATTATCATTATCTTGTTGGGTCATTGTTAACTGCATTAACAGGTTTTGGAAAAGTGGTGCAGTCACCTAAAAGAACGTCATTTCTAACGTTTTATTTTCATGTTGCCATAGGATGCAGTTTCAGACAAGGATTAGAGGTATCTTTTAAGCTAACTAAAGTTAGTAGATTTCAAAATCGTACAAAACCTCGTCTGTTATGCTAAACTTGTGTCAAAGCCTAGTTACTAACCTTATTTCTGTTTGCAACCACTTAGCGTTCAAAGTTTCCTTTACAGTAACAGTCTCGTACATAGATATGTAAGAGTATCGTACAAGTTTGAGCAAGCGCCTACCTCTAGCCCAGATTGCCTTAATTACTTAGCAAGTTATTCGGAATATGCAGCTGGTGCTCGATACGTATGGCGTGAAACAAGTACAGTGCTACAAGGATCTTTTGACGCCCGAATGACGTTGACACGGGGGCGGGCTGTTGATAAAGATTTGTGCAATTGTTTTATGAAAGTTGTAAATATTAAATCAGTACATATTTAAACTATAATATTTGTATAAAATAATGAGCTGAAGTGATTTGGATAAAATTTGGCAGACATATAGTTTATAACCTGGATTCACACATGTGATACTTTTTATGTCGGTAATACGTTCCTGTCGGAAATTTTTTGACCTCTACGCGGGCGAAGCCGCTGGCAAAAGCTAGTAATAATAATAATATTATGTGCATGTATAAAAAGGAAAGAAAATAATCACACAGCATCAAAAAGTTTGTCCGCATTGCTATCAACAGGAAAAGTGTGTCCAAGATATGGTTTACATAGTCACTATCCAATTTTAAAGAAAAATATTATATTTTTGTTAATTCATGATCTCCAATTTTAAAGAAATTACAATAGATCCAATTTTAAATAGAGAGAGTGGCATAACACTAACATAATGTTTTTTCTTTTTTTTTTTTTGTTGGGTGGGAAATCATCAAATAACTTCTCCCGCTCTGGGTGGAGCGGGAGGGCGTGTCAGACTTTTACTGACTAAAACCCACCCGTGTTCCCTCAGTTGCCTGTATGCCAGGGGCCGCGGTATCTCTTTCGAACAACCCGCACCCCTGGCAGGCATCGGCCCTTGCGGGCCCCATCTGTTGCTGCTGACATCTCTTTCAGGCGCGCGTGGAACTCAACGCGCTGTCGACCACATAATGTTTTATGCTTTTTTTTTGTCATGTTTTTAAACAACAACAAAAAAACAAAACACAAACATTGTTTGTTTTTGGAAAAAAAAAACAATGTTTTTTCCTAACTTGACTATTTCTACTGGTCAAATCCTACTGCAAGCCGCGTTAAGGATCTTTGTCCCAAAAATGTAGGTACCTGGTGGTTCCATCGATCTCAGTGGGAAACGAGCGTGTTTCTTACATTTCTTTTTATCAATCAAAATCCATAGCGTAGCTTAAAATAACTAAGCAGTAACGAGAAGCGAATGATTGCAAATTAATATTTTTTATGAACATACCTGCAAAAGCAAGTTAATAATAGGTATTTTTTTTTTAAATACTTTAGAAATAAGTATACAAAATTGATTACGCATGACGTTGATGTACGAATACTGCTGACCTTTTAGTTAGTCAGTAGACAGTAGTTACACGTGCCCCAAGTTTTACATAATGCATGATGTAATGCGTAATTGTATAAAAACGTGCTTATGTTATTCTTGAATATTCATTCCGTATTTGAGGGTTTCCGACCTGTCCCTCCAGGTGTGGTGTATACTGGTGGTTTACATCAGAAACCTGTAAAGCAGTAAGTACTAGTGTTGCCCTGTTATGAAATGTGGGTATACTACTTACTTCTGCCTAAACCATTGCTATTACATTTAATATTGTTCCACCACACAGCGACGAACTTCACATACAAAGATGAAATGAACAAATAATGTACGCCCTGAGGATTGGAGTACTCATCTTACTTCATTCTTTCTCATCTGCCGTGACCAATTTAAGCTGCTATATTTATTTATTTATTTATTGATTTAGTATCTCCAACAAAAGATGTATACAATACATGACACATAAATAAAGGACAACATCAGGTATTAAATGTATTCCTTCACTTGTAGGAGACTAAAGCATGCACAATAGAGTTAAAAGCTAAGCTAACAAAGGATATATATTCATTATTGGTAAAATTCAGAAACAGTTAATACATAGTGAATGACATGTAGCTTGCTGTTTAAGAATGAAATGTTTATTTTAGGACCTCAAATCTTACACACAGGAGGCTATCCCAGCAGGAGCACCTCTGATCGGTCTATCGATGTTGGCAGATCAGTGGTATACTGTAGAGAGATATGAACATCACAAGATTGGATTAAAAATGGACTTGGAAACACATGATGAGGAACAGTTTAAGAATACTATCACAACTGTTATTAAAGATGAAAGGTGTTTTTATTACAATATTATATTATTTTATCGCTTTGTCGAGATTAACTCTATCTGTCTATTACGCTTTCACGCCTAAACCGCTTAACCGATCTTCATGAAATTTGGCAGAAATATAGCCTGAGAGATAGGAAAGGACATAGGCTACTTTTTATGCGATAATCGACATCCACGCGGGCAGAGCAGCGGGAAAAAGCTAGTATTACATAAGCCGTTAACCGTAGAAACGTAGTGGATTGTATAATAATTCCTCTTCAGCTTTTTCTTAATCATCATCATCATTTCGGCCGAAAGACGCCCACTGCTGGATATAGCACCCCCCATTATTGCCGTAATCGCCACGTCTGGTAGGCGGGTTGGTGATCGCAGTATGGTAGTAAAATGCATAGAGAACGCTGCTGCCCATTCTCTAGTAAGTCCCTTAGTCGCCTCCTACGAACCCACGGGAAGAGATGGAATGGTGCTATTCTTTTCGTCCGGCACCACACAAAACATTTTTACTTAATACCAGTATGTAACTCTTAAATATAGGTACTGTAGGTCCATTTTTTTTATTTTTCTCAATTAAATGAAGTAAATAATAAGGCGGTCCTTATAGAACAGTCTATCAGTGCCAAAGCACTTTTCCTGTTAAACCATTGGCATACATCAAACATTATTGCTGTTTCAAAGGTATGAATATCGGTAGAATTTATATATTGTCTTTACACGGTTGGCCTCACGATGCAAAAACAGCTTCCTATCAAGTGGATTTTCGGGCTGTTTGCCAACCTACCATTTGTCACCAAGTAATGTCACATTTCTTTTTCAATTTCAGATATCGGAAAACCGTTGCCAAATTTCGTACTTTCATGTATGATCAGTCAATGCGTCCACTGGAGCGCGCCGTGTGATGGACGGAGCACATGCTGCGTCACGGCGGCGCAAGACAACATGTCGTGGGCGCTGTATCTAGAAATAGAACTAGTTCTAAATGTACTTATAAGCTTACTGATTCTAGTATTCATATTAATCTGTCTTGTTTATTTTGTTTGTATAAATTATGTTACTTCGAAGGCACTTAAGGCAGTTTGATGAATAAACATGTTGATTTTAATCATAAGTTGGTAATTCAAACGTTTTGTTAGATGGTTGTTTGGAATTTTGATCGACTTTTACAATAATTTTGATTTTCAAAAGACTAAAGTCTTGAGTGAATATAACAGGTTTAAAGTAAAGTAATTTTTCTTATCTTGTTTTGAAACAATAATGTTGTCATTTAGGTCCAAAATGAATATTTTTGAATGATCATTTATGTAGACTAAATAAGTCTACTTTGGGCCTTAAAATTTTACTGTAAGCTGATTTTATCAATGAAAGTTACTTATGGACAAAAAGCTACTGAACGACGCTGTTAGGGGCTACTAAAAGTTTTAAAACCATTATGAAACGAATGATGTTGGTCTGAAATCGTTATGACGAACTTTCTTTAAATTACGGTCTTTGACTTTATTGGTTCTGAGCTTTTTGCATGACGTTACTACAAACGATTTTAGTTATGATTTCCATCGAGACTAAAATTAATTAAATCTGTTGGGCATGAAAAATATTTAATAATTGCAACATTTTTATAGGTTCAAGTGTGGTGTAGAATTAAATGAACTTTATTAATAAGAAAGAGGGGCTTGTGGCTAAGTGATAACAGCTGCACGGGTCGATCGATCAGGTTAAACTATGCTTGTCGCGGTGGGTTCCTGGATGAGTGACCATCTTTACATATCAACACCCCTCCGTGCCTCGGAAAGCACGTTAAGCCGTTGTTCCCGGTTGTCATTCGTTACGGTCGTCAGAAGCCCGAAAGTCTGACAACCAGACTTACCAAGGGGTAAAGTATCCAGGGGTGCGGGTTGTTCGAAAGAGATACCGCGGGCCCTGGCACATAAGCAACTGAGGGAACACGGGTGGGTTTTAGTCAGTAAAATTCTGAGACGCCCCTCCTGCTCTAACCAGAACGGGAGAAGTTACTAGATGATTTTTCCCACACAAAAAAGGGGGTATTGTATTACCGAGTAACTGGGTGTAGAGGTCAGATAGGCGCTCTATGTAAAATAATGGTACTCGGCTGCATCCGATATGAATGGAAGCTGACCCCAACATAGTTGGGAAAAGGCTAAGCAGATGATACGTTAATAACAAAGATTAACTAGTTGACAATTCCGAAGCATCTCAGCAAAAGAAATTAACATTAAGTTAGAAATATTTTCGCATTCCAGTAAACTTTCAAGCCAAAGGAACGTGATAATGAAATAGAAGGACAATGAAGTTAATTAAATAAAGAGTGCGAAATTGAGAACTTGGAAGAGAATTATAAGATTAACGGTTGGTGACTCCGTTTAGTGATTAAACGAGATACCAGAATTTTTTAAATTTATTTAGACAAGATATTCACAAAAATAATGAATCCTATTAATATTAGAAATGCGGAAGTTTGTATGATTGGATATTTAGATGTTTGGATGTTTGTTACTAAATCACACAACAACGGCAGTACAGATTTGGATGAAATTTGGCACACAAATAGATTATAAGCTGGAGTAACACATAGGATACTTTTAATCCCGATAATACGTTCCTGTGGGATCATTTTCAACCTCTACGCGGGCAAAGCCGCTGGTAAAAGCTAGTTAATTATAAATTTAAATTCTGAATTCGCCTTCAAGACTTCTCATATGAAACAGATTGTTATGATCACAAAAAAATATATACAGGGTGTAAGAGGAACGCTTCCGAAGCCAGAACGTAGGTTTACAATATACAACCTAAATGCAAACGGATACCAATAACCTTTCGTCTTAAATTGGTTATTTTGCATCAGTTTAAAACGTTTGACGCTTCTGTAATGTTTCTGCTTATTTTATTTTGGCGGCGGCTTTGCAAAGGATGCCTAGACCTAAACTCGCCGCCTGGACTTGGAGTGGTTTTAAATGTATTTAATCTCAAATATTGGTTCATTTAACTGTCCTCACAGCATAGTATACAAAAAATGCTAAAAAAATGGTAAAAATTGAAAAAAAACGTTTAGATTTTTTGATGGTACTGTATCGAGCATCACTAACTCTATCACCTGTCTTCGTTTTCGGTAATGTTTGCACCATTATATGTATTCAACCTTGAATCATCGATGCTCATGCGTAAATTATTTGAATTGAATCAATACTCTTATTGATGTTCATGATGTTCCTACCACCACAGGGTGACGCACAACCTATTATGGATTTAGTAAGTAATTCTGTAATGCGTCAATTTTTAATTCGGTAATTTTATTTTAAATATGCTGTTTCCTACAAAAGCACTATTTTTTTTTCTCAATCCATCGTTATGTACCTACGGAATCCATGGTAACAGGTTGCGCACTGGTGTCCCTGGCAGTATTTGTGCCCACACGGCCCTAACCGCCGCAGGAGACGCCCTGGGCGTCGGTCGGGAGTCCCAGGCTGATTCCCGGCCACCGTAGGCGCGGGCTTACGGACGGCGAGTAATGGGTAGCTCGCTGTCCGTTAAGGAACAAGCCCGGGTTGACAGCGCGTTGTGTTTCACGCGCGCCTCGATGAGATGTGGGGTCCGCAAGGGCCAATTCCTGCCAGGGGTGCGGATTGTTCGAAAGAGATACCGCGACCCCTGGTACCTAGGCAACTGAAGGAACACGGGTGGGTTTTAGTCAGTAAAAGTCTGACACGCCCTCCTGCTCCAACCAGAGCGGTAGAAGTTATTCGATGATAACCCACCCAAAAAGAAAATGTCCCTACCATCTGACTAATAGGAAGAAAATACATTTTGCCGCCGACTCCAAATAAATTGGTATGGGGCCTGCACCCTAATTGCATAACACACTATAAATTTAAAAAAGAATCATTTTGAAGGATATTGCTAATCCATTATTTCGTATGTTCGAAGATTGTTTTTGCTAAAAAACGTAAATAACGTAATGAATGTTGCTCAACAGTAAAATAGAAATCCATACCTACTGGTAGTGCTACCCGGTAGGAGAATAATAATTATGTGATGATAGGATGTTCAGGCCTATTTCTATCTTACCTGCATTTAGTAAAATATTTGAAAAGTTAATACTCAAGCAGTTGCTAAGACATTTTAATTTAAATAGCCTACTTCATGATGATCAATATGGCTTTACAAAAGGTCGTTCGACTACAGATGCGGGTGTTGCTCTGCTGAAACACATTTTTAACGCGTGGGAAAACTCGCAAAATGCTGTTGGAGTTTTTTGTGATCTCTCCAAAGCTTTTGATTGCGTGCACCATGACACGCTATTGCGTAAACTACGTCATTACGGTGTTCAAAACGAAGCTCTCAATGTAATAAGTTCTTATTTGCAAAATAGGCACCAATGTGTAGATGTTAATGGTGTGAAATCTTCCAGGCTACCAGTTCAGTTAGGTGTACCTCAAGGCTCAATACTAGGACCATTCTTATTCTTAGTGTATATTAATGACTTACCATACTATTTAAAGAGTATCTGTGACGTTGTGCTGTTTGCTGATGATACCTCTCTTATCTTTAAAGTAGACAGGAACAGACAAGATTTTGACGACGTAAACAGTGCACTTTCAATGGTTACGGATTGGTTTACCACAAATAACCTAGTTCTCAATGCCAAGAAAACGAAATGTATCAAGTTCGCCTTACCGAATGTTATGAATCTAGGACCTAACATCGTCTTAGAAAATGAGGTGCTTGAAACTGTAGACTCGGTAGTTTTTCTGGGCTTAACAGTAGATGCCAAACTTCAGTGGGGATTACATATTATATCAAGCCTAGCGGGAAGGCTCAGTTCGGCTGCCTACGCCGTCAGAAAAGTAAGACAATACACTGACGTTGATACAGCTCGGTTAGTTTATTTTAGTTATTTTCATAGTGTTATGTCCTACGGCATTCTGCTGTGGGGCAAAGCAGCTGACATTCAAAATATTTTTGTTCTTCAAAAACGAGCTGTTCGAGCCATTTACCAACTAGGTGCTAGAGTTTCTCTGAGAGATTTTTTTAAGGATATTGGGATTCTCACGGTTGCAACGCAATTCATCTTGGCCAATATCTTATATATCAGGCAAAATATACACTTGTATACTAAAAACAATGATATTCATAATATTAATACTAGAAATAAGGACAAACTACGTGTTCCCTTTCACCGGCTTCATAAGGTTCATAACTCTTTTGTTGGTCTTGGTATAACTTTTTATAACAAGCTCCCCTCTTCTTTGCTAGATTTGAATTTTAATGCGTTTAAAGTTAAAGTTAAATCCACCCTCTGTTCAAAGGCTTACTATTCTGTCAACGACTACTTAAACGATAATAATTGTTGGTCGCTGTGATTAACTCAAGACAATGTTCATGTTCTTTCACCAGTATTAGCTTGACTACTGACAGGTTATATAATTATATTAGTTCATGTGTTGGTTTATTTTATTTGCCTGTACTATGTTTTCAATGTTTTGTTGGTATATAAGCCTGTGCTAGCTGAGATATGGCAAATTTAATGTTTTTGTGTTTCGTAATGTTAATTACCCACTATTGTATAGAATCAAGTTCTTCTAACTTAACAGACAGCTGTGCTGCTGGGGAGTTTGTTGCGCCACTTCTTCTTCCCAGCTAAAGCACTAGGAAGTGGTGAAGGGTGGGCGTTTTGGGGGGACTGTCTTATGTAATTTTGACGTTCAAAAAGTGCTGACTCTCAGCCTAGTTTGAATAAATGACTTTTTGATTTTGATTTTGATAGTGTGCGGGACAAGCGATAAAACAGTGTACATAATAGAATAGTGTATATAAAGTGATACATAGACGCTCATAAGACAGTACAAAGTGAATAAGTTTACTATAATTTAATAATTCGTATTAGTTGTGTAACTGAGTACTAGGGGTAAGCAGTAGTTCAAGTGTTTATGTTATATTTTATATTGTCTTAGTTGATTTTATATTTTTCTTAGATAGTTCTTATTACATAGAGTCCGATTATATATAGTTTTACCTATGTAAAATTAATAAAGTTAGCAAAAAACGCAAATAATGTAGCGCGGTCCTCGTTACGGTAAAGGGTCGAGGTATTTAAGTTAAAAATGTCCAATATAGTGCCTCGCTCTGATTGGTTGATGTTTTGCGCGCGTTTTTTTATAATATTGTGCCTATCCCTAATTAGCTGACGCCTTTACCCGCGCTTTTTTGTAATTATGATTGGTCAAATCGATATTTTAAATCCTTGCAAAATTGTATAAAATAGGAACATTTTTGTCATTCGACACATTCAGCGGCGAACTACCTAGAACAAAGTACTCCAAATATAGAAGCAAGAAGTCTCCAGTGGTTTCATTCCCCGCCAACCCAGCACACAAATGCGGCTATAGGCCACATTTAATGGTCCTTCGAACACGGATACTGCGGGGAAGAATTACCTGAAGATTACTACAGCATCACAGAGAAGATTTCTCAAGAGAATAGAAGAGTACTTTCAAGATTCGAAGAAAATCAGCTGACAGCATGCCAGTTACGCGCTCCGTGGGTAGGGGCCGCAAGCCGTCGGGAGAACAGAAGCCGTCGTCGTCCGAGACCACTACCTCGGCGACCGGTACCAGCGCGGAAGCCAGCACGGAATCGACAGTTACAGGGACGACCGCCACGGAAACTTCGGAACAGACAGACAACTCCGCGGCAACCGAGCCAACCACCGTGACTTCCGCGACCGCCAGAACCTCCTCGACCGCCACCGCCTCCGCCACAGCCGCCAGCGCCGCTGCCCCCTCCGTAACCCCGTCCACTGCGACGACACTAACTACGGGTGCGAAGGACAAACAGCTGATGAAGCCGCCCGCTACTGTCATCAATAGTGAAACTCGTCAAGAAACAGAAACCTCTACAGTGAAGCGAGTTATGAAGAACACCGCCGGTCCATCGAAGCCGACTGGACTACAGGATCTCCGCCCTCCTAGCAACAAGGGAGGAGAGGGAGGATCTATCTACAGCAGAACAAAGCAACTCAAGCTTGCGAAGGCGAGAGAAGATTTACTACGCCTTCAAGTGAAACTAGCCGCAGCACGCCTAGCTACATTGGAGAAAGAAGACTCAGAAGAGGAAGAAGATGACGTCTCCCTCTACTCGAAGTCAGAAGTTAACGCAAGAGTGGACAACTGGTTGGAGAATCAAGTGAATCGTCCGGTGTTAGCGATCACCAACGAACCACACTGCCCCCCAGAAGAACCAACGGTCGTCCGCACAGAAGAACCAATGCCAGCGAAGCATGAAGAAACACGTCAGTCACCGGCGGGAGGTCAAACCGACTTAGCCCTCCTAGCTGAAGCCATCACCCGGGCTGTCAGCGCCGCTCAACGACCCAAGTTCGTCGAGTTACCGATCTTCAGTGGGTCCCATCAGGAGTGGCTACCATTCCGCGCCGCCTACTACGAGACAGAAGCAATGTTCAGCACAGTTGAAAATACGAATCGACTCAGAAGAAACCTGAAAGGAAAGGCCAAAGAAGCGGTTGAAGGTCTTCTGATAACCAACGCGCATCCAGCTGAAGTGATGAAGACTTTGGAGTCAAGATTCGGAAGACCAGAAGCAATAGCTATGATGGAGATGGAGACGCTTCGAGGTCTGCCGCGCCTTACTGAGTCACCAAGGGACATCTGCATATTCGCCACGAAGGTCTCCAACGTAGTGGCGACATTGAAGACTATGGGTTGTTTCAACTACATGTACAACCCTGAACTCGCGAAGACAATAGTGGACAAACTGACGCCGACTCTGCGATACAGATACTACGATTTCTCAGCCACGCAACCACGCGAAGATCCTTGCCTCATCAAGATAGAAAAGTTCTTCAAAAGGGAAGCGGAGCTGTGCGGACCTTACGCGCTGCCTGAACAGATGGCAGCACTTACTACGGCCGCTTCACAAAAGAAGACACAAAGGGTCAACAACGTGACTGAGAAGACACAAGCAACGAAGTGCTTCATATGTGAAGATAAGGGGCACACCAATGCAACAGAATGCGAAGAGTTCAAGAAGTTAGATGCAAACGCAAGATGGGACATGGCCAAATCCAAACGTCTCTGCTTCAGATGTCTTCGCTACAGAAACAAGACACACAACTGCAAACCCAAGTCATGTGGTGTCAACGGCTGCAAGTACTCTCATAACAAGATGCTGCACTATGAAAAGAAGACAGAGAAGGCAGAAGCAAAAGAAGAGCCCACAGAAGTCATCAACTCAACTTGGACAGTCAAGAAGCAATCGTTCCTGAAGATCCTTCCAATCCAGGTGAAGGGACCGAAAGGAGATGTCAACACCTTCGCATTGATGGACGACGGGTCAACAGTCACTCTCATCGACGACAGCGTGGTAAAGAGCGTCGGAGCAACAGGACCCATAGATCCACTGAAGATTGAAACCATCAATGACATGAAGGCATCAGAGTCAGCATCCAGAAGAGTCACCATCAAGCTGAAGGGGCTCAACGATCACGAAGAGCAAATACAAGCACGTACAGTGAAGAACCTGCAAGTCTCGTCTCAACGGGTTCCACAAGAACTAGTGGAAGGGTGTCAACACCTATCTGACATCCGAGGACATCTCACATATGCTAATGCGAAGCCACGAGTTCTCATCGGTCAAGACAACTGGCATCTTCTGCTGACGTCGGAAGTAAGAAGAGGAGACAAGAACCACCCAGTGGCATCTCTCACGCCGCTAGGTTGGGTACTCCACGGCAGCCAGACACGAACCTTCGGGAAGCAGATCGATTTCGTGTCACACATCACAGAAGATCCAGAAGAGAATTTAGAAAACCTCGTGAAGCAATATTTCGAGATGGACGCGCTCTGCATAAACCCCAAGAAACCGAAGACTGACCCAGAAGAACGAGCACTTCGTATTCTGGAGAAAACCACCACGAAAATAGAAGAAAGAAGATTCCAGACCGGTCTTCTCTGGCGTAAAGAAGATGTCAAATTCCCAGACAACTACGAAAACTCACTGAAGAGGCTCTTCAATATAGAGAAAAAGATTGATCGTGAACCCGCATTGAAGAAGAAGTACGTCGAACAGATGGACGCTCTTATTGCAAAGGGGTACGCTGAACCTGCCCCGAAACAGAAGACAGCTGACAAGACTTGGTACTTACCTCACTTTGCGGTAGTCAACCCGATGAAACCAGAGAAACTCCGGGTAGTACACGATGCCGCGGCCAAGACCAAAGGGGTGGCACTCAATGACATGCTACTCAAAGGCCCTGATCTACTACAGTCACTACCAGGCGTCGTCATGCGGTTTCGACAACACATTGTCGCAGTTACAGCGGACATCAAAGAGATGTTCATGCAAGTCAAGCTGCGAACAGAAGATAGAGATACACTGCGGTACTTATGGCGCGGGGATCGACGAGACGACCAACCTCCAGAAGAGTACAGAATGACGTCGTTAATCTTCGGAGCATCGAGTTCCCCTTCGACAGCAATCTACGTAAAGAACATGAACGCCAAACAGCACGAGAAAACTCACCCAGAAGCCGCAGCTGCTATCATACAGAAGCATTACGTCGACGACTACTTAGATAGCTTCAGAAACCTCGAAGAAGCCAAACGCATCACGAAGAGTGTGCGAGAGGTACACATGAAGGCCAGCTTCGAGTTGAAACAATGGAAATCGAACTCAGCGTCACTCCTAGAATCACTTGGAGAAGACAACCAGACAGAAGACATGGAACTCTACAGAACAGAAGAAAAGACTGAACGAGTCTTGGGTGTCATCTGGAAAATCAACTCAGACGAGCTCACCTTCAACCTCAACTTAGCCAGAATACCTTCCACACTCATAGAAGGTAAACAACCGACAAAAAGGGAAGCACTAAGAATAGTGATGTCACTCTTCGACCCACTCGGGTTCGCTTCGCCTGTCACAATCAGGGCGAAACAACTCCTCCAGGAAGTTTGGCGCAGAGGAACAGCTTGGGATGACAAGATCGACGAAGACCTGGCAGAGCAGTGGGAAATGTGGATGGGGCATCTGAAGAACCTCCAAGAAGTAGCAATCCCGCGGCAATATCTCCACTACAGCGACGCCGCCTCCCTAGAACTCCACGTCTTCAGTGATGCCAGCGAGTCAGCCTACTCTGCAGTCCTCTTCTGGAGAGCAGTGATGACAGACGGTGAGGTCGGCCTATCCCTCATCATAGCCAAAGCAAAGGTGGCACCTTTGAAGTTGACGTCGATCCCAAGATTGGAGCTACAGGCAGCCGTCATGGGAACTAGACTCGCAGAGACAGTGGTCGAAGAGCTCGAGAGGAAGCCTGACCGCAAAGTGTTCTGGACAGACAGCAAGACGGTACTAACCTGGATAAGAACAGGGTCACGTTCATACAAACCCTACGTGGCTCATCGTCTAGCAGCAATAGAAGAGAGTTCCAAGGTCAACGACTGGCGCTGGGTTCCGACAAAGCTGAACGTGGCGGACGACGCCACTCGAGACGTACCATCAACATTCGACAGACATCATCGATGGTTCAAAGGGCCGGACTTCTTATACCAAACTGAAGATTCTTGGCCGACAGAGACCGCAAGGACAACACCAGAAGAGCCTTCCGATGAAGAGAAGACGCATTACGTGAGCGACAAGGGAAGACTGAAGCTCGCAGAGGGTCTGCCTGATCCAACTACGTTCTCCAACTGGGATCGACTTCGATACTCAACAGCACGTGTTCTGCAGTTTATTCAACTCTGCAGAGCCACCAAACATAGAGTCAACTACAGAAGAACGAAGAAGAACAAAGAAGCAGATCCCACCTGGAAGAAGAACAAGGCTACAGTTAAACAACAGGCGCCCACGATGGCAAAGTCATCACAAGGAGGAAAGAAGCGGCTACCAGTCACAGCCGAGCAGCTCAAGACAGCCGAAGAACTCCTGATGCGGTCCTCTCAAGAAGAATCCTTCGCAGAAGAAATAGATAGTCTGAACAACGGGAAACCGATCAACAAAGAAAGCCGCCTTCACCAGCTCAGCGTCGAGTCCATAAACGGCGCACTGAGACTCAGAAGCCGTATTCGAGCGGTCCAGGACGTGAAGGAAGAATCCAAGAACCCGCTGGTAATCGACGGTGATCATCCTACGGTCAAGCTCTGGGTACAGGCTGTACATCGACAACTCCATCACGCTGGTGTAGAAGCCACAGTAAACGAGTGCAGGCAACAGTATTGGGTACTACGACTGCGCCCTATCACACGCACAATACTGCGAACATGCCTATTCTGTAGAATGAAGACACAAGTACCGCCGCATCCAAGAACCGGGGACCTACCAGCGTGTCGTTTAGCTCATCACAAGCGACCCTTCACCTTCACTGGGGTCGACTACTTCGGACCTCTCTCAGTGACCGTCGGACGAACTCGACAAAAAAGATATGTGGCCATCTTCACATGTCTCACGATGCGAGCCATACATCTGGAAGTCGCCGGCTCGCTTAGCGCCGACTCCGCGGTGATGGCAGTTAGAAGAATGATCGCACGAAGAGGTTGCCCAACTGAAATATGGTCGGATAACGGCACCAACCTGAAGGCCGCCGACAAGGAACTACGACAGGCGATCGACGCGGCGACTGCAGAAGAAGCAGCGAAGAGGACCATCTCCTGGCGCTACATACCGCCTGGAGCTCCGTTTATGGGCGGAGCCTGGGAGCGAATGGTTCGCTCCGTCAAAACGGCTCTCACCGCGACGTTACATGAGCGTCATCCGACAGAAGAGGTCCTCACGACTCTACTAGCAGAAGTAGAGAATACAGTTAACAGTCGTCCGCTGACTCATGTCTCAGTCAGCCCAGAAGATCCAGAAGCCCTAACTCCCAATCACTTCTTGTTGGGAGGGCCAGGGCGCGTACCACAACCAGGCACTTTCAACGAACAAGACACCCTTTCACGATCCAGCTGGCGAGCCGCGCAGAGGCTAGCGGACATCTTCTGGCTACGCTGGGTGAAGGAGTACCTACCTGAGCTCCAACACCGGCGGGAGCCCCATGGACGAGGTCAAGCAGTGCAGGTCAACGATCTCGTGCAAATCGTCGACCCGAACCTTCCCCGCAACGTGTGGATCCGTGGAAGAGTCGTCGCTACGTACCCAGGCCCCGACAACGTCGTGCGGACGGTGGACGTGCAGACCAAGGGAGGTGTTCTGCGCCGGCCAGTAAGGAAGCTAGTGATCCTGCCCCTGACTACAAGCAACGAGCCCGCACCGGAAGTTGATACGACGCGGTCGCACGGCGGGAGTGATGTGCGGGACAAGCGATAAAACAGTGTACATAATAGAATAGTGTATATAAAGTGATACATAGACGCTCATAAGACAGTACAAAGTGAATAAGTTTACTATAATTTAATAATTCGTATTAGTTGTGTAACTGAGTACTAGGGGTAAGCAGTAGTTCAAGTGTTTATGTTATATTTTATATTGTCTTAGTTGATTTTATATTTTTCTTAGATAGTTCTTATTACATAGAGTCCGATTATATATAGTTTTACCTATGTAAAATTAATAAAGTTAGCAAAAAACGCAAATAATGTAGCGCGGTCCTCGTTACGGTAAAGGGTCGAGGTATTTAAGTTAAAAATGTCCAATATAGTGCCTCGCTCTGATTGGTTGATGTTTTGCGCGCGTTTTTTTATAATATTGTGCCTATCCCTAATTAGCTGACGCCTTTACCCGCGCTTTTTTGTAATTATGATTGGTCAAATCGATATTTTAAATCCTTGCAAAATTGTATAAAATAGGAACATTTTTGTCATTCGACACATTCAGCGGCGAACTACCTAGAACAAAGTACTCCAAATATAGAAGCAAGAAGTCTCCAGTGGTTTCATTCCCCGCCAACCCAGCACACAAATGCGGCTATAGGCCACAGATAGTAACTATTTGATGATGATATTTATGTTTAATAAGCCAATATTTCCGATGTTGACTCATCTCACTATAATTCCAACAGAGTACGACTTAAATAAAATTGTAGTGCTGATCTACGTCTCTTTCAAAAACCCTCCAAGAAATGACACCTTTCTTTAACCTAGAATCAATAGCGTTGATCCCAAAGTTTGACAACATAATCACCTTTGATTTGATTTGTATCTGAGAGCTGAAAACCTGTTCAAATAAACCTAATTGAATTTAAAAGCTCAAGATTTTTGGACAGAAAAGTTCTGTAAACCATTTGAAACAAATTTTCGTCAAGATAAAAGGTCTTTTCGTGGAGCCAGGAGTTTGTTTGCTGGTAACCTCTAAGTGATTTCGAGTATTTTTGAATGAAACACTGATTGCCTCTTACATTCAAAGTTTGGTTAACGAAGTGGGTAAATAGGATTGAGTTTGCAATTAATGTTTCGTAACTTGATTTTGGAGGGTAGTTGCATTGGGAAGGCAAACATTCTTTATAGGGTTGTACTGTCTCTGAATAGAAATACTTTTGCTTTACAGAGTCTCACTCCGCAGACCCACAAGTTTGCCTTTCTGTAATCGGTAATTACTAACCCACTTCAAAAAGAAGGATGTTATCATAAATTCGACATGTTTTTTTATGTAACTTCGGGGATTTCTCCTTCATATATAAACAGATTTGCAAAATTCTTTTTTGTTCATTCTCTTCTCTATTTCGAAATGGTCCCATTTAAATTTCATACAGATCTGATGATGCGTTGCGGAGACAGACAACGGAACTCTTCAAAAAATAACAGCGAATCAACCGCGATTGCTGCAATCGCATAAATATGCATTGTTTTGACGCCAAGGTTGATGAAATTTCGAATTGATGTGGGGTTTAACTAAAAAGTGAAAAATAATATATTTTAACTTCCGTATTTTTCCGGAAGTCTTTTGTTTTTTATATTATACGTTAACTAGCGGAGGTTATGCTCGGAGTTTCCCTACGTGATCGAATCAGGAATGAAGAGATCTGCAGGAGAACCAAGGCAACCGACATAGCCCGAAGAATTGCCAAACTTAAGTGGCAGTGGGCAGGGCACATTGCTCGCAGAACATATGGCCGATAGGGCTGAAAGGTTCTGGAGTGGCGACCACGGCGGAAGACGTAGCGTTGGAAGGCCTCCCACAAGATGGACGAATGACCTTGTGAAGACCGCAGGAATCCGCTGGATGCGAGAAGCGCAGAACCGGTCGAAGTGGAGTAGCTTGGGGGTGGCTATGTCCATCAGTGGACGACTTTCGGCTGAAGTGATGATGATGATGAGGAGAAGAAGCCTGTGTCCTAGCAGTGGGAACATTATCGGCTGATAATACAGTACATGAGATAAAATAATTTGGCTTGAAGTGGATGCACTATGGTAGCCCGTTATTGCAATTTGCAGGACAGTGGTAGGTTGTTTGTTGATGAAAATATGATCGCAACCGTAACAAATACGGCTTTTTAGAATTATATTAGGCACTTAAAATCATCAATACAATCCTCTCAGTGATATGTACAGGTAGATATACAGTATCCAGTGTGCAAACTGTAACCATGAATTTAGCATATCATGCAGCGAAAGAAAGCCCCCGCCGCAGAAATTTTTCGTCGGTTATACAAAAAAATCAGCTGTATCATAGAAAATTGCAATGCCTACGTGGTCAAAATGTAAGGAACAGCTGATTTATTTTTGTATAACCGACGAAAAATTTCTGCGTTGCGGGGTCTAGAATGATATGCTGAATTCATGGTTATAGTTTGCGCACTGATTAAAAACTTATCCTGAATACAATAAAAACAAAGAGAAAAGAATCACATTGCATCAAACAATTCATTCGCATCGCTGTCAATGGAAAAAGTGCCCAAAAGGCTGGCAGCATTGCCACGTTGTATGGCGATGCTGATTCTTTGGCCAATGAATAAGCCAGCCCTCTGGTCACGTTGAGAGTCAACTAACTGCTTGGTGATGTCTCGAAAAACCAATTGAGCACTCGGGCCCCATGGCCCCCCATGTTTCAACCCCAAATAGCTCGAATATGTACCTCTCAATAATATTGGAATATTTTCGCCGTTTGAGGTTTTGCGGACCTGCAGCAGCCGCCCCAGCACACCCCGTCGTACTAGGAAGACGAGATGGCACACTCAAGGTCTGCCTAACGTCCGGGGCATTATGGTCATTCCATCTTTATGAATAAACACGTTTTTCAAAAAAAAAAAACGAAAGACTTCCAAAAAAACACTACAAAGTGAAAAATAACTTTAATTTCGGAAGGGTGTTCGGTCTTTGGATATTTGATTTATTTTTTTGTCACCGTCTTCCGAAATTAAAATTATTTTTCACTTTATAGTGTTTTTTTGGAAGTCGGTTGTTTTCTTAAGTTTTTATTGTTCACTTTTTAGTTAATTTAGTCATCCTTGGGGTCAAAAAATGGATATTTATGCGATAGCAGCAATCGCGGTTTATTTGCTGACATTTTTGAGGAGTTCCCGTTTTCTGTCTCCGAAAATCATCATAAGATCTATATGAAATGTAAATGGGACAATTTCGAAATAGAGTTTATTTCGAAATTGTCCCATTTAAATTTCGAACAAAAAAGAACTTTGCAAATCCGTTTATATATGACGGAGTTATGCCCGAACATACATAAAAAAATACGCTTTCTATTTCTACGCAGAATAGACACAGCTCTTTCTATACAAAGTGACATTTCGTTTCTCCATTTTTGACATCGCACCGTAGAAATCCTTCTACAATCTGCCATTTTATCTTTCGTTTCTAACGATCTTTGTCTGGGTCCGTTTTTAAGTAGACTATTTCAGAAGAAAGTTTTCTTCTCAAACTGTCGAAATCACGCTGACAACAAACTTTCTAGTCGATGGCCATAAAACGGTTATCTACAAAATAATGATTCATTTTGAACGCATAACTGCGATAATTAATAGAAGATCAAGATTATCTTCTCCTATTGTACACCATACAGTTAATAGTTATGTGTATTCTTCCGTCGACAAGTCGGTGCTCGTGCTCAGCCTGCTAAAATCTATGTATATTCATCCAAAATTAAACATTATTAGTAACGATTGCTATCATAACCACCGTGCAGGAGTACGAAGTAAATTAATCCTCTCTGCCTTTGTATTAACGTCAACCCTTTTCAAACCGGCCCAGGAGTCAGAGACACGTGGTATTGACAGATTGAGAATAGCTATTCATAATAGATTCAATGACAATTTTGTACCAAATTCTTATTTTACAACATTTCATAGAAATGATTGTCCATCTCATGAGTGAATCACTTTTTTTTTTGATATGTCGACATGCCAAACTTTGCTTGTATTGCAGGCAAGGATCTACAATGTATTAACAGTGAGCGTGAGGAAAAACGAATTTAAAGAAGTTATACTTAATAAAAAATAAAAAAAACTGAAAAATCACGCGTTTGTAGTTAGCAGAACTAAGAAATAGATAAAAAAATCTAAAAGAACACGCTTTAAAAACGCAACTAAACAGCAGGAAATATTATGTAGACGATGCTAATATTCTTGCACATCTTTCACGTAACGCAGATCCATTTGTATTGTCTTTGGTCCCTAGCCCCGACATCAGCAAGCAATGGACCAAATTAAAAAGCTTTTTCTTTCTGAACACGGGGCTTTTGGCTACTTTGTATATGTCCAATTTATGTACTTTTTTGTTGTAATGTGCGTTTTGTTATTTTTTAATTTTTATTTATTTATACTTCTCGCACACAAAAAAGGTACAAAGGCGGACTTAATGCCTTAGGCATTCTCTATCAGTAAACCAAGGGTGGTGCAGAGATTAGACGGCAGGTGCCTGTCTTTCTTAGTAAAAAACATATTCCGGAATTCCAGAAACGCACAGCACCAAACAACCCAATTAGAATAATTATGTATATACCGTAATATAGTATTATGGATAAAACATTGTTTATTTATTGAATAAGTTATGCTCATTGCGGGAAAAAACGGTAGTCAAATAAAAATCTGCGAATGGACACAATTGCACGTCTAGCGTAGTAGGTTCATCGTCCATTTTAGTTCGTTTTGACTGCACAGCGAAAATATTACTGTAATATACGTACTTTTGTTTATTTTTGGGATAAAAATTACACACTGTATATACAATAAATAAATCATCATCATCGTTATCACCATCATCATTTCAGCCGAAAGACGTCCACTGCTGGACATAGGCCTCCCCCAAGCATCGTCACTTCAACCGGTTCTGTGCTTCTCGTATCCAGCGAATTCCTGCGGCCTTCTCCAGGTCATCGATCCACCTTGTGGGAGGCCTTCCAACGCCTTATACAAGGGAAGACCTCATTATAATTGCTTTCAAGAAGAAAAAATTGAAACAAAACCATTTTTTGTCATCGTGTAAACATGAATTATATAAACAATTATCTTGTAAGTAATTTGATTCCTTGAAATATATATTACGAGTACGTTCCTTCAAATTCAATTTATCTATGAAAAAAACTTTTGATAGAAATGAAACGACCCAAATAGGTATACTTTTTATTGCCAATAATTTTCATTGCCTCGTCCTTAATAGATATTTCTTATTTTTTATCGTCTCTCAATTACCGATAAAAGTTTAGTTTTAATAAAACGTCTGTGATGTAAACAATATTTTAGCATCTAATTGAACTTCCAAAACGAGTAATTTTGTGTAACGTTATTATACAGAATTACTTTTAGTGCTAAAACTGTTTTGGTTGCTAGGCAAGCATGTTTCATGAATAGTACGATACGTATGTTAGTGGTAAAAATACCGGTATAATCTGGCCTCTAATTTTATTATAGTATTTTTACGTCAGTTTCCTTGTGGTGACTAAGTAGTACCCACAAGTAAAGCACGCATTCCCACAATAAAGTATACTTCATAAGCAACTTATAACGTTCCCAATACTAGGTACTTCCCGATACACTACTCTGTGAGAGTTAGTGGGCCATAATCCACCACGCGGGCCCAGCGGGCTTAAAAACACCACATTCAGAAATTCCTCTAAAAGTGATTCATTTCCTGAATCCCTATGACTGCTATTCGACAATTACCTTCAATAAATCAATTCATAATTTGTAGACCATTTTAGGAATCTCCATACAAAAATGATGAATTGAATATGAATTGTCAGTTTGTGAGCATTAAACAATTTGCAATAAGGTTCAAAATATTTTCCAATGATGATTCTGCCAAAGCGGCCTTTTGGTTAGTAGATGTCTCATGTCTCCGAATTTTTGGATCTAGTGGTGGTTGGCTCATGCTGGTTTCTTCACGATGTTCCTTCACCATTTTGACAGCAGTGGAGATGAGAGAAATTATACAAAGTAATGCGTGAATCACGAAAGTTGGCTTTTACCACTGAGCCACCATTGCTCTCTTAGGCGATTCACACACTAAAAACGCACCACGCAACGGGACGTAGATAACACGCTCCCGCGTGTGATTATTTTCATACAAATTTAGTAAAAACGCTGGAACGCACGCACGGAGAATTTGGCTCGTTTCACGCACCCCGGAGCGTCGTGCGTAGCAGCGTGTGATCCGCCTTAAAGTATACTAAAAAGTATAAAAGATACTTAAACCTAACAAAATATTGAATGGCAAAAAACATTACATAACTTTATATGTACATAGGTATCTGAAGGCTCAGAGAATAATGTAGTGACATCTGGAAGCATCTCATAAGCTCCGTACCAGACATGACGTTAATAAAGGCATCCCTTTGCTATGTTATTAAATATTATTATGATGTTATTTAGGATTCCGTGGATGAAGAAACGTCTTGTGTCGAGTGTATTTCTTTTAAGTACTTTATTTTTCATGTGCATGAGTTATAATGGACTGTGCATGTTGGTATGGGAACGATTATCAATAGCAAAGAAATGTTACAAAAAAAAATGTTGCCGATGGGACTTTCGTCTGTGACTGTTTTATGTGATGTTATTTGTTTTTGTGCTAATTACTTCATCACCGCTACAATGATACTTAGATGCTGTCCGTTAGGACAAAGCCGCTCCAAGCTCCGCTCAAAGCTGCAATGGCTCTTTCTTCAAAAGGCCCTTCCAGACATTGCCCTGCATTGTTAGACTCACAAAAAATTCAAATTATTATAATGTTTGGACTTTAAAAGAGACCATGACCTCTGAGTTTGTTTTGGCTTTGCTTCTCAGGGAACAGTCAGCTAGGAAATGCGCCATCTAGTTTTTAAAATATTAACCAACAAAATATTGACGTGTAAAAGTGTCTTCTAAGATCTACATAAATAAACATTTCATTTCATTTCACTCAAAATCAATGGAAAGAAACATCGCGAGGAAACCGGAAAAAATAATTTCCGGTGAAAATGTCCTAGCACCAAAAATGTTAAGACGTGTGGCATGCACTAATACGGACTGGATTGAAGTGATAGATTACGGCTTACGGCTCAATCTTCTTACAGAAAGGAAACCTGTGTCCCAGCAACATTTAAGACTTATCAAACCTTGATTATGCAAGGTTCATATTGCTGAGAATTTAACGGAAAAAACTTAATTTATCGTAGGTTAAATGAAAACAAAAAGAAAAGAAAACGAAAGAAATACAAACATAATAAATTGCAAGTACGAAGTCATAAAATTCCATTCTAATAATATTAACAAGATAGTTATAACAAGTTCATCTTACAAAAAATAATACATACAATAATAGCTACAATAATAATTTTATACACTTAAAAGAAATTTCGCAACACTGGGTACGGAAATGCTAAAAAAAAAGAGTACCACTAGCACCTGTCTTCCTGTTTTTCTGTCTTGCATAATAAAATGCAAAGGTTTTATACGTTTTTGACGTATCATTAAAATTTCTTTAATGTATCATCTTCATCATTTGAGGCGAAAGATGTTCACTTCTGGGCATAGGCCTCCCTCAAGCACTACCACTTCGACCGGTTCTGTTCTGTGTGTCTGGTTCGTTTTGTGAATGACATCTTGCAGGCATCAACCTATGAGATTGTCGGTTGTTTAAACGGACTTGCCTGTAATAACCTTAATAAATTAAGGGTTCCAGCCAGGGCTTAAAAACATAAAACTAGATTGACTGGTCGCTAAGGGCTTTCCCTTTGTGGTACGACCCTCTGCTTAGGGCATCGCTGGTAGGCAGGAAGGGACAGGCTAGATCAGACTGAACGGTATCCGGTTCAGTGATGTGCTTACATTTATAACCCTTTAAACCACGTTTATTTATAAACGTCGATTGAAGTTAAGGGATGTTCAAACGTCAAAAATGTTTGGTAAAACAGTTGCTAGTCATTACTGTGTAAGTTAGTTTACTATTATCGAATGTATATTGTACGTACACATGTATACTATCTGAATGGTCGTGAAAAAGGAATCAAAATCCGTTAACGCGGTCACACAGATAAGGATAGATTGTGTCAGGAATGATATAAAAGAGAAGGCAGTGAATGATAGCGTGACGGCTGACAGGAGAGAATGGAAGAACAAAAGTCTTGCGCCGACCCCAAGTAACATGTGACAAGGGAAGAAAGATGATGAAAGTCTTTCTAGATCAAAGAATTCCGACCCAAGGTCATTATCATCTTCTTGACCTGATGCCAATATATTTGGAGTAGGCGCAACTCGTCTTTTTTTCCAAACATCTACATTCTGATCCATTAAACGTCGGCCTTGATTAATCACTACATATTATAAAACAAAGTGCCCCGCCGCGTCTGTCTGTCTGTTCGCGATATGCTCAAAAACTCCTGAATGGATTTTCATGTGGTTTTCACCAAGAGGAAGGGTGGAAGGTTCAGGTGTATAATTTGTTAAGGTTTTGTTGAAATTGATTAACGCAGGCAAAAGCTAGTAAAATATAGTTTTGCAATTCTTATATGGAACCCAAACAATAATCTTTCTAAATCATGAATCGCGTTGTTTTTCTGAGGGATTGCTCTGAGCTTAATGGACAGATTTTAATAATGTTTTCCTCTTCTTGAATGACAGATAGTTCAGCCAAGGTCGAGACTTATAATGTATCTACATTGGTATAAGCCGGTTAATGTTTAGTTGTTTTCGTATTTTCGCCTTTCAGCATAGAACGAGAATGAAAGTTATTCGAAAATACCTTTTTTAGTTTATATTATGGTGATAAATCTTTCACATTACAAAATTTTGCCTTTTTTGTGGGTTTTCTGGTAAAGATTTATATCAAGTAGCTAAGTCCCACAGGAACGTTCTACCTAAAAACATAAAGCACACAACACAGAAAAATAGATAAAGGTAGGCACAAAGGTAGTGGTCCAATCCCAAAATCCAGATCTACTGGGCAGTTTGACAACTAATCCATCAAGCCTCAATAAATTCTATTAACGATAATCTTCAAAGATTCTCACTTAAATACAAATCCCATCCCACTCACAAGAAACTAATTACCTACATAAAGTTATAAACTCAAATAAACACGGGAACAAAATCCAATCTTCCCCGAGATTACTAATTCAACGCAAACAAGCTGTTTACTCAAACCCAGAACCACATGTACTTACATCAAAGTCATGAAGTTACGGAGTGACAAATAAACAAAAGTTAATTCATTATCGCAGGCGTAAACTGCACCGGTGGGTACCAGCAGTTTGTTAGTTCCAAACTTTGCAGATGGTATAAGAGTAACAGAGACAGGCATAGAAAAAGATGATGTCGCAGATAGAGATGACGATAAAGACGTAACGAGGTTAAAAGTTAAGAATCTAGGGACAGTATTAAAGCGAAATGGGGCAAGGGTTCGCGAGAAAAATGTTGCTCAAGGCGTTAATTTAGAAAAAAAATTTAGTTTTTGTCGCTCTAATATTTACGTAATCTGGGCTTGATAAGCAAGGTCTTAGATTTTTTTCAGGGTTTAAGAAGATTTGAGATTTTCGTCTGAATATACATTTCAGGCAGAACGGATTAACGTCAAGGGAAAATGTGAAGAAAAAATGTAGACTTCATCGATCTGAAATCGTCAAAACGTAGTGAACTGGGTGTGGTTATTATTGCTTGTTTCAAGGATTGTGAGAACATATTTAAAGCAATAGAAAAATGACAGGATTTAGATATATTTCTTCATTTTCAAATCGTCGTCTTTTACCCTAAATTTTTCCTCTACCGTATGTTTATAACCAGTTTATACTATTCTCATTCCTATAACGTGTGTGAGTATTTCCATCAAGTCGCGTACAATAAAGTTAAACAATTCGATAGAATTGTTAGCCCTTAGATATAAGGGCTACTTAAAAATACCTTTGCTTCGTAATTCAGTCAGCTCTTAAAACGAAGTTCAGTCAACTGCCAAAGTTTAACCGCATTAATCAGGCGACCGTTAAAAATTACAAAGGAAATTACTTCTGTAATTGTGACGAGTCGCGCTTATCCCGACCGACGCCGGTAAGTAACGAGCGTTTGGGAAATTACAAATATAATTGGTGAAATTTTGCAGCTTTGGGTTTCTTAGAACTCGAATAACATTGGTATTTTAGAAAGATGACCCAGTTATTTATTAACAATTTGTGCGTTTGCAATGGGATTTGATTCTTTTCTTTTTTAGACAGATTTTTCTCTCGTATCGTTACGGTGAGTGGGACTGCAGGATTGTTATTTATATACATATAAGGTTTCCGTGAGTAGCCCAGAGTTTGGATGTGTACTCGATTGGTGGCTGTAGGCTCGTCTCCTCTCCTATTACACGAAAATCGTGTGTTCTCCTTTGTGTACGCCGTCGGTTGAGACTAGTCATCTCCTAACCTCCAGGACTTATTTTTAATCTTATATTTAAAATTGTTTATTATTACTTTTACGCTGTTCTCACATATAGAAGCAACAAAAATAATGTGCCCCAGATTTTGTAATACCTAACTTGATTTTAAAGAGTGTCCTTGGTGTTTCTTGCCCGTTCTTCTCCATAGATTTTGGAATGGGCGACTAGCTTCAACTTTCCAACTGATCGACTTTTTGACAATTCAAAAGTGCCTGTAAATGGCTTAATTGAAATAAATGCTTTGAAGTTAAGTTTGAGTTTTGAGTTTTGGAATTCAGACAAGATAATTATACATACATAAACTCACGACTTCTTACCATGGGGGTAGGCAAAAACGCCAATTGCTTCGATCCTTACGATCCTTTTGCCTCGTGTACGTTCATACATCTGCTCACGCACGCCGGTTGCAAGTACCTGACCTTTTTGAAGAACATTACCAATAAATTCACTACCTAGATAGCCTCGTAGGGCAACCCCTTCCGGCGTTTCCACTTCAGACAAGATTTTATGTATTAAATATCCTTTGTTACAAGAAAATGCCCGGACCAGATTCGAGTATATTTATATGTGGATCGATTGGCAGTGTGAAACATCATAGGGCTGGAAAGACGTGACAACTTAGATTAGGACCAAAAGAAAAATATGATGGAAAAAGACATGCTGCGCCGACCCCTGGTATTTGGGTGATAAATAGCGATGTTACCTTTTATATACTTAAATACTGTACTCTTTAAATAATGTAACTTTTTGTAAATTTATGTAATTTACCTGGCGTGTTGGTCTCCTACACATTCTCTGCCTAAGCAGAAGTAGAAGTGTGTCGGAGGTCAGACGCACAGACTTTGTAACTGTAATTTCGTGAAATAACCTTTTAGTCCTTTTATCATCGTCATTATTATTGTTTTTGCTGGTCATGTTGTGCGATTACGCTTTAGGTGAAAATCAGCTCGAAAATTACAATGTTATCTTAGTGAAAAGGGCCGATGTCTGCCAGAGATGCGGGTTGTTCGAAAGAGATACCGCGACCCCTAGCACAGAGGTAACTGAGGGAACACCGGTGGGTTTTAGTCAGTAAAGTCTGACACGCCCTCCTGCTCCACCCAGAGCGTGAGAAGTTACTTGATGATTTCCCACCCAAAAAAAAAAACTTCGTGAAATATTGTAATTGTTATCTGTTGTAGTTGCTTTGTGAATAAATAAATAAATATAGAAATTATATAATTTTCAATTGCGACTCCGATAAATTTTAAGTCTTTGTGCACGAATTTACTCACCCAAATCTGGCAAATTGACACATACATAATACATTTTCTATAAGCCAATCTTATATTCTTTAACCCCTAATATTTTCTCCACAAGTATCTAAAACAAAACAATAAATAAGCGGAGCTCAACTGTTAAATTGATAGCACTAACGTTTTATTAGACGTAAAATGAACTCGTCCTAGAAAGAAACACGGGAAATGCATTACGCGTACTGCAGATAAACATGTATGCATTTAAGTTTATAGATGTGGAGAACGTACATGTTCTCTGCGTCCGTCCTGAACCTTGAATATAATGATCAATTTCTAAAGGATGAGATAAAAGAAACAACAGGAAAATT
Organism: Polymixis lichenea; assembly: GCA_949091785.1. Taxonomy (NCBI): domain Eukaryota; kingdom Metazoa; phylum Arthropoda; class Insecta; order Lepidoptera; family Noctuidae; genus Polymixis; species Polymixis lichenea. The sequence continues at coordinate 7,600,083 of OX420953.1, read as the reverse complement.
ACATACAAATACAAAAAAGTATGAAATAATTTAGGAGTTAGTGTAAAAATATTAATAACATTAAATAACACCATTATTGCACGAGGGGTTAGACAGAGATGTACCTAACTGAATACTGTACCTACAAATTTCTCCAACTACCTTTTAGACACCGAAATTTTTTTAATGGAGAAAATCTAATAAAACTGCCAGACCAGAGAATTTCACCAAAGACCTCATGCCGGACCGGTATACCAAAGACGCAAAATGTTTTACACCAAAATAATAAACAGATTCTTTATTTAGCCTCACAGTTTTTTAGACATCAGGTACTAGGTAGACTAACCTCTTTTGAGGTTTATTATCACATATAATACGCGTTGTGTTCCACTCGCGCCTCAAAGAGATGTCAACATCTACTGGCCGATGCCTGCCAGGGGTGCGGGTTGGTCGAAAGAGACACCGTGGCCCCTGCCACATAGGCAACTGAAGGAACACGGGTTGGTTTTAGTCAGTAAAAGTCTGACATGCTGCATTGTTCATCACGCTTGCTGAAGATGGATTGGTGATTTCAGATATACAGGATAAGTTTTTATCCAGTGCGCAAACTGTAACCATGAATTCAGCATATCATTCTAGATCCCCCAGCGCAGAAATTTTTCGTCAGTAATACAAAAAAAACAGCTGTTCCTGTTACCGATATCTAAGATACTAAACAAACTAACAAGGCTACTAAGAAGAAGTACAGACGGTTATGTCCACACTATATAAAAAAGATGTAAGCAGAAAACATAATTTTAACATTAGAGAAATACTGGAAGTGCACAGAATGACTCTACGCCCAGCAGCAAACCGTAAGTTCTTGAACCTAAAAATAAATAAATAATATAAAACAAAAGTAACGACAGCAAAACGACCCAATTAGTAAAATATTGCAATTAGTTCACGTTGAACAAGAAGACGAGCAGCTCGTCTTTTACATGGAAAATTATATTTAATTTATAAAGAAGGTACGTATACCTAAAGGCAGAATTGAATAGAACAAAATTACACAGCGAAAATGTTGAAAACATGAAAATACCTATTTCAAAATGGCGTGTCTTAACTACGCTTTCTGCAATCTTTTCTAAACAATATTAAATTAGACTGGAATTTATGAGAAAAAGAAGGCAAAACAAATCATTACAAATCGAGTTGCATGAAAATTAAAGGCAAATCATTTATTTCAAATAGACACATTTAGGGCACTTTTGAACGTCAAAATGTACAAAAATAGAATTGATTCTAGTTGCCACTTTTAAAATGTAGTTTCTTAAGAAACAGAATGTGTAAGCAACTCCTCTGAATGAAAAACCAATGCAGTTTACGTATAACACCGCAGTAAAGTGTGAAGTGACAAAACATACCAAATTGAATTGGCAATTATTTTTAATAATGTACTGGCTGTGGTGTAATTCCTGACCTAATGAAAAGTAGTAAAAAAATGCTTTTGATTAAATCGGCAGCACATCTGACCCCACGAATTTTAGACCAATTTGTGTGCTTCCCAGCTTCAGTAAAATATTTGAAACATTGATTCTAGATCAGTTGCAAAGGCATTTTAATAAAAATAAGTTATTAAACAGTAAACAATTCGGTTTCACAAGGGGTCGCTCAACTACCGAAGCTTCTTACGCATATTTATGACGCCTGGGAGAAATCACACGGTGCCCTAGGTATTATTTGTGACTTGTCTAAGGCTTTCGATTGTGTTTCATAAGAAACGTTGGTAAGGAAATTGCATCACTATGGTGTTAGAAACACTGCCTTGGATCTTCTTATTTCTTATTTGAAAAGTAGGATTCAAAGAGTCGACGTTAACGGCAAGCGATCCCCAGGCTCTATTATCACTCTGAGAGTTTCGCAGGGCTCAACTCTTGGCCCTTTTTTTATTTCTCATATATATATAAATGACCTACCTTGTCTTTTAAAGAACAGTCATAAAATAGTGTTATTTGCAGATAACACATTACTCTTATTTAAGCTTAAACGACAACAGACAGTTACTGACTATGTAAATAATGCTCTTGCTAAAATAGTGCATTCGTTTAGTGTTAATAATTTACTATTAAACGAGAAAAATACTAAATGCATTCGATTTCTGACACCTAACGTTAAACAGGTGAAATCCAATGTATTAGTAAATGGCGAAATTGGATCTTGTGGACACCACTGTGTTCTTAGGTATTACTTTAGACTCGAAGCTACAGCGGGGCCCACATGTTACTAAATTGTCGAAGCGGCTAAGCTCTGCAGCCTACGCGGTCTATAAAATCCGTCATTTGACTGATGTAGAAACAGCTCGATTAGTATATTTTAGTTATTTCCATAGCGTAATGTCGTACGGCATTTTGCTGTGGGGAAATGCAGCTAACATTCAAGCTATATTTGTGCTGCAGAATCGAGCCATTCGAGCAATTTAACCTAAGTTGTAGACATTCACTGAGGAATAATTTTAAGGAAATAAATATAATGACAGTCGCATCTCAATATGTATATGAGAACCTAATTTATGTTAAAAATAAGAGTAATCTATATTATATAAACACAGCGATATTCGTTCATAGCATAAATACTAGAAATAAAGATTTACTTATTGTGCCCACGACTAGGCTCCAAAAAATTAGTAATTCATTTAAGTGCTAAAGTATTCGTTTTTACAAGAAACTCCCAAGTCTTGTTAAAAAACTAAGCTGCAATAAATTTAAATCATTTATTAAACAGAATCTCTGTCAAAAAGATTTCTATAAAGCTGAAGATTACTTGGATGAAAAAAGGCTTGAGATTAAATAAGTTGCTCCAATGTACCCTCACGCAACAAACTATTATATAAGCTAAGTGTATAAGAATACTATTGACATTTTATATTTAAGTATTGATCTACGTGACATTATTTTTGATGACATTTAAAGAGAAAACTAACTGTGAATGTGAGTACTATGCAGGCTAGATTGAACACATGACTTTATAACTCGTCTAGTGGTTTCGAGTATTTTGTAAATGGCCTATGCAAATGTCCTGCAATTTAGGTAGCGTCTTGCGATGGGTCGTTGAGCTCCCTAAAATAGGGTTAAGCTACGGTAACTGATACATTTATGCCGTCTGTTGGGACAGGTCAGCTCAAAGCTGCAATGGTTTTCTCTTCAAAAGGCCCTTCCAGACATCACCCTGCATTGTTAGACTCACATAAAATTCAAATTATATAATGTTTGGACTTTAAAAGAGACCATGACCTCTGAGTTTGTTTCGGCTTTTCTTCTCAGGAAACAGTCAGCTAGGAAATCATCTAGTTTTTTAAATATTGACCAACAAAATATTGACGTGTAAAAGCGTCTTTTAAGATCTACTTACATAAACAAATAAACATTTCATTTCAAACATTTCAATATCACTCCTTATTTCCTCAAAGAGTTGTGCAGAGGCGTATCTATGATATACTACATTTAGCCAGTTAAGTATAAATCCAATATTACAGGGCATAAATCCAGACTCTGCTACTAAGGCTTAAATTAAATCGTCACGGAAGAGATTTGGAACCGAGTTTTTATAACGACACACAGCAGCACATGGCATTATGAACTTTATGTAGTTGTGTAACGCACAAACTAGATAGAGCTTGTTATCTAGTTTATACGTTACATAATTAATATAAAGTACAAATTCATCACAGAAAGCTCGCTGTCATTCCGTTCCGTGGCAGAGAAAATTCAGCTTAAGATTCACCAAAGCTAGAAAGAATGACTTTAAATATCATGTTTCCAAGGCTAAACATGTCTCTATGTACATAAAACTGAATAGTTGTGATTACCAGGAAGGCAATCAATACCAATATAAACACAAAACATAAAACATATAGCAATATATTATATCGAAATTGAAGCTTCTCATTTAATTTATTAAATAACCATTTCATCGTGCTTTATTCAATTTATTGCGAGAATGCAAAGATAGTAAAATCTAGAAGGAATAATATACCTTTGATTTGCTTGAAATAGTCAATCTCTTCGGACGTAGAATTCTCCGTCTGCACCACAGAAAACTCAAGATAAAGTAAGAAACAATAACTTTTATTTGGTCACAGTATTTAAGAAAAATACAAGTACAAATAGAAAAAAATCTAAAATGGAAAAACGTTTTAAAAACAATCGTTTGTGGATAAATATTATTATTGTTATAGAAAGTAATAATAGCATTTATTTGGAGACCTGTACGGTTACCGAATTACCCTTGAACGATATAATTGTCTACAGAAAGCATGATTCACCGTTGAACAGCTGTACAACGAAAAAAAATTTAGTCGATACCATTATTTAGCGACATCACGTTTCGCCGAATAACGCTGCAAAGAATGAATGGTTGGCCGATACCAAGATTTGCTGATCTCGATCGAATCTTTTACCGATGGCTATTTTCGTCGAAAGCACCTTTCGTTACGCAGCGCCGATCCAAAACAATTGTATATTGTTTCTTGCTCATAAAATTTTGACAATAGACGATAGCAAATATATAAAAACGAAAACAATAAATCATCAACAAATGCGATTATTTTTTATATTTAAATATTTAATATTAAAAATACTTATTATGATAGCAATAATGTACCACAAACTAGCCAAAACACAAACCAAAATAAGAATTAAAACGAACTAAACGTAAATCGCAAAAGATCGACATCAAAAACTTTGAAAAACATCTAGCAATCATGTCTTCTAGGACGCAAAAGGCTAGACTCTCTTAACCAGCGTCAAAGGAAGTGACTTTATTCATTTAGGCGGATGAAACCCTGAAGCGGACTAGGATTCGTAAAGAAAAGGGTAAGACCTTCTGTATAGATAAGTGTTCGTTTCTATGACGAAAGTGAGTAACCGCATCTGCGTTTCAAGTAGGACTCAAGTTATATTTAGAAACCTAAGCTCAATCAATTTGCCTAGCCTTTTCCCAACTTTGTTGGGGTCGGCTTCCAATCTAACCGGATGCAGCTGAATACTAGTATTTTACATCGAGCGACTGTCTTTCTGACCTCCACAACCCAGTTACTGGGTAACACGCCAGTCTTACCTCTTGGTAAGACTGGTTGTCAGACTTTCGGACTTCTGACGATCCGCAACAACTGTCAAAGATCCACGAATGACAGCCGGGACCAAAACGGCTTGTTTTCCGAGGCACGGAGCAGTTTCGGCATGTAAGATGGTCACCCATCCACAGACCAATCCCGGCAAGCATAGCCTAACCCAATGGATCTACCCGTGCGGCTAGTATTACATAGCCACGAGCCCCCTTAGAGACCTAAGGTTATACAATGTAACGGAAAGAGTTTATACATACCAAAGGCATGGCTTCTTTGGATGATATCAAACGATATTGGAAGGGTTTTTTAATCCTATCACTACATGTTCGGAAGTTATGAGAATTTTTAATACATTGATAACAGAACAAATTGAAACAAACACATCACTCGGAAGAGAATAGAGAACATTATTATCGTGATATTCTCAAGTAACGTGGAAAGTTATTGACCTACGTAGTACGGTGACACGTTTGTTATGATTTGAATTTATGAAACATATGAAACTGAAAATCTGGTATCAATTCTTAGAGTATTTTATTTTGAGCTGAAACTATGTATAGTGATTCTACACAAGCTGTTTAGTGCATAAGGACAGCAATAGGGTTTCTGTTACACCCTGTATAATATAATAGGATTCTCTCTCTTCCATATTTTAATGTTCAAATGGCTGTCTGACACGTTCGGTCCGTGGATGAGTGACCATCTTCACATACCGAGATCTTTTTGATTCGGAAAACACGATAAGCCATTAGGTGTTACGGGTCATCAGAATCCCGAAAGTCTGACCACCAAATGGTATCGTGTTATTCAGATACTGGGTTATGTAGGTCAGATAGGCAGTAACTTCACTTAAAATATTAGTATTCAGCTGCATTCATGCAGACTGGAAGCAGACCTCAAAAATAGTTAGGAAAAGGCAAGGTAGATGGTGATTTTAATGGAGTAACATACCTATTATAACCGAGAAGTGGTTGCACTGGAATCAGCCGCAACTTACGAGTTGTCGGTCATATGTTCAAACCTACTTCAAACACTTTATTACGTGCAAATTATATAATCCGTGTGGTGCCGGACGTAAAGAATAGCACCATCCCATTTCTTCACGTGGATGTGGTAGAATGAGACTAAGGGACTTACTTGAGAATGGGCAGCAGCGATCTCTATGCATTTGACCACCATACTACTATCGCCAACCCGTTTGCCAAGCGTGGCGATTATGGCAAACCCTCCATTTTTTTTGCGGTGGGCTATGTCCAGCAGTGGACAACTATCAGCTGAAATGATGACGATATAATCTCCACTGCTCACAGAACGGTGATGAAAACCAAAGTTAGGAAACTGGCATGTCCTATAAACAAAAATTCGAAAACATGTAACATACACCAACTCCCACTGCTCCCGCTTTTTTAATTGTGGCCCACTCCTTCTCACAGAAAGGAGCCTGTGTCCCAGCAATGGGAATATTATAGCCTGATTATGCTAATACATAAACCTTATTTGAAACGTGTAGAAATAATCATCTATTCCTCGTCACATGAAATGTTCTCCTTAACCTACACGTGTCTTCACGAACGATGAAAAACTCAAGCAATTATATTTATAGGACGTCGATCGATAGGTTATATGTACGTACAAACTCCCTATGCTAAATCCCGATCAACAATATTACACGTGTTCAAATAACTATTCACAAGTCTTAAGTAGGTTTACCAAATGGAGCAAATCCAAATAGTATGTAGCGGAATCAATCAAAATAGTTAACCCAAGTTTTACCGTAGAATTAGAATATATAGAAGCGACACTCCCTGACCGAATATACCTATAAATACCATCTGCCCGTGGCTTATTCCACATAGCTTATCTATATCCTAGATATTAACGTAAAATGGTCCTAAGCTAGGTCATGGTCATGGTCTACCAGTATGCCGAACTTTGAAATAAAACTAAAATGAAATAATGTAAAAGTAACGTTCGAAATAAAACTAAAGTGATTTTTTTAATAAAAAAATTGGTATTATTTAGATAATTTAAGACACTTTTACACGTCAATATTTAAAAACTTGATGGCACCAGCTTTTCCTAGCTGACTAATCCCTGAGACACAATGCCGAAACAAAATCAGAGGTCATGGTCTCAAACATTATCTTACAATCGTATGTGAGTGTTGTTACACTCACATACAATTAGCTCAGAAGTGAAATGGGCCCATAGTTCTTAAGAAGGATATTGTCACCTTTCCTAAAGAAAAGTACCACCACGCCTCAGTTCCATGGCTGTGGCGTTTTTACTTCGAGTATGACAGAATCAAATAGCTTCTGTAGGGCCTTGCGAGTTTTCCACCGGCCCTCAGGAGTTCGGCCCTAATTACGTCATCACACGGCCCCTCGTTGTTTTTAAGCTGTTTCAGAGCCATCCTAATCTCGTACAATCCTAACGTCCAGGATGTCTTCGGAGTTGTGTCTGGTCAATCTGGCTCTTGGGTCGTTTGCCAGATTCGTAACGGGGTTGCATGTTGACGTTTATAACTGTCCATAGAACCTCTGGATCTCTCTCAATAGCTCAGGCTTGGTGGAAACGATCCTGCCATCATCGGTTTTTTCAGTTTCGAAAGCTGACTCTGCCCAACAGACAGATCTCTTGTAAGTAAGTAAGACCTTGGAGCCCTTGTCCCGCTCTCTAGCGTCCTTGATGCGTTCCGTATTAAAACGGCGAAGGTCGCTTTTCAAGGACTTAGAGATCCGTCTATTGAACTGTCGGTACTTTAGCGCATCGTCGGAAGACTGCAATATCATTTGACGCCTCTCCTCCATTAACTGCAGAGTAGAATCAGAGAGTTTCTTTTTGCCATCAGTACCACGGGTCTTGAAGACCTTAAACTCGACCGTATGGACAGTTTCCACGACCTCATCGTTATAATTGTATACGGAGCTCTCTAGGCACTCGAAACGATTCTAGAGTTCGAGCTGAAAGCTTTTGGGGTTTCGGACTTGGATCCCGATGTGCCTCTAACCATGCGGTGATCGCTTCCGGTTTTCACCGCGATGATCACAGAGACATAATTGAATATTTGCTTCTTCGTCGACATAATTAAGTCAATCTCAATATTAGTTGCACCATCAGGGCTCTGCCAGGTCCACTTTCTATGCTCACGTTTTCTGAAGAAGGAGTTCATCTTAAAGAGGCCTTCCTTCTCCACAAAACAAGCCAGCGAGTGACCCCGGTGGTGCCGACGCTAATTGACAAAGGGTGACATAATAAATTCAATTGTCAATAGGCGGTGTGTTTCGCAATTAGGTTGCTTAGTATGTATTCTAGAGCCGGGTCATGGTGGGTTTTATTAGAATTATAGGTTATTATTTCAGCAAGGAAATTAATTGATAAGCAAATACGTGATTTTGCTGTCTTATAGCCATTTCTTGCAACGGACAAAAATAATGTAATTTCTGATTTGACTAAACGGACAATTTAGCATAAAGCATTTACTAGCTTATATAGTTTTCGCCATAGGATATAGAGGCAAAGGTCCTCGGGCACACATGAAAGTGGCGCGGGGAGACAAAACGCCGGGGAGTAACTCCGCTGCCTCGAGAAATCGCGGCACAGCGGACAAAGCTCCGGCGAGATCTCATGGCGACATGGAGAGTGCGATTGTCGCAACTCAGTGCTGGGCACACCACAATTACGACGGTAAGTTCCCTCTTTGAGGAGTTGATTGAGAAGCGCCACGGCATCCTCATCTTTCGCCTGACGCAGGCCCTCACCGGACACGGCTGTTTCGGGAGGTTCCTGTTTCGGATAAGGCGGCAGGAAACGCTCGGGTGTTACCACTGTGTAGATCGCCCGGAGAACACGGTGGAACATACAGTGGAGGTCTGCCCGGCTTGGGCAAAGCAACGCCGTGTCTTCGTGGACGCAATTGGTGGTAGCGATCTCCCGCGTCCGGCTCTGGTCCACGCCATGGTATGGAGTGAGAGTGCTTGGAAAGCCGTCGCCTCTTTCTGCGAAGCAGTAATGCTTGCGAAGAGGGAGGCAGCGCACGTGATACAGAGGCAATCTATGCGCCCTCACGGCCCTAGTCGCCGCAGGGGACGCACTAGGCGTCGCGAATCCCAGACAGATTCCCGGCCACCGTAGCCACGGACTTCTGACGGCGAGTAATGTGTAGCTCGCCGTCCGGTGAAGACCAAGCCCGGGTCGACGGCACGTTGTGTTTCACGCGCGCCTCAAAGAGACATCAGCACCAACTGCTGGGGTCCACAAGGGCCGATGCCTGCCAGGGGTTCGGGTTGTTCGCAAGAGAAGCCGTGTCCCCTGGCACACAGGTAACTGACGAAACACGGGTGGGTTTTAGTCAGTAAAAGTCTGACACGCCCTCCCGCTCCGCCCAGTGCGGGTGAAGTTATTTGATGATATCCCACCCTTAAAAAAAAGCCTATATAGTTTCTATTGCTGGGACACAGGCCTCCTCTCTTCGAGAGGGAGTGGGCTGTATTTTACCACGCGGGGCCATTGCGGGTTGGTAGATGTCACAAGTCTTCGAATTTTTGGTTCTAGGATATGCTGGTTTCCTCACGATGTTTTCTTTACCGTTTTGAGAGCCATGCTCATAAAATTATTGACACAAAGTAAAGCGCCTGTAAGCGTTTGTAAGTCGTGCACATGACCATGGAGCCACCACTGTTCTACACACTACATACAACTCTTGGGGACTATCCATAAATTACGTCAGACGTTAAGGGGAAGGAGGTCAACGAAATGTGACATTGTGTGACAAGGGACAGGGGGTGTGAAAAGCTTTGTGACGTCACATTTTAAAATCTAAAACTCGAAACTTATATGTAAACCAAAATCTTAAAAATATTACTTACTCGATCTATATTTATAAGGCGAAGTAGCCTATTTATCTATCTTATAATATTTGAATTTATGTTTGCTTTTGTTAAAAATTACATTTAATTTAATTAAAAACTGTTGTTTAAATTTACTTATTTCCAAATATAAAAATGAAAAATATGTGATGTCACACAAGAGAGAGGGAGTTTCACAAGTGTGGATACCTGTGACAAGGACGGGGCCGGTCAAAAATCCATAAAATTTGAGTGACGTAATTTATGTAAGGAGCAGTGGTGGTTGATGGTTAATTTGTATAATAATTGTTTTTTCTAACTAAATATGTGTTTCACTTCCACACAAATTTCATAGTCTATGACTATACATTGATCTGAGATTGACACACCTTGACATTTCTACGAGCCAAGACGATATCAATTTCAAAGACGTTGAGGAATTACATTGAATCGAGTTCGAGAGTCATCGTGTTCGGGATTTGGATTACAGCTCCCGTTAACTGTGTGTATTGTCCACTTTTAGTACAATGATGGATTAATCACGGATGAAGGAAGGAAGGATGAATGAAAATATGTACTCTCCCGGGCTCCTATATATAACCAGTCTAAATTTTTGCTTTAGATTCTATAACGTTTTTTAATAGTCTTGAATTCAATTTCAGAACAATAATTACATCAAAATTACGGCCAATATGTCCGTTTCAAAACCACTTAAAAACTTTGTCTTGTTCAGAATTATTATTTTGATGTTTACCTATTAAGCAAATGCATAAGTATCATATAAAAGGTTTCCAGTACCCTTGGTATGCCGTTTTCGGATGAGCAATGGAAATAAGCGCTGTGCTGTATGTCCCCCATAGCACAGCATCGTGCTGAGTGGAAGCCTACTAGTTACAGTCATGGCGTGCTTGACTATTGCTGACGTTTGATTTGGTTTGAGATTGGTTTTGTTTTATTTTAATTCGAATTAACTTAGTTATATTTTTATGTGCACATGTTTCTGTGACAAATCACCTTTTTTTCCCTCTTTATTTCTACTGCCAAAGTTATAAGGTTATTAAATACTTTTCTGAAATCAAAATTTATGGAACTGCTAAGTTTTATTTATAACTGTTGAAACATATCTACGCTAGGCGGTTTATAATAATAATATGCTGAACTCATGGTTACAGTTGGCACACTGGTTAAAAATGTATCCATTAGATATCGAATAATTACTTTTTATTATATTTTTACAATTTTCTCTCTCATACCTACTTCATGAAACCAATTAATATTCTATTTACCAATTGCTTGAAACTTCTTCAATCTTCACCAATATAATTAAAACTTGCTTGGAACAATAGGCAGGTAATATCGTCAATAGCAATACAAAACGAATAGGGTATAAGTGATCTTAAAATTCCATTGTTAGACTCGGCCCGAATTCAGACACCTGCCTAAGATTTGTAAGACAAAAGCCTAGTTGGGCGAACGTATTAACAAACGAAAACCAACCTTTGACTTGTGAGTTATGGTTGAAATTCGCTTGCAGTGATGTAATGTTTAATTGAAGTAGGTATTGTGAGTTGGAGCCGGTCAACCTGCGAATTTCTCCAATTCAGTCCAAGTACAATCGACGTTCCGAAGACGTTGACTGTGCTTCGTATTGTAACTTATATGCTTGGATAGATAACACTAAAGCTATATTTGAGATCAAATAGATTGCAGTGTTCAGAAAAGGTATCTTCTTTTACAAAGAAGGAGCAATCATTTAACAACACGCTGGCTTACTATAACTTACTACTATAATTTGTAGATTTATAACGACAATAAATCCTAAGGTAAAAATTTAGTATCGTTTGGCAGGAGGGGGGGAGTGGGAGTGGAGGGATGGGGAGGGGGCGTGCCCCCCTCGTCCCTGGCACCACTCCCATGACAAGGTAACTCACCGTTTCCGAGAAAAAATATTTTTTGTAACCTAACCTCAAAACGCTTAAAAGTTGCCTAAATTTAGTATCGTGTCGAAGGAGTGGGGGAGGGGGAGGAGGTGCCCTCGTCCTCCCTGGCACCACTCCCATGAAAAGGTAGCTCACCATTTCCGAGAAAAATGATTTTTTGTAACCTAACTTCAAAACACTCAAAAGTTGCCTAAAAGGCGTAGTCGGAGCCCCGCCTCGCGGGGCTCAATGGTCAAAAAAAAAAGAACCACGAAGGGGACGGCGGGGTCTGTGTTTACTCGCTTCGCTCGCTCACTAGACCCCGCCATCCCCTTCTAACCTAACCTGTCCGAGTCGGGGTGCCCCAACTCCCAAATTCCCAATCTTGCTTCGCTCTCTCGTGCATCCTAAGTCTTCTTAGTAACAGTTGTAACTGCCTTTTATACACACATACGATCAGTGGGAGTACACTAACTTTCATCTAAGCAGTATTTTTAGGATGGTATAAAAACTTTTTTTTTACCTTCCGTTTTATCGTTTTGCACGATATTTACACTACAAACAATAGGTATATTGTCTCAGTCAGATTTGGTTGTCAATCACCAATTTTAAGGTTCCATTTTCGCTTTTAGCTGATTTGAGGTTACAAACTTATTTTGTAATTTTCTGGAAAAATATGCATTACCTTCTAATAAGAGTGGTAGCGTTATAATTGGGGACACAAGCCCTACCAATTTTCACCATTTTTACCCCCCAACTCCAGCCAAAGGATACTAGATCCAACCCAATCTTTCTACCATCAGTCATTTTGTCTTTTGTTTCTTACGATGTTTGTTTAGGTCCTTTTTATGTAGACTGAATACAGAAGAAAGTTTTTTTATCCCAAACTGTCAAAATCACACTGCCAACTGACAGTTGTGACAGTGACAGACAACTTTCTACTCGACGGTCACAAAGTCAATAAGGTTACCCATCTACAAAATCATGATTTTACAGGAGAGCGTTTTGAACACAAAACTGTGATAATGAATAGAAGAAAAACGTCATCTTCTCCTATTTTACACAATTTAGTTAACAGGTCATTACTAAGGAAATGGTTAAAAAATAATAATTAGTATTAATAGTAATTTTATTTTGTTCCAAAATACGGTACCTACTTTGAGAAAATTGTTGAAGTTGTCTTCATATAGGTGATTTAATATCAGTAGAAATTAAGAATCAAACAGCAAAAAATCTATGACAAACCGAAAAAATTCTGAGTCGAATTATGTAAAAGAATTTCGTAAAAAGTGCAGTTGACTCTTTCCACTTTGCTGCCGTCGTACTGTCTACACGGAACGACATTTTTGTCTACTCTTCCGTTGACTAAACAGATCATTCAAACCACTTGTTTGATATAGACACAGTCTCCAAAATATATATAAACCAATAAAATACTTACTTGTAGTAAAACAGCAGCCAATCTCTTCTCTACAACATCGTCATCCTTTTCAACATCATTACTCTGCGATACATTGACTTCACGCCACCCTACAATACTTACGAGAGAACGGATTGTGAATGTCCCATATTTGAGTCCCCGTTTACGTGCGGTTAACTACAGGCAATTACGTTGCAACTGGCAGCACCAAACGAGTATGTCTATGTTGTACAGTTTGCAAAACAGTTATGAGACGTATTAAATGAAACGTAAATTTCAAGGATTTTTTTATCGAGTGTGTTCCGTGTGGTGCCGGACGTAAAAAGAATAGCACCATCCCATTTCTTGCCGTGGGTGTCGTAGAAGGCGACTAAAGAATTTATTAGAGAATAGGCAGCAGCGTTCTCTATGCATTTTACTACCATACTGCGAGCGCCAACCTGCCTGCTAAGCGTGGCGATTATGGTAAAACCCCCCTTTTGGGGGAGGCCTATGTCTAGCAGTGGACGCCTATCAGCTGAAATGATGACGATGATGATGATAGCGTGTAGGTTTATGCAGTACGCACAAATAGTGTCATGAATTAAGACTTAAAACTAAATGATTTTATAGGAAAACTAGAATTTTTTAGACGCTTCATATTAGCTTCACTTGTATGTTTGTTTGTTTGTATGTTTGTATGTAACCGACTCCTTTGGACGCTATTTTGACCCACTTCAAACGGCCAGATTTCATTGAAACTTTGTAGACTTGTCGAGGACCAATGACAATTCAAAAATTAAAAAAAAACAGAAAAAAAACTTTAAAATCACGTTTTTCAAGCAAGCAGAACTAAAAAATTGTAAATAAATAATAGTTTAAAAACTAAAAAACACGCTTTAACAACCAAACTAAAAAATTTGAAAATAATTTAATTCTATTAAAAAGCGTGGGGTGCTTGATATTAATTGATTATAAAAATACCTCAAAAAGCACCCCACGCTTTTTAATAGAATTAAATTATTTTCTAATTTTTTAGTTTGGTTTTTAAAGCGTGTTTTTTAGTTTCGTCGATATCGAATCGATAGAATTTACGTTAAGTTTACTCCGCGCGATTGTGCTAAGCATAAATTACATAGGTATGTAGGCTTCAACTTCAACCAAACACATGATTTTTGTATGTTAAGAAGGCCAGTTTTGACATTGAATGCAATTTATATTTTGCATAAAGTAAATTTTCTAAACAACCAATTAGTTGTTAAAATTTATTACCTAACTAATTTGTCCGTAGTTATAATTATTCTAATAAAAACTAACAATCTTTGACAGACTTTTGAAATAGCTTTAACAAGGCATATTGACGTAGGATGTACATACATTTAATTTCCCTGATTTCACATACACAAACTTCCACCTAAACCTTCGGGGAGTTCCTCTAGGCGTGATGTTGTGTTTATGTCAATTTTTCAAAAGTTTTGACGACGTTAAATGTTTATTTTTACCTGCGTATCTGACTCTTTTGTCAACTGTACTTTTTATACGGAACATAATGACGATTCTCCTTTCAAGCCATATTATTTGAGTTAGGATTTATTACACGAGCCAATAATAAAGCACTGACAGATAAGATCAATATATTTATTTTCCTGAATGGGAGAGGAAATTGGTTTCATTGTATTCTATTGAAGATTGAGTTGTGTGGCTGTGATGAAAATTAAGCATAAACAATCTAAATGGCCTTCAACAGATCATGGGAAATTGCTGGAAGCGGGAACCACTGGATCGGCCGTCGTTGATTTTACGTAAAACGTTTATGTATTTACTTTTACAATGTGTGTATATGCATATGTATGTGAGTACCAAGAAAGTATCAATCATACTAGTAATTTATCTGTAATGCTTCATTTTTTATTCTTTATACCTATTGTGGTATGGTAATTTTATTCGACGAGCATAGTTTTCACAATATAATGAATGTATGGAAATATTGTAAAACCTTATAAAAGAGTAACGGTGGAGTTTCTGGGCTATTCTTCTCCATACCTATAATCAATCTATTACTATATAATATTATTATTATTATTAATTAAATATTATAAAGCTGAAGAGTTTGTTTGTTTGTTTGCACGCGCTAATCTCAAGAACTACTGGTTCGAATTGGAACATTTTTTTAATGTTGGATAGCCCTTTCATCGAGGAAGGCTTTAGGCTATATAATATTACGTAAAACCCTTAGGAGCCGAGCAAAGAGAAAAAAGGCACGAATACGAAGTACTCGCACGGGCAGGCGAGGCGAGCGACGGGTTGGGTCGGGGAGCAAGAAATTTAACGCGAAAAAATCGCGGATAAAAGCTAGTAATATTTATTTTGAAACGGTATTCTTTCTTTCGTTTTGTTTGACCTTTCTCTATCTCGTCATCTGTCATAATTTGCACATTTATATGAATCATCCTTTTAGTCAAAATCAAAGTCAAAATCTAAAGGAATTTATTCAAATTAGGCTGAGAATCAGCTCTTTTCGAACATCAAAATTACGTAAGTCAGTCCCCTAAAACGCCCACCCTTCACCACTTCCTAGTGCTTTAGCTGGGAAGAAAAAGTGGCGCAACAAACTCCACAAAACAGTCACATGCGTTTCCTCCCTCCTCATCAAATGCCCACACCAAGCCAAACGAATTGCTTTCACCTTTTCTGTCACTGGCGCCATTTACAAACTTCTGCTTATATACTCACTTTTTACTTCATCCGTTCTTTACAAATCTATCTCAACGAATACAATCGTGAAATTTTACGCTCAGTAAGAGAACTCGTATTATCCGACGGTGCCAACAATCATTTGTTAGCACTCGCAGATAAAATGGCCGACCACAAACAGTAAACATCTTTAAAGTAGATTTATCGCACTCATAAAATAGAGAAATAGCAGTAATACTTGCGGCGTCTTTAGTTTTACGGCCGTTTGCGAACAACACGTAGCAGATTTAAATTTTTTCCTTGTTTCTTTGGAAGAAAAGTAAAATTTTGTTGATTGCTGTAACCTTTTTTTGTAAGCTTTTATTAAAGACCACCCAGATTTTGAGACTTGATAAAATATCGTTTTTTTTTTAATTATTATATGTTCGTTTCTTACAAATGAAAATACACATAAACCTTACTGTATATGTTCTCTAAATAATGATGAAAACCACATTAAAATACGTTGCGTAGTTTAGCAGGAGAAACAAGGTTACACAGACAAACATGTAAATTGAAAACTTTTGAATGTAACATCTAGAGTTTTTTTTTTAAGTAATAAAGCCTACGATAGCTTTTTCTTTTCCCTTTTATTTGACGTCGGCTTTTAGCCATAATCAGATGTTTCTGGGATTAAATTGGATTGAGTGCAATTTCATTAAACGGCACCATATGAGTTGGTGGTTGCTAGAGAATAAATAGTTAGTCTCTCTGATCTATATTTGTATTTGCCATCTTTTAGGCGAGTTGTATCTTCCTGTCAATTTTCTAGTTCTTCATCAATTCATTTGTGTGTTTATTGAGTCTTTCTTCGTATCTCTTGTTTAGTTTACGGAATTTCTCCTTGATGGTCGGTACCTCCAGGTATTCATGTATTTCTGTGTATCTCACGAACCACTGTCTACTTGAAATAGTTCTTAGAGCAATGCTTTGAAATCTCTGGAGGGTCTCGATATTGAAGTTGCTAGCACAGCCCCTACAACAGCTCTATCCCGTAGGTCCTGACTGGCTTTATAATAGCCTAGTATAGAAGTAGTTTGCTACTGAGGAAAGCTGGGATTCACCTAGTAACCAAGTTAGACCCGTGAATGTTAAGGTGGATTCTATTTTTTTTGGCTTCAATAACTATAGATGATGCAACTTATTGGCCCAAAATTCTAAAATACAAAACTCAGAGATGCCACCAATGAGTATTATAAGATTTTATCTTCAATAGCTCTTGAATGGGCAAGGCATGGGTCGTGAAACTATGGTATTTTGTTATGACAAAACAAGTTGGTTTTTAAAGGGTGGTCGTCAGTAGCAAGACAAATAATTTAGTGGCCTGCCCCTTATCTTATCTTACCTCAACTCTTTTGAAAAGAGATTGGTGACTTTGTCACTGACATTTATGCAATTATGTTATATGCGTTGTCATTTTGTTAATGTTAATGCTCGGTCATTACATAATTTGAATGAAATTTTATTAGGTATCAAATATAATCACGCCTTTACTTCTTGTTCTAAAAAAAAAACATGTTTATCAAGAAGTCCTTGCCTACACTTTGATAGATTTGTAAAAACCCTTTGCTAAACTATTTTCGCCCAACGAAATTGATAAAATATCAGAGAGGCTGAGAGTGACATGGATATTTATTTTCTTGGCCCACACACTTATACATGCATTGACTATAAATCTTACCGATTCAGAACAAAGTTTACTATTGCTTGCTTCAGCTGCAGTTGGTATCGTTGTAATATTGAAGGCCAGCAATTGTGAAATATTATTTATATGTCGTCTTATTTCATATACTTTGTAAATGTTTGATCCAACTTGGAAAGGATATTTTTGGGTATTCAATAAATTGCTTATGGACGAAGAAATTACGTAAAATGGCTTGCCATATGACCAAAGGTGTCAGTCATTCTATTGTGATGTTCTGATTTAAATAACTTGATTTTTATGAGTTACCATGGAGTTTCTTGCTCCTTTTCTTAATTTATCTATAAGGATCTTTTTTTTTTAATTTATTTATTGACACCAAAAATATTAACATTACAACAACCATTTTTGCATAAAAAAATTGTAGGCTATAATGAAAACATTACAACATGGGAGCATCTGTAACCGAACTAGGTATAAAACCTGTATCTCGGCTACAGCGCCATACCTCTCTGTTAACAGGCTGGGATTTTTTTAGCCAACATTCCAATTTTGTTAAAAGTAATAAGTACAATATTTGTTAAACAGTATTTTAAATTTAAAAAGAGAAATTGATAACACTTAAGATGAGATGTAGAGTGGAGTAAGTGGTGTGTTTGTGTGTGTGGTGTGTGTGTGTGCGCGTGTGTTTGTGTTTGTTTTAAGTACTATCCGAGGACATGCACCTGAATACACGAGGAACTTCCGAGGACATTTTCAAACCGAGGACATTTTCGGGGGTCCTCGGATTGACTTATCCACTGCATCGTATTTGTCGTGCGATTCTGAACCTGTATGTATAAGTAATAAGAAAAAGTCACCCAAACCTCGTTTTGATTAAGAGAATTCATATCTACACACCGACAGTGTGTGACCGCTACGCGGCGCCAGCATCGATTTTTACACACTCGCCTTACACACGAGTTAAATTTTGTAGTATTATCCGAGGACTAATGTGTGAATTTAACACACCTGCCCTCGGATGAGTAGCTATATCAGACAGTGTGTATTCAGATCCTCGGAATGGTAAGCGGACCAGATAGTGTGTATCCTAGTATGAGTATTTTTGCGGATTCATAGGTTTTATACAGTAAACAAAAGAGCAAAGTAAAAAAATAAGTATATATTTCTCTTATATAAATATCTTTTACATTCATAAAAAAAGGTGTTTCAAACTTAATAAACATTAATTTAAAGTAAAGTATTATGATACTATACAATACTAACATTAAATATAATACATACGTTCTTTCATACATCTCCGTTTATAATGACATCGAAGGGAAATAACAAATACGTCATATTAAGCGGACGTCATACAAAGCATTTTGTAGAAAAAAATAACTTATGTTACTATTCATTTAATTTGATAGAGAGAATCAAATTAGAGATAACTCAACATTAAAAGTTGTCCGTACAACAATGTTTTGTCGAACTTTTAAACGAATTATCGAGCTTGCAGAACAAATTGAAGTCAAGATTACCAAAACATAGGGCCGCTGACGGGTATTCCTTTGTTTCGAAGGTGTAAGGAATCACGTCAGTCACAATAATTCGACACAATTGATTAAAAATGGGTCACAATGAGCAACTTGTCACTATAAGCATGTCATAGTATCCGACTTTGTTATAGTGAATTTTATATGAAAACCAAACTTCGTTGTGAATTACGTCATAATAAGCGGTTGGTCAATATAGCCGGAGTCATAATAAACGGATTCTACTGTACTAGAAAATGTAATAATCATGATTTTTAAATCTCGGTATTTTATAGATGTTATTACATATCCCACTTTTTGTTACGTACTTCCTCGAAGTTTATATATTTTATATGCACTGGAATATCCGATCTCTACTTATTATATTCGTCTACATGGGGACTCTTATATTATGGACCTGATGCTATCAGAACAATCTGCAAATCATCCAACTCCTCAATGGCTTACAGCAAGCATATCTTATAACTTATAACTATTATATAAAGCTGAAGAGTTTGTTTGTTTGTTTGTTTGCTTGAACGCGCTAATCTCAGGAACTACTGGTCCGATTTGAAAAATTATTTCAGTGTTAGATAGCCCATTTATCGAGGAAGGCTATAGGCTATACGGGATCGGGAAATTCTTATGGGAACGGGAAAAAACGGGATATGCGCGTACGAAGTCGCGGGCACAAGCTATCTATATATATAAAAATGAATCGCTAAATGTGTTGCTAAGCGCAAATCTCGAGAACAGCTGAACCAATATCGCTAATTCTTTTTTTATAATATTCCTTGAAGTACGAGGATGGTTGTTACGGAGAGAATTTTTTTTAAAAATAGGTAGGGTAGGTAGGGTAGGCAGGGTAGGCAGGGTAGGCAGGGTAGGCAGGGTAGGCAGGGTAGGCAGGGTAGGCCGGGTAGGTAGGGTAGGTAGGGTAGGCAGGGTAGGCAGGGTAGGCAGGGTAGGCAGGGTAGGCAGGGTATGCAGGGTAGGCAGGGTAGGCAGGGTAGGCAGGGTAGGCAGGGTAGGCAGGGTACGCAGGGTAGGTAGGGTAGGTTCTTGCTTGACTATAAGCAAAACTTCATCAATGTTCATTCGTGAAAGAACATTACTTCGCAGCTTCTCTGAAGCAGCAACGGAAATAGGTAATAGCATAGAACCTTCTCTTTGAACAGATTTTGCCTTTGTGTCGTCTCGTTTCGAGCAATATGAGTAGTGACGAGAAAGTTTATTTTTTGAATAAACAATTGATTTAAAGAATAATATTTACTTTGAAACAATAGAAACTTCCACAAATAGATACCAATACAAGTTAAATAAAAGTAGTTGCATTGTTATAACAATGTCTTAAATACCTTTTAAATTTGACAGACAATGAACACCTTCATATTATACTCCAACCAACTACTCGCATGTCAAATTTCATCCGAATATAGTTTAAATAGATTTAAAATATAAAACACCTATATAAATTGTTAACGCGAATTATTATTCGCTTACATACCACGTGGCTTTCGATATTATCGTACTAAAAACAATGTGTACGTTGTTTTTTAGTACGATGATTTACGTACGTTGTAACATAAATCTATAAAGCGATAAACATAAATTTCGTTTTTTTATTTGCGTCTTTAATTGAATGAAAAGCATTTCAATAATACATGTAAAATTATCTGAATCATATATATTAAATAGTAATATGTTCAAAGATCTTACCTTAGTCCATGATAGTTATAGTAAATTTGGTTGGCGGCAAAAGAAATGTTCTCGGATAGTACTTAATCTAAGAAATGTGTGAAAAATACTGCAAAACTTTGTAAAATATTTAGGTCAAGGTACGAAATACTTAGGTAGAGGTCCTCGTTTTGTATACATAGGGCTCTTCAAAAAGTCCTCAGATTGTTTCTGAAAAGTATAACACAAGGTCCTCGCATTGTACATAACTCAAGGAAGAGTGTGTGAAAACGAGTCCTCGGATTGTCATGTCCAGGCGGGTGAGTAGGTCCTCGGAAGGCTCACACAAACGTCCTCGGAAGGATGTGGCTTGAAGAATGAGCAGTGTATTTGAAGTCCTCACACTGTTCATAAAAAAACGGCGGAAAAAAAGTGTTGACAGCACTACACGAATAGATTCATTAAATAATATTTCGAATTCTGATGCTTTATATCTTATCAAAAATATCGTACGAGGCCGTTAAGACAGTATTTCAGAGCGTCCTCGGATTGTTCATAAAAAACTATAGTCCTCGCATGGACGTCTACACAAACAAGGGTGTGCGTGTGTGTGTAAAGGTGTGGGTGTTTATGTGTGTATTTTAATACATGTTAAGAAAGTAGTAAAAGTATTTAAGATAGTTATTAGCTTAAAAGAGACCTGATTACGCTGGTACGATCAAAAGATTTTCCGATTCATCATAGGAAAGTGTCAAAAAGTACTCCTTTACCTTATTTAACACTGAGTCTTGTTTAGAGAATAGATATGCAAGATTTTGTTAATTTTTTTTCTATAAATAAAGGGGCCCCAGAATACAAAAAATCTTCTAATGAAACACGTGTGAGGTTGGTGTTTACGAGTACACACCAATTGATTTCTGCGCCTTCACTTTGGAATATACGATCTACTACAATTTCACAAATTGTCAAAGATTTGATTAATTAGACATAATTTATCAAATCAAAGAGCAGTGGTGGCCCAGTGGTAATGGTCACGACTTACGAGTTGTAGGCCATAGGTTCGAACCCAGGTAGGCGCTTTACTTTGTGTAAATTATTTCTTTACCACTGTTCTCAACGGTGAAGGAAAACATCGTGAGGAGACCAGCATGTCCTAAAACCAAAAATTTGAAGACATGTGACATCTACCAACCCGCACTGGGCCCGCTTGGTTGATTACAACCCACTCCCACAGAGCGGTTGTGATTTTTCGACGTATCACTGCAAATCAAGATTTTAAGCTTGTGAACAAATATACAGACTTGCTAAACCTATTCAACTTTGCTTCACTGCAATCAAGTTTCAATATTTTATTATCATTACTATCTGAGTAATGTTTAGCTAAAATTACTGTATAAGTAAGGGATTTAAATACTCTAGTGCCATGACGTTTTTCTACAGCGCGGTAATATTTCTGTGAAAAACGAATTATCTGTGTCTATAGTTTTATTAAGTGCAAAGTTCGTTGGACTACTTTTGCGCTATTTTTGTTCTACTAAAATTTTGATGGAACCTTTTCTGACCCAGTATTGACGTGAGTTACTAGAACTAATTTAAAATGCATAGAGTTTTTACCTGACCACGGTTAAAAGAAAGGGTTATGAGTCTCACTAGCTGCTGTAAGCATTGTGACTAAAGTAACATTATTTGCTACACAGAAAAAGTCACGTGTTTTAGTTTATTGTCAAGAGATTGACAGCTTCTGTCACTTGTCAAAATGTAGGGAAAAGTTACCGACGAGCTCAAGATCTTGATGACTAATTAAGAAAAACGGTTAGATGCTTTGAATTATAGTGTAAATGGTGGATGCCAATCAAAGTAAAATGAAATAGATCAAATCAAATCAAATCAAATCAAAAGTCATTTATTCAAATTAGGCTGAGAATCAGCACTTTTCGAACGTCAAAGTACATGAGACAGTCCCCCAAAACGCCCACCCTTCACCACTTCCTAGTGCTTTAGCTGGGAAGAAGAAGTGGCGGAACAAACTCCCCAGCAGCACAGCTGTCTGTTTAGTCGGATAGACTTGATTCTATACATACATAGGCAAAGTAATCAACATTACGAGACACAGAACTTAAAAAAATTGTCATTTATGTCAGCTAGCCATGCCAATATACCATCAAATAAAGTGAAAAATTAACTCAAGCACAAAAAATAAAAGTAAACAAAGCATATACCAAAATAAAAGTCTCCTGGTATAAATGGCGTGATAGCTTACATAAGCAATGCTGGATTATGTTTACAAATGATAACCTAGGACCATCGACGTAAAATAAATAAACAAGTAGGTAATTATTAGCAACAATAACAAAATCATGGTCAGCAAGACGACCAGTCACCACAAGCAGCACCCGTTCACGAGCATAACGCAAAGATCAGCCATTACCCCCCTCGCCATATTTGAGGGAAAGAGGTAACCCGATCCCCAACGCTACCGCAAGTAGTGACATCTACGGGAGCATGACGAACTTGCTGCCGGTTACTCAGGCAAGAATAGAATTATCAATTGTCGAGGTCGCTAGCTAACCATAATGCCATACATATAAATTCATAAAAAAAAAAAAAAAAATGTTATGAGTAGAACATGTCAATAACTAATGAAAAAACAGATTATAATTTAAAAAATTACTTAGTCAATAAAAATATATATATCAATAATTATATGAACCCATATAACCTGTCTCTAGGTACAATTCTGGAGAAAGAACATAGACATTGTCTTGAGTTAATCACAGCGACCAACTATTTTTGTCATTTAAATAGTCGTTGATGGAATAGTAAGCCTTTAAACACAGGTTGGACTTTATTTGAGCTTTAAACGCGATGATTTTAATGACAATGAACTATGACTACTATTTACTCTCACTAGAAAGTAAGTATGTTCCCTTCTGCTGAATAGATTTGAACAAAAAATGGTTATTTGGTCTTCATCCATAGTGTTCTATACTAATAAATCCAAAGAAATTCGATACATTTCCCCACCTGTACAAGTAATTAAAAGTATAAAAAAACCTACTTCTATTTTTCACTTTATGGTATGCATTCATCGTAGCACAATCCTACCAGGCGAGCAATTATTGTTCCGAGATAAAAGATTAGGGTAGGCTACACCAGTTGTCGGGTGATTCGAAACATAATTACATTGTTGTGTGACTTTAGAGGTGGCATGGCGTCCTCTTCCGCCTGACATAGGTCCTCACCGGACACGGCTGTTTCGGGAGGTTCCTGTTTCACATAAGGCGGGAGGAAACGCCTGGGTGTTTCTACTGCGAAGATCGCCCTGAGGACACGGTGGAGCATACGGTAGAGGTCTGTCCGGCTTGGGTGGAGCACCGCCGTGTCCTCGTGTAGGCGATCGGCGGCGGCGATCTCTCGCGTCCGGCCCTGATCCAGGCCATGGTACGGAACGAGAGTGCATGGTTTGCCGTCACCTCCTTTAGCGAAGCAGTGATGCTCGCAAAGAGGGAGGCGGCGCACGTGAGGGAGAGGCAGTACATGCGCCCTCACGGCCGCAGCCTTCACAGGAGACGCCCTGGGCGTCGGGAATCTCAGGCTGATTCCCGGCCACCGTAGGCGCGAGCTTGCGGACGGCGAGTAATGGGTAGCTCGCTGTCCGGTAAGGACCAAGCCCGGGTCGACGGCGCGTTATGTTCTACGCGCGCCTCAAAGAGATGTCAGCACCAACTGCCGCAAAGGCCGATGAGTGCCAGGGGTGTGGGTTGTTCGAAAGAGATAGCGCGGCCCCTGACTTACAGGCAACTGAGGGAACACGGGTAGGTTTTAGTCAGTAAAAGTCTGACATGAAGCGGGAGAAGTTATTTGATGATTTCCCACCCAAAAAAAATACCTCTTGTCGATCAAACGCAGGCTCGCGAGCACCCGTACGGGCTCTTACCATGCAGTTCAATAAGATTTTCCGGGATATCGTGTTCTTTGCTGTTTCTGTTGGCAAATTTCAAAGTACTGCGCTTGAAATTATAGTAGAATTATGCAAATAACGATCCTAAATTCATAATATCTATTAAAATATGTTCTTTCTGTTTTTATTATTTTACTTGTATTAGTTTCAGCTTTGTTTTATTTTATACTAGCTTTTGCCAGCGGCTTTTGCCAGTGGCTTCGCCCGCGTGGAGGTTGGTGTATTATACACATAAACCTTCCTCTTGAATCACTATATCTATTAAAAAAACCCGCATCAAAATCCGTTGTGTAGTTTTAAAGATTTAAGCATACATAGGGATATAGGGACAGAGAAAGCCACTTTGTTTTATACTATGTAGTGATTTAATCATATTTATTCTCTGTATTCAATTTTATTTAATATAAGTTGTTCATGTTTGTTTAACTTTTTTATATTAAGTGTAAAATGTTGTCGGTTATACATTTATACTCCCATTTTAGTTTAAAGTTCTATACCATAATACTGGAATGTGTAACCGTTTATTTTCCCAAATAAAATAAAATAAAAAATAAATTGAAATGGTGGCTGCCTTTAGGGCACTTATCCCATTGACAGAGATGCGGACGAATTTTTTGATGCCCAATAAGGTTTTTGCTTTTAACATATACCTCCGTAATATTATCTACACTATGCATACTTTCATATTAGGTTGTATATAATATCTTTAGTATTTACTTGATTATAATTTTCCTTATTTTTCGTTTAAAGATAACTTTTTTGTAGTTTTACAGGGTTTGATATAATATTAAGTATAATTATATTAAATATGTATAACGATCCAGCAGTTTAACAGAAGATCTCAAAACTCTCATAGGAGTTAACAAAACCAAAACTGTGGTCTTGAAACTAGAAACGTTTCTCTAGTATACCAATTTTAACAAACTTCTACCAATTCTACTTAAAAATAAATTTCTAAGCAACTTTCCTACCACTTTTCTAAATCCTACCACATAATTACCACGGAAGTAAATTGTCCTACCCACCCTGCTCTAATTACGCCACTATAGAGATCTCTGTCCAACAATTCAGGTCACTGCTAATGAGATTCTGAACTTGTCGCGGAACTCTTTCATCGGCTGCATTACAAACAACGATGTGAAATGTAGGGCAGGGGAAAATTTCCTGATAAATTCTACGATATCTAGCAATTAAAGATCATCATCTGACTAGCTTTTTCCCGGCTAGGTTGGGGTCGGCTTCTAATCTAACTGGATGTAGCTGCAGCAATATTCAGCTCAATACCAGTATTTTACATGGAGCGACAGCCTATCTGACCCACAACCCAGTTAGATTAGAAGGTTGGTTAACACGATACCCCTTGGTCAAACTCAACTCAAACTCAACGCAAACTCAAACTCAACTCAAACTCAACTCAAACTCAACTCAAACTCAACTCAAACTCAACTCAAACTCAACTCAAACTCAACTCAAACTCAACTCAAACTCAACTCAAACTCAACTCAAACTCAACTGAAACTTAACTCAAACTCAACTCAAACTCAACTCAAATTCAACTCAAACTCAACTCAAACTCAGACTCAAAGCATTTATTTCAAATAAACCAATTACAGGCACTTTTGAATTGTCAAGGTCGGTGAGTTAGAAAGATGAAGCTATTTGCCTATTCCAAAGCGTAGGTACCTATGAAGAAGAACGGGCAGGAAACTCCATGGACACTCTTTTAAAATCATGGTATTGTTACATAGTTGGTTACATCATTATGTTGACATTATCAATGTGATAACGATGTAAAAAGACGTGCACATTAAAGCTTCCGTAATTAAAACAAAAATCTTGGTAAGATTGTTAGTCAGACTTTCGGGCTTCTGACGTAACGATTGTGAAAAATCCACAAATGACAGTCAGGACCAATGTCTTCCGAGGCACGGAAGGGTCAAGACCCTTACAAAGGTATGAAAAGATGGTCGCCCGTCCATGGACCAACCGCAGCAAGCATAGCTTAACCTGATCGATCGTTCCGTGCAGCTGTTATTAAAGCCACAAGCATCACCAAAGATATTGTATCCTTCTCTCCCTCGGTGATAAGGATATAGCAATAATAAAAACTTTACTAACACGGTCCAATTTAAAAAAATCTATTAATAGGTTACATAGGAACCTTAGGAAACTAATATTTAGGATTGAATGGATAATAATATGAGCTTGACCAAGTTAATGTCTGTGTCCTCAGTGTTTGTTTCGGTCTTTCATTTTGAATAGTTAGTTAGGTTACAACGACCCTATCATTGTGTATATAATCTAGCCCCTAATAATTCCCATTTTACACTCCACCAATACTCTAATATAATTATTTAGCCTCTTTTTATGAACCTAAAATAATTCCTATTTAGGGTCCTAAAAATACTAAATAGCTAATGTTACTAGGACCAAATTATAAGCAGTGATTGCATGCCGCTGCCATGGTACTGCTCGCTCCACTCGCTTGGCTCTTGCGCGGTTACTCAGATTTAGATTTGAGTGAACTAGACGGTGTCTTCCAATTTATTTTTAGACGATTTTAGCACCAGTCAATTATTCACTATTTCTGAAATAATACTCTCTAATGCTAGAAAGAGGCTTGTGGTTAAGTAATAATAGCCGGACGGGTCGATCGATCAGGTTTAGCTTCGAGATGAGCGACCATCTTTACTTAACAAGACCCCTCCGTGCCTCAAAAAGCACGCTAAGCCGTTAGTCCCGGCTGATCTTCGCTTCATCCCGTTCGAAGGATAAAAACCAAGGGATATCGTGTTTTCAGTGACTGACAGTGACTTAGTATGTATCTACCATTTCCGTTACACGTTGTATAAAGCTGATATTCAGCTGCATCTTTAGCTCAACACCTCTCCTCTCATTACTCATCTGCGACCCCAACATAGTTGGGAAAATGTTAGGCAGATGTGACTCTCTAATGCTAGATACACTTCCATCATCATTCATGCTTAGTGCTAAGATCATCATCATAATCATTGTCTTACCCTTATCCCAATTTATTTGGCGTCAGCGTATTAATCGTGTTCATTCATAATTCTCTATTAGTCATCATCTCGGTAGTCACCGCCTTTCTAGCCATATCATCTAAGATAAGATTTCCAATGTATCCAAAACATTCAAACATCTCATGTAAGACATTCTAAGGTAGTCATGTTCCCGATTTTGTGTATTCAGCACATACTTGCGTGCTTGTATGTACTAGGTAGTGCACTTACTACGGAGCGCTAGGAGTTTTAGTCAAAACACACGATTAGAATATCAAATTCTTTAAAATTTTGTTCTGCTTTCGTTCGTACTGCAGCTTACATGTAGACGTGGGTCTTCTAAGAAATGGAGATAGAAAATAGAGACATGCATAGAACATGTTTCACTGCTTAATATCTTTTTTTCGTAAGTATTTCACAGATATCTCCGGCAATTGTAGATTGATTTCCAAAAATCTCTCGGGTCTCAGTAGTGGTTCATTTATTAATTGTTTTTGGTAGTGCTGGCGTTAGCTTCAATAATACGTATTTTTAATCCATCTGTTGTGTATCTTGATGAAGTTTTTATGCTTCCTGACACTGTTTTTTACATAGCAAGTAGCGGAATACGAATTAGTGTGGGGTAGGTACCACAACAAAATAATGAAAATTAAACTGTTCAAAGAACAAAAACAAAAAAAAACTAATACCTGTTCTATCTATCATCGGGTATGAAATTAACCAACTGATAAACTTATTAGGTACGGGTACTGGTATATACTCAAATTTTTTAATAGAAATGGTTGAGTTTTTCTAAAAAATAGCAGCGCTCAAAGCATATTACGGCCAGAATTCTGGAAAACAAAGATTTAGTACGAGTGGTCCATAGACTTTCTATTTCCTTATATTCTTACTTTTTATTTCTATTGAGTCGTGACCACTTATCTGTGACCACTCGTGATGACTTATCAAAGCGAAGAAAGAAAAATAATCTGAGTCGAAACAACACTATGACCTACGAGAATATTAATTTGTTATTTAGTTATCTGGGGGCCCGCTCGGCGTTTGGAAGCTGGCGTTCTGACACCCCCGTGACTTGGAAAGCACGTTAAGCCTTTAGTCCTGCACCTACAGCCCTGAGACAAAATACATTTCTGCGGAAAGACATTACCTGCGGAAAGATTACGTGTCCTTTCCGCAGATAATGTCATTCCCATACATTTTGACGTAGCGTTTGGCGTGAACGCTAACAGAAATGTATTTTGTCTCGGGGCCCTGATCTCTCTCCGGTCGTGTCAGATTGCCATTTCATCGGATTATGAGAGTGACGGAAGAGCGAGTGCACCTGTGTCTGCGCACACACTTGTGCATTATAATATCTCTTGCACCGAAGGCTACTCTCCATTGAGTTTGGACGTCATGGCCGAATTACGCAATGGAGGACGATATATATATATATATCCTGGAAGCCCAGCACAAACGTATTTCGTCGTGATATAACCATTTCATCCAACTGTCTAAGAATGACGCTACTAATTTGAATATACGGAATATTTAAGTTAGTAGGGTACCTAGTACCTACGTAGTTTCCTGAACTATTAACTTCCTTGATTTCTCCTTTGACTGTTTCAGAAGTTATTTAATTTAATTAAATCCAATGTTATTTTATTTACGCGGTGCTATAATTTTTATGCAAATACATAAATCCCAGTGGCATTTGACCGCGTATTCAATTCCATGTATTTATGCAGGCTTAAATCCTAGTTGCATAAATATTTGCATTGTAGTGAATATGCAGATGTTTTAAGCTTCCTACATAAATGGCTGGTGTGACCAGTTTCTGCAAATGTAGGAAGGAGCTTATGCGATGAATTTTATTCTATGGTGGAAAGTTAAAATCGCTTAATATATAAAAAAAATGTATAAGCTCAAGGGCTTCGGGTCGTCAAAAGCCCAGTCTGAATAACAGTACAAACGGTATCGTAAAACCCAGGACCTAACTGTGTTGTGGAGGTCAGATAGGCAGTCGCTCCATGTAAAATACTGACATGTGAAGATAGGTAGAAACTACGCCATGCAAAAGCATTTTAGTTAAACCCTTTATATGCACTATTGATTGTTATGAGTTGGTTAGTAAGAAAGATGAGGCAAGTTGCCCATTTAAAAGCGTAGTAGGTCCCTATGAAGAAGAACGGACAAGGCAAGCAGGCAGTGGAGCATACGGTGGAGGTCTGCCCGGCTTGGGCGGAGCACCGCCGTGTCCTCGTGGAGGCGATCGGCGGCGGCGATCTCTCGCGTCCGGCTCTGGTCCAGGCCATGGTACGGAGCGAGAGTGCATGGTTAGCCGTGACCTCCTTCAGCGAAGCAGTGATGCTCGCAAAGAGGAAGGTGGCGCACGTGCGGGCGTCGGGAATCCCGGCCACCGTAGGCGCGGGCTTGCGGACGCCGAGTAATGGGTAGCTCGTGGTTAATAAAAGAACAATGAAAAACCACTACAAATGCGACGTTGCCAGCCCGCGCGGGATGAACGCTCTTAAATGACCACCACTGTCGATTATTCTTCTTCATCGTCGAGTCGATGATTCCAATTGTTTTAAATAAAGTTAGACCAGAATTCAGCCACTTTGATAAAGTTATTGTTGGCTTCGCAAAGGTCTCCCATAGTTTCCGATAAACATTTGCAATACCAATAGCATCGAAGGTGCGTTTTCAACAATTAATTTCCTAACTGTACTTTACCGGAAAAGCTCCTTCACAAATAGCTCTTCTACTGCTTTAGATGTTTTGATAAACAATGAGTGTTTGCTTACGTCATGATGCATCTGAAGATTACGTCACAATATGCGAAGTCATAAGAAAGATTAACGAGCATACAACATTCAATGAAAATAATGATACAGATGTGTCACTGAGTTAAGCTGCCTATCCATTGGAGCGTAGAAGAGCAGGAACGATCGGAGCTGTGCCTATATTAAACAATGGCAATATTTACATATTATGAATGAGAGAACGTTGCAGGCCTTACAGACGTCGTCTATAAGTCTACAGATTTATGGACGATTTTCTAATCTTTATTTTCATTCCTCTAAGTACCTGGTACTTATTGACAGGCCTGCACTGTCCTCCCATTCCTATTATCACTGTAATTTGAATAAATTGTAAAAGCCAATTATTCCTAAAAGAGTAACCGTGGAGTTCCTTGCTGGCTCTTCTCCATAGGAAGTGACAAATTGGAACCGTGCACCTAGCTTCTGACGTTTCATAAATGCCCTTGCAGGTTTATGTGAAATAAAATATTTTGATTTTGATTTTGAATGGACTTTGAATTCTATTGGTTAAAGCGCAGGCCACACCTTCAGCTAACTTAACTTTATAGTTCGCGGTGTGAACCGAAGTATGTAAAGAGGTGAAACGATGCTCGGTTTATAACGTGAGGTTTGCCACGGCGCGCGCGCGAATGTCAATGAGGCGGAACACTCCCCTCGCTCTCCGGCCCGCCCGATCGCCCACTCATCTGTCTGTAGTTTTCGGTGTGAACCCACATAGTTTGGCTCGTCAAAGCTTCGCTTAGTTTTATTTTCCCTAGCGTCGCTTGTATTGTTATACACTCCTCTCCACTCTTCTCCGCTTCAATGAACAGGCAGCCTTAAGCCTCTATACCTAAACCACAATAGGTAAACACACGACGGCACAACAAGCTGCACGTTTTTATAACACTGTCTCGCATTGTAATGACAGGGTAACCAATTGCTTATCAAACTGAATACGAACTTAAATTGTCCGTCTATTCAAGTCTTAACAATAGTTTCTTGGCAATTGTATGAAATGACTATCACACGGTAAATTGACGTAAGTTGTCGGTTTGCTTAGCAATTGTGGCTAATTATATATTTTTGTGACTACTGACCGGTAAATACTGGGAATATACTGTGCTTGATATGTCGTGGTTGTACCTAGTGGCTCTCTTATTAAAATAATGCCATCAACTAATTGAACATTCGTGGCGGTTGCATGACCAAGCCATTTCGATTAATATAAAACCATTTACATTTCCTGGCTGGAATCCTTCATTTATTCAGAGATCCACAGGACAGCCGGTTGAGTAGCTGACAATCTTCTTGGTTGACTGGCGAGATGCCATTTACAAAAAAAAAAACAACATGTAAAGTACTGGCGATCAGTCATGTTTGGCCCAAAATCCAAAACTAAGATGCCAGCATAACAAAATGTGTTACCCTGGTCGGGGAAGTACCTACTCTTTATATTTTTTACTGATGCGCCGCATTTCTATGACCGTTCCTTTAATCTTGAACAAGCATTATCTATTTTTTTGCATATTAACTAAACGTCACGGTCACTTTTAATTTATTTTCACCCATCGGTATGTTTATATTTGACTAAAATGTATAAAACTAGACGTTTCTACTGTAAAATAGCTGAAGGAGTGGTCCTATAGATTCGGCACAATATTAGAAAAATAATAACGAGAACTTCCTCGATCAGGGTAAAGGCTCGTGCAGACTAGCGCGACGCGACGGTCGCGTCGCACAGTGGAACGAATGTATGGGAGCGGTTGGACGTAGACATGTCCGAAAAATAAGAGTAAAATTATGACAAACTAATGATGCCATCTTATTCGATTACTTAATGCCTTCATAAATTGTGGTGATGAATTTCTTCATAACTCCCATATTTCGGGAGTAATTTGAGAAAATGTGAAATTTTACTATGAAAATGAGTGTATCGAGCTCTCTCCCTCCTGATTCCGGGCTTGTTTCAAGTAGCGGTCTCTAATATCGTAATGCTATTACTAAGAGCTATATTTAATACTAAGACACATAGTGCGCCAAATGTGCACTTTCTGGGATAAAAGGAAATGAAAATTTAAAAAAAAAAACGTTTTTTCCCCATTTGTATTTACTTTAAACCGCAGACAGACTTATTAAGAGGTCTATAAATATATTATATATATATACAGAAATATATATTAACAAAAATATTCACAAGAACTGATGAGAGTATGACTTTTAAGTAAGTTGATAATAAATTACCTAGTTTCATTAAAAGTACAATAAATAATTAAGATGTAAGCTCTAATTTACTAAGTTACACATTTTAAAACAATAACATCATTTAATTATCTTCGTCATCATCATCATCATCAATTAATTCAAATTCAGAATCGATGTCCGCTAAATCATTTATGTTAACAAATTCGATATCACTTTTCTCAGAATCCGTAAGCTCATAAAATTCCTTAAAAGAAGATTTTTTTACAAACTTATTTCCTTTTGGACGGATACTTGTAACAAGTGGATCAGAAGACAGTAAAAGATTGTGCATAATATCTTCATTGCATGAGATACTGCTATGCTTTCGAGAATGCCCCTCTCTATATTTTCTAAAATCTTTATTTCTAGCCTCAGATGCCTCTTCGGATAGAAAACCAATGGGCACAATTGACATGTTCTGAACTATGTCTGGCCCATGCATTAAAATTTTATGAAGTGAAGAAGGCATATAATACCATGGGTATAACTCCACGTAAAGCTTAGCAGTATCAAAGCAGAACTCTCGGAATTTAGTTACGTTGATCTTCTCTCCTGATGAAATACACTGCAAGATCACACAGATTTTTCTTAAAAGCATAGCATCTATTCCGGTCAGTTCAGCAGATTTAGTGTAGTTTTCAAAAAATCTCCTTGCCGAGTTGCCATTGTTGGTGGATCCACTGCCTTGTTTCACAACATCGAGAAGTAAGCCCGTTTCTCTTCTTACAGCCTCTTGAACTCTTTTCTTCCTGTCATCAACTTGCCTTTTTGCTATATCACCCCTTACTTGCCATGATTTTATGTCTAATTTGTAGGAAATGTGTAATAAGCATTCCATTGAGCGAATCCAAGCGTGAAGGGTGCTTAAGCTATATTTATACATGTCCTCGTTTGCGTGTTTATCTTTGATTAACTCTAAATTATTCATTTCTTTAGGACAAGCCTTGCATATGTCACACACTGAAGCTGCTGTATTGGATATAATGGAATGAATTTTACCATCAATCATTGTCAACAGCAGTTGGTGTTTGACACTAATTCCATCAGTGATGGTGGATGGAGTTAAGGCTTCAATCTCTGCTTCGATTTCAGCCATCTCTCTCTGCACATTTTCTTTGGTTTCCTTTATAAACTTAAACAATATTGGCCGGCAAAATGAAGTGGAAGATGGTCGCTCGTTTTCCCAAATTGTTACACCTTTTGAGACGAGCCGCAGTGGTACAAGACTAATCATAAAATTACTAGCAAGATCGATTTGCTCATCTTCACTCGTCCTTTGATGATAAATGCTTTGGCTAGATGATCCGTCAAAACCCCATTTGCTGGTCAATACGAGCTGTTGATTGGGATCAACAGGGGTTTCTAACGACCTAATAAGTCTTCTTGAGGTTAAATCCATCAAGGCTTGTAATTTGATTTTTGCAGAGCTCTCTGTAACTGTGAGATCTTCTTTGGCCGGATAGCACTTAATTTTTTCTTTAACCAACATGTAGTAACTCGGGTATTGAAGAGCTCCTTCTTGAGTGTTGAAATCCCGAAGAGTGTTATAGCGCCATTTCGATAAGTTCATCGATACATAAAGAGCCAATGCCTTCAAAGGGGATATTTCCCGTACCTGAATTGATTTACCTTCAATGAAGGCTTTGATTTTTGAGGCCTCTTCTGGATTCTCCGTCAAGTATTTCATAACATAAGCTGTATCGCTTTGTCCTGCCTTTTGAAGCGCCCTTTCGGCCGAAAACATAATTTCAGCGCTGCTACTGCTGCATGAAAGACTATCTTCAGTGCGTCTTCTTTTTTGCCGGTTACTAAGGTCCTCAAAAGATTTACGAGGACTAGGATGTGTACAAGTTGAAGCATCAGATTTAGCAGGAGAAATTATGGGCTCGATGACGTCACTTATATTTTCTGTAGAAGGTTCCATATTTTCATTCTGTAATTCCGGCCATTGAATTGCAGCCTGTAGCCAAATCTCATGTTTCTTCCGAAACTTATCTGTGCTTCTTCCAGACTGTGTCCATTTTGCATAAATGCGGTAGCAAAATCGACGACACCAGTCTTTTAAACTTGTTTCAGCACTTTCACATAACTGAACACAACTGTTATCTTTTAAAACACTGAACAAATAGTTAAAGTCGCGTAAATCTTTATGTGCGCGTGCGCATAAAGCAACGTGAATATCAAGATTTGTATTAAAATTTGGAAAATACATTGCGAGATTAGCTTGGATACAACGAGGTGTAAATCAACACTGATTTTAAAGTTACTAATAGTGACCTATTTATATAAAATCCAGGTATCCCAGGTATCCTTTGTTAAATATTGCAAGGTAATTAGTTATTGTGATAATTAGTAAATGATGCATGCTAAATTAGTGTATTAAGAGCCATTTAGTAATTAAATAATAGCAATGTTCTTATCAGTAATCATTAGTGCATCAGTTTTATATGTAAACCTTAAGTCCCTAATTATATATCCTAATTAGCTTATATCTTCTCTAATTGGCTGCTCAGAAATGTTATTGTAATAAGGTAAACCTTTAGAAAAACGGTTTTAATCAACAAAATAAACAAAAAATAAAAAAATTGTGTTATAAAATAAACATCACTCTTTATCCCAGAAA
Organism: Polymixis lichenea; assembly: GCA_949091785.1. Classification (NCBI taxonomy): domain Eukaryota; kingdom Metazoa; phylum Arthropoda; class Insecta; order Lepidoptera; family Noctuidae; genus Polymixis; species Polymixis lichenea. The sequence continues at coordinate 7,564,629 of OX420953.1, read as the reverse complement.
GTGCACATTTGGCGCACTATGTGTCTTAGTATTAAATATAGCTCTTAGTATTAGCATTATGATATTAGAGACCGCTACTTGAAACAAGCCCGGAATCAGGAGGGAGAGAGCTCGATACACTCATTTTCATAGTAAAATTTCACATTTTCTCAAATTACTCCCGAAATATGGGAGTTATGAAGAAATTCATCACCACAAGTTATGAAGGCATTAAGTAATCGAATAAGATGGCATCATTAGTTTGGCATAATTTTACTCTTTTTTTTCGGACATGTCTACGTCCAACCGCTCCCATACATTCGTTCCACTGTGCGTCGCGACACTCGTAGAACAATTTCTATGAAAACTTAATGGAAATTTTTCTACAAGTGTCGCGTCGCGCTGTCTCGTCGCGGCTGTTTGAAGAAGCCTTTACATGTTTTTTCTCTGGCCTGCACTTTGGGTTATGGGCCCAACTTTGTATTAAACGTGAATGGTCTCCTTTAGAATGAGCTTTCAAAATATTTGTAATATATATTTTGTTTGGAAAAACAAGTAAAAAAATATAGGCACTTTGATTATTTTAATTGAATTGTACTCTGAGAGCCCGTAAAGCTCTCACAGTACCTACTGATGTGGCTGTATTACCATGCAGCTTCCTCTCACTAAGCGTTTGTTTACCAGCACTGGGAACATACATAATAGGCAGCTTATGTTATGCTTATGTGCACCTCCCTCTAAGCCCAACTTCACGGAATTTAGTCGTACCGTTTAGCATGTTAAAGTTAGAAACATACAAAACTGGGTGTTATTTCAAAATATCCGGCAGAAATTCTAACAAATCTGGCACACTACAGTCTAGTTCCTAGATAAAGTTTTAAATAATTCCTGTGAAATGGTGGAGGAGTGTTATGAATATGGAAGACCTCATAATATTTACATTCTGAAATATTTTGTTACACTGCACGTTAGAGGCTTGATTTTGTTTAACTTTCGTATGAACTTATGACTAGAGATCGGATATTCGAATGCATATTCACCTAAAGTTGCGGTGTTGGCTAATATGGAACGCGCTTTTGTATCGAAAAAATCTTCATTTAATGTTAAAAATGTTTTAACTAACACACACCACCCCCACTCTTATAGACTTTATACACCCTACTAACACATATTTGCATCGCGATTAATTTTAAATAAATGTGTGTCTAAATAGCTATACAATCCTAATAATTTAGAAGTCGCTTCCATACTATATACCTGACTAGTTATGCATTCCCGCTGTTCCTGGCATCCCGGGATCTTTTTATAAAAAAATATTTTTTAAGCAGCCCCTTCCATATTTTCATAATTAAAAATTTACTTTAGGTAAATATGCATCCGATTATTCGATCTCTACTTATGACATACATACATAAACCTACATAGACTTTCCCATGAGGGACGTACGGCCGTTATTAATCTATCTAGCAGGTGTATAACAAGGTCTATCGTCCACGACGCTACTTAAAAGTAACGTGTTACCGTATGAGGAACAAAAATGTCACAGTTCTAGTATTTCAAAGACGATCGGCGAAAAGATGGGTTTATAACATCTTGTACATTATGAGTATCACTACATATTATGAAAACAAAGTCCCCACCATGTCTGTCTGTTCGTGATAAACTCAAGAACTACTGAACCGATTTTCATGTGGTTTTCACCAATAGACTTAGTGATTCATAAGAAAGATTTAGGTGTATTATTTGTAAAGTTTATGTATAAATTGGATAACGCGGGTGAAGCCGCAGGCAAAAGCTAGTTATGAATATTTATGACATATGAAGGACTTTTAAGTACCATTCTTTAAATTTTAACATCCCCGAAACTTGGCTTATTAGTCGATTCGCTCAAAGTAGATTTAATTGATAACTGCAGAAATATACGTATCAGGCCATAAGCACGTTTTGAATTTTATGCTCTTTATTGTGTGTGCGTGAAGTGACCTTTTTTCATAACATTATTACATAATATTGTTTCTACCGCGATCTAATTGAATTTTAGAACACAAAAGCTGCTATTGTAACTTAACTATGATAATTACATATAGGTTCTGGCAGACTTTTTTGTAGGTAATAATGAGTACTTTAATCATGTAGTAGATATTTTTCATGTAAAATAGTTTTGTCAGCGCACTCCACATAATGAATTTTATAGGCATAGTTTTGCTACAACTTATAGCATATGGTACTTCCTGATAATTTAGTTTTCTATTGGTGACAAAGTGGTTAAAATCGGTCCAGTAGTTTCGGAGCCTATTCGGAACAAACAAACACACAAACAAAAAATCTTTCCTCTTTGTAATATTAGTATAGATATAGCAAATTAAAAACAAGCCAATTAAATACGTATTTTTTTTAGTTGTCGATTCACCCACAATTAAATAAAATTAACGTGCGAGTGGTTCGTGCGAGTGCTTCGTGCGAGTCGCCTATAGAAAATAATATATTATTTAATAGTGTCGATTCAACCGATTCGGGCGAGTAAATCCGTGCGAATCGACTAATAAACCAGAAAGTTATTTTAACTACTCTCTTCTCTGTTAGTAACCCATAGTTTTTGTAATAACTTTTTGATTCTACATATATAACAAAATAACCCATACTCAATAGAGAAAGGACACCCAATATCTCGTCCATTGTTACACGAAGTTATTAGCCCTTACGTCAGCTTAGTTCATGAACAATAGTGTACTAATAATAACTTATGTATGTAACCAAAAGCTTTGTCAACCTACGGTTAGGGATGTGGTGTCGAGTCAAAAGTATCGATATTTTTCTTAATAGTAAGCATCTTTAATATAATCTGTAGGTATTACCTTACCTACTGATACTTTGAGTTCCATAAGTTTTGAGTTGAGCAGTGGCCTTCGTGTAAGTTTCTTTTAACCATCTTGATCATCTAACGTATCGACCGCGATCGGCGCTCCGATTGGCCCTGGATTGGTAAAAGACCAGTCGGTTGGCGGTAGCTGCATTAGATCGAGATGTTTAAAAGAAACTCACACTGAGCCTTTGCACGTTTAATGACAAATACATGCACCGGCTAGACAAGTCCACTCAAACAACGGATTGTGTGGTTCTTTTTCCTCAAAAGACCATTTCAGACGTCAATCTACATCGTCTTCACATGATCTGACCAAGACTATGTCTAAAGAGACTGACCTCTGACCTTTGGCCTTTCTTCTCGAAGTACGCTAACCTCAAATATGATTTACGTGATTAAGTCCATGTTCAACCACCATAATCCTTACCGCCGACCATGTTGAACCCCTAAATGTTTCCATGTTCAACCCTGAACATGGAACATGGATTTCAATATATTGGTCATCCTTTCTTTGACCATATTCAACCCATTGTTGTTAGGTAACTAATAATGACGTTAAAGTAATACTGAGGGCATAACTGTATTTATTTTCTTTACAATTGATATTTCATAGGTATAAGAAGCTGTAGGGTTAAAAAAAAGAAATGGCTTTTTGGCTAACATTGATCATGATTTAAAGTCAATCTTTAGACAGTAAATATTTAGTCAAATGATTTGTTATGAAAAAAATATAAAGACAAATATAAGATTTTTGGGAAATATATACTTTAAAATGCACTCTTATATAAAATATAATAATTTTCTAGGTACGAAATATTTGTAACTTACAATTTTATTTTTTCTAAAATCTTCGTCTTTATCCAATGTCCTTTTCTTTTTTGTGACGGTTCACCCGATTGTATAATCTCAATGTCAGCTGATCAATGGTTACAAACGATGAACGAAAAACGAACTGCGACCAGAACTGTAGGTTAGGCTTTTTTTTTTGCGTGGATAATCATGAAATAACTTCTCCCGCTCTTCGTGTCAGACTTTTACTGACTAAAACCCACCCGTGTTCCCTCAGTTGGGCAACTGAGGGAATACGGCGTATGCCAGGGGCCACGGTATCTCTTTCGAACAACCCGCACCCCTGGCAGGCATCGGCCCTTGCGGGCCCCATCAGTTGGTGCTGACATCTTTTTGAGGTAAAGTTGCTTGTAGTAAAACTTCGTTGTTAACTGAATAGAAATGGTAAATTAAAAAATGACGATACAAAATATTTTGCGTATTTCATTTTGCGTAAAATGTGTTATACCAACTGAAATATTTGACTACATTAAAATTGGTAAAAGTACTAGTTGGTAAGCAAGTTATTGTTTAAACGTTCACTTGCCAAACATTAGGTTTGCGTAACAAATATTTGTGAAGAGTTTATTTGCCAAGTAATAATTTGGCAAATTAAATTATGTGGAAAATTGTTTGGAAAGTGATAATTTGTAAAAAAAATTTGATGTAACAAGGGAGACCCGATTTTTATACTTGACCCTAGATGGTGTTAAATGCAAAAAAATAAATTTACTTACACAAAATAACATACTATATGTTTGTTTGTACTTATTTCACGTCGAAAGGAACCAATTAATTGTAATTTTTTACGGGGATAGTTTTAGGTCTGAGGACTTTTTTCCGGGAAAAACATCTTATTTCTGCATGAAAAAAGTTTTATTATCAATATGTACACACGGGATATCCCGCGGGTAACAGCTGGAGTAAAAAAAATTGCAAAAAAAAAAACAAACGACTGTAAGTAAATTTTTATTATTGTTTGAACGTATATTCTTAATTTTTACATTTACCGCCATCTAGTGTCAAGTATACAAATCACATACTTATAGACTGAACATGATTTTGCCTTTCTAACAATTTACGACAATTTACCAGTAATTAAATAGGAGTATACACCGTGACATTTTAGTCGTCTTACAACGGCAGCCCACTTCATGTACCCAATGACTACTATCTACTACCAATAATTAAAAAAAAATTTTTTTGAACATTTGCATAATCAAAAACATGAAAATATCACTAAGACGCATGACGTAGTTTGAAACACCCTGTTATGGAGATGGAATTAATGATGGAATGTAATGGTAGGTAGGTAGATATCTTTTACCGTTTGATACGTAAACATTATTAACAGGAAGGGTGTTTCATAATTCTAAAGCATTCATTATTTTTCTTTGTATCTATTATCTTAATTAATGGTAACAACGTTTTAATCGCGTCTAGAGGTATGTTATGACGGATACATTGAGTGGACCATCTTTGTAAGACGACTAAAATGTCACGGTGTATAATGAGTTTCAATTTTTAGGCATGCTTTCGTTTCATGAACTTATAAGCCAGCTGGAATTTTAGAGTGGTCGTGCTGGGAAGGAATCTTGCCAGCACGACCTGTATTGTATATCTACGATAATTGAGAGCTATAAAATTACTACTTAATGGTTTAAATCAGTACAAATTAAAAGGATTTTATTACCATCTAAAGTTATAATGAATGCGTCCATGGTCATGCTACGAAGTACAACACGAAAAATTTACCGAAGATCGATAGGACTCAGATATCGATACTATGGAAATCCCTAACCATGCCTATATATAGCTTTCGTAATGACTCTATCACAGTTACAGTAATCAAAAGGCCGTGTGTGTTCGATATTTTTGAAGGACGAAAAGTAAATACGTTAGTTCTACTTTCACTTGTACGTACTAATAACACTGGTCAGCAAAAAAACACTTTTTGCATGTAATATGAAAACTTTTTTCTAGTTATGTTTAGGAGAAGGATAATTATACTAGAAATAATATTAGAATGCTTTAAATACGAATAGTTTTTTTGTAACTTAATTTTAGAAATTTTGAGTTTTCATCAACAAAAAGAAGTTATTCCGCTACATTGCAACAATAATAATTATAGATGTAGGTTTATGATTTTCGTTTTTATTTTGTTTCAGGGACGTCTCGTTTTAATGTCCAACAGTAATCCGATAGCGTACGTGGACTAAACCATGCTCATGCTGCACCATGGTCATCGCTGACCGTGCCCAAGTTTTCAGAAAGAAGTCTAAATGTGAATGATAAAAACATATTTTCAACGACATATTACAACCCAAAGCCTTATAAGTAGATAACAGCTCCGCGATAATACATTTATAGTCACTTGGTCGGTGATTTTCTAGAAAAATTTAAGTTACTTTTATAAAAGATTCCCAAGCTGATCTTTCCAAATCACTATGCTTTTCCTTACCAAATCATTGAAATCTCCTTGAGCTTCCTCATCCGCATTTAATGAGCCACATCTACTATAGATGTGGCTCATTAGATGAGGATGAGGAAGCTTCTTGAAAGTCAGGACCTAACGTATCGACACATTAGGTCCTGACTTTTCAGAAGCTTCCTCGATTCTTCGATTTTTTCAGGCGTAGCGGCCAGATCAGACTTTTGAGTTGGTTCTGGTACAGGTAGATCTTCCTTATGAGGGGTAGTTCTTTAAGACGATGGCAGGTCAGGGTACTTAATATTATTTTTTAATTGTTAAATCTTTTGTATCAGTAAGATAAAAATAATAATCAGATGAGTAGTTCGTTGGTTTCGTCAAAATCATAGAGATTGCATAAGGCATAGCTTCGCTCAGCCAGTAAGAAGACCCACACATGTAACACAACAGAAGGCACACGCGGAAATCACGCTTTGTCTTGTTGACCGATGGCATAGTCAAAATACTGCTCATATAACCTACAAACATCAAAAAAAGTTTGTGATCACTAGCATAAGCTGATATAATTTTTTAAATTGAACTTTATCCAGAAAAATTCTTTGTTGTGTGTTTTCTTAAAATAGAAATATCCTGTTTGAAATTAAAAAATAAAACTATTTTTTTATTTTTATAAAAAAAATAAAAATAAAACTATTTTTTACTTTTTATAAAAAAAATAGTAATTAATCATAAAGTAATTGTAACAGAAATTTGAAAGAAAGAAAAAGACTGTTTAACCAAACTTAAACAACAATTTATTCATAAAAGGTTTATATATACAATAGGCTCGAATACATGCGGTGATCCTCCTATCCAGCATTTCTTGGGGTAACCTACCCCATTCTTGATTAGCGGCTTCCCTGAGCACTGCGGCACTGTCTGGGGACGTGGCTGACGGTTTCAAACACCTCGCTTAAGAGCATCCCACGCGTGCTCTATTGGGTTTAAGTCAGGCGAGCCGGCAGGCCAGTCTAACGTTGTGATGTCGTATTCTCGGAGAGCAGCATGGACTCGTTGAGCTCGATAGGCGGGCGCATTATCATCGACCAGAACAAATTGGTGCCCATGGTTTACTCGGAATGGTCTGACAATTACATCAATAATAAATGCTCTATATATGTCTGCTGTCATGAAGCCTCGATACGGGATCAAAGGCGTTCTAGCTCCAATCATAATACCACCCCAAAATGACACCGATTTTTCGCCTTGCTGAACTGTTCCAGTGGCAGTTCTTTGCCTTTCACGGTCTCCTGGTCTTCTCCAGAGACGGATACGTCGGTTATCTGGATGACTACTGATTCGCGATTCGTCAACGAAGAGACAGTTTTGCCAAATGTTTTCTTCTTCATTTTGCCGAAGCCTAGCTCACTGCAATCTCCGTCGCTGTCGTTGCGGGGATCAGAGGAGCTTGCCAAGACTTTCGTGCTCGTAATTCAGCCTGGTGCAAGCAATTCCAAATGGTCGGAGTGCTAACTTCAAGCCCAGAGGCGGCCAAAACTTCTGCTTTTATTTTAGTAGCGTTGATTGTTGGGTCACGGGCTGCCAGCAATCTAATATAGCGCTTTTAGGCAGCAGTCAAAACAGCTGGGCGACCACTGCGGGGTCGGTCAGCAAAATTACCCATCCCGTGGTACGTCTGCAACGTGGTCACGACACAGGATTAGGATATAGCAACCCTGCGCACTATTTTCCTCGTGGTATAACCTTCTTCCCTCAAAGTTACTATTCTTGCTCGTAAAACTTCTGATAATCCTCTTGGCATTTATGCAATCAAAACTTTCCGCGAAAAAGTATTTAAAATCCGTTAAAATTTACTAAATCAGATTTCAGAATGAGCGTAAGCTAGGACTGTAAGCATTTTTATATGGACAAACAATTGAACTGTTTTATTGTTTTATATCCTAAATCTATATTTTTAATTAAAGAATCTAACAACAAAGACAAACAAGAAAGATAAACAACAAAAAAGAACAAACAAGACAACAACAAACAACAAAAAAGATTTCGATTTTTCAAAGTGATCGCAAACTTTTTTTGATGTGTGTATTTACTATTGGTGTCAAATTCCTTCGCTGAGTTGTAAAGTAATATCGCCACAAATATAACTTGGCTTTGGAATGAGCTTCATCTTTCCGACTCTTTGACAATTTAAAAGTGCCTGTAAATGGTTTATTTTAAATAAATGCTTTGAGTTTGAGTTTGCACGGTTCCAATTTGTCGCTTCGTATAGAGAAGAGCCGGCAAGAAACTCCACGGTTACTCTTTTAAAAATATTTGGTAATATGTGTTCAAATTACAGTATTAATAGGTATGGGAGGACAGTGCAGGCCTGTCAATAAGTACCAGGGAAAATAAAGTATAGAAAATCGTCTATAAATCTACAGTCTGTAAGGCCTACAACGTTCTCTCATTCACAATATGTAAAAGAAACTACATAAGTAAAATCAACCTATTTAAACCAAGTGACATGATTTCCATGAGAATCACATATAAATAGTCGATTTTAGAAGTGATGTATAATGTCAAATAATTAACATTGTAATTTGGGAGCAGTCAATAGACTCTCACATAGTTATGCTGTTAATAAGGTACCAGGGAACCCACATGTGCAGAAGGAATTAATGCCAAACTTCCCTGTCTTCAACGTATTCTTTTAAACATATAATATGCTTTTTTGATAAGGACACGTTTGATGTGAGTTTCAAACTTTCTAACTTCTGCAACCGACTTTGGCAACTTGTTATAGAAGCGGATACTGTTCATTAAAAATTACTTGCTAGTTTTAGTTAGTCTAAATTTTTGAATCACAATTTCGACTAATGTGTTAATACATAAACTATATTTTTGACTTTGATCCAAATCCGTTGAGCCGTTTTTGTGTGATTGAGTAACAAATTTCCAAACATCTAAACATACAAACTTTCAAATTTAGAATAAACCTAGTAAGATTATGATGAACTATGAAAATTAATAAACTGTTAAGGGAATTGAGTTAATTGCAAAACAATAGTTCGCAGGGTTGTTGGAAAATTTATACAAATAAGAAAATTAACTACTATTTACATAGATAGGTGTATAGACTTTCGTCAAATCAATTTGAAAGCTTGCTCAAATAACTATTTTGCTATGCCCGAAAGGGTTCATAGTTGTCTCATTATATTTTAAGTTACGACCTGAGTACGCATTGTATTATATTCGTGTAGGTCATAACATTTTTTTATATAGTCCAACCAAAATGATTGTTAAAAGTCGACATCATCATCATTATCGACAAGCCGATTTCACCCACTCCTGGGCCTCTCGTTTCATGCCAAAAGCCAAACCCCATGCTTCGGTGCCAGCCTCATCCAGGTTTTGCCAGCGATGGCAACAATGTCATCCACCCATATCGCCGCCGGACGACCGATATCCCGTCTTCCAGTCCTTGTACGTCACTCTGTCACTGTCTTCGTTAAAAGTTACCTGAAAGTATGGTAACAGATTCATTACTAGAGTAACAATAGGTGTTGCCCAACATTGCAATCAATTGATCAATCAACTCTTATCAAATCAACAAAATCAAGTGTTTTACAGTCCACTACTGCACATAGACCTCTCCCAAGCTCTGCTACAACACCCTATTCTCTGCCTTCAGCATCCAGTACGTACTAACCACATTTTTAAGGTCTTCGGTCCATTTAACTGAGGGGCTCGTCATACTACACCGCAATCGGAGTGTAGTAAAGAACAAATTAGAAATGCGCCGTTTATAAAATATTTAACACCTTATCATACCTAATCACCCTTTACAGACTTTACAGACTGCCGCGCCGGTAGAAGCGGTTTCGAATAATTGAATGGGTAATGAGTGAGTTTTTTTACAAAATATTAAGTACGTGGTGCTTGTCTAGTAATTAGCATAATCAGATGTTCCCACTGCTGGGACACAGGCCTCCTCTTAGTGAGAAGGAGTGAGCCATAAGCAACCATGCGAGCCCAATGCGGGTTGGTAGATGTCACATGTCTTCGATTTTTTTGTTCTTGGACATGCCGGTTTCCTCACGATATTTTCCTTCACCGTTTTGCTAGCAGCGGTGATGAAAATATTTACAATAAGTAAAGCGCCTGCCTGGGTTCAAACTCATGACCTACAAATCGTAAGTCGCGGCCGTTACCACTGGGCCACCTATAGACTCGCGTTACTGCACTGCACGAACCCCATATCATCATCATATCAGCCAAAAGACGTCTACTGCTGGACATAAGCCTCTCCCAAAAGGGGTGATTTGCCATAATTGCCACGCTTGGCAGGCGTGTTGTTGTTCGCAGTATGGTGGTCAAATGCATAGAGAACGCTGCTGCCCAATCTCTAGTAAGTCCCTTAGTCGCCTTCTACGACACCCACGGGAAGAAATGGAATGGTGTTATTCTTTTACGTCCGGCACAACACGGAACACCCCGTAGGGTTGCTTTAAAACTCACTCCAAAGTAGTTGACAACATTCTGACCCGTTGATTAACCCTTCACAAAACCTATCCTAATTTCACCATCGTGGCATCGAATATTAAAACACTTTTTACCCCAGCGGCATCAGTAAGCTCTAATGAATTAAGTTTGAGCTTGCCTCCCAAAACTTTGGCGCATAAAACTGGTAGGAGTAAAAATGTAAACATATTTTAAATAGTCTGTTGACAGTTTTACGCGTTAGTTTTATCCCAGGTGGGTTTTTAAGGTAAAACTTTTTTGACTTTCCAACAAAATAAATTAGTCTACAAAAGTGTTTTTGGTGACTAGTCTTGACTAGATTGTGGGAATATAATAAATACAGATAATAATCTTCTCGACTGTTAACTTCTCTCTTTTAAGAAGAAAAACACACTCTTGATGTGTGAAAAATTAGTTGCTAACGTCATCAGTCTACTAATCAAATCCTGGAATAAACTAAAACAACTGCCACCAACTGCATCAGACTGCTTGAAAACTGTTCTTATTTTAAACTTTTGGTGCAGTCGTAGTTTTTTTGTTTTAATCTAGTCTGTAAAGGCATTACTGTTATGTTTTCCTTGTAGATCTCACGTGCTATTTATAAAATTCATTCACTGACTAGAAGGAAGGATTTTCGAAAAAAAAAATCATTAAGGGTGATGTTAAATATGAGATGAAAGTTTGTATGAAGTTCGTTAGTTTTGCGGATTGGGAATCCCATCCGGAGCCTCGCTTGTTATAATGTAATTTTACTCATCTTAAAAACTAAATCATAAGCCAGGAGACACCTACTAAAGTAAAAACCATCGAAAATTGAGGGCCAAAAACAATATCAATTTCAATATTGTTGATACTCAAAACAGTACCGTGAAACGTAAAAACAATTTAGAAGGTAATTATAGAGCCTCTAACTAAGAACCCTTCGTCAAGTCCTGTTTTTTCTTGTTTCATAAAATTTTAATTTCGCTTTGTCAGCTTCTGAAGAATGGTGAAAGTTTTCTGTAATTAAAGACTTGCTTGTTTTTAAGATTTTTTGTTACCAAGTTGTACTAAATTATGTGGACAGGGCCCTTAGCCGCTTCTAACCGAAAGGCTTTACCGTGAAATTTTTAAGGTTTTTCCAACATTCAGGGCGGAAGTAAAACTTGGTTATTGTGTCACATTTAGGAGGAACCGTTATCAGTTTTCGGTTGCTGAGTAATGAGCAATGAGAGATACGTCGTGAGGAAATTTCTGAATATGAATGAATGGAAGATCAAATGAATTAATTTTCGAGATGAAAAAATGATCAGAAATGGGAATACTGAATACTGAGATGATAAATGATAGAGATGTCAGAAAGACGTTAAAGTGCCAGTGTTACCTCGACCCCACCGGAATGAGAATACCCACAGGAGGACAATGTGATGATAATTTATGAAAATTGGGTATGGGAAATCCCCCATTTTAGGGGAGGTTTATGTCCAGCAGTGGACGTCTTTCGGCTGATATGATGGGTAAGCATGTGACGAAAAGCATTTAAAACTAGCGGTACAGGTGAACCTTCATGATATTGTTTCATGAGCCACTTATCACCGTATACATTTGAATTAGGATAGAATTCGTATGAAATTATGTACCAAGTAAATAAACTGCAACTCAATCATTCATGGTATTAACCGATACATTTTAAAAACCAACCCACGACATTCTATGTTCAGATTACCTGAACTCGATATTACCCCTAAAAATATATTCCGAATTATCACGTCACTAAGAAAAAACTGACCTTTAAAATTAAACCGTCAACGCCTTACAACAAGGACAAATTGTAGAAAATCAACGAGGATATTGTGAACATTCGTGTCGCTTGAATAAAAGCCAGGAATGAAATGAACAGTGCAGTTAAACAGACACCCATTAAAGATGCCACGCCTTTGGGATGTGGTACAAGAAGTAAAGGAAGTAGCCTTTTGATATAAATAAACAAAACATAAATAAACGATGAAGTAGAAAATGAAGTACGTAGGTATGCAAAATAGACATACATATAACTGCAGATCGATTCCTTTTAAGAAAACGACCAGCGACTTGCTTCTGTCGTTTCATAAGTATTTATATATTTATATAATAAGCATTTTTATTTTTAAACTTTATATCCCATGAACCTACATCATGGGAATGATGTAGGTTCATGGGATATAAAATTTAAAAATAAAAATGCTTATTATTTTAAAGGGTAAGACTTATCTTATAATCGTTGCATTTTTTTGTACCATATAGGTATATGACAAAAAACTAAACGTACGTAGACCTGCTAATACAAGCAGATTGCTATACAAACGAGAAATCGATAATTATGAAATACCAGCGGGGTTATAGCTTAACACACCAACAGTAGGAATGACTCTCATTTTGACAGTTCAACAACATTCATTGCTTTATTTATGTTGTTGCGCAGATAAATTTTTCAAACATAGGAAGCAATGGATTCACAACATCCTTCAAAATAGTTCACATTGTGATTGATAGTAAGTATGTAACGCAACGTAAGGGTGCTGTTGTAAGTAAAGTTGTTGGAAGGATTCAATGTGTTAAAAACAATTATGGATTTGTCGGTTTTATTAAAAAAAATTCAATGATTTTACTTAAATGTTTTTAGTAAAACCGTATTTCTAGATGATGAATATATTAGTATGTATTAAGTGTATACAAGTATCTTTTTACTTAGTTCAGGAGCCAGCTGTTCAACCTGTTTTTGTCCACCACTTGTACAATCATGTTTAGTGTATGACTATACCTATGTGTTTCTCTTTGTACAATAAAGTTATTATTTATTTTTATTTTTTTTATTTTAAAATGAAATTTTTCCGCCTAAAATAAAACAGCCTGGATTTGTCTGTTTCTGTAATCTGACGGTATTATTCTGATTCAATCATGAAAGAATCAGGCAAATAAATTAATCTATTTATTTAACGTATTTATAATTACGCAGCCATTATACCTTTTTTATGTTGCCTATTTTGTCTACGTTAACTGTTGTTATGTTAGTAACACTTATGTATTTCGGTGTAAACTGTCTAAAAAAACAAGTTGGTCACAATAAAATACGTTCGCTCATATTAGTTCTACAGTTTTTTTTTATTTCAACCTCAAATATCATCAAGGTTCTGAACAATATTGTTCAAAAATACTCTCTCCTAAATCCTTAGACCACCCACCAATAAGTAATAACTCAATGTCAGCCCCAAAGATATTTCGCCAATTTCGAGTTCTTAAGATTTGGAAATTCTCATTATAATTCTTTTGTTTCCAGTTTATTCAAAGGCGCTGAAGTTTGATAACCAGACGGCATACATTAGTTTCATTCCCAATACCAACTGGCTGGAAAATTTAAGTTCTTTCTTGAGAAGTACTTATTTTATTTTGTTTTTGTACTGGGCTACGCGATAAGAGTTTAAGACTTACTAAAGTGTCATGAATAGTGTGTGTGTAGTAAATGTAGTATAAGGATTTATTAATTAACACTTAAAGCACAGACATGTACAAAGGTCAACTTAATAATAATAATAAATACGCTTTTTCCGGGCCCTACGTGGACCCGATGTAGATCTATTAGCGTCCGTAGCCTGGCTGCGTTTCGGTGACCTCTTTGGGGAAACCGAAGGTTTTGTCTGTGCAATTATGGACGAAGTTATGATGACGAACAATTACCGGAGATTTATTGTGAAAGACGGCACGGTTGACATCTGTCGGGTATGCCACCGTCCGAAAGAGACCATCAGACACATTATCTCTGGTTGTTCACTTCTAGCTAACGAAGAGATAGATATTTGCATAGGCACAACCTTGTAGCCAGGATTATCCACCAACAACTTGCTCTGAAATACAGCCTTGTGGAATCGGAAGTTTATGTTTACATTTATTTATGTAAGTAGATCTTAAAAGACATTTTTACACTTCAATATTTTGTTGGTCAATATTTTAAAAACTAGATGGCGCCGGCATTTCTTAGCTGACTGTTCCCTGAGAAGAAAAGCCGAAACAAACTCAGAGGTCATGGTCTCTTTTAAAGTCCAAACATTATATTATTTAAATTTTATGTGAGTCTAACAATGCGGGGCAATGTCTAGAAGTGCCGTACTATAGGTATGTGCCCGACCCAGTTCTCGAAAATGGACATATCACACTGTATTGGGATCGATCTATCATCACGGACAGGACTATTGTTGCCAATAAGCCTGATATAGTGGTGGTGGATCGCCTAGAGCGGCGCGCAGTGATCGTTGACATAACGTTCCCGCATGACGAGAACCTCGTGAAAGTCGAGAAAGATAAACAAATCAAGTATCTTGACTTGGCTCGCGAGTTTGTCGACATGTGGGATGTGGACTCAGTGACCATTGTGCTGATAGTCGTTACTGCCAATGGCTTGATAGCCAAGAGCCTCGACCAACACCTAAAGAGACTCTCGTTGGGCAGCTGAGCCAAGGGCCTGATTCAGAAAGCGGTACTTCGTGACACGGCTCGCATCGTTAGAAGTTTCCTCTCTCTAGAGCCCTGACCGCTGGTAGTTTGGACCCTGTTCCCGATACCGGTGGGCTACTATTTTTCGTAGTTTTAAATGTTTCTATATTTTTTATACTAATATTTAAAAAAATAATTTATATGTCTATTTAGTGAAATAAAGGAAATAATAATAATCATTTTATTATTAGGCAACAAAGATAGAATATATAAAATAATTTTAATAATAATAATAAACTAATTCATATTAAGAAACTATAACTATACACGTAAAGTGGTTGTGTATCGCTGCGAGGTGTCACGTAACCGTCCTCAGAAACGTCGATATACGACACCTTTCGGCCAAAAGTCTTCTTTCAAGAAGGTCAGTAGTTGATGGGTAATGCCATAGGTATTTTCTACCAGTCAACCTTTGCGTGATGCAGAGACAAACAGTGGTAGATGCAATAATTTGAGGAATAAATATTTTAAATAATAAACACATAAACTTATTTAAAATTAAAATAAAATATTTGTACCTAAATATGCAGGGCAGAAATTTTTCGTCGGTAATACAAAATAAAATTATACATTTTGACTGCGTAGGTATTACACTTTTCTATGAAACAGCTGATTTTTTTTGTACAACCGACGTAACATTTCTGCGCTAGGGGGTCTAGCTAATGATATGTTGAATTCATGGCTACAGTTTGCGCACTGGATAAAAACTTATCCTGTATACAAATATAAACTCAAATAAATGTATCCTACTAATAACATAAATGTAAAAGTTGTCCTTGTATGCTTGGACATTTAGATGTTTGGATGTTTGTTACTCAATCATGCAGAAACGGCTCAATGGATTTGTATGAAATTTCGCATACATATAGTTAGTAACCTGGGCCTCAAGTCTGCTATTACAATAGTGTCAAAATGGTCTATCATTGATTTCATAATTGTTGATTTTGATAAGTTTGGTAATCTACTAATATAATGGCGTCATTATGGCTTTCCAATGGTCAGCCACTGACACTCCATTGAAAGAAATGGCATTTATTGGTAATCTCGTACATAAAAACAAATGAATGACTGACTTAGGCGGTAATCTGCTAAAGTTTAACACTAATAAACGAATAAGTAATTTGTAAAAATAGATATAAATGAAATCGGGCATGAATAAATGTTCAAATTTCATTATAACACAATTCTATTACGGTCTCGTAACCGACCAATGATCGACCATTATGAATTTAGCAGATTACGAACTTTTAGCAAAATGACAATGGGATTGTGTTGGAATTTATAAAAATAGCAGACTTGGGCCCCTGGATTTACACATAGGATACCTTTTCTCGAGGTAGTACGTTCCCGTGGGACAATTTTCGAACTCCGCGGGGGCGAAGCCGCTGGCAAAAGCTAGTATTATAATAACGATTATATTGGTAGATATGATATCTGCGTTTGATATCTACATTTTTGAATGGGCAACTAGCTTATTGACAGTTCTAAAATACCTGTATATGATTTAGTAGAAATAATTGCTTTGAGTTTTTTTTTAGGATTCCGTACCTACCTCAAAAGGAAAAAACAGAACCTTTATAGGATCACTTTGTTGTCCGTCTGTCTGTCTGTTTGTCAAGACCCTTTATCTCAGGAAATCGTGGAGGTATCGAGCTGAAATTCATATCAAATACTCATGTCTACTGCCCCTTGGAACTGTGAAAAAGTAAAACTTCTAAGCCAATGCAATCAAAAGATACAGCCGTTTATGCCGCAAATTTTCGACACTCGCAAGAGAATCAAAATCTACAGGGTACTTCCCGTGAACTCAGAATCTTGAAATTTAGTACAAAGCAATTTCTTATAGCACAGGTAAAGGAAAAATTGAGAAAAGCATACATTTTTAGTGACATCATATAATAACAATATTTTTAATAATTTTAAACTTACTACCCCTTTCCTCATGAACGCGTAGAGGTATTAAATTGAAATTCATAACTTTTACTCATATACCTACAGGTTTGTGCGGAACCCTCGGTGCGCGATTCCGACTCGCACTTGGCCGGTGTGTTTTAGTCATTAGATTAGATTAGTATCTGGAGAACTTGATGGACTGTCTAATCTTTTCACTGTTTGTCCTTCCGTCCTCCACGATACTCAAAAGTAACGTGCTACGAACTCAGATCACCAAAAAGTAACCAGAAATTCGCAGTAATAGTACTTATTTTTTTTAAAAAAAACGTTGCCCCACACTAGGAATTACTCCTGTATTGTGGGTGCGTTTACAAACATTTAAATTCACATACACAAACAGCCAGACCCGGAACAACTACTTGTAGGTCATACAAATATTTGTTCCGTGCGGCAATCGAACCCGCTACACGCAGCATAGCAGTCAATCGCTTAACCACTGCGCCAACCTTGCTATCAAATATTATTATGAGGACGTTTACAAAATTTTGCCGATTTCACTGATTGACTTGGTTTTACAGACACACCTTTACATTTCAAATGCCGTATTTTCATAAGTTTTAATGCATGAAAATGTTTCATATTCGTAAATATTGTTAACCTATTACAGCAAAATTTACAAAACTGCCGTTTGAGGTTGATTAATCAAAATTAAAAAATCGTCCATACATTATTGTGATTGTAACTGAATTGATATTTTGTGTTGTGCATTCAAACTTATGGAGGTAGAGTATTTTAACTGTAAATTAATGTCTTTAAAATTACGAAAATAAGAAAAAAAATCGTATACGGCCTCATAATAGCGGTTTGTACAGACACTGTACACGTTAATTATATTTTTTTAACTAGCTGACGTCAGTGTTTCCTATGTTTAGTTTGTGGTGAGTTGTGTCATGTACAGAGCGCTATGACATTCTGGCTACTTAATGGCGGTTAGAGTTTGGAACACGTTTCTTTTAATAAAAACGTTTTTTTTTAGGACGAACACACTAACAGTGTAAAAACATAACCCTCCTTCTAGCGCAGTCAGGTAAAATTAGACAGTCCGGAAGATTGTTCAGATACCAATCTAATGCCTCAAAAAAAATACTCAAAGCATTTATTACAATTTACCCATTCCTTAAATAGACTCCGGACTCAGGTAGGTAGGCCGAAGTAAAGAAAACCTGTGCACGTGGAGATTCACATATGACTCCGCCCTGGAGTGTAAATGTGGTGCTGTCCCACAAATAATGGGGCACTTCATATCTTGTCCAGCGTGTCCTGCTGTCTGCGCGCTACAGCAGCTGATGGACGCTGCTGAAAGTGCGAGAAGTTTAGATTACTATCGATTCGCTACGACGTCGGCAAGGGAAACGGGGCGCGGGACAGCGCCGCCATTACTACACCAGACATCGATCGACTCATGCGCAAAAATTTACGCGTCTGTATCAAGAATAATCGGGGATGGATTGTAAACGCAAATAATAATAAACATTTTAATTCAAAGAAGAGGAGTTAAGGGGAACCTAGCTGCGGGCTCGAACTCACTGATGGGCCTGGCTATAAAGCACGCTGTCTCACCAGGCATCGTGTCTGACAGAGATAGTATCAGTGATGAGCAGTTACAAGCTAGTCTACACGCACAATATTATTGAGTAAGATGCAGGCGCGTAAAAAATTAAGAACAGTCCTTCGGAAGATCGGGTTTTATGAAAAAATCACTGCATAAATCAATGACCAATAA
Source organism: Polymixis lichenea (assembly GCA_949091785.1). Taxonomy (NCBI): domain Eukaryota; kingdom Metazoa; phylum Arthropoda; class Insecta; order Lepidoptera; family Noctuidae; genus Polymixis; species Polymixis lichenea. The sequence goes on along the minus strand of OX420953.1, from coordinate 7,545,843 downwards.
AGTTTATTGAACTTTTCGATGTTTGAGCTTTGTCTGTACTGACTTGGTTTTCAGATTTTACGCTTCTTTTATTACTTATACACGCCCAAAGTTAGGTTAAATTAGCAAGAAAAACGATTCTTTGTTGGCTCCTAACTTTTTAATGGCTTTTTATTCTATTTCCGTACAGACAATATTAATAATGAGACAAAACCATAGCATGTTTAATTTTTGATGTACATTATCGAACAGTGGAGTAATATACTCCCGAAGTTTGTATGGGAAAAATGTGGACTAGATTCACCTTAATGCGTTGGTGGCACTTTACTTTCCTAGTGTCATGGAGGACGAGCCTTTTGCTTCAGAAGTGTCGGACGTAGATACCTCATTAACGTCACTTGTTTCTTGTTCTGTTGTAAATTTGAGAAAGGGATTGTTATGAAAAAATACTTATCAAATAATTCCAATGTTTACATATGTAATCTCAGTCAAATGTAGATAACAGTTAGGTATGTATTGCTGACAATTCGGTGATAGCTTATCTTCACCTGCCAAAATAAACAAAAATATGCAGAAAATCCACTCAGAATCATTCCAATGCCCCCCCCCCCCAACTTTGTTTCGACGTGGACAGTGGTAGGTAGGTAGTCGGTACAGTCAAGAAACTTAAAATACTTTATCAAATTGTCAAACTATTACGTAGTGTATTATCTATTATAAATAATAACCGACTTCATTTTAATTTTAATTTTAATTTTTCGATTTTATTTTATTTAAATAAATTAATTTTAGTTTTAAATTTTACTTTACTTCGATGTTTTTTACTTTTTATTTTATATAAATTTGTAAATTTTAACCATAATTTCAATTTCTGATTATCATATTAATTTTCTTTTTAAATGTCTATAATATCAAAATAATTAATTTATGTGCATTTTGTACTTATGGATCCTAGCATCTGAACTAAAACGTTTTTATTTTATTTCATCATTTCAACCGAAAGACGTCCACTGTTTGACATAGCCGGAGGGCTATGTCCAGCAGTGGACGTCTTTCGGTGACCCAAATGGGGGAGCCCAAAAGGGGGGTTTTGCCATAATCGCCACGCTTGGCAGGCGGGTTGGCGATCGCAGTATGGTTGTAAAATGCACAGAGAACACTGCTGCCCATTCTCTAGTAAGTCCCTTAGTCGCCTTCTACGACACCCACGAGAAGAAATGGGATGGTGCTATTCTTTTACGTCCGGCACCACACGGAACTATTTAATTATTTAATAGCCATTTCACACAATTAAATCCCTTAACAACGGGAAAAATATGCTTTCGTTGATTTTGTGTAGAGTGAACCTACTCAACATTCATCCTCTTTGCTTACTAAACTCCCGAGAAAAAAAAAAACAAGGAAAATACATCAATAGCTTATTTCGAAGGAACATTACCAGCCTCGGTGGCGCAGTAGGCAGCGCGTAAGTCTCATAATCATAAGGTCGTGAGTTCGATCCTCACCCGGGGCATATCTTTTGGATTACTTATTCTGGTTTCTTCAACTAAAATCCGAGAATATCTCGTATTTTAAGAGCGTTTGTATTACAAATAAATCTATTGACATTGGTTGTCGCTAAGATAAGATCCCAATTTAAATTTGAACGTTTTTAGGTACAAAAATTGTCTGGAATAAACTCAGGGGGCTACTATTACGGACACGGATTACTACGACTATTACAAAGATACGGGCCCGTCCGAAAGTAGTTGATCTGTCAAAACAAATGACAAATTACGTTTTTCGAACGGACTATAACATATTACTACCATGTGTTGTGTCATTCATACTTAATTCGGGCTTCGAACTAATCTTATGTTCGTAAATGATACGGAGTTGGAAACGGCCGTTACTTCGGCCGTAACTATGGATATCGTGCTTAGGGAGTAGACTCCCAGGTAGGATGCTGCTATTTAAAAACACACCTATTGCTGCAAAATCACTTGTATAAATTCTTCTGACAAGAATTGCCAAAAAAATAAGTAATTGTTCGTAAGCAAGCTATTCTGGACTTCTGTAATGTAATAAAATGATAAGGTTTAAACCTATTTATTAGTTGAGTTACTGAGTTGATTGGTCGGCTTATTAGTCGATTCTACCGAATGTACTTGCCCGATATATCGATCGGCACTTAAAAGATAATATCGTATTTCTGCAGGTGATTCGCATGAAGTCAATCTATTTGAAATAAAGGAGGATGGACCAAAATGTATGGGACGCGTCCCCACCTACCAATAATAACTAGATATTTATGTCGTTGAAAAGCGTTCTTAACTGTCACTTATAACACTAAGAAAAACATAAACAACGTGTAACATAATAACGCAAGACCTTATTATACACCCCAATTAGAGGATTACAATGACCAAAACTTTTTTTAAGCTAAATTTTTGGGTAGATAAAACGTACTACAGTGTAACTGAGTTTCTAACAGAGAAAAATGTAATTGTTAAATATTTGATCCATTGAATGGTAATTCTAATTATAATGATAATTGTAATGATGGATGATATTTGTAATGCGATAAATTGGAACCATGCACCTAGTTTCTGACGTTTCATAAGTGCCCTTGCAGGTTTATGTGCATTTATGTGCATTACTAAATGCTTTAAAATTGAGTCTTATTGCTTTGAAAAGAAATTGAATTTTCTTCGGCTCAATCGGCGATAGGTATGGCAAAATACAGTCATAATTTTTGGAAATAGGTACCTATTTTAATAATGACCGATACTTATTCAGTAGTCAGTTGCACACAAACAAACAGTTTCAGGACTTTCATCTATTCTGTTACACCTTGTATGGCATACTTTGTTTTGCATAAATAAATGATTAGGATGCTAAATAGGTCAATATTCAGATTTTCTTAACCGGTACGTGAAATACCTTGGCTCGCTGCCAAGATACACTTTGTATAAAATAATCTAATTATGGGATGGGTGGCTAAATTCATAGGTGCTAATATTACAATTGCGAAAGTAACTTTGTCCATCTGTCTGTCACTTTTTCACTGCAGTGATCGTTTTCAAAGTTGACAGATGTGCCTCGTCAGGTTCCAAGATATAGAGGACCTGGAGAGGGGACATAGGTGGCTGCCTTAAGTTTTAATTATTTACATTAAAAATTATGAAACAAAAGTATCTCACTTATACGTACTTACTTTGTAATATACTTATAATTACTTAATGAAACATGTAAAAATTTAAATTTAAGATATTCCATTTTCGAAGAACATTCTTTTCGGAAAATAATATTGCTATACCCTTCCTAACACAAGCATAATTTTTCAAATCGGTTCGTACATGCCCTTTCAAACCAAAGAATAATTTTCAAATCAGTTCATAAAAAAGCAACTGAAATGACCTACTCCTCTTTTAAAGTCAGTTAACATAAAGAGACGAAAATATGTCACATATATTCGGAGAGTTCCAGTAACTCTGTTTAAAAGCATAAAACTTTGTACTAAGAAGGTAATCTGTTTATTTCAAGAGATTATCACCTGCCTCGGTGGCGCAGTAGGCAGCGCGTAAGTCTCATAATCTTAAGGTCGTGAGTTCGATCCTCACCCGGGGCATATCTTTTGGAGAAACATCCCACAAAAAACTGTAATTAGTACGCCTTGTATAAGATTTTTGTGCTTTGAAAAACGTAAACCGAAAAAATGGAGCTATTAAATTTAACAATCATCATCATTTTATCTGGCTTTAACATACCTGGATTCCTTCCTTTTACATAATTTTTTCAACCTAATAAATTGTAATCAACCAACTTTCATTAACATATACAGGGTGTTAGGCGGAGGTTTAGCTAAACAAAGGCGGTTCATAAGTAGACCCATTTAGAAAATAAATATTTAGTTTGAAGATTTTAAAGGTTCAATTTATTTTAAATTCTTTTGTTAGTAGTTTTTGAAGAATTTTAAAAATTTTAGCTTTCAACATTTCAGGATAGCCTGTAAAAAATATTTACCATATTGTAGTTGAAGTTTGTTTTTGTTGTTGGTGTATGATGCATACTTGGTTTAGTAAAAGCTATTGTATAAGGAACGAGAGATAAAGCTAAAATCATTTTTTTACTTTAACTCATTAAGCTAACGATTACTTAAAGACACACACTGACTTATTACTTGTTAATATTCTAGGATAATCATGTAGTTCCTTTTACAATGTTTGTAAATATGTGAGCACCGCGTATCTATCATTTAATTAATTTATCTGACATTGCTTCATTTTTAATCGTATTTACCTATTGTGGCATGGTGGATAATTTTATTCTAGGTGCATCGTTTTAACACTTTATTATAAAATGAATGTGTGTAAAATATTGCAAAACATTTAAAAAGAGTAACGGTGGAGTTTCTTGCCCATTCTTCTCCATACGAACCTACATTTTGGAAGGGGCGACTAGAATCAGTTCTATTTTAATGTAAATGTTGACGTTCAAGCGCCTTTTAAGTGCATATATTTGAAAAAAATGCTTTCACTTTTTTTGAAATTCTTGAAAGGAATGAAAAAAAAATGATTAAAAAATTGTGAAACCTTAATATATTCAAACTAAATATATATTTCACAAATGGGACCTACGACCTAAGACAACCCGTTATTTGGCTGAATCTCTGCCTAACATCCTGTAAGCATATATACAAATGTATATATTTCTGTCCACTAAGTCCTATAAATAATGGTCGTCATTTCTTTTCGTTACAAATAAATAAAACAATAAAATCGTATCAATTCTCTGGGGTATAAATTTCAATACGAAGCTCAATTTATTTCATTGGTTCATACGATTGGCGCAGACGGCAGGATGCTGTATAATAAAACGGGCAGTAGGAAGTTTTTGGTGACATTTTTCTTGTCTGTTTCTTTGAAGAGTTGAAATTAAGAGGGCGCATTCAGAAAGTGAGACCAGTGGTTGCCAAGTGGTACTGGCTGCGACTTATTAGTCGTAGGTCGTAGGTTCGAACCCAGACAGAACTCAGAACTCTGAGGAGGCCTGTGTTCCAGCAGTGGGAATATTATAGCTAGGGGTGACGAGTTAAAAATCGAAGGTTTGAACCCAATCAAGCACGTTACTTTGTGTAATTTATTGCAGCACCACAGAGGCCCTAGTGTGAGTTTAATTTAACTATATCGATCAAACGCATCGAGCGCGTTTGGCGTATAGAGGTATGAGGAACAGGGTATAAAGTTCACTCATACTCTATAGTAAAGGGAGGATCCTCCGACTAGACGGGTGTTGTGTCTGGTGGGCTACTGCCCGACGGTTGATGTCGGGATGTTTGTATATATGTAGATTGCGCGGTAAACTTTGCTTGCGTGATGTAGTTGCGGTATGACGTCAAGTCTTGAGTAGTTCGCATATGGCATTGTAGATGGCGCCACTTTACTTTTTGTGTTTTCGTATGTGGGGCATTGTAGATGTCCGCCACATCACTCCCCTCCGGAGACCGGAGGTCGATAGTGGGCGAAGTTAGTGCATATTGCAATGCTTGCCAGTGCCAGTTGTGGTTCCAGTGCGTCGGAACCGGTGTCGCATAGTTCGCGGTGGGTCGGAACTGTCTGCGATGGTGCGAACCCCAGTGAGTCGGGGCCGGCGCTGCTCCAGTGCGTCGTGGTACAGCGCCGCGATGTAGCTGGTTGCTGTTGTCGACCGGGAGATCGAGCTCTCGACCGGCCGAAGAGCAGTGGTACCGTGGTCGCTTGTTGAGGCTGATGAGGTTGTGGGAGATGACCAGGTATGCGGTTTGCTGCATGCAGGTGGTCAGGATACCCGTTGAAGCTGTGGGTGCTGGCTGGCTGTGTGACTCGCTGCTCGAAAGCTTGAGGAAGTGATGATGGTGTGACGTCACGCTGAGGTTGTTGCACGAAGGTTGCGCTGACGTTCATTCCCGGGGTCACCAGTATAGAGGTATGAGGAACAGGGTGTAAAGTTCACTCATATTGGTAAAGGAGGATCCTCCGACCAGACGGGTGTTGTGTCTGGTGGGCTACTGCCCAACGATTGATGTCAGGATTTTGTATATATGTAGATTGCGCGGTAAACTTTGCTTGGATGATGTAGTTGCGGTGTGACGTCAAGTCTTAGTAGTTCGCATATGGCATTGTAGATGGCGCCACTTTACTTTTTGTGTTTTCGTATGTGGGGCATTGTAGATGTCCGCCACAGGCGCTCCAATTGGCCCTGGATTGTTGAAGGCCCAATCGGAGCGCCGAATGCGCTCAATGCGTTTGATCGAGATAGATAAGAGGGCTATTACAAATTGAAGTATTCAGTTTTAGGTAAATTTAACGGCGCGTAGTAGCTGATCGCGCGTGTATCTAGTGAAGTACGCTACTCAGACATGCTAACCATTATGATTCGGACGCCCAGGAACAAACCGGCGCGGACTTAAAGCTAAAGCCCGCGCCTCCCGAGATTTATTACTGATTCATAGCGTTGAATTCAACAATTGTTTTAAAATATTATTTTACTTTTAAACAGACAATTTTTTTTTCCAGCAAGTTGACTTAGTAACCTTAGTTATTAAATACTTTTTGTTTGAATTTCGATTAAACATACATAGATAAAAAATATAATTTGAAACGAAAAATTATCATTAATTCTCTGTTTTACGGAATAATTTTTGGTGTATTATTGTATGAAACATAAAAAATTGATTTAAGCATTCCAAATAACAAGGTAACAGTCCTACCGCAGACATTTTTATAAATTACTAAACTGTTATATGTTCCATGTAACAAAGCATCAAAAGATGCCCGAAAGTAAAATTTTATGAAACATCCTTTGCCGAGGCAAAGTTTTTACTGACTTGTGTAAACAAATTGAAAAAATTATTTAGACCGCTCTCTAGACAAATAAAGAACATTTTCAGGACAAATATTTTATTTTATTTTATGGCTATATCTAAACCATAATCATTAATCAAATCTCGAGTCAAACGCTGAAATTCCAGAGAAAATGTGTAAGCGCCCTTAAATGAAACTCACACTACGGCCACAGCTCTCCAAACAGTGAAGGAAAACATTGTAAGGGTCCACGTGGTGGGATACGGCCCACTCCCTCTAACTGAGAGAAGGCCTGTGTCCCAGCAGTGGGAACATTACCGGCTGATTATGCTATTCAGAAAGTTGACTATATTGCAAATAGATGTCAAATATCATTACACATTGATATCTATTTCTGTGTGTTGTGTGTGTACCTATCGAGCCGATGAAGCGAAGATCTCAGTAGGTCACTTCTTAGCGCTGTCGGTGCTCCGGTGTTGCTGGCGCGTGGAAATGATGTAAATATGTCGCTCTTACCGCTGACGCATAATTTGATGTATTCGTCAATATTACTAAATTCAAATCAGATTGCTTTAATGCATTAAAAATGTGGTTATCATTTGCAATCATTTATTATCGTAACACTAAATATTTAGTTTAAAATTTTCTTTTGTATGGACTTGCAGTAAATCGCATCTACCCCAATGCAGATACTTACCCATCACATTAGGTACCCGACATCTTTACTTAAGCTCTCGCCATTTTGCTACTTTCAGTTGTTACAAGATAAACCTTTGCACCTAGACTCCTAAAAACAAAAGATTACCAAAGCTTTTACAAGTACTCCATATGTTGGTATACCTCTCAAATGTAACCCTCTTTTGTCTTCTTTAATACCTTGAGGTATTAAAGTTTACTTTATTCAAGTTTTTGTGCAAGAATTTTGCGGTGGCAGAATATATGAATTATAACTACTGGTTGCACAAAACTGGTATGTGCCTAATATTGTGCAATTTACATACAACTTGTAATGGAAAGGGTATATACATACCAAGGGCACGGCTTCTTTGGATGATATCAAACGATATTGGAAGGGTTTTTAATACATTGATACCAGAAACCGAACTTTTCGAATTGAAATAAAAACATCATTCAGAAAAGATTTATCGTGATATTGGCAAGTAACGTGGAAAGTTATTGACCTATGTAGTGCGGTGGCACGTTTGTTATGATTTGAATTTAAGGTGTAAAAAAAGCATTTGGAAATTTTGTACTCACGGCTACACATCAAGCTATATATTTCCAGTTTACGCTGACCTCGCATTGTAAGAAAATCCTACACAATGCGAGGTCCGCTTATGCTGGAAATGTATAGCTTGATGTGGAGCCGTGTGTACACCTGAAATTAAAAATATTCTGTCTATTGGCTTTTAAATAAACTTTTTTTTTCCACTCTTTAATATCACTTTGACGAAGCGCTTACTTTTCAGTAGATAACTATCAATCAAAATGACGAATAGTCGACTTAATAATTTGTTGTACTCGAATTAATAAATTATGCAGAACAAATCGGACGGCTTTCGAGTGTCACCTATGATTTGGTTTATTATGGAAATTATAATTATAATTCGATTAAATGTGACACGACACACGACCTGTGAGTCTACCTTTATCTCATTTGTTTGATCTTGATCGATCACAGATATTAATTTCTGTACCTATTAGTGATCTAAATAATGTGATACAATTCATCATTCATAATTTTCTCGTTCTCATTCCAATTTATTTTGGGGTCGCAGTATTTTTTCGTCATCTGCACGTCTCTTTTAAGCGTCACCCCTTTTGCAGCCATATCTTCCTCTCTTAATTTTTTTATATGAGAACGGTAATTTCTTAAGGGCTCGTTGGCTAATGGGCCTCAAGTCAGCTATTACAATAGTGTCAGAATGGTCTATCATTGATTTCATAATTGTTTATTATGACAAGTTTGGTAATCTACTAATATAATGGCGTCATTATGGATTTCCAATGGTCAGCCACTGACACTCCATTGAAAGATACGGCATTTATTGGTAATCTCGTACAAAATGACAAATGAATGACTGACTTAGGTGGTAATCTGCTAAAATTTTACACTAATAAACTAATTAATAATATGTAAAAATATGTATAAATGAAATCGGGCATGAATAAATGTTAAAATTTATTAGTAGTTTTTGGAAAATCATTTCTACTAACGGGTTTTATAATAATGGCAATACGACAATGCCATTATAACAGAATTCTATTACGAGACCATTGACCGATCAATGATCGACCATTATGGATTATGGAACCTCAGCAGGTTGATGACTCGCAAACCACGTGAAGTGTTAGTCCTCCTGGCTGCCATTCGTAGATCATTGGCTATTGTTACTAGTAGTTAGAAGACCAAAAGTCTGTGAACTAGGAACGCACAGCTGTAACGAGTTAAAGAGCTGTCAGTGTCAACATTTCCCAACAGTCATGGTCGTTGTGAAATGTTGACACTGACAGACAGTTCTTGAATACATTTTAGATGAATATAGATCGTGTTCAGTTTCATTGATGAATTTCGCAATTAACCGTCTCACCAAATTTAAGATTGTCTAGGGCTAGACCTTATGATTGTTGTGTGTCAGGTAAGTGTGCGGAGCTGAAAAGAAACTCTGGATGCCAAAATACTGTTCTTTTATTACTTTAGTTAATTTACAATAATGAGTTTGTTCTTTATGCGGCATGAATATAAACTAGGTGTCGTTCGCGTTGTTAGCGTTGTAGCGTCCTCAAATGATCAGTGCACTCGTTTATATAGCTCGGGTTCGTGGAGTAGGGGCCGAGCAGATCCCCCGCGCAGCGCAGGGCTAGGAGTCAACAAAGATCCCTCCTGAACTGTTTATGGCACTGATGATTTTAATCCGTCACAATAATATAAAATTATGATTTTCTCCCCAATCTGTGTTTATGTTGAATTGTATTTTTAATGTTCTAAAAAAAATTATTATAAGTAGGCATGTAGTTTATTTATTATTTGTTTGTTTCAGTCCAGTACTAACCCCACGAGATCAACATTAAGCCCAACTGTATCATCGAAGATCGTTCTTCGTATTAAATTTTTTTTTGTATGTTTTTTTTATAACACACATGCTTTTCCAATTCACTCTTCGACATTGACAGAATAGTCGACATCGGCTTTGCTTGCCATAGTAAAAAATAGAATAGAATAGAATTTCGCCATAAGAGATATCGTGTTACCCAGTTGCGGAATTATAAAAATCAGATAAACAGTCGCTCCATGTAAAATATAGGTATTCAGGTGTTTTCGGTTAGACTCCAGTGTACTATTGTAGTCTTTGGATAGACTGGAAATCGACCCAAACAAAGTTATTGAAAGGCTAAGTAAAAAACTTTAATTTTTCTTAATAACTTAAAAAATGTTTCTTCAGTCACAAGTAAAGCCACACAAAAAAGTAACATCGCACGAAAATGGCCAACAATATTTTTTTTATCACTAAAACTGGCTGGCATAAATCTTGTTTTGGCCGCTCACAATTTGTGTTCCATATTTGAATGGGACACGATAACTCAGGATTTGTGTTTCCATTGCGCGATTTCAACTGCGCCTCAATAACTTTATATGAAGATATATTGCGATGAACTATCAGGCTCGCGATAGTCACGTTTTTATAAAATATTGCAATGAAAAATAACATTGTGAAGTTGTCTATTTTGATTTAGGCCTATTGGAAAATAAGAGATATGGAACTAAATACATTTTGAAAAGCTTGAAATAACACTACAAAACCGTCCAAGTGCGTGTGGAGGGTTCCGTAGATGGGATGAATTTGCTGCCGCATGTGCTGCTGGGGAGTTTGTTGCGCCACTTCTTCTTCCCAGCTAAAGCACTAGGAAGGGGTGAAGGGCGGGCGTTTTGGGGGACTGTCTTATGTAATTTTGACATTCGAAAAGTGCTGATTCTCAGCCTAATTTGAATAAATGACTTTTGATTTTGATTGATTTATCCCAAGAACTTAACATTATATGTTGTTAAGTTTAATGTAGTATTTAGGTAAAAAAACATGTACTCCCATAAATCGATTTAGGCCACAGTCTCCAATTGCAAATGTAATATTTATCGCAAAAAAAATATTGTGTTGAAACTAAAAAAATATATCAATTTTCAGATATTTTTCTTTACTTGTGCTAGGCTTTTTGCCAAATTTCGTGATTCTAGGTCAACGGAAAGTACCCCATAAAGGTTTTGATTTATTTACAGGTTTTGTTTAGTTTTTTTTTATTGCCTTGACTTAGAAACTTCATTTTTTTAGAGCTCTAAGGGACCGTAGATCGACGTATTTGATAATAATTTCAACTAGATACCTCCCAGTGTTCTTGAGAGAAAGGGTTATGACAGACTGACCGACAGACGCACGGACGGACAATGATGTGAGCCTATACCGTCTCAGTTATTACTTTTTAGGTACGGAACCCTAAAAACGATACGCAAACAAAAACAAAACATGCACATGAACAACTATTTGTCGTAATCACACGCTAAAATTCTCGATCGACACAAAGTCTGTACTAATTCAGGCTATTACCTGAACTCATTTATGCTAGCTTGGTCGCAATTCAGCGCGGTCCACATTACTGCAAATGTTACCTGTACCTATATGTACTAACAATATTGAAGCTCTGAAATTGCGAATGAGTTTCGATCTAATCGACGCACGCCACGTGTGTACTAATTTCCGTGGAAACGTTTTACGTGGTACCTCTAGTGCGTACATCAAGCTAAACAGTCCAGATAGTTACCGTCATCGTACTGGCTAGCGAGCAAATATAACAGTTCGATGTAATTATTAGCTACTAGCTTTTGCTAATGGCTTCACCTGTGTGGAGGTTGAAAATGATCCCACGGGAACGTACTAGTGGGCTATCTGCGTGTCAAATTTTATCCAAATTCGTGCGGCTGTTTTTGTTCGATTGAGTTATAAACAATCAAACATCGAAATATCCAAACAATTAAGTATACAAACTTTCACATTTATGAAATTAGTAGGATTTGTTTTACCACCAATGTCAGAATGCAACGAAATAATGATGGAGCTGTAGTCATCCTTAATAATTGTCTAATATTTAATATGTGCAAAAGTTTACCTATAAGCTCGATCGATAGATGGCGATGATCGATTAAAAGGCAGGCTATGGTTTCGTTACCAAGAAAACTATATACAGTTTTTTTTTTTTTTTTTATAAAATGCGATTCCTCGTGGATTCATCACCATTATTTCAGTCAAAAGAGCAAAGACGTCCACCACTGGACATAAGCCTCGCTCAAAAGGGGGGTTGGCGATCGCAATATGGTGGTAAAATGCATAGAGAACGTTGCTGCCCATTTTCTGCAAAAAAAAAACTTAGAGCTCTTACGCACTGTCGACTAGTCGCTGGCGACCGGCAGTCGCTTGTGCGTCGCCACCACGCGGTGTATCGTCGAGTCGCCCGGGTGACCGACGACCAAGTGCGTAAACACCTATTTAAACTATAGTAACTCACAGTCGCCATCGACCGAGTCGCCGGCGACCAGTCGACAGTGCGATGGCTCTTAGTCGCCTTCTACGACACCCACGAGAAGAAATGGGATGGTGCTATTCTTTTACGTCCGACACCACACAGAACTCGTGGATTACAATGTCCTAATTGGAATAGTTGGTGTTTCATTGGGTGTTCTCGCCTTCGGACTTTGAAAACCTGTTCACTATTATAAATACGAAAGTAAGTTAGCTTACAATGTTATATTGGGTACCGAAGGAACTGAAGTCTTGTTTACTATTATTTTAAGTAGAAAATCCAAAATATGTTGTAAACGTATGTCAGGTTATGCAACGTTCCAAACTATCTCGTTATGGCGCTGTGCTGTTTGCATATCATTACTTGCACTAACAATCTGTGAGCATACATACTGCCCTTTGTAATGTTTTGTACGCATATTTTTATACCATATATTTTCCGGTACGATTTGGAAACTAAATTGTGAACCTTTGCAATAAACTTAACTAAATTATTTTGCATAACAAGCTCGATGGGATTCCCTATCGGCGAAAACTATGAACGTCTAGTAGAATTCTCTTATTGTATACAAGCTGTCATCTCTTACTTAACTGGTGATTTTATATTAATTCGTTAAATAACGATTTTATGTTCGAAATGTTTGCTTTTAGACACAGCGATTATACAGGATAAGTTTTTATCCAGTGCACAAATTGTAACCATGTAATCAGCATATCATTCTAGACCCCTCAGCGTAGAAATTTTTCGTCGGTTATACAAAAAAAATCAGCTGTTTCACAGAAAAGTGCAATACATAAGCGGTCAAAATGTATGGAACAGCTAATTTTATTTTGTATAACCAACGAAAACATTCTACGCTGGGGGTCTAGAATGATATGCTGAATTCTTGGTTACACTTTGCGCACTGGATAAAAACTTATCCTGTAGAAGGAAATTATGATGTGTATTTAAATAAGAATCAACCGTTTCGTCCTATTACAAGAATAAGCGTCTCTTCAAACATCAACAAGCAACCATCATTGATCAGCAGCAGATTTAGCTGATTTCAAATTAGTAGTCCAGAAAAACATTCTGAGGGAACCGCCATGAACCCGTACTGGGCTGGAGTTGGATTGCGGCCCATTCTCTCTATAAGAGAGGAGGCCTGTGTCCCAATATTGGGAACGATTTATCAATTAATCAATTTATTTATTAAAATAACCATGACTCATTTGTTAGTAAAAAACTTATCCTATATTAGTTATTAAAAATACATCAAAAAAACAAATTCCTGTAGAACATATACAGCGCACCATTCCATGAGAAATGGCGCAGCAACGATTCACGTACAGACAGTCCAGCCTGCTTGAAATTAGAGACAAGATACTGTTATTGCTGCCCTACACCCCACGCACCAGTGATGCACAGCGCTTACGCATTGTGGCAAAGAAACAATCCACATGTGCGTCTGCGAACATCCCTGATGCGCTGAAGTAGCGGGGCAGCCCCAACAGCACCCTGAACGCATTTTTGTACTGCACACGGAAGGCACTGTACGACTTCTGAGTATTTCTAGTCCACAAACTGCTCGTGTAATACGTAGTGCAGTACGCTCTGAAAAGAGTAATTATAACACATACTGAACAACTAGAAAACCTGCGAGCCAGCATGTTCGCTCTAACCGACAAGGCCTTCCACGCCCGTTCAATGTCGTCAACGTCCTTGAGACCAGGGGTAAGTATGTGGTCAAGATATTTAAACTTGTATACTTGCTTGTATACTTGTATGTTCCGCTGTTTATGATTATTCCTTTGCAGTTCGGGATGTTTTACTTTACCGGAACTACAATATTAAGTTACACATTACACTATCTTCAAATGAGTACAGTAAAGAAGTCGACCCATACAGATACGGAAAAGAATGATACGTTTGCTCTCTGCGTGTTGCCATTGTTAAACTATTAAAACCTGGGGCTACCACCGTTTTACTTTAGTGTAGGAGAGAGATTCTATACATTCTGTTTAGCTCTTTCTTCCCTCACCGAAGGAAGATTTAAATAATACCGCCATCAGAAGTGAATGTAGGCCCCCAGCTGTACATAATATTTCTCTTCACCACTGTCCAAGATAGAATCACAAAGTACATTTAAAAGCAAGTGAAAATTAAATCAGTACACACAGTCCCTATCATTACATTTATACCTACATTTCGTCGTTGGATCCCTATAAAGTTCGGGACCAAACGGCTAGGGTTTAAGTGGTGATCCATAAGTGGTGATACACTGATTTCAGGATCCACCCATGTAGTGACGGCTCCAGATTTAGTAAGTCGGAAGGTTTATTTGAATTTATTAGGGTTTTTAAGGCTGTTAAAGACCTAGATTTCGTTATTTTCCTTGGATGGTCAAGGTGCATTGAAATAAATAACATGTACCTACAAGACGTAAGAGTGTGGTGATATATTAACGTGCCTGCCCTGTATCAGAAGATGCCTTTTCCTGCCATGGAAAAATGTTTGTACCAGCCAGCACAAACATAGCCACCTACGCGTTAAATTTAATAATGCACTGAGAGTTCTGCTGCGGCTGCCGTAGCGTTGTAGTCTGTTTGTAGATAATAATATTAATGGTTTTGTCGCCATTATTCAGAATAGATGTTGATTCCTGATGACGTGTGTTCGCGGCAGCACCAACAGTATTCTCAGTGTACTTGTAGCTTAATGGGATTCCCCGATGTTGCGGAAGTAGATACTGCTCCACCGTGAATTTAATTGTATACGTTTATCGGTATCTGTAACCTACTAACACTAAAGGTGCTCTTACGCGGGCAATTTTTTGAGCAATTATTGTTTGGCAACACTAATGGATCAATTAAGTGGAGCAATCTGGAGCAACAACAATAAAATGCGGAAATTGTTTCGGGAATATTGCTTCTGATTGCTCCACATATTTCACATTTCTCAATGTCGCCAACATGAGTTGCCGAATATCCAATCGGTTTGGAAATTTTTAGTAAATTTTCTTTCAATCTCGTTTGTACATCTCGTTTGTATACTACGTCTCCTTTTTGCGCACCTGTCATCATCGTCATCATATCAGCCGATAGACGTCCACTACTGGACATAAGCCTCCCCCGAAAGGAGGTGATTTGGGTTGGATCTAGTATCCTTTGGCAGGAGTTGGGGGGTAAAAAATGGTGAAAACTGGTAGGGCTTGTGTCCCCGATTATAACACTACCACTCTTATTAAAAGGTAATACATATTTTTCGAGAAAATTACAAAATAAGTTTCTAACCCCAAATCAACTAAAAGCGAAAACGGAACGTTAAAATGAGTGATTGACAACCAAATCTGACTGACACGATATATTGTTTGTATTGTAAATATCGTGCAAAAACGATAAAATGGAACTTAAAAAAACAGTTTTTATTTACCATCCTAAAAATCCCGCTTAGATGAAAGTTAGTGTACTCCCACTGATCGTATGTGTGTTTATAAGGCAGTTACAACTGTTACTAGACTTAGGATGCACTAGAGAGCGAAGCAAGATTAGGACTTGGGCCTACTGCAGGTTGGTGGTTGTCACATCGTTGGATTCGTCGTCTTCGAATTTTTGGTTCTAGGACATGTCGGTTTCTTCACCATGACGACGGCGTCGACGACAATTAACGCAAGTATTAAAGTTTTAACTAATTAATCGTGACTACTTATTACGTAGTAAACGAGAAACTAGGGTAAACCTAAGAACAAGAAGGGGTAAGGGTGAACCAAGATGTATTCACACCAATAATACCCACGACATAGGAACAATTAGATACAATTTGAAAACAGTCAAGTAGATAACAATACAAGGCACAATAGGTAATTAATTTTGATGTTGTTATTTCGAAGGGTTCCTTAAATTGATTGACTCTATTTGCTTAGAGTAAACAACTTGATAGTGGAAATATAGGGCAGTATATTATGTACGGTGACAGAACGTTTCGTTTCATATAAAATAGCTACCTAAACATCGCCCAGCTTCATTTGTACATAATTGTAGTAATCATGGAAGATAACTTGTTGGCCTGAAGGGTGACATAACATATTAATTTTACGGTACTACAGAGTTTTCTTTTTTAATTTGTGTCTTTGTTTTTTTTTCAGCCTAGTAATAACTAAAATATAATTGTTTTATATTATGCTATGCAACTTTATTATAAATTACACTAAATCTAGCTAAGTTAATCAAGTTGAATCGATATTGTCTGTAACAGCTAGCTATTTTGTATAATCATTTGTGGAAATCGTCGTTAGTAGTGTATAATATGCTACTACTCTTCACTAAGGGCTCAAATTATTGTATCAATACTGCTATTTTGTCACTAATAAAATACAATAAATAAAAAATAATGTATAGGTACAGGTGGCCGCCAGAAATTTAATTAGTTTTGCTACAATAACGAAACTACGCTAAGACTGAAATGAGGAATCTGAAGAGGTTGTGACTCAAACTGGACTAACCTGTGTGCCTTAATAAATTAAGGCTTAGCCACGACTTAAAATACTCAAAAACTAAGCAATAGTACGCTAAGGGTACGCGAAGTAATCATGGTATAGCTCGCTGTCCGGGAAGGACCAAGCCCGGGTCGACGGCGCGTTGTGTATCACGCGCGCCTCAAAGAGATGTCAGCACCAACTGGTGGGGTCCGCAAGGGCCGATGCCTGCCAGGGGTGCGAGTTGTTCGAAAAAGATACCATCGCCCTTGGGACACAGGAAACTAAAGGAACACGGGTGGGTTTTAGTCAGTAAAAGTCTAACACGAAGAGCGGGAGAAGTTATTTGACGGTTTCCTATCCTTAAAAAAAATGGTATTGACTTCTTAGATATTAAATTCATTGTCTGATATCAGAACTTGCTCAGCAGTGAAGCAACTGAAAATATTTTGTTTATCACCTGCCATCGTGTAGATTGGTTGCCCGTGGCCAATCCTCTCTAATATTTAATTAAATCTCCATAAATCATTACGGTTTCCACCCAATCTCTGAACCGTATATTCCAATAAATAAACATCAAAATAATAAATCTGATAAAGGTCGGCCTCCTGTTTATTCTGCGAACTGGCTAAACAATGAACTTCTTATACAATTAAAAGCTGAACGGAGTCATTAATTAAGTAACTTCTCCAGAAAGCTGTCTCGTTCGTAAGTGTTGAGTCACAAGGCTAAGGATCGATCGTTGCTAGGACATCGTCAGAAGACAAAGCAATCAAGATAATTTACAGCAACTTTCAGAGGGCTCATTGCATAACATACTAATAGTAGGAATAACTTTCATTTTGACAGTTCAATAACGTTCATTGCGTTTTTAAAGGTGCTCTAGCACGAGCAATTTTTTGAGCAATTATTGCTCGGCAACACTAATTGATCAATTAAATGGAGCAATCTGAAGCAACAACAATAAAATGGAGCAAGCGTTTCGGGAATATTGCTTCTCATTGCTCCATATATTTCTCATTTCCCAATGTTGCCAGTATGCGTTGCCGAATATCCAATCGGTTTGGATTTTTTTGTATTTTTTTTTTTATCTCGTTTTGTATGTAGAACTACGTTTAGTTTTTGCGAGAGGAACCGGCCGGCGGCGGAGGGAGCGTATTGCCTAGTTTTTTAAGTTGCTCCATATTGCACGGTATTGTGTAGCCGTATCTCTGGCAACAGGTTGCTACATGTTGCCATTGCTCTAAATTGCTGGATGTAGTGGTGACGTCATAATTGACGGGAATTGATCAGGATGGAGCAATTTTAGTTGCTCGTGTAACCGCGCACCTTTCCGTTGTTGAGCAGACAAATTTTTCGATCAGATGAAGCAAATATTCTTCAAAATGGTTCAGATTGTGATGGTAAGTATGTTACGTAACGTTAGGGTGCTGTTGTAACTTTTCTTATTATAACATGATTACATTGAATAAAAACTTAGAATATTTGATTTTTGTAGCGTTTATTAAAAAGGCCTTTGTGGAAGTATCTCGTTAAACATAAATTAAGAAATAAAAGCAATAACTTTTATTTTGTAATTTATGTTTAACGAGCTACTTCTCCGACGAATTTAGGTAATGAATGATGATTAGCACAAAAAAAAAATATTTAAAAAAAAATATAAAAGAGGGTGACTTTTCATGTATGTTTTGAGCACTTCGATCTTTTAAAGCGCAGAATAGATGTTGGTCCAGGTTTTATCATCACTTAAAGCAATAATTATGTGTACAAAATATTTAAATTAAACTTAGATTTTAGTTTTTTTTTTGTGTTTTTGTACTTTCTTTGCGTCATGCTTACCGCATTTTTTTATTTTATGTAGCCATTGTACCTTCGTAAAGCAGGGGGCGTGGCTTGTTAGATATGCCATGTAACGAAAAAAATTGTTTCTGTCCGTGCGTTTGTTTCAATTTCATTAACGATAATGGAAAGAAAGTATAGATTAAGCAATATTTATTAGGTTTCAAATGATTAATACTCTAATAGTCGTCCCAATTAAGGGTCAATTGGAGCCAGGAACAACCCAAAACACACAAAACAAATCAACCCACTGTTCTATTTCACAAAATCTATTTCGTACGTCCGGTCAGCCGTCCCCTCCATTGTAATTCAGCTCAGGCGAACGAACAGTTACTGGTAATACTGAACTCGGGAAAGTTACATCAACAGATCGCTCGCAGTCTGTTAGTTATTCAACGTGTGTAAAACCATCCGTAAGTTATATGTCATTTTAAGTTTTACTGTAACATACTGCCAGGATGGTTAGTCAACGGGTTGGGGTATTTCATCTGCCTGGCCTATTCCCAACTATGTTGCGGTCGGCTTCCAGTCTAACCGGATGCAGCTGAATATTCAGTATTTTACATGGAGCGACTGCCTATCTAATAAAAAACAGTAATTATAAAATTAAATACACAAAATACTTTGATTCTCTGCAAAAGCATCATCCTGTTTAAATTTCATTCAATGTAATTAGCATCGACGGCATGCCTGACCCGCGCTGTTTTAGTTTTTGAACTATTTTAGTTATTACTTACAAACTACCTTACAATGTTTTATTTAATTTTTTCTAAAACTATGTGTTAACTATTAATTGATAAGATAATGATTATTCTGTAAGTTTTATTTTTAAGATTGTTGATAAGTGTTTCAACATCCGGACAAACTTATTGAGGTTTTTGTGATGTTTCTGTTTATATTTTGCTTTTCCTTTATAAATAAAAAAATAAAAAATAAAAATAAAAAAAATCTGACCTCCACAACCCAGTTACTGTTTAATACGATACCCCTTGGTAAGACTGGTTGTCAGATTTTCGGGCTTCCGACGACCCGTAACGACTGTCAAAGATCCACGAAGGGCTTAACGTAGCAGGAGGCATGGCCCAACTGCGGCAAGAGTAGCTTAACTATTTTTTTTTTAATACAAACTCATTGTTAACTTTTCGCGGCAAGTGTAAAAAGTGCAAATCGATAACTTAGAAACAAAGTGCCTTATTGCACGAAATACTCTGCACATGCATTTGGCAATTGAGAGCTAGAATGAAAGAAATGTAACATTTTGGTCGCAAGAGCGACTGATGAGCGTAGGGTCCTGGGTTCGATTTCTAGGTCGGGCAAAGTGTCAAAATCAAAATCAAAATATTTTATTTCACATAAACCTGCAAGGGCACTTATGAAACGTCAGAAGCTAGGTGCACGGTTCCAATTTGTGGCTTTCTATGGAGAAGAGCCGGCAAGAAACTCCACGGTTACTCTTTTAAAAATAGTTGACTTTTACAATGTTTTCAAATTACAGTGATAATTGGTATGGGAAGACAGTGCAGGCCTGTCAATAAGTACCAGGTACTTAGAGGAATGAAAATAAAGAATAGAAAATCATCTATAAATCTACAGTCTGTAAGACCTACAACGTTCTTTCATTTACCATCATAATATCAGCCGAAAGACGTCCACAGCTGGGCATAAGCCTCCCCCAAAAGGGGGATTTGCCATAATCGCCACGCTTGGCAGGCGGGTTGGCGATCGTAGTATGGTGGTCAAATGCATAGAGAATGCTGCTGCCCATTCTCTAGTAAGTCCCTTAGTCGCCTTCTACGACACCCACGGGAAGAAATGGGATGGTGCTATTCTTTTCCGTCCGGCACCACACGGAACACATCATTCACAATATGTAAAAGAATCTTTACAAGTAAAATCAAGCTATTTAAATCAAGTAACATGATTTCCATGAGAATTACTAATAAATAGTCGATATTTGAAGTGATGTATAATGTCAAAGAATGACGAGAATATGTCAATAATTGTAAAAAATAAAAAAAATAAAAATTAACAATGTAATTTGGGAGCAGTTATTATACTCTACACACTACACTACACACTACGACATAGTTATGTTGTTAATAAGGTACTACGGAAGCCACATGTGCAGAAGGACTTAATGCCAAACTTCCCAGTCTTCAATGTAGTCTTTTAACTTATATTATGCTTTTTTGAAAAGGACACGTTTGATGTGAGTTTTGAACTTTCCATCGCTAGGTTCTGCAACCGACTTTGGCAACTCGTTATAGAAGCAGATACTGTTTATTAGAAATGACTTACTAGTTTTAGTTAATCTAAATTATGTAATCACAATTTCATAGATATTTTCTAGGATATAAAGAGAATGCAGAGTTAGTCTGTAATTTTTTTGAATTTGTTTCTAATAGTCTCGCGAGGCCCCAATTTATAGATTGCGCGGATTGCCCTCTTTTATAGAATGCAAATTAAATCTACGTCAGCTGCCGATCCCCACAGTAGAACGCCATAAGACATAATACTGTGAAAATAAGCAAAGTGTACTAACCTAGCTGTGGCTACTTCAGTCAACTTCCTTATTTTTCTTACTGCATAAACAGCTGAGCTTAATCTACTTGAATTGTCATTGAGTGTTTCCATTAAGTATTTCTTTATAACAACACGAAGTTAGAAAGTTGGTGGTGTGACAATCCTACACCTGATCTCACTCCGTCGTGTCGGATTGCCGTCCCATCGGACTATGAGAGTGAAAGAAGAGGAAGTGCACCTGTGTCTACTCACACAGTTGTGTATTATAACATCTCCGGTGCCGAGGGCTAGTCTCCATTGTATTGGCCGCCATGGACAAAATTCAGTAGCAAAAGTTGCGTGACGATCAAAATCTTACACTTTTTTCGGTCTGGCTCTCATTTGCCAAGTGTTCGAAAGTGTAAGGAACTTCTTTCAAACCTGGGTATACCACGACAGCTCTCTTGTTTTACGCTTAACAATCGTATGCTAGGTCGGAAGGCTCTCCTAAAAAATGCGCGTCGATTTTGGCGATGCAAAACAACGGATACATTATTGAATTGGAGGGCTTTAGTGATGTAATTAGGTATTTTATAATGCCTAAATTATTTGGCAAATAACAAATGGCGTTAATATTAACTAATCAGTTTAGTTGATAAGTTTCAGTTAAATATAACCATTGGATGGGATTATCCAGACCATAATTATTAATATTATAAATACGAAAGTATGTCTGTCTGTCTGTGTTTTCTTTCACGCCAAAAATTTTGCACACAAGTAGGTAAACCTTTATAGACAATGGATACCTACTTTTTCTTGCGGCAGCTACCGTGGGATAATTTCTGACCTTTATGCACGCAAAACCGCGAAAATTATCTAGTAACTCAGTAACAGTAAATAAACCAGCTTGCCATCGTACACACTCGTATGTCCCAAAATGCGAACATTGTCTGCGTTGTAAAGCGTTCTGGGTGCTACAAATTACCAACATAACTATAATTTCACCCATCTGAGAACATACCTTCTCTCCTCACAAATACGGTTCACAATCCCTTGTTTTTCAGTTCATTGATGGTAAAGGTACGTTGGTGGGAATGACATGTCACCCTGTGAAGAAGTTTTAACAAAGTTCTGAGTTCTACAGCGGATAATAGACGAGTGCCAGTACTAAGCCCACGACAATATGATAGTTTAATGTTCCAGGATTTTCTAGGCTCAGCTGTGAGGTTGAATTATATCCCAGTTCTGAATGAGTTTTAGTTAGACACTTTCAAGTTTATTGTGTGAATTAATATTGTTAGGGCTATCGTCCACGACGCTACTCAAAAGTAACGTGTTACATAATTGATATACGAAAAACCCAAGATGCACAGTCTCGAGCAAAAGCAACACTTAAAACTATCCCTAATTATACGTCAGTGGTTATAGTTATGATAAAACATTTTTTTTTTGCAAATACAACCTTACACGCATGACTTAAGGACGCGTTTATAAATCTGACAAAAATAAGCAGTTTCTCGGTGCTTTTTGCGGCAAAATGATACTAAACCAAATATAAATAATAACTGCTGAAGATAGATTATTTCTTCATCTTCAAATGTGGTAAATTTTGTACTCAAAAATTTTGGTTTTTAAAAAATAATTTCCGTTACCTCTTCACACAACATTGACAATAAAGTGTTGAGTTTAGGAAGATTTTTCTTCTATTTAATAACTTAAATACAATTATTTAAAAATATTTTATGTGAGCAGACATGTTCACTCAAAAAAGGTTAAAAAAATACTATCAAAATGTAATAAATAGTCTCAGAAAAAAATAAAAATTGAATCTATTATTTTCACATATTTAGCTTCTACGCGTGAATCTTATTGAATTGAAATAAGGGTTATTTTACTGGTCGTTGTCTTGATTTACTGCACAAAAATTTGTAACGATAATTGAAATATGAATGTGCGCTCGGTCGCCGTTGTGAGTGGACACTGTGTCGGTTGTAAGCAGCAGCTCCTAATGAAAAAGATCGCTGTACGAATACAAAATAATTGACGTAATAAACTTGATACTTCACGTATTTTATACGGACTACGGACAACCAAGGTAAGATTTTATTCACAATTTCTTATACTTTTTCTAGTTACAAAGCAATGTCCTTAGAGACTGACTGAAAGGTGAGTGACGATACTATTTGGCACCTGCTCACATTCATCATATCAGCCGAAAGACATCCACTGTTGGACATAAACCTTCCCCAAAAAGGCGGGATTTGCCATAATCGCCACGCTTGGCAAGCGGGTTGGCGATCGCAGTATGGTGGTAAAATGCATAGAGAACGCTGTTGCCTATGCTCTAGTAAGTCTCTTAGTCACCTTCTACGACAGCTATGGGAAGAAATGGGATGGCGCTATTCTTTTACGTCCGGCACCACACGGAACCTGCGCACATTGCGCCCTATTTATGCGGACATTTTTGAGACGCTAATTGTGAGTCTTGGGTTTTTGTACATTAATGTGTTACTTACTCAAATTACAGTAGCCACAATTACACTAGTATTTCAATGGTGGTTTATATATAATGCGACTTCACCATCATATGCCTAGCCCTATCCCAACTACGTTAAGGTTGGCTTCAACTCTAACTGGATGCAGCTGAATACCAATATTTCATATGGAGCGACTGCCTACCTGACCCCGACCCAGTATCTGGGTAATACGATAGTCCTTGGTAAGACTGGTTGTCAGACTTTCGGGCTTCTGACGACCCGTAACGCAGCCCTGTAAGGACAAAACGCTGAAATCTGTAAAACGTCAATTTGAGAAAAACGGGTTTATAAGTTTAAATCTTTAACTCATTACCAAATTATGTCCAGTATGGATAACCGTTTAACTGTTTTTTTTTACTAATTTGGCATGATAGTTACTTATTTTCATTTTAACATCTTAAATTATCGTATTTTATAAAGAGACCTCACAATATAAAAAAAAAAACATGTTTTGTTACAACAACATGTAGCTAACCAATATTCGTAAATAGGTTGATTTTACTTATGTAGATTCTTTTACATATTGTGAATGAGAGAACGTTGTAGGCCTACAGTTTCTATTCTTTATTTTCATTCCTCTAAGTACCTGGTACTTATTGACAGGCCTGCACTGTCCTCCCATACCTAATATCACTGTAATTTGAAAACATTATAATAAAAGCCAATTATTTTTAAAAGACTAACCGTGGAGTTTCTTGCCGGCTCTTCTCCATAGGAAGCGACAAATTGGAACCGTGCACCTAGCTTCTGACGTTTCATAAGTGCCCTTGCAGGTTTATGTGAAATAAAATATTTTGATTTTGATTTTGATTCGTCTTTGTTGTGACATTACAATGCAAGCCTAGATTACTGCATTTTGAAGTGATAGACTAAATCACTGGTTTAATGTGTACTCTGCATTGACTCAGACCATAAGTAAAAATAAATGTATTCAAGATATTGTAGTATTCATTTTTTTCATTAACAGTTTCACTAACTCATCCTTCTTTTTTTGCGAAATTCCCACTGTTTCAGTTCTTCTTGCTACATTCAACATGCATTGCATGCATGCATTCATACATGTCAACTGCAATATTTTACCAAAATACAAAGACGCGCTCGCCTCACCCGCGCGCCCGCTCCTCACTTTTACCTATCACGGTAAAACGCTGCAATCTAGAGTAGGTACTTACAGCGTTCAGTAAAAACATTTCATCCGAACTTCAGGTTACAATGAAGTGTAACGTTGTGTTTTATTGTTAAACCCGTACCAAGCTTGCATCACGCAGATTATTTTATGAAGTATTACCATAAAACAATGTAACCCGGGTTGCAGTGTTTTGGCATAACGGGGCCGAACGGCTGTCAAAGATCTACGAATGACAGCCGGGACGACGGCTTGACGTAGTTTTCGAGGCACGGAGGGGTCTTGGTATTTAAAAATGGTCACCAATCCACGGACCGACCGCAGCAAGCGTAGCTTAACCTGATAGATCGATCCGTGCGGATTTTATTACTTAGTGACTTCATTATGCGTTATTAACTAGTTTGTGAGTGATTGCGTCGTGTACGGAAGTCGGTGGTAATTTGGAAATATACAAAAACTAACAAAAATAAGCCAGCTGAAACTCATACTTATCAATTTATCGTTATAGTTGCTTTTTAAAGTCAGTAGTTAAAAAAAACTGTATATGGTATGGTGTCCTGAACTGTCTTCAATTTACAACAAATATAATGTGTAATATAATTAAATTAACGCAAAACCTCACACACTCCGATTAGAGCATTGAGTTTAAATCTTTAAACTCGATACTCTAATTGGAGTGTATGAGTGTGTAGTGTGTAGTGTGTATGTGCAGTGTATAGTGTGTAGTATGTGTGTACAGTGTGTAGTGTGTAGTGTATGTGTGCAGTGTGTAGTGTGTGTACTGAAGTGTGTGGTAAGATAAGTTTTGGTTATTGTATTAATCTTAATACTATAACCAAAAATAGTTTTTTTTAAAGCTTATTGTTAATATCAAGAAAAACGTATTGACCCATTACTTTTTGTACTAAAAATTGAGTCTTATTGCCCTTAGATAAGATTGAATTTACATTAGGTATGGCAAAATGCATAATTTAAAAAACAAATACTCATACTAAAATTTACTGAAATGGATTCAGTAGTCAACTAGGAACAAACAACTTTCAGGTCTTGCGTTTCTGTTGTTGAATACTCGTATGGGACTCATCAACCATATCAAATCAACATGATTTTAATAAAGTAACCACAAAAATAGTTTCGATTAACAATCCTTCAACAGGAATTGTTAAACCAATTCAAGTATTTAAAAAACTCTTTTATTTATTAAAAAAATATTTTAAAAAGTCTGACTTCATACTTTCGAGTTTTACATATTTTATACATTCGAAATTCACGTTCCATTAATTGAAAGAGTTGTGTACGAATTTAATTACCGATCATTGTCATGTTAATTATGGAGTGACCGTATTCATGGAACGTAATAATGTAACTACCGGATTTTAAACTGTAAATCTTTTAACAATTGGTCGAAATTTTCGAAATCTGAAGAAGGTTTTAATAATAAAACAACGTTCTTTCATTTTATTTACCTGTTTATTAATAAATCTTAAATACGATATACAATCTTACGATTTAAAGTAACAGTAATCTTTATTGTTCTCTTATAATCACAAACACAGTAAAAAGTCAACACTTAATAGAGACTGGTGTCTGTTATAGGTAAAACCTGTATTGCAAATCACCAGGCTTGCCCTCCATCAGACAACTCACTTATGACGATGACTGTTTTAAATGAACATACAGAGTTATCCTGCCAGGGGTGCGGGTAGTTCGAAAGAGATACCGCGGCCCCTGGCTCACAGGCAACTGAGAGAACACGGGTGGGTTTTACTCAGTAAAAGTCTGACACGCCCACGCTGCTCCACCCAGAGCGGGAGAAGTCATTTGATGATTTCCCACCCAGAAAAAAAAAACATACAGGGTTATACATGTATTGTTTAATTGTCTGCCCTATAAATGTTGCTTAGATCCGTCGTCCACGGCTCTACTCAAAAGGAACCAATTACAATCTTAAATCATCGATGAGTAGCTAAAATGACAAAGAAATGCTGTGACAATTTGATGACGCAACCAATCACAAACTAGTGCTAGGTTCATTTATCAGCATTTTTTAAATCGATTAAACTAAATCGATTATTGAGAAAAAATATTTATCCGACAGCACCAAGCGGTAACGGTAGACAAGTGGTCAAGGAAGGCGTTATCCGGCAATTGATTCGTTCACTTAGTTTTATAGTGGTGTCGAGAATTCCAAAAAAATATTGTAGCTATTTGTTTGCAGTTGTAACGATTGGCAAGTGTTAAAAAAGGCGCGATCCGGCAATCGATTCGTCTAAATAGTTTTGGAGTGAGCTACGGCTCGGACAAATAAATGGAACTGTGTCGAGAATTACAAATTATTATTTTTATTTCCAACTAGCTGACCCGACGATAAACGTTGTCTTGTCTTAAATACGAATATTGTTTTTTTTTTTTATTGGCATCTCACTGTTGACCTTGAGCTGTACTGACTACTTAACCGGACTATCCTGTGGCTGTATTTGGCTCCAGCCAGTACTACTTAAACTAAGTGACTGCACGCTGAGGGCACACCCTGTGGGGTACGGGCCTCGGCTCAGGGCGTCACTGATAGGGGGACAGCAAGTGGGGACAGGCTGAATCAAATTGTTTTCATTATTATTAGATCTTGGGGAATTTAACTCTACTGGCTCAGCTGCGGCGCGGGCTGGCACTTCAACGAGCAAGGGATGGTCGGAGGTCTCATCGCTAACTCGGGGTCTTCGCGGGGCGCAAGGACCTCGGTGGCGAGGTCGGAAGGGCCTATGAATATTGAATTCGCACTTTATATTTATACATGTTACTCGCAACTTTTTTTTTTCTTTCATAGAACCTAAAAAAACTACCTATCTAATTAGTTAGGTACTTTTTCATCTAACTTGGGAGTTTTATTACACTAGTCAATAAGGCGTAAGTCACGTTGTGTACGGGCGGACTACCATTGAAATACTAGTGCTGTGACATTTTGGATACTCAGTTCTCATTGGTGATTTGAATTTGTAACTGGTACCTTACCAATTATTAAACGTTTCTTACACCATAAGATAGTATGCCATTTTTTTTTCTTTATTTCTTCCTTCAGTAACGTCGTGTACGAGACGCTTTACTGTTAACGAAACAAATTGTCGGTCGCACTTTATTAGATTAGGTTGGTTTACAGCCCGTTCTGGAACTGCAGCAGATTGCTATTTAAGGTATGTATTTATTGAGAGAATCCATCTTTAGCGAAATTGATCCCGAGAATAAGTGGAAGCGGTAATCTGCTAGAAGCGAGAAGCACAGAACCAGGGGCCCAAGTCTGCTATTTTTATAAATTCGATTTAATAACACGATCCCATAGTCATTTTGCTAAAAGTTCGTAATCTGCTAAATTCATAATGGTCGATCATTGATCGGTCAATGGTCTCGTAATAGAATTGTGTTATAATGGCATTGTCGTAGTGCCATTATTATAAAACCCAATAGTAGAAATGATTTTCCAAAAACTACTACAAAATTTTAACATTTATTCATGCCCGATTTCATTTATATATATTTTTATATATTATTTATTAATGTTCAATTTTAGCAGATTACCACCTAAGTCAGTCATTTATTTGTCATTATGTACGAGATTACCAATAAACGCCATTTCGTCAGTGGCTGACCATTGGAAAGTCATTATGACGCCATTGTATTAGTAGATTACCAAACTAGTCAAAATCAACAATGATGAAATCAATGATAGACCATTTTGACACTATTCTAACAGCAGACTTGAGGCCAGTTGACGTGGCAATGCTTGGGGGAGCCAATGTCCAGCAGATGAAGTCGTTCGGCTGAATTTATATTACTTAGGAGCAAGCAATTGCAATTTTTTAAAGCCCGTTAATGCATCTTTCAACTGAATTAAGTTTGACTCAAGTAAAATAATATTAACCTCTGGTATAATACGGGTATTAGTTGCATAATGACAATAGTCTATAATTAATTATCATAATTATCAACAGCCCAACTTCACCCGTTGCAAAGCATAGACCTCTTTTTTCTTGTGACAATCTTCACGCTCCTGTGCCAACTTTAGCAAATTTCTACCCGCAATGGTAACAATATCGCCCCATCTCGATTGACAATAAGTTCAGATCGTCAGAAGTTGGCTGAAAGCTTTGATTTGTTAGATTCGTATGCCCTTTTACTGAACTTTATTTCTCCTGAAAATGTTTATTTTGTTAATAATACGTATCTAATATTTATTCTTGTATTTAATAGTTATTTCCGAGCTATCTATCCCATATGTTGCTCCGGTCATGTTTTGTCTCTGCATGTCTCTAAGGTTGACTGGTAAAAAATGCCTCAAGCATTATGTCCGCCTTTGTCCAGTATTTGTTCACATGTGCATATTATATCTAATATATAAAATTCTCGTGTCACAGTTTTCGTTGCCATACTCCTCCGAAACGGCTTGACCGATTTTGATGAATTTTTTTGTGCTTATCCGGTATCTATGAGAATCGGCCAACATCTATTTTTCATCCCCCTAAATGTTAGGGGTAGTCCACCCCTAAATAATTTATAAGGCAAAACAACGTTTGCTGGGTCAGCTAGTTTTATATAGTAATCATTTAATTCATTAATTATGTCTTTTACCGAAAACTTATGAATCAGAAGATTGATTCAACCACCATCAGGGCGAGCTCTAAAATAAGCAGATTTTTACCATCTCAATAAAATTGGAACACAAATAATCCGACCAAGAATATGCAAAGGAATCGTCTTATTGCTCTAAGCAAATGCTCATGAATTATTTTATCTTAATTTTCCATTTAATTACCGTCATTTTGAACGGTTGTTTTTATTGTTTTGCCTATATTTTAACAGTCCAATGAATATTTATTACTGTATTAACATTTTCCTATTTATTCATTAAAGTATCAACGATTTTGGGTATGAAATAGGTCAGATTCCTTGACTGAATCTGTTTTTTCAACTTGGGAGTCTTCATGACTTGGTTTTTTTTGTGGGTGGGAAATCATCAAGTAACTTCTCTCGCTCTGGGTGAAGCAGGAGGGCGTGTAAGCCTTTTACTGACTAAAACCCACCCGTGTTCCTTCAGTTGCCTGCGTGCCACGTTGGCCGCGGCATCTCTTTCGAACAACTCGCACCCCTGGCAGGCATAGGCCATGATATATATAGAGGCCGAGGACCTCATGCTGAGAAGTATATTTTGCGACCAACAGACCAATGAGGGTTTGTGGCTATGTAACAATAGCTGCACGGGTCGATTGATCAGGTTAAGCTACCTTTGTCGCCTGGCCTGGACCAGGGCCGGATGCGAGAGATCTCCGCCGCCGATCGCCTCCACAAGAACACGGTGCTGCTCGCCCAAGCCGGTGACGTGAAGACCTCCACCGTGTCCTCAGGGCGATCTATGCAGTGGAAACACCCGAGCGTTTCTCCCGCCTTATCCGAAACAGTAACCTCCCGAAACAACAGCGTCCGGTGAGGACATGCGTCAAGCGGAAGGTGAGGACGCCGTGCCGCCTTTCAAGCCACTCCTCAAAGAGGGGAGGCACTTTATTACCACCGCAATCGTGGCGCGCCCAACACTGGGTTGCGACAATCGCACTCTCCATGTCGCCATGAGATCCCGCCGGAGCTCTGTCCGCTGTGCCGCGATTTCTCGATGTTGGTTAATTAGGTTACTTGTAGACAAGCATGCTCCATCACCAAACACATCTCGCTGATCTAGAAGAGCAACGTCTCCAAATATTATAACATAACATCACGCCCGTATTTCTCGAAGGATTAGGTAGACGAGCAGCTATAATACAGCAACATTTCACTTGAATTTAATTACTAGCTTGTGCAAGCGGCTTCGCCCGCATGCAGTTCGAAAATTATCCCACGGAAACATACTCATCTGCCTAGCCTTTTCCCAACTATGTTGGGGTCGGCTTCCAGTCTAACCGGATGCAGCTAAATACCAGCATTTTACAAGTTACTTCAACATAAAGATAGCTGCCTGTATACCAAATAGCCATTTGTTACATTTATCAACCCGGCCTGGGTCCACGTGGTGGATGACGACCCATTCCGTAGCAACGAGAGGAGGTCTGTGCCTCAACAGTAGGAGCATTATTTTATTTTATTTATGAAGGGATAATAAACAACTACAACATATATGTAATACATTAAGGTTAACAAAACGTAAGTAATAATGTTGCAGTCCACTTCATTATCCGCAGATAAGACATATTTAGAGATCAGTGGTTGCCACTAGACGAGCATTACTAAAGTTCACAATAATCTTGAAATAAATGAAAAAGTAACTATGAAGCTAGCTGTAGCTAGCTTCATAGTTACTTCTTACAAAAAGCTAGCTAACTACAAAATAATTATATCAAAACAATTTCATTTAGTGAAAATTATGCAATAAATAAGTAATAACAATCAACTAGGATAAAATATTCATAATCTTAGATTTACATTTATTTATTATCATTGAAATTAGAATATACGCTGCTAATGCTTATGCTACTGCCCAACCTGGCAGTCACACCGAGGCTAAGAAGTATATTTTGCGACCAATAGACCAATGAGGGTTGTGGCTCAGTGACAATAGCTGCACGGATCGATCGATCAGGTTAAGCTACGCTTGCCGCGGTTGGTCCGTGGATGGGTGACCATCTTTACATACCAAGACCCCTCCGTGCCTCGGAAAGCGCGTTAAGCCGTTGGTCCCGGCTGTCATTGTGGATCTTTGACAGTTGTTATGGGTTGTCTGAAGCCCAAAAGTCTGACAACCAGACTTACCAAGGGTATCGTATTACCCAGTAACTGGGTTGTGGAGGTCTGATAGGCAGTCGCTTCATGTAAAATACTGGTATTCGGCTGCATCTGGTTAGACTGGACGCCGACCCCAACATAGTTGGGAAAAGGCTAGGCAGATTATGTGACCTATGAGGCAGAGAGGCTCCTCAAATAGTCCAGCAATTTGCTTGAATATTCTTCCGCTTACAAATTGGTAGAAAAATCTCATAAAAACCTTCTAAAAAAACTGTCCTACCCAAACATTTTTTTGAATTCACACCATTCTTCATCTCGTCTCATCTCAAAATCAGCGCGAATAAATATCCAGATATATAAGCGAAGGGCTTTTCCATAAGAAAAAGTCCCGTTTTATATAAGCACCTATCTATAGTTCTATGATTTATTCTCGCCACTCTGGAATGAGACTATTCGTAGACATATCGACGCTCCCGTCCGATATATTGCTTTTCGGATTTAAGCCAATAACATGCCGAAAATTCTGGTAGCGAAGAACTAATATAAGGAAACAATGTGAATTTGAAAGTGACCCAAATACGTACAGCAAGGCGTGTACTTTAGAATAAGAATAAGAATAAGAATAAGAATAAGAATCTTTATTTGTAAACATAGGTAGTTACACGGTGTGTGAGATGTTACAATATTAGTTATGATTCTCTATGTTTTGCTACGAAGCGTACAAATATTATGAAATTTGAATTTATTAATTTATGAACATTTATGTGTCAAATAATATTGAATAGCACACAACTGGTAGTCAAAATCATAATGCAATTAATAAAAAAAAATAATAAAAAATATACAGAGGTCAACATAAAAATATCACTAAACATTAGACATGGTTAGTTCGCGAACGATTGAAGGAAATAAACTACTTCATATCGCAAAATAAACTTATCATTCGTTCAGTAGTCATTCAAATGTGTCTCTCCTTCACTTAGTTCAGTGTTTCTTTTCGCTATTTCGATTTTAAAATACGCCAGTCTAGACAAAAATTCCTAACAATCAGTAAAAAAAAAAACAAAACATACTACTTACTTATTAAAAATAGTTTTGCTTAAATTCATATTTCTAGGTTGACAGTCCTAAGCCTGTTTAAAGTATGAAGAAAAATCGACATACGTATAAAACTGAACTAGTGAAGTGTATCATTTGTCGTAACTTGTCAATCACTATCGTTATCATATGATAAGACTCGTTCTGATTTGCTGAACTAAATGAACTACTGAAGTAAATGAGTGGACTACTTCACTAAGCGAAAAGATTTACTTCATTCATTTCTTTTTACTGACACATTTTGCGCATCTCTACTAAACATTTTGTTTTGTTTAAGTATGTATTATTTATTTTACTATGTAAGAAATTACACCATTTACTACTTGCAGTATTGTGTCTCCTTTGCCCTTCAATTCATCTGAACGTTGTCTAAAAAATCACTTTTACTGATAAGACTGCCCGTTGTGTCACCTTATGTTAAATTTCTACATTGACATCTGTAATTCATTTAGTGTACTTATTAAAGAATTTTATTGTAATCTACATTAAGGGGGCAGGGGAGCAGCAGAAAATGGAGCAGTGGTGGCCCAGTGGTAACGGCCGCCACTTACGAGTTGTTGGTCGTAGGTTGGAACCTAGAGAAGCGATTTACTTTGTGTAATTTATTGTTAAATACTACGCCTCCGCCGCCTACGCTCAAAACGGTGAAGAAAAACATTGTGACGAAAACGACATCTCCTAGAACCATGTCCTAGAAAAGAAAAATTCGAAGACATGTATCATTAACCAACCCGCACTGGGCCGGCGTGGTGGATTACGGCCTACTCTCTCACAGAGAGGAGGCGTATGTCCCAGCAGTGGGAACGTTATAGGCTGTGCTATTATTATAGTATATTTTAAAGACATCGATACGACACATAACGCGTCAGAGGATTTTTTATTCGTCAGCCGATCAATAAATAAATTCTGATACACAAGCCGTGTACCCGCTGGATTTTTCCCATCGGCAAAAATGACTACCATCCGTACTAACTTTAATCCCCTATTCCACCCGTTGAGAGGATGATTTTTTTTAAATGCCCTCATAACGCGCATTGCTATATAAGGATCTGTACACTGGCACACAGGCAACTGAAGGAACACGGATGGGTTTTAGTCAGTAAAAGTCTGACACGCCCTCCCGCTCCGCCCAGAGCAGGAGAAGTTATTTGATGATTTCTCACCGAAAAAAAAAAAAAAAACGATCTGTTTTGCAAAACATGCGTCTATGGGGCGTTTAGGTTGTTAGTTGTCTGTCAAAAAAATATTTGAAGGATTTTATTAAGTATGTAGATACATTATGATGATATAATAAATTAATAATATACTGTAATATTTTTTATGGGAAAACCAAACAACACAATTCTTCGTATGACAATTGGGTAAATGTACAATCCACAACGTTTGCAACACCTAATTAATTACGTACACTAGTAATCTGTACATTTACAATAAAATTTTATGTCAAATATTTACTTTAGGTACTAAAAAATTTTTCTTTGTTTAAAAAAAAACCACTTCCTAGAAGTAGGTTGTAGCATCAGAATCAAACTTTTATGTGATTACTAATCATCAATGT
Source organism: Polymixis lichenea (assembly GCA_949091785.1). Taxonomy (NCBI): domain Eukaryota; kingdom Metazoa; phylum Arthropoda; class Insecta; order Lepidoptera; family Noctuidae; genus Polymixis; species Polymixis lichenea. Next base: position 7,511,600 of record OX420953.1, on the reverse strand, counting down.
ATAGCTAAACATTGATAATTAGTAATAAAATTTTGGATGGAAAATTATCTGTTTTATACAACGCAAACACGCAGATTTTCCTAAATTACGTAAATATTGATACTATGTGATAATAGTGTAAAGTAATTTCCGCCGAAGATCAGTTTTAAACGAGGAATTTGGATGAAGGAGGCATGTGCTAGTTGAAATAAAAACTCAACGTTTGCTTTGGTAAAATAACAAGAGCAATATCAGCTTTTAATGTTCTCATTGCTGGGACACAGGCCACTTCTCTGTAAATGTGAGTGAGCCGATCTACCAGATCCCAGCAGGTGCCAGAATATAATTATGTCTTCAAATTTTTAGTTCAAGAAGATGGCTTGGTTAAACAACGAAAAATAAACTATTACCCTGAAAGCGAAGTCAAGGCGGAAAGATGTCAGCACCAACTGGTGGGGTCCGCAAGGGCCAATGCCTGCCATGAGTGCGGGTTGTTCGAAAGAGATACAGTCGCGATGAGTTTTAGTCAGTAAAATCTGACACGCCCTCCTACTCCCCCCAGAGCGGGTGAAAGTTATTTGATGATTACCCACCCTCAAAAGAAAAAAAAAGGTGCACACATGAAGAACGCACGCACTTTTAAGCACTGTCAATGTCTAATTCGTCAAACTCTTAAGCTAGTTTCAAAATATGCCTTTGGATTTACAATGCCCCACTTAGCGCCGAAAGTTGAAAATCAGGCATTAATTTCGGTGTCACATAATGTAAGTGAATTAAGTACTTAATAATGTAAGTGAATTAAGTATCTAATAACGTAAGTGAATTAAGTATCTAATAATACAATGCAAAATATGGTCACATATTAACCTTTTGCTATTATTTTGTATTGTCCCCAAATATTATTTAGTAGTCCATAATTACATTTTGAATAAGTTCCATCGGCCCGAAATAGATTCCTTAATATGTTTGACTATGGAATCTATTTTGAGCCGGTTCAAAATTAGAATAAAAGCGAAAAAAAGAAGAAAAAAGCGGTGCAAGACATTATGTTGAAACGTCATCAACATGATCTTTTTTATATAAAAAGGTAAATGTAAAAACTGTGAATGTAATTTTAAAACATTATCAGTTTGTCTCTACAGTTTTTTTTTTTTTAAGAAGCGCTACCACTCTGTATGTCTACAGAAGATGTCACAATATAATAAAAATATGTCTTCGTTATGAAACTTCAACAAAAGTGGACTTGGACAGTCCCTTGGTCGTAAAAGGGATGAAAAGGCATTGAAAATTTATTAGCCATGCCTTTATTGTAGTTACAGATGGCTGGAACACAATTACAATAGCCTTTTTGTTACATAAGCCATGGAGTAATGAGAATTTGGAATTTATGTGGACATGGCCTGAGTTTCTAGCTGGATAACCGAGTTTCCTTTCATGTTTTCGTGGTAAAACTGGGTAGTAAGAAAGTTTTGTAATCCATTTTGTGACCAGTGGGTCTAGCACGAACGCACCGGAGTAAACGTAACGTATAGTAAACAAAAAAGGAGTAACTTTTTTTTTCGAAGAAAGTTTTGTAATCCATTTTCTGACCAGTGGGTCAAGAACGAACACGCGGAGTGAACGTGATGTTTGCACATTATATTATGTATTCAGTTTTAAGACTTTATTTATTTTTACAAGTGAACCATTAAAACATTAAAACGGGTAAGCAGGACTCGCAAATCGAGGGTGCCTTTGAAGGTAAAATAGTTTGTCAATTTTAATATTTGGCGAATTAAGAAGTGTTATAGAGGTATGAGGAAAAGGGTGTAAAGTTCACTCATCCTCTTAAGAAATGTGAGGATCCTCCGACTAGACTGGGGTTGTGTTTGGTGGGCTTCAGCCTGACGATGGATATCGGGACGTTGGCCACATTATTTTTAGAACCTATATGCGAAACCTGAATATAGTTTGTTCAGAATAAGTAACTGAATCGATTCCAATAGTTTTTACACCATGTTATTTATTTCCCAAAAAAGTTTTTCAAGTGTGATGTTAAATGTTATCACCACTTGATTACAATAAAATCGCCGTACAGTTTTATTTGTATTACAATTAGGCAGTAAGGTACTCATAACAAGCTTATAACTTTGTGATTGTTTTTGATACAGTTTTGATATATTGTACATAGATTCTTTACACAAAAATACTGGACACTTGTTTCGGGTTCTGCATATACTAGGGTTGTATATGCTAGTAGCGCGGCAAATCCTGCTTGCGCGATGCAGGATTTTGCGTGACGTCAGTATGCTGCGTAGTTCGTATGTGGCGATGTAGATGCCGCCGCAGTGTGATTATTCATTTGTGCTGTTTTCCGCCTTCATACAGACGGAATCGCACGCATAACCAGTATAAAATAAAACAAATTCTACTGGTAAATATCTGACGCGCCTATTAAAAAGTCTTCTTAGAACATTAGGCTACTTTTACCATAACACTCCATCACAAAATGACGTGTTCACATACATATACAACTTCACTCATTACATTCAATATTGCTGTACTTTATAAAATTTACTAACAAGGCAATTGAAACCTTATTTATCAGAAATAGGACACAAATTCACATATCATGTAGATAATATTCAAAAACTTTTCCCATACTTTTTGCTTCAATGAAAAAGGGCTCTCCTATAACCATTTGACATTGTAAGGGACATTTTGAGTTGGAAACACAACAAGATTCCTGCGATAAAGTTTTACGATGAAATATAGATAAATGCGAAATAACCCTACGGGAAAGAAGTTAAAAATTGACAGGAAGTTTGAAATGGGGTGAGAAATCCCGGAGAAAAGTATTTTTTCCGGTTCGGAAACGCTGAAAGGGTTAAAAATACCATGGACTGACTAACTTTGTCTGTTAGATAGTTTTAGACGTCATAGATAGCTACTGTAAGAGCAACAAGAACAACGAACCCAGAATTGTGTAATATCTTGATTTAAAAGAGTGACTTTGGAGTTTCATTTTTGTTGTTCTCTTATAAGTTGTTAGTGCAATGACACATTTCGGCATGAAGGTGCTAATTGTAAGCACAAAAATATATTTTCATTCAAATAAACACAAATTCAATATTAAATTATTTAAAGTACAATGTAATGTATGAAACAGCATATTTTATACTTATATCGATATTGCAGTTGGTCAGTTGTTCATATTAATGAGTGACATACATACATAATCGTTCAACAGCCTACAATGTTTTCACTGCGGCGGACACAGACCTCTCGGTGATATAGTAAATAGATGATAAATGATAAATGTTTTTGGTTCTAGGACATGCCGACTTCCCCACGATGTTTTCCTTCACCGTTTTGACAGCACTGGTGATGAAATAATTTATACAAACTAAAACGACTGCCTGGGTTCAACCCTACAACTCGTAAGTCACGAACGTTACCACTAAACCATCACCGCTCTTGAGTAAAGTTAAATTATTAAAATTATTACACTATTTTAATTGTTAGACGTTATTAAAAGGTTTAATTTTATCACTGGCTGGCTGGCTGGCTATAGAATCGAGGCCAATGATACCTCTTTACTGTAGAGAATATCGCTAATTCTCAGGCGGGGTCAATTTCATCTAACACGGCAAATGACAGGTTAAATACACGGGGCGTTTTATTAAATTTTAATGCAAATAAAAGGTGAGAAGGGATGGAGCTTAGTGCGGGAGGGAGCGGGCTACATTGATGGTTATGAGAGATTTCGTAAGAGTGGTTAAAATATAATTTTAGACAAGAATAAACTGGGACATAGTTTTACACATTTTTTTTAACAACGTTAGCGGGAAATGGAAGAAAAAGGAATGGCTGCGAATAAAACACGAACATATCAATGAAGTTTTTGGAGGTAAGTCGTAAGGTCTTTAAGAAGACAAATATATTGTGACGTAGTTAGACAATTTGCTGCTGAACGTTGCACCTACCACTTTACCGTATAATATTATAGGTCTGACCACGGAGTTTATACTCGTACAAAGGGTCTGACAACCGGGGACAATCTTGCTGGCTGACATTTTTTTTAACACAACCGATAGAGAAAAACGTAACGTATGTAAATTCTAACGATTTTTTCATCGTAAAATACAACTAATCTATGCTGTCTGGTAAGGACCAAGCCCGGGTCGACGGCGCGTTGTGTACCACGCGCGCCTCAAAGAGATGTCATCAGCAACTGATGGGGCACGCAAGGGCCGATGCCTGCCAGGGGTGCGGGTTTTTCGAAAGATGTACCACCGCCCCTGGCACACAGGCAACTGAGGGAACACGGGTGGGTTTTAGTCAGTAAAAGTCTGACACGCCCTCCTGCTCCGCCCAGAGCGGGAGAAGTTATTTGATGATTTCCCAACCAAAAAAAAAAAAGATTATGAATAAAGTCTTAAACTTAATAAATATCTACTAGAAGTTATCCCACAGAAACGTGCTATCGGGATAAAAAGTTATTCCTTTGTTACTCCATCTAACATCAGCTGTCAGCCAGAGACAAGTCCCGTCAAAAAAAAAGCTTTTTTGTTATATGTACTTTCTTAATCGTATAGTAAAAAGGGTTATTTCCAAAGTACTCCAAAAAGAGTTCCCAAACTAAGTACTACATGAAAAATATAGGTAATATTGTTAATTAAGTTTCATTCTACTCCATGATAATATTAAAATGTTCTCAAATTACTCCAGCCCATTTTAATCAAAACGCTAATTTAATTATGTCATCATCATCATCATCATTATACCAGCCGAAAGACTTCCACTGCTGGACATAAGCCTCCCCCAAAAGGGGGGATTGCCATAATCGCCACGCTTGCCAGGCGAGTTGGCGATCGCAGTTTGGTGGTCAAATGCATAGAGAACGCTGCTGCCCATTCTCTAGTAAGTCCCTTAGTCGCCTTCTACGACACCCCTGGGAAGAACGGTGCTATTCTTTTAAAGAGATATCACTCTTTGAAGCGCACGTGGAACGCAACGCACCGTCGACCCGGGCTTGGTCCTTACCAGACAGCGAGCTACCCATCACTCGCCATCCGCTAGTCCATGCCTACGGTGGCCAGGAATCAGCCTGGGAATCCCGACGCCCAGGGCATTTCCTGCGGAGACTAGGGCCGTGAGGGCCTACATACTGCTTCTTCCTCACGTGTGCCCCCTCCCTCTTCGCAAGCTTTACTGCTTTGCAGAAAGAGATGACGGCTACCCATGCACTCTCGCTCCGAACCATGGCCTGGACCAGGGCCGGACGCGAGAGATCACCGCCACCTATCGCTGCCACATGGACACGGTGGTGCTCCGCCCAAGCCGGGCAGACCTCCACCGTATGCTGCACCATGTCCTCATGGCGATCTGCGCAGTGAAAGCACCAGGCGTTTCCTCCACCCTTATCCGAAACAGAAACCTCCCAAACAACCATGTTCGGTGGGGACCTGCATCGGGTGAAAGGTGAGGTCGCCATAGCGCCTCTCAAATGTTAAAAGGAATGGTGCTATTCTTTTACGTCCGGCACCACACGGAAACTAGGGAATTAATCTATGAGATTTTTATCTTTTTAAAACATAAGAATTTTACAACAACTTTGGAAATTACCCAGTAAAAAGCTGTTGTTTTGACTTTACAAAAAAAACACTTCCATTTTATTTATTTCTATATTTTTATAAGAATGTATCCATATGGATATGTACGAATGAATTATGTTTTTATATTTTAAAATCGTTTATTCCACGCGTTCGTGCTAAGACCACAGTTTTTGTCCCTAGTTCTGAAACGACAGAAAAAAAAAAATTGATACATCTGCCTTAAACTAAATACCCGCTAACCGCTGATCTTAGCACCCAACTTTGAACGGGCAAGGTGAGAAAGCCCCGTCGCCCTTTTACGACACTATAAAAAGATACTACAATATACATTTTCTTCCCAAAGTACGTCAATGAATTTATATTATTATATATTTACGTAAATCATTATTAAATAAAATAGGACTGTTTTTATCTTGTTTTCAAGAATACGTCTTGCTTGATCTGCCGGGGGTGCGGGTTGTTCGAAAGAGATACTAAGGCCCACACAGGCAACTGAAGGAACACGGGTGAGTTTTAATCAGTAAAAGTCTGACACGCCCTCCTGCTCCATCCAGAGCGAGAGAAGTTATTTGATGATTCCCACTTTCAAAAAAGAGAGGTTTACTTTATGGGATCATAATTATAAGTTAAGAGCGTTTATTCTGAAAGTTGGCAACGTCGCAAATAGCTGTCAAATATTAACCTGTTTTTATTGATTTGCTATTTAGTACTGTGTGGAAATATGAAATATCGCTAACTAGTGACCTAAAATATGAATAATGATTTGCAATTATAACACTGAATTTCATGTTGAACGTTTTAGGTATGAAAAGGGCATTTAGAAAGTTTCCAAGTTCTTTTTTTACATCTAAAACTAAATATTCGGTGTTAAGATATTATTTATTGCATTTCATGAATATTTTAGGTCACTAGTTAGCGATATTTCATATTTCCATACAGTAATATTGTCAAATTAATCAAAACAGTGAAATATTTGACAGCTATTTGCGACGTTGCCCATTTCCAGTATAAACGCTCTTAAGCATCGTCATCATTGTCAATAACCATCCGTCACAGGCATAGGTTTCTTTCGAGCATCGTCGACAAGTCCCGCGCCCGCATTCGGCGGACACCTTATGTCTCATTATTAGGGATCGGATAATCGGATGCATATTTACCTAAAGTTAATTTTTAGTTACGAAAGTATGGAACTTCTTAAAATATATTTTTGTACAAAAATCCTGGGATGCCAGCAACACCAGGAATGCATAACTAGTCAGTTGTATAGTATGGAAGCGACTTCTAAATTATTAGGATTGCATAACTATTCAGACACATGTTTACTAAAAAAATTAACCCCGATGGAAATTTGGTATCTATACCTATGTACCTAGGGTGTAAGTCTGTAAGAGTAGGGGTGGTGTGTGTTAGTAAAAACATTTATTTACATTAAATTTAAAAAAAAAATCGGTACAAATCGCATTCCATTTTAGCCAACCTCTCAACTTTAGGTGAATATGCATCCGAATAGGTTCACCCTTGTTTGATAGAACAACGTTTGATATAATATTACTAAATCGAATTTTAGTTGCCAAAAAGTCATTTCGAAGAATTATTCATTTGACCGAATAATTCATTGGTAAATTTTTATTTAGCGTAATTATTTATTTGAACTAATTTCATTTGAAAATTCGTTTCTGTCACGGCTCCGGCGCTGCGGGGCTACGGCGGTCCCTCGCGAGCTTATCGTCGCAGATGGTTTAACACTCACCACCGCGGCTTCGGATTGCTGGCCGGCTTCGCCGGCCAGCCTCAGCCGCCGCGGCGAGTGTAACAACCACCCGCTCCTCAGCTCGCGGGCCGCCTCGCCCCTCCGCGCCTACGCGATTCTAAATTACACTCTAGGGGTAGGGCAGACAAGACTGCGTGGAGTCGGATTTATAGCGATTCGTTTCTGTCAACCTGAAGAACCTAGTTTTTTTTTTCACAGTAATTATACAAATTTGGGGTTGCGAAAGGATTCAGTGTTGCGTTGCGTCAACCGGTGCGAGTACGAGGGACGGTTCGCGTACTAAATGTGTCTTTACCAACTAGGTGCTAGAGTTTCTCTGAGAGAATTTTTTAAAGATATTGGTATTCTCACGGTGGCATCACAATTCATCTTCGCTAACATCTTATATATTAGGCAAAATATACACTTATACACTAAAAACAGTGATACTCATAATATTAATACTAGAAATAAGGACAAACTACGTGCTCCCTTTCACCGGCTTCATAGGGTTCATAACTCATTTGCTGGGCTTGGTATAACCTTCTATAACAAGCTTCCTTCTTCTTTGCTAGATTTACATTTTAATGCGTTTAAAGCGAAAGTAAAATCAAATTTTTGTTCGAAGGCATACTATTCTATCAACGACTACTTAAACGATAAGAATTGTTGGTCGCTGTGATTAACTCAAGACAACGTTTATGTTCTTTCACCAGAATTAGCTTAACTACTGACAGGTCATATGAATTACTTCATATCATTGTTTATTTAACTTGACTGCATAAACCATTTATTTTTTTTATTTTTTATTAATTGAATTTTCATTTATCGTTGAATGATGGTTATATGCTATTATTGTATAGAATCAAGTTCTTCCAACATAACAGACAGCTGTGCTGCTGGGGAGTTTGTTGCGCCACTTCCTCTTCCCAGCTAAAGCACTAGGAAGTGGTGAAGGGCGGGCTTTTTGGGGGGACTGTCTTATGTAATTTTGACGTTCAAAAAGTGCTGACTCTCAGCCTAGTTTGAATAAATGACTTTTGATTTTGATTTTTTGATTTTGTCTGTCTAACTAATTATTACGTACGCCTACATACACAACAAGCCATGGGCAAGAGGAGAGGATTTCCTTTATTCGATAGTATAAATTTCGGGAATAGCGATATTAAAATAATGCTTCTTCGGTAATATTGTCTGAACATTATACCTTTTGATCATTAGCGCAAATGTTGTTATAGCAAATAAATATTCGATGAACTGAAAATTCTGTCAAACGATATTATACAAAGTGATGATTTTCTTAAACGTTGTTCGATTTAGTAATATTATATCAAACGTTGTTCTATCAAACAAGGGTGAACCATCCGAATATGTGATCCCTACTCATAACTTCACAAGAATTATCTTTAGACCAGCACCCAAAATGCATAAAACACTATCAATCAATCAAACGTTAATAACGCAATGAATTTTGTTGAATTGTCAAAATGAAAGCCACGCTTTCTGTGAGTGCGTTACGCAACTATCCCGCGGACCCTGGTTTATAAACCGTGGAGCCATTTTAGAATTTCGAACTTTATACCGACAACGTTAAAGTTCTAATTACAAATACTGAAGGCAAACTGACTCTTACTTGTCGATTTTGAATTTAAAACTTTACGTTTGTCGGGAAAAGTTCAAAATTCTAAAAATGCCCCGACTGCATGAATTTGATTTATAATGAGACGGCTTATGTTTTTAAATGATATTTTATGTAGATTATTTACCACACGGAGATGACGAAGATCTGTTATGGGATGATGTCATACCCATGAATACAGTCGTTCCATGAACATTTAAACACACATAATTTTTTATATTATAATTTTTTGATTGCGTTTTTTTATGGATCTTGTGGTCTGCAATTAATATTTTTATTTATTTTATTTATAGAAAATTGTTAACAAAATTAGTTTTTCCAAAAAGTTTTCATAATTTATTTTCGAATTTTAAATTATGGATCCTTTTATCAACTATCTTCTTAGAAATAAGATAAATTTTTAAAAGTATAACATTAAAAAAAACCTAATATAGGTACCTATTTACTTTTACCTTATTGTCTATTTCTGTTTCATATCATGCCAAGAATATTGTTTTTTGTGTTTTGTGTGTTAAAACTAAGGTTCATAGCTGAATTCGTGTGAATTTCTTTTTGGGAGTAACAAAAGTATTTGTGCTGTTTTGTGTGGCTCTGAAATTAGCGGAATGAACTAGAAAAAAATACACTAAGTGCCGATTTATGGGAAAAAAACGAACTAAAAAATATTTATGATCTGTAGTGTCATCCATTTTGATCTTTGAGTGACGACGCGCACCTTAAACACGTTTGAGTACAAACAAATCTTACAAACCTTATCTAAAATGAAAAAGTTGTAATAGTCATAAACACCAAATAATAGTAGGGATATTACACAAAGCTGAGCGCAGATGGCGCCACCTAAATACGTATAGTATAAACAAAATCAGCTATCAACGGCACGCTACAACAAAAATCGGCTTATTTCGGCTCATATAAAATAATACAAAAACGTTAAGAAGCCGCATAATTTTTTTATTCTGACATTTGTACATAAGTTTCAATACACAACATGAATGACCATTTTAATAATTATGAATGGGCCACTTTTTATTGTGTTTAAGGCGGAGATTTCTGGAAAACGCTCAAAAAGTTGGTTTTTTAAAGCAGTGTGTATCTCTTTAACCGTAAATAATTTTGGCAGCAAAAAAAGTATATATTTTAAAGTCTTTTTTGCATACAGTGATGGAACTCAAAATATAATTAAACATACTTTAATGCATACAAAAAAGTCATCAAAGTCACCTCTTTATTATCTCCAAAGCAATTTATTCCTTCAACAACAATTATAATTATAATTAAAAATATACCATAAAATTCCAAATGCTAAACTGCAGTGATCGATTATTTATCATTAAATAGTTAATATCTAATTTTATACGATTTTATTTGAATTTTCACAACATACGCTTGCTCATTTGTTATTCGAATTTATCACAACAGATTTTTACCCATATCCGATTGCAATAAAGACTATTATCGCTCATAACGACAATATTTCAAGTTAGCATGGCCTTAATTATAAATGTCATGTTTTTTTTTTTTGGGTGAGAAATCATCAAATAACTTCTCCCGCTCTGGGTGGAGCGGGAGGGCGTGTCAGACTTTTACTGACTAAAACCCACCCGTGTTCCCTCAGTTGCCTGTGTGCCGGGAATCAGCCTGGGATTCCCGACGCCCAGGGCGTCTCCTGCGAAGGCCACGGCTGTGAGGGCGCATGTACTGCATCTCCCTCACGTGCGCCGCCTCCCTCTTTGCGAGCATAACTGCTTCGCTGAAGGAGGCGACTGTTAGCCATGCCCTCTCGCTCCGTACCATGGCCTGGACCAGGGTCGGACGCGAGAGATCGCCGCCGCCGATCACCTCCACGAGAACACGGCGGTGCTCTGCCCAAGCTGGGCAGATCTCCACCGTATGCTCCACCGTGTCCTCAGGGCGATCTTGGCAATGGAAACACCCGTGCGTTTCCTCCCGCCCTATCCGAAATAGGAACCTCCCGAAACAGCCATGTCCGGTGAGGACCTTTGTCAGGTGGAAGGTGAGGACGCCTTGCCGCCTCTCAAGCCGCTCCTCAAAGAGGGGACTTACCGCCGCAATCGTGGCGTGCCCAGCACTGGGTTGCGACAATCGCACTTTCCACGTCGCCATGAGATCCTGCCGGAGCTCTGTCCGCCGTGCCACGATTTCCCCCGACAGCGGAGTTACACCCTTTTTGGCCTCCTCGCGCTACGTCATTAAACTGACGAAAACTAAAAAACATGACTATTATATTTTTATATTGCAATAGTCCTTCTAATCGCTAGAAGGACCATCGCCATCATGTGCCTAGCGTTTTCCCAGCTAGTGGTTCCAATTTGTCGCTGCATCTAAATACCAGTATGTAGCTACTGCTTACCTGTCCTCCACTGCCCAGCTACCCACTATAACGTACGCTAGAGTTTAGCTGAAAAATTAATTAGCAGTGAGTTACCCTATTCTCATAATTACAATGGTCAAAATTGAAACGCTCTCAATAGCATAAACGTACGTCGTAAATCATAATTTTTAACATTAACCCTCGGATTGTATTTACCTGTGAGACAGCAACCCCGCCATTTTTGAAGCCCAACCAAATGCGTGCAAAAACAAATTCTGTTATAACAACTTAAAAACTTTTAGGCGAGACGCAAATTAAACGGTGAGTGGTGACCCAAGTTAGGTAAGGTATATGAATGAATAAATTTATTATCACACGATAGCTTGGAGTTATGTTACTAAAATAAATATGAATATTTAGGGTGCAATAATAATAATAATCATTTTATTATTAGGCAACTAAGGCCCATACATAAACACACAAAATAATCTTAAACAATACCTAATAACAAACTAATACATATTGTTACTGTGTACTAATTACGTTTGTTGTATCCGGGTGTGTTCTGTGTGGTGCCGGACGTAAAGAATAGCATCCCATTTCTTCCCGTGGGTGTCGTAGAAGGCGACTAAGGGACTCACTAGAGAATGGGCAGCAGCGTTCTCTATGTATTTTACCACCATACTGCGATCGCCAACCCGCTTGCCAAGCGTAGTGATTATGGCAAATCCCCCCTTTTTGGGGGAGGCTTATGTCCAGCAGTGGACGTCTATCATCTGAAATGGTGATGATGATGAATACATATTAAGAACCAGCTTAAAACTATAACTAAACACGTAAAGTTGACGGCGTCGTGTTTCGCTGCGAGGTGTTACGTAACCATCCTCGGAAACGTCGACGTACGACACTTTTCGGCCAAAAGTCCTCTTTCAAGCGGTAGTGTGGATGGTGGGTTGGAACTCGTACTGCGAATGACTTAAAGTTGATGTCGTGGCGCGACTCGTGACGTGACTACAAAAAACTGAAACATAACTATATTTACTTTAACTATAATTACTATAGGTACCTATATTTGGGGTTTGGGGAAACAAGGCTTGATATGTTGTTATATTCATGCTTTAAAATACTTTAGGTAAGCGATTTTTGAGATGACGAGAAAATTATGCTTATTTGTTTAATTTTAACTTCTTGTCTAGACAGTCCATGTTTGTGATATCTATTCTCTAAGCCAACATACTATATGCAACTAATTATTAACTTCTGAAGATATAATATTTACTCACAACCGAATTCAGATCAAGAAGGGTCTTCCACAATTTTGATATCGGTGAAACCTTCCTTCGTTCAATATTATTAATGTTTAATCAAAATAAAATATTCAGAATACTACACGTCATGTTTTAGAAATTATTGAATTTAATCAGTTTATTGGCTTTGCTCACCACTGCTTTATAAACGGTGATGGAAAACGTCGTGAGGAAACCAGCATGTCCTAGAACCAAAAATTAGACTCCATGTGACATCTACTAACCCGCACTGGGCCCGCGTGGTAAATGTTATAGCCCACTCGAAGAGGGAAGGCCCTTGTCCTGGCAGTGGGAACTTTATAGGCTGATTATCTATACACGTATACATCTATACATCTGTACATATAAATAAAATTGGAGTGTCTGTTTGTAATATTAAAATAACCGCTTTTTGCTACATGCATATGAATATACCGCATGACTTTTTTTACCGTCTGGAAAAAAATAGGGTATAATAGGTGAACGGAGTAGAAGCCTATGGCATAGAAATTTCACTTTTTTTTTTTTTTTTAATCCTAACATGAAATTAACCTATCAATAAATACTATTACTTATTTGTAGTAAGCTTTTCATACTAAAATTTAAAAAATAATAAAAATAAAAAAGAGTAAAAATATCGGCAAATAATATCAAAACCCAACTTATAGGCACCCTACTCTACGCGCAGAAATTATCAATGAATTCGTAGCGACATTCGATCCTTTGATTGAAGTCGGCTGGGGGATAGGTAACTACTATTGCAAAATATCTTTCCTTAGGCGTACCGCTCACGTGTCACCGCATGCGCATCCCCTCCCGCCCGCGCGCCCTTCGACCTGAGTACCGCGTCTCGTGCTCTCTCTAGTCACCTGCGATTAGTCATAGCGTGACGTCGATCGCTGTTTTTTTACGTTTGAACCGTGTGTGCTTCGACCGCCCAGTGATTGTTTTCATAATGACGTACGCATACTCCAACTCCACCCGCAGGCGAAAATTCTATGGAGCGACGAGTCCATATTTACCTGCGCTGGTATCTACAATGTACCTACACAACGAGCAATGGTGGAGTTTTCAAAACCCACTTAAAATAAACGAACACGCTCATCAAGTTCTATTCAGTGTCAATGTTTGGGCCGGGATAATACACGTTGGCATAATGGGTCCAGTTTGTATCGAAGGTCGATTGACAGGGATAATGTATCGTGAAATTATACAGTCCGTTATCGATACAATGTTGGCAGACGTTCCTCTGGACTATCTGCCGGACATGTACTTTCAGCACGACGGGTGTCCAGCTCACTACGAGCGATCTGTGCTCGCGTATTTAGATAGTGAATTCCGTGATAAGTGGATAGGTCGCGGTGGATCTGTGAACTGGCCGGCGAGATCACCAGACTTAACGCCATTAGACTTTTATTTGTGGGTCGAACTAAAACGCTTAGTGTACACCGAAGAAGCTTGTAGTGTAAATGAGTTAAAACAGCGAATAATAGACGTTTTTAATATTCTGAAAAGTCACAGAGACACGCTTAGGAGTCTAACAACCAATTTGCAAAAACGTGGGAGTTTGTGTTTAGAAAGAAACGGTGGACATTTCGAACAAACATTGCAATATCGTTGAAAAGGTATTAATAACTCATTTTCTGTAATTTTGTATAAATTAATCAGTGTAATTATTTGTAAATAAGTTGATTACGATCTTTAAATACGCCTAGTAAGTTGTAGTATCCGATTTGGATTAAACAACCTTGGTGGAATCCTTTTTTATTACACATCACGTTAAAACCTTCGAAATACAGATGAATGTGAGTGATTGTTATAAGTATTTAACATCAGCGGTTTGTTTACATTTCTATCAAAACTTTACCGATCTTACGAGACGTCATTTATTTGGTTTACGGTTTCAAGACACGCGTCACTCAGTGTATCAAATTATTTGCCTACTACAACTACATACAGCACGGTGACGTATGTAGGTACACGCGCAAATGTGTGCGTGAGTGTGTAGGGATCAGGCGGTATCGTCCTGTGCGCAGGAGAGCGAAGTTAATGCTAGCGTCTCGCTCACACTTCCATCATGCTTCATTCATGTGCAATCGCAGCTGACGCCGTTTACTATTACCTATTTTGGATAATATTAGTTTTACGCGAGTGCCGTAGGATGTATTCTTTTTCATGTATTTTAAGGATATTCGGAACTTTTATTTAATAAATGGTACCAGGTAAATATTAGGGTATATGAGTTCTATTCTACTTACACAAAACGTCATATTGTTGTCCAGACGCTAAAAAATTTCAGCCGGTATATACGGTACATATACCAAAATAGCATGTTTTACATTTTTTGTCTGTCTGTCTGTTTGTTCCCGCTACTCTCTGTAATGGCTGGACCGTTTTTGACGAGACTTTCACTTGCAGGTAGCCGAAGTAATAAGGAGTAACTGCTACTTTTATTTTAGAAAAATTCGTCTGATATATATCTATACTAATATTATAAAGAGGAAACCTGCGTATTTTTGTATGTTTGTTACGAATAAACTCAAAAACGACTGGGCCGATTTAAAAAAATATTTCACCATTAGAAAGCTACATCTTTACTGAGTGACATAGACTGTACAACATCACACTGCCACTAATAGGAGCTGAGCAGTAATGAAAAATATTGGAAAAATGGGAAAATTATTTCTCATTTGCGAGTTAAAAAAAGAATTAAAAAAAAATCCACGCAGACGAAGTCGCGGGCACAGCTAGTATATTATATAAGCGGCAGGCCCAGACGGACATGGTGGAATGAACTGGACTCCTTTAACAAGAACTGGTCACTAGCAGCTTTAAATAAAAATAATTGAAAAGAGAGTTGGGAGGTCTTTGCCCTGTAGCGGGACATCTCAGGCTTTCAATAATGATAATTTTGCTGATGTTTTTTTTGGGTTACTTAACAATGGACAGTACATCTGAACTTTCTTAGTATTATAAATCTCTTAGATTCCAAGTTGGATCAGATTTCCGATATTTTCCTCAATTTTTTTCAGTAGCTGTCTAGAGTATAGATTTGCGGCCGAAAGAGGCTTTCCCTGTACAGGGTCAAATTAAATTAGCTGGCAATACTTTACCCACGTGTATGAAACAAAAAAAATGATAATTTATGATGGGCGAAGGTCAATGCTCGTAATCGGTCAGCAAATTGCATTGGCCGGGCACGAGTGTTTCAGATCAGTTGTTTTTGAAGTTATTCGTGAATAAACTTAGATGTTTTTACGAAGTTTCAAAAACCATTATCATAACAGTCACAGATTACCTTAATGATCATGCCACTGTGTTACTTAAAGTTTTTAACAAAGTTCGAATTATATTTTTTTTGTTCATTCGTTTTTTAACGAATGAAACGAACCCAACACGAGGCGTAAAGTATTGCCATCTAATTTAATTTGAGCCTGTATAATATGATACTTAACTGACAGCACGTGGGTTCACTAAAGGTACCTACTCCTCTGCCTCACCCTTTGAAGAAAATAGGCATAACGTTTT
This sequence comes from Polymixis lichenea, assembly GCA_949091785.1. Taxonomy (NCBI): domain Eukaryota; kingdom Metazoa; phylum Arthropoda; class Insecta; order Lepidoptera; family Noctuidae; genus Polymixis; species Polymixis lichenea. The sequence goes on along the minus strand of OX420953.1, from coordinate 7,495,489 downwards.
GTTATGTTATGATACAAAACTCTCAACCATAAAAAAATGGATTCCTTAGCGACAACCATTTCCCTTATTTTATATCAGTAGGAAAAACATTCCTTTGAAATATTAAAACTATGCGAGATAACGCAGCACAAAGACAATTCCCGTCCTAATAATCCAAAGATATGTACAGAAATATTCAGAAGAAATGTAACATAAAGTAAAAACAAAGTGCACCATGAAGAACCGAATATAACTTCTCATATAACTGGCTAACAAAGTAAATAGAAATAAACAGACAGTAATATTACACCAAACCTTATTGAAATACTCTAATTCCACAAATAGTTTAAACGACCCTGTTAAAACCTCCTATAGAATCATTTACAAACTTTATTCAACTGCCTCGAAAGATCGAAAATCTAAAGGACCAAAAGAGAATGCTGTTTGAGCGTCAGCAAAATTAAATTTGTAAAAGTGTACAGGCCCATTTATTGGTCAAAAGAGTTCTTCAAAGGTCGTATGGAAGGCCAATGGTGGGACCAATTGTTATTATCTGCAATTTATGTGGAAATAAGTATGGTTTTATGGTGTCTTCAATTGGAGACCTTTTTCTGAGCTATTGGTACAGATATACTGGCTAAGGTCGTGTTCATACTTTGGTCTTTTAGCTGATTGTTCTTTAATGTCTAATCTGCTTAATGGATTCAATTTTAAATAAGTACGTGAAATGCTTCGTTGATTGAGAGTTCAGTAAACTAATGATCGTAGAAATTATTTGTATTGGATTTTAGCTCCATCTGGTAGAATGCAGTGTCGGTTTTTTCTTAATTTAAGAATAGAATAGTCTTTATTATGTACAATGGATTAGAATCGATTTGTTTTTTCTATTTGCCGATCATATCTTGGGAATCCTACAGAAATACTCTTTCACAGTATTTCTTGATATTAACTCAATTTGTTATTTTGTTTAGAGATGTATCTTTTGTGCTATTTAAATGACTTACATTTTCAGTCTATTAAAAAAAATACCCGAGTGTATTTATTACTTTTGAATTTATCTTGCCAGACTACTGGTCTCCAGTTATACTCTCATATTATCATCAATGAGAACTTTTCATTAATCTCTCTTCACTAATGTTTCACTATTATTTTCCTAGCTCTGAATTATCCGCAGAAATTAGAGCAGTTTAAAAAAAAAACCATTCCAAAAGTTTGAAACAGTCCTATGAACAAGTCCCAATAAAGTCCACAGGATGGCCCCGCCCAAGAGTGTCGGGAATAGCTCACACGCGTCAGTTTCACTCGGTTTCAGTCCTTCCCGTATATTAAAATGAAGATTGTAGAAAATCTGACATATAAGAGAAACTTTACGTGACAGATGGCTTGAACGTTGAAAATGAATGTTACAGAATTTTGCTGTCTCACTTTATTAACTTTAAATGACAAGGATAGAAATATTAAAGTTAGTGCTATTTGTAAGATGGATGTTCGATTTTAAATCGTTCGATTTTCCGTTACGTTTACGTCGTACATTTCTGCTATGTTGTACCTAAGTTATTGTCTCGCAGCAAATCAGTCATGTTAGTGACAACAGTTGAATCCTTTGATGTGAATTAGTTAAGAGGATCAGCCTCAAGAGATTAATTTACCGGTTTATGTCAACTGTCAGAATTGTCGTCTTATGACGTCTATATAATTGTAGCAAGCGTTATATTATGATTAATGTTTTGATAATAATTTAGATACACATTATACAAAACTAGTGACTCAACTCCTGCTTCGCGCGTTTTTTTTAAATGTAACAAAACACTTACATAATAATTTATATGATTGTATAATACATATTAAACCTTTCGAAATAAATAAATAATAAAAGCTTCATCAAAATCTGTTGCATAGTTTAGAAGTACATACAACGCGTTCACATAAACAGACACAAAAAGAGATTATTATAATATGTATATATATCTGACGGAAGACGTAGCGTTGGAAGGCCTACTACAAGGTAGATAGATGACCTGTGAAGGTCGCAGGGATCCACTGGATGCGTGAAACGCAGAAAGTGGCGGTGCTTGGAGGAGCCTTATGTCCAGCAGTGGTCATTTTGAGATTGTAGGCATGGAAGTTACTCGTGAAATGTTTTTCTTATGGCGCCTGTTATACAGCATAACATAAACCAATATAGTGTCCGTTACCTTTACAATAATACCTACTGTGCTTCTATAAGAGTACTCATACATAACTGTTGTAATCTAATCCAGATAATAATACAACCAATTCCTTCAAATAGTCTTCTCATTTAATTGCAGTTCAATTACAATTTATGAATTACAGTTCAATTACAAATGAATGATTATTATTTTGACATTGAAAATGAACATATCTAAAGAATATTGAACGAACATACAGGATACATTTTTAACCAGTGCGCAAACTGTAACCGTGAATTCAGCATATCATTCTAGACCTCCTAGCGTAGAAATTTTTCGTCGGTTATGCAAAAAATAATCAGCTGTTACATAGAAAAGTGCAATACCTACGTGGTCAAAATGTATGGAACAGCTGATTTTTTTTGTATAACCGACGAAAAATTTCTACGCTAGTGGGTCTAGAATGATATGCTGAATTCATGGTTACAGTTTGCGCACTGGTTAAAAATGTACCCTGTATGTTCGTTCAATATTCTTTAGATAAGTTCATTTTCAATGTCAAAATAATAATCATTCATTTGTAATTGAACTGTAATTCATAAATTGTAATTGAACTGCAATTAAATGAGAAGACTATTTGAAGGAATTGGTTGTATTATTATCTGGATTAGATTACAACAGTTATGTATGAGTACTCTTATAGAAGCACAGTAGGTATTATTGTAAAGGTAACGGACACTATATTGGTTTGAGAAATCTTATAAAATACACGATTCTATTAAAATAATTACTTACTAGTTAATTAGATTTATAATATTACTATGGATATGATAAATTATAGTAAAAAACACACGTGTTTTGTTTAACGTACTTAATCAAGATTTGTTCGTTGGTGACAAGCACATTATCAAAAACAACAATAATCGTTAGAAAGGGGCAATTCATTACATATAGAAACCCTTCCGCGCCTGGCACTTTTTAACCGACTTCAAAAAGAACGAGGCTCTCAATTCAACTGCTTTTTTATGTATGTATGTTCCGCTATATCTCCGGTAATTGTGGGTTGATTTCAAAAATTATTTTTTTATTGGATAGGATATGCTTCAGAGGTAATATTAGAAATTTTTAATTGATTTTGCTTGGACAGTTTTTGCGTTAGCTTCCATAACACGTATTAAATCCACTTTGTGTTACATGATGATGTACTAATACCATCTGGCATGGCCTACCATAACTAGTGGTCTACGAATTAGTGTGGGGTAGGTACTATAACGTTTTAGTTACAGTTTTTTAGTCTGTGCTAAATAAATGTATTTTCTTTCTTCTTTCTTTCTATAGTACCTACCCCGGTCGACTTCTTTTTTTGCAAAAATGTTTTTATAAACCTACAATGAAATAAAATGGAGGTGTAAAATAATTTGTATCGCAACAAAACTACATGGAACATTTACCTGTGTTAGAAATCAAGCTTCCCAAACAACTTTGTCCAGTCTAAACAACTGAATAGGAAACACGACTGACCTCTCGATTGTTTTGCCCACAATAGGTGAAAAGGCTGCACTAAACAATTATCGGTTTCAACCGAAAATGTTCACTAATAGGTTTCGCTCTCTCATTGGCTGTTCGGTTTCTGGCTAATATTGGTTTGTGTTCACGTATTGTGGCGACATCAGACAATCAATGTGCCTAGTTTTTTCCCAACTATGTTGCAGGCTACTTCCAGTCTAACCATTTTTATATGGAGTGACTGCCTATCTGACCTCCATTATTCAGTAACTGGGTTACACGATACCCTTGGAAAGACTGGTAATTAGAGTTTTGAAAAGTCTTCTGACTACCTGTAACACTGTCAAAGATCTACAAACGACAGTCGAGACCAACGGCTTTACGTGATTTCGAGGCACCCAGAGGTCCTGCTACATCTATAAAGATGGTCACCCATCCACGGACCGAATTGCGTTATTCACATTGTTGAGCAGCTAAATTTTTCGAACACAAATGAACTTATGCATTAGCAAAATCTTTCTAAATTATTCAAGTTGTTTTTTAAAGTACAGAGGCCTGCACATCAAGCTACCCCAATCTGTCAAATTTCTTTGATAGTTTTTCAACTTTATTACAAAAGAATAAGGTTCATGTTTGTTCAATTTGTTCGTAAGCCAATTTGGCCCAGTCTCCTTTCAAAATTATGTTTGGTATACTCTAGACGTTACTGTGGGTATACCAACTCAATTACCGTGCTGACCTGTGTATCGTTGGTTCAGCGCTGCAGCGGCTAAATTGCTACACAAAGCTATCGTACGGGAGAGGGTATCACACCGTTTTGTAATTGGTGAACGATATTAATGATGTTGTGTATTTTGAAGGAGAGACAAAATTTATATTTATTTGTGTATTGTTCTGGATTGATTTTTCTATAATAATGTTAACGTTTTTTAGCTGTTCTAACTTTGTCTAATTATTGCTCTTATTTTCTATATAAGTCGTATGAAATTGCTATAACATGACAAAATGACATTAGCGGTTTATTTACTCAAATAATATCTCTGACTACACATACCATCAGAGCTGCCACATTGGCATTCTATTTCCAGACCGCCTAATCCGTTATTCAACAAATAAGTGCCAAAAATACATGCTACCAGAACATCACAATCTGTTCACCAAACTTTGTTACACAACGGTGTAATTGAATCGAAGCCTCGCGTGCCAACCATCAAGATTAATGACAATCACATACGAATGAAATATTCCTGTACTAGGCTGGAACACAATATAAATTACACAATATTCTGATAGGAGATCTTGCGCCCAATGAGAAGAAAGTGATACCAAACTTAAGACGACGAAAGATTTCCTGCCATAACAAAGCACAGTACTTTCTTTTTCCTGTGATAGTAATAATCCGTAAGCAACCTTATTGTAACGACAGTGAAGATCACAGTGACACTGACAGACTTGTCAGTTGACTGCCTCGTTGGTCTAGTGGTCGCAAACGCTGGTGCTGAGCATGAAATACTTTATGATGTTTTTATAACAGAAACTCAGAGCAGTAATGCTCGCGAAGAGGGAGGCGGTGCACGTGTGGGAGAGGCAGTATATGCGCCCTCACGGCCCTAGCCTCCGCAGGAGAAGCCCTGGGCGTCGGGAATCCCAAGCAGGTTCCCGGCCAACGTAGGCGCGGGGCTGTTGATGGCAAGTAATGGGTAGCTCGCTGTCCGGTAAGAACCAAGCCTGGGTCAACGGCGCGTTGTGTTCCACCAACGTGCCATGTGCGATGTCAGCACCAACTGATGGGGCCCGCAAGGGCCGATGCCTGCCAGGGATGCGGGTTGTTTGAAAGAGTTACCGTTGGCCCTGGCACACATGCAACCGGAACACGGGTGAGTTTTAGTCAGTAAAAATCTGACACGCCCTCCTACTCCACCCAGAGCGGGGTACTTGATGATTTCCCACCCAAAAAAAGCCTGGATTTGTGGTCTGAATTTTGTGCCCGGTTTGTGGCAATAGGCTCGCCCCTATTGCCACAAAATCTATTGCAATATACTTACTCAAATCTGCTACTCCTTGGAGCAGCGGAAAAATCAAAATGCTAATTAAATCTAAAGATAAGGCCATTTATGCTCCGCTCCGTTCATGGCGCATAAACCTTTTTTGAAATGTATTGAAAAACAAGATGGCGACGATTTATTTATAGTTAATTAAAACGGTAACACCAATTACATTAATTAACGTAGAAACAATTTTATAACGTGGAAAATAACTATGTTAAGATATATGATTGAATTAAAAACTAACATGAAACAGTGGACTCTCTTGCATACTTTCCCTCACAGAACACCAGACATATACGCATAATTTTATTCCATTCATCCGCAAACACATCACATTCAGGGTGGGCAGTCAGAAGGGCATTTAGCATCTTTAGGGTACGACATACTGGGGATTTGGCTCTGGCTACAGTTTTACATGGCAGTTGCGCAAACAGATTGTGCCGGCGGCGGCTTTGACGGTGTCTGATTATTTTTCGGCCACAAATAATCGGCAGAAAAGGCCATGGAGCTCTGTGCAGTCAATACATCCCTGTAATGTCTTACAGGCTACCGTGAGCTGATCAAGACCTCTTCTCACCTCTAATGAGTTAAAACCCAACATCCCTAAAAGATAGTTGGTAGGGTACATGTAAGGAAAGAAATGATATAACCTTTGGATCAGGCATCTTAGGAACGTTTTCTGTACCTTTTCCAGCATCAGTGTTTGGGTCGCGGCATAAAAATGCCAAACACAGGCACTGGACTCCAGTTTGCTGCGAACCAAAGCAGTGTACAACAGTCTAGTAATATTAGGATTGTGAAAGTCACGAGCATTCCTTAAAATAAATCACAAGTGCCTGAAAGATTCCTTCGCAAGGATAGAAACGTGGTCTCTAAATGTCAGACCACGGTCGAAAGTCACTCCCAAGTCTTTTATGATGGTGGATCGAGAAATTATTTCACCACCCAAACTATAGTTGCAATGAATTGGTTGTAACCCTCTACCGTATGTCATGACATAGCATTTGCTTGTATTGAAAAACAATTTGTTCACAATGCTCCATTCATAGATGGCGTCTATATCCCTTTGTAGGAGTTTGCGATCCTCGTCCGTTCAGATTTCTGCGACTAGCTTGAGGTTGTCGGCATACAGTAGACATTTGGCAAACTTAACATTAGTTATTAGGTCGTTGATCATGATCAGGAACAGAGGCGGCCCCAATACGGATCCCTGACTTACGCCCGAGCTTGTATTGTAAGGCTTGGACTCGAAGCAGCCATATCTTACAAACTGTTTGCGATCGTGCAGGTAATCAGAAAAGAAGTCAAGGAGCCCGGACGAGAAACCGATGGCCCCCAGCTTTATCAAAAGTACATCTTTGTCAACTCTGTCGAATGCTTTCCGGAAATTGAAATATAGAGCGTCAACCTGTCCACCAATGTCCAACCCACGGGAAATGAAGTTCACATGAATTAGTAAGTTCGAATGCACAGAGCGGCTCGGCCGAAAACCGTGTTGGACAAGGACATATTTACGCGATTGAAAATAAAAGAGTGGAGTATGTGTTCGAAAACCTTGGCGATAGTTGGCAGGATAGCAATGGGTCTGTGTTCCTCCACTGATGTTTTATCACTTGTTTTAGGAATTGGAGTGACTCGGGAAGTTTTCAATTGCTTAGGGTATACGCCTGACTAAAGGGCGAAGTTGAAGACATGACATAGAGGGACAGCCAAGATATCATGGTATCCCTTGAGAATAAAAGGGTGGAATGCTGTCAGGGTCAACCGAGCTACAGGGTTTGAGTTTAGCAAAAATCTAAATCAAAATCAAAATATTTTATTTCACATAAACCTGCAAGGGCACTTATGAAACGTCAGAAAAAAAAAAACTTTTTTTGAAAAAGTTTTTATTTTCACTTTTTAGTCATCGTACCTACCCCACTAATTCGAAATTTCATCATCCTTGGGGTCAAAACAATGCATATTTATGCGATAGCAGCAATCGCGGTTTATTTACTGTTATTTTTTGAAGAGTTGCGTTGTAGCTCTCAAAATGGTGAAGAAAAACATCATGAGGATGCATATCCTAGATCTAAAAATTCGAAGACATATTGTGACATCCACCGAAACCCGCACTAGGAACAAAAAAAAAACAGATGCCATTCGATAGGCCGCGCAGAATTACGTTAGTTGGCACTCTTATATGTATGTAAAGCGACTATGGTGTTTTTAGCTTATAGCAACTACATAATGTCAAAAGAATACACAGTCACATAAGAAAAGCCGCAGGCGCAATTAGTGATCTCTAAAGCTCGGTCCTGATAACAAAAATGGATTGTTTTCCAAACTGAGCAAATATATAGTTTCGTCAGCTAATTTTACCATTGATTGTTACTTCCAAATAGGGGTCTACTATGCGAGGTCTTTGCTTCATTATTTGGTAAAGATACAAGAATCTTAATTTTAACCTACAACTGTTCATAAATTATAGGAATCGGCCATTATCTAATCTACATGTCAATAAACTCGCCAATCGTGTCCTTATACTTGATAACTTTATCATTCTCGAATGTAACAAGATCATTACCAAAGTTTAAATTGGTCACAACTTGCTTGCAAAAAAGCCAACGAAACTGCTTAAAAGCTTATACAAATAAACAGTTAAGTTAACTTGTTAACGAAGCTAAGATGAAGATTTATCGGTAACGTGATTGGTGACAATTGCACAATAATTATTGCGTAAAAAGGTAATAATACTGTAATATGGATTGTCATGACTGATTACAGTAATTACTGATGTCTGTGATGTTATTTTTATGACGGAGCATTTATTGTAGACAAGGTTAACCCTTAACTACTGTCGTACGAATGAGGCGTACGTGGCGGAGGAGTGCGGACCCACGGCATGAGTGACAACTGGTGAATTCGAGGGCCTGAAGTATGACATACGTAGGTAGGTCAGTATTAATGTAACTTTTTCGACGTTGCAATTTTTTTTGTTGACAATATGAATCGTAAGCGATGCAACACTCGCCTGCCTCTACATTTAAAAAAGTTCAGCGAGAGCCAGTTAGCAGTATTTAAAATGAATTATCAGAATGATGGCTCTGTGAATCAAAAGAGTCATCGGCAGATGGAGAAATTTGCCTTCCATCAGACAGCGGCAATTCTTTGGAAGGAATAAATGAAAAGGATTCATAACGCCAGCAGCCTATGACAAATTTTCGGAACACTTTTCTAATGATGATATTCCATTGTTTTTTTTTTTGACAAGAGATAGAAGTGAAAAAAAAAAACCGATCTGCAACAATTGCCCTACATAAGTGGCTAATTAAGATTATAACTAAAAACTATTTTTTTTCATGTTAATTTTTAAAGTTTGTATAAGTTAACAGACTTCAAAAAAAGGAGGAGGTTATCAATTCGACTGTATGTTTTTTTTATGTTTTTTACCTCATAACTTCCGACTGGGTGAACCGATTTTGATGATTCTTTTTTTAAAGTGTTCCGAAAATTTGTCATAGGCTGCTGGCGTTATGAATTCTTTTCATTTATTCCTTCCAAAGAATTGCCGCTGCCTGATGGAAGGCAAATTTCTCCATCTGCCGATGACTCGTTTGATTCACAGAGCCATCATTCTGATAATTCATTTTAAATACTGCTAACTGGCTACCGCTGAACTTTTTTAAATGTAGAGGCAGGCGAGTGTTACATCGCTTACGATTCATATTGTCAACAAAAAAAATTGCAACGTCGAAAAATTTACATTAATACTGACCTACCTACGTATGTCATACTTCAGGCCCTCGAATTCACCAGTTGTGACTCATGCCGTGGGTCCGCACTCCTCCGCCACGTACGCCTCATTCGTACGACAGTGGTTAAAGGTTAACCTTGTCTACAATAAATGCTCCGTCATAAAAATAACATCACAGACATCAGTAATTACTGTTATCAGTCATGACAATCCACATTATAGTATTATTACCTATTTACGCAATAATTATTGTGCAATTATCGCCAATCACGTTACCGATAAATCGTCATCTTAGCTTCGATAACAAGTTAACTTAACTGTTTATTTGTATAAGCTTTTAAGCGGTTTCATTGGCTTTTTGCAAGCGAGTTGCGACCAATTTAACCTTAGGTAATAATCTTGTTATATTTGAGAATGATAAAGTTATCAAGTTTAAGGACACGATTGGCGAGTTTGTTGACATGTAGATTAATGGTAATGGCCGATTCCTATAATCTATGAACAGTTGTAGGTTAAAATTAAGACTCTTGTATCGTTACCAAATAATGAAGCAAAGACCTAATTAATATCTTCGCATAGTAGACCCCCATTTGGAAGTAACAACCACTGGTAAAATTAGCTTACGAAACTATATATTTGGTTAGTTTGGAAAACAAACTGGTTTTGTTATTATTACCGAGCTTTAGAGATCACTTACTGCGCCCGCGGCTTTTCTTATGTGACTGTGCATTCTTTTGACATATTGTAGTTGTTATAAGCTAAAAACACCATAGTCGCTTTACATACATATAAAAGTGCCAACTAACGTAATTTTGCGCCTGCCAGGGGTGCGGGTTGTTCGAAAGAGATACTGCGGCCCCTGGCATACAGGCAGCTGAGGGAACACGGGTGGGTTTTAGTCAGTAACAGTCTGAAATGCCCTCCCGCTCCACCCAGAGCGGGAGAACTTATTTGATGATTTCCCACCCAAAAAAAAACGTAATTCTGCGCGGCCTATCGAATGGCATCTATTTTTTTATTGTTCCTAGTGCGGGTTTCGGTGGATGTCACAATATGTCTTTGAATTTTTAGATCTAGGATATGCATCCTCATGATGTTTTGCTTCACTATTTTGAGAGCAGCGGTGCTAAAATAATTCTATCGACTCAAAATAAAGTAAAACGCCTGCTTGAGCTCAAACCCAAAACGTACAAAAGCCATTCGGTCTAAGTCAAAGGAAATGTGAAGATGTTATGTATTCTATACTTTATATCATCTCTATCAGCCAGCTTACCAAGCAATTGTGCTTGTGATCACAGACTGAACCACCATAGTCGTACCAACTTGGTACGACTACGGTGGTTCCATCTGTGATCATAAGCACAATTGTTGCAATTTTTCTACGATTTTATTATATGGTTCGAATATATTGCATAAGTTGTACTGATAGTTGTAACAACCAATCGCTTTAAGGCTCTTGTAGACCGGTGGCACGTTACAGCGCGACGGAACTTTAGTAAATCAATTTCCATATTATTTACCATATATTTCATTTTAATTATTCTATTAAAGATGCGTTGCGCTGTCGCGTCATGCCTGTCTGCAGGAGCCTATACAATAAGTTATGGCCAAACTGACGGATTATATACAGTTTAAATGCTGCTCCAGGATAATTTTTCTTGAACATTTATAGCACATAAACATTTACATATAAGCATAAATTGGAAATTGCTATACAATTTTTCATACCTCGAGAATGATTATAAAGAAAAAAAAAAACTTTGGACTCAAAATTAAACTAGTGCAAAAATCAAAACAATTATTCAATGCTGCAGATCAATCAAGGTGCCATTATTTTACTTGGCGCCTTTTGTTTGTTTGGCGCCAACTCAAAATTAGCAATCTACATCAATTGTAATTGCGGATGAATAAGAATAGACTTATAATACCTGAAGAGGCTGGCGATACGACGTTGCGTTAAGGAATATAGAGGCAATCCGGCAATTCTGGACCCGTGCATCATCATCGTCATCACCATCTTTTCAGCCGAAAGACGTCTACTGTTTGACATGGCCTACCCCAAGCTCCGCCACTTTGACCGGTTCTGTGCTTCCCGGATCCAGCGGATTCCTGCGGCCTAGATTAATGCATGCATAAGTAGCATGTTCCCACTGCTGAGACACAAGCCTCTTCTCTTCTAGAGAAAGTGGGCTATAATATACCACTTGGGCCCAGTTGAGAGCACGGAGATGGTGTACCATGTCCGTGCTCTAAATTATTATAACGAAGTTCTACCTTTTGCAGCCAAGACCAAAATTTTGCCGTTAGATTTCTCCCACCTCATAGAAAAAAAGTAATTGAAGAGAAACATTAATGAAACACGATAAAACTGCAAAGTAATTCAACAAAATACTTATCTTGTTCATTAGTATACATGTACTTGTTAATACAAACGCGAAGACAAAACAATCTGATGCATAGTCACGGTGACAGCTTGTTTCATCTAATCATTTATTTTCATTTAAAGACTGAGTATATAAAAGGAAACGAATTTATTTATGTCTCACAGTAGCGATCTGAAATACCGTACAATAATGTCTGCGACAATAGCCTTGGTGTTATTAGCAGTATCAATTACTTCTAATGATGCGGCAAGAATACTGGCATATTTCCCAATTCCGTCTATCAGTCATCAAGTTGTATTTCGTCCTCTAACTCAAGAACTTGCCAGGCAAGGGCATGAAGTCACAGTTATCACAACAGATCCTGCGTTTCCAAAAGGAGGAACACCTGCAAATCTAACAGAAATCGACAACCACGATTTTTCTTACAAAGAATGGAGCAAAATATACGAAGTAACGTCCACAGGCGATAATGATTTAGCCGCACAAATGCGATTAGCATTCCGTACGATTGCCGATCTCGTTGAAATGCAGTTGAAAGTAGATGAAGTTCAAAAATTGATCAAAGAAGAAAAATATGATTTGCTATTGTTAGAAGCTTGTGCAAGACCCGCGTTGCTTCTATCACACGTTGTCAAGGCGCCGGTAATTCTAGTGTCTTCTTTCGGTCCCTTGACCTATAATGTGGAAACTATAGGAGCAGCCGGGCATCCTTTATTATACCCAGATGCTTTTAACCAGCGTTTGTACAATTTGACGAAGTGGGAAAAAATAATAGAATTGTGGAACTATTATAGAATGTCAAAAATCATTCAGGAGGTTGAAGAAGTTGAAAATGAAGTTGGAAAAAGATTGTTTGGGCCAAATACTCCGACTATAAGTGAATTAAAAAATAAAGCAGAAATGCTGTTTTTGAATACTCATCCGATTTGGGAAGGAAATCGTCCAGTGCCTCCTAGTGTTATTTACATGGGTGGATTGCATCAGAAGCCAGTGAATGAATTGCCTACGGTAAGCTTTTAATATTTAACTTCTATTTTTCTTTAACTTACTAAATCATGTTGAGCAGTGGTGACCCAGTGGAAACAGCCGCAACTTATGAGTTGCAGGTCGAAGGTTCAAACCTAGGCAGAAACTTTAGCATAATCAGCCTATAATGTTCCCATTGCTGGGACATAGGCCTGCTCTGAGAGTGAGTGGGCTATAATCCACCACACGGGTCCAGTGCGGGTTTTGGATGTCACATGTCTTGGAATTTCTGGTAATAGGACATACCGGTTTCCTCACGTTGCTATCCTTTTAAAAATAACTCGGCTTCCTACTAAAAACGGTGAATGGAAATATTTTGAGGTAACTGGAATGTTCTAGAACTAAAAAAAAAACAGTGGCACTCCGGGAGTGCCAACAGAAGTGAAAACTCGAACAATTACCTGTGTATTTTTTGAGTCGTCAACACAGGATTTCACGTTATTCATAATCATAATTTTGGTCATATCTTCTAAACGGGTTATCCAATTTTCATAATTCTACTTGAAATATTAGTTCTGGACCTAAACCTATCTTTTGAGACTTAAATGATTAAAATATCTCTAAAAACAGAGGTGTCGGTCACGGTGTCCCGAGTTCAATTGTTTTTCCCATCGCAAAAAATGCCCAACGAAGAATAAAACCCCTAAAGCAGTTTTTACTTAAAAAATCGAAAACACCAACCTGCACCGACCCCGCGTGGGGATTACGACTCTTTCCCTCTTACAGAGAGAAGGTTAGTTTCCCAGCAATGGGAATATTTCAGGCTTATTATGCTTATGCCTATGCACTAATTTTATACTGCAATGTACTACATACAGTCAGCTACGATTTTCAATTCATTTTGTAGAATTACTTTTTTGATTAGGGTATGATAATTGTTTCCGATTTCCACGGACTTTTGGTTGGGACAATACTTAAGAATCACAACGTTGTGGAAACATTCTATAAATACTCAGAGCGAGCGAAGTAACGATGCAATACTGTAATTGTAATAATTATAGCCTGTGCGACACATAATTCTCTATGCGTCTTCAGAATACTCATACATTGATTCTCAAGGTTAGAAATTAATTGGTAGCTTCCTATGTTCTATTCAAAGTCAAATCATTTATTTCCATTTCAAATTATACCTTTGTTGGTACTTACTTAGCATTAAACGGATCTGTTTTTATTATGACTGTTCTAGACTCTAGAAGAATCATGACTTCCCAAAGTAAAATTAGATAAATATAATCCGATTTCAATGGCTGCATATATTGCTTACGAATCAAGAGGAGCAAACGTTCACATTCCAATCGTAGTCTCAATTTACATACATTTTTTACATCATCATACTTTTCGTAACTCTGTTGGGGTAGGCTTTCAGTCTGCTCGGAAGCAGCTCCATACCTTAGATGGAACGACTGCCTATTTAACCTTTGATTGTCGCTGAAATAAAATTGCGTGAAAATCAATGTATTTTAATACAGTTTGCACTTCCCAGAAGGACAATGTCTTGTGAGAAGTTCGGCCGATTAGGACAAGTTCAAAAGATGGACACATAGGCGTTGCCGTAGTTCTCATCCTGTGTGTTTTCTTGATGATGCAGTAATAGTTTAATTTGCTGTGTCAATAATTTAGAGAAAACCGTAACATTTTTAGAATGTCTCGTCATATAGTTTCGGGTTAGAGTTATTTAAGTTTTTATGTAGTATGTGAGTTAAAATTATAATATAATATTTTCTTCCAAATTTAATAAAAAAACGCACAATTGCAGGACCTCAAAACGTATCTGGACTCCTCAAAGAACGGCGTGATCTATATTAGCTTTGGTACAAATGTTCAACCTTCACTGCTTCCTCCAGAAAGGGTACAATTGATGACCAAAGTCTTCTCTCAATTGCCTTATGACGTGCTGTGGAAATGGGACAAGGATGAACTTCCTGGTCGCTCTAAGAATATCAGGATATCCAAATGGTTGCCACAATCAGACCTTTTAAGTAAGTGGTGAAAGTTTTACAAACCTCAGTGACCTTGTACTCGTCCGGAGACATAACGATAAGAATATTTTACAAATTGGTTTAAAATGTATTTACAGACGAACTAAATAAACATGTACTTTCAGGACATCCAAATATCAAAGTATTCATTACACAAGGAGGTCTTCAATCAACAGACGAGGCTATCACAGCAGGAGTTCCCCTTATTGGTGTACCAATGTTGGGCGATCAATGGTACAATGTTGAAAAATATGTACATCACGGTATTGGAAAGCAACTTGATTTACTTACGATGACCGAGGAAGATTTTAAGAATGCTATTAACATTGTGATTGGTGATAAAAGGTGAGTCGTTGTAATCTCTAATAATTTTGATTATTTTGTCTTTTAATCGAAATTAATATGTACGAGGACGGCATTGATTGGTCTCTGTTACTCTCCAAATAATTGAATGGGTGTAAATGGACAAATATTATATCAGCCGCAACAAAACGGCAACGAACCCAATGTCACAACATTGTAACATCATTTGGTAGACAAACATTAATGGAGGTTTATTAGTGTTGGCCGGGATATATTTTTTAAATCTTGCGCTTTAAAATGTTCATAATAGGAATCCATTGCTGTCGCACTACAGATCAAAGCCTTCTTCTCATACAGAGAAGGCAAGAGTATTGGATCAGCATGCCAGCTCAAGACGGGTTGGCGATTTCAGACTTACAGTTGAAAGCAAAACATCGTGATGAAAACGGCCCACGATGTTTTCCTATACCGATGTCAGTAATGTCCAAGATAAACACAGAATGTACATATTAATTAGAAAGGTCAAAATAAACATATGAATGATACTCATTCCCACAGTGTGTAAATACGTAACAATGATAATGACTTTTGATTTCGAGTATTATCGTTCAAACACAGCTATCGCGTCAAGTCATTATCATGTGAGCGTCACGTGCTTGTCACGTCATCATCATAAACATCGAAACGTAATTAATTGGAGTACATTAGTATCAGACAGGAAGTGTATTTACAATTCTAAATAAATAGGTTAATTTAATCTTTATATCGGTAGACAACTCAATATCCGTATCTATATTACATCATTTAGAAAAATTACGATAAACTTATCACTTATTTACGATTTACAGTTATCGTCAGAATATTGTTAAACTGGGAAGCCTGATGCGTGACCAGCCGATACAACCACTGGAGCGTGCCGTGTGGTGGACAGAGCACGTGCTGCGTCACGGCGGCGCGAGACATCTGCGCGCGCCCGCCGCCAACATGTCGTGGGCAGAGTACCTAGAACTAGAACTAGTACTCACTCTATCCTTACTTGCTCTTGGATTTATTCTAGTATTATCATTGTTTGCATATAACTTATGGAAACTTTATAGTACTTGGAACCTTCATGTACACAGAAAGTTTAAGGAAAATTAAAGTTCTCCGTAGATTAAAATTTTAAATTTATTAGAAAATTGTTTGTAGATTTAAGTTTAGAATAGGTTGTAATACGCATTATGTTTAAACGAAGATTTTTATTTTATTTTGCTTCTGATTTCCGTCGTTCTTGGCTTAAACATCTCAGCTCAGATGAGATGTAATGAAAGAATATTTTAATCTACATATACACAGTATATGTATACAATCCTGGATGGATGAAATGGCGGCGGTTTACAGGACCAATCTGCGACTCCCGGATGGTATAAAACCATGGTTCAACCTGCTGTCTCTTATGGGTCAGAATATTGGGCGACAAAATGGATGAATGAGAGGCAGTTTACTAATGTTTGCCATAATTTAAAATGCAATAATTTCATATATCATACTTGTATTTGCCATCATTTCAATAGAAATAACGCTTCAGTTGCCATTACCGTGAAATTACATAAAGTCATTTCGGCGCTGCGGAGCTCCGGCGGTCCACGCGTGCTTATCGTCACAGATGGTTTAACGCTCACCACCGTAGCTCCGTCTTTCTGGCCGGCAGAGCCGGCCAGCTACAGCCGCGGCGGTGAGTGATACAACCACCTGCTCCTCAACTCGGGGGCCGCCTCGCTCCTCCACGCCTACGTGATTCTAAATTACACTCCAGGAGTAGGGCAGACTAGACTGCTTGGAGTCGGATTAACAACGATTCGACACTGTCACTAAAAAAAAAATATTTATTTGTGGGTGAATAGAAATCACCAGAAATACGTACCTATTATGGAAATGGCACGTTTTGATTTTTTACAATATAATTAAGAAATCATTCGTATTTTTCTGACTAGATGATAAGAGAAAATCGAACGAATGCTATTATTTTGTGTAAATTCGTACGAATCGGCTTAAGAGTAGCCTTTTTTTATTTTGTTGAACGGGCCTGCTTTTGGCCTTGATCACGCCTAATGGATAACTTTTTGTTTTTTGGTTGTGAGATCTTCAAATAATTTCTCCCGCTCTGGGTGGTGCAGGAGGGCGTGTCAGAGTTTTACTGACTAAAACCCGCCCGTGTTCCTTCAGTTGCCTGTGGTCCAGAGGCGGCCACGGGATCTCTTTCGAACAACCCGCACCCCTGGCAGACATCGGCCGGCTTTGAGACGCGCGTGGAATACATCCCGTCTACCCGGGCTTGGTCCTTACCGGACAGCGAGCTACCCATTACTCGCCGTCCACAAGCCCGCGCCTACGTTGGCCGGGAATCAGCATGGGATTCCCGAATGGAAAGCTATTAATGAGGTCTATGATGGAACGAGCGTGCCCAAAAGATGCCACTAAAATCAATTCTAAAACAAGAAAGTTCTGAACGACTAAAAGGCACTCAGAATACTTACGTCCGTATTACAGAAGAAAACTCAAGCATTGATCTCAGTTTAAAACTAGTTTTGAGTCTGGTTTTAATTTTAGAACGTTCCTCAAGCATAGATTCATTGATCATAGTTTAGCTGAGTTTGGCTTTATTTTTGAATCTCAGTTCGTGAATCGAACCCAAGCAATGATTGGATCTGTAATCACTCAAGTATGGTCGAGACTGCGATAAACCATAGATTTTTACATTATTATATCAATTTCTATTTCCTTATCGAGTTTTTAAATATTGTTGTATTGATTTAAAACTATCGAAATGGATAAACTTGAAGAAGTAGATCATTACAATAATTTATTCAACGATCATGTGTTTAAAATCTTTTAGAATTTTTAAAAGCAGGTTTTTTCTAATGTATTAAATTTTTTCTTTCGTCATGCCATTTCTAAATGAGAAAATTAAATTAAATCAGTAAAACAAAATTAAATAAACGATAAACAAACCGCGGGTATTTATTTTAGTAGCGGTGCATATAATTGACATACTCATCTTTTAAATTGCAGACCTATTTGTGGACATAGTTACAAGTCTTAGTTTAGCAGACTCGATTAAAAATAGAAAAGAAATAGTGGAACACAAACTTATCAAATGCTTTTCCATACTAGTACAACCAAATAAAGGACACACATATGTCCGAAATAATATTGGAATTTACCTCGTCGGAATAAAGGCTGTTTTACCTTGAACTTCTTAGCTACCATAAATTTATTACTTCGGCACTACGAGAGAAATAACAACAGTTCTAATTATTCCAAGCAAATTGTATACAAAACTTTGTATCTACAAGCATTGTGATGTTTTATGAGCTATCGAACTCATATCGACATAATTAATCGTGTTTTGTTAGCCTTTACCTATATATTCTCCAAAGGGTATTTCTAAAATACTTATCAGATTTACTTGAATAATTATTGTTACTTAATTAATTGCTAAAGGCTCGTGTTTGTGTAATAAGAGCGTTCATTCCACGCGGGCTGGCAACAACGCGTTTATAGTAATTTTTCGTGATTATTTCATTAAATACAAACAAAAGCATTTTTTTTTCAGCCAAGCACTAGATCATTCCTATTTATAATTATTTTTAACATTTACTCTTTAATAAAAACATTAAATTGCACTTAGTAATACAAATAGAAAATAATTGACGGTATATCGATTTTATAAGTACCAAAAATAACTAAATACCAAAATAACTGTCAAAAAATAGCATAGAAACTTGAAAATATCAAGAAAATGTTTACTTTTATTTGTATTAAATGAAATAATCACGAAAACGTGTCATAAATATCCCGTTGCCAGCCCGCGTGGTGAGAACGCTCTTAATGTATTGCCTTTGAAGGTTTCATGATATTCGAATGACATTTGAATCAATAATAATGTTTCCAGTATCAAGCATTTTGGTTAAAAGTGCAACAGGTGCAATGAGTATCCCATAGATATGTGAAGGCTTCAAACGAAATAATTTATATGCGAGAAACGAGTATTTCCAATGAAAAATCTTCTGTCAAAACGAAACCCACTTTCCTACTATTAGTGTGTTAAGCAAATACTCCGCCGGAAAGATTCAAATTTATTTTCACGCAAAACGAGTACCAACTCAATTCGTCTGAATATTCAAATCGCAGTTAAAAATTGAATGATTTGGCTATAAACACGTCACATTGACGTACGATGTCAATTAACTTAACTAATAACAAAATATAATGAAACCCAACCAAAGGTTATGTATAATCTATGTATAATTAATGATCTATCTGGTTGAGCAGGTATTTATATTTTTTATATTACCTACAAGTTGCCAAGCAGATAACCCTATCAGCATTTAATATTGACCTATATTGATAACCTAAATGATTTGCTAAAAAATACCTTTTGTGAGTAAAATACAATGGGTGTATTGTCACTGTCTGAATTTTCTCTTTATTCAATTTGGCCTTTTGACATTTTCATGAAGAAATTCAATCCAAACTATTCACTTTTTTTGTCATATTCAGTCTGATGTAAGTAGTGTTGATCTATTTCAAAACATTTGTCACTTGCCTCGGTGGCGCAGTAGGCAGCGCGTAAGTCTCATAATCTTAAGGTCGTGAGTTCGATCCTCACCCGGGGCATATGTTTTGGTATTTATTCAGTTTTTCAAATACATTGTAGATGAAAAAGAAATGCTACTTATTTGGTAATTAATCCTCATTTTCAAAAACATGTCATTATTTGTATTTAATTTTAACAATAAAATAGTGTAAATAGTAATAATAAAAGATTTTAACGCATTTTTAGACTCATTGTAATAATTATGGCCTTTTTATTATTCAATCTATTCTATAGCCTATTCCACACTGTGAAACCTGCAGACAATTGTCAATAATAATGCAACATTCATTTTTATGCTCATCGTAATAATTAAAGTCTTTTATAAACGAAAATTCAGACAGAAAATATTCACCAAAACATACTCCACACTATGAAACTTGCGGACAGTTGTAATTTGCGCTGCGGTTACCGCCGCCCGCGCCCTGTCTAATTTTCAACACGTATGAACGACATTTCGGACTTTACCTATTTCGTGAAGTTTCTGCGACGTAATTGTGTTTGGTCCTTTATGATGTATTACGAAGTTTGCTGAATGTTTTGTTGCTACGGCGAAGGGTTTATTTGTAGTTCATAGTTGAGTTATGTTTGTATTTCGGTTAATTTTGTGTGTCGTGAAGAGGAAGTAAACAGATGTAAGGATTTGTCGCTAAATTGACGAAGATTTAGTTTGGTATTGGAGCTTTTTACTTGTTTTCGCGGTGTTTGCCGAAGTAAAAAAATTGTCGTTTGGGAAGTTGGTTTTATCTAGCAAAGGATAAGGAGAAAATATTCGCAGTTAATGGTCAATCTTTAGTAATTGGTGAGGCTCCATAAGACGAAACACATACAAAATAAGCATAATTATGCATTTTTTAGTTTTTTTTACGTAATGACATGTTATTCTTATTTCATTAAGGCGCTGCCCAAATGTAGGACACCGTAAAACGCTCAGTTTTTGTGGCATGGGTAGGCGTATTGGTACATATAAGTATTATAATATAAGCCACAAAATTAAATTTAATGTCAAATATTCAAATAAAAGATTTATTCAAAAATATTTCATAAATAAAATCGTATCGTGATAAAAAAAAATGTAAAACAGCATAAGGTCGATAATTTTTTTCTTCTCATAATTGTTATTTGATTTATATAACACTAGCTGACCCGGCAAACGTTGTTTTGCCTTATAAATTATTTAGGGTGAACAACCCTTATCACTTAGGGGTATGGAAGATAGATAGTAGCCGATTCTCAGACCTACTAAATACGCATATAAAATTTGGTAAAAATCGGTACAGCCGTTTTGGAGGAGTACGGTAACTAACATTGTGACATGGAAATTTTATATATTAGAAGATGTATTGATAGTTAAGGGATTTCAATCACCTAAAAAATACCTAAAAATAATTCCATTGAGCTGTGCACTTATTATTTTACATAATTTTAACGACCTATTTACCTTTATTTTGGTGTTCATTCGACTCAACTCACCTTATTTGTTACTGCGATACGCTGTTGTAAATAACCAATAAAAAATGCTGGTTTTTTTTTATAACTGTGCAGGTAATGTATCGCTTTTGTAACTACAAAAGCGATATATTACCTGCACAGTTATTTAGTTTTGTCATAGAACATCACGGAAACTTTATCAAAGAAAAGCTATAAAGTTGACCTTATAGATAGCTTCATTAATTTGACGTAACTTCGGCAATGAAATGTAGATTTAGGTACCTACAAAATAAATGAAATCGTGTGTCTGTGTAACTGTCAAGAAAAAAAAGTAGATATGGAAGAAAAGTTTATGGAAGTTTATGGAAGAGAGTTAGTTACTTAAAAAGTATTGAAGAAAGAAAATCACTTCACAAACTAAATACCTGGTAGGCCACAAAACACGGAAAAAACAATATCAGTATTTTGTGTTAAATAGAAAATTAGTTACATTGTAGGTATAGTTGCATAATTCAAAGAAATTAAACAGTCATTTAAATTAAAGTATCTACTTTTGGTGATATTCTTGTGCTCATGGGGTACAAAAAGTTTAGTTTTAGAGCTCCTTGTAGGAGAAATAGTTTTGGTAAATAAGGAAAAGGCATAATAGACAATTAATATTAGTTAAATGTATTATTTTGCCTGATTTGGTATCCGTATATCGTTTTTGGACGACAACTAAAAAAATCAGTGCTATGTGTGGGTCCCGGGCATAACACAGCACTATGCAGATTGGCAGCCATCTTGTCATAGTCCCGGTGTGCGGCGTGCTGCTGTCGAGTACTTCTATTCTGTGCTTGTAATTTTATTTTTCTTTTGTTTTATTTGACATATTTGTTCCCATAAGTAAAAAACTTGTTTTATCTCAAAAAATTGTGGTTCGCACTAGAGACTAATTAAGCTACCAATTAGTCAAGCTATCAACCTCCCTCACGGTGCGCCGCCGCTTGGAGGTTTGGGGTATTTTTTTAACAGAGGTTTTCTTCCTCGCGGCCCGGGCGATTAAGCCAAGATCCTCGACCCCCGTCAAAAGTCAGAGACATGACCGTGACAATCTTCGGGGCTGCGAGACTAACGATGGCAGAAGGAGAAGACTCCTTCTTGCTAACCCGGTGGCAGGGTAAGTGCACACCGAGCCTGCTCTAACTCCGCCGCTGTGCGCCTCTGCTTATAGCGCAGAGAGACACACGTTGGAGCGTACCTCCGACAGGATATTGGCATACGGACAACGATACCCCTTAGGCACACGGCACCGAATGGGAAGTCATTGCCTGCACCCCATGGTGCACGTCTCACAGATTGGTCTTCCACCCGGACGTATCCATAAGGGAAACTCCAGCCCACGGGCACACGAGGAGGTTTCCTGTCCAAGCACCCCACGAATACCCATGTCTTTTATTTGCACTTTTTTGGTGACAATATTTTTATATCATTTCTTTTTTCAAGATTGTCCTCTAGACTCTACTGTCACAGTAAAGTGAAATAATATGGAGAACATTTTTGCATTGCAAATTAAACCCGAGATTGACAAAAAGAACAGATTTGCAAGCCAGCCAAGACAAGGTAGCGACCACTAGTCTACCTAGTAATAAAATTGACGTAGAAAATTATCTCGTTCAATCCGATTTGATTGTAGTAGGGCTAAGTAATGACTATTTTATATTACCTCGTAAAATTCAAAATGTCTGTTTTAAGAAGGTTAATGTTTTATTAGAATACTTTGTTATTATTATAAGCCCAGGGAACGATTATTAGGAATGAACGAATAGGGATCTGAATTTTTGGGCCTGAATTATTCAAGTTTTATGAGTTTCAGTTCCAACGTGATTGTTGGCTTTTTAACCGATTTTTTTTGTATTTTTGTGACGCGATATCTTCGTCAATTGTGAATGGATTTAGAAATTCTTTTTTTATGGATAGTGTAGGCTTTAGGAGTGGTCCCTGGTCCCATATAAATTTTAATAACTTTTGCTTCGATAGTTTTCGCGTTAGCCTGGATAATACGTTTTTAATCCACTTTATGTACCTCGATAATATGCTGCTCTTCGTGTCAGTATTGTTAACATAGCAAGTAGTGGTATACGAATTGGTGTGGGGTAGATACCATACCTAAAAAAGGAAAAATAAAACCTTTTTCCAAAAAACAACCGACTTCCAAAAAAAACACTAAAAGTGAAAAATAACTTTTATTTTGGAAGTCGGTGATGTCTTTTAGTTTTTTATCACCGACTTCCGAAATGAAAGTTTTAGTACCTATAACTAAATCGGGTTGATTATGTGCAGATTGTTAGCTCATTTTATTTGAGACTTCTTGCAACCGACTTCTAGTGTTAAATACAGTCTCCGGTTAGTTAACGAAAGTTGATTCCAAACTGGATTAGTGTAATATAATAAATGTGAAAGTTTGTATGTTTAGATGTTTGGTTGTTTGTTACTCAGTCACGCTAAAACGGTTGAATGGATTTAGGTGATATTTGGCCAGCGGATAGATTATAACCTGGATTTATACATACGATACTTTTATCCAGGTACTTCGTTCCCGTGGGATATTTTTCGACGTCCTCGCGGGTGAAACCGCAGACAAAAGCTAAATACTTAGTATTTAATACTTTATTTTCGGAAGAGGCTTGGCACGCCACCTTTTTTTTTTTTTTTTTTCTTTCTGGGTGGGAAATCATCAAATAACTTCTCCCGCTCTGGGTGGAGCGGGAGGGCGTGTCAGACTTTTACTGACTAAAACCCACCCGTGTTCCCTTACTTGCCTGTGTGCCGGGGGCCGCGGTATCTGTTTCGAACAACCCGCACCCCTGGCAGGCATCGGCCCTTGCGGGCCCCATCAGTTGCTGATGACATCTCTTTGAGGCGCGCGTGGAACACAACGCGCCGTCGCACACTGGTCCCAAATTAAAAAAAAGTGGACATTGATAGTAGACCGCTGATATTTTTTTTTATTGTTTATATAATGATAACAGATAAGGCAAAAAAATATTATTGTCCTACTTCAAATACTTTTCTCTATAAAAAATATTTCTTTTTTTTTTGTATGGGAGTGATTACATTTTACTCAATTTCTCAAAAACCTTAATCGATGTCGAGATGGCATTCACATATGTTAGAAAACTAATAATTCTGAGTATTTGGCTCGAAGAAACTTATTGCTTATCTCTGCGTACTTTCGAGATAATAGTGACAGAAAATAACAATTTTTTTTAATGTTAATTGTTCGCTTTTTTTTAATCATAGCCTTACTCATATCGCAATAGGTCCGCTGGCCAGCAAAATGGAGCTTCGACGCGAGTTTGCCGGGATAACAAGATGGCCGCCTCTCATGACGTAACGTAATACGGTCACGAATCGCGCGCGTACACCTCACTCAGTGTACAACTAAATGTGGTTGCGATAAGACGTGTCCTTATTTTTTCTGTGCGCTTGAAGAAATGCTTGTTGTTTGTTTGTTTTGTTATTGTTGTATTTTGAATCTTTGGATTTTAAAATCAAATAATTTTTGTTTGTCTTTCTTTCGTCGAATTTGTTTTCGTAATTTTTTTTGTTAAAATCAAAGTCACTTTGTCTTTGATATCTTTGATTCTAATTTGTTTTCAATTTTCCTTAAAATTATAATATGTCCGCATTTGTCACCAACTTAGACTTATACGTTGTTCTTAAATCAGGAGGTGGTTTTAAAAATGTCGAATTTTTATTTAATGCCCTTATTGAACGTATTGGTGTTGAATTGTCTTCCGAAGATTTGAGTAATATTAAATTATTTTGTCGTAATTTTTCAAGTAATATCTCAAAAAGATGGTCTGCTTCCAGTAGAGCTCAAAAGACCTTTCTTAACATAAATTCAGACTGGTTACAATCCCAAATAGTTTGGCCAAAATGTCAAAATATCGATTTAAGCAGCATTTTTAAAGTTGCCGAGGAAGTAATTCCAAATTTCGAAACGCAAGTGGATACTCATCAATTAAGTTATGGTACAAGTAAAAAACCATTTGTTGATATATCTGATAAACAGAAGAAAAGGCGTTCTCTAACACTTCTAGATCACACAGAGGAGGAATTAGTTTATGCTTTATGTGCCAAATTAAAAGAGTCTAAAAAAACAAAATTAGCAGCTATATTAAACGAACTCAGCCAAAACAAGGAAAAATGTGAGATGGTATATGATGTACTATTCGCTAAAAAGACTGACAAACCGTGTTTACCAGATGATAAAACGTTAGCGCTTTACACCTCAACAAATTTGTCAAAATGGCAATATCGAAATTTAAGAACTATTCTTGCTTCAGAGAAAATGTATGGTCTTCCATCCTATCAAAAGCTCCTGGAAGCTAAAAAAACTTGTTATCCTCCAGAGTCAGACATAACTGTAACTGAATCTGATGCTAAGATAAGACTTCAATCGCTTCTAGATTTGACAACTAATAGGATATTAAAAACAATTCAGCACAACTCTGCCGACAAAAAATCGCTAAAACTAATAAGCAAATGGGGTTTTGACGGGTCATCTTCTCAAAGTAATTATAAACAAAAGTCACACTCCGACACTAAAATTGACGATTCTTCAGTTTTCATGATTAGTTTGGTTCCGCTTCGTTTGGAAGAAGAGAGTGGTACTATCTTGTGGCAAAATCCTGCTCCCTCTTCAACAAACTATTGTCGTCCAATTGGCTTTATATTTGCAAAAGAAACAAATGAATTGATAAAGAAGGAAAGTGCATCCTTAGAGGAAGAAATTCGTAATCTTGTTCCCACAATTGTAGATAATTTTGATATTAAACATGATTTGTACATGACTATGATTGATGGGAAAATTTCTACTGTGATTTCCAATACTTCTTCTGCAGCTGTTTGTAATATTTGCAATACCCCACCTAGCAAAATGAATGACTTGGACTTTGTATCCAAAAGACTCATCAGAGAAGATATGTATAAATATGGTCTGTCTTCGCTTCATATGTGGATAAGATGTATGGAATGTATTTTACACATTTCGTACAACTTAGACTTCAAAAAGTGGGCTGCACGAAAAGAAGATAAATTGTTAAAAGAAATTAAAAAGAATTTGACACAAGAAGAATTCCGGGAAAGAACTGGTTTGTTAATTGACATAGTAAAACAGGGATTTGGTACAACCAATGACGGTAACACGGCAAGAAGGTTTTTTGAAAATTATGAAGTATCTGCTGAAATAACGGGTATCCACCCTGATTTAATCAAGAGATTTGCAGTCATTTTACAAACAATTTCATCTGGTCAACTTATTAATACCAACTTGTTTAGGGAATATTGTAAAGAAACAGCAATGCTATATGTAAACTTATATCCATGGTATTACATGCCTTCAAGTGTCCATAAATTGTTGATACACGGTGCTGATATTTGTGAAAATTTCTCCTTTATTCCGATAGGCATGCTTTCCGAAGAAGCTTCCGAAGCGAGGAATAAAGATTTCCGGAATGTTAGAATGGCACATACAAGAAAAATCGGTAGAGTTCAGACTAATTTAGACATTATCCACAGCTTTCTAATTAGCTCAGATCCTTACATCAGCCATATCAAACCAAAGTTTGCTCGTTTACATAAACAGTTGTTTCCAGAGGCTAGTGCTTTGATCTTGAACAATGAATTGCTTTCGTTGGAAAACGAGGAAATAGAGATTTCTCAAGAGAATATAGACCCAAATATTAATCTTTCACCATAATATTTTTTCAGAATCGTTTGTGAACATATTCAACTTTATGTTTGCAGTTTAATATGTCTTCATTTTGATTGTTTTTTAGAACTGATGAAAGTACTCCTTCAGAAAGGTCATAGCTTTTCAGTCATTAGTGAGCCCCCATAACCTCTTTTACAGAGAAGTCTCTTTTTACTTATTTGACATTACGCATACATTATAATTATGTGCTAAAGTAAGGCTATGATTAAAAAAAAGCAAAAAATTAACATTAAAAAAAATGTTATTTTCTGTCACTATTATCTCGAAAGTACGCAGAGATAAGCAATAAGTTTCTTCGAGCCAAATACTCAGAATTATTAGTTTTCTAACATATGTGATCGCCATCTCGACATCGCTTAAAGTTTTTGAGAAATTGAGTAAAATGTAATCGCTCCCATACAAAAAAAAAAGAAATATTTTTTTTACAGAAAAGTATTTGAAGTAGGACAATAATATTTTTTTGCCTTATCTGTTATCATTGTATCAACAATAAAAAAAAATATCAGCGGTCTACTATCAATGTCCACTTTTTTTTAATTTGGGACCAGTGTGCGTCGACCCGGGCTTGGTCCTTACCGGACAGCGAGCTACCCATTACTCGCCGTCCGCAAGCCCGCGCCTAGGCACGCCACCTTAATGTCGTTTTTAGATCTAGAAAGGTTTAAAAGCACATATCAGTGAATTTTAGAGTTAGTTCCGTGTAAATTAAACAGCTATAACAATATGTTTCTGATTTTCTTGTCCCAATTCGTTCTAGTTTCCTATAAATCCCGACGCGCTAGATTCAGGTGCACAAATTGTACGGTCAGCAAAAGTGATAAGTAACCAGGGTCGTGGTATATAGCTGAAGCTTAGTAAGAAACCGTTGCATGTTTTAGAATTTTTAACACGCTTTTATTAGCTTCACCTGTATGTTTGTTTGTTTGTAACCGACTTTTTTGGAGTTCATTTTGACCCACTTCAAATAGTCAGATTGCATTTAAACATTGTAGACTTGTTGAGGACCGACGAAAATTCAATAATTAAAAAAAAATAGAAAATGAAAAAGAAAAAAAAAATCACGCTTTTGTAGTTAGCAAAACAATAAATAAAATAGAAAATAAATAAATAAAATACGCTTTAAAAACCAAACTAAAAAGTAGAAAATAATTTAATTCTATTAAAAAACGTGGGCTGCTTTATATTAGGTAATAGATTATAAAAATACCTCATAAAGCACTCCACGCTTTTTAATAGAGTTTAGTTTTCAAAGCGTGTTTTTCAGTTTTTTAAACTATTTATTTTAGTTTATTCGAAAACATCTATCGGTATCTTTGTAAACTTCAACTATATCCGACGACTCTGGTAATTTATCTCTTTTGGTGGTTGTAGGTGCTTACAACCAGGGCCGCAATTATGCATCGTTATAATGATTCCCCACGATCATACTACGTTCACACTATTTCGATATCGTTTTTTTTAGAAACCAATGTAACGATAAGGAATCGAAATGTCATATTCTGTATGTTCCAAGAGAATTTGTCGATATTATTATTACGATATTAGCAAAATTCATGCGTGATTGACGTGGTTACGATTAAAGAATCGTCAAGTAATAATAGTGAATTCTGGCCCAGGAGAGTTATAATGCGTTATAAACTTTTATCAAAAATAAAGCGTTATTGATGAAGTATTCTGAATGTTTAATTATCTTAAGAATGTTAAAGAAGAAACAGGTGCTCAGTTGAGATGCTGATCTTGAATTATTCTGTATTAGAGTCGGTAAGGAATAAAAGAAATCGATACTTTTGGTTAAAAATGCGAAAGTTACCTTTGTCTGTTAACTCACCTGTTTATGCCTGGCAACAATGGCAACCAGATAATAGTGACTAGATTTATTTAGGCAAGATAACTGTTGCTTGTTCTGTATAATTCATGTTTATCCTTTCAATTGGAATTTAATTTATTTGGTTAACAATTCAGTGAAATATTAAAAATATACCTACATATTGTAAGTATTTTTTTTATTTATATGTAGTAACAGCCAAGAACATTTATAAGGCAACCCATTTGCAATATAATAATATAATTT
The DNA here is from genome assembly GCA_949091785.1 of Polymixis lichenea. Taxonomy (NCBI): domain Eukaryota; kingdom Metazoa; phylum Arthropoda; class Insecta; order Lepidoptera; family Noctuidae; genus Polymixis; species Polymixis lichenea. The sequence continues at coordinate 7,466,479 of OX420953.1, read as the reverse complement.
GAAAACATATATTTTTTTTAATCTGCTAAGCAGATGGGTGAAAGTCGTTCGTACTTCGGATCTTAGACTAATCATCATCATCATCATTTCAGCCGATATACGTCCACTGATGGACTTAGGGCTCCCACAGGCTCCGCCACTTCAACCGATTCTGTGCTTCCCGCACCCAGCGGCTTTAAGTCCATGGTAGCGATCCTACTGCCAATATGAAACTTATACTTATAATATGTTCCCACTGCTGAAACACTGGCCTTATCTCTTCGAGAGGAAGCGGGCTATAATCTACCACGTGGGTCCAGTGTGGGTTGATAGATGTCACGTCTTCGATTTTTAACACGCTTTTAATAGCTTCACCTGTATGATTGTTTGTAAGCATATTTGTACCACGTGTATGATTGTTTGCCGTAGGGTGCCGGACGTAAAAGAATTGCACCATCCTATTTCTTCCCGTGGGTGTCGTAGAAGGCGAGTAAGGGACTTACTAGGGCATTCCCTGTCAAATGCATAGAGAACGCTGCTGCCCATTGGCAGCAGCGTTCTCTATGCATTTGACCACCATACTGCGATCGCCAATCCTTCTGCCAAGCGTGGCCATTATGGCCAATCCCTCCCTTTTGGGGAAGGCTTATGTCCAGCAATGGACGTCTTTCGGCTGATATGATGATGATGATGATGATGATGTTGATGATGATGTTTGTAACCGACTCCTTTGGACTTGATTTTGACCCACTTGAAACGGTGACAGTTCTATAATTAAATGAAAAACGAAAAAACTGAATAATCACGCTTTTGTAGTTGGCAGAAATAAAAATAGAAAATAAATAGATAAAATATACGAGATATAATTGATTTAAAAAATCTAAAAAAACACATTTCAAAACCACAAAATAATTTAAAAAATCCGTGCGGTGCTTGATATTAATTGATTATAAAAATACCTCAAAAAGCACCCTACGCTTTTTTGAAACTATAATCTACTTTTTTAGTTTGTTTTTTAAAGCGTGTTTTTTTATTTTTTTTTATTCTAGGGTAAGCCAGTTTGCTCAAGATGTTTTCCTTCACTATTATGAGACAAGTGGTGACGTAGTTATCGACACAGTTTTAGGTTTCAGTCAGGCAGAGTTACTTTTACGTTGTTAGAGTATTGAGTAGAAGCAGTATAGTATAGATTATAAATAATACATTTTAACAAATATATTAGCGTATTTTAAATTGAGTCCCTGGCCCATTTGTATCCAGTCAAAACCAATAAACTTTTTATAAAAACGATGAATTCAAGTGACATGAAATACGCCTTTAAAGGATAATGTGACCAGTGGGGTTCCCGCATTGTCGTTGCGGGGGGGCTCAGTAACCGTGGTCACCCTCCCACGGTAAAGCGAAGAGGAACCCCAAGGTGGGCCGCTCGTCAGAGCTTTTGCCTCCAAGCCGACGACGTAGCGGCCAAAAAGTTGGTTGCGGTGAGGTGCATCGCAACTGAGGCGGGCCGTGATGTCGAATGGGAGGCATCGCGGCTGAGGATTACAGGCTGCGGCGGAGGAGGAGTGCCGGTACTTCTGAGTAGCGCTCTTCCCTTCCGTGGCCTAGACGCGGCCGCCACCGTTTGATGGCGGACGCGGTGGGGCCGCAGGGGAAGAGGAGTGTCGGTATAGCGTTGGCCGTTCTCCCTATCCCCTGCGGCCGAAAAGTGGTAGGCGGCGGGGCCACTGTGCTGACCCGTCGCAGGAGGATCAAGGGTGCCAGACACGGGGTCGTCTGGGGCCCTTATTCTATTTGGTTCCTGGGGTGATCATGGCGTGCCATGTGTCCTGGTGCGCCGGTGATAGGGTTATTCCCCTCCGAGGAGGGTCCGGTGACGGACAGCCGCGGCGGGTTCACGGATAGCTTGCGCGTTTCCGTGTTCCCGCCTCAAGCGGCACTGGAGGACACCGTGGAGTTTTAGTGGGTTACAGTCTCACATAACTGCGCTATGTCCCCGTGGTAGCACAGTAGGCATTTCTCCACAATAAACAAAAAAAAAAAATGCCCGGGTCGACGGCGCGTTGTGTTCCACGCGCGCCGTCAGAAATGTCAGCAACAACTGGTGGGGCCCGCAAGGGCCGATGCCTGCCAGGGGTGCGGGTTGTTCGAAAGAGATACCGTGGCCCCTGGCACACGGGCATCTGAGGGAACATGGGTGGGTTTTAGTCAGTAAAAGTCTGACACGCCCTCCTGCTCCACCCAGAGCGGGAGAAATCATTTGATGATATCCCACCCTCAAAAAAAAAGCATAATGTGACAAAAGATTAAGTGTAGGTATAGAGTTTAAAGTCCTTTATAGTTTTAGTCATAGATCCCAGTCAAAATAAAGGTCTTTTTCATCAAAATTTACGCTCAATTCATCACACCATAAACCGTTATCTCTAAAACGTTGTACAAACGCTTAAAATTTACCAGAACATTCATCAAACAGACATAGTCCTTAAACAAAACTGCTCATGGAATTTCAAACCTTAAGTCTTTGAAGATAATATACATTAAAGGTTGTAGGAAATACTGCTGAAAAAGAAGACAATCGAAAACCGCGCGCGAGGACGCTGATAAAATTTAATATGAAGCTGCCTGTAACAACTAATAGTTGAGATATGAAGGAAAATTAAATTAAATACAATACGTTATAAACTTTTATTAAAAATAAAGTGTTATTTATGAAGTATTCTGAATGTTTAATTAACTTACGACTGTTAAAGAAAAAACAGGTGCTTAGTTGAGATGCTGATATTGAATTATTATTTTTTAGAGTCGGTAAGGTATCCAAGAAATCGATACTTTTTTGTTAAAAATGCGAAAGTTACTTTTGTCTGTTAACTCACCTGTTTATACCTGGCAACAGTGGCAACCAGATAATAGTGACTAGATTTTTTGAGGCAACCTAACTGTTGCTTGTTCTGTATGATTTATTTTTATACTTTCAACTGGAATCTAATTTGTTTGGTTAACAAGTCAGTGAAATATTCAAAAATATACCTACATATTGTAAGTATTTTTTGTATTATATGTAGTAACAGCCAAGAACATTTATAAGGCAACCCATTTGCAATATAATAATATAATTTGTAAACATTTTTTTTTTTAAATCTGCTAAGCAGATGGGTGAAAGTCGTTCGTACTTCAAAATCAAAATCAAAATCAAAAGTCATTTATTCAAACTAGGCTGAGAGTCAGCACGTTTTGAACGTCAAAATTACATAAGACGGTCCCCCAAAACGCCCGCCCTTCACCACTTCCTAGTGCGTCTTCGGATCTTAGACTAATAATCGTCATCATCATCATTTTAGCCGATATACGCCCACTGCTGGACTTAGGCCTCCCACAAGCTCCGCCACTTCAACCGGTTCTGTGCTTCCCGCACCCAGCGGCTTCCTGTGGCCTTCACAAGGTCATCCGTCCACCTTGTGAGAGGGTTTCCAACTCTACGTCTTCCGGTACGCGGTCGCCACTCCAGAAGCTTTCGGCCCTATCAGCCATGTGTTCGGCGAGCAATGTGCCCTGCCCGTGGCCATATTTGGCAATTGTTCGAACAATGTCGGCTGCCTTGGTTCTCCTGCGGATCTCTTCATTGCTGATTCGATAACGTAGGGAAACTCCAAGCATAGCCCTCTCTATTAGACTAATAAGAGGGTACAATTTTGAAAACAAAACAAAAACCAATAATCTTAATTTCAATCAATTATAATCCAGTTTCTAAAACTAGATAACGCCTCTTAACAAACAGAGTATAGTGAGGCTGCAATAAAATGGCCACTAACGTTTCAGTCCAACCGCAATTGTTCGCGTAACGATCACGCCTGCCGTCAAGTGGACCGGAAAGCGATAACAGGACAATTTATGTCATCGCTACTATGTTGCGTGGGCTAGGAACCGATACAAAGGACAAAGTTCTGAAGGCCAATTATCGTAATTAAAAACGTTCAAAATGTAATCGCTGACTCACCTCAGTGACAATCTTAAGTCAAAAACATGTCTTGAATTTAGAGAAACTGGAGGTATTTCTGACAGATGGAGACTAAGATCATACTGAATGAACGTTTTAGTGACATTAGTACTGTATTTAATCTTTTATTTGTTTTCAGTCTGTGCCAGGCACTAGGGGCCATTTATTTTGGTGCTTGTCATGCTGGGCGCGCGTTTGCCATAATCGCCACGCTTGGCAGGCGGATTGGCGATCGCAGTGTGGTTTTAAATCTGTAGAGAACGCTGCTGCCCATTCTCTAGTAGTTCCGTTAGTCGCTTCTACGACACCCACGCGAAGAAATGGGGTGGTGCTATTCTTTTAGTCCGGCACCACACAGTACATAGTCATGGTTTACCCGTGTGCTAAATTTCATCGAAATCAGTTTAGCCTTTGTAAAAGTGCGTCCAGACCTGGCAAATGCGCCGCTCGCGAGCCGCTTGCGAACTGCGCGCGTGTTGCTCGTGTGCGTTTACAGCCTACATTTGGTGCGCCGCTCTAGTGCAACTCTGGTGAGGCTTATGTAGGGCGCGTGTGCAGCGCGCGCGCTGCTCGTGCGCACATAGCTTCTTTCGCGTTTGAACTAAATATGGGCGAGGGGTATGCACTGCGGGCGGCACGTGCCCACCTCCTGCACCGCTCGAGTACCAGCGTGTAGCTTGCGTGCGAGCGGCGCACGGACGGCGCAGGGATTGCGTACAAACATGAAATGCACGCGCGCAGTTCGCAAGCGGCTCGCAAGTAGCGCATTTGCCAGGTCTGGACACACCCTAATATTAATACGTCCATTTCCTCATGGTCGTGCAGCCTGTTGCCGTATATTTAGTACAGTCTGCAAAATTTTTAACATAGGGGGCGTTGAAATTGTACGCATTTTTTTAATATCCGATTTTTTTTAAATTGCTCTACCAAATGTTTTTAACGCATCGGTATTGCACTTTCCTATGAAATAGCGGGATTTTTTTTGCAAATAATTCTAAAACCCTTTGCAGAGAAATTATTCATCAATTATCAAAAAAAACTTCTTGTTGATAGAAAAGTGCCTTAGCTACGCCGTCAAAATGTATGGCAGAACTGTGGCGGACATCTACAAAGTGGGGATATACGAAAACTTCAAAAATCAACAAATGTGGTAAAACACAAAAAGTGAAGTGGCGCCATCTACAATGCCATATGCGAACTATTCAAGACTTTTTTTTTGGGTGCGAAATCATCAAATAACTTCTCCCGCTCTGGGCGGAGCGGAAGGGCGTGTCAGACTTATACTGACCAAAACCCACCCGTGTTCCCTCAGTTGCCTGTGTGCCAGGGGCCGCGGTATCTCTTTCGAACAACCCGCACCCCTGGCAGGCATCGGCCCTTGCGGGCCCCAGCAGTTGCTGCTGACATCTCTTTGAGGCGCGCGTGGCACACAACGCGCCGTCGACCCGGGCTCAGTCCTTACCGGAGAGCGAGCTACCCATTACTCGGCATCCGCAAGCCCGTGCCTACGGTGGCCGGGAATCAGCCTGGGATTCGCGACGCCCAGGACGTCTCATGCGAAGGCCACGGCTGTGAGGGCGCATGTACTGCATCTCCCTCACGTGCGCCGCCTCCCTCTTTGCGAGCATAACTGCTTCGCTGAAGGAGGCGACTTCTGCCATGCCCTCTCGCTCCGTACCATGGCCTGGACCAGGGTCGGACGCGAGAGATCACCGCCGCCGATCACCTCCACAAGGACACGGTGGTGCTCCGCCCAAGCCGGGAAGACCTCCACCGTATGCTCCACCATGCCCTCAGGGCGATTTTCGCAATGGAAACACCCGGGCGTTTCCTCCCATCCTATCCGAAACAGGAACCTCCCGAAACAGCCATGTCCGGTGAGGACCTGTGTCAGGCGGAAGGTGAGGACGCCATGCCGCCTCTCAAGCCACTCCTCAAAGAAGGGACTTACCGCCACAATCGTGGTGTTCCCAAACTATTCAAGATTTAACGTCACACCGCAACTACATCAGCTACATCGCGCAAGCAGAGTTTACCGCGCGATCTGCATATATAGGTACAAACATCTCAACATCAATCGTCGGGCAGTTACCCACCAGACACAACACCCGTCTGGTCGGAGGATCCTCTCTTTCCAATAGAGTATGAGTGAACTTTACACCCTTTTCCTTTTATACCTCTATAAAACTATTCATACTTTTAAACGGACAATTTTTTTCTGAATTACATGCTTACTGAATCCATCGTTACAGGTTATGCGTCGATGTATCTGCAGGCTTATTGTATAGTATTTAGGACTTATAATAGCTTAGAGTTAACCAGATACGATTTCCTAAAATTGGCGGGCACTATTGATGAAATAAAAAAAAAAAACAAAAGTCATTTATTCAAATTAGGCTGAGAATCAGCACTTTTCGAACGTCAAAGTACATGAGACAGTCCCCCAAAACGCCCACCCTTCACCACTTCCTAGTGCTTTAGCTGGGAAGAAGAAGTGGCGGAACAAACTCCCCAGCAGCACAGCTGTCTGTTTAGTCGGATAGACTTGATTCTATACATACATAGGCAAAGTAATCAACATTACGAGACACAGAACTTAAAAAATTGTCATTTATGTCAGCTAGCCATGCCAATATACCAACAAATAAAGTGAAAAATTAACTCAAGCACAAAAAATAGAAAGTAAACAAAGCATATACCAAAATAAAAGTCTCCTGGTATAAATGGCGTGATAGCTTACATAAGCAATGCTGGATTATGTTTATAAATGATAACCTAGGACCATCGACGTAAAATAAATAAACAAGTAGGTAATTATTAGCAACAATAACAAAATCATGGTCAGCAAGACGACCAGTCACCACAAGCAGCACCCGTTCACGAGCATAACGCAAAGATCAGCCATTACCCCCCTCGCCATATTTGAGGGAAAGAGGTAACCCGATCCCCAACGCTACCGCAAGCAGTGACATCTACGGGAGCATGACGAACTTGCTGCCGGTTACTCAGGCAAGAATAGAATTCTTTATTAATATGAATTGAATATCTTGGGTTACTAAGTTTGTAAGACCACTGGACTGCAAAAGATACACAGTAGATACTAGTGCACACTTGGGCTCTCTCTCAAGTGATATATGTGTGGCAAATGGTATGGAAATTAGCGTGTTGGTACTACTGTAGTTGCCCTCTCTCTTAAACCTACCTTCAACAGGCATAGTCTGGGCACGCTCGATCCATCATAGACATAATTTAAAACAAAATTATAATAATAATTAGGTAGGTACATGTCTGCCTCGTTGGTCTAGTGGTCGCAAGCGCTACTACTGAGCATGCGGTCCTGGGTTCGATTCTTAAGTCGGGCAAAGTGTGATTGAGTTTTTTTATCTGGAATTTCTCCATAGCAGTCCGGAGTCTGGATTTGTGCCCGGTTGATTGTAATAGGCTCGTACCCTATTACATAAATCATAACTGGCGAAATGTGGGTGTAACTATAAGTACACCTCTGTCCCAACCCTTCGAGGAAACAAGGCGTGATGTTATGTTATGTAATTAAGTACAAATTATACAGAGTCAAAGTAAAAAAACCCCGCAGCTATGATGGATATCGATAACTACGCTATCGGCGGCCGTTGACCCTGTTGACAGCTACAGGTAATAATTTGAAGTTAAGAGTTTTGAATGTCTGTTTCTTGTTTTATCGTCATTAGATATTGATCGCACGTCTGCGAAGTTTCACCTCCTAATTTATTTCTGCCTTGCATTAAATTTACAACGTAACTGTTGAAATGTGAATATCTGTACTATCCTTACCTTTGGAAAAATCAAGCGTGGTGTTGTGTGTTGTATATTATACACCATAGCATTTTATTCGTCTTACAACGGCAGCCCACTTCACGCCTCCAGTGACTACTAATCAGTGATATTCAAAAAAAAAATGAAAGTCATGAACATTTTGGATAATAATATAATAAAAAATGAAAATATCATTCACTAAGATGCATGACGTAGTTTGGAACACCCTGTTATGGAGATGGAAATTGAATGATCTGCTCGACTCGTTCGCTCGGTAGGTATCTTCTACCGTTTGATACGTAACGTGGTGCCCGGGTGTTTCCATTGCGAAGATCGCCCAGAGGACACGGTGGAGCATACAGTGGAGGTCTGCCCAGCTTGGGTGGAGCAACGCCGTGTCCTCGTGGAGGTGATCGGCGGCGGCGATCTCTCGCGTCCGACCCTGGTCCAGGCCATGGTACGGAGCGAGAGGGCATGGCTGGCAGTCGCCTCCTTCAGCGAAGCAGTTATGCTCGCAAAGAGGGAGGCGGCGCACGTGAGGGAGATGCAGTACATGCGCCCTCACAGCCGTGGCCTTCGCAGGAGACGCCCTGGGCGTCGGGAATCCCAGGCTGATTCCCGGCCACCGTAGGCACGGGCTTGCGGACGGCGAGTAATGGGTAGCTCGCTGTCCGGTAAGGACCAAGCCTGTGTTGTGTTCCACGCGCGCCTCAAAGAGATGTCAGCAGCAACAGAGGGGCCCGCAAGGGCCGATGCCTGCCGGGGGTGCGGGTTATTCGAAAGAGATACCGCCGCCTCTGGCACACAGGCAACTGAGGGAACACGGGTGGGTTTTAGTCAGTAAAAGTCTGACACGCCCTCCCGCTCCACCCAGAGCGGGAGAAGTTATTTGATGATTTCCCACCCAGAAAAAAAAAAAAAAAAAAAAAAAAAACATGGTGGTTCATAATTTTAAAGCATTTATTTGCGCTTCTTCGGACATAATATCTTCTGCCTGGGGAGCGGGTTGTCCTGCCAGGGGTGCGGGTTATTCGAAAGAGATACCGTGGCCCCTGGCACACAGGCAACTGAAGGAACACGGGTGGATTTTATTCAGTAAAAGTCTGACAAGTCCCCTCCATACACATATTATTTGATGATACCCCATCCTCAAAAAAAAAAAATCTTAGCCTTGAGGTATTTTATGTCGGATACATTGAGTTGACCTTCTTTGTAAGTCCACTAAAATATCAAGGTGTATTGTAGAAAAATGTTTACCGAAAAAGCACAAAATTCCAGATAGGATTAATTTTAAATAAGTATTAAAAATCATCAAATATAAGTATATATCATACGAAAATCTTGATTAAAAATAATGAAATAACCACAAATCGGATTTATAATAAATTCGTTAACTGTTTTTTAGGGGCACTATTTTAATATTTTGTACACGTATAGTCAGTAACGTGCAGTTAACAGACACAGGTTATTGGTTATTTTTTTAAATTATCTAAACATAACATAACTTACCTCTAAAACCAATACTAATACCAATATATTCTACCAAAATAATGTGGCCCATTCTACTCGTGCACTAACTCTACAGGTGCCAATATAATGCATGCTTAGCTCGATCTAATTGATGGATGGTGGTGGCAATTTATGTCCTGTGTCGGTAAATTTATTTTCTAACACTCCAACGAATGTCGTGTGTCAATCGTGTTTTGGGGAAGTGGAGATGTGTGTTTAGTAGGTATAGTAACCTAGTTAGGTAGGATATCGTGGCATTTGTGGATCTGTTCATTTAAATTTGTTACAGTTGTAATGATAATCATTTCATTTGATATAAAAGTTTAATTTTTTAAATTTATTTTTGACATTACTTAACATAAAATCATGCCTGTTTTCCCCAAAGGGTTAGGCAGAGGGGTACTTACTTATGGTACAGTCACTTAACTCGGATAAAGAATTTTTTTTTCTTTCTTTTAAATCGCTTATTATTTTGTGCATGTGAGAAAGTTATAAGTCATACAAAATAGAAAACTTTTTTATATACCTGCATTGCTATTCTGTAAAAATCTGCTAGCGATTGCCCAAGAATTAAATTTAGGGCTAATTTTTCAATATTCAGATAACTTTTATCAGAATAATTAACATGTCGGTTTGACAGCTTTTGTGTAGAAAATATGACAAACTGTCAGATTTATTCTTCAGATAAAAGTTATCTGACCATTGAAAAATCAGCCTTTACAGTCCTAAAATATATGATTAAAATCTCGATTATGATTGTAAATGTAATGCTTGGTCAATCCCTAGCATCAGTGGGATGACACTGACAGCTCACTTAACGTCACGGTAAGATTAAAAAATCGACGTACTGGTACTTGTTCACAGACAAGACCTATATAATACTAGGCTGTCCTCCAATACTTGTTAATACTGTATGCTACTGATGTACGACTCGTGTCGGTAAATGCGGATGCACACGTGTCGACTAATGTCAGGGCCATATCAGCGCAGTGCCGTTAACAAGTTCAATTGGCTCCGTGTGCGGCGGGCAACTGAGTTTTCCGTTAAGAATATCTGACAAGTTTTTAACATCAAATTTTGAATCCAATAAGTGGTTGATAGTACTTACTTGTATTAAAATTATGTTTAGTCTCTAAAGAAGATAACTAACCACGGTCGTTGGATATAGTTGCAGTTTAGAAAGACCCCGATTAATGTTTCGGAATGGAAATATTTATTAACTAATTGTTTGTTTTCTATTAAGTTTGTTTTATTTTATTTGAAAACATTCATCGGTTTCTAACTAAACTTGAACTATATCCGACGACCCTGGTTACTGATCTCTTTAGGTGACCGTACCTACCTACCTACCTACTTTACAACACTGTCTACTTCTCGGGAAATAGAACAGTGATGTTATTCCCAATATAATAATAATTTTATGACCTCTGAGTTTGTTTCGGCTTTTCTTCTCAGGGAACAGTCAGCTGGGAAATGCCGGCGCCATCTAGTTTTTCAAATACTGACCAACAAAATATTGACGTGTAAAAGTGTATTTTAAGATCTACTTACATTAATATACATTTCATTTCATTATAAAAAGTTTTCAACAGTCTATATATTTTATTCCTACATATTAATAAATTAATTAGCTTCCGAGTCCGTCTGGGTGGCCGCATTTTCCTGCGTTATTGTCATGTTCATTTCGTGTCTATTGACACGACTTTGACTCGCTTGAAATATGCGAATCGACACAGAAATTACATTAATTCGGTTTTCTCCTTTTCTACTCCTATCAAACCAAGAAAAATTCAAAACATACCAATTGCCTATTAAGTATTTCTAGAGTTGTCGATTCGTCTACAAATAAATCAACTTTCTGCGTATCGCGCCTACAGAAAATAATATATTTAACATAAAAGTATCTTTTCGCCTATTTTTGGGGAGTAAATTCGTGGGAATCGAATACTAAGCCGTTTTTCTGTTCTAAACTCCGCAAAGGATTTTAATACGGCTTAAGTATTTAGAGAATTTATTTCAAATGGTTTATGCGTGGTTAGTGTGTGTGCATTGATATTAAACTTACAACACAATAAAAACAAGTATTTGGGGGTGTTCCTTGACAGCAAACTGCTCTGGAACAAGCATCTTGACTAGAAACTTAATAAAAGCACTATATTACGAGTACTCTACCAATGTAAATGTTAGGGAAAACATGAGGGTTTCTCCGAAGATCACTATGTGGTTATACAAATCGGTAATCAGGCCAATATCCGCTTATGGTGCTCTGGTTTGGTGGACGAGGACCGAATTCTCGACCACCATTACCAAACTACAACGCTTCCAACGACTGGCCTGTTCAGCTACCACTGGCTGCATGAGAACCACCCCAACAGCAGTCATGGAGATAGCCCTTCAAGTAACTCGCCTTGACCTGTACATACAGCAGGAGACGGCGCTAGCTACCATCAGGCTAATGCATCTAGGCATATGGGGCAAGAACCTTACGAGTTCACACACTAATATTCTGGACCGGGCGATTGAGTACCAGCCTCTCATCGCTGCCCCGTGTGATAGAAAACCAAACCAACCTATGTTCAGCAAAAACTATATTATACAAACAGTACACGAAGCAAGGGATCAGTCAGGAGCCAACGAAGTGCGCATCTTCAAGACGGCTCAAAAACACAAAACGGTTCAGGTACTGGCGTACACTCGATTGGCCTCAACTTCAACTTTCACATACCGCTAGGCACACAGTTCGATCTTTCAATGCAAATGTGTTGCCTTAACACAAGCCGCAACAGCAGTAATGCGCTTAGGCACCTGGAGCTACGGCATTAAATTCCTATACTATAGCCTATCTGTGCTCAAAGCTTTAGAAAACAAACAAACTAACAACAAACTAATTTTTGAGTGCCATCTGGCTCTGAAGAGTTTATCGACGTCTAATCGTATTACCCTCCAGTGGATCAAGGAGCATAGTGGATATTTAGGCAATGATGCCGCAGATGAACTTCTGAAGAGAGGCTCTGATATGAAAGTGCTAGGCCCGTACCCACTTCTCCCCCTACATTTCTCACAATTTCGTGCGTGGATTCGCCAAAGGTTGACCGAACTCCATTACAACTGATGGTCACGGGCAATAGACTGTAGACAGTCAAAATTGGGTTTACCAATTGTACACCCGCGATTAACCAAAACACTTCTCAGCCTGAGTGTAAATAACCTTAAAATAATAATAGGAACAATTACGAGCCATAACCCCCTTAACAAACATCTTTTTAACATAGGCGCCACAGACAGCCCGCTTTGCAGGCGCTGCCTGGACGCTGAGGAATCAGCCGCCTACGTCATCCTGGAATGCGAGGCCGTGGCTTCGTAACGTGAAGAAATCCTCGGAATAATGAGGTCGCCCCATGAAGCCTGTGAAGCTTCCAGGAAGCTTCTGTGCTTTTGGGCGGAGCTAGGCTGGCTTTATTACCCATAATTCCCACGCACGACGGATCGAATGGGAGTCTAAGTGCGGAAAAAGCAGTCCCATCATCATCATCATCATCATCATCATCATCATCATCATCATCATCATCATAGTACAATAAAGAAGTCTCGTCAAAGCAAAAGAAGTATGTAGGGATCGTAGCAGGTGGCGTTCTGTAGTTTACTGCCTACTCTACTCACTACTCGTGGGAAGAAGGCGTGTGTTTATGTCCATAATAATGTATGTATGTCATCATCATCACCATTTCAGCCGAATGACGTCCACTGCTGGACATAGGCCTCCCCCAAAAGGGTTTTGCCAAAATCGCCACGCTTGGCAGGCGGGTTAACGATCGCAGTATGGTGGTAAAATGCATAGAAACGCTGCTGCCCATTCTCTGGTAACTCCCTTAGTCGCCTTCTACGACACCCACGGGAAGAGATGGGATGGTGCTATTCTTTACGTCCGGCACAACACGGAACATGTATTTATGTATCTAATAATAATCAAGTTGGCGAAGGAGAGGCGAGCGCTAAGTCTACCTAATTTAAAAACTTATCATGAACCTAACCTATACACATTGGCCTTGAAAATGAGCAAATTTATTGCGTATTTTCCTTCAAATAAAAAGACATTACCACAAAAGACGTAACATTGAATTTCAAAACATGTCTTCCTAACATGATAGGAACTAATATATTTAGTTGAAAACGTGAAGAAAATACGCGCTGAGAACAAAATGTAATCAACTAGACGCTGTGTTAACATAGCTGTCGCTAGACGAAGCGTAAGTTAATATTGAGCGTGTTACTAGAAATAAGAGTTAGTGGATTACATTATGACAAAAGCGCCAGAGTAGCAGGGTAGTTTTAGTTGCAGCTCAGACTCAAACTCAAACTCAAAGCATTTATTTCAAATAAACCAATTACAGGCACTTTTGAATTGTCAAGGCCGGTGAGTTAGGAAGATAAAGCTAGTTGCCCATTCCAGAGCGTAGTAGGTACCTATTTAGAAGAACGGGCAAGAAACTCCATGGATATTTTAAAATCATGACATTGTTACAAAAAGTTGGTTACATCATCATCATGTAGAAATTATCAATGTCAGTACGATGTAAAAAAGCGTGCAATTGAAAAGCGTCCGTAATTAAAAATAAAATAACAATTCAGAAGCCGTGGGCGCTAAGAGATGACCAGTCTCTACTGGCGGCGCCCATTCACAAACATGACGTATGGATCAGTATAATTCAGCTCAACGATTTTGAAGGCAAGTTAGCGATCCAACACACGCCACCATCAGCGATACATTTGAGTGAGCATGACATACTCTCAGCTGCCAGGGCACTTTCAAGTCAATAAAAGACGTACCCTGTAAATGTTAGCTTTATAGTAGGAACATAGTGCTCACACATATGCTATGCAATTATACAATAGCAGCGCAGGATAGGCACAAATGAGCGAAAACAACCTGCTACGATCTTTGTAATTATTTATATATGCGCACACATTTAAACAGACAATAAGAAAGGAACATAAAAATACGTACAAAAGTAAAGTTAATTTCTACAGAAATCACTTTCAGTACACCTGCGATAGGAGAAAAGATAAAAACACATGTAGAGAACGTGACAATTTATGAACATGTTACCGGCCAAACCCGATTTCAGGCCCAACTAGTTTGTCCTAAGCTAAACAGACTTGAGTGGAGACCGCGTATCGGCAAACGTAGTGTGGGACGCCCCCCAGCTAGATGGACCGACGACCTTAAAAAGGTGGCTGGGACAGACTGGATGCGGAAAGCGGAGCATAGAGTGTTGTGGCGCTGCCTGGGAGAGGCCTATGTCCAGCAGTGGACTGCGATAGGCTGAGTTGATTGATTGATTGATTGAAACAGACTTATCCTGCGCGTGATATGTCGCAGCCAACTAGCTTCATTAGCCGTTTCGTTAACAGCCTTTGGAAGTAGCGCTCGCCGCCGGCTGCCGTGGCACAGCTTGCTTCGCTCGCTCGGCTCGCGCGCTATTGGTAACAGTTGTAACCTAACCTAACTTATTTAATCGGGGTGCTCCTGGCTGCGACATATGACGCATAGGTTAAGTCTGTTTGGCCTGAGATCGGGTTTGGCCGGTAACACATATACTTCTTTTGCTTCGTCCACGTTCTTGCTTCATCATCTGCCCAGCCTTTTCGCAACTATGTAGGGGTCGGCTTCCAGTCTAACCGGATACAGCTGAATACCAGTATTTTACATGGAGTGACTGCCTACCTGAGCTCCACTCCGTTACGGGGAAACGCGTAAAACCCTTGGTAAAACTGATTGTCATACTTTCAGGATTGATTGACGAGCCATAACGAACGTTGATCCATCTGAGGGTAATTACATAACACACTATAACAGTAGGAAAAGCGTTCAATATTCATTGCATTGTTTATGTCACCGTAACGTTGTAAATATCGTTAGATTACAACCTGTCACGCGAGATTGTAAACGGTAAAATACTGCTTACAATTTTCGCATTATTTTTCAGTAGATTATAATCTATCGAAATAAAACCGTCAAATTGTGAACTGGTATCAAGACGGATAGTACCTTGCGTAATAACTAAATGGTCAAGTAACTGCCACTAACTTGGAAGTAGCGCTCACCGGCCGCTGCAGTGGCATCGCTCGCTTCGCTCGCTCGACTCTCGCACGGTTAGTCGCAATTTTAACCTTTTTTTTTTTGATTACGGGGGGAAATCCTCATGGATGTCCTCCGCCCCGGGGAGGGCGGAGGGGTCTGTCAGACTCTTACTGACTAAAACCACCCCGGTGTTCCGTCTCTCACTTGCACCGGGGATCACTGGAACTAGTGTGACTTCCGCGATCCCCGGCTAGTGCCGGCCCGCCTCTGCGCGCCACCTCGCGATAGGGGGGGAGTGAGGTGTTAAACTCCCCCCTTACGTCTTAGAGAGGCGCGCGTGGAACACTACGCGCCACCATCTCGGGTCCTAACAAGTAGAGGGCGACAGATTTCTCCAGATTTGTCACCCCTGGACCCATTTAGGGGGGCTGGAAGGCCCGGCTGGGGGGTGTCCGCCCTCTGCCGACGCCCGGTGCGTCTGCTGCGGATCGGGTTCGCGGAAGCAATCTCCCGCTCCCTCTCCGCAGCCTCCTTCTGCTACATGACTGTTTCGCAGAAGGATACCACCGCGTCCCTAACTTAACCTATTCGGTCGGTACGCAGAATGGTGCAGTTCACAATTTATTGACCGTTTATAATCTCGCGAGATAGATTATAAACTAACGGTATTCATAATCATACGGTGACATATACGCTGCTAAGCGGATAATTTTTTCGAACATATCTATTCGGTATTATGAAGCAAATGCTTAAACAACATCTTTCTAAATTATTCAGATTCTGATTTATCACATGTGTCACGCAATTAGAGTTCAAGTCATACAAACACGCCGGCTTCGAGTAGGTAGGTACTAAACAATTAACTTTTCTAAAATTAACATCGCTATGTGAGTGCATTAAAAATATAAGAATATTCATTCATAACCATGAGTAGTACAGGCAAATAAAAAATAATCATTCAAAATACATTAAAAAAAATATTTTTAATATGAAAAGTAATGGAAAACGGCGAACGAATATTTATATTTCATCCGGTGATTATGCAAATATCAGTTGCAAGAGTTAGTTGGATCTTATTTGCATACACGACGCTCTAGTCTACCATCCACTGAGATGGGATATTTAAGTTGAATTTTAAAGTGATGTGAAACCCGCGGAACTGGAAATGTTTTACTTTCTGTGTTGATCATAGGTAAGTCAATTAAACTACAATCTTCTTCTTTGAGCGTCGTCAATGTAAAATATTAAGTTAAATTCCTTTACAAGAGACCATAACTTCTTAGCTTGTTTGGGCATTTCTTTCCGGGAACAGTAAGCTAGGAAATATCGGTGCCATTTTAAAATATTGACCAACAAAATATTGACGTGTAAAAGTGTCTCAAAGCTTCTACTTATATAAATAAACATTTAATTCCATTTTCTTGTTTGGCCCAGAACTCAGCAACGCTATTAAGATTTGCTGATGCAGACATTAGGTCTCCACGTGTACAGGTGATCAATCATTCTGCTTCTTAGCGTGTTGACAGCAATCTATCTATATACAGTCAGCTCAGAATTCGGCTTCAACCTTGGCACCTTCAGTAGCGTCTATCAACTCCTGTAGCGTGCAGTTAATCATTCAATACAATTATTGTTTTACCTTTGTACTTATTGGTGTAAATAAATAAATATTTCTCGCACATCGCATATTTACGATACCTACCTTCAATTATTTAATTTGTTTTTAATTCGTTGCAATGTGTCATATTTTCACGACATTCTCTTATTTCCATCAAACAGAATTTTATTTCATATTCCTTATTCCATTGTAAAAGATTCCATATAAGTGAAGCAAAACAAGGTTTCACCGGATTTCACTATAACAAATTACCAAAAACGATACCCACAATGTTTATTTTTTACAACATATTTTAATATTATTCTGTCAAAATTGTACTAACATAGCCGCTAGTTTTCCTCTCAAATAAATGGTGATTTTTGTTAGCACATCTGACACTAACGAATTACAAATAAAAACTAAAAAACTGGCCGGTTGCATTTGAAATTGCAGATGCTAAATTTGTGGGAACAAAATAGCAATATTTTTTTGTGCTAACGTTGGCCAATTAGATTAATCAATCATTAATTGATTAATTAATCTAATATACATGCACTAATATATCTTACAATTTTCATTGATGTCTCTTAAATTTTTAACCTCTCCAATAATTTTTAACACTCTTTAATTAGCTTCACCTGTATGTTTGTTTGTAACCGACTCCTTTGGACTTGATTATGACCCACTTCAAACTGGCAGATTTCATTCAAAACTTTGTAGACTTATCGAGGACCGATGACATTCAATAATTGTATAGTTCCATAATGTAAAAAAAAAATGAAAAGTCACGGTTTTGTAGTTACCAGAACGAAAAAATAGAAAATAAATAACAGATAAAAAAATCTAAAAAACACGCTTTAAAAACCAAACTTAAAATGCAGAAAATAATTTCAAAAAAGCGTGGGTTAAGCAACCCCAGATATCAATTGATTATAAAAATACCTCAAAAAGTACCCCACGCTTTTTCGAAATTTTGTCGTTTTTTTAATTTGGTTTTTAAATTGTATTTTTTAGATTTTTTAATCTATTATTTATTTGCATCATTACGGAAAAGTATAATTTACTAAGCACTGGCCTACATTATATCTTATGACAACATCTTCAGCGGCTCGTGGCTGAATAATAGTAGCCACACGGATCGATCTTCATGGTTAAGTAACGCTTGCCGAGGTCAGCCCGTGGATGGGTTGTCATACATCACTTCCAGTACTTCCAAGACTTTCATGCCTCGCAAAGCACGTTAAGCAGTTGGTCCAAAATATAACAATTTTGTCAATGACCAAGATACTTGCAAATTGAAAGGTCGTTTTACCCTTTCTGTGTATTTATGACTCCTATTAAGAACGAAATGAGCAGCTACAGCTTACACCGAAAAATAAAGAAAACATTATCACCATCATACTTTTTAAGCCAAAACACAAAATATTGCTCAGCAAGTTCACAACATAATAAACCGTCTATCCAACATGCCACCCATTTCGAAAATCTTATAAGTATTTTATTCTTTTACAAAACTCAGCGCATTTAGCTTAGAATAATGGCTCTACAAAATATATGAGACCTCTCACCCTTTGCCTCTCTAGTATATAATTTATCACGCCAACATTCCCCTTTACAGCGAAATATTGGGGTACTGCCATTAAAAACCGTAATAGAAAATGATAAGACGATTCGCTTGACAGATTTGTAATTTATTTTCAGTAAGAATTTGTATGGCAATGGTAATTTGGAAGGGAAATGGAGAAATATTAAAGAGGAGATTTGTTAATTAACCGTCGTAGGCTGGTGATAAATAATTTATTATCGTTAATGTATGGGGTCTCCCTGACCCACAACTAACGGTTTTCTAAAAAAACGAAATAAGCAAGATTTGGAAAATGTCGTGTCACATCTACGCAAAACGGCCATCGCTCAGCATAATGCTACGACTCTATACGAAATAGAGCCCCAGCCAGCGTTGACGTAATGACGCCAACCGGTGAAGCATTTATGTATGTTTTATGATTTTAAAAATACAAAAATTAAATAATAAGCGATTCGTCCTAAAAATAAAAAAATACCTAAGTAAGCAAGATTTGAGGCCTGGTTTTCGATATGCTTATCAACAATCAATTTGTGCAGTCTTTTGGTGTAAATCAATATATTAAATTTATTATCAAATTCAAGGTTCCGATCCTATTGAGATTGTCATCGACACGTTACAAAACCAGACAAAAACATTGACAAAGCTTTGAAAGAATCATATAACCATGAAAATTATAATTATTAACTGACGGTAATTCAGTAGGTACCTAACTAATGGAAGAAATTAACTCGGTCAAGTAGACCAAAATTATATCAAAGAAGGGTTATGCTTCCATTGAATATTTGAATGAGTTCCGATCTTTCAATTAACCTAATTTATGATTATATCTGTAAACTTACAGCATGATTCGGGACTACGTTAAGACCAAGTATTATTGGGTAAGAATTAAATTAAATTCTGAGGAGTTTTTCACAAGCAGGCCGTAGTCTGGATTTGTACCCGTTTGATGGCAATAGGCTCGCTCCCTATTACATGGGACTTAAACATACCTGGCGATATGTTTGGTTTTATTTTAGGTACACCTTGGTACCTTTTGGGGATGACAGGTATCACTGCCTGTTGTGTTAAATAAAATAAAATTAGGCATAAATTATGACGTGTTCAATTCGAAGTGAGAACAAAATCCGAGTGCTTGCTAGTGTGGCCCAGGCTGATTCCCGGCCACCGTAGGCGCGGGCTTGCGGATGGCGAGTAATGGGTAGCTCGCTGTCCGGTAAGGACCATCCCCAGGTCGACGGCGCGTTGTGTTCCACGCGCGCTTCAAAGAGATGTTAGCATCAACTGATGGGGTCCGCAAGGGCCGATGCCTGCCTGGGTACGGGTTGTTCGAAAGAGATACCGCGGCCCCTGGCACACAGGCAACTGAAGGAACACGGGTGGGTTTTAGTCAGTAAAAGTCTGACAGGCCTTCCTGCTCCACCCAGAGCGGGAGAAGTTATTTGATGATTTCACGCCCTCAAAAAAAAACCATAACAAAGCATCGCCATTATTCCGTTAATCCAATTATTTGGAGTTCTCACCACATGTCTTTTTCTTCTATACTTCTCTGTTAGTCATCATCTCGGTAGTCACCCTCCGGCCACACCGTTCAGCCATCGTTTCTTTGGTCTTCCCCTAGTCAAAGCTACATGCAGTAAGAGTTCGAAATCTCCTAAATTCATAATGGCATTTTAGTGGTCTAAAAAATACCCAAATAATAGTATAAATTTCATCGAAATATAATTATATTTTGCAATGGAGTGTCAGTGACAGGCCATCAGAAATTATAGGCTTTCAATTAGGAGGTTACCAAATCCGTCAAAATCTTCAATTACGGTGTCAGTGATCTGGCACTTCAACTCAATTGTATTAGCAGACTTGACTCCAGATAATCTTCCTCGTTCCTATTGTACTTCATAAGACGTTTGCATGAAAACTAAACCACCCTTTGCCTAACACATCTGTGTTAGGCAAAGGGTGGTTTAGTTTTCATGCAATTCGTTTTGATCTCAAAACGATTAGAAATATGTCATTCTTTCTTCCGAACCACTTTGTGTGGAAGTTTTTACAATGGAACTAACATGACATGAACACACACTGACTACGTCAAACACAATACCCTCCTTTTGATCACAGTCACGTAAACGGTAAAACAGAGAAGGGCAAAGGCAGACCTCCATTATGGCGTCCTCTTTGCTAAAATATTATTTGCGTTAGCGCACACACTTCAATAATAGTAATATAATAGCTTTTTTTGCGAACAAAGATTCTAGTGAAGATATTTTTATTTCGTTACTTGATCAGAGGGATGAAAAAATATTTAAAAAAACTTTTACCAAAAAAAAACAACCGACTTCCGAAAAAACACTACAAAATGAAAAATTACTTTAATTTCAGAAGTCGGTGACTTTGGATATGTATTTAAATTTTTTGTCACTGCCTTCCGAAATTAAAGTTATTTTTCACTTTGTAGTGTTTTTTCGGAAGTCGGTTGTTTTTTTTTGGTAAAGTTTTCATTTTTCACTTTTTTAGTTATAGTACCTACCTTACTAATTCGAAATTTTCTTCATACTTGGGGTCAAAACAATGCATATTTACGCGATAGCAGCATTCGCGGTTGATTTACTGTTATATTTTGAAGAGTTCCTTTGTCTGAATTGAAATGGGACCACACGTGAAGCACTAGCTTTCAAATAAAAAAGAATCATCAAAATCGGTTCGCCCAGTCGAAAGTTCTGAGGTAACAAACATAAAAAAAAAAAAAAAAAAAACATACAGACGAATTGAGAACTTCCTCCTTTTTTTGAAGTCGGATAGTAACATATATAATCAGCCTTTCTCAGAGTTCTCTCTGCAACCTAGTTGTTCCAAAGATTACGCGGAGCGAAGTAAAATAAAATCCATTCCAGCTAAAGATAATGACAAAATATTGCTTTCTCCAACATTAACAGAAACCGGGAAAAGACCCTTATGTTCTCTTACGTTGAATAATTGCTCTAATTTGCATATTAATTTTAAACAGATATTAATCTTAGCAAAATTGTTAATTTGTTTTAATAAAGTATTGTTTATTAACTACTAAGGTTTTTATTTACTTTCCTTATATTCGAAACTAGCTTTTGCCAGCGGCTTCGCCCGCGTGGATGTCGATGTATTATACATATCAACCTTCCTCTTGAATCACTCTATCTATTAAAAAAACCCGCATCAAAATCCGTTGCGTAGTTTTAAAGATTTAAGCATACATAGGGATATAGGGACAGAAAAAGCGACTTTGATTTATACCATGTAATTATGAGAAGCAGAGTGTTTACCTCGGGTCAAAGACCTTTTGAGGCACTCAAACTATTTGGCGCCAAACCATCTCGAGCGTAAATAGATCCCTTTCATCCCTTATATTACAATCTACTATTGTTGAATTATATTACAATAAATTCAATGATTTTGATTTCAGTAACACTGGGATGTTAAATATTCACATAAAGCTACCGGAATAAGCTCTTTAAATGAAGTTAAAAACCGTATCTCATTGAGTAGTTTAAAAGAACTGGTTATGTACATAGGCAGACATAAAAAGCGATTTGAATTACATTAGTTACCGGATATGTGTAGTAGATTGTGTAATTTGAAAATGAGGTCCTGGTTTCGATTCCCGGTAGAAGCAAAGTGTTAATGGGTTTTTCCATCAGAAATTTCTCAATAGCTGCACAGAATCTGGATTTGTGCCTAGTTGATGGCATTAGGTTTGCCCTCTATTATACAGGACTTTAAAATAACTGGCAAAATGTGCCAGTCATCCGATGTCTCTGCTTTACCCTTCATAAATGATAAATGATAAATGATTTTATTTCTGTAAGTAGGTTTGTACAAACACTTTTACACGTCAATCATATTTTTTTTAACTAGATGAGGTCGGCGTTTCCTATCTGACTACTCTGAGAAGAAAGGCCGAAACGAACTCAGAGGTCACAGTCCCTTTTAAAGTCCAGACATAATCTTGGCCAGATCATGTGAAGACCATGTGGATCGGTGTCTGAAATGGTCTTTTGAAGAAAGAACCACACAGATTGAGTAGACCTGTCCATTCAGTGCACGCATTTATCAGTAATCATACAGCTCAACTCAGAACTTGAGGAGCTCAACGATTTGCCGAACAATACCAAAGACAGGACATTTGGGTAGGCCGCATAAAAGCCTTCAGGGACAATCAGGCGTAATGGTATGTTTATACACATTATACACAGCATACTTTGTAGTTTTACATCAGATGAGATTCCTAACCTACTTCCACTATTGTTATGATGATTTCTTTTTATTTTACATTCAAATGTTACTGGTCCCAGATGTTTCTACTTTGAATTTGCAGTCTGCATACAATTTCATAAAATAATATTTATCATTTCATACTAGTTTTCATGCAGTGCAAGAATGGTTTTCAATCGATTTTTTGCTATGTACAATGTATGAACTCTGACCACGCTTTTACCAAAGTACACGTAATACCTACAAGTTGTAATAGTCCTCCAGACCAAATTCGGCCATGGCGACTTGTCTTAGGGGAGACCAGTCTTCGACGCGGGATATAGTAGTAGACAAGTGAGCTCACAAAAGATAGGAGTGGAGGGAGGCCTTTCCTCAGGAGTGGCAGCGTAAGCTATTGAAAAAAGAAACTACTATGCTAGTAAAGAGAGAGCATTATTTTAAACTACCTTCCGCTCGCAGCTTCGTCCGCGTGGAAATTGAAAAGTATCCCGCGGGAACGTACTACCGGGATGAAAAGTATCCTATGTATTAATCTAGGTTGTAATCTATCTGCTTACCAAATTTAATCCAAATCCATTCAGTAGTTTTTGCTTGAAAGAGTAACAAACATCCATACGGCCATACATTTAACTTTCGCGTTTATAATATTAGTAAGGATATCGACAAGTCTTTTATATAATAATGTATTCGTCAGTTTTCGAATTCGAGGCAAGAATTTGTCAAGTTAAAAGTTGTCAAGTTCTGTCAGTGTCACATTACTGTTAATTCTGATGTATTCCAGTACAACCCCACAAGTTCAAAATGAAGCCCAATTGCGTGTAATAAATTTTGATCATTCTACTTGTTTTTTAAATCTTTATTTATTTATTTGTAATCGGCCTTACTTGCTGTATTGAAAAATAGAATAGAATATTTTATGTAATCATTTTTAATTCAGTCTGACATGTAAAGAAGCTGACTGGTTGGAAGTCTTTCTGCCGTGTAGTCTGTAAAACAGATTTGATTCGTGCAAAGAACAGAAAAAACTGCCCTACAGGCGACCAACATTTTTGGCTGTAACCATACGTCTCTTGCATGACCATTAGCAAGTTGCACTGGCATGGACTGAACTGCAAACAGTTACTAGCTTTCGACTCGATGTCACTGTGCTGCATCCATCGTTAACCAAAACTGATAGGTTACCACGAAAAGCTTTGAAAACACAGAGGCACCAGTCGGATCAAAAACTTTTTAGATACGTATAAAAAACCAAACGATTAAAAAAAACCATAGCAATGTGAAAAATTACTTTAGTTTCGAAACAGGCCGATTTCTGACACTAAAATTATTTACCTTTTTTTCTTGAAGTCTGTTGTTTATTTTAGTTAAAAGTTTTTACCTCTTGAATCTATGGTTAAATTGAGAATAGTTTTAATAACATCACGCTTTGTATCCCCAAAGGGTTACTCACTGGTGTTCCTAAAGTACACACATTTTTCACACAGTTATGTTTAAGTCCCGAGTAACTGAGGGCGAACCTATTGCATTCAACCGGGCACAAATCCAGACTACGGCCTGCTACTGAGAAATTCCAGATAGAAAAACCCAAAAACACTTTAACCGTGCTGGGAATCGAAACCAGGACCTCTTACCAAGCAGTAACGCTTGTAACCACTAGGCTAGGGATGGCGAAGTAATGGCACGCGTGTTTTTGGTGGCTCGCAACAAAATATTTTGAGCACGGCATCCTAAGTCAAGGTAACAAATATAGAAAACTCATTATCATCATCATCATATAAGCCGAAAAACGTCCACTGCTGGACATAAGCCTCCCCCAAAAGGGGAGGAATTGCCATAATCGCCACGCTTGGCAGGCGGGTTGGCGATCGCTCTATGATGGTCAAATGCATAGAGAACGCTGCTGCCCATTCTCTAGTAAGTCCCTTAGTCCCCTTCTATGTCACCCACGAGAAGAAATGGGTTGCTGCTATTCTTTTACGTCCGGCACCACACGGAAATTCCAGATAGAAAAACCCAATAACACTTTAACCGTCTTGGAAATCGAAACCAGGACCTCTTACCAAGCAGTAACGCTTGTAACCACTAGGACAGGGATGGCGAAGGCACGCGTGCCTTTGGTGGCACGCAACAAAATATTTTGGGCATGGCAGCCTGAGTCACAGTTACAAATATAGAAATCTGAGCGTGATAATTTCATCTTCTTAAGCCTGAGTCGTTACCTTCAGAAATCGTACCAGTGCTGAATGATTCCAGTTTATCTTGCATTCTGCTAAAAGTAATATTTGAACCTTAAACCAGATACCAGAATTTGCACTAATTTGTGTTTTCATTTAAATAAGGCGATGTGATGTTGATTACTGTATAATAGTACAAATCTATTGCTGTTTGCAAATAAAGAGTACTTATTATTGTGAAAGTATTTAGTTTTTTTTTTCAGGTAGTCAATATGTCAAGATTGTTTGTTAGCATGTCAATGCCATAACTATTATCTGTATAAACTTATAATAAATCTGTAGAAGTGAAAATTCTGTACATTGAAAATATCAAAAAAATAAATGGCAGGGGATATTACTAGACCGACACTGAACCCAAAAATGTGATTACATTTTTTTTTGTCTGTCTGTCTGTCTGTTTGTTCAGGCATCACGCAAAAACTACCAGTTCGATTACGATGAAACTTGGTATAATTATTCTTTAATATCCTAGGCACCACACTGGGTACTTTTTATCCCGGAAAAGAATAAATAATAAAAAACAAACTTAATTTTGCGGTTCGATCCCTAGACCCGATTACTGTACCAACCGCAAATAATAAGTTTGTCGCAGTTACGTCACCCGCAGTGGAGTTCACTAAGGGGCGCTACACACGGCTAAGATACTATAATATTTTATCTTAAGATACAATATCGCTCGCCATACAATTCAATGGACTATCACTATATATCAATGGTAGGTATGCTCGATAGATAACGTTCTACACAAATGGCACTTTACACAAAAAACTCATTGACAAGTTTCGTCATCCACGCGAACGAAGTCACGGGCACAGTTAGTAAAAAATATATTTTTTGGAAGAATTGGCTAGTAGAGGTTTAGAAGATCGCCATCCCTGCACTAGGTCAACTAGGATTTCTTTTTTTATAAGTTTATACACAAACTGCACTTCAAACAATTCGTGTATCCAGTTGGCTTTCTTTTCCTCTTTTCGTACTGCTATCCACGGAAAAGCTACGGTGATCGAACTATAAATCATACAGCTCGGGTTTTGGGAGTGGACTAGTTTTAGGTATACCTGGTACGCTGTAGTAGCTCGATTGATGACGTGTTTCATTCAAACTGTTCTTCGAAACAACGATCAGGATATAACATCAAGCTTGTATTCTCAGAGTGGGTGGGCAGAGGTGTTATTACTCTGTGTAAGTTAATAAATGAGCGACAGGATTATATTCAAACTCAAAGCATTTACCTACATCAATTAAACCAATTACTTGCCCTTTTCAATTGTTAAGGGGTCGGTCAGTCAGAAACATGAAGCTATTTGCCCATTTCAAAGCGTAGTAGGTACCTATGGATAAAAACGGGTACATTTTCCACGGACACATTTTAAATCATATTGTTTACAATATTCATGTTGAAATTATTCGTGTGAGAACGATACACACATACATACATACACACATAAATACATACATACATACTGACTGGATAGGTCCACTCAAACCTGTGAGGTACGTACCTCATGACATCATCTCAGACATTAATCTGCATGGTCCTCATCTTTTACGACCTGACCAAGATTATGCCTGGACTGTAAAAGAGTTAAAAAAGATTGTTACACTATTGCATTTCAGATTAGTTGTAGGTATAGACAACACCGACTTCATCTGGCACGATATATTTATTTCTGTTAACAGAAATAAATATTTCATTTATCATTTTCTTCCACATTCTGCCATTCTTATTCCTGTTAACAGAAATAAATATATCATTTATCATTTTCTTCCACATTCTGCCAGCAATGTTTATGCTTAATTAAACTCAGCCATAGGCGAGTCAATTGCTATAAACCGGACACACATTCAGACTCCCAACCAGTCCTAATAAGCACGTACCTACTTACTTTATTTAGTACCCAATTTCATGGTACATGCTTTTGCCCGTGGCTTCAACGCGCAGACAGATAGACAGAGTAACCTTGGTAAGTAGCCTGGATTTTACAACAAATGGAATCCTATTGTAAGGTCCAGAAATTCAGTCCACTTGAATGTAAACTTAGCAAATTAAATTAATTCTTATTCTTATACTAGCTTTTGCCAGCGGCTTCGCCCGCGGGGAGTTCGGTGTATTATACATTTAAACCTTCCTCTTGAATCATTGTATCTATTAAAAAAACCCGCATCAAAATCCGTTGCGTAGTTTTAAAGATTTAAGCATACATAGGGATATAGGGACAGAGAAAGCGACTTTGTTTTATACTATGTAGTGATACAACATTAACTAAGTAAAAAGTTAAAAGCAATCAAAACTGACTTCCAGAATATCTCAATGGATGCTGTACAAAAACATCGTATGAGGGATGAGATTATTCTTCAAGAACAATTTAATTACGCGCCTAGTTGGATTAAGCGAAATTGTTCCCTATGAATAAATTTTAACTTTTAAATTCCCTTGCTTACTGCTTGTTTTAGACTTTTAGAGACACATTGTTACCCCGCATTCATACCAAGGTAGTACTAGTGTTAGTAGGTCAGACTGCAGGCTTAGCATGACGTTTTCTATTTCTACGAAGAATAGACAGTGCTTTTTCAATACAAAGTGACATTTCGTTTCTCCATTTTTGACATCGCACCGTAGAGATCATTCTATAATCTGTCATTTTGTCTTTCGTTTCTAACGATCTTTGTCTAGGTTATTTTATATTTAGACGATTTCAGAAGAATATTTCTTCCCGAACTGTCAAAATCATACTAACAACAAACTTTCTACTCGACGGCCACAAAGACTATACGATTATCTGCAAAATCTTGATTCGTTTAGAACGTATAACTGTGATAATTAATAGAAAAACGTAGCTATCCTCTCTTATTGTGCATTATTTAGTTAATAGTCATGTCTATTCTTCCGTCCATAACTCGGTACTCGTGCTAAGCCTGCTGGTGTCTGCAAATCCACGTCAAATCGCATATTTTTTGTTTTCTACATGTTGTGTTTCGTTTATCGTTTACACCTAAAGCAAGTCTTTATGATATTTTTTTGAAAACATATTTTACATAAGTAACATAACATTACGCCTTGTTTCTCCGAAGTGCTGGGCAGAGGTGAACGTGATAGTACACCCACATTTTAGTCAGTTATTTTTATGTCTTATGTACTAGGAGGCGTACATATTTGCCATCACAAATCTTGACTTTGGGTTGCTACTGAATAATAAATTTAAAAAAAAAACTCAATAACACTTTGCTCGTCCTGGAAATCGAACCCAGGACTTCATGCACCAGTAACACTTGCGACCACAATACCAACGAGGCAGTGTTCTACGATCTGCCGGTCTTTTGCGTAAAAAAATATGTGAAGTGAACTTAAAGTTAGATGTCAGTTCACCTGGCTTTTGGGATTGACAGTTATCTAAATACGGTATTCTCATTAAATTTTCTACACCTATTTAATGTAGGGCCGTGCTCCGTGTGGTGCCGGACGTAAAACAATAGCATCACCCCTATTTTTTCCCGTGGGTGTCATAGAAAGGACTTACTATGAGAATGGGCAGCAGCGTTCTTTATGCCATTGACCACCATACTGTGATCGCCAACCCGCCTGCTAAGCGTCCCCATTTTGGGGACATAAGTCCAGCAGTGGACGTCTTTCAGCTGATATGATGATGATGATTTAGTGTAGAGACGAAACGAGAAAAGAAAACTGTTCTGCTTTTCTCAGTTCTACCAATAAATTACAGAAATAACCGTAAAAATTACAGAATAATGTATTACTAGCTGCCCCCCGCAGTTTCACCCGCATATGTCTCAATCTCGTAGAAATATTGGGCTCAAAAGTATTTTAGGTCCTAACCCAGGTCTCAAGCAACCCATTTGCTAAATTTAATCCAAATACGTTAAGCCGAAGCGAAATGTAGGCATACCAAACCTCTGCCTAACCCTTCGCGAAAACAATGCGTGATATAAAGTTATCGTAGAACACTAATTGTGTAAGAACGATAAACTTTTTTGCTATAGAATAAGTCGGTCCCTTACAAACGACTAACGTGGTCAAACAATATTAAAAAAAAAACAAACTGAAAAACTATTCGTAACTTTAATCGACACGCACCGATATCAACTCGATTCAGAACTCATTTTTCATGCGAAATAACAGCTTTCAACCCCGAACATATTTGTTCGATATCACTTCACAAACTTTGTATCGCTAGTACTCTTTGCTTTACGAAATGGATGGAGAAATATTTCAGTTCTAGAGAGAATACATCGGAGTATGAAAGTACATATTTCGTGCAGAGTATATGCGTCAAGAGAAGAGACAAAATAATATTGAAAGTACAACAAAGTAGTAGTACAAGATTTACCAAAAGCGTGTAATGCAAACACATAAAAATATCGATGGCCCGGACATATATAAGATGGAAATCTTTCAGACGAGGCGCGCCACAATTGCGGCGGTAAGTGTTCTCTTTGAGGAGTGAATTGAGAAGTACCACGGTGTTCTCACCTTCCGCCTGACGCAGGTCAGTAGGTTGAAATTGGGGTTTCTGGATCAGATGAGATCCAGAAACACCCAATTCCAACCAGCATTCATTACATTCGGATAGTTCGCCCCTATTTCAACCATCATTCATTCATTTGAATAGTTCACCCAATTTCAACCATCATTCATTCATTCGAATACTTCATCCAATTTCAACCATCATTCTGTACAACGAACGTCCTGGTACTGAAAAATTGGCTGTCAGGTCATCAAATCCCCCGCCTGATAATAGCTTATTACAAGAAGTATAGTGCATGCGTGCGTGCGTGTTTCCTGTTTCAGAAGATATTCTATGATGCTGCCAGAAGATGAAAATTCCTTCTTTAATAAATTATATGAATAATAAAGAATTATCTCATAATCTGAATAGATAAACATAGGAGCCACTATATCATTATTTTGAATGAAATGAATGATGGCTGAAATTGGATATACTATTCGAATGTAATAAATGATCGTTGAAAATTAGGTGTACTATTCAAATGTAATGAATGATGGTTGAAATTTGTTGTGCTATTTGATTATAATAATTGATCGTTGAAATTGGGTGTTTCTGGATCTCATCTGATCCAGAAACCCCAATTTCAACCTACTCAGGTCCTCACCGGACACGGTTGTTTCGGGAGGTTCCTGTTTCAAATAAGGCGGGAGGAAACACCCGGTTGTTACCACTGCTTAGATAGCCCTAAGGACACGGTGGAGGTCTGCCCGGCTTGAGCGGAGCACCACCGTGTCCTCGTGGAGGCGATCGGCGGCGGCGATCTCTCGCGTCCAGCCCTGGTCAAGACCATGGTACGCAGCGAGAGTGCATGGGAAGCCGTGACCTCCTTCTGCTAAGCAGTATTGCTCACAAAGAAGGCGGCTGCGCTCTCACGGCCCTAGTCGCCGTAGAAGACGCCCTGGGCGTCGGGAATCCCAGGCTGATTCCCGGCCACCGTAGGCGCGGGCTTGCGAACGGCGAGTAATGGGTAGCTCACCGTCCGGTAAGGACCAAGCCCGGGTCGACGGCGCGTTGTGTTCTACGCGCGCCTCAATGAGATGTCAGCGCCAACTGGTGGGGTCCGCAAGGGCCGATGTCTGCCAGGGGTGCGGGTTGTTCGAAAGAGATACTGTGGCCCCTAGCACACAGGCAACTGAAGGAACACGAGTGGGTTTTAGTCAGTAAAAGTGTGACACGAAGGCTGTTGTCGAAAGACAGCTGGTTTAAAAAGAGTGCACCAAACGCCGATATTATATTTAAGAAAATAATTCAACTTTGTATAATTTTTAATAAAAAAAAACATTCAAAAACATTATAGCATTAAAGGCTTATTTAAAAAAAAACTTTTAAATATATTATTGCATTACAAGCTTATTTTAGTTTATAATATGCGTCAGGTTTCGTCATGGATTTGGGTATCATCAAGCAAGAAGTGGTAGGTTTGAACTTACTTCCATATTAATAACGTCACGCTTGTTTTCCCCGAAGGGCAAGGCAGAGATGTACCTATAGTTACATAACATAAGTGGCAAAATGTTTTCACCAGTTATGTTTAAGTCACATGTATTGGGGCGTGCTTATTACCATCAACCGGGCACAAACCCATCTACGGGCTGATACTGAATATTCCAGAAGAAAAACCCAATAATACTTGATTCGATTCGGGAATCGGACCATGGACTATGCTAATATACCTACCTATTATAAAACGAAAGTATCTGACTGTCTGTCCGTCGTTTTCATGCCTTAACGGCTTAACAGGTTTCGATTAAATTTAACATACCTACAGGACTATGACCTGGTTTAAGAAATAGGATGCTTTTTATCCCGGTAATATTCTTTCGTTAGTTCATTCCCAACATGCACGTGGGCGCAGCTGTTTATAACACGTCATTTATATAAGACTAGTTTTGGCCAGCGGCTTCAGCCGCGTGGTGGTCGATACTTCATCATCATCATCATCATCATATCAGCCGAAAGACGTCCATTGCTGCCTCCCCCAAAAGGAGGGGATTTGCCATAATCGCCACGCTTGGCAGGCGCGTTGGCGATCGCAGTATGGTGGTAAAATGCATAGAGAACGCTGCTGCCCATTCTCTAGTAGGTAAGTCCCTTAGTCGCCTTCTACGACACCCACGGGAAGAAATGGGATGGTGCTATTCTTTTACATCGGGCACCAGACGGAACAATCGGTCTATACTTATCCCACGGCAACGTATTACCAGGACAAAAGGTATCCTATGTGTTAATCCGGGTTATAATCTATCTGTGTGCCAATATCATATAAATCCTTTCAGCCGTTGTTGCATAATTGAGTAACAAACATCCAAACATACAAAGTTTCGCCTTTATAATTAGTAGGATAGTAGGATATGTATTTTCTTTCTGATTATTGTTAAAAAAAAATCGACATTAAAATTCAAATCCTTTCAATCAATCAGATTTTTAAAAGAAGTTAAAATCAGTCGTAAAAACGTTTGTAAGAATGATAAAAAAAAACTAATTTAAAACAAATAAACGAGTTAGGGTAAGTGTCAATGGAGGGTAACGACACAAAAAATCGACATTAAAATTCAAATCCTTTCAATCAATCAGATTTTTAAAAGAAGTTAAAATCAGTCGTAAAAACGTT
Organism: Polymixis lichenea; assembly: GCA_949091785.1. Taxonomy (NCBI): domain Eukaryota; kingdom Metazoa; phylum Arthropoda; class Insecta; order Lepidoptera; family Noctuidae; genus Polymixis; species Polymixis lichenea. The sequence goes on along the minus strand of OX420953.1, from coordinate 7,434,331 downwards.
TGTAAGAATGAAAAAAAAAACTAATTTAAAACAAATAAACGAGTTAGCGTAAGTGTCAATGGAGGGTAACGACACAAAAAAAAAACAGTTTGCAATACATCCTGAGAAGTTTTATTGAAGTGGAGCTTCGAAACTAGCGATATTTGGTGGGACTTACCAGTGGTATATATTTATTCTTAAATTATCGTCATCTATCGAGCCTATTCCTAATTGTTAAGGTCGGCTTTACTGCATACGGTTGAATATCAGTATGTTACATTGTTATAAGTAGAGATCGGATATTCGGATGCATATTCACCGAAAGTTGAGATATTGGCTAAAATAGAATGCGCTTTTCTACCGATTTTTTTTTAATGTAAAAAAAATGTTTTTGCTAACACACACCACCCTACTCTTACAGACTTACACAATAGGTACATAGGTATAGGTACACATATTTCCACCGGGGTTATGTTTTTAATAAATATGCGTCTGCGGAGTCGCTTCCATACTATACAACTGACTAGTTATGCATTCCCGGTGTTGCTGGCATCCCAGGATTTTTGTACAAAGAAATATTTTAAGAAGCCGCTTCCATATTTTCATAACTAAAAATAAACTTTAGGTAAATATGCATCCGATTATCCGATCCCTAGTTATAAGAGTGGGGGGAGACCAAAGATACGATGGATGTACTGTGACAATGATGATATGGTTAGAAAGGGTGTGAGCACGGAGATGACGACTAGATAATTGTGGAAGACAAAGATATGTTGCGCCTATCCCAAATAATTTGGTATAAGGGCAGAAGAATTATGATCAAAATCAAAATCACAATCAAAATCAAAAGTCATTTATTCAAACTAGGCTGAGAGTCAGCACTTTCTGAACGTCAAAATTACATAAGACAGTCCCCCAAAACGCCCGCCCTTCACCACTTCCTAGTGCTTTAGCTGGGAAGAAGAAGTGGCGCAACGAACTCCCCAGCAGCACAGCTGTCTGTTATGTTAGAAGAACTTGATTCTATACAATAATAGCATATAATTAACATTCAATAATAAATGAAAATTTAATTGATAAAAATTTAAAAAAAAAATGGATGATGTGACCGGAAGGGACTGTCTTTGTTATCTCAAAAAGTAGGTAAAATTAAATGTTTATTAATTTATCTAAACAATATTAAACATAAAAACCTCCGACACAAATTCACGAACAAAGGTCTTTTCCACTTAAAGGACTTTTTGCCGAAACCAACCCCTATATCATACAACAGGACACAAACAAAGCTCTCTGAAAAGTAAAAAATAAATGATTTAAGAACAAGAGAAAAGCGAAGGAGTTGGATTGGATTAAGTTGCCCAAGGTCCACCAAATCAACTACCGAACTACCATAATCACAATAGATTAAAAGAAAACATGTTTTATTGTCATAGTAAATCGAGGGGCTCGTGGCTAAGTAATAAGACCTACACGGGTCCATCTATCAGGTTAAGCTACGTCTGCCGGGGTTGGTCCGTGAATGGGTGACCATCTTTACATACCGACACTCTCCATGCCTCGGAAAGCACGTTAACCCGTTGGCCCCGGCTGTCATTCGTGGATCTTTGACAGTCGTTACTGGTCGTCAGTAGCCCGGAAGTCTGACAACCAGTCTTACCAAGGGGTATCGTGTTACCCAGTAACTGGGCTGTGAAGGTCAGATAGATAGTTGCTTCATGTAAAATACTGGTATTCAGCTGCATCTGGTTAAGGTTCCGTGTGGTGCCGGACGTAAAAGAATAGCACCACCCCATTTCTTCCCATGGGTGTCGTAGCGACTAAGCGACTTACTAGAGAATGGGCAGCAGCGTTCTCTATGCATTTGACCACCATACTGCGATCGCCAACCCGCCTGCCAAGCGTGGCGATTATGGCAAATCCCCCCGTTTTGGGGGAGGCTTATGTCCAGCAGTGGACGTCTTTCGGCTGATATGATGGTTAAGGTTAGGCAGAGTAAGAAAAAGTATAGCCGGCAGATGCAAGTCATGACAACAAGGCTTTCACTCAACATGACGCTCACAGCACAGCGCTGATTTTCAGTAGTCTAAAACGACGCGACGCGACGTATGCAAACCAAGTTGGTGATTGAAATTGATTAGAGTTGCCACGTATCGCTATTTTCATAGCCACAAACAACAGCTCCCAAAGTTGCTATAAAAGTGTTCAACCAATCAAACAGTCAAACTGTATCGCGAAACGAATTTGTTACGAAATATTGAACTTTGCCACCAGAGGGCGGTGTAGGCTGGTCGAACTCAAAACTTATCACCAACGGAGTTATTGGGTCAACGAAACTTCAATAATATATTTTTATTAGATATACAGTGAGGTTTACATTTATGCGCAAACTGAAACTATGAATTCAGCATTGATTTTAGACCTAGCGTAGAAATCAAAATTAGTCGATTATCGAAAAAAAAAATCTGTTGCTACTTATAAAAGTGCAATATTTACGCGGTCAAAATTCTGAAACAGATTATTAAACAGTTTTATTTTGCTTGTCCTGTTTTTTTGGGTCAAATTTAGTACTCGAAATTTTACCCCCTTCCTGTTCGCAGATTGATCTATTATTTGGTACACACCTTTAGTTTTGATATCAATACAGTTTAATTTAATCAGTATCATTTTAACTCCAAGATGGCCGCCGCTACAAAATGGCGGATTACATATTTTTCACAACGCCGTCAATATGGGTATAGTATATCAAATGAAAGAGCAAGTAGCCACCTGCTTTAAAAGTTTTCGACGGTTGTTATAAAAATAAAATAGGTAATTTTTTTTTTACTTAAACGTTTTTAATGAAAATAATAATGTCGATAATGTACTAAAAGCATTTCGCGTTTATTAAAACCTATAAGTATTAAATTATACATATTTAATTTTATAATAACCAACGAAAACTTTTAACCCAGGCGGCTTCAGAATCATGTAGGGACTGAATGCATAGGTACAATGTACACAAAGGAGATTATTATAATGTCACATAGTGTAATACTATTTTAGTTCTGTGCTACTCACATCCAACATCTATATCATCCTACATCCTACTTACTATAACTCCAAAAAGATACCACCCTTTAAACTTACCCATGATCTGCACGCAGCTGGCAATGGTGGCGAGCGTTTGGCAGCGATTGTACTGGCCCAGCAGCATCAGTTTTGCACTTTGTTTTTGTTTTTATTTTCTTCGTTGTTTGTCTTTCTTGAAATCGGTATTCCCCTCTCAAAACCTTAGTTCATTTTTCATCTTCATTTCTCCAATTGCCATAAATTGTATGAATTGCAAACACGGCCGTCACACTTTCAAATTTAATTTGATTCTAATTTTAATTTGCCGTTTACTGTCGTCGCCTGCGTCTCTATTCTATTCTATTTTTGTTCATGGCAATGGTGCCGATGTCGACAATTCTGCCAATGTCAGGTGTGTTGAGAAAACGTGCGAAGGAAAGAAAAAAGTAAAAAAAAGAAAAAAAAAAAAAAGCAATTCCGATATTGTATTAAAAGTTTAAAGTGAACTTGTTGTTAGTAGGTACACTGAAACAAACAAATAAAAGTATTGTTAATATATGAATAAATATTTACATAATTGAGCGTAAGCTACACAAAAAACATCATAATTTAATGTCATTGACGCGGATAAAAAACATCAAAGCCTCCAAGAGCTTTGGGGAAAAATGTGTTAGTAGGGATGGGAAATTAGTTGGGACAGGGATCTTTAATTTAGGGAGATGACTATATAAGTCATGGGTTGGGTTATTTCTGGAGCAGTTAAAAAAGATGTGCTCCAAAGTACCTTCATCCAATCCACATTCACAGAGCGATGTATCTCTGACCCGGATTTTGTGCAGAAAAACCGGAGAACAACAATGGCCTATACGGAGACGGCAAAGAATGGATATCACCTTCTTGGATATTTTTTTGTATGGGTAAAACCAAGGCTTGGGTGGAACATTAGGCTGTATTGCGTGATAGAAGGCACCTTTCTGTTTGCTTGAGTTTTGCCACTGTGTCTGCCATGAAGTTAGCAAGCTCTTTTTGGGTAGGTTCAGCAAATCGTAGCCCTGACATTGAAAATGTTTAAGGTCAACGGCTTGTGACGTTACAGCATCCTTAGCGAGAGCATCCACATATTCGTTTCCTCTTATGCCACAGTGGCTTGGGATCCAAACCAAGTGTACTGTTTTCTGATTCTTGGCACAAGAGAAAAGAGACTTTTTTATTTGAAGCAGGATTGGACTGTGTAGTTTACTCTTGAAAGGATTCTGCTCCAAAGCTTGCAAGCAACTAAGTGAGTCTGTAAAAATTACACCAAAACTTATGCTATGAGACTCTATAAATAAACACGCTTCTAACACAGCCACGCATTCACCCGTGAACACTGATGATTGAGGAGGGCATCTAAATTTTAAAACAATTTTGGAGTTTTGGTAATATACTGCAGCACCAGTGCAACTTGCATCTGGTAATTTAGAGGCGTCCGTGAAAAATCTTTCAAAATTGTACCACCGCTCACCAACCGCCGCATTGAAAATAGAGTCCGCAGAAGGAGACTTTTTGGAAATGCCAATATCGTAGAAAACATCTGGCTTAAAACATATAATTTCATATTCAAAACTGAAAATAGGGAGTTTTGGGAACTGAATAATGGAGGAATCTAAATTTTGATAGCCACGGAAAGATTTTAAAAACAAAGGGACTTCTTTATGGTTCCAATAATTGGAACTTTGGCATTCAACATCCAAGTCGTCCACTTTTTGTACAAGAGGGTGGGAAGATTTGGTCATGACCCGAGCCCAAAATCTCGATGCTAAGTACTGTCTTCTCAAAGCCAATGGAGGTTCTGCACACTCTACTTGCAATGCGTTAATTGGTGAAGACTTCATACATCCTGATATGATCCGTAGACATTTAGCCTGGATTCTGTCCAACCTTGCCAGAGCACCTTTGTTGCAGGGAATTAAAAGGAAAGATCCGTAGTCTAGTACACTCCGGATTAACGCGTTGTATACCAGTTTCATGGTGTAGGGATGTGCACCCCACCAGACACCAGCAAGCACTTTTAAAATGGGGATAGTTCTCTCGCATCTATTAACTAAGTAATTTAGGTGATGTAAACCACTCAATTTCGAATCTAAAAATACGCCTAAAAATTTTGCTTTTGAGGACACCGGTATACAATGTCCTTGGATGCTCACTGAAATTTGTGGGATCAGCCTCCTGCGGGAAAACACAACTACAGCACTTTTGGGGGCAGACAAACTCAGACCGTGAGAATTTAGCCATTGGTTTAGAGAGTCCAGGGAGACACAAAGTGATGATGCAGCGTCGCTAACCGAATCGTTGGTGACGTATAAAGCCAAGTCGTCAGCATACTGAAGAATTTGACAGTCGTTATTGAGGCATGAACCGATGTCAGCTGTATATAAATTGTACAGTAAGGGACTGAGAACAGAGCCTTGTGGTAAGCCCTTCCATGACATCCTGACGTCAAATTCCTCCCCTGGTACTCTCAAAACCAAAGATCTAGACATGAGTAAACTACAGATGCATTGTACCATTCTCTCCGGTATTCTCAGCTGTTGCAATTTTTGCCTGAGAATGGGAAGAAGAACATTATCATATGCAGAGGAAATGTCTAGAAAGGCAGCGACTACGGATTCATTCTTCGAAAACGAAGAGCGTATGTCTGAAACCAAAACCCCAACACTATCCATAGTACTGAGTCCCTTCCTAAAACCGAATTGGGACCTAGGTAGTAAATTTCTGGATTCCACTATAAATTCTAGTCGGTTCTTTACTAAGTGTTCCAATATTTTTGCGAGGACTGATGACAAAGCGATTGGTCTAAAGCTGTTTGGGTCATCAGCGTGCTTGCCAGGTTTTAAAATTGGTATGATGATTTGAGTTTTCCACTGATCGGGGACCCAGCCATTAGTATAGCAGAAATTTAGCATTAATAAAAAATAGTTTTTTGCTCTATGGCCTGCTTGTGACATAAAGGAATAGACAATACCGTCTATACCGGGGGCAGAGTCATGAACATGTTTTAAAACTAAGTCTAGCTCTTGCATTGAAAATGGTGCATCAAAAGGGTCGTCTGAGGGAATAAGAGATGGCTGATTTTGTTCTGTTTCCGATGGTACATATGGAGGAGCCAGTTTATCAAAGAACTGCTCAGCAGTCTCTCGAGAAATGGGAGAAGAAATAGAAGGGGAACATCCAGATCTAAAGCGATTGATCTTCTTCCATACTACGGATAAAGGTGTGGAGGGAGACAGAGAACCACAAAAGTCAGCCCAACCGGCACGTTTCTTCCTTCGCAGCAATCTTTTAGATTTAGCGACGATCCTATTGAATGCTATTAAGTTATCGCTAACCATCGCCTCATTATATGTCACTTCAGCATCATCCCTTTCTTTTATTGACAATGTGCATTCTTGATCCCACCATGGTGGGGGAGGGATCAGCCCACGAGCTGAGTTTTTAACGGGGAAACATGTGTCTGCAGTAGCTGTTATGGCAGAAATGAAGTCATTAAAACAGTGACACACTTGGAAGGTACCAAGAGGACCAAAGTCATTAGAAATTAAATCAGGAAGAGAGTCTATTTTGTCCTCCAATAATGAGGAATACCTTGCCCAATCAGGATTGGATAAATTATACCTCAAGAGTGGAGGGCTAGATTTTTCTAAGAATGTTTTTTCAGCCAAAGATATTATAATTGGATAGTGGTCACTCCCATGTGACAAACTGGTACACTCCCAATGACACGACGCAGCAATATCCAGTGTGCAGAATGTAAGATCAACACAACTTTTATGTTGTCCAGGAAGAGACCTACGGGTTGGGCAGCCATTGTTCAAGATACACAGGTTAAGGTCATCTAGAATTTCAACTAAGCCTTCTCCAAAAGAATCACAACGCTCTGAACCCCACCTAAAGTGATGGCAGTTGAAATCCCCCATAACAAGTACAGGGCCTACTATGTTTTCCAATATACGTTTTAAGATTGGAAGGAAACTTTGATGAGGGTGAGCAATATAGACAGATAAGAGGGTTATACCCTCTACCCTACAAGCCACAATGCTAATATCATCGCCTAAAGAAGGCAAAGATACCGTCCCAAGTGGGACACGGTTGTTCACACAGAGAGCCGACCCGCCATAGCCATCAGATCGGTCGCATCTGAGAATATTAAAAGAAGGTAAGCGAAAGCTAAGACTTGGAGCTAACCAAGTCTCAGCAAGGGAAGAAGCTAAAGGTTTATATTTGTTCATGAGGAATATGAGCTCGTGCTTCTTATGCCACACGCTCCTCACATTCCATTGAAGGAACACCAACCGAGCCATTAATATGGGATGAAAGAAAATTTATAAGTGGGGAAGCAACGTTGGGCGGTAATTGATTTTTGTTGGATGAAGACATTAAAGTTACTAAAAGTTTACTTAGAAGTTCAATGATTGAAGTTAAGTTATCAGAAGATTCTGTTTGATTATTGAGACCACAGCCATTAGGCTGAGAAGATCGAGGAGTGCTAGTGAGCTGCTGATGAGCTGCTTTGTCATAGGAGGGAGAAAGAGGAGCATGGGTCTTTGGCTTAAGGAAAACAGTTTTGCGGTAAGACTGGGTTTGTGATTTTGCAGTGTCTGCATAGCTACGCGTAGAAACAGGAACAGATTTGCTAGCTTCAGAATAGGAAATCACTTTCTCAGCCATCATTATTTTAATAGTCTTCTGCCTGCCATACTCCGGGCAGGCCTTGCTATTTGCAAAGTGACTACCAGAGCACAACACGCAGAAAGCTTCGCTCTCAGCAATGCTACAACCATCACCGGGGTGATCATTGCCACACTTGCTGCAACGGGGTCTGGAACGACAAACAGATTCTACGTGACCAAATCGGCAACACTTTCGACATTGGATGGTAGGGTAAATATACTGTTCTACAGACAATGATGTATAAAAACAAAAAATACGTTTTGGTAAAACTTGGCCATCAAATGTGATGACACAAGTTTCTGTGGGCCTGTATTCATTTATACCGTCTTTGTTCACCTTCCTATTAATACGCCTAACTTTTATTATTGGGCCACAACCTACTGGAACTTTTAAGTACGTCAGGACTTCCTCTTCTGAAAAATCCGTAGGAATGCCACTTACAACACCCATACGGGTTATGTTAAAAGAAGGAATTACTGCTTCATACAAGTTTGTTCCTAGAACATTATTTGTAATAAAAGCGTTTGCATCCTGAGGGGCTGCAAACTCAACAGATACACGGTTTCTACCGACTCGCTTGACTGCAACGATATTGGAGAAGTTCTGGTTTGCCAAGAAGCGCCCAAATGTAACTGGGTGTAGGGTAGTTCCAGAATTTGGTTGGGTTTCCTGTCGGGAAACGTGGACGATAAAAGGTCCTTTATCTGTTACCGAATACCTAACACGTCCTATGTGAGTTCTAGGTTGTTTCGTAGGGCGATTGGAGACATCCTCTTCATTACCGGGGCGCTTACGTATATTAGTCTGGGATGGGAGGATTTGGGACTCCAGATTACAGACTACATCTGCAAACTGGCTTAATGTATTGGGGGTGGAAGTTGGCATGGACGGAGAAAAGCCGGATAGGGGAGTAGTAGGGGCATCATCAGGAGGATCTGGGGGTTTATTTTTATCCATATTCAATATGAAACGTCTTTAAAAACAAACACAAGTAACACGAAACAAACCTGACAGCAGTCAACAACGAGACAACACACAAACAAACACAATAACAAGTCACAATAAACACAATAACGCAGAAAAACAATCAGAAATTCTAACACACGTGTTACTCAAACGCACACTGTGGCCGAATCCCGCCTGCGTCTCATTACTTGTCACAGCGGTGCCATAGTGTCTCAGTCACTACGGGCATAGACAAGTAATAGATGTTACGTGGGGTGCAGACACGCGGATTACAATATTTTTACCATTTATGTACACTTTTATTTTATTTTTTAGTTAGTAGACACATAATATGTTATTTAAATTTATTTCCTTTTTGTTTCTGTATATGTCCGTGACATCACAGCGGGCCCTATCAGAATACCAGCGCTGCGGCACTTTTTTAGTGTCGCAGCATCATGCTGAGATAGTGGCCTTTTGGCTTCGTACAGGAGTTAGTTTTTATTTTACTTTTTTTGTTGTATATATCTTATTTTAATTTTGTTACTTATGTAGTGTAGCTTATTAGTGATTTAGTTTTTATTATCCATTATTATTTTTTAAATGTGTTTAACATTTGTATTGTGCTGTAGTAAGTTTGTGATATTCCTGTGCGAGTCCAATAAATACGTTTTCTTTCTTTCTTTCTTTCTATCTACCGGATTCTTGCGGACTTCACCAGGTCTTCGGTCTACCTTGTGGGTGGCCTTCCAACGCTATTTTTTTCGGTACGCGGTCGCCACTGCAGAATCTTTCGGCTCAGATTTGTAATTTGTATTCGTTTAGGAGCTTTTTAGACTAAAGGTTCATTTTCTTTTTCGTTGGTATCTTTTTTTTTGTTAAAAGTTTTTTCCGAAATTATTATTTGGTTTTCAATAATAAATTGGTATCGAAAAATCCTCGACAAAAACTGAGGTTATAAAACTTAGTCCTCGCACACAAGACAGTGGCGTCGCTAATCTTAAACTTCTACTAGTGTACAGTACAGTTTACAGTAAACTAGTACCGTAGCTGACAACAACAGCCCATAAGGTGAAGATCGTATTTGGACTGTGACTGTGTATTAAAATTTTAATTATTCCAGAAAAATCCTCATAATTAAGCAAAAACCAGCTAGAAGAAGTCCTCAAACAGTATCTATCAAATAAAAACAAGTAAAAGTACTAGAAATTGGCCTCTTGCGGTGTCTTGGCAGTGTTCCAGTGTAAAACTCTAAGTCAAACTTACAAACAAAATACTACTACTACCTCGTACAGAATGCTAATGTCCATTTCTTTAGACTATCACTGTGGATGGCAATGAGCCAGCTAGGTTCGCAAAAAGTGGCCATGTGATAACCATCTGTGTTTAGTCTTCACTAGCTTTCTCCCGCGACTTCGCCCACGTGTTACAAACGTAAGTATAATCAGCCTATAATATTCCCACTGCTGGTACACAAGCCTCCTCTCTGTGAGAGGGAGCGGGCAGTAATCCACCACGCGGGCCAGTGTGGGTTGGTAGATGTCACATGTCTTCGAATGGAATTAGTTGTACGAACGTATTATATTTTAAAAAAGTATCCAATGTTCTAGGTATGGGTCTACATGTGTGCCTGTCATCAAAATCTGTTTAGCCGTTAAGGCGTGGAATGGTAAAATATAGTCAGTTATTTTCGAATTTAAAATAATAGTATGAAAGTTTAGTGTGGGAGACAACTGTCATGGTTTTATAAGGTAGGTAAACTGTATATTTTTCGGTTCGAGCAAAGCGAAGATGATCTCCAGAGAAAAAACATTATAAACTTAAGCTGGATTACTTACTCAGAACTTGTAGACGAGCAAATTTTAAAATATTTACCTACTTACAAAATATTAATCCATAAATGAGTTTATTTTATAGATGCTGAAGCTCATAAAGTTTGTAAGCAACTTAATTTGATGGTAGGTATCTTAAATTGGGCTCAAATTTTATGGTTTATTTTCATCTCGGAAGACAGATTATTCAGAACTTGGCACAGTTTTATATGTTTTTTTTACTGATTTTCTGCTTTTGGCTATTTGTAAATATTAGTAATTATTTGTAAGTATTTTAGGCTATGTTTGTTCTCTCACTGCAGGGTAAAGACCTCCCTTTCTCCTTTCCAGTTCTCTCTGTTTTGAGCTAGTGTGGACCAATGAACCAATCCTGTCTGTAATAATCGCTACTATTTTATTAATTTATCCCTACTAATATCCATATTTATAATAATACTAGGGCTATCCCTACTAGTATAATAATAATAACCCCACCGTCGTATAGTACGTTGACGTCGTGGTGGGGCTTGCGTGCTCCAAACTCTAGGTCAGTGCCGGTAGATTTTGCTTTGCCGGAACAGATCTGGGGTAAGAAGCCAGACAAAGAGAGATACAGAAGCCTACAGGGCAGCATGTGGCAAGCTGTTGGACAGTAGCGATACCACGGACCCTATCTCCTGGGAGAAATCTTTTTCTTCATCTCTGGCTTGCCTTTATTTGCCGGCTGGAGTGAACACTTATGATGTTCAGACCTCCCACCTCATTCTTGTCTTTATTGGCTAGTTTGTGTGAATATTCGCTAGCAAAGAGATGTCAGCACCAACTGGTGGGGTCCGCAAGGGCCGATGCTTGCCAGGGGTGCGGGTTGTTCGAAAGAGATACCGCGGCCCCTGGCACACAGGCAACTGAGGGAACTCGGGTGGGTTTTACTCAGTAAAAGTCTGACACACCCTTCTGTTCCACCCAGAGCGCGAGAAGTTATTTGATGATTTCCCACCCAAATAAAAAACTCTTTGTACTCTGTCCACATACGTGCGGAGTAAGCTTCATAGTTTATTAGTTGATTCTAAAAATATATACATATATATTCCGATAATATATTACTCTATATAGGCGTTTCGCACGAAATAATTTTTTCTGTGAATTAATCGATAACTTCAAAAATACGTATTAGGCAATAGGCACGTTTTGAATTATAAGCAATGAAATTCTAAATTTGCCAATTCAACTTTTGAAATGAGTGCATATCTGCTAACTAAGCTCACTAAAGAATACCTACTTAGAAACAACGCAAGGTGGAGATGTTTTTTAGGGGCTAAAATGATACTTTATGAAATTTCTTTAAAATATTCTACCCTAGACCAAAAGTTGGACGATTTTTGCAATGCATACCAAGTGCTTTTACTTTTTAATTAAAAATGTGCCCTCCAAACCCCAAACCCCCATTTGTAGACACCAAAAACACCAAAATCTTTTTCAAACAAAATTTACGAGATCCTCAGTAATCGTCCTTTTTTTTGTTCAACATTGATAAACACATCGGGCTCCATTTTACCACAAATTTCTCGTGTCGTTGTGTCACCCAACAAAACCGCAATGCGTTCAACCGCAGTTTGGACTGGCGACGCAAAAGTCACAACTAGAGATATCAAATGGCCATTTTGAGAGCGTGTTTTTGAAAGAAATTGTGAATGTTGTTTTTCGTGATATAGCATAATACAATATTATTATTTTTCCCAAAAGGGTAGGTAGAGATGTATGGCTCACTCATTTCATCAGTTAAAAAGTTCTATTTAGTAGTAGGCCTAGAGTTGGAAGGCCTCCCACAAGGTGGACCGATGACCTTGTGAAAGCCGCAGGAATCCGCTGGATGTGGGAAGTACAGAACCGGTCAAAGTGACGGAGCTTGGGGAGGCCTATGTCCAGCAGTGGACGTCTGGCCACTGAAATGATGACGATGAATAGTCGGGATTTGTGTGATTAATGGAAAAAGAGTCGCTGTTTCCACACTAACCACAAAAATCCCGACTCTGAGAAACACCCATTAAAAAATCCTAATGACCTCGTCACAATTTGCCTTACCTGGGGATCAAATGAATGACACCAAGTTTAGTTTGCATTAACAAAACTTCAAAAGTCGTTAAGCTAACTAATAGTACCTAACAGTCGGTTAGATGTAGAAACTGGAAATTGTCACCTTTACTCCGAATGAAATGTCACATGAAATAAAAACAAATATACGGGCCATTGTACATGACAAGCTCGAAATGCTACGCTTGCAAAAGACTGAACATGAATAAATCCTACTTCCAACGTTTTATTTCTCTCTTTGGGGAATGTTTTAGTGTCAGCAGGCTTACCATGACGGTTTCTATTTCTACTCTACCGTAAAATAGAAATCGCTTGTCTACATTTCTCGGTACAAAACTGACAATTGTCTACACGGGAACGTCATTTTTGTCTAGTTTTCCGATGACAAAACGCTTCTCTACGGTTCTCGTGCTAAGCCTGCTGTAATAAAGTTTATTCTTCATTCATAAACATCAGCTAAGTCTATTGTAGTCGACTGCTGTACTCTTCCAGGCTGCACCAGAACACCCTGCCCTACACCTTTCGCATCCAGTCTGTCCCAGTCATCTATGTAGGCAGTTCGGTCCACCTAGCTATAGGGTGTTAAATACGGGACGAAATTTTGTATCATCATTTCAGCCGATAGACGTCCAATGCTTGGACATAGGCCTGATCAAAGAAAAAAAGGGGATTTCCCATAATCGCCACGCTTGGCAGGCAGGTTGGCGTTCGCAGTATGGTGGTAAAATGCATAGAGAACGCTGCTGCCCATTCTCTAGTAAGTCCTTTAGTCGCCTTCTATGGGATAGTGCTATTATTTACGTCCGGCACCACACGGAACATGAATTTGGACACGAAACACGAAATTTTGTATGGGTGTTCGTAATTTTTGCTGTTGGGGAATTCCATCGGGCACGTGGGTTGCCAACTTAAGGGGGAAACGCCAGAACAGCCCTCAAAATAAAAAAATCTGATGTTATTGACAATATGCAGGTCAGTGACAGACTGTAAAGGTATGTCGAATTGATAAGTTTTAAATACTAAGTTTTGTCAAAGCATTTAATGCATCAATTCAACTCTGTCAGTTCATACAATCCCATTAAATGCCAGCTGGTATTGTCGCAAATCATATTTTAATCAACATAATACAACCTGACACAAACTTGCAAATTGAAAAAAAAACGTAAGATGCACGGGTTACCTTTGCGCATCCTACGCGGGCTTGCGGATGGCGAGTAATGGGTAGTTCGCTGTAAGCACCAAGCCTGGGTCGACGGCGCGTTGTGTTTCACACGCGCCTCAAAGAGATGTCAGCACCAAGTGGTCGGGTCCATAAGAGCTGATGCCTGCCAGGGGTGCGGGATTTTCGAAAGAGATACCGTGGTCTCTGGCATACAGGCAACTGAAGGAACACGACGGTGAGTTTTAGTCAGTTAAAGTCTGACACGCCCTCCCGCTCCGCTGGAGATGTTATTTGATGGTTTCTCACCCAAAACAAAAAATCCATTGCACATTCTTGTAAACAATTTAAATTCACTGGTAGAAAAAACCGAAACCGCTTAGTCTAGAAGCATGAAATTTTCCAAACAAGTTCTTTATTTAACGTTGATTAGCACCGCCTTGAACCCGGGCGGACCCACTCCTTTTCCACGTGAACTCAAAATACACGTGTGCCCTTAGTCACAAAACTACACCTGACCTCTCCTGACCTCTGAACATAACCCTTGATTTAGGCTTTACCTCTAAGTTTATATCGAAATAGTTAAGAAACACATTGAGCTTAGTTACTCTTGTATCAACTACCGGCTTTGTTCACGGCCTCGAGCGATGGGTCTGGCGACGCGACTTGCGGTTTTTTTTGTTTGTTTTGGAAATGATATCTCGCAGGTCAACCTAGGAGTTTTTCGGCTGCTTAAACGGACTTGCCTGTGGCTGCCTCATTAATTAAAGCCTCCAGCCAGGGCTTTAAAAAATAAATCTATGCGACTACACTCTGTGGGATACGGTCCTGGGCTTTGTTGAAGAGGGCTTTAAAAGACGGGATGGATCGGATTGATTATTATTTAGGGACAAATTTAAAGCTACATGGCTTACCGGCGCGGGCTGGCTCGAGCAAGGTTAAAGGTAAAGTCAAAGTCAAAGTATTTATTTCAAATAGGCACTTAAAAGGCACTTTTGAACGTCAACATTTACATTAAAATAGAATTGATTCTAGTCGCCCCTTCCAAAATGTAGTTTCGTATGGAGAAGAATAGGCAAGAAACTCCACCGTTACTCTTTTGAAATGTTTTAACTACAATATTTAACATACATTTATTGTATAATCATGTGTGAAAACGATGCAAAAATTACCATACCAAAATAGGTAAAAAGAATGAAATTGAAGTGATTACAGATAAATTAATTCTATGATAGATACATGGTGCTCACATATTTACAAACATTGTAAAAGTAAGCTCGGGGAGAACATGGGTTGGAACGTACCGACAGGCCCCGGCTTCGAGGATGGAAGGACGGCAGTCTATGTTGGTGTATTTTGAACGTGCTGGTGAGCTTGCTACTCTGCAGTAAGAGGGTTCTAGCGTCGTCGGGGATGCCTAGGGTATATTTCGGTTGGCGAATCCTACTCATTGCGTTACGTGCTGTTTTTGGGCTATATACGAAAATATCATTTAGCGCCCGAAGCGTATAACAATGGGTTCTGGGCATTGTTGGAGCTGCCACGCTGGTGCAGTGTGTCGGGCCTGTTTGCGGACGCACAGGCTCACCGCATCGTGCTCTACAAGCGATACGTTGTGGTGCTCGGCAGGTTGCGCACCAGCACCAGCAGCATCCTGGATGCTATTGCAAATAGGCTGGACACGTCCCTAATGTATTGCGCGTTAGGAATTACGCATTAGGGAATAACGATTGTTTTGTTTTAAACTACTAACACTAGATTTATAAATTTGATTGTACTAACATTCTATGGGTTTCAAAGTTTGAAAAAAAAAAAACCTTTATTTTAACAATACGCTTTATTGTCATCAGTAAGTTGTTCCGCAAGTAAACTTGGGGTGACTCCATTCTACATTTTTTTTCTCCGCAGTCGCTGTCGCAAGACGCGAGGTGCTTGAGCGTGTACCTCGTGGCCACGGGTTTATATTTTGGGCTCGAAACACGACAGGCAGCAAACATAGTTAAAATTTCCCTTAAATATGTTTGAGGTAATACGTATTTAACTTGACGGTCGCTTAGGCCCATGAGTTCAACATATTTAGGATATATTTTGAAGTAGAGAATTTAGTAGGGCTCAATTTGTCACCACTCACAAAGTTTTAAGTTAGTAAGGCTACATCTATCTCTTTCTGATAAGAATGATAGTGCCTTAATTGAGTGGTAGTTGTGGATTTTCTTGATGCTATTGATTTTCACGTGAAGCAACTGCCTTCTTATTTGCACACAACACAACCAGATTACTGAACGATGATAATTATCTTCGCGCAGGCCTCTGTCCTTATTTAAAGATGTTTTTGTCTTCATTCTTCAAGCCTAGTGTAGGATATCTAAAATTCGACTTATTTTCTGTTTGATTAGAATTATTCCCGAGAGCTTTACCCCGTTTCTTATCTATTAATCTATCGATACTAATATTATAAACAGATTTTTTTTTGCTTGTATTATTATTGTTATATGTAAGGGGTAGTCTTCAGAACTACCACTAGGATTCGAATAAATCTTGTTGCATTTGATTCATGAGAAAGGCGGAAGTTATTTAACATCAAGCTACGACCCTAAAGAGCCGAGTTAAAAGAAAAAAAAAGTCAGAAAGAATGCTAAGAGAAAACGAAGGAATCTCGCAGCAATGCGATGCTACAGGATATATTTTAAGTTAAAATCAGAAATTTCACGTGGACGTAGTAGCGGTCAGAAGCTTGTACTTCTGCCAGAGGTGCGGGTTGTTCTGCCAGGGGTGCGGGTTGTTCTGCCAGAGGTGCAGGTTTTTCGAAAGTGATACCATGGCCCCTGGCACACAAGCAACTGAACGAACACGGGTGGATGGCAGTAAAAGTCTGATACGCCCTCCCGGTCCACCCAGAGTGGGAGAAGTTATTTGATGATTTCCCATCCTCAGAAAAATAGCTTGTACTTAGTAAGAAGTAGAATTTGTGACTTTGTATGTAGAGGTCATCTTTGGAACGACTAATCCGGTTCCGACTTTTTTGTCACTTTTGGGCTAATGGTCACAGTATTTGCAGCGTGTCACTGAATATATTCAATGTCAAAACAATATATTTAAAACAATATTAATTCAGTACAATTTTGTTTTTAGAATGTTGGTTGGGCATTGCATAATCATTTAGAATCAGTCTATAATGTTCCCACTTTTGAGACACGAGGCCTGTGTCTCTCGGTTAGAGGAAGTGTGGTTTGGCAGATGTCACATATCTTCGAACTTTTGGTTCTAGGACATGCCAGTTTCCTCACGATGTTTTCCTTCACCGGCTTCGAGAGCATTTGTGACTGGTGATGAAATAATTTACACAAAGTAAAGCACCAGTCGGCGTTCTAACCTACGAGCTACAAATTGTAAGTCGCGGATATTACCACTGGGCCAACACTGGTCTCAGTTGGGCGTTAAAGGAATTAAAAAAAAAAATGAGTTTTGTATTAAGAGACGAGTGAAAGTGAATCCGATATCATATTTACAGAATAAACAATTTCATTTCATTTCAAGAACGCTGCACTTAGGGACTTCTTTCATGGAAAACACTGTATCAATATTTTGCTTTGGCTTACTGTCATTTGACCTTTACAACCCGATTACTCACAGGGCTAAACTTATTTATATTCTAATAATAGACTAATCGTCAAACTTTTTTCTGCGGCCCAAGTACGAACGCGTATACACCGAGAAATTTCAATTGTTGTTTTCCCGCGGCAGAAAAACTTGCCATAAGAGAGATATTTTCGAAGCATAGAGTAAAAGTAACAAAAGTTATGAGGTAACAAACATTTAAAAAAAATTCAGTCGAATTGAGAACCTCCTCCTTTTTTGAAATCGGTAAAAAAAATGGTTTTGTTATAAAATAAATATCGAATTAACAAATAATCTGCCATTTTTTGTTTCTATTAATTTATTTGTTTACAAAAGGATTGTATTACCAAGATAAAACCATTTCGCTGAGGGAAAACAACCATTAAAATTTCTCGGTGTATATAATATTATTGTATTAAAAGCCTTTTGTCTCCCACTGTAGGACAATGGCTTTCTACCCTCCTTCCACTTCTTTCTGTTTAATGCTGCTAAGAACCAGTGGCCCTAGTGTGAGTTTCATTTAACCATCTCGATCAAACGCATCGAGCGCGTTCGGCGCTCCTATTGGTCCTTCACCAATTCAGGGCCAATCGGAGCGCCAAACGCGCTCGATGTAATTGATCGAAATGGTTAAATGAAACTCACACTAAAGCCTCAGTTCTTGTTAAAGGAGTCCAGCTCATTAGGATGTAAACGTATCGTAAATTATGACGATTTTAAAATTGTAACTGCCTCATTGTTGTAGTGGTTGCTAGTATTCCCAGATCGGGGAAACAGATTACTGGGGTTTGCCATCAGGAATTGCTCAATAACATCCGATAGCCTGGAATTGTGCCTAGTTGAAAATAACAGGCTCGTCCCCAATTACATGGGACTTAGTCAATAATCATACATGGCGACACCTATGCCTGACCCTCCGGGTATACCAACAGGCCAGGCGCGGTCGCAGCCAAAGACTTTGGGGGGGGGGAGTCACAGACAAAGACTACCTACATATAAATAATAAAATTTATTATATTATCGAAAAATTACTATTTTAAGCTTTACGTTTACGGCTTTGGGGGGGTCATGACCCCTAGGACCCCCTCTCGGACCGCGCCTGCAACAGGCATGTATGTGTTGTAAATAATTACTGTAATGATGCTGTCAAGTGATACTTCAAAATCCGTCTAGTACCGAAATATAAATTTTGTACATCTAGAGACGAGTTAACTTTCAGCGCACACTTTAGTTGGTCGTTGACAAAATTGTTGGTAATTACTGTGCAAATTATACCGTCCAACTTTATACAGCCGCCATTTTATATATTAGCGGCAACTCCGTTGAATTTTAATATGAGCTTTACTTATGCACAGAGTTAGGCAAATTGACACTCTACGTCAGTTTGCGGTGTTATTATAGCCAGTTTATATAAGTTTCAATTAATTACATTTGTCATTTCACTATATGGACAATCCTTTTTTGCGCACAACGACGGCCTTCAAAAGTAAGTAGGGTCATGATTCTCGGCCTGTGTTTTCGTGCTTTTCTGTAGTGCTTTTTTCAGATGAAACCACCCGGTCTATTCAGTTAAAATCTTAGGTGAACTGTGGTGTTAGGTGACATAGTTCCCTTAGCATCAAGTGGAATGACAGCTGACTTCAAACTCGGGTGATTATACAGAATTTGTTGGATGAGAACAAATAAAACATGGAAGCAACTACCAAATATTTTATCCCGGTCACAGTTTTCTTTTGGAACGAAGTTCCTTATCGCGCGTTGCGAAAGGGAGCTAGACGGAAAAAAATAAGACCAAAAGTTGTAACGACACTTTTATTTAAGAGCAAAAGTTGTAACGACACTTTTTGCTACATTGCTGTAAGCCGTGCGGCGTGCGCGTGTTTCTCTGCAGACAGAGACACAGACAGAGTGCATATAGATTGATTGATTGATTGATTGATTGATTGATTATATATATATATTTATATATTACATTTTATACATACACACATATATATAACGGCGCGTGACATTATTAAATAATGAAAAATCAGTTAATTTCGAAAGTAGTCATTTATTTTGTTATTTTTAACGATTAATCGATTTGAATTCAACTAAATGGTAATTTTAATTAAGAGCGGGTAACACCGAATGGAGTTGCGTCTGTCATGGCGGGCGACGTCGTGTCAATTCAGTCAGTTGTTGACAG
The DNA here is from genome assembly GCA_949091785.1 of Polymixis lichenea. Lineage (NCBI taxonomy): Eukaryota > Metazoa > Arthropoda > Insecta > Lepidoptera > Noctuidae > Polymixis > Polymixis lichenea. The sequence continues at coordinate 7,414,782 of OX420953.1, read as the reverse complement.
CTGTTGCACGTGATGGTCACTCGCAAACCCATTGGCTCTAAATCGTTAATTATTGCTGCAATCTTTAATTGTTTAAGTCATTTAAGTGTCTGTAAAATTAAAATAGTGAACAGTTAACGCTACAGCGTATTTATTTCAACGTTTCCTGAAGTTTAACGCCCACTATGGATTCCCATGCTGACGAAGTCACGAATCAGCAATCAGATGCAACAGCCCGGCCTCCCGAAATCCCGTTATATATATATATATATATATATATATGTATGTGTATGTATATATGTACAATTTTTAAAAATTTTTCCTTCACTAATTAATCGAAAAGAACTTCGTTCCATCCGGGTGTCCCTTGACACCTCTCAAGTGTTTTTAATTTTAAAGATACTTTTTTCCTGTCTACAACATTGCAACATTCGCATTTTTTTTTTGGAAAATCTAGAGGGTCTTGTGGCTTAGTGGTCACAGCCGCACGTGTTAGATTGTTCATTTTGTTATTGTTATATTGTTCGGTGGATAATGTCATGTGTCACATTAACGAAGCCTTGAACAATTAATGTAGAAGTATCTAATTTGACTACATGATTACAAAAATAATGGTCTTAACTTATGAAAATAACTTTTCTATTGTTATTTAATAGAATAAGCAGATTCAAATGACTGGCACAATACTGTCAGTTCAAATTGATACTTTTAACTGTCTTAAATAACGAATCAGTTCTTATTAAATTCCTTAATTACCATAAAATGTTTAATAACGGTTTCACTATAAAACTTTTGTTTATCTGTATTAGAAGTTTTTAAGCCAAAATGTGTGACGATCTGTAACTTCTTCAAAATGGCGGGAAATGTTTAACGTAAATTGACATTGGTAGCATATAAAAAGGATTGTAATGATGCTATCGAGGCGATTGCTCTGTAGATGTCCAGTTGGTTGGTCCTAGTGCTGTTGTTGTGTGGAATATATCGACCAGATGTCATGTAAGTAATTTGATGTTATACCATAATTGTTGCTTATTATAGCAATGTTTGATAATGATAATTCATAGCAACGTAAGAAATGTGTTGATGAAATACTTCAATACTGTTTCCATGGAGTTTATTGTCCTTCTTCTCCATGAAGACCTAGTTTTGGAACGGACGACTAGCTTTCGCATTTAATACTGACAAGCCGAATTGAAATAAATGACTATTCTTGTCTTTTTGTGCTTTACTTCATGAAATCCCTTCCCTACAAACCATATTCATAAAAACCTTCATATACAATAAATAAACAGTAACCATTCTGATATTCAAAGCTTGATACTTGTTTTATAGTTTCTCAGAAAAGTCTGACGGAAAGGTTTTAAATTTTGAAGCGTTTACTTTTAGCGGGCTTAAAAAGTTGAAAGAGGAAATCATGTTAGACGGACAGACAGCTTAAATAATAACATTGTAAACCACTGAAGGAACGTATCCATAAAAGGCTGTTCCTCAGAAGGATTTCCCGCATGTCAAACAAATATAGGGTGTTCAGGTACCTAATCAAAAAAGTATTTCTCAAAACCATCCTAGACAGAATCAAATGCAATTTTCGTGATTTATGAGCACATATAAGTTTAAGTAAGATTATTGAACACTCTAATTGTAATGATTGTACCAATTTTAGTGATCCTAAAATAATTCCTATTTTAGCGTCCAAAAAATAACTGTGACCAACTTGGATTTAGCGTAGTTGGTCACAGTTCAAACCTCACCTAACCGGTAGGGGTATCCCATCTTAGAGACCAACCAACTGTGAGAATTTAAAAAGTTAAGAAGAGGCTCACTAACTTTAATAAGGGTAGATCATTAGAAGGGCATAAGTGTTTTTACAATCAGTTAAATATTTTACAAAAGTAAATATAGTGGATAAATAAAAATTGAACTGAATTATCGCATTGCGACATGGAGAGTGCGATTGTCGCAACCCAGTACTGGGCACACCACGATTGCGGCGGTAAATCCCCTTTTTGAGGAGTGGCTAGAGAGGCGGCACTGTGTCCTCACCTTCCGCCTGATGCAGGTCCTCACCGGACACGGTTGTTTCGGGAGGTTCCTGTTTTGGATAAGGCGGGAGGAAACGCATAGATGATCGTCCTGAGGACACGGTGGAGCATACGGTGGAGGTCTGCCTGGCTTGGGCGGAACACCGCCGTTTCCTCGTGGAGGCGATCGGCGGCGGCGATCTCTCGCGTTCGGCCCTGGTCCAGGCCATGGTACGGAGCAAGAGTGCATGGGTAGCCGTCACTTCCTTCAGCGAAGTAGTGATGCTCGCAAAGAGGGAAGCGGCGCACGTGAGGGAGAGGCAGTACATGCGCCCTCACGGCTATAGCCTTCGCAGGAGACGCCCTGGGTGCCGGCCACCGTAGGCGTCGGCTTGTAGACCGGCGAGTAATTGGTAGCTCGCTGTCCGGTAAGGATCAAGCCCGGGTCGACGGCGCGTTGTGTTCCACGCGCGCCTCAAAGAGATGTTAGCAACAACTGATGGGGCCCGCAAGGGCCGTTGCCCGCCAGGGGTGCGGATTGTTCGGAAGAGATACCGAGGCCCCTGGACCACAGGCAACTGAAGGAAAACGGGTGGGTCTTAATCAGTAAAAGTCTGACACGCAATCCTGCTCCACCCAGAGCGGGAGAAGTTATTTCATGATTTCCCACCCCAAATAAAAATTTATTGCGCTTATAATTTTTGATTCACCACCATTATTATCCACAAACCAATTCACCTTCTGCTGGGCATCTCTCTTTTATTGTGCCAATCTTCACGCTCCTGTGCCAGCCTCATCCAGGTTTTACGGGCGATAGCAACAATGTCGTCCACTGACGTCGCTTAGTTAGATTTTTTATCACCCATATGAGGAGGCAGGCACATCGACGCGCAAACTGTAACCAATAATCCAGCAAATGATTCTAGACCTCCTTGTAATTTTTCGAACATTACTAAAAATACATCTGCTGTTTCATAGATAAATGCCATACCTACGCGGTCAGAATATATGGAACAGCATATCTCCTGAAATAACCAACGAAAACTTGGCGTGGGTTAAAGTTTGCGCGTCGTTGTACCTACGCCTTGTATAAGTAAACTTTTTTTACTCTATTATTTTGTGAACACGAAGATGATTGTCCTGTCAAAACACAAAAACAAAAGTAAAATATTCCCACCTAAATTTAGCCAACCACTTCTTTATTTCATAATAATATTCCACGTATCCAGACTAGGTTTTTATTTAATTAATAAACGGTAGCTCGTTTTCACGAAATATTTTGATATAATAACATCGGTGAGTAAAATGGTCTGTTAGTGATTCACAGAAACCATTATAAATATAATACTCGTTGCTTACACGTAACCGTTTTTTCCCAGCAGAAAATAATTTGAAACAAAAATATGTTTGTATACTTTGTTATTTTCTGAGTTTAATTTTGTTATGTTTTTTGCTATTTATAGGTCAGCTGTTGGTAGCAATACATAATCAGCATATAATTTTCCAGCTGCTGACATACAGGGCTCTTCATGGTGGGAAGGAGTGGGCCGTTATCCACCACGCGGGTCCAGTGTGGGTTGGTAGATGTCACATATTTTCAAAGTTTTGGTTCAAGGTCACGTCGGCCTTTTCACGATGTTTTGCTTCACCGTTTTGATAGTAATAGGCTCGCTCTATTATATGGGTCTCAAACAAAACTGGCGAAATATCGGTGTACTAGAAGCAGGCAGGGGTGCTGCCTAACCCTCCAGTATATACAGGCGTGATGGTCCATAATGTTACAAGAGCTCTTTGGTACCTATGCTCTTGTAGGTATACCAAAGATAATTTATTTCTGATAGATTTAGATTAATCATTAATATTCCATTTAGATAATGGACTAATTCAGATTTGCATGTATGATTCCCGTAGGCAATATACGTGCTTAGATCAATAAATTAAGTAACTGAATATTACTGGAGGATAACTTTAGTGAAGGGTCTAAAACTTAGCTAGCAAAATAATAGATACCTCTGACTTCCTATACGTCGATAAAGGTAATTTTTATTTAACACGCGCTGTGCCCCGCAGTTTTTAAGTTTAATGTAAAATAGAATTGCCATATCTTTGATGTAATCTCACCAAAAATGAATATGAACGAACAATGAACGAAAATCGTGTATCATACACGATTTCCGTTCGTTCTTCTTTAACACTAAGTTACAAAACGTTTCTTTATTTCGTCAGATAAAGAGTAATTTGTTTGAATTCTTTTATTTTGTGTTTATTTTTATATGAGTTTATGAATGTACCTTTTGTCTGCTGTTATAGTATCGAATTTTTACTTACCGCAACTATGAACAATTTAAACAGAGTTCAGTGGTACAGACGCCAGCATATCAAGCTACTCCAAACTGTCAAATTTTCCCAATTGAACATGAACCTTATGCTTAAGTTATAAAGTTGAAACTCTATCAAAGAAATTTGACAGAACTACACATAGCTTATAAGATAATTTAGATACTAACACAATGTGGGCCTATGTAGTTTGTAAATAAAAGATTTTTATTTTTAGTTTATTATTTTGTTTTAGCTCTCCCACATCTGTGGGAAAAATATTAAAAAGTGTAGGTAATCTTGGTTTACCTCTATTTCTTAATGACGCAAGATGTATTAATTGATTAACCTTGAGTTAGCTGTTAACTCCGACTTTACAGTAACCCATGAACGCGCAAGTGGGCCTTAGATAATCACTCGAAACCTTATCACAACTGTTCTCTTACACTAAAAAACAAAATTAAACACAACTACCCCAGTCTCCCAAACCGTCGCTTATTTAAATTTAAATCTTGTTTACTACCTAAACTGCTTGAACTGCTCCAGTTTGGCACAAAATAGATAGGTACAGAAGGCTGGGTCCATATAACGAACTAAAACGCAAGCACACTTAAGTACACACAGTCAGGGGTGCTAACACATGTTCAGGTCGCCACATTCGATTCAGCCGTATTTGTAGAAAAAAGGTGGCTCGAAGTAATTAATACACGCATTCGGCTTTCATTCGACTCATACCCATCACTAAACATCGTTCGGCTTCTACGCTTGATTATGTTCGGGTAGGCTCGGCACAAGCCCAGTGGCTTTTTCCGAACATCGATCGATCGTTATATTCGATATTGCCGCCCAGGTGTGCTGACTCAACCATTTGTGTAGCATTTTTAAGCGATGCTGCACAAATATTTGAGTCTACCAACGTTTGCGCGGATTTTCAACTCTGGGTAGCGAACCGAGTATTAAGAATCTAACAGAATGCATCCCATCCCGTCTAAAAACCACACCGTTGGATTTTCAACTCTCGGCGCTAACCAGTGAGTTGAAGATTCAATGTGCAATATTATTATGTCCGTGCGATCGTGAACAAAGTGCACTGGCATCTAGTTTCAGAGGCCTTAGTACGAGTTACATTTAACCATCTCGATCAAACGCATCGAGTGCGTTTGGCGCTCCGATTGGCCCTAGATTAGTGACGGACCAATCGGAGTGCCGAACACGCTCGATGCGTTAGATCAAGATGGTTAAATGAAACTCACACTAGGGCCACAGATCACCATACGTAGGTACGCATCTATGTGTGCATGCGCTGGTTTTCACTCGATGTATGGAGACAACCTTCTGTACCTATCTATTTAGTGAGTCGCGAAACGAGTGAAGTTTTTAGTGAACTAATTAATTCTGAAGCACGGTGTTATCTTCGAGGTTGCTTGCAAGGAAGGACGGCGTTATGTGAGAAGTAGCAAGTCATTATGTTAAATATTTGGTCTGTCGGAGTGGGAGAGATTAAATTAAGTAGTTAGCTGGTTTTTGGGCGAACTTGAAGTGGGTAGAGCTGAAAGTTTCGGTGTCGTCTTTTGAGAATTGGCTAGCGTCTTTTACTCTCAATGGTTTTGTTGTTTCTTTCAATGTTATAATTAACCTATAACAGGTCCATCGCTGTGACGCAGGTCTTCTCTTTATGAGAGAGAACGGGCCATGATCCCACATGGTGGATGACGCCCACCCGTATTTTTATTTAAATTGCTGAATGGGCCTGCTCTTGACGTCGATCCCGCCTGATGGGAGCGATGGATGATGTCTATAATGGAACGAACGTGCTCAGAAGATTCATGTTTACTTTTGATCTGAGAAATTAATGTGGAAGGAAACATAGACGCTGACAGAGAGTTCCACTTTTTTTTTGGCTGTGCTAATATTAAATTGCGAGTAAAGTGTTAATTTTAAGCAAATTAACAGGAATGTCACGAATCAGCAACGATAAAATCCCACACTTTCACAAAACATATAAAAGCAACCGTTTAAATTCAACAATATGGCCAAAATCGCGTCAACAACCTTCTTTGAGACCAACAAAGCATTAAACCAATTTGAAATCTAATTCGTTACATACAAAATATACCTCAAAGGATTTCAATCTTGTAGGATTAATAAGAATACGGGAAAATTTCACCAATGTACTAATCGCGATCAGCAAGTCTAAACCGCGTTCAAGAGCTGTCTGTTTCATCAATGTTGTGGATTATTATAGTGAAAGCGCAAGGGTAACCTTCTAAATCCAAATTTTCTTACGTTTATTGCAATCTGCAGGTCTGTGTTGTGTTATGTTGAATAAAATTGTAATTTTATATTTACGGTTAAAACAACAGCCCACACTATAGTTTTCATAGTTAATTAGCATTTGGTAATCCTTTAACCAATGTTCAGTAAAACAAACAATGTCAAGCTTTGTTTTTTCTAAAACCATTTCTATTTCTAATAATTTGGAAGAAATACCTTGAATATTTTGATCAAATTATTTCAAGGCCTTCTGCTGATCTAGAGATTTCTAAAAGATTATCCGGAGTTAACCCCAAGACTTCACTGTCATCACCAGCAGGCCTAGCACGAGCACCGATTTGTGGACGGAAAAATAGACATAACTATTATCCAAATGATACACCTACAATAGGAGAAGATAGCTATGTTATTTTATTAATTTTCACAGTTATACGTTCTAAACGAATCATGACTTTGTAGATAACCGTTTATACTTTGTGGCCGTCGAGTAGAAAGTTTGTTGTCAGTGTGATTTTGACAGTTTGGGAAGAAATATTCTTCTGAAATAGTCTCCATATAAAAGGACCTAGACAAAGATCGTTAGAAACGAAAGACAAAATGACAAATATCAATACAACCCTTTAAGTTCATTTAATTCAATTGACTGTTTTTTTCATGAAAAATAGTCATTCAATGGAATTAAATGAACTAACCCTTAATTCATTTAATTCCATTGAATGACTTTTTGAATTGTAGGTATTGATCATTTGAATTATTATAATTCAGTAAATGCATACGCGAATTATGTTTTAATCAGCATCAAACCTGACGTTAACCTGCAAATTGCAAAGGTTGTAAAAAAAAAATCGAGATTACTGTGCTAATCGAGTTCAGTTTCTTTGGTGAAATTCGTCCTAACAGTATTATCATTTACGATTCTTAATTGGTATATCTCTTTGATCACTGACTCAATGTAGACAGTTAATGATCGAATGAAAATCGGATTACAACTCGATAACTCAAAATCTAATTGGATTGGGTAAACTTTTTGAAAGGAGATTGGATTGAATTTGGTAAAATACTGTTTTTTTTTGGTGGGAAATCATCAAATAATTTCTCCCGCTCTGGGTGGAGCAGGAGAGCGTGTCAGACTTATACTGACTAAAATCCACCCGTTATGCCTCCGTTGCCTGTGTGCCAGGGGCCGCGGTATCTCTTCCGAACAACCCGCACCAAAATCTGGTATTCAGCTGCATCTGGTTAGACTGGAAGTTGACCCCAACGTAATTGGGAATTGGCCAGGCAGATGATTATAATTGGTTTGAATTTGAAGTCAGTGTGTCATAATAGTTGTTTTTTTTTAAGTATTTATAAAGTAATAGTAGAAGTTGATACAGTACTTGTCTTCTTTCTAAAACTAGAATTATCTAACGTAACGTTGAATTTTTGACAAATCTATAACTGGACTCTTTTTTTTTCATTTACAAAGCGAACCATGCTTTGTTTTAGTCAGTAAGAGTCTGGTAGATAGATATAATTATTTATTGTATTAATTGCTAGCTTTGTTATTGGTCGCAAGCGATATTACTGATCATGAGCTCCAAGGTTCGGTGCCCATGTCGGGCAAACTGTTATTTGGGTTGTTCTATCATAAATTTGTCATTAGTCAACACGGTGTCTGAATATAAGGCCAGTCGATGACAATTATAGATTCGCCGCTTATTAGATAAAAATTAAACATTGCTATCAAAATATAAGTGCACCTCTGTCGAAACGATGGGAAACTACAGGTATGATCCTATGTATTTGAATGGTGGTGTATTCTAAATCAAGGTGACAGACACCCATGAGAATTTCCCAAGGTAAATTAATTTACGATAACTTCGTGGCGCCCTCTTGAATGCTAGTTGATACAAGTAACAAAGTAAACCTTCGAACACTGATTAACGCGTGCTTTATCGCTCAACTCTAGAAGGTAATTAATAGCGAGCCACGTATGTGTTGGAAACTTCACACTTTCTACGTATTCTTCTTAGTAAGTGCTAAAGCAAGTGGTCTGTTCTGAAAACATTTTTCCGTGAAAAATTAGGAGATATTTTATTTTATTGAAATGAGCTGTCATTCCCCCTGATACTAGAAATTGACACGATTGACAGCTAACTTCAAAGTCACTTCAGAGAAATTTTCACGGTGAGATATTTAGAATACTTTTTAATGACGCACACGTACTTTTCCAATTCACTTTAGACATTGGCAAAATAGTCGACAACGGCTTTGCTTGCCATAATAAAAAATACAAAATAATAATTTATAGAATACATTGGGGGATATCAAACGCTTCACTGTTTGGTCATTTTATTTTTGTCTTACCGTAAAACACTTGGAAACCATCCAAATGCTTTTGTTTGTGCTTATTATTTTTGCAATTCATGATCGTTGTTTAGTGCACGTTCCGTGTGGTGCCGGACGTGAATGAATAGCACCATCCCATTTCTTCCCGTGGGTGTCGTAGAAGGCGACTAAGGGAATGGGCAGCAGCGTTCTCTATGCATTTTACCACCAAACTGCGATCACCAACCCGCCTACCAAGCATGGCGATTATGGCAAAACCCCCCTTTTGGGGGAGGCCTATGTCCAGCAGAGGACGTCTTTCGGCTGAAATGATGATGATGATTTAACGCCACAGCAGTGGCGAAAGCACCATATAATACGATTCCTACCGGCTTCCCTTCGGGGATTCGCATCGGCAACTCTATCGCTATTAAAAATGGCACGTCAATAGTGGCTATTGTCAAAAAATATAGTAAGGTTAGGTTAGGTTACGCACTACGGGTATATAATTCATCGTCACATTCAAACCACATTTTTTTTTATTTTTAGCTTTGTATAACAACAAAAAAAAAACTAAACTATCCCGGTGCCAAAACGTCGTAATCGGGAACTAAAAAATCATAAAATAGCAATCCCGTAATGATGTCACTTTAGGTCACGTACTGCTTGGTATGGACGAGAGCAAGCCGCTGTACAACGGATCATGACAGAGACAGATATAGAAAAATGCGTCAGCGAGAATAAGATGGACGAATACTGCACATTTCATTTGTTTTTTAGTTGTACAATTTTTATTGTATTTAATTCTTTACATTCCTATATTAAATTTAGAATGATAGTAAGTATTCCTTGTTGATAAGTCATGGTTAAAGCCGACTTCGCTTCGGCTTCTTTCTTAGAAATATTTACACCTCGAAAAATTTAATCAAAACAGCACATTTGACAGCTAATTGTGACGTTCCCGTGCCGTTAACTTTAAAAATGCACCAGCATTCGCGGTTTATTAGTTTCGTTTAGTCGATTCGCACCAATTTACCCGTTTGAATGGGATGATTCGTCACTTTTTAAATAAAAAATTATATTCGATATTTGTGAGCGAATCGACAATTCCAGAAATACATATTAAGCAAAAGGCAAGTTTTATCATCATCATCAGCTTAACCTTTTCCCGACTATGTTGGGGTCGGCTTCCAGTCTAACTGGATGCAGCTGAATACCAGTATTTTACATGGAGCGACTGCCTATCTGACCTCCACAACCCAGTAACTGGGGTACACGATACCTCTTGGTAAGACTGGTTGTCAGACTTTCGGGCTTCTGATGACCCGTAACGACTGTCAAAGAGCTACAAATGACAGCCGAGACCAACAGCTTAACGTGCTTTCCGTGGCACGGCGGGGTCTTGGTATGTAAAGATGGTCAAATATCCACGGACCAACCGCGGCAAGTGTAGCTTAACCTGATCGATCGACCCGTGTAGCTATTGTTACTTAGTCAGTAGCCCCCACAACCTACAAGCAATTGGCACGTTTTGTATACACATTATACTGCCGAGTGGATTATTATGAACAACTTACAAAGCAGTACTTATCAAATTATTCCAAAAATAAAAACATGACTACATTTTCAACCAACGCTTCTCATCATGATTTAATCAATCACGCTTAAGACCTTAATCTCAGGGGTCTGAAGTTTTAAAAAAGATCCGCAGAATGACCTTGCTGAGATAATTCACTTGAAACTTGCTCATTTCCTAATCTTGTAAAGGAACTGGGAGTTCGGTGGCTGAGACTTCGGTCTGAGATGTAGAATGATATGAAGAAGGCATTACAAAAGACAAAAAAAAAAAACTAACTTAGGAGGAGAATGGACTCTTTCCAAACAAAGAAGGTATGAGTTTTGATTGTACTAGGACACGGGGAAATAGTTAAATCAATTCAAACATCCTCCGAGTTAAATTTTTGTTTAAAATGTTTTTTTTTAATTATTATTTTGTTGTTGTGGCTAATATTACCTACCTGTTTATTTATTTTACGTCGATGGTCCTAGGTTATCATTTGTAAACATAATCCAGCATTGCATATGTAAGCTATCACGTCATTTATACCAGGAGGCTTTTATTTTGGTAGATGCTTTGTTTGCTTTTTGTGCTTGAGTCAAGTTTTTATTTTATTTGTCGATGTATTGGCATGGCTAGCTGACATATGACAAATTATTTAATTTCCTTGTCTCGTAATGTTGATTACTTTGCCTAACTATGTATAGAATCAAGTCTATCTAACTAAACAGACATATGTGCTGCTGGGGAGTTTGTTGCGTCACTTCTTCTTCCCAGCTAAAGCACTAGAAAATGGTGAAAGGCGGGCGTTTTGGAGGACTGTCTTATGTAATTTTGACATTCGAAAAGTGCTGATTCTCAGCCTAATTGACTTTTGATTTTGATTTTGATGTTGTCCCACAGCTAGGTAGCAAAGGTCTAACCCATATTTAATTTCAAACAATTTTCTTTACGCTGTGTTCTCTCCGTCCAATCGGTCAGAAACGAGTTCAAATTATCACGCTGCTTAAGCCTACCTCGGTGACGACGCCCATCATCAAGACCCACTGTGTGACGATCGTGGCCCTTCTAACTTCTGAATGCATCCTATAGGTGAGTCCCGCTTAGTTCCACTTCAGCCTCGCATACTTATCGCCAACATTGGCGATACCGGTCTCGGAACCTATTGTGGTGTTGCATTCTTTGTCAGTAAGTTTGATTTTTAAGATGCTACGCACCATTGCTCTTTGGCAAACCTTGAGTTTGGACTTCTGAGCCTCGCTAAACGACCAAGTTTAAGCGCCATAGATTGGGGAATACAGAATACACATATCGACGAGCTTGCGCATTAGTGAGATACGACGGTCGCGCTTCATTAGCGCCTTCATGGACCAGTTCCCCCAGTTATTTTCGACTCCACGGTCGAACTCTTTGTTCTGTCTGTTGTGGACGAAAACTAGCTAGCCCAGGTAGAGATATTTGTTGACATAGTGTATTTCCTGACTATCGTGTAAGACACATTTTTATCCGTCTTAATTCTACTTTTTGTTGTGATACAAAAATTTCTGGTCCCAGGTCGAGCAAAGTGTTTTCCCGTCAGGAATTTCTTAATAGCAGGCCGGAATTTCGAATTTTTCCCAGTCTGTTGCTATGGGTTTTTCCACATGGGACTTTGACATAACTGGCAAAATGTATTATATCTACCAAAGGTACTATGGAAGAGATCCATATCTATACAGTTTGAAAACAAAATCCCGCGAACACGATGACCACATCTATTAACCGCCCCCTACCGCCTAGCGGGCGAGCTTGCAAGCAAAAACAGCCCTTAAGGTGTATAGATATGGATGTCCATGATAGTACCTCTAGCTAACTCTTCGGGAAACAGGCATGATGTTAAGTTATACAGACAGGACTGTCCAACAATCGTTAGGTACCCTCCTTTTCCGTTCATTGTTCGGTAAACCCACAAAATTGATAATTTTCTAACCCAAATCGATTATCACACCATCCAATACCTCCCTTCATGACTCGCTAGTTGAGTGTATTACAGTCTGACCGCAAACAATCTGTGTAGGTACAAGTAACAAAGTTAAACAAGAAACTCAACTTGAACGAAACTCACTAAACCACTATGTCGAGGCTCGCCCCTTGGGAGATAGCGATACTGTGTTTTTTGTACTGATCAGAATATAAAAATATGCGGTTGGACTTGGGAACGTTCTCTTTTTTTTCGTCTGGGAAAAAAAATGTTTCGCGCTCCTGAAAAATATGGCGTCTCTGCTTAAAAATGGAACAGAATTTTATTACTAACTTTTTTTCTATTGTGGGAAATATAAATAAAGATATCTTTTTTTAACTTTATTTAATGCTACGGCTACATTATCGCGTAATTGCGAACTACAAGTAGCGCTCTGCCTGTTGTACATCGAGACGTCGAGCTATGTGCGAAAGAGAGCGCGCGATATGACGTTCGCGATAACGCGACAATGTGGCCGTAGCAATAAAAGGAGCATTCTTTAATTTGAATACGTCACAAATAGCTGTCAATAATTTTGCTGTTGTAAAATTCGCTGTGTTGTACTAAAATATGAATTACCCCTCGACTTTGTTCTCGTAAAATGTTGGCTCCCATCATTTGTTCGGCTTCTAAGGGTTGTCGCGTAAGGATAAATATAAAAATGTAAACCTTGCCAAAGAATTGGGCTATCAAATGCAAAAAGATTTTTTCAAATCTGACTGGTGGTTCCAGAGATCACTTCCCACAAACAACTACTCACAAACTTACAAAATAGTAATGTAGATGAATTTAATCACAAATTGAAGTGGGCGAAAATCACGTTTAAAGATTCCGTTACATAGTTACATACCAAGCTAATAAAAGCGTGTTAATATGGTATGGTTTTTCAATGGCTTAAAGCGCTCAAACAATCAAAATCTGTGGTTTGTTATTATAAAGCCAGCGGATCAGGATCCTGCACTCCAAACATGCTATCTTGTATATCGACTAACAATTCGGATATATCTATCCAACAAAAAAAATCCAACTATGCCAATGGACAATGAATTGTTCGGGCAAAACCGTTGCTGTGTGAAGAATAGCGTTACAACAGTGACGGTCGCTTGTTATCACGCTTTTATTAGCTTCACCGGTATGTTTGTAAGCATTATACCGGAACATAGTTATACGAAAGCGATTCATTACTATCTTACAATCGCAATCTAGTGATATATTTTTCTGACTAAACTAATCTGGTTAAATAGTAATAAACCAGATCGACAGGACACTTCGCCGACAGGGCTCGTCAGGTAGGTAATAGGTTTTTTTTTCTGGGTGGAAAATCATCAAATGACTTCTCCCGCTCTGGGTGGAGCAGGAGGGCGTGTCAGACTTTTACTGACTAAAACCCACCCGTGTTCCCTCAGTTGCCTGTGTGCCAGGGGCCGCGGTATCTCTTTCGAACAACCCGCACCCCTGGCAGGCATCGGCCCTTGCGGGCCCCATTAGATGTTGCTGACATCTCTTTGAGGCGCGCGTGGAACACAACGCACCGTCGACCCGGGCTTGGTCCTTACCGGACAGCGAGCTACCCATTACTTGCCATCCGCAAACCCATGCCTACGGTGATCGGGAATCAGCCTGGGATTCCCGACGCCCAGGGCATCTCCTGCGTAGGCCACGGCCGTGAGGGCGCATGTACTGCATCTCCCTTACGTGCGCCACCTCCCTCTTTGCGAGCGTCACTGCTTCGCTAAAGGAGGCGACTGCTAGCCATGCACTCTCGCTCCGTACCATGGCCTGGACCAGGGCCGAACGCGACAGATCGCCGCCGCCGATCGCCTCTACGAGGACATGGCGGTGCTCCGCCCAAGCCGGGCAGACCTCCACCGTATGCTCCACCGTGTCCTCAGGGCGATCTTCGCAATGGAAATACCCGGGCGTTTCCTCTCGCCTTATGCGAAACAGGAACCTCCCGAACAGCCGTGTCCGGTGAGGACCTGTATCAGGCGGAAGGTGAGGACGCCATGCCACCTCTCAAGCCGCTCCTCAAAGAGGGGACTTACCGCCGCAATCGTGGCGTGCCCAAGGTAGGTAATAGGTTAGGTTAGAATTGTGAGCAACCGCGCGCGAGCCGAGCGAGCGCTACTTCCATGTTAGTGGCAGTTACTTTGCTATTTAGTAGTAGCGTAAGGATGAGCCTTGTCGGCGAAGAGTCCCGTCGAAGTAAAGATTTTTCGGTGTTTAGTCTGTCGGCGTAGTGTCTGTCGGCGTTTAGTCGTACACTCCGGGGTTCACAAATAGAACGAACTACACTCCTTCAATTATTTCACTAAATTTAGTCTAGTAATATAATTATATCACTAAACTTGAACCATATTTCAATTATATTCCTAGTAAGATAGTAATGAATCGCTTTCGTATAACTACGTTCCGGTATATAATTAAATCCCTAGGGATATAACCATATCACGGCTTTATCTATCATACTGCGACATATAATATGTCAAAGTCAAAGTCAAAGCATTTATTTCAAATAGGCACTTAAAAGGCACTTTTGAACGTCAACATTTACATTAAAATAGAATTGATTCTAGTCGCCCCTTCCAAAATGTAGTTTCGTATGGAGAAGAATGGGCAAGAAACTCCACCGTTACTCTTTTAAAAATGATTTAACTACAATATTTAACATACATTCATTTTATAATTATGTGTGAAAACGATGCATCCAGAACAAAATTACTGTACCCAAATTGGTAAAAAGAATGAAATTGAAGCAATTACAAATAAATTAATTTTATGATAGATACATGGTGCCCACACATTTACAAACATTGTAAAAGTAAATATACAATTTCCTAGAATATTAATAAGTATGTAATCTGTCAGTGTGTGAGTTAAAGTAATCACTGAGTGTAATCAATGTCATAGATATAATTAATTACATAGTTCAATTAGCAACCAGTTTGATTTTGTCTAGACTCTAGATTGTCCTATGGAGCAGGACCAGCATGTTTCCAAGCATTCTTATCTTGGATATAATCCTCTAATTTGTAATATGCTTTTTTACAAAGTGTACTTTTCATATGAGTTTTAAATTTCCTTTCATTTAATTGCAATATATCACAAGGTATTTTGTTATAACATTTAACACAGTACCCCATAAAAGATGTATGTACTTTAGCTAATCTGGAAAATGGTTGATCTAATTTGTCTTTGTTTCTAGTATTAAAATTATGTCTATCACTTATTTTATTAAAAAGATGTAGATTTTTTCTAACATACATGATATTTTCATAAATAAATTGGCAAGGTACCGTCATAATATTAATCCTTTTAAATAGGTCCCTGAGAGATTCGCGGCGACGTAGATTATAAATGGCTCTGACAGCTCTCTTTTGCAAAATAAAGATGGATTCAATGTCAGCAGCCCGACCCCACAGTAAAATGCCATACGACATAATGCTGTGGAAGTAGCTAAAATAGACCAAACGCGCGGTTTCTACATCTGTTAACTGTCTGATCTTCCTAACAGCATAAGCGGCGGAGCTTAGCCGCCCCGCAAGAGATGTTATATGAGGTATGTCGCATCATGGTTGGCCGAGATGCGAACTATCGGGTCTTCTTCATGATCAGACATAGTTTTACGTAAATGTGGGCACTGCGTGGGTACTCGAACGAAAGATAATTTAAATCAAAACAACTTTATGTAAACTAACGATATTGCAACAAGAAACAAACACGTGCGTTGGTACTGAGCGTCTGCCAAGACTGTAGGAGCTCGACAGTTGACTGTAGACCACAGAGTACATTAGAATTGCTGTAGACTATCGCTGCACTCGGTCTCTCCGCCAGTCACCCTCCACCGACGATCGAGTCCAAGCGATAGGGCTCGCTTGCATTACCGATTACATGATCATTCGAAGGAGGTTTAAGAAGGTTTACGTACGCACGGCTACACATCAAGCTATAAATTTCCAGTTTACGCTGATCTCGCACTGTACGGAACTCCTATACAATGCGAGATCAGCTTATACTGGAAATGCACAGCTTATTGTGTACTACTTTCCGTGCGTACTACTTTCTTTCGTCTTTTAAAAAAGTGTAATCTTTGCGTTTAGTCCACTATCGGCCTCTCAACCCCTAAAACAGATTTGTGATGTAAATGTTAATTTTCAATTAGTAGATACCAGGTAAAAGGTAGATCTTATCTGACTTTCCTATACGTAGAACTGGGGAGCAATTCTCGTAATTTTAAGAACGTTCACAGTCTGATCTCAGTATCAATCTGTCAAAAATACCTCGATTTTTCATACATTTTGACATATTTCGCAAGTTACTGAGATGAGACTTCGAATAGATTTTGAACGTAATTACGAATTACGAGAATTGGCATTCTGAAAATTCCACTAATCTAATTGTGTATTTCCCAACCGATATCATGATTCTAAAATAAAATTCAAATTCCAGTCTCTTGAAATAACCGAATTCGACTAAAATTCGAACAGCTTGACTTCCAGGCTCATCTCTAAAATCCAAAGCGAGAAAAAACAAAACAAAATCGGGGCTATTCGAAACTCAAACACCATGGAGAGAGTCTATTATCGGCTGCCAAAAGCCGTCCGTTGCATATAGATAACCAAGTCGAAATGGAAATATGCGACTGTGCGACAGCTGTGTCTATGCAAATGCACTGGACAATTTAAATTTGGAATTCCGTGTAACCGCCACTTGCTTCTGGAATGGATTTTAATGATTTTAATATTTGAATTTCGAAATTTTGCTGGCTGGTTTAGTGTATTAGCTCGAGTGGTTCGAATTTATGATTTTTAAGTCAAACATATTATAAGTGGGCCAGAATATGTTTCTTGGGTTTTTGTACGTAAAATTACAAGGATATGTTTTGATATTGGTGTAGTATGTAGTCATCATCATCATCATCAGATCTAAGTATCAATAAATTTAAATCATTCATTAAACGTAAGTTGTGCCTGAAAGCCTTTTATACTGTTAAAGATTATATTGAGGACACAAAAGCTTGGGATTGACTTGCTCCAATTTCTACATACTAAATGTTGTTTTTTTTTATGCAAACTTATACTCTGACATTTGATAATTATTATATACACTTTGACATGAATATTTACTTTAGAAGTATAATATTATTTTTGTTTTAATTATTGTGAATGTCAGGACTATGTGGGTCATATTTTGTTTGTTTTTGTGTTTTTTGTTTTGTGTTTCATCTCTTTCTCAGCTAGTTTTAATATTAATCTGGCAGTTTGAGTATTTTATGCGGCCTACCCAAATGTCCTATCTTTGGTATTGTTCGTCAAATCGTTGAGCTCCTCAAGTTCTGAGTTGAGCTGTATGATTACTGACAAATGCGTGCACAGAATAGACAGGTCCACTCAATTTGTGTGGTTCTTTCTTCAAAAGACCATTTCAGACACCGATCCACATGGTCTTCACATGATCTGACCAAGATTATGTCTGGACTTTAAAAGAGACTGTGACCTCTGAGTTTGTTTTGGCCTTTCTTCTCAGAGTAGTCAGATAGGAAACGCCAACCTCATCTAGTTTAAAAAATATGATTGACGTGTAAAAGTGTTTGTACAAACCTACTTACAGAAATAAAATCATTTATCATTTATCATTTCAGCCGAAAGACGTCCACTGCTGGACATAGGCCTCCCCCAAGCTCCGCCACTTCGACCGGTTCTGTGCTTCCCGCATCCAGCGGAATCCTGCGGCCCTCGAAAGGTCATCGTTCCACCTTGTAAGGGCCTTGTGGCTTGTGGGAGACGTATAGTTGGAAATATGTAGTAAATTTAATCAAATATTCCCAAGTTTTTCAAATTTAACGCTTTCATGAAACGCAATCATCCAAATACCAGCACAATAATTACTGTTCGCACAATCTTTATTATATTAGATATAATGTTTGTTTTTAAACATAGCATGCTTCTCGTAATCTCTTCCTTTCCTCTTTTGCAGCATCTTCTTCTTGCTTTTTTAATTGCTTTGCTCTTATCTTTTGAACATATTGGTAGGATGTCAACGCAAATGGAAATCCATCTGTTTGGTGTTTTCCTTGTTGTTTGAGTAAATCAGGCAACTTTTGTTTCAGATATTCTGAGAAAGGTACATTTGATATGACAGTAATGCTTTTATTTGGATCTATCTGTTTCGAAGTGCTAGGTTGTGATTCTTTTACAGTGTTTGGTATTGGCATCTCCATCTGTTTTGAAGTGCTAGGTTGTGGACTGCTAGTGTCGTAAAACTGTCTGGTTCGTGAATCTCTGTTTGGATTGGTGTCGAAGATAAAGGTATTGGAGTATTGAAATTTGCTAAATTTATTAGTATTTTCTGGTGACTGCACTCATTATTTTCTTTCACGTCTTTGTCCTGTTTCTCATACTTATAATCTTCGTTGTTTACTGTTAATTCACCAGTGTATTCATTTAGAATCATTCTGCATTTTTCACTTTGTTTCTTCAAATCTATTACATAACTACTTTCGGTTAGCAAGTCAATTTCATCCATGTGTAGATTTTTCCAGTCCTGTGTATTAATTAAGTCATTACTAGTGTGTACTTCAGAAACACCTTTACATTTTTGCCAAAGTTTATAAATAGCTGTAAAGTTGTCATCAATTTCTAGTAGCTTTAATGGCGTCACTGTCTGACATTTATGAATTATTGATTCACCTACAATACCACAAAAATCAGAGTAAGTACACATGCAGTATCTGTTGCGTTCATAACTGCTGCAAGTGTATCATTTTGAGGTTGATTTTTTGGTATGCACTTGCTGTAATCTACATTGTTGGCGTCAAATAGAAACAGGCCAGATACCCTAAATCCATTTATTAAAGTTTCTTTTTTTGCGCATGAATCTACAACTTTTTTAATAAAGGAGTAAAAGATTCTTTAGTGAAGGTTTTTTGGTAATTACATGCAGCGTACCAATCCCGCAACATCTTTTTCCATCCAACTTTGATCGGACGAAAAGCTGCAACATCTGCTGGTTGTAAGATGCGCGTTGAATTCGGGTAGAGTGTAATTAAATGAATTTGTAAGGTTCGAGAGCATTCAGATACTTCTAATGATATATGCGTTTTGTGGCCATCGACAAATAAAATTACTGGAAAAGTAATTTTGTTTCCTTTTAGTTCTTGGTGGAAGCAGTTAGCTATATAGTCATAAAAGACCGCAGCCGTCATCCAGCCCGAGTCGCTGCGGCCAAATCCCCATCCAGATGGCACACTCGACGTGACTCGGTCGGGAATTCTTTTGTAAGGATAGATGATCATAGGATTGCACACATGACCGGCAGCAGAAAATGTAAATAGCACAGTTATGTCTTCCTTAGCTGATGCTTTTTCAATATCGTAAACATTTCTGTATCCTTTTTCTGCTAAAACTTTGCCAGTTTTTGAACAAATATTAAAGCCAGTTTCATCAGTATTAAACATTTGTGCAGGGTCTTCAATGACAGAAGTAAAACCTTAATTGTCAATGTATTGTTTTATTTCTTGAAACCACTTCCTAATGACTGATTCCGAAACACAGGCACTTGCGTTACTAACTCCCTCTGATGTCCGAATCGAGATGATGGGATGACGTTTCAAGAATGCTTTGAACCATACATATCCAGGTTTATCATTCCAGAATGGATTAGGTCTTGGATTTTTCTTCAAAAAGTCTTGGACACAAACCTGTATATCCTCTTTTTTTCTGGGAAATCCTCGTATTAGTCGATTTAAATATATTATTCCATAAGACTTCCTACACACATTCATCTATACAACCAGACCTACTTGAGAATTATACTTTTACAGTTTGCCTGTTGGATTGTTACATTGGCTGGTTGGATTCTACAGGAGTTACCGCAAAAAACCCGAGTTTAAAATACACAATTTTTATATTAAAGTAAGCTAACATTTGAGAGACCAGAGAGCAGTGGTGGCCCAGTGGTAATGACTGCGACTTACGAATTGTAGGTCGTGTGTTCGAACCCAGAAAAGCGCATTACTTTGTGTAAGTAATTTCACCACCACTGCTCTCAAAACGGTGAAGGAAAACATCGTGAGGAAACCGGCATGAACCAAAAATTCGAAGACATGTGACATCTACCAACCCGCACTGGGCCCATGTGGTGGATTACGGCCCACTCCCACTCACAGATAGGGAGCCCTTGTCCCAGCAGTGGGAACGTTATAGGCTGAGTAAGTATGTAAGCTAACATTCATAGACACATAAAATCAAAAGTGAAAAAACAAGAATATCTCTTTAAAAAATGTGCCTATGAAAAATAAAAATAAAAGGTTTTGACAATATATTTTTACATCTGTCTCTAACGTATTGTCTAATATCTCTAGAGTGCTCTTGAACGTAAATATTTAACGTATTCTATATAAAGCTTATGTAATAATATTTTCGCTTATACACATTGACTAACGCTCTAGATTACAAGAAAAATATTATGTGCGCGGGAGAAACGTGAATGAACTTTGAAAATTATAATTATTATACCAAACCTTGCTCGATGGGGTTTCCGTGGGCAAAAATGACAAACTTCTATATAAACTTTCATACCCTATTTAACCCCTATAAAGAATTTTCTAAAATCCTACTTCAGTACTCACCTTCGTTTATAAGTGTTATATCTTATTTTGTTATTTATTTGTGGTATTAATAAATTTATACCACTACAAGATTGTATATATTCCTTATTTTAGGAAAAAACGTGCGGACATTACATTCCCAACTACAATCAACATGGCAGCGCTAGTACAGGTCATGTTTCAAAATCAAAATCAAAATCAAAAGTCATTTATTCAAATTAGGCTGAGAATCAGCACTTTTCGAACGTCAAAGTACATGAGACAGTCCCCCTAAACGCCCACCCTTCACCACTTCCTAGTGCTTTAGCTGGGAAGAAGAAGTGGCGGAACAAACTCCCCAGCAACACAGCTGTTCCCAGCAGCATAACTAGTGCCGGGCACATATCCAGCTTCTAGAAATAAGGAAAGCTTTTTTTTTTTTTTTTCTGGGTGGGAAATCATCAAATAACTTCTCCCGCTCTGGGTGGAGCGGGAGGGCGTGTCAGACTTTTACTGACTAAAACCCACCCGTGTTCCCTCAGTTGCCTGTGTGCCAGGGGCGGCGGTATCTCTTTCGAACAACCCGCACCCCCGGCAGGCATCGGCCCTTGCGGGCCCCATCTGTTGCTGCTGACATCTCTTTGAGGCGCGCGTGGAACACAACGCGCCGTCGACCCGGGCTTGGTCCTTACCGGACAGCGAGGTACCCATTACTCGCCGTCCGCAAGCCCGTGCCTACGGTGGCCGGGAATCAACCTGGGATTCCCGACGCCCAGGGCGTCTCCTGCGAAGGCCACGGCTGTGAGGGCGCATGTACTGCATCTCCCTCACGTGCGCCGCCTCCCTCTTTGCGAGTATAACTGCTTCGCTGAAGGAGGCGACTGCCAGCCATGCCCTCTCGCTCCGTACCATGGCCTGGACCAGGGTCGGACGCGAGAGATCGCCGCCGCCGATCACCTCCACGAGGACACGGCGTTGCTCCGCCCAAGCTGGGCAGACCTCCACCGTATGCGCCACCGTGTCCTCTGGGCGATCTTCGCAATGGAAACCCCCGGGCGTTTCCTCCCGCCCTATCCGAAACAGGAACCTCCCGAAACAGCCATGTCCGGTGAGGACCTGTGTCAGGCGGAAAGTGAGGACGCCATGCCGCCTCTCAAGCCACTCCTCAAAGAGGGGACTTACCGCCGCAATCGCGGCGTGCCCAAAAATAAGGAAAGCTTGTGCCGCATTTCTTCAGTCCAGTAAGACAAAATATTACTGACTTAAAATATCACTGCGTGGGTCCAGTGGAATTGTAATGTCACTGAAATGAGCCCGTGATATTTTGAGAAATGGAGGCGGTTGACAAAGTTTCGTGCAATTAAAATGTAACTTGTGAAATTATAAAATTATAGGTTTCACAATATCCTTGCGAAATATAAGACGGAAATAGATACGTATACATCGATTTTATAAATAATAATGTATGGAAAAGTCTTTGAGTATATTATGCTTTGATTAATTACTTGAAGAATAACATCCATATTTCGCCAGCTGTGTTAGTAAGATATTACAAAAATAAAAATATACAATGCAGGACCCTTTCTAACATGTAACACAACCCTAAAAATATTTTTATTGCAAATTGGACAAGGGAACACCTTCTTACGGGCAGTTGGCAAAACTTGGCCCATTTTGCCAAGAATTTCCGATTCCAAAAGTTTAAATTTGATCATAATCACTTGGTAGAACTCCAGTTATCTTGTAACATTGAATTTAGAGAGCCTTGTTTAGTTAAGATGATCTTTTAAATTAGAATTTCGTGGTGGAGGTGGTCTGGCTTCTTGGAAAAGCAAAATGAGTTGGAGAATTATTTCGGAATTGAAATGGAAACGGGGTTGTAAAAAAGTTTTCCCCGAAGCAATAGGCAAGATGTACATATACAGGGTGTAAAAGAAACCCTATTGCTATCCTTAAGAACTAAAGATAAAAGCTGGTATAGAATCACTAAACATAGTTTCAGCTCAAAATAAAATACTCCAATTTGAGAATTGATACCAAATTTTCGGTTCCATAATATATTTCTCATCACCGCACAACAGGTCAGTAACTTTCCAAGTTACTTGGCAATATCATGATAAATCTCTTCCAAATGATGTGTTTATTTCAATTTGAAAATTTCGGTTTCTGGTATCAATCTACTAAAAATTCTCATAACTTCCGAACATGTAGAGATAGGATTAAAAAACCCTTCCAATATTGTTTGATATCATCCAAAGAAGCCGTGCCTTGGTATGTATATACCCTTTCCGTTACACGTTTTATAGTACACCCACATTTCGCCAGTTATTTTTGTTTTCCATGTGAAACGGGTAAGGAGCCTACTGACATCAACCAGGTACAAATCCAGACTCTGGACTCTTACTGAGATATGTATGATGTAAAACCCAACTCTCTTTCTACCTTTAAATTCGTCTTATTATAGTTATCTAACTCATGTTTTTTTTTTTTGATGGTGGGGAATGATCAAATAACTTCTCCCGCTATGGATGGAGCAGGAGGGCGGGCGTGTTAGAATTTTACTGACTAAAACCCACCCGAGTTCCTTCAGTTGCTTGTGTGCCGGGGCCAAGGTATCTCTTTCGAACAACCCGCACCCCTGGCTGTGAAACTCATTTTTAAAGCAAACTTAAATAATGTCTATAATTATGTATAACTCAGGAAAGTTTTTAATACTTAGGGTCGCTTAAATAATTTGCAACTTAATAAATATGCAATGCCATGTTAATAAAAGGGTATAAATAAAAATAATGACACGCACAAACATGCTAAGTTCAAAGTTAACGCAATTATGAATTTTGACAACGGGAGAAAAAGAGTTTAATATTCTCCCACCCTGGGTGGAGCGGGAGGGCGTGTCAGACTTTTACTGACTAAAACCCACCCGTGTTCCTTCAGTTGCCTGTGTGCCATGGGCTACGTTATCTCTTTCAAACAACCTGCACCCCTAGCAGGCATCGGCCCTTGCAGACCCCACCAATTGGTGCTGACATCCTTTAGGCGCGCGTGGAACACAATGCGCCGTCGACTCGGGCTTGGTACTTACTGGACATAGAGCTACCCCATACTCGCCGTCCGCAAGCCTGCGCCTACGGTGGCCTAAGAGCGTGTAATCTAAATACACAAAAATGTCGATGGACAGAACATATATGAGATGGAAATCTTTAGAGGAGGCACGCAACAATTACAGTGGCAAATATCCTCTTTGAGGAGTGGATTGAGAGGCGGGCGCCACGGCATCCTCACCTTCCGCCTGACGCAGGTCCTCACCAGACACGTTGTTTCAGGAGTTTCCTGTTTCAATAGGGCGGAAGGAAACGCCCGGGTGTTTTCACTGCGTACATCGCCCGGAGGAAATGGTGGAGCATAAGGTGGAGGTCTGTCCGGCTTGGGTGGAGCACCGCCGTGTCTTTGTGGAGGTGATCGGTGGTGATCTCTCGCGTCCGGCCCTGGTCCAGGCCATGGTTCGGAGTGAGAGTGCATGGGTAGCCATCACCTCTTTCTGCGAAGCAGTGATGCTCACGAAAAGGCAGGCGGCATACGTGGGAGAGGCAGTATATGCGCCTTCACGGCCCTAGTCACCGCAGGAGACACCCTGGGCGTCGGGATCTTCCTCAGGTCTGCCGCCTCCCTCTTCGTGAGCATTACTGCTTTGCAGAAGGAGGTGAAGGCTACCCATGCACTCTCGCTCCGAACCATGGCCTAGACCAGGGCTGGAAGCGAGAGATCGCCACCGATCGCCTCCACAAGGACACGGCGGTGCTCTACCCAAGCCGAGCAGACCTCCACAGTATGCTCCACCGTGTTCTCAGTGCGATCTACGCAGTGGAAATACTAGGAGAATAAGTGTGACAAAACCTTGCACCATAGTAATTCTGCATACCGTTGTGAAATGTTCATATGCAGTCAGTAAAAAGGGAGCTCGTGGCTAAGTTACAACAGCCGCATGGTTCGTTAAAAGATTGAGCTACGCTTGCTGTGACCGAACCTAGGTCTGGTGACCATCATATTACATATCGAGACCCCTCTGTGCCTCGTAAAGCACGTATCCTGTTAGTTCCGGCTATCATTTGTAAATCTTTGACAGTCGTTACGGGTATTAAGAAGCCAGAAAGTCTAACAATGAAACTTACGAAGGGGAACGTATTACCCATTAAATGAGTTGTGGAAGACAGAGCATGCACCCGGTTGCACCAGAAGGCGACCCTTACATCGTTGAGAAAAATCTAGGCAAATGATGATATTGCACAATGCTATGCAAGCAAATTGCACACTTACAAAACCTTGCATAACTTCATGCCTGTATTCCCTTTAAAGTTAGGCTAAGGCATACCTTTTGTACACCCACATTTGCTGGTTAGGTTTAAGAGGGCTTTTACAAATTACAGTATTCAGTTTTAGGTAAATTTAAGGGCGCATGGTAGCTGATCGCGCGTGTTTGTCCAGTGAAGTACGCTACTAACACATGCTAACCGTTATGAGTCAGACGCCCAGGAACAAACCACGGCGCAGTGCGGACTCAAGCTAAAGCCCGCGCGTCCCGAGATTTATTACTGATTTAGGTATAGCGTTGCATTCAACAATTGTTTAAAAATATTGTTTTATTTTTAAATACTGTTTTTTCTTTCCCGAGCAAGCTGACTTAGCAACCTTAGTTATTAAATACTTTTTGTTTGAATTTCGATTAAACGTACGTACGTAGATAAAAAATATAATTTCAGACGAAAACATTTAATTAATTCTCTGATTTACGTTTTGTATGTATTATTTTTGGTGTATTACTGTATGAAACATAAAAAAATGATTTGAGCATTCCAAGTAACAAGATATAGTCCTACCATAGACATTTTTATAAATTACTAAACTATTATATGTTCCATGAAATGATCCGTGTGGTGCCGGACGTAAAAAGAATAGCACCATCCCATTTCTTCCCGTGGGTGTCGTAGGGTGCGACTAAGGGACTTACCAGAGAATGGGCAGCAGCGTTCTTTATGCATTTTAACACCATAGTGCGATGGCCAACCCGCCTGCTAGGAGTGGTGATTATGGCAAAACCGCCGAAAAATTATGAGGAGCCTGGGGGACGCCTATGTCCAGCAGTGGATGTCTCTCGGCTGAAATGATGATGATGGTATGTTCCATGTAACAAAGCATCAAAAGATGCGAAAGTAAAATTTTATTAAACATCCTTTGCCGAGACAAGGTTTTTACTGACTTATGTAAACAAATTAAAATGCTTTCTTAGAACAGTCCCTAGACAAATAATGAAATTTTCTCGGACATATTTTTATTTTTTATATAAGGGTATACCTAAACCATAATCACTCATCAAATCTCGAGTCAAAAGCTCAAATTCAAGAAAAAATGTGAAAGCGCCTTTAAGTCCCATGCAGTGCACCTATTTGCCGTCTTTGTGGCAAAAATCTAGAATCCGGTTTGCTACTAAGAAACTCGCGATCTAAAAACCCAAAAACATTTTGCCCGAGCTGTGAATCAAACTTGCGACCAAAGAGGCAGTCCTAGATTAAGACGACAAAGAAGAACAATAGGTTCACGAACAGAGAGCAACAACCGAACGAGAATCAAGCGCAGTACATCACGATTCACGATATCCGTTACTCTATGCGCCATACTTCAAAGTTATCTGTGACAGTAATAGGCCATTCCGTGCTTCGGGCGTAAGGATAGCAACACATGCACTTCTGGAAATCTTTGAATGTGATGTGTTTGGTAGTATAAGATATTGGTGTTGTGTGGCTTTTGAATGATAGACACTTTTTCTTCACTTAATAAAAAAAATATTTTAAAGTGTCCTCGACTGACATTTTGTTTAGTTCTATTTCATGGTGCAGCCTTGGAACCAGGCTTGCTATCATGCTGTCTGGTGGACTTTTTCACCACGATATGCATATACACAGGTTGGGTCACCACACTTAGCCTTATCAACGGAAACTAGAGTAGTAAGTTTCAAACCACTGTTCACGGTGGTCTTTGGAAACAGGGTAATAAGGGAAGGTATCTTATGCATTGTAGCTACTGGAAAGCGTTCTTAGAAGGCTGTACTTGACTTTTAGCATAAGCATAATCAGCCTATAATGGTCCCAATTCTGGGACGGCCCACTCCCTGTTGTTGAGAGGGAGTGGGCCGTAATTACGTTCACTGCGACCGTTGCGTGCGCCGAACCAAACCAGAAATTCTGCGAAATCCATTCGTATCGATAGTGTTGTACGTGTGTAAGTATACGTCAAGCGCAGAGTTTGCGTTAGTGTGACAACCAATAACAAACTCGCGATCTAAGTGCGTGTGGTTTATTTGTGTGCGCAATGCGCGTACGTATTGTACTGTTGCCTGTAGTGGAGTTAAAGAGTGGGAAAGCGGCGACACTCGTTTTAATACAAATCAGGAACTATTTTCTTTCTAACCTCTTTTATCTATTTTGTGGCCGTAATACACCACGTGGGGGCTAAGGAAGCACTTCCTGCGTTCGATGCTCGCGTCACGCAACAGGTTCTCCGTTTAACTAAACGACAGTTGCGCGCAGTTACAGCAGCCGTAACTGGCCACGGATCATTTAACAAACACCTCTTTGTCTTAGGAGTAACAGACAGTCCGCTGTACAGAGCCTGCATGGAGGACGACGAGACAGCGGCTCATGAGCTGATGAACTGCCCGGTGGTCGCTAATTACAGGGCAAAATACTTCGGTAACCCAGGTACCCTACGTGAGATTGTCAGCAACACCAAGGCGCTGCTGGCCTTTCTCGAGGAGCTGGGGTGGATCGAATAACTCATTCTCCCACCCGTATGCAAAATACGCGCCTTGACGTGGAGTTGCGGAAAACAGCCCGTTTTACCTATTACCTACCTACCTATTAGCTACACCACGTGGGCCAATTGTAGGTTGGTATGTGACGACTTAAAATTTTTGGTCCTACGACATTCCGGTTTCCTCACAATGTTTTCTTTCACCGTTTTGAGAGCAGTGGTAATGAAATAATTAAAAGCATCACCTACAACTCTTAACTCGCAGCTGTTAACATTCGGCCATCACTGTCGCACACAGGAAAACATCAATTGTCACGTTTTATTTGTATGGTCAAAATGGTGAAGGGAAACACCGTGAGGAAACTGGTATTTGTAATAGAACTAAATATTGGAAGACATGTGGCATCCGCCAACCACCTTGGGTCCGTGTGTATTACGGCTCACTACCTCTCACATAGAGATGATGCTTGTCTTCCAGTAGTGGGAACATTTAAGCTGTGTATGTATGTTTATACAGCTTAAATGCAGAGAGAGAAGCATGCTAAATGTAATAAAATCAGATAGACTGAAAAACCGTATCATCAGAAATACAACAAAAACCATAGATGCGACAGTGAAAATCAAAAGACTAAAGTGGAGATGGGCGGGATACATGATAAGGGGACATGACAAGTGGAGTAAATTGATAACAAGGTGGTACCCCAGAGAAGGTAAAAGGAAGAGAGGTAGACCCCAGAAAAGGTGGGATGGTGACATTACGAAAGTAGCTGGAGTAATGTGGAATAGAGTGGACCAAGAGAGATTGGAATGGAAAAGGCTGGAGGAGGCCTTAGCCGACTGGAAAACAGATTTATAAAAAGTAAATAAGTTTTAGACCTAAGAATAAACTTAGATGTAAACTAGATTAATATGTTAGGTTATTTTGTACTAGCCTAAATCTGCATAAAAGGATTTATTATTATTATTTTATGTATGTTTATGATGTCAAAAGCAATCGAACGAGTGCTTTTTACTTTGCATTCCAGCACTAGTTCAGGAAATTCTCAAATGCGGCTAGTATACGTAGATTATATTTAATGAATTGAAAAATACAGTTCCAGCGAGCTCTCAATATAAAACTAAATAGCCGTATTATATTCTCGAATGTAATTTTCGTTAAAACGTGCACGAAATTGCTTTACCGTTGTTCCTAGGATTTTTTTACATATTCAAATAACAAATTTTTTATTCATATTCAAATAACGGGAACGCATCGTTATTTTAATTGTGATGGATTGTTGTAAACGTGCAAATTGATTTTGTTCGAGCAATGTGAATTTAGTCATGTACTGTATTATGTGTCCGATAATGTCTCCAATAATGTCTGACGAAAAACGTAAACAAATGGTTCAGAAAACCTACCTGTGTATACCCACTTGTAGTGAAATCTATGGATAGCTGATGTAATACTCAGAGTATTCAATGACCGACGTTTTTTTTAAACGAAAGACATAGTAGTACACAGACAAGACTAAGGTGGTTGAAATAAGAGTTTTATAAACTAAATTGTTGACGATTAACTGATGATTTTTCAAATACAATTCATTACTGTTATCCAAATACTAATTGTTGAAAAAAGTTATGAGATACTATTTCGTCAGTGATTGAATAAGAATAGAACCGGAACAGCGTTTTTTTTTTTTGGGTGGGAAATCATCAAATGACTTCTCCTTCCCGCTCTGGGTGGAGCAGGAGGGCGTGTCAGACTTTTACTGACTAAAACCCACCCGTGTTCCCTCAGTTGTCTGTGTCCCAGGGGCCGCGGTATCTCTAACGAATAACCCACACCCCTGGCAGGCATCGGCCCTTGCGGGCCCAATCAGCTGTTGCTGACATCTCTTTGAAGCGCGCGTGGAACACAACGCGCTGTCGACCCGGGCTTGGTCCCTACCGGACAGCGAGTTACCCGTTACTTGTCGTCCGCAAGCGCGCGCCTACGGTGGCCGGGAATCAGCCTGGGATTCCCGCCGCCCAGGGCGTCTCTTGCGACGGCAACGGCCGCGAGGGCGCATGTACTGCCTCTCCCTCACGTGCGCGCCTCCTTTTTTGCGAGCATCACTGCTTCGCTGAAGGAGGTGACGGCTAAGCATCTCGCTTCGTACCATGGCCTGGACCAGAGCCGGACGGGAGAGATCGCCACCGCCGATCGCCTCCACGAGGACACGGCGGTGCTCCGCCCAAGCCAGGCAGACCTCCACTGTATGCTTCATCGTACCCTCAGGCCGATTTTCGCAATAGAAACACCCGGGCTTTTCCTCCCGGCTTCTCCAAAACAGGAACCTCCCGAAACAACCGTGTCCGGTGAGTACCTGCATCAGGCGGAAGGTGAGGACGACATGCCGCCTCTTAAGCCACTCCTCAAAGAGGGGACTTACCTCCGCAATCGTGGCGTGCCCAACCGGAACAAGGTTTGGTAACACTTTCATTAGATACTTTTGGATCAGGCTATTATCGTCATCATCATCATTTCAGCCATAAGACGTCCACTGCTGGACATCGGCCTCCCCAAAAGGGGAGTTTTGCCATAATCGCCACGCTTGGCAGGCGGGTTGGCGATCGCAGTATCGTGGTAAATTGCATAGAGAACGCTGCTGCCCATTCTCTGGTAAGTCCCTTAGTCGCCTTCTACGACACCCACGGGAAGTAATAGAATCAGGCTATGTATGAATTGTGAGGGGGCCGCTCATTTGGGTGGCTGAAAGCCTATAATTTAAGGCCAGCAAGTTTTTAGCGGGCAGTGGTGGCCCAGTGGTCACGGCCGTGACTTACGAGTAGTAAGGTCGTAGGTTTGAGCCCAGGCAGGCGCTTTACTTTCTGTAAATTTTTCCTTCTCCACTACTCTCAAAATACGAGTTAGAATACGGCCCAGGCGCTCTCACCATGAGGAAGCCCCAGAAACTTTAAAGGCTGACTAGTAGTTGCCAGTGGCTTCGACCGCGTGCATTTCGGAAATTATCTCACGGGAACGTACTACCGAGATAAAACGTATCCTATTTGTTAATCCAGGTTATAAACTATCTGTGTGACAAATTTCATCCAAATCCGTTCAGCCGTATTTGAAAGATTGAGTAACAAAACAAACATCCAAACATCTTCACATGGGCTGGCCATGTTTGTCGAAGGACCGATGGCCGGTGGAGCAGACGAGTCCTGAAGTGGAGACCGCGTATCGGCAAGCGTAGTGTGGGACGCGCTCCAGCTAGGTGGACCAACGACCATAAAAAGGTGGCTGGGACAGACTGGATGCGGAAGGCGGAGGACAGGGTATTGTGGCGCAGTATGGGAGCAGCCTATGTCCAGCAGTGGACTGCGATAGGCTGAGTTGATTGATTGATTGAACCATCTTCACAAACTTTCACATTTATAATATTAAGTAGGATTATGCAGGTTTATTTCGTTAAATTGGTGGTGGCTTAGGCATTGCTCCTTTTCACAGAAAAGTAGCGTTAGATCCGTATGGGAACATTATGGGGAATCTAGTTGACATTTTTTCTATACAATCTTCGGGAGAGTATTACTCCAGTGTTTGACAATGTACATCAAAAATTAAATATGGTATGGTTTTATCTCATTATTAATATTGTCTGTCCGCAAACAGAAAACTAAAACAAAAAGCCATTAAAAGTTAGGAGCCAACAAAGATGCGTTTTTCTTGCTGATCTAACTTTGGGCGTGTTTAAGTAATAAAAGAAGTGTAAAATCTCCAAAACCAAGTCGGTACCGACAAAACACAATTATCGAAAAGTTCAATAAACTTTATTGGTCATTTATATTTTCAGTGGTTTTTTTTATAAAACCCGAACTTCCGAAGGACTTTTCTTAATTTTTTCCTGCATCTCACTTAATAACGTTGTGCGTGTAGACTAGTGTCTAACTGCTCATCACTGATACTACCTCTGTCGGACACGATGCCTGGTGAGACAGCGTGCTTTTTAGCCAGACCCACCAGTGACTTCGAGCCCGCGACTAGATGCCCCTTTCGAAATTATTTTATTGCTTACCTTTGTAAAATCAACCGAAAGTGTTATTAGGTTTCCACTATAATATTTTTAACCGACTTCCAAAAGGAGGAGGTTCTCAATTCGTCAGAACCTTTTTTTTTTTTTTTTTTATGTATGTTCCCCGATTACTCGAAGATGGCTGGACCGATTTGGATATTTTTTTTTTGTTTGAAAGGGTATACTTTCCAGGTGGTCCCATGATCATCAAGTCAGGATCTGATGATGGGATCCTGGAGAAATAGAGAGAACTCTTCAAATTTTATAGGCACACTTGAAGCAATTTGTGTAGTTTTTGGAAGAGTACTTTCTCGGAGTGGTTCCATTTCAATTTGGTGAAGATCTGATGAAGAACTTCGGAGATAGGCAACGGAACTCCTCAATAAATGATAGCAAATGGACAGGGATTGCTGAAATCTCATGTCTGTCAATTGTTTACACCAGTTAATAACATAACATCACGCCGGTACGCTGTGAAGGGGTAAGCACATGTGAACCACTAAAAAGTGAAAAAAAAAAATCTTTTTTCAAAAAAAATAAACAACCGACTTCCAAAAAAACACTAAAAAGTGAAAAATAACTTTAATTTCGGAAGGCGGTGACAAAAAATTAAAATACATATCCAAAGTCACCGCCTTCCGAAATTAAAGTTATTTTTCACTTTTTAGTGTTTTTATTTTATATCCCCTGTTTTATAAATGGTTGACTGTATCAACATAAGGACTATACCTATAAACTGACCAATAAAGGTGATTGACGCTCGTATTTTTTGTAATAAAAATTGAAACAATAAAACTACATGCATCCAATTATCTCGTTATTTCAATATAGCTGCTCGATTCTGTTGAAATCGTATCACTTGTTAAATAAAACGTTTATAACTGATTTAAAATGAATTGATATTTTTCTCTTTGGGCGAACAAAAATAACAGTGCCATCAGCTACCTATACATCTATATCTACTTATACTTAGTCGATATTCACATGGACGTACTAAATTTGAAGCGAGTTTTTCAACTCTCGGTGTTGAAACGAGCATTGAAAATTCAAAACACTGCATCTCATCGCGTTGAAAATCGATCAGTGTGTTTTACACACCTACTCTCTGAATTCGGATATATCATAAATGTACCTACATGGTTTTTTTGGCGGGATCGCGTTGGAACATGTCGCACGAATTTTCATTTTCATGGAATTTAGTGAAATAGCGAATTAAATTGTATAATTTTGATAGTGAATTATTCAATTTAGTTACGTGTGAGTGCACAAGTGTAGTGAAGGTGAAAATAAGTGACTAACGTGGAGTTTTCGTGTTCCCCCCAAAAACTCCTATTAGGTTGTTGTAAAGTTACTACCGCTTTACAATAACTCTGACTTGACTGACTAAAGACGACTATGACTGTTTTGTAACTTCGTGCCCGATATCGGGACATTTACTTGATCTAAAAGAAAAATTACTTGACACTGGCTAAATGCACAAACCGTGTGAAGCCAAAATCAAAAAAAAATAAAAAAAAAATGTACCTACATTCTAAAAATATGCTGTGGCTGACTAAAAACCTAATCAGACTATTTTTGTATTGATACTTAATTAAAAATGTATATTTTAGTAAATATACATATTAAGATTGTTTTTCAGTCTGTCTAATCCTAAAACAGTATTACAAGAAGTATGACATATGGCTTCACATACTCGTATATCATTAAAAAATGGTGAATGATTTCAAAAAAAAAAAAAAAATTAGCCCTTATAACTGAATTTTCCTCCCTTAGTCCCCCAAAACGCCCGCATTCACTACCTCTTAGTGCTTTAGCTGGGACGAAGAAGTAACGCAACAAACTCCACAGCAGCACAGCTGTCTGCAAAGTTAGACGAATTTGATTGTATGCACTCAAGTCAAGTATGTAGTTAAC
This sequence comes from Polymixis lichenea, assembly GCA_949091785.1. Taxonomy (NCBI): domain Eukaryota; kingdom Metazoa; phylum Arthropoda; class Insecta; order Lepidoptera; family Noctuidae; genus Polymixis; species Polymixis lichenea. The sequence goes on along the minus strand of OX420953.1, from coordinate 7,380,980 downwards.
ATTATTAAACATAAAACATAAATATAAGCTAGCAAAACGCCAATATACCAATAAAATATAGTAACTTAACCCAAGCAGAAATAAATAATAAAAACAAAACAATAAACGTAAACAGAACTTTAAACAATCAATGTACGGGCCACGTGGTCGTGGTTTAAACCGTTTTAAACTCCTGATTTTAGTCGAAAACGGTTCCTTTACAACTATGCAATGATATCAGATTATATTCATAAGTAACAGTTTGCATGGCGATAGGGCACACCCGCTATTATTAGTATGATACAGATAGGTAACGTAATAATTCATTTATACAATAATATAATTTCTATTCGCCAATTTAATTTTCCGATACCAGATTTGACGTTGATCTTTTGATTTCCCGGGAGTGTCAATATTGTTTTTGATGCTAATAAAATTATTCGATTACAATTAATTTGCCCTGTTTTGTATTGTTGACTTAGCCGCTACCTAATCTGATTTGCCGTGACCTTATTAATATTGGGTTTAATTTCAGTCTAAACAAATAACATAGCATAGAAACACGCCTGTTTTCCTCGAATAGTAAGGCAGAGGTGTACCTTTGTTCAGGTTTTATAAAGCCTTCACAAGTGGCAACATTCTAGATGTATGATGATGATTTATAAGTATTATTTTGGCAACATTGTGTTTGCTGTCAATGTCATAGTGACGTTATGATTAGTTCTATAATTTCTCTATGGCGAACTTTCCCGTCAATACCTAAAAAAAAGTCTAGTTAACTTGGTCGTCGTAAAATAAAAATTGTAAAACTGTAATTTCTGGACTTTATTTACACCAGTTTATCCCCCATCTAAGATTTACCTAACAACCATTAGTACACTTGAATTTTGCCAGTTTTCTTTAATTCCCGTTTAATATAGGGCGAGCCTAATGACATCAAGCGAGCACAAATTCAGATTTCAGGCTGCTACTGAGAAATGCTCCAAAAATAATGATCATCAAATCACTTTGTTTTTTGTTAATCATTTTTAATATTGATGATTCTTTTGCTAACTATTTTAATTTGACGCTGTTTATCTGACGTACCTATTTAAATAGGATCCTTCTCCAGGCACAGAAATAATTGTCTCAATGTGTCGAAGTGGTCAAAAAGGCATCTTTATCTTACAAATTGATCACTTAAACAATAATTAAGCACTTAATTAACTAATTAATCCACTCAGTTTAAACTCATTTCATTCGTATCCAATTAAAAACGTGTGCACTCCATTTCTTTGCGAGAAATGCGAAAAAAAATTATTAAAATTTAATGTTGACTTCGGTCAAAGGCACGCTTCTCTCTCTCATATTAATATTTCAGAGATAAACAAAAATTCAGCCTTATTTCACTGCACTACGACTGTAGATATTAATCATAAATACGAACGTGAAACCAAGTAAAACACAGAACTATGACTATGACCATAAGGTCGATAATCGATTTTGATGAAATAGTTTAAAGTTAGTTATAAATAATCGGTGTCTTTGGCTTGTTTGTGGAGGATATAAGTTCCATTTTAGAAGCATTTTAAATAGTTCCACACCAGAGTGAGTAAATCTGGCTTGGAAAATATTTTTGTCAGATTTTTTAGGGATCTGTGTGCAGAATATGGTGATATTTTTTATTTTGTTACCGGTAGAACAACAACCCTGGTTTTAGGAACTACAATTTTAACATCTTTAGGCAAAACTAAAACTTCAGGTTACATTCGATTTGGTAGTAGGTATCTGTTGAACAAGGATTGGCACATTTTCGGCTTTCATTTGGCTCGTGCCGATCGGAAAACTTCGTTCGACATCTACCCTCGCTTAATCATCTTCGGGTAGGCTCGGTATAACTCAAACATATTATCTAGCTGTGCGACTTGGCCCGCGCGAAATAGTATTTTTTTTAAATTATTTACTTATAACAAATTATACGAGTATATATATTAATAAAAATCAATAACATTTCTTAAATAAAATTAACGTAAGTTACTCCTTACTACGTCAGCTAACTGCCAGTGAAAGTCCCGTCAAAATCGGTTTAGCTGTTTCAGAGGTTAGCCGGAACAAACAGACTGACAGATAGACAAAAATTAAAAAAAATCCAATGTTATTTAACTGTAATGCATAGAAGATTTCCAATTTTTCTGCCCTGCTGTGCTATATCATGACAAACCCAACGTGTGTGTTGCTTAGCACCCCGCAGGTCTACTTGATGGCCAGCTGGTGTTCTTGCCACAGCACAACATGAGCTTATAATAAAATAATAAAAATAAAAATCTTTTATTTCAGACCCATAACGTCCATTTGGTTAGCATACAAACGACTTTGAAACTAGTGTTAGTACTTACATCTACTGGAGAATTAACAAAACCTATATTTATTAATACGCCACAGTTGTATGTAGGCGTATCCAATGTCCCAGTATGGGGCTGTCCCACCTATCCGCTATAGCATTCAGGATGCTGTTGAGGCTGACGCGTACCATGCGCATGATGGAGGCGCATTGCTTGCGCATGATGGCATGAAAGCCATCTATATCATCTTGATACTAGTTTTTTCCAGTGGCTTCGCCCGCGTGAAAGCCGAAAATTATCCCATGGGAACGTACTATCGGGATAAAATGTATCCTATGTATTATTCCAGGTTAAAAACTAGCTGTGTGACAAATTTCATTCAAATCCGTTCAGCTATTTTTTGCGTGAATGAGTACCGTAAAACGGCAATACTTTGCACAGGTTTTGGCATGTTATTGGTATTTAATTTTTTTAACACCCCAGATTCTTTTTTAATTTTATTCCAACAGAACAATGTGTCCTTTGGCTATCAAACTCGTACCAATATAAAGCCTCCTAAGCCCCCCACAATTTTATTTATATTTTTTTAATGGTGTCAAACTTACTCAGAACTGGGAAGTTTCTTTGACAAGACATTAAAGTGCAACTTAAATCAGAGATTTATAATGTAAGGGTTACTTTAACATAATTTTAATTAAATAATTCAATACTGTAAGCATTATACAGAAAATATTAATAAAACAACACGCTTTCGAGATCAATGAGTCATTTTTATTATCACTTAGGTAGGTTACAAAATTATAGGCACTTAATCGTCACAGGCACACTTTTAAACAGTGTTTTAGCGCACAGTTAAAGTAACCCCGTTTTATCAGTAACAAACATCCAAACATACAAACTTTGACATTTATATTATTATTAGGAAGTAGAATAAGCTATAAGCCACACTTAAGGATCTTGTCGACATTTTTTCCATACAAACTTCAGGAGTGTATTACTCCACTGTTCGACAATGCACATCCAAAATTAAACATGGTATAGTTTTGTCTTATTGTTAATATTGTCTGTCCGCAAACAGAAAACTAAAATAAAAAGCTATTAAAAGTTAGGAGCCAATAAAGATTAGTTTTTCTTGCTAATTTAACCTAACTTTGGGCGTGTTTAAGTAAAAAAAGAAGTGTTAAATCTCCAAACCAAGTCGGCACCGACAAACCTCAAATATCAAAAATTTCAGTAAATTTTATTGGTCATTGATTTATGCAGAGATTTTTTCATAAATCTCAATCTTCCGAAGGACTTTTCTTAATCTTTCACGCGCTTGTTTTACTATAAATGATCCTGCCTCTCGCTCAATAAGGTTGTGCGTGTAGACTAAGCATCCAACTGCTCATCGTGATGCCTGGTGAGACGGCGTGCTTTTTAGCCAGCCCCACCAGTGAGTTCGAGCCCGCGAATAGTTTAAAACGTATTTAACAGAATCCTTAGAAAGAACAACTACGACTATTTCCACCTCAACAATATTTAAGAGGTTCTAAATTAATGTAGGTATTTTTATTTGGCACAGTCAAAAATTAATCCTGTTCAAGCTCAAGCTTTAATAGGAAAACGTCGCCGAAATAATAACTATTCCGATTGATACTACAGAACAATGTATAAAAATATTACATATATCATTCTCTGAGCCACTATATAATATTTTTAACACGTTTAACCGCACAATATACATATACCTAGTATTGTTCTTGTAAGCGTGTTTAAAAGCTTCGTGATTATTATTCAGAATCACGGAACACGGCCGCGCTGTTGCGTATTAGACACGTTTTGATACGCTGCGTACTGGCGTATTATACTGTCGCATCGTAGCGTGTATTATGTAAAGATGAAGGGTGAAGAATAATGAAGGAAGTAAATGTGACTGAAGGGAAGTTCGAGGGTTGTTTGTTACAAATTGCATCAAGACTTGCCCCCAAACAGTAAGTACCGTGTTTTTATTATTTACTAGATTATGCCAGCGGCTTCGCCTATACTGAGGTCAAAAATTATCTTACGGGAATGTACTAACGAGATACAAAGTATCCCATGTGTTAACCGAAAGCAATGATCGTTTTGGCCGACTAGTCGGCCGATTAGTCGGCCATTTTGCAGTCGACTAAACGGCTAGTCGGCCAAAGTCATAATCGGCCCATCTCTAGTCTATACATATTAAAGTTCGCGCTTGTACAAATATAGTTTCGTTTTCTGTTTGTCCTATCCATTCTTTTATATATTTTCTTACTAGCTTTTGCCCACGGCTTCGCCCACGTGGATGTCGGTTATGGCGTAAAACAGTAGCCTATGTCGTTCTCCATAGCCCAGGCTATATCTTTACCAATTTCATGATGATTGGTTTAGCGGTTTAGGCGTAAGCGTAATAGACAGACAGAGTTACTTTCGCATTTATAATGTTAAGTAGGGATTTTGGTATACCGACTCAAGTAAGCAAAGACAATCTCCACAGGTGGGAGCTCATAGACGGCTTAAATCTCAAGTGCATATGCGGCAACTCCCCACAAACAATGGCTCACTTTTCATCCTGCGCCGCATGCTGACACTTGTGCTTTTGATGATGTTATGACTGCGTCAGTGAGTGGAGTTTGCGCAGTCGGATTTTGGGCCACAGATGTTTGAACATTGAGCCAACGATACGCCAAGAAGAAGACTGTATACTATGGTTTACAAAATAGGGCGAAATTAAAAAGTAGGTATCTCCACTACCTATGAGAAGTGGAAATACTTTTTAATTTCGACCGCAATTTTTTTAACCGGTATCTAAAAGAAGGAGGTTATCAATTCGAAACGTTTTTTTTTCTTTGCACCTATTATCTAAATTCACGGTAGCAATGTTTTAATCGCGCCTAGAGGTATTTTGTGACGGATACATTGAGTGGACCACCTTTGTAAGAAGACTAAAATGTGACGGTGTATATATATTTTTTATGTATGTCGGGCATAACTCCGTCATACACAGGATAAGTTTTTATCCAGTCCAGTTACGAAATTTTACGTCGGTTTTACAAAAAAAAATCAGATGTTTCATAGAAAAGTGCAATACCTACGCGGTCAAAATGTGTGGGACAGCTGTTTTTTTTTGTATTACCGACGAAAAATTTCTTCGCTGGAGGTCTAGAATGATATGCTGAATTCATGGTTACAGTTTGCCAACTGCAAAATATTTTTTTTGTTCGAAAGAAGTATGATCCGAAATGGTCCTATTTAAATTTTTTATAGATCTGATGATGCGTTTCGGAGACAGACAACGGAACTCTTCAAAAAATGACAGAAAATCAACCACAATTGCTGCTATCGCATAAATATGCATTGTTTTGAGGTAAAAAGTAAAAATTTAAATGTGTTCGAAAAAAATAAATAACCGACACCTGGAAAAACACTACGAAATGAAAAATAACTTTAATTTCAGAAGGCGGTGACAAAAAATTAAAGTACATACCCAAAGTCACCGACTTCCGAAATTAAAGTTATTTTTCACTTAACAGTGTTTTTCCGGAAGTCGGTTGTTTTTTTTAATTATAAGCATCAACAATATTTCATTTTAATGACTACGAAACGTACCTTAGGAACGAGCCCCTAGACCACGTTCGTATGGACGCGGACTTAAACATATCGCGCACTCGATTGTCAACTCTCGGTGTTAAACCGAGCATTCAGAATCGAACAGAGTGCATCTCAGCGCTTCGAAAAATTACACTGTTGGACTTTTAACTCTCTGCGCTAAGCATAGTGTTGAAGATCCAGTGCGCGTAAAAAACGCACTGCGATATTTTTGCTTCATTGCGAATGTGGAAGGCGGATGGAAAAGTGGTGGCAAATTATGTTGTAGGGACAAAAGAATACAAGGTTACAGTGAGTTCAAATCATAGTTTTCATTTGAGAAAAACTATTATTATCTGAATGTAATTCTTTTTGTCTGTTTATATTTTTATAGCTTATGGCTCCCGCAGACGGGCACGACGCGACTCCAGTATATGATTTTTTATGACGTTTCAATAGACATTGTTCTTTTAAAGTAGGTCGCGCTCTCGCGTCGCACCTGTCTGCGAGAACGTTTACAGTACAAAGGCATACTTCACATGTATAAATAACTTTTCACAAAATAATTTCGTACACAACGAATAAATGTTTCAAAAATATTTTGTAATGGCATCCTGAAAACGTTCCGGTAGTTACTTTATTTTAACGTCGCTTTTAAATTCTTTCTCTTAAATTTTCTGTTGTGTTTACTTTTTTACACAGTTCGAACATTGCCTAAAAAAAATGCGTCAAAAGGCATAACGATTCTTTGCTGAGAATTAAAAAATGTACATGTTTGACTAGCATAAAATTATCTGTAGGTAATGAATAGTAAAAACCATGCGTGATCAATTCACTGCATTGTGAACATTAAAACGGTGCAATAAGACCCATTTTTCAAGCGGGTAAGTATAACCCTCCTGGGACTTCATTTTTGCATTTAAATTCTTTTACAAACCTTTTTGCCACAAAAATTTTAACGTTAGATTAATAAATTCCTCGTCCCTTTTTCTTTTCGTTGCGTAGATGATAACATTATCTTGGGGAAGGAATTAAAAAGAAGTTCCGAAAAAAAAAAGAAGATATTTGGTTATTTTTCTTTTAACTTTAAGCAACCCGAAACATTGTATTGGAAGGTTTTTATGCTGCCAAAGTGATGTCTGATATTTTTGTTCACAACGAGGTATAATATCACATTTTTAACCGACTTCCAAAAGGAGGAGGTTCTCAATTCGTCGGAACCTTTTTTTTTTTTTTTATGTATGTTCCCCGATTACTCGAAGATGGCTGGACCGATTTGGATATTTTTTTTTTGAAAGGGTATGCTTCCCAGGTGGTCCTATGATCATCAAATCAGGATCTGATGATGGGATCCTGGAGAAATAGAGAGAACTCTTCAAATTTTATAGGCACACTTGAAGCAATTTGTGTAGTTTTTGGAAGAGTACTTTCTCGGAGTGGTTCCATTTCAATTTGGTGAAGATCTGATGAAGAACTTCGGAGATAGGCAACGGAACTCCTCAATAAATGATAGCAAATGGACAGGGATTGCTGAAATCTCATGTCTGTCAATTGTTTACACCAGTTAATAACATAACATCACGCCGGTACGCTGTGAAGGGACACACACACACACATGCACATGCATGGCACATGTGAACCACTAAAAAGTGAAAAATAAAAAACTTTTTTCAAAAAAATTAACAACCGACTTCCAAAAAAACACTAAAAAGTGAAAAATAACTTTAATTTCGGAAGGCGGTGACAAAAAATTAAAATACATATCCAAAGTCGCTGACTTCCGAAACTAAAGTTATTTTTCACTTTTTAGTGTTTTTTTGGAAGTCGGTTGTTTATTTTTTTGAAAAAAGTTTTTCTGAATTATACTTAGTAGGCAGTTATTTGCAATGCAGGACTTGTCCAATATTCTCCATAGGTTTAGGTAGTTAAATAAAGGTAAACAAAAAAAAACCACGTGACTCATAGATGCGAAACCTTTTATTTCAAATGTTAAGATCATATTATTTACAGTCTTATAATCATAGGCTCTTTTCGGAATCTGAATCAGAATCAGATGAACTATCTATCACATTAATAATAAATCGTTCTGTTGTATCATCAATTATTTTCCTAGCTATAATAACACAATTTAGCAAATTCGAAACGCACTCGCAAAATCGTAAATGTCGATTGTTGAGAGTACTGTCAGTCTGGTTAACTGACTAAACGTAATACCTGCCACTTCAGTAGCCATACTACATCTACGTTTTACTTTTCAATTTAGCAAATTCGTTGTATTTTCTAACAGGTTTAGGGGAACCTGTCATTTTGGGCTCTTTTGAATAGGCAGATTACAAAATTATATTTATGTAATTAATCTAATGAAAAATATTGTGCCCAAGTAGTTACATCTAGGAAAAGTAGTTCACGAATAAATGATAAAGTTTAATATTTATTAATAAAAGAGGAAACTTTCGTATAAATCGAAAATAAATATGATTTTGTTACACCGTATTTTTAAACAAGAGTTGTCAACTATATACAACCCTTTTTACGATTTGTTTACCTATAATTAACTGCCTAAACTTATGGAGTATACATTCTAACAGGTGTGTCATATTTGGAAGCTGATGCAGCATTTTAGCGTGGCTTATCTCGTGAGATGAACTCAACTCAAAAACTCAAACTCAAAGCATTTATTTCAATTAAACCATTTACAGGCACTTTTGAACTGTCAAAAAGTCGATCAGTTGGAAAGTTGAAGCTAGTTGCCCATTCCAAAACGTAGATCTCTATGGAGAAGAACGGGCAAGAAACTCCACGGACACTCTTTTAAAATCAAGGTGAATATTACAAAATCTTGGAAACATTATTCTTGTTGCTTCTGTATGTGAGAACAATGTAAAAAAATAATCATAAGCAATTCTAAATACAAGATAAAAAATAAGCCCTGGAAGTTAGGAGATGATTAGTCTCAACCGACAGCGCCCGTTCACGAACTTGACGCGTGGATCAGCACCATCCAGCTCAACCATTTTGTAGGGAACCGAATGATCCAACACACGCGCCACCATCAGTGAGACATTTAGGTGAGCATGACATACTCTCAACTGCCATGCTTTTTCAACTCAACGTACATCATAACAACACAATAAACGGATGCATGGTACTCACATTTACAAAATTTAAACAAAATGCTTCTAAATTATACAAAACTATAGTTTGCAATCTATTTGAAATATTAATAAAATTTTATTTCCTAAAAGAAAGAAAAAACATTTAATATATATTGAAGTATAAAGTAACTAATATAAATATTTTAACTAAGATACTTTTAGTGATCCTTCGATGGCATATATTTGAGATACTACTTCTATATGCCTTCTACAATCAAGGATCACATAATATTTGGCGTCATCTTGATGACAGACTTACTTAACAGCTTTAAACAGAGAGATGTGGAAAGATAATAAATAGCCTTTGCCTTGCAGTGGGTCATCACCAGAGGTCGGAGTAGGTAGATTGATTTAAGGTCGTTGACGTCAAACGTAGAGGATAATATGGATATGCCTCCAAAATACCGGAACTTCATATTGAAATTAGCACGAATTTGTGTTTAAGGTGAAAAACGTATTAATAACATCAATCTACGCTACCAGTGTTAGCTAATGGTGAAAGAAATCAGTATTTTATTTTATTCCATAATTCCAATTCCGGAACTGTTTCCGGTACTTCCCGCACATTATGGATAAAATGGCATGTCCATATTATAATATCTTGACGCAAGTATATAAAATCAATCTACCTACTCCGACCTCTGGTCATCACAGGTGGTAAATAATAATTGACGACAGATATTAATGGATGAATAATGGAATCAGATATAATATTTTTGTCGAGCTGTCTAGTAGTATAGGTACTAATGGTCGTGACTGTACTTTAAATTCTTGCTGTTTTTTAATATTGAATTTGAATAACGCTCTGTAATTGATGGTTGTTTTGAAAAGCACGTTAAACTATCGGAATTAATTGTCACATTGTCACAAAAATATTTGTGTCATTAAGAATACCTTTGAAATATTAAATCTAATAACCTTGGAATATCCGTTGGTATTGCCCAATAACTGGGTTGTGCAGGTCAGGCGGTTGCTCCATTAAAAGTATTAATCAATCTGTTGTATCTGGGAAGGTTTGAAGGTGAGCTAAACTTTGAAAATGATGAAGCATAGGTATAAAAATCACACACGTACACCAGATAGATATCGACGCGGTTAGAGGTACTAAAATCCACTTAATAAATGAAATGGAGCAGATGATAGACAAACTTAAAATTTAGGTATTTGGGGCAGCGCAGCATGTCTTCTACATTCCAAACTTCACTATTAGTCATCATCTCAATAGTCACTAGCTTTCTAGCCATTTCATGTTTCAAACAGTCAATCGATCGTTTCTTTGGTTTTCACATATAGCCCATATATATAAAAAAATGTTACCATTAATTAAGATAATAGGTACTAAGAAAAATAAAACATGCGTCTTAGTGAATGATATTTATATTTATTCAAAAAAAAAACAAAAGTCATTTATTCAAACTAGGCTGGTGTCAGCACTTATTGAACTTCAAAATTACATACGACAGTCCCCCAAAACGCCCGTCCTTCACCACGTCCTAGTGCTTTAGCTGCGAAGAAGAAGTGGCGCAACAAACTCCCCAGCAGCACAGCTGTCTATTATGTTAGATGAACTTGATTCTATACAATAGTTACGTAATTAACGTTACGAAACATAAAATTAAAATATTTGCCATATGTCAGCTAGCACTAATATAAAAAAATATAATATTATTATTCATATGTCCAAAAATATAATTTCTTCTTATATAATTGATTAGTAGTCATTGGATACATGAAGTGGGCTGCCGTTGTAAGACGACTAAAATGTCACGGTGTATATAGCCAAAATCATCCAAACTGTTTTTGTACAATCGATTATTACCTAATAATTAAATTTGAAATACAAACTCAAAACTTTTCCTTATTCTTACTCATCACATAACCATTCTATTACAACTTTTCATCGCCACTTTTTTAATTTAATATAGTCTCAAATACATTACTGGATACCTAGTAGACCGCCGCACTCCGAAATAATTTCAATGCCTTGAAAGTTCTGACCACAACTCGAAGGGTCGTACTTTAATGCGGAAACCACATTAGGATAACCGATGCCTTTGTTCGTTTAGTTTATACTATCTGATTTGTAGAAGGAAATGGTGCGGGAACTGCTTTATGTTAAAAACAAAAGACTATGGTCTATTCAAAAAGTGTCTGATCAAAATGTAAACAAACCCAAAATCTCTCACTCTAAGAAATTTGTATCAGATTGATCCGTAGGTATTTAAGTTCTTAATAAAAATAACCTAACTTGGCATAACATGACATTAGGCCTCTGTTCCCCAAAAGTTTGGGCAAAGCCTAGTAAACCCACATTTAACCTTATTTTTCAAACAGTACTAACGGTATTCCAGTATTCAAATAACAGAATCAAAGCCCTGGATTTGTATGTAAATTCATTTTATTCTAAATTCTGCAAATTTTCGTTGACAAATACGTTTTCCCATGCATTTGTTTTATTTTTATGTGATCATTATAAGGCTAACTAAGTCTTTAATCTTGAACTGTGAATCTACCGTTAGGGTAGACGCTTATATAAAAAAAAAATTGTCAGTTCCGGTTAATCTCCGAAACGACGGCAACGATTTTGAAGGGACACTCACTGGCAGAAAGATGTTTTAAAGAGTATTACAGGCTCTGTTGTCCTGATAACAGGTTTTAATAGGATAATTTTCGTCATTCACACTTGCAAAGCCGCGGGCACAGCTAGTTATTCATTTTCTATTAAATTCTCTCCAATCCAAAAACAGGTGATCCACGATTTGATCACCCCTGATAAGTTCTAGGTTTGGCGTATCCTAAATCTAGCAAAAAGCTGCGTTTTTAATAACCGCAACATTTCACATAAACATCCCACTAAGCTTTATACGAATAGCGCCGTTGCTCTAAAAATATTGTCTAAAAATATTCGTCTGTATAAAAAAACTGACTAAACTTGAAAAATATACTAAAATTGCTACCACAAGAACCTTCAACGATCCATAAATAATCCTGTGAGAGTTCCGTACATTTTTCGTGCTTCCAATTTCCATCGTTCAATTTGGTTAGCTCAACGTCTCTAACAGCACGGAATAGGGTGCATAATTCTTTGTACACTGTATCAATATTGTAAGCAATGGATTCAATGATCGGGTTATGTTATATTGCATTGGCAATTTCTTGTGTGGGAAAACTCGGGTCGTCAGGTTTCCGCAAAGGTTGGGTTATATGTTATGGGAAGGATTTCTTTGGGAATTGGCGAATGGAATAAATCTCGTTGTGGAGAAGGATGTGAAAAGGGCAGCAAAAGGCTACGTATAGAGACGGAATGGTGAAAAGAAAAACTAAGATTATCAGCGTTATAACACCTCTTTTAGTTTCAATAAAATTGTACTTTCAAAGTATTTGGGCTCAGTTGATGACCACGTTAATTATTATAGCTTGGTTAAGACGGGCTGGTGTCCGCAAGTCTACGTCAAAGCGCGTATTTTGCGAACGGGTGGGAAAATCGGTCATTCGATCCACCCCAGCTCCTCAAGCAAGGCCATCAACGCCTTACTGACAGTATCACGTGGAGTACCTGAGTTACCGAAGTACTTTGGCCTGTATGGAGCGACCACTGGGCAATTTAGCAGCACATGAGCTGCTGTTTTGTCGCGCCTTGCATGCTCTGCACAGTGGACCGTCTGTTACTCCTATGACAAAGAGGTGTTTATATAAAGAGCCGCAGTAATAGAGGCATGCCTTTTGCCTTCAACCTAGCACAAACCTCTTGGCAGCTACTGAGAAACATGTAAAAACCCAATAAATCCTTGCCCGACCTGGGAATCAAACCCAGGACCTATTGCTCATGGGCAACTATAATATACCCACCTATTTAATGGAACCAAAAATGTGATAAAATGCAAGGTAATTATGATAACACTCGATCACATACCGGTAGTAGAACCAAAAATGATAAATGTCCTCTCTTATCTCTGTTTTCAGGGCATTACACACATTCAGAATTTATTAACGGCGTTTGGGTTTTGTCTCACATTTTTTTTTAATCAGCATGGTATCGTTTGGTATTTATTGTGTCAGCACGATGGTGTTGATCGTATATTATATGAAAGATAATTACGGAGATAAATGCATAATTTTATCTACTACATATTTACATTGAGTATGAAGGGAATTAGAGACACAATCACCCAAAACAGCTATACTGGTCGATGGAAGGTTAAGTTACGCTTGCTACGGTCGGTTCGTGGATGGATGACCATCCATTATAAATCTAAAGCCCTACATGCCTTGGAAAGCGCGTTATCCGTTGGTCCTAGTCCCAAATGTTGTTTGTAGACGGTCGTTACGGGGAGTAAGAAGCACGAAAGTCTGACAGCCAGCCTTACGGGAGGTATCGTATTACCCAGTAACTGGGTTGTGGAACTTATGGAGGTTGCAGACTGAGCATTCAGCTGCATCCGATTAGAAGGGAAACCGATCCCAACATAGTTGGGAAAAGGCTAGAAAGATTGATCACCTGTATTTAGAAGGTTTTAACTTTATTTGTAATTTTATTGTCAATTATCACTTCGTTGAATAGTATTATTAAACACCTAGTAATTGAAAAATCATGGATAAAAAATGAGGTTATAGAATAAACATAAAACGTTAAGTGAATAACATCGTCAAGATTGACTTAAAATATAATTTTAAGTCACCTCGACATTGTCACTTAAAATTATAATTAGGGTTTAATTCAAAAACCCTCAATTTGTAAGTGGCACTGCAAATAAATTGGCAATCTACAGGCTCGTTTTTTGATCCATTTGTTTATATTTCTACCAGGACCAGCCTCATATATTGCGGAAATATAACGAAGGAGGAGAAAATACAAGGGGTAAGAAAAAAGGCTCGTTACTAGAGTTTAGCTACATGGTGTTATGAATAATTTAACCTGAAATTCAAAACAGGAAGCACAGCAGATGTTTCTAAGCAAATCAAAGCAACGCACCTGCTAACATGCTTACATGAAATCTACAGCATGATGTAGAATCAAATATTCAGGAAACATTTGCCCGCTCTAAGATACAGATGGTGCCATCGTAGTGATGTGATGTGTCGATATTTATTTATCTTATCGATATCGATAGACAATATGTATAATAATGATGTTTTAGGAAAAACATGATCATAACTATCTTGTCTAATGATTGCTCTACTCGTTACTGTTCCGATTGAGCATTGAAAAATAAAAAATCACAATTCAAAAAAATAGCAACAAGAAAAAGCCACGAATACGAATTACTAGCACAGACAGGCGATTCGATGAGACGACTGAGTCGCGGAGACCAAGAAATTTGACGCAGACGAAGTCGCGGGCAGAAGCTAGTATCTTATATTTGCGACTGTCAGTGGAAAAAGCGCAGCGACTGTTAAAATTAAAAGCGATCCGTCTGCGCCCTAAAACGCAAACTATATATATAAATGTCATAAAAACTTTCTGTACACATTATTACGTACATTCATTAGTTTGAAATACTTCAAAGCTTTAATTAACACAAACTTTTATTGCTCCCAACTATGCAGTTAACTTTAATGAATAAAGTTAAGGAAAGGTTTATCTAGTTTTATTCTGAGTGCTATCTTTTAATTGGTTATTGCAATTAAGGGAATACATTTATATTGTGAAAACGTAAATATCATGAATTCATGACACGAGTAAAATGTCTTTGGAATATAATTTAAAAGATTTTGTTTTTGTATTTATTTGTTTAGTTAGTTAGTTTAAAGCCAGTTGTTTATAAATAAAACTCAACATTGAAAAGATGGATTTAAATAGTTCGGTTTGCTGTAACCGTACTTTTATCAATTGCAAGTACCGTAGTCCGTACTGAGAAGATCTCGAGTGAATTTACACATCCAATGATCCAACATCAACAACAACAGCAGTGCCAATAACAGTGCCGGTGCGCAGAGTCGTTACTTGAAACTTGTTAATGAATAACCACGTTAATTGATGACCGTGACATGTGACAATAATTAACGATAACAATAAAAGCATGGAGCGGTGTTAGCCGTCGTTGGCGTGTGTGCCGGCGGCCGGCGGCGGCCCGCACTGTAAGTATGGTATTCTTACCGCGCGTCCTTTTAAATTAGCTGTAAGACTGTATTGACCTACTTAGATGTGTTATTAAATTGTTGAATACCAAATGTTTAAAACGAGCGCTAATCCTGCCGACAAACTGTCACGCAGTTTGGCAGGTTTATAAAATTTTTACACGTTTTGGTCCAAATAAATAATTTATTTATTATTATTTATTATTGATAGGTATTAATTTGGACCCTGTCAGTCAGGATAGTCGAAAAATATTTCATTTTTGTCGGTGGTGGTATCTAATTGGTTTTTGGGTGACGTCTCTGAGTGTGGAAATTGTGACTACATTTTGTATTGGTTTCCCACCTGTTAAAACAAAAGTAAGTGGTAAAAGCAAATAAATAAATATATTTTTTAGAATAATTGAGGGAGAATAATATTCAAAAGTGTGTCATCAAAACAGAAACGTGACCGTCTTTTGACGTGGTCGGGCGAATTTAATCATTTAAATCTCCGATTTAAAAAAGAATCACAATGTATGGATTCTTTAAAAAAACCCAGTATTTTTCACAGGGTTACTTACTGATATTACTAAATATAAATGCTGAATATGCTTATCTTGGGACAAAATTAATCATCGACAATGTAGTTATAGGCATCCCTACTTTTTAGAGTTCCGTAGCAAATGTCAAAAATGGAACCTTTATAATTTCAACATGTCTGTAAGTCATACAGCCATTTTACTCGGAGAAAATTCCACTATATCGGTGAAAATTAAAAAGGTGTATTCTGTGCACTGCTTAACAATGGTGTAATGGAATCACGAAATAAATGGTTATGGTTGACAACCTACACATGAATAAAAAAACAATGCACATTAGTGTGTAATTCCAAGTGACTTTGCTTAAATCAGTAGTTTAAGAGAAACTGGAATAGAGAATGAGCAACAGCGTTCTCTATGCATTTTACCACCATACTGCGATCGCCAACCCGCCTGCCAAGCATGACGATTATGTCAAAACCCCCCGTTTTGGGGCAGGCCTATGTCCAGCAGTTGAGTCTTTCGGCTGAAATTATGATGATGATGATGAAGAGAAACTGGGTACTTTTGTTAACGACACCAGATGTAACTTTGTTTACTTTATCGAGAAATACTTTTAAATTCAACTTATTTTTGCGGCGATAAAATTAATACTGTGCAAATGTACATGCATAAATATTCATCCCAATTACGGAACCCTATACTATGCGCGGTCCAACGTGTACTTGGCTGGTTATACTATTTATTTATTTATGGACAGAATTGACATAAAATTCCTTTGCATGAAATCTGAGTAAGACATGACTGACATTAAAATATTGTAAGCAAAAGAACAACAGCAACAGCCGAAATATTCCGTAAAAATCTCACCATGTTAATTTAGGTGTAGTCAGCTTGAATTGAGCTGTCATTCCACTTGATCTGTAGATTAAGACATTGAGAGAAGTGAAAGGAGAATAAAGAAGTAATATACCCTATTTATTACTTTAACGTCAATAATTATTAATAATCCTCATTAAATCCTATTAATTTAGTTATGCTAGTATAATTTTTTAAAGTATTTAGTAGTAGTAGAACTAATAATAGTAGTTTACTCAATGTAACTACTTTATCTAAAGAGATTTATGTCTCAAAAGTTGTCCTAAATTACGAAATGTACTTATTAAACGTTTGGTTTTGCATTGAACATCTTAGCATCAACTAGCAAGACATCATCAGCAAATGATCGATCACCAAAACAACGTCTCTCCCAAAAAACTATCGATAAATCATCTAATCCATCAACTTATCCCCACACTGTTTATTACAATCAAAATGTAGGTTTTATTCAAATTCCGAATGTAAGACAGACAGAGGACTCAACTGCCAGAGTTTTTACAAGTTACCAACTACTGCTGGAATTTTCATCAAATGCAAATGCATTGCGGACGGATACTAAGTAAGGGTCGATGTCCAGCGGTAGATATGTTTCACAACACTATTGTAACGGAGGAGTTAGTGTTCAGTTTCATTAACAGACAGTAATAGTGTGGAATAATTAAATAATGAGTATATATTTATTTTATAAGGATGTTTACAGATACTTTTTAGGTAATTTTGTTGGTTAATCAGAGAGTCAGTTAATGTATTGTAAACCTAAACGAATTGCATAAAGAGACATTTATTGAGTAACTGTGCTAAAAAAAATCATTACCCTTTCCCATAACAAAGTTATGCTTTAATTTTTATTTATTTATTTATTTCAGACATAACATTCGTCCATAGCTACAAAATTATATAAATAAATTCTCTAATACTCATACTTAAAATATTCAACAACTCGGAAAACTCTAAAAAGAATTGTCAAAAAACTTATAAAAATGCCGGAATCGTGTAAAAAAAAAAAATTGTCAAATTGTAAAGTGATATAAAAATGTCAAAATATTTAAAAACCAAATAAAGATTATATGTACAAAATTGCAAACACATTTCATTTATTTTTACGATATGTTAACCCACAGTAGAACAGAGCCCTCTTATGTCCTATCTACTCCTGTCTGACTTAAATAAAAATATAGATCATTATTATTTTGTTATTACAGTTTCGGCTCCATCACGCCCTCGATTTCGGTTTAGGCCTCGAGTGAAATGACAAACTTTGCACATTTGTATTAAAATATATTATTACTTTATCGTAATATAACTCCTTTTCTCTGTTTCAAACAGTATCATTTAGCCAGATCACAATTCTAATATTTGTACCAAGCATGCCTGTTATAAATAAAGTAAGTGCATAAAGTAGCTAAAAGCCGGGATTGCTAATATAAACTGATTAATTCCAAAATAGAATGCTTGAACAAATGAGCGTCTCAATAATGTATAAGGTAGCTAGCGTCATAATGTAGGTACTGAAGTTTTTTTTATATAGAATTATATTTCTTTATGTAGAATTGTAGATATATTTTAAAATCATAAATATTATTCTGTTTCAGAAATCACATTCATAAATAGCACTGTGGGGGTCAAGTTGAAAAGGAATTGGAAACGAATTGATCGAGATACTAATAACACACTTCGGTGACAGATTTGAAATTAAAAAGTGGTTAAGGAAAGGAAAATAAAGAAAAAGTTAAGAAACTGGTACGCAACAGAGCAAATTGGTAGATGTTCCACTGACAGACCATAGAAGAGCAGTGGGGACGCAATGGTAACGGCTGCATCTTACGAGATGTAGATCGTAGGTTTGAACCTAGAGAGGCGGTCCCATCATCATCATTTCAGCCGATAGACGACCACTGCTGGACATAGGCGTCCCCCAAAAAAACGGGAGGTTTTGTCATAATGGCCACGCTTGGCAGGCGGGTTGGCGATCGCAGTATGGTGGTAAAATGCATAGAGAACGCTGCTGCCCATTTTCTAGTAAATCCCTTAGTCGCCTTCTACTACACCCACGGGATAAAATAGGCACAGGCAAATGGGAATGGGAAATAGGGATAGGCGCCTTACTTTTTGTTGTCTGAGCGGAAACAGAATACTAAAATAAAAAGCCATTAAAAAGTTATGAACCAACAAAAATTTGTTTTTCTTGCTAATTTGACTTAGCTTTGGGCGTGTTTAAGTAATAAAAGAAGTATAAAATCTTCAAAACCAAGTCAGTACCGACAAAGCTCAAATATCAAAAAGATCAATATTTTTTATTGGTCATTGATTCGCAGTGGTTCTTTTTCATAAAACCCGATCTTCTGAAGGACTTTTCTTAATCTTTTACAAGCCTATTATACTATAAACTATCCTGCATCTTACTCAATAACGTTTTGCGTGTAAACTAGCGTCTAACTGCTCATCACTGATACTACCTCTGTCGAACACGATGCCTGGGTAACACCGTGCTTTTTAGCCAGCCCCATCATTGAGTTCGAGCCCGCGACTAGGTTCCCCTTAAAAGGCACTTTTGAACGCCAACATTTACATTAAAATAGAATTGATTCTAGTCGCCCATTCCAAAATATAGTTTCGTAAGAGAAGAATGGGCAAGAAACTCCGCTATGTTTTAAGTACAATATTTGACATACATTCATTAAATAATTGTGTTTGAAAAGGATCACTAAAATTACCATACCAAAATTGGTAAAATTATGAAGCAATGACAGATAAAGTGAACAGCAGCTATAAGCCAGTATTTTACATGAATCGACTGCCTATCACGCCTCTACGGTCCATTGCGAACTTAAAAGCGGTGCAATAAGAGCCACTTTTCGAACAAGTGTGTGTTGTAACTTTTTTTTTGTAAATCGGATTATGAGCTGCTGTCCTGCAGTGGTTGCCAATCTTTTAAGCGAACCGAATGCCTCCGGAACTCATTCTTCTATTCAAATTGCTGGCAACTCGGCCTTTTAATTAATTTCCATACGAAAGTGCTCAAACATTAAAGTATAAATAAGACAAGCATTTACAATGCAATGAAATTACATATACTTAATTATGTAGGTACATACATTTTATGAATAGTTAAAAGATTTATTCTTATGCCATAAATATCTAGTAGTTAACAGAATAAGTGATCAAGATTCTAGAACGCTTTGTTTACAATTTTCACTATTGTGTATTATCATTATATTACATAAAGTAAAACCTGTGCACACCTATAAGTGACAAGGTCACAATAGTATTACTTTAAGAAATTCTGTATGTATGAATGTTTAAGTGACTTTGTTTTTAGAGTGCCATAATAAATAAATAACTAAGTCCCAAAATTATGTTGAACACATAATTTTTTTAGGTTTTTCATATCAATAGAAAGTACCCAAGTTACTTATCGGTACTACTATCTATAAATAACTTTGCTAATAAAAACATTTTTTTACTTGTTTGCGTGATCTACTTCGTCCGCTGACTTTAAGCTTCTCAACTGCGTGAGTGCGAGGTTTCAGGCAACGTGGTCCCTCTGTCAACATACATGGCGAAGAACACCACACACAACCACTTCTATACGAAGCTGTTTACGACTTTCCCTCCCCCTCCCTTGCCCTTCCTTTACACTGTAACAATTTTTGCCCAGGTTTCCGAATTCCTGATGATCATGTAGATCTTGTTGCATCCTGCTATATTGTGCTACATTCTGCTACATCCTGCTATATTCTGTCGCTCGATGCTTCATCCTGCTGACGACTTCCAGCGTCCAGAGCCGCGCAAAGCTGGAGTTTCTACTACGTCCAACATTTTACGTCTGTTTACTTCGTTCGTTGAAAAATAGTTTACATTACACTCACCACTTCTGTGCTTTAAGGTCTGCAGACACAGCTTGTCTTATTTATACTCAAGAAGCAAGACATGTTTGTGAAATTGCTGTAATAGAGTGCAGTCACGAGCAATGAATACCTTAATATTTATGCAAGATTTAAAAGGTATTTTCTCCGAAAGTGTCTAATGATGGTGTTAGTTAAAAACACATTATTATAGAAATCATACTAAGCATTGTGAAATAGGGTTTTTTCTCAAAATATGCAACTTTTATGTAATGAGAAAAAAGCGCGCAACTGTAATAAAACCTCTATAATTAAATTGAGATAAAATCAGGAAGATAAGCAAAGAAAACTTAAAATAACTATAATTAGTACCTACTACTGTGAAGTAACTGTGTGTTTTGTGTCTCAAAGAGATGTCAGCAGCAACTGATGGGGCCCGGAAGGGCCAATGCCTGCTTGGAGTGCGGGTTGTTCGAAAGAGATACCGCGGCCCCTGGCACACAGGCAAATGAGGGGAACACGGGTAGGTTTTAGTCAATAACAGTCTGACACGCCCTCCTGTTGCACCCAGAGCGGTAGAAGTTAGTTGATGAATTCCCACCCAAAAAAAAAAAACTGCGTGTTTTGTGTACTACTGTGATGTTTCGCCCCAGACTTTTTATTTTTTTTTTTTTTTTTTATTTTGGCTTCACAAGGTTAGTGCATTTAGCCAGTGTCAAGTAATTTTTCTTTTAGATCAAGTAAATGGCCCGATATCGGGCACGAAGTTACAAAACAGTCATAGTCGTCTTTAGTCAGTCAAGTCAGAGTTATTGTAAAGCGGTAGTAACTTTACAACAACCTAATAGGAGTTTTTGGGGGGAACACGAAAAGTCCACGTTAGTCACTTATTTTCACCTTCACTACACTTGTGCACTCACACGTAACTAAATTGAATAATTCACTATCAAAATTATACAATTTAATTCGCTATTTCACTAAATTCCATGAAAATGAAAATTCGTGCGACATGTTCCAACGCGATCCCGCCAAAAACTCCCGCCCCAGACTTTAGTCTACATTAAAAAAAAAAAAGTAAAGTAAACCCTGGGTCACACTATCCACATAGTATGTAGTACGTACTTGTAGATGCATATTTTACCTGACCTACCCGTAATTGAACATATTCAAGTAATCGGTAGTTTAATATTTTGTGTTTCTTTATTTTTAACCCCCGACGCAAAAACGACGGGGTGTTATAAGTTTGACGTATATGTGTGTGTGTGTGTGTGTGTGTGTCTGTCTGTGGCACCGTAGCTCCCGAATGGATGAACCGATTTTGATTTTGTTTTTTCTGTTTGAAAGGTGAATTAGTCGGGAGTGTTCTTAGGCATGTTTAATCAAAACCAGTTCAGTTTGAAGATTATCAGCTCTTTTCTGGTCGTTGAAGGGATTTGAGAATCTTCCACGGGTCTGATCAAGTCTAAATTTGGTATTCTATTACTTCAATGATATTAGACGAACAATGTAACCTTGAACTGATGCTGGAGCAACACCTGGAATTTCCAGGATACCCAAGTAACTCACCAACAAACAGCAGAAGTATCGTATTTGGGCTCATTGAAAAGGTCTCAATGAATAGGTTATGAATAAATGGTGGTCAGGACGAGGAATGAGGATAAATTAGTAACAAACTTCACTGTGGGAAACATACGCAATGCTGCGCAAATTTAAGCTAGACGGGGGATGGTCAATGAAAACGCCAAACAGAGGAGGTTTAGCATTTTCATTAGCCGTCCCCCGACTTGACAATGCCTTGATCAAAATATTACCTACAACTTAAATCGCCAATAAATATTATTTTTTAACTTTTTAGTTTTTGATTGGGTCGGGGGTTTTTTAATGTACAGTTATTTACTTTGCACAGTTCCTTCCTTTCTCCTTTCTTCTTCCAACTTACCAGACAGAAGTCTTAATGGAGAGTTAGTTGCGCCACTTCTCCCCAGCTTTAAACACTAGGAAAATGTCAGAACCTGATTTGAATAAATTGCTTTTGATTTTTGAACAATGCTTGCCTACATCAGCATCGGTAGCACACAAAGACTTGGTACTCCATAAAATGTTCAAGGACAAAACGCAGCTTATGAAGGCTTAGATACTTCCATCTGCCCTCACACCCCATAATTTAATATGCCCTAATACCTCAAGGGAACATAATCAACAATTTACTGACGGGCTCTACGCCAAAATCAAATTTACCAACTCAGGCTCAACATTCCATAATTCAATAGAAAATTGCTTCACCAAGCATAATTCTGGTGAAAACTTTTGGAAATAGGATCATCATAATGATAAAATATTTACGCTTCTTACTTCAAGTTTTGGTTTAAGACTTGGTAGGTAGGTCAAAGAAGAAGGACGAGGCGTTCTTTCTAAAATTTTCATGGGCATTTTATTTTTATTATGAAAGTATTTTTATTCATCTGCCATCATCTGACAGCGTTTTTCCTACCGGATGCAGCTGAATACCAGTATTTTACATGGAACGACTGCCTATCTGAACCTCCACAACTCAGTATCTGTGTAATACGATACCCCTCGGTAAGACTGCTTGTCAGACTTTCGGGCTTCTGACGACCTGTTACGTTTGTCAAAGATCCACAAATGAGAGCCGTTAAAAACGCAATATGGCGCCAGAAATCATCCGTTTTTTTTTTTTCAATTTTTATAAACTCAGTGTCACTTACAATTAAGACAAATCTAACGGCACCTCTCAAGCTGAAATTGATCAAGCCGTTTAGGCTACAGAGCGTGCCAAACTTCACTCATTGTTGGGCATAGTCCTATGTTTTTTTGTGTCAATCTCCACTATGTTTTTCCAGCCTCATTCAAGTTTTGCCCGCGATGGCAACAATACCATTCAGCCATCCCGTCTCTTGAATACTAGAACGTTATTTTAAAACAACCCGTTAAATGAGAGAATAGGGTATATTTCTATAGCACAAACTTTAAATAGAGTCTAACCTACTAGGACCACAACACTCTCAAGAAGACTGACATAACTTTGTACATTCGTAAACAAAGATCACGAGAAAGAATAATTTATTATAAGTACACATAAAACTTAATTAACTCCCGCGGAATGAAGTCCGAGATTATAAGGACTCAATAAAACCGGCTTACCATTGCTGCGCGATGCGATGTGCGGCAAAGCGAAGCTAAGCTGGAAATTATGTCTTTTAACCGCGCAAGCAAAGAGCGGTGGCCGTCATGAAAATCTGTCATTTTCAACGGTATTTAACCTTAGGGTTTAAAAAAGGTCTGTTAATATTTGATCGTTCACCGTTCTCTTAGGAAACCAAAGGTTTAGGTTGTGTGGTTCAAGGACATAATTTCCAGCTTAGCCACAGGCTTAGCTCCTCTTCGTCGAACAGCGAATCGTAAGGCAGTTTTATTGAGTCCTTTTATGGCAAGACAATAATGAAGTTACTCTACTACTCTAGGTACAACGCTAAGAAGTTTATTTGCGCGTGACCAACATTGGAACAAACGCCGCCATCTTGTTCGGTCAATACAAATTCTATGAGTTTAATACCAAATAATATTTTCTAACATCAAGGGCGTTCAGGTGCTAAAATATCCTTTTAGCACTATACATCAACTGATGACTACTTTTACCGATTTAAAGAAGTCGGTTTTCAGTAGATGCAAGTGAAAGGAAATACAGAAGCTGGTAGAGAGTTCCATGCTCTGGCAGTGAGCATAATAAATGTGGAGCAGAAGCGCTCAGTACGACTAGTCAGGCATAGAAGCAAGCCACGATCATTGGCATCTCCAAGCCCGACAAACCCAAGTCCGAGCCTACGATCTACTGCTCCATCAGTTTACTGAACACTTCCAGTAAAATCTATAAGAGGCTTTTTTATAAGCATCTCAGAGATTACGCCACGACAAAAGGCCTCATTTCCAACGAGCTATTCGATTTCAGAACCAAACACTTTTGCGTACAACAGGTCCAACGTATCGTAGAGGATATAAATGTTGGTTTCCAACGCGTTACGATGACCGGTGTAGTATTCTTCGACATAGCGAAAGTTTTCGACAAAATCCGGCACAATGGCTTAACATCTAAGCTGTACAAACTCGGCGTACCTGATCGTCTCGTGCTCATATTACGAGACTTTCTGTCGAACCGTACCTTTCGCTATCGCATTGAAGAGGCGCTTTCATCTCCCCATCCCATTCGTGCAAGCGTCGATCAGGGCGCCGTGCTGTACCCCCTCATATTTACGCTATTCACTAGCGATATTCCCAAAAGTAAAAAGGCTCAGTTGGCACTGTTTGCAGACGATACAGCCATCTACCGCACTGGACATAGTCAGGACGCGATAGCCTCCGGTCTCCAGACCACAGTGAACGTTATTGGCGCGTGGATGTGAAAGTGATGAATCGAAGTAAATCCGGGTAAAAGTCAAGCAGTTATCTTTTCGAAACCGCGACTTAGACCTGACCCGCCCTGGCCCATGTCCATGTTTGGCAAGCCGATACCCTGGGAAAAGCGAGCCAAATACGTAGGAGTGATCACGCACTGTTTACGTCGTCAAAATCTTGTCTATTCCGGTCTACTTTAAAAATAAGAGAAGTATCATCTGCACACAATGATAAGCAGCATTATCCATAATTACGACTGAGTTTTTTTACGGTGGAAGTTTAGGTATTAATTTTCCATCAACCCAGTTGTAAAAAATTTTAGAGTTCATATCACCGTGAAAGCATCGTCGACTAACCCGTTCCAGTTACCAGCGTGAACTATTATTAAACGCCTTCCTTTGCTATGGTATATATTCCAGGCTGGAATGAAGATTGCCAACATTTTTGAACATTGTGATTTTGGTTGACGTAGCTTTCGTCCAAAAAGAATATATTTCAGTGGTCGTCTCTGTATTTTCTTACGGCCCTCAACTATTTCACTCGCCATTCAACAATGTTTGCTCTCTCTATAAAATGGATCTCTTCGGTTTACATTTTTAAATGAATATCCCAGTTTGTGCAAAAGTGCTCTTAAAAAAATTAGTCTGCAATGTAAAATGTTATCTTCTTTTAATACAGCACGGGATCAGAACAACAGGCGCGCTAGCGCGCTGCTTTTGTCCTCGGGAGGTTACATTCTGTTCTAAATGCACGTGGCAAGTTGTCACTAAAGTAAAAGTTGCGGATTTACACGGCGTGCATTAGGCCCATTATGACGTATGCATGTGCAATCTTTGCATACACGAAACCCCGATTCATCCATAGGATGCAGACCCTGCAGACCGATTAATTCGCCAGGCCACAGGTTTCCCCTGGTTCTTTCGGAACGAGATCCTCCATCTCGATCTGAAAATAGCCACTGTCCTTCAGTTCATGAAACGCATGTCGAAGCGTTTCTTCGATAAAGCCGAGAAACATCGCAATCCTCTGATTGTGAAGGCCGCTAGTTATGTCCCCAGTAGGATTAGTAGAATTCGCCGGCCGATACATATTCTCTCCAACTCAGATGACCCCATTACTCGCCTCCAAGAAAGCAGTAGGGCCACCGGTACTGTTTGCACGCACAAACAACCGTCATTCCGACCTCGCCGCCGAGGTCCTCGCGCCCGCGAATACCCCGAGTTAACGATGAGACCCCGACCGTCCCTTGCTCGTTGCCAGCCCGCGCCGCAGGTGAGCCTGTAGAGTTAAATTCCCCAAGATTTAATAATAATAATGATAATCTGATCCAGCCTGTCCCAGCTTACTGTCCCCTTACCAGTGATACCCTGAACCGAGGCCCGTACCCCAGGGTGCCCTCAGCGTGCAGTCGCTTAGTTCAAGTGTTTGCTGGAGGCTTTAAGTTCTCTTAGGGCAACCGCAGGGAAGTCCAGTTAAGAAGTCACGGCCTCTCAAGGTCAACTACGAGACGCCATACACAAAAAAAACTGAGTCGAAATGTCTACCAAGTGCGAATGGTACCATGCAGTACTTCTCATATTCTGAAGTGTTAGTGGAATACGCAGCTTTATAAGGATTAGTAAGCTCGCTCCAAGAACGATAAAGATATAATTAAGTGAGACGGATTAGCTAATTTTGTCTGCTTCCGTTTTTTCGAGGACGGCGATGTAATATGTAAGAATGTGTGGATTGTAGTAATATGTAGTTATTATTTCCGTGCAGTTTGTGACTTGAATGAATGAACAACGGACAACATCGGCTTGTGTGTAGTAGGAGTGGGTCGTTCACGTATTTACCGTCGACGAAACGAAACTGGTTTACCGCATATAATAAACTAGTTGATAAAACAGTTTAATTTTCGACTAGTTTACATAATAGACTGAACAGCATATAAACGAATTTATGTTCACGGAGTTTATCCACCGTTTATTGTACGATCAGATTAGGTCGTTTAGTTGAAACTAGTTTACTAATCGACGGATAGATGAACTGTACTTGGGAATCGAAATGAACTTCTCTTCATACTTTTTCCAGGGTTAGGACTGGCAGGCTGACTAATAAACTTGTATGTATGATAAACTAATTCAACGAAATAAATAGAGATCGGTATCTATCGTTTTGTTATAGAGTCTATTTTCATTTAACAGCGTTCGCTCAGTGAGATGGACGTTCGTTTCTGCATGAGAGAGCGAGAGAATCAATAACAAACGGCCTTCGGCAGTGTTCGTGTTCACTCGTTCCGTTCCGTCGAGCGTCGACTACGTGTACGCCTGTACGGCGAAATCAAGTTGTCGCCGCCGCCACGCCGGTCGCATGCGTAAAATGTCGTTCACGAATAAACTGGTTTATCTGTGGACAGTAAACTAGTCGAACAGTTCAGGTCGAATAAACAGTCTAAAAAACCAGTTCGTTCATTCAACGCTCACCACTAGTGTGTAGTCTATTTATCCCAATTAATTTTATAAATGCGAGAGTAACTCTGTCTGTAACGCTTTGACGCTTAAACCGTTGAACCAATCGTCATGAAATTTAGCAGAGATATAGTTTGGGTTATGGGAAAGGACATAAGCTACTTTTTACGCGAAAACCGTCATCCACGCGGGCGGAGCCGTGGGAGAATAATTCAGCCTATACTGTCCAATCGCTAGGCAAAGGCCTCCACAAAGTCCTTCCAAAATAAAAACTTTTTCCAAAAAAACAACCGACTTCCGAAAAAACACTACAAAGTGAAAAATAACTTTAATTGCGGAAGGCGGTGACTTTGGATATGTATTTAATTTTTTTGTCACCGCCTTCCGAAATTTTAAATTTTTTGTTACAGTACCTACCCCACTAATTCGAAATTTCATAATTCTTGGGGTCAAAACAATGCATATTTATGCGATAGCAGCAATCGCGGTTAATTTACTGTTATTTTTTGAAGAGTTCCGTTGTCTGTCTCCGAAACGCATCATCAGATCTATATGAAATTGAATCATCAAAATCGGTTCACCCAGTCGAAAGTTATGAGGTAACAAACATAAAAATAAATAAAAAAAACATACACTCGAATTGAGAACCTCCTCCTTTTTTTGAAGTCGGTTAACAAACTAAGTCAATTTTTGTGTTCTATGTAACCACTTAGTTCTTATATACTTCAAAATGGATTGGGATGCGGATTCGAATATCATATAAATAATTTTCTATCAGAAGGGTTATGGAATTTTTAACTTAAATATACCACAGAAATGTCCAGTAACTAGATTTTGTTGAGCCACTTCTTCTTCCCAGCTAAAGCACTAGGAAGTGGTGAAGGGCGGGCGTTTTGGGGGGACTGTCTTATGTAATTTTGACGTTCAAAAAGAGCTGACTCTCAGCCTAGTTTGAATAAATTACTTTTGATTTTGATTTAGATTTAGATTAGGTACCCCGTTGTGAAAAATCCATATACTAAAATATTGTACAAACTACAAACTAGGGGCAAGAAAACACTATGTTTTTTGAACAATATGTGCCCAAACTTCCTCGTTAATAACTTAACTTATCCAAAATTAATGTCCGCTTAGTCACGCTAGCGACTTTGTTAAAAATAAAATAATTTACGAAAATAATGTTACTAGGGTAAGTTTTATAAGGGAAAACGACTTCTCTTTACCTTTTAGGTAAGATTAAGGGGATGATTTAAGGACTTTGGTGTTCCAATTCTTTTGCTGTTAACGTTAGTTTTTATATTATTTTGTAAAATATCGAATAGCTTTTTAACATGTATCCTAGGAAAACTATTTATTTATTTATTTATTTATTTATTTAAACTTCTCGCACATAAAAAGGTACAAAGGCGGACTTAATGCCTTAGGCATTCTCTACCAGTCAACCAAGGGTGGTGAAGAGATTAGATGGCAGGTGCTTAGGTTGAGAGGAACAACGACTACAAAGTATATCATAATGAATAATAAATAAGATTGGTTCATAAATAGGTTATAAACTAATAATACACATACAAGCATACATATCTACACACTAACATCATAACTAATTACATTCATCATAACTATTTGATGTTCCCGGATAAAAATAATTTCAATAGGCCATTATCTTCTGCCTAGCCTATTCACAACATGTTTGGGTCGGCTTCCCAAATAACCGGATGCAGCTAAAGACTACTATTTTACATGGAGTGACTGCCTATCTGACCTGCACAGTCCAGTTACTGGGTAATACGAAACCCTTTAAAAAGAATGTCAGGCTTCCGGGCTTTTGACTACCCGTGTCAACTGTCAAAGATCTACGAATGATAGTCTGGACTAACGGCTTAATATGGTTTCCGAGTAATGGAACAATTTCGGTATGAAAGGATGGTCACTCATCCATAGATCGTCTTCAGCAAGCGTAGCTTAACATTAAAGATCGACTCGTACGTTTATTATTATATAGCTAAAGGTATTTCGCCCATTTTAAAACAATATAATACGCCGATAAAATTAGCTTAGGAACTATCTATCTTCTATAGATTAATATGTGAAGCAAAAACTTTGTTCCCCCTTTTACGAAAATTTCGCGGACGAAGGAGTATGAAATTTGGAACGGTTAAAGTTAAAGAAAAAAAGTTAAAGAAAGGTTAAAGAAGGAGTGCAGAAAGCTAACATTTTTATATAATAATCTAATTAAATTTACATGAATTAAGGTGAATCTAGTCCACATTTTTTCCATACAAATTTCAAGAGTGTATTACTCCACTATTCGACAATGAACATTAAAAATTAAACATGGTTTGGTTTTGTCTCATTATTAAATTGTCTGTGTGGAAACAGAATACTAAAATAAATAGCCATTAAAAAGTTAGGAGCCAACAAAGATTCGTTTTTCTTGCTAATTTAACCTAACTTTGGGTGAGTTTAAGTAATAAAAGAAGTGTAAAACCTCCAAAACCAAGTCTGTACCGACAAAGCGCAAATAACGATAAGTTCAATAAACTTTATTGGTAATGGATTCACGCAGTTGTTTTTTCAAAAAAACTCTATCTTTCGAAGGTCTTTTCTTAATTTTTTACGCGCCTGTTTTACTAAAAATCATCCTGCATCTCACACAATAACTTTGTGCGTATAAACTAGCGTCTAACTGCTCATCACTGATACTACCTCTGTCGGCCACGATGCCTGGTGAGACGTGCTTTTTAGCCAGGCCCACCAGTGAGTTCGAGCCCGCGACTAGATTCCCCTTAAGATCAAACTTCGAACACTGGTCGACCACAAGTTTCTTTAAATAGACTAGTATGGGTAGTATTTTTTTATGAATGGAACCTTCGGTCCATTCATAAAATGTTCCTTTTGAACGACATACCATCTCAATACGCCCACTATTCGGTATTCTTAAAAAAACTACGATTGATTTCTTAAAAGATATCGAAATAAGTGATCCTTTTGGCTATACAATAGTTGTGTTTGAAATGGCCTAAATAGAACTATTTACCCGAAACCTTTTTCTAATTTCTTAATGTTACAAAAATAGCTGAGTTAGGAACAGAATGGACTGGTACAGAAAGTTGGCTCCATATAACGAGCGAAATCAGACGAACACACACATATACGCGTATGTTTGGCGATCTCAAACAAATGCCAGACGCGAAAGCATTGTACTTGCTGTACGTGAAGTTTGTCAATGTGTACGTATGATTTCACTCGTTGTATGGAGCCGATCTTCTGTACCTATCTGTTTTGTGTCAAGGGGCTTCAATAGTAATAGCGTCGTTTAAAGACGACATCGCATTAGTAGATGGCTATCTGTGAGAATGTTTTCATTTAATTGACGTTTACAACTCACAGTAAAGGATGAACAGATGATCCATTTACTAATTTGTTTATTTTTAGGGTTTCGTTTTTAAGTCACACTTAAAAACGAACATAAAACTGGAATAGACTATTTCATTTTGCGGAATGCTTTGGCAGTAAAGTCATTAAGAGCTGTGCTGGATTTCTGTTACACCTTTAACTGCTGTAAGCTAGTTTTTGCTGTAAAAATTTCTTAGATTTTTTTGCTCTCATCGGAGCCTTAATTACGGAACACGTATGCCTTAAAGATAAGTTAACTGTACCTTGCGGAGGTAATTTTATAAAGATAAGAGAAAAATTTCATAATAAACTTTTTCCATTAGAGGAAAGAAGCTTGTAAGAAAATTAAGAACTACTCTGCTATGATCTGGATAATAAAAGACGACGGTAAAAGTTATAGATAAGTCGAATTTTCCAAGTTTATCTTTGATATCACTGACAAATGGTAAAGGAAAAATCGAGAGGATAGACTAGATTTCTAATAGATTAAAATCACCTAATTACGTTCAGTAGAGTTATTATTAAAGATCGGATACTCGGAAGCATATTTACCTAAAGTTGCGATGGTAGCTAATATGGAATGCGGTTTAGTATCGAAATAATCTTAATTTAATTTATGTTTATTTATTTTTCTACGAACACACCACCCCCTCCCTTACACCCTACATACATATATTTGCATCGGGGCTTTAAACGTTAATTCTAAATAAATATGTATCTGAATAGTTTGGCAATGCTAATAATTTAGAAGTCGCTTCCATACTATACACCTGACTAGTTATACATTCCCGGTGTTCCTGGCATAAAAATATGTTTTTAAAAGCCGCTTCCATACTTTCATAACTAAAAATTTACTTTAGATAAATATGCATCCGAATATCCGAGCTCTAGTTATTATTCACATAATGTGCAGACGCCGTAGACATATTTAGAAGTCCCTTCTTTGCATGAGAAGAGGCTTTTGTCCTACAAGCAGTAATACAGACTAAGCTACACACGTGAACTTAGGCCTCGCGGTCTTTAAATTAAAATATAGGCAGGATTGTCCATTGCGACCCGTGGTCGCGCTATGCATGAACGCGTGGCTGGGAAATAGATGAACCGCGCGAACTAAGCTGGGTAACCTCTTCGTGAACATCCTACGCAGCAATTGACAGTCAACTATACATTCTGATATCATCATTTGCCTTTTCCCAACTATATTAGGGTTAGCAAAACAGATGCAGCTGAATACCACTGCATATCTAACCTACACGATCCAGTTACTGGGGAATACGATACTTCTTAGTAAGACTGGTTGTCATACTTTCGGGCTTCTGACGACACGTAACGACTGTCTAAAATCTCATCAGCATTTTAACGTGCTTTCCAAGGCACGGAGGGGTCTTGGTATGTAAAGATGGACTCATCCACGGACTAACTACGGCAAGCGTAGGTAAACCAGCTTGGCTATTCTGTTAAAGCATGTGCAAGCATGCAAGCTATGTGAAAGCATAGGTGAAGTGAGCTTAAAGTGAGCTGTCATTCTATCAGAAGTGCTAGAAATTGACGCTATTGACAGCTCATTTCACCTTTTTACCCCACCATCGGCTTTAGATCCCCCAAAAACCCTGAAAATGACATCCATGATGAAAAATCCGAAAAGTTTCTTAGCCGCCATCTTGGGTTTTTATTTTGAACCCACCATCAGCTTTAGATCCCCCAAAAACCCTGAAAACGACGCCCATGAATTCGAAAATATAGGTACCTACCTAATTTTCACGGTGAGATTTTGACAGAATAGCACTACTGATAAATAGTCTTGTGTGGCTGTTATTACTACGCCACAAGCCCTTTTACATGCTGATATAATTATCATCGTTCCATGTGGTGCCGGACGTAAAAGAATAGTACCATCACATTTTTACCCGTGGGTATCGCAGAAGGCGACTAAGGGACTTACTAGAGAATGGGCAGCAGCGTTCTCTATGCATCTGACCACCATACTGCGATCGCCAACCCGCCTGCCAAGCGTGGTGATTATGGCAATCCCCCTTGTGGGGGAGGCTTATGTCCAGCAGTGGACGTCTTTTGGCCGATATGATGATGTTGATAATTACCACTTTTATAACACCACGGGTCGTGATTGAAAAGTAAGGAAGGAAGACGCAAACGATGTAAAATTTAACTACAAAAATGTTTTAGAACCGACTTTGTATGAGTAGGAACAATTTATCTTTTCAGTGTAAATGCAACAATTAAAAGTAAGTAAGGAAAACTCTGCAGAACTACGAGTTGCAGTTGCCTTTAAAACATCTTAAATATACTGTTGTTCTTCAAATTGTAAGCCAAGTTGGAAGTAAAAGCCTGAACAAGTACTCTTACATTAAAAAAGTTGCTTTGGCACCTACAAAGGGTAGCGAGACCAGTGAGTCAAGTCTTAGCAGTTTTTGTGAGGTGACTGGTCTAAAAACTATTTAGCAGAACAAGCTTTTGATGTTCTGGGACACAGGTTTCCTCTGTGATAAATTTTTCAACAAACACTATTATACGTCAATAAAATTATAACGCGATTATATATATATTTAACGAGGACATCTTTACTCTCAAAACGGTTCTATACGAGGAATAGCGTGCAGGTAAACGAATTTACTAACTCGCCCTCGATATAGAAAAAGCCTTTGACAAAATTGATTTCAAGGCATTAAGAGATATATTACTGGAACGAACCAACAAATCGATGACCAACAGGATAATCAAGGCATGCTTGAATGAAAGAACATGCATCAAATGGTGCGGTCAGCAAAGCAGTTGGATTGTCAAAATAAAAGGAGTTAAATAAGGGTGCCCCCTATCAACTCGCCTTTTTACATTGGTCATCGACGAAGTACTTAGAACCCTCTAAAATGAAACCCATTTAACCAAACTAGATCAGTACCACAAAATCCCACTCCCCCTAGTATTATTATTTGCGACGACCTTATCCTCATTACAGATAACCTAGAAGGCCTAGATCGCATCGCGCATATTATGCCACATTAAACCCTTACTAAATAGTGTAGGCCTCCAAATAAACGAAACAATAACAAAAATTCGAATTAAGGACCCCATAACATCACAGTAAACGACTAACGTCACCCTCAACGGAATAAGTATACCAACAGTGGACGTAATCAAATACCTAGGCACATACATAACATCTACATTAAGTAGAAAAAGCACAATTAGAAAACGATGCCAACAGGCCACGAGAAACGCCAAATCATTTAGTATGGTAATTTTCTTAATTATGTATGGTAGTCCATACATACTAAACTCAAAGATGGACTGAAAGTTAGCTAGACTTATGTATCGAATGGTTATCGTACCTTGTATGATATATGGCTTGGCTTAGCCTCACCAAGGCGAACAGATCAAGACTCAGAAGATATGAACGAGTTATCATAAGAAACTTAATTAACCACGCCAGGAATAAACCAAGAACTAAGAAAATGCACCAAATCTTAGACGGAAAAACCGTAACAAAACGCATCAAGAACCACAGAATGTGCTACTTAGTACACGTCTTCAGACGGGATAAACTACACCTATTGCACGCAGCAATGCAGTATAAGACGAAATCTAAGAAGGTTGGATGACCTATTTACACATTGAACGACAACCTAAAACAGGACATGAAATACTTTGACATGGGAATCATGTTTTGGAAGGACATGGCTGGAGACAGAAACAAGATTAAGGAAGCGGCTAGCGATATCTTAAAAAAAGAACAGAAACTGATAACAGCGAGAACTCAGAAGACGACGATGAAAACAACAACACTGAACATAGCGAAGCAACGGCATAAAAAAGACCTAAGAAAACAGTTGAACCTGCCCAAGAAGCTCGACCCAAATCAACATACCGGCGAAATCGTAAAAAGATGGCTCCTATAAGTAAATATCACCCGTCTCTCCACTAGTCCAATGCTTACTCAAGGATGCATATCCGCTAGGCTCGCAATCGTTTCCTATCCTAAGGGCCCGTCTACCTGATCATTATCGTGACCCCGGTCTACTTCTTGATATGCAATGGCCTCTGTAACACCATGAAGCATGAGGCTCCAGGAGCTAGTGCAAATCTTGGGGTTCATTCGATTAATCGAGTCTAGTAAAGCCACGCTGGGATCGGTGCATTTCATTCATTCATTCGTTCTTTCATTTTAAAACGCGAACTCATCTAATTCGGTCTTTCCTATTTGACTACTCATAGAAAAAAAAAAACAAAACAAACTAACATAATCTTGATCAGGCCATATTAGGATTATTCAGGTTAGTGTCTGAGATGGTATTTGAGGAAAAAATCACACAGATTTGAGTGGATCTGTCAAGTCAATTTCACAGTAATCGTGTAGCTCAACTCAGAAGTTAAGTAGCTCCACGACTTGACGAATAACACCAAAGAACGGAAATTTTTGGATAAACCGCATAAACTACTCAAACTGCAAGATTATTATTCAAATAACTAAGAACCGAAAAATACCCACATAGTTCACACACACATTCACAAATTAAAATGAAAAAGAGTGGGCAAATTAAAAGAGATTTACAACGCGGGCCTAGTGCGTAATGTCTTTGCATTTTAGGTTCTAGGACATGCCATGCCGGTTTGCTCACGATATTTTCCTTAACCGTTTTGAGAGCACACACTATGTGCTTCTGTGGGGTTGGACCTACGACCTACAACTCGTAAATCGCGGCCATTTTCACTGGTCACCGCTACTTAGTTAATGTCAAAGCATCGGTCACATTTAATTATATTTTAGGAATATTTTACCTTCTGAGTGCACTGCAAGGTTGATCTTTCAACAAAACTTTTAGCAATGGAACGAAGCCAAGTGTCTTGCAGTCTTTGAGGTATGTCAGGACTATTTGGAAGTTTGGTCCGGGTAAGGAATTGATCGCATTCTTTGATAGTTAAGTAAGTCTAGAGTATGTAGTTTCCCTTAATTATTGTTCTCACCCTACAGAATGTTTTATCTTGATAGGAAAAATTAAAAAAAGAATTGATGACGAAGATAAAGTTTCACCGTTCAAATATGGAAGATAGTGATTTACACGAGACCCCACTATCCACAGAAAGGAGGCCAGTGTCCCAGTAGTGGGAACATTAAAGGCTGATTATACAACACTTATGCTTTATTATCCAAATAAATTAACTGTGGACTTCACATTGCTGTGGTTTCATCTATACTAATATTTACTTTAATATAGCGTAAAGATTTGTTTTTTTGTATGTTTTTTTCTTACACTTTCACGCTAAGACGCTTTTTATCTTGGATTTTATACAAAATCGCAGGCAACTGCTAGTGTAAAATACTTATCAAGCAAAACCTAAAAGAGTGTGACAGAGAAAAATATGGAAATAAGACAATTTGAGTAGTAGGTAGACAAGCTTTCAGAGAAAATATATTTTCACGGGAAGTGCCAAACTTGTACTAAAATGGTCATGAAATTCCTAGAATATTCCTTTTATAGAATAAAACTTCCTTATCTATGTAAATCCTGGTTTTGCGTTACAATTCCGGTCCTAGATAACAGTTTCTTGAAATTGGAAGCAATAAAATTTTAAGTAGAATCACTTTAACGGTTAAAGTTAAATGGGAAGCCATTGTGGATGTAAATAACTTCTGATAATAAAATTTAATAACGTTGAGATTTTTTGAAAACAAATTAAAAATTCGTTGGCTTTACAAAATGAATAATTTTAATTTCCGTGGCATGCCCTATTAATACCTCTATGTAAATTAATTTTCTTACGCCAGTATTTTATTTATGAATCAACTTTTTTTTTTGGGATGCTTTTTGAGGTATTTTTATAATCAATTAATATCACGCACCCCACGCTTTATAATAGAATTCAATTATTTTCTACTTTTAAGTTTGGTTTTAAAGCGTGTTTTTTTTAGTTTTTAAACTATTCTTTATTTACTAGTTTTTAGTTCTGCTAACTACAAAAGCGTGATTTTTTAGTTATTTTTTCTATTTTTTTTTTTAATTTTTGAATTGTCATCGGTCCTCGATAAGTCTACAAAGTGTAAATGAAATCTGACCGTTTGAAGTGGGTCAAAATCGCGCCCTAAAGAGTCGGTTACAAACAAACATATAAGTGAAGCTGAAAAATAGAAAGTGTGTAAAAAGAATAAAACTTCACATTGTAATTTGGGAGAGGTTGAATTCGACATACATAGTTGTTGATGATTTGATCATGGTGTCATGATCAAAACATCACATCGATGGCGCAATCAGCTGTTCGATCTTTTAATTTAGAAGACTAAATATTCTAAGCTGTGACATTTTGGAACTTAAAGAATTAAAATTAATGTCTGTAAGACTAAAACAATTTTAAGCTTGTAACTTTCAGTCTGGCTTTGAACTAATGAATGTAATTAAAATTGCTAATGTTCACGTTCATCAAAATGGAACTTTAACTCGATACATAAGAAATTGCTTTATAATTTCGTCTTGACAAGCTTTTAGGAAGAACCGTGTCATGAAAATTAAGCCAACAGAAACATAAGGTTCCTATAGCAGGCGAAAATTAGACGACTATGTTTTGGACGCGGCTCCGTCCTCGTGGTTTTCGGTAAATATCACACGGGAACGTACTTCTGGTATTGAAAGTAAACTATGTGCTAATCCAGGTTATAAACTATCTGTTTGCCAAATTTTTAACAAATCCACTCAGCCGTGTTTGCGTCAATCCGGAACATACATCGAGGCAAACAAATAAACGGAAAAAAATGTATAGATAGATAGTGCCAAAAAGTCGGATTCATGGACTTCGTATTACTAAATGATTTTGTTGTCTCTTTTGATGTGTTGCTCGCCGTCATGTCATCTTTTTCTGTTTGTAGCCAAGTTATAATGGTGGTCGCCCACGGCCTCTTTTTCTCTTGTTATTAATTTGCCGTTTTACAATAGTTGATAATTTAAAACAATGTCCCCGGATTATGGAACTTTTCACTAAAGTTATTGTACACAATAGATATTTATATATCGCCTTTATAATGTGTTGGGCAGTTCTTAGCTGCGACCGGTCGACGAACCGATGTTTCTTGTTGCTATGCACATGTTACTTGCGCTGCATCTTGATTTATCGTTCGTAGAGGATGCCAATTTCCCTCAAAAAGATGGCACTAAAAATTGTGATAAACATCCCCATCTCAATGAATGCAGAAAAAATCTGTACATATGCAGCTACTCGAAACAGAATTTCTTTTTTCCGACCACAAGCAAATGAGAGGGGCCAGTAAAAATAAATAAAAAAGACCTAAAAAGGCTGGTTGTTGAGTAGTGTCCCAATTACAAACGTGAAGTGCGGAAAGTCGAGTTTCGTTGGACAATTTTGTTCAGAATAAGGAGAAAATGTGATAGCAATTTTGTTACACTGCTCCTTTTAATTTCACATCCAACTATTGGATTTCATATACAAGGTGTATATGAAATCCAATAGTTGGATGTGAAATAGTTTCTTTTTTTGGAAACGTTTCTGAACGGTTCTGGAAAAAGCCGAATTTTTAGAACGTTTAAGTTTTTCCCAATGGGATGCTTTTTGTTCTAAAGGCGTTGTATTGTTCAAAGTAACCTTGTTACTTCGTCCGTTTCGTTAGGTTCACTCTGACTGCCTTTTGATCACCGTTCTCTTGCCTTTATCCCAATTTTTCTTCTTCCATTGTTTTCTGTTATTCATCATCTTGGTAGTACCCCTTTTCTAGCCATATCATTTTACACAGTCCATCCATTGTTTATTTCTTCTCTTATCTCTCTTTGCCACTTTCCATTTCCTCTCCTGCAGACACGCTATGTTAAGTCATCTGATTTCTGCTTCTTCTAGTCATATCCAATGACTACAGAATTAATAATGACTCTAGTGAGGGCAAATAAATTGAGAAACGTTTTCTGTTAGTTGTGCTTAGTATCATTCATTTGCTTTGCCTACAACCTATAGGTTTGGGTTGCAAATTGCATTATAATTATTTCACTGTCTGCATGTGCATATTTTTGCGGGTGTTTCGGAATTTGTACAATATTTTCTATTCAGTGTAATGTAAACATGTAATTAGGTTTACAATCAAATTAGTATGTTTCAAATGAAAAACGAGTGTTGTTATTTTTCTCCCACTTTTATCTTTCAAGGCACCAGAAATGTAAATAAAATACAAATTTTAATAATAAAATCACTTAATAGTAATCACTGTTACACTAAAATAACGATTACATACTAAAAATATTACACCAGGCAGCCAAAGCATATAAAAAAGACGATAATCTTATCTTATGTTTACGCGACTCAAGTGTCCACTTAAAATTATTACACAACCTCGACACTCATTCATCTTTTTTTGCTTATCGATAATATGTCACAGTTTGATTAAAGGCTCGTGCAGACTAGCGCGACGCGACGGTCGCGTCGCGACACTCGTAGAACAATCTCTATGAAAACTTCATGGAAATTGTTCTACAAGTGTCGCGTCGCGCTGTCGCGTCGCGCCTGTTTGAAGAAGCCTTAATGTTTGTGTATTTAATGAGTTCAAGACTGTTGCTGACTATAAAAAATACTCACAAGTGTTCACAATAAAGGGAAGTTGTAAATAAAACCAATCAAAAAGTCTATTGTTTACAACAACAAAGGAACACGGGCTGCGCACGTGCTTCACAAAAACGGATTTTTTCTTATGAATTGCTTAATCGATTGCAAATGTGAAAACTATTCCAGAAACTACATTAAATTACTTCCTATTTAAGTGTTATAGCAAAGTTTTATTTTTTTCTAATAATATGTTATCTTATCGAAAATCGAGCCATGACGCAACGGAGGAATGAAATGTTAAAATTGCATTTTTTTGCTGTTTTAATTGAATTTTCTTGTAAAACATTCTATATTTATGGATAGATTATGAAATTGTCTTACCGTTTTAATAGTATTTCAGCCATTTAATACAAAATAGTACGTACACGAAAACCCGTCGCAAAAATTTTATATCGCGCTATTTTTTCACTTCGTTGACTTTTTACCGTAAAATATATGCGAAAATATATTAAAATGTGTATATCTAATACATATATAGAAAGGTAATTAACTTTACTTACGTATTCATCATAGAAATCAGCACTTTCCCTTAAAAATACACAAACTAGAACACTTTTATTGCACCGCACAATGGACGACAGAACCAACTTTCAAGGTATGTCTTGCAATGAATACCGCGAACGTTTACACTGTTATGTTGGTACAAATGAAAAAGAAATAGCTAACCTTGTCTATCTTGATCATTTTAATACAAGAACGAAAGAGATAGGTTGCTTAGTTCCACAGAAAAACGCAAAACAGTGCGCCCACAACAGACTATCTGCCGTACCACAGCAGATGTCAGTCAACTGTAATTTGCTATCTGCCGTGGTACAGCGCGTGACGTTTTACCGGATATATTTAAAAAGCGTATTAGTTTTACAGTATACGTGTATTAATTACTTAGATATATTTACAGATACATTTTTTTTTCCTTTTTATTTGCTCAATACGTTCCGTTTTTGAACTCAAAACCACAAAATAATTTCTAACGTTTTATCATTTTCTAAATATGTATAAAATTTAAATAGCAACGAAGTGAAACTGATTAATTTGGAAAAGTAATTTATTTTTGTTATGTATTATTGTGGTGCACAATAAAGTATATATACACGGTTAATTTTACATCGTTCTGGAGCCAAAACACAGTAACTCCAGACGAGTAACAGTCACTATTGGCATTGTTATTTTTTTTAAGACATTAGATGTCTAGAAGTTAGAAATTTATCACTTTTTTTCTGTCATTCGAGTTAAATTTTAGTAGCGCTTCCACTATTTCATTCATAAACGCAAAATCGTACGCGATCCGCTCGGTGATGACGTAGTGCGGCACAACTGTGCGTGTGCGTCAGTTCAGCGCGCCCGCGGTGGGTCAACGGACGTCGGACGAACAACCGGCTGCAAGTAAGTACGCACGGCTAAACATCAAGCTATACATTTCCAGTTTACGCTGATCTTGCTCTGTATGGTAATCCTATTCAATGTGAGATCAGCTTATACTGGAAATATATGGCTTGATATTCGTACGTTGTTTTCGGGTGACCACTGAAAATCAGCGCTGTGCTGTGGGTCCCATCCCATAGCATAGCATCATGCTGAGTGGAAGCCTTCTTGTCACAGTCACGGCGTGCAGCTGCCGATTATTGATCTTCTTTATGCCTATGTATAAATATCTGTGTGTGTATCATGTTTTTTTTTTTATGTTAAGTATGTCATCTTTTATATGCACGTGTTTCTGTGACAAATAAATTTATTTTTCTTTCTTTCTTTCTTTCATATAACTTGAGGTGTAGCCATGTATACCTACAAGTAGGTATTTCATTTCAGGTACGATTTAGGTTGGTGTAAGTTCATTTACCTCCATCATCTCATTGTATCGAAAGCACGGCACGGTGTTTACCACTATCACATCTCCTCGTAAACGAGAAAAAATAATTTACATTTAATTCACCACTCTTGCATCACGAATCACCTAGTAGGTCCTCGTACCTATTCAACTAGACACGACGAGTAGGCTTGGGAGTTGTATTTAAGGCCTTGAATCGAGTGACGACCAATCGCGCTAATAGGTACTTAATAAGCATAAGTACTTACCATATGATAAATACTAAATATGCCTAAAACAATTTTTATGCGACAATGCTTGCGGCGGCTTCTACAAAGGCAGGCAATTCAAACAGAAAAATGAATCGTTTAATCTGTCACATAGAGTTCATTATTAGTTTGAGGTGCCCTTTTCTATGAAAATATTGAACCGAATTAAGACTTTATTTTTATAAGATTAACCGCGAAATTCGGTTGTGCATTCTTGTAAAGTCCGGTCAAACACGAGACAATAGGTTTCTAAGAATAATTTTAGTAAACTGTGGTACTTACCTAGTTTGGTGAAATTTCTATTTTTACCCTTTAGATACTGTTAAGAAATAAAGTCTGAATTCGCTTTTCATATTTTTACACACATTACACACGCATAAAATGCATTGATCGCCAGGAACTTATATACTTACTTCGAGTTCTAATTATTTCACAAAAAATCAATAAATTGAAGTTTTCGGGATTTTTTTTTGTTATTTATTGCAAAAAATTGTCCCAATTGATTCGAGTTCGATGATTGAGCTCATACCTTTCGTTTCCAGAACGACCTAAAATTAACCGTGTATATAATAAATAAATATATCATTTTTATAATTTTTGTCTGTTTGTCTGAATGGAGGTACCTATGTTCCGGATTGGCGCAAAAACGGCTGTACGGATTTGAATAAAATTTGGCACAAAGATAGTTTATACCTAGATTAACACATAAAAGTTACCTTTTAGTACCGATAATTCGATTCTATCGGACATTTTCGACATGAACGCGGGCGTAGCCGCGGGAAAAAGCTAGTCTGAAATTGATGTGATGGGAGCCTTACAAAACATACGATCCATTTGAGCTTGAATAAGTACATGAATATTTGGAAATAATATTTTTATCCCAATAGCATTTGGTAACACATTTCTGACGAACACGTCAAATTATTATTGTGCGTGAACGTGGAATATATTCTCCGATATCGTAATGATATTAATCAAACGCGCAGCTCGCGACATAGGGGCAAACTTGAGCAGGTTAGTCCTAGCTGCAGGTACTTACGTCTAACAGAGCGAGGCGAGCGAGGCGTTGGAGCGCGCCGCCTGCACGTACCTACGCCTCCGTCAGCTGCGCGCAGCCTCAGCGCTGCCAACACTTTCGGGTGGTGCAGCAACCCTATCAGTACTCGAGCCACGTACTCAAAGAGAATTAAACCACTTGAAAGCTGATAGACCGATTTCGTCTAGGCACACGACTCACCACTGCGGGCTGGAGGACGAATAAAATACAACGGCTGTGATTGGCCGATGCAACAATGTCAGGATGAATGTTGCAGAAATAGTGATTCGCAAGTCAGTTTTGCAACAATAATATCGATATCTATAAAATTGACGTCCATTAATTCTACATTTTTTTAAACTATACCGATAGGGTGTTAACTGGGTGCAAACAAAACACTAACGTAACACTTCTTTAAGTTAAATTCAATTAAATCAATCAGCAAATTTAATCGACTAATTTAAAATATGTCTAATAAAAATAATGGCAACACCAATCCCTGTTGGAAAGAGCAACAAATCATAAATGAAATTCAAATTCTTTCAATTCCGGAACATTTCAAAATCTAAAGCGTGAAATTACTTGTTACCATTAGGAAACATCGATTATTTTGTTATATATCATCAATTTCGACTTGAAGTTGTCACAACACTACAGCATTAGTACAAAATATAATGACATAGACGTATTGACAATACCCTAATGATAAAAAGGGACTTTTCAAAAAGACATCAACGCGGTGTACTTTTTGGCACCATTTTACGTAACAACCAGTTTAGCTTGAGCCCTGCATTTATTCATAATATTATTAAATTATAAATATATTTTACTTACCAATGAAAAGTTATGCCATCATTTTTATAGCTGGATGTTTTAGACGATTTCCCTCATCATTTAATTTAACAGAAACTCACATTATTGGTTTTATTTATTCAGAAATGTTTGAATAGGTATCAAAATTACCGCGTGTGCAGAGATCCAATAACTGGTCTTTACTAAAATGGCCCCTCGTATCGTCATCTAACATAAGTGCAATTTCATTTATCTGTCGTGACCCTGAGTCACCCTTATGAGCAGTCAAGAGGCTATATAGTCATTTCACGTACTTGACCAGCGCAACCTCCCATCTTACTGTCAGCCTGGTGTATCCGACCATGCCCAGGACGAACAAACTCGGGTCAATCATCAAAAATATGATTCACTAGTTCCCTTTTAATATCTATGATAAGTATGTATCTAACTATTCATGCATAAACAAATTACACCCGAAAATATAACAACGAAACAAACACTTTGAATTATTCAGTCAGTGTAATAAATACCCCAACGGTTATTTGCAAACAAAATTAGGTGTTACCGAAATGCATGAATATTCAAATACATTTTATAATGTTACTTCGCATCGGTTTTCAGCTGATAGACATGAAGTGTTAGTTTAATTAACTAAAACATAACGTTTATTTGGTAAGTGGTCCTTTTAGATTGCTAGGACTATGGATTTTAAACGTTTTAAGCCCTTTCTTTTTAAACCGTCTTTTTTAAACCGTCGAT
Organism: Polymixis lichenea; assembly: GCA_949091785.1. Classification (NCBI taxonomy): domain Eukaryota; kingdom Metazoa; phylum Arthropoda; class Insecta; order Lepidoptera; family Noctuidae; genus Polymixis; species Polymixis lichenea. The sequence continues at coordinate 7,337,091 of OX420953.1, read as the reverse complement.
TTTAAACCGTCGATATTAAACCACACTTAGCGGTTTAATATTTATTCAAAATGTGTTTTTTTTTTTTGTAAATGAATTAATCCTTCTAATAATAATAATGTTCAGCCCACCCGGTTTTAACCATTAATTTTGGATAAAATGGTTTTTTTACCACTTTATGTAGGTACATAGGATCGATTTGAGTAAAACCAAATTTTTAACAACCGACTTCAAAAAAAAAATAACTTTAATTTCGGAAGGCCATGACAAAAAAGTCACCGACTTCCGAAATTAAAGTTATTTTTCACTTTTTAGTGTTTTTTTGGAAGTCGGTTGTTTATTTTTTTGAAAAAAGTTTTTTATTTTGACTTTTCAGTGGTTCACATGTGCTTACCCCTTCACAGCGTACCGGCGTGCTGTTATGTTATTAACTGGTGTAAACAATTGACAGACATGAGATTTCAGCAATTCCAGTCCATTTGCTATCATTTATTGAGGAGTTCCGTTGCCTATCTCCGAAGTTCTTCATCAGATCTTCACCAAATTGAAATGGAACCACTCCGAGAAAGTACTCTTCCAAAAAAAAATTGCTTCAAGTTTGCCTATATAAAATTTGAAGAGTTCTCTCTATTTCTCCAGAATTCCATCATCAGATCCTGACTTGATGATCATGGGACCACCTGGGAAGTTATACCTTTTCAAACAAAAAAAAATTATCCAAATCGGTCCTGCCATCTTCGAGTAATCGGGGAACATACAAAAAAAAAAGGTTCCGACGAATTGAGAACCTCCTCCTTTTGGAAGTCGGTTAAAAATTAAATTATAATAAAATACCTTTTCTCTATTAATTAATAATGTTATAAAACATTGTTTTTACCTATAGATTTACCGATAGAGGGGCTTGTGGCTAAGTAACAACAGCTGCACGGGTCGATCGATCAGGTTAAGCGACGCTTGCCGCGGTTGGTCCGTGGATGGGTGACCATCTTTACATACCAAGACCCCGTGCCTCGGAAAGCACGTTAAGCCGTTGGTCCCGGCCTTCATTTGTGGATCTTTGACAGTCGCTACGGGTCGTCAGACGCCCAAATGTCTGACAGCCAGTCTTACCAAGGGGTATCGTGTTACCCAGTTACTGGGTTGTAGAGGTCAGATAGGCAGTCGCTCCATGTAAAATACTGGTATTCAGCTGCATCTGGTTAGACTGGAAGCCGACCCCAACATAGTTGGGAAAAGGCTAGGCAGATGATGTTTTTACCTATACGATACAAGGCAAATCCAAGAAGATAATATGACCAAAGAGTTTTCATCAATAATTTCTTAACTAGCCGACCAAGTTTGTAAAAATCTCCCCGTAAAAACGTAAGTGAAGTGAGTTTGAGGTCAGCCATCATTCCACTTGATACTGAGGATTGACACCCTCTTCACCTAAGATTTTAACCGAATTGACCGCTGGTTTCATCACACCTGAAAAAGCTCTACCTAAATCCACATAATTTTATGAAAACCCAGGCCGAGAATCATGACCCTACTTACTTTTGAATGCCGCCGTTGTACGCAAATAAGGATAAAATGCTTTTTAAATAAATGTTAAGTGGGTTAAAATGTCGTTTGCTTTGAGCCTACCCAGCAAGCCGTGTTACTAAAGGCCTTACCGCTAAATAAAAAATACAGTAATTTCGCTTTCATGAACTTGTGGGTACCTAATGGCTGTTTGCGCATCACCGCGGTTCTAAAACATTATATTCGTTTTAGCTAAGCCACCGCTGAGTTACCGCAGACAGTGGTACACTAAATAGTAGCAATGCGCTGATTTATTATTTATCTATTGTCTGTTCCAAAACTATGTGATGAAAGTGTAAACGAACCTTGTTCAATGTTCAGGTTTAATTCTTAAGCCATTGCATTCTCGAAAGGGAATTAAATAATAATAATAAAGCCCTTTATTCCGAAAAAATATTTACAATAATGGTTACAACAAAATCACAAAATGTCTCGTATTTCGGTGTGCCTCAAGGCATAGGCCTCCTCTAACAATTTCCACTGTCGTCTGTCGCGAGATACCCTCTTCCAGTTTGGACCTGCTGTCAGCTTTATTTCTTCCTCCCATCGAGTGGGCTGTCTTACCCGATTTCTTTTGCCATCCCTTGGATACCACTCTGTCACTACTTTGCTCCACTTTCCTTTGGTGTCTCGCATCATGTGGCCAGTCCACCTCCACTTTTGTAGGTCTATTCTTATTAGAATGTCGGTCACTTTTGTTTTGGGCCGGAGATCTGTGTTTCTTCGAAAGGGAATTAGTAACACATTAATCTGTATTTAGAAGACTTTTATTTTGTTATCACTTTTCCAACAATTATTGTCAACAATATAATGTTTGAAATTGAAAAATAATCGACGAAAATTTTGGTTATAAAATTTCCCTAAAAGTGTCAAATGAAAACATATTTAAGGAGATATAATAGTAGAATTTCAGGTTTAAAACACTACAAATTGTCATCCACAGATACGTTTTTTGATACATGTGTTTACAATTTGATCAGATACATTTTCCCATTTCTAGTGTCGTAGAAGGTGACTATGGGACTTATCAGAGAATGGGCAGCAGCGTTCTGTATACATTTTATCACCATACTGCGATCGCAAACCCGCCTGCCAAGCGTGGCGATTATGGCAAAACCCCCCTTGGGGCTAGGGTCCCATGTCCAGTAGTGGACATCTTTCGGCTAAAATGATGACGATGATGACTTTTGGAACAATTTATACAAGCCATACGCCTGATTGGATTTCCCATCGGCAAAAATGACGAACTTCCATACAAAATGTTATACAAACAATAAATGAAAACTTGCAATTTATACTATAGTTTTTTCTTTTCTTTGTGGGAAATCATCAAATAACTTCTCCCGCTCTGGGTGGAGCGGGAGGGCGTGTCAGACTTTTACTAACTAAAACCCACCCGTGTTCCCTCAGTTGCCTGTGTGCCAGGGGCCGCGGTATCTCTTTCGAACAATCCGCACCCCTGGCAGGCATCGGCCCTTGCGGGCCCCATCAGATTTATACTATAGTTCGTTCGCGTTAAGAATGCAGTGAGTCATCAGTGCAACTGCAAGATAAAGGTGTATTCACGGTGGTGTTAAATTAAAAAAAAAAATATTTTAAAAGATTAAGTTTAATGAATAGATTTGATTGTAATTTGAAAAGATTTGATTGGTTAGGGGGCGGGGCTAGGCCGACGGATAATGATGACTCACTGCATTCTTAACGCGAATGTACTTTAGTGCATCTGGATCATCAGTCTCATTACAAGTCGAGATCTAACTCCAAAGCTCAAAACCAAACGAAAACTGGCTGAACAGTTTTCTTATTTCATACCTAATCTCGACAGAAATGTAGTTCTTAATACAAAATTGACAAGTTAGACTAGGGTTTTTAATCAATTTTTGTATTTAGAACGTTGTCGGTATAAATTTTGACATTCAGAAATGAGTCGATGGTATCTTTATACCATCGACTCATTTCTGAATATCAAAATTTACGACCTTATTACAAAATAAGATTAATCTTTATTAATCTTATTTCGTAATAAGGTCGAAATTAAGACCTTATGTTAATAGGAAGGATGGTAAGACTACCTCATTCCCGAGGTAATGTGTTTAACTCGCAGCTCATTTAGTAAGGGAACCCATGTTAATGTTACTCTGAATAAGAACTTGGTAAGTAACTTGGGCTTCGAGCTTGTGTAAGCAACAATACACAGTAAAAACGCAGGTGGGAAAAAAAAAACAATGCCGTACCTATTTTGAACCTTTTGCACTTTATCTATTTTATTTCATTCTTCAGAAAGCTTACAGTCTAATCTGCATCTGCAGGAAAAGGTTTTATCCAGTGCGCAAACTGTAACCATAAATCAGCTGGGAACAGCTGAGAGGAATAGAAAATTGCAAAACCTACTACGCGGTCAAAATGTATTTCCATACATTTTGACCGCGTAGGTTTTGCAATTTTCTATGAAATAGCTGATTTTTTTTTGTATAACCGACGAAAAATTACTGCGCTGGGGGTCTAGAACGATATGCTGGATTCATGGTTACAGTTTGCGCACTGGATAAAAACTTACCCTGTAAACATAACTATTAAAAATTAAAGTTGTTTTTCGAGACTGTTTGTGTGTCGCGTGTCTTATTGCTGTTTTCACCAGTATGCAGTGAATTTGTTCATTAATATATTATGAACTTAATAAGCCTGCAATGTTTCCAATACTGGGACCCAGGCCTCCTCTCAGTGAGAGGGACTGGGCCGTAATCTCGAGAGAAGTGATAAAGTTAATAATTAAGCTTAGGGAAAGCGCCTGTCAGGGTTCAAACTCACGACCTACAAGTCGTAAGTCGCGGCCGTTACCACTGAGCCACCGTATCAACGTAATATATTAATTGAAGACCTTATTTCAAAAACCACCTTTGTCAAAAATTCCATGTATGAGTTAGTTACGCCACGCAAATTGCTTTTATTCGTTCGAAATTTGCTTATAGTCGTTGTACCGATTCTTCCTAAGAAGAATCGGTACAACGACTAAGTAAGCAAATTTCTCATGACTAAACTTGTTTTTGAAGAAATATAAAATATAATCAGAAAGCTTACAAATTCCTCTACAAGATGGCGTAACTAACTCATAACATGGAATTTTTGACAAAGGTGGTTTTTTAAATACACCGTGACATTTTAGTCGTCTTACAAAGATAGTCCACTCAATGTATCTGTCATAACATACTTCTAGGCATGATTAAAATATTGTTACCAATAATTAAGATAATAGATATAAAGAAAAATAATGAATGCTTTAGAATTATGAAACACCCTCCCTGTTAATAATGTTTACGTACCAAACGGTAGAAGATATCTACCTACCTACCATTACATTCCATCTCCATAATAGGGTGTTTCAAACTACGTCATGCGTCTTAGTGATATTTTCATGTTTTTGATTATGCAAATGTTAAAAAAAAAAAAATTTAATGAATGGTAGTAGATAGTAGTCATTGGATACATGTTGCTGCCGTTGTAAGACGACTAAAATGTCACGGTGTATAGTCCAATTAACCTAACACATACTTTAATACGTATAAAACGTAAAAATACCGCGGCTGTATTTTTTCTCGCACTGGATTTTGAATGCACTGCTTAGCACCGACAGTTGAAAATTGAACAGCAGGCTTAGCACGAGGACCATAGAGAAGCGTTTTGTCGACGGAAGAGTAGACAAAAATGACGTTTCCGTGTAGACAGTTGACAGTTTTGAACCGAGAAATGTAGACAAGCGTTTTCCATTCCACGGTAAAGTAGAAATAGAAAGCGTCATGCTAAGCCTGCTGTGTAGTTTTTCGGCGCGCTGGGAATGCTGGGATGCCTTCTGTTGGAATCTCAATTCTCCGTTTAACACTAAGAGTTCAAAATCCTAAATATTGTACCATTAGCGCTTCAAATTGCCATTTTCAAGCTTCCGAAACTTAAAAGTTGACTAAATGTAGTTTGTTAAAGCTGCACGACAAACTGCTCCTGCCTTTTCTCTAAGAAAATTAAATCCCTGAGCCAGGGGTATATAAAAAAAAGTAATTTTATAGAGTGACAAGGTAATATAGTTATGACTACATCGAATACCTACGAGTAAGTGGTACTCGCCACACAGGTATTCTAAAATTATTGTATAACTTACTAGTTTTTACCCGCGGCATCGCCCGCGTGGATGCCGGTCGTGTGTCAAATTTCATACAAATCCGTTCAGCCGTTAAGGAGTAAAAAGATAACAAACAGATAGACAGCCAGAGTTACTTTCACATTTTTAATATAATAATTATTATGTTATAGCATCAATGTCTGTAAAATCAGTAAAGGAAAATAAGAAATAGTAGCAGTAGAATTCATTAACCCCATTCTCCATCACGAGAGCACACAACACAAATTCAGAAACGCGCCTCCGAACAGATGCACCAATTCGAATTCAAATAGAAAATACAACTGCGAAATTGCCACTTACCATGCGATACTCGGTAACAGCCATTAAACGTACCGTTCTAAACAGAATTCGGAAACAAGGAAGGCATCTCCAATTTGTAAGTGAACTACCAATGACCTGGATGTGTATGGAATTAATAAAATTTTCTTCTGTTTTAGCTTAGAAAAGAAAAATATTTTTCTGAGTGCTGCTAAAGTAACAAACGAATAGTAGATTTATCATTATCACTGCATAGTTCTTTTATTAACGCTGTAATTTTTATTCTTTATTCAGGCGACTTTTGAAAGCTTCGTGCTACTTTTAATAAGTCTTAAAAGTAAATTGTAGTCATAACATTGATAAGATTCAGCCGGCGACAACACAAAAACATAACAATAATTGACCCATAACACAACAACATCACGCCTTGCTTACCTGAAGTGTTGGGCAAAGGTGTACTTATAGAAGACTCACATTTCGCCAGTTACGTTTAATTCTGAGCTCGCGAAAGTATGTCCTAAAATTATGGTCTGCGATGGTTTGCGGCCGACCAAAATCACTTACCGCAATTTTTGTGGCCAACTATCTCGATCTCGTCGTACCATGTTGACGAAGATGCCGAGCGCGAGGCACAAACATCGTCATTTTCAGCTCTGCAGCCTGCAACGTCGACCGTTTCCAACGCAGTTCCAATGGCTGTGGACGATTCAAATGAATCAAAATTGATGAGTTATTCGTGTAGATACAGGATAAGTTTTTATCCAGTGCGCAAACTGTAACCATAAATTCAGCATATCACTCTAGACCCCTAGCATAGAAATTTTACGTCGGATTTACAAAAAAAAAACAGCTGTTCCATAGAAAAGTGCAATACCTACGCGGTCAAAATGTATGTAACAGCTCATTTTTTTTTGTATTACCGACGAAAAATTTCTGCGCTGGAGGTCTAGAATGATTTGCTGAATTCATGGTTACAGTTTGCGCACTGGATAAAAACTTACCCTGTACTATTACTTTGCTTTGTTCGTATGCGTTTCCGGTTCTAAACTACGTTTTCTGTGTTTCACACACAGCGTGTGGGGAATTACATGGCTAAAAATAATTTAATAGATTCCTAACGTTGATAAATAATTGAACATGAAAGAAGGCAATAAATCATCTCCAAAACAAAACAAAAATACTTAGTCTTGTGTTCCCCGGAAATTTCAAGACCGCATCGAGTCTGGTTTTTTTTCCCGGGACTTTTGAATGTGAATTGACCAGACATAGCTCGGTTCCTTAATAATCTACTATCAAAAATCAAGTATACTTTACCAAAGTAGTTCGAGCTTCGGTAAAATAATCACAACAAATGAAGTTTTTTTTTTTTGGTTATTGGAGTTTCTTGTCTGTTCATCCCATACGAAACTTCTTTTCAAAAAGGGACAACTATAATAAACTTTTATTTTTTTCTTATAATTTTGTCGTTTCAAAGAGTCTTTTAGAGGTATATTTAAAATAGATTTGACTTTACTGGATTTTTAATAATTAGGATTTGAGAGACCAATGATGAATCCTTAACAAAGATATCTAATCCTAATTAGTTTGTACAACGAAGATTTCTGTCAAGATTGATTTAGGATTAGACTAATTTAAATTGTATGTTTCCTTTGTTATAACTGGATAGAAATACAAGACAAAATGTCTTTTTCAACACCACTAATGACTGAACCATGACAACCCAACTATTTAATGTTTTCCAAGCTCATTTTTGTCTGGACAATAATCCAAAATAAGGACAAAAATACGTATACCTGTGCACACGATCATTTCAGTCCGCAACAGGGGTCATGTACAACTGGCCAGCAATTATTTGATTTCACAGAAGCACTTCCTAAACCGACTAAAGAATCGTACATTCAATATCGATGCCTAGTTACAGTATCGATGCCGCGATTCGATTCGTTTCAACCAATTGCGTTCTGTAATGAACGGTGCTCAATGTCACGGAATCGAATAGTGTAGCCTGATTGCATGGCACTCGAATGGGCACTCGATTCAAAAAGTCTGGGTAACAACATTATAAAAGTGGTGTAGCCAGTCACAAATAGATAGAACTGTGAAATGTACTGGAAGTTTAAGAACTAGAGCTCAAGTTATATTTGTTCTAATTCATTGAGAAGTTTTTGGTGTACATTTTAGAAGTAAATACAATAATAAGCAATAGGGCTTTTTACTCTAGATGAGAAAAAATCGAAAAATATATTCTTGAGTTAGCTTAGGCAAAATGAATTCGGAAAATGTTAGTTTCAGTTCATGAAACGACAAAATAAATTAAAAAATGCAACTTAAAGATTGCAGTTTTTTTATCTGTTTTTGAACACCTTGTAGCCGCCATGTTATTACGTCATACAGCGTGTCAACTGAGGAATTTTGACCTTTTACTATTTTCGTAACAAAAGTAGTTTTTATTTAAATAATATTTTGCTTTCAATAACAGCAAAACAATGATAAGTAGAAAAATAACTATTTTTTTAAATTGTAAACAATTGTCTTATAAAATATCAGCGCATTAGAACCGACGTCATACCTACAGAGCAATATGGCGTCCACTGCGTCGAGCGTTTTCGTCAAATTACGCGCGAAATTTGAAAATGTTAAAATTAAATGCATTTTAATGGCACTAATCGATTAAATAAAAATGATGTGTTTTTTTGTGGTTTATTAGCACTCGTATCAGTTTTCAAAAATGAGTGTAATACTCTATTAAGTTTGGTTAGTAGCAGTACTTAATATCCTGTAAACTAAGAATACTGTCTGATTCAAATACTAGTCTCAGTCGTGATCATAAGCGCCACTGCTGAGCATGAGGTCCTGGGTTCGATTCCCAGGTCGGGCAAAGTGTTATTGGGTTTTTCCACAGTGAATTTTTCAATAGCAGCTCGGAGTTTGGATTTGTGCCGGGATGATGGGATTAGGCTCAACCCCATACCCTTAACCCCAATGGGACATAAAAAACATAACCGACGAAAGGTGGGTGTACTATTATTGCACTATAGTAGGTACTACTTCTGCCCAACCTTTCGGAAAAATTAAGGCCTGATGTTTTGTGTAATGTCAAAAACACTGTATTTTATAGCTTATTTAACTATAAACAATTTTAAGCTTTGACGTTGTACGGTTTATAAAAATCGTATTTATAAAAAAATGCGTTAATTTTATAAAATGGGAACTGACTAACCTTTGTCAAAGGTAATGATACCATTTTCTACCATTATTTTACTTGTATATATTACCTCCGTGTGTTATCAATTGAAATTGAAGATGATATCCGATGTGCTCGTCATGAAGGAAAAAACATTTTTTGTTATAAAATGTCAATAGATTTTTTTTCGAAAAGTCTTCTATTTTTCTTATGTATAGTAGTTTATGTTTATTTGATACTTACGTGTGTAACTAGGTACTAAAATATACACACCTATTATTTAAAAACGTTAAAGTCATAATTAGCGACTGTTTTTGACTTAAAAACGTCTCTTAATTTTATGCAAACTTTTATGGATAAACCTCCTGTAAATCTCCAGCAAACTATCGTTCAAAATCCACATAAAACGTTGGCTTTTGCGTATATCATAGCAATAATACTAAGGAATCAGTTCCGTGTGGTGCCATTTCTTCCCGTGGGTGTCGTAGAAGGCGACTAAGGGACTTACTAGAGAATGGGCAGCAGCATTCTCTATGCATTTGACCACCATACTGCGATTGCCAACCCGCCTGCCAAGCGTGGCGATTATGGCAAAACCCCTCCTTTTGGGTGAGGTTTATGTCCAACAGTGGACGTCTTTCGGCTGATATGATGATGATGATGATGAAGAAATCAATGAACGATTACCAAGCATTTTCTGACGATAAAAATGGAACAAGTCTTAGTAAGCATTCCAAAAAAAAAAAATACTTGAATCACTATTTTCGGGTCGTGACAATGCTCGAACTAATAGATAAACAACTCAAACAGAACCAGTTCTATTTGAATGTGTTCCTAAGGACTTGAATAAACTTATTTGACAGTTTTCAATTTGCTCGAAAACTAAAGGCGACCGTCCACTGCTACGTAGGACATGATACATTTCCCTGTTGTCAATACTATCAAAGCTGTTTGTTTCTTTTTAAACGCCTAAAACCGATTATAAACGTGAGTAACCTGATCACCAGTTTGGTTTCAGAGAGAAACATTCAACAATAGACCAAGTAGGGGAAAGGTGTACGAGATGATTCACTTAAGGGAGAATGCTTTTAGTTTAAACGATATTCAACTTAACGCAAATGTAAAAGGATTTGTTTATAGTAAATTTATCTGTCTACCTGTTGTCATACTCAAAATATTAGCTTTCGTATCTATTATTATTAAAATTCACATTTTTTAAACACTTCACAAAGAATCATCTTGTACACCCCGGTGTCCAACATGATCCCTACGGTAGGGGCAAGATGACCCTGGGGATCATGTTACCCCTATTTAGGAAATGTCCTAAGTTTTGGTTGAAATATATAAAATATAACTTATCAGAGTTAAATAAGCCTTTAATTGCGGTAGCAATTATCTTACAGACCTTGACCTAGGTAGTTTGAGCCAGTCTTATGAAATAATAGTCAGTTACAATCAACATTAAACAACTTCAGAAAATCTTAAAAAATAGTAATTGACTTGCAAAGAAATACCTAACCGTTCTTATAATCTTTACCAATTAAACACAGTCAAAATGAAACTCAAAAAATAAATCTTTTATAGTTCTAAACGTCGCTTTCCTGGAGCTGGTGTACACAAATCGCATGTGAATTCATCACCATCATCGCTATCTATCCCTGCACAAGCCTCATGACCCCTTGCCATCTTTGGTATACACAACACTTTATCCACCCCTTGCCCCTGTTATCTTTGGAAAATGTTTACGTGCAGGATAGACATTCTGCGTCTTCTTCTTCTTCTTCGGATAATTCTGACACAATATGAATAGTTTTCTTCGTTTTATTTAACATTCCTTAGCCTACTCCTTTCCCTTATTATTTATTTTTACGATAAGTTTTTATTTTTTATTTTGTCGTATTCTTTTTGTGTTTTTCTATTTTCTTTATCGGCCTTTTTATTCTTTTCTTCCTGTGAATATATTTTGTATGGCGTGATAATTAGTACCTATGAACGTGTCCATGCGTTCTCCTGTTCTGTCATAAAAACTGTTTTTTTTTCCACCTAAATATTTGATTGCACCAACAGCCACTTTAGGTATGCCTCTAGCCCGTCTTTTTAGTGATTTAACAGGTATTGCATATTGTTTACTTGCTGTTCTATATGGGACACCATTTTTACAGAATCCAGCGCTTTGATCATGAAGTCTTCTGACCATTTACCGCGATTGGTTTTTCTTTTATAATTACGAGGCATAGTCTAAAACATGATAATGTACTTTTTGTTTTTAATTGAAATCGATATTATGAACGAATACAAGTCTACTAGGTACTGTTTCTCCATAATGCCTGCATTGTGGAGAACCAGTACCTAGTAGACTATGTACTAAGATACTGTACCAAGATGATCCGCACGGATCATTTTGTACACCAGTAACATAATCATCTTGCCCCAACATAAATGGTTTTATTTAATGTTCGTTAACTTATCCTCTATGTTTTCAACTGCTACCATGCAATTAAAATAACAAAATAGAGCAATAAACAAAGGTACTAATACAACAGCTTTTAAAATAGACTACCTTGAACACATTTGACATAAACTTAAAGTCAACCTTACCTTAGATAATGTAACGTTTTTTTGTTTTTTTCCACAAAAAAGTTGGTTATTACTCACGACGCCATTGCGATAGACTGTGGCAAGGGAATATCGGGGACTACGTTTTACCAATGAAAACAACTAGATGTCCCCAATAGTTTTGTTGGAATAAAAAAGGATCATCTAACCTCAACGGATCATCTCGTACACCTTTCCCATACATAGAATTACTAACATCATTGAGAGAACGCTTGAAGATAAAGAAGTCTGCTCCACCGTATTTTTAGATGTGGCACAAGCTTTTGATAGACTTTGGCATGAGGGTTTGATATACAAGCTAAGACTAATGCTGCCTAATGATTTTGCCGATATTTTGCAATCATACATTACAAATAGAATGTTTAGAGTAAGGCACGAGGATGCTTTTTCTGAGCTAAAAAATATTAAAGCTGGCGTGCCTCAAGGTAGTGTGCTGGGTCCAGTGCTCTATCTGTTGTACACGTATGATATACCAGAGCTAGAAAATAATACTAATGCAACCTTTGCGGACGACACTGCCATTATGGCTACTGGGTCATGCCATATGGAAGCAATCGAAAAGGTACAAATCGCTTTAAATAAAGTTCATGACTGGGCACAAAAATGGAGAATCAAATTGAATGAATCAAAGTCGCTTCACATTGATTTTACCAACAGGAATTTTGAATACCATACAGTCTTCATAAATGGCCAACAAGTGCCATACCATGCCAAAAATTTGCTGAGGCCCATGAACAACTACTCAAATATAGTGCGCAGACTAAAACGAACAAAACCTTTTGAGTTAGTGTAGTGTAAAAAGTGTAGAAATAATAGTGACAATGACATACATGATAACACATGGACAAAGTGTTTATAATTTCATCATATCAAACTCTAAGAAAGTGGAACGGACTTGTGTAAAGTACAAAGGACACTATTCTAAGTTTTAAAATAATCATCATGTATAAAATTAAGTTAGATTAAAATTGCTTATTAGTCTTATAGAATAGATTGTAATGAATTACTAAGAACTGGGTTCTTTTTAATAAAGGATTAAAAAGAAATGGTGCACTGCTGCATTAGGAATTTCTTTGTAACGCACAGCCCGGAGTTTGGAAGTTAGTAAAAGTAAATTAAAAAAGTTTAATGACAATATAAAAGAACAAACCTTCCATACAAATCCCAACCATCCTGTGATTTGCGTCTACTAATACAAAAAAATATAATTACGTGTGTGATTATACAACGTGTAATGGAAAGGGTATATTCATACCAAGGGCACGGCTTCTTTGGATGATATCAAATGATATTGGAAGCGTTTTTACATGCTTTATATTAGCTTCACTTGTATGTTTTTGTTTGTTTGTTTGTATGTATGTTTGTATGTAACCGACTCCTTTGGACGCTATTTTGACCCACTTCAAACGGTCAGATTTCATTGAAACTTTTTAGACTTATCGAGGACCGATGACAATTCAAAAATTAAAAAAAAAAACAAAGAAAAAATTAAAAATCACGCTTTTCAAGCAAGCAGAACTAAAAAAAGCGTGGGGTGCTTGATATTAATTGATTATAAAATACCTCAAAAAGCACCCCACGCTTCTTTTTAATAGAATTACATTATTTTCTCATTTTTTAGTTTGGTTTTTAAAGCGTGTTTTTTAGTTTTTAAAACTATTATTTTTTTAATCCTATCTCTACGTGTTTGGAAGTTACTTTTCAAATTGTTTTAAACACATCACTCACAAAAAATCATCGTGATATTGGCAAATAACGTGGAAAGTTATTGACCTACGTAGTGCGGTGACACGTTTGTTATGCTTTGAATTTAAGAATCATAGGTATCAATTCTTAGAGTAATTTATTTTGAGCTGAAACTATGTATAGCGATTCTATACCAGCTGTTATGTTTAGTGTTTACGGATAGCAATAGGGTTTCTATTACACCCTGTAAATACCTGTGTAGGTTATGCGGTTGTTTGAGCTTAAATCACACTGACCTCGGTACCAGTGAAAAATGTATCACAGCAAGTCAGTTCGCAAACACCCACACACACAATTACAGATAATTTGCATTTTACTGCTAAATAAAACATTGATTTATGAGTATGGCTATAAGAAAACATATACATTGTATGTATTGTTTGATGATTTGATGACAATAATAACGAGGGTAATTATAAAAAAATATTAAAAGTTGGCGATGTGAAACCCCATGCCTAGAAAAACACGTTAAGCCGTTGGTCCTGCGCATGATCTCTCTCCAGTCGTATCGGATTGCCGCCACGGACTACGAGAGAGAGAGAAAAGTGAGTGCCCGTGTCTGCGCACACAATTGTGCACTAAAAATCTCCCGCGCCGAACACTAGTGTCCGATGAGATTGGCCGTCATGGCCGAAATACGGTCTAGAGGACTATATATATGGGTGTGCACGGAGAAGTCCGCCACGTTAGTTGCGCTGTTCATTTATTTGCCAGCCATGCAATAAGGATTTGCGGGGCCGTGGATGATCCCGCCTCTATTCCCGTACAATGTGACCTGCTTAGCCCACGTTCCCACGTATTCAAATCACGGCAGGATATAGCCGCGCACTGAATCTTCAACGCACTGCTTATTTATTTTTTATTTATTTGTCCTTTAATTCAAGCAACTATGGCCCATAAAACAATACATAAATATAGCTAAAATACACATAAAGCTTAGCGCCGAGAATTGAAAATAGAACACTGTTTTTTCAACGCACTGCACTCTGGGCCCCAATTCTGTATGGTTATAAAGATTCCCCGCGGAATCTTGCTACGTTCAAACTACGTCAATATCGTGTTTTGTGAAAACCAATGTAACGGTAAGGAATCGAAATGTCATATTCTGTATGTTCCAAGACAATTTGTCGATATTTATTAGCAGAGGGGCAATACTCGAAATTTCAAGAACGTTCACAGTCTGATTACAGTCTCAATCTGTCAATAATACTTCGGCTTTCCATATATTTTTGACAAGTTTTTGACATAACATTGACGCCGAGACGAGACTGCGACTAGATTTTGATCGTTTCTACATACGTCTAATTGACATGATTTCATAGTAAGGAATCGTTAAGTGGTCGAAGTGAATTAGGGCGCTGTAGGATTCTCAGTGCTTAGTTCCACACCGACAGTTAAAAACCTAGTGCGTAATAAATCCCGCCGCGATTTATTATGATCATATGGCCGCTGGAATCCGCTGGATTCGAGAAGCACAGAACCGGTCGAAATGGCTGCGCTTGAGGGTGGCCTAAGTCCAACAGTAGACGTCTTTCGGCTGAAATGATGATGACAATGATATGGGCATCGTCTTGCCACTTAGTAGTTTAGCTTTGGCCTGCTGTAGAGCTGCACCTTTAAACGGTCCAATACCTTTTAGTGAGGAAGAAAAATCTCAAAAGTTGGGGTTGAATAGGTGACATCTTTTGCAGCGTGTAATCAAGGAAAGCGAGGTGAATGCGAAGGTATACTGTGTAAATATACGTAGAAAAATGTAGTTGTTGCATTTTTCTAGAGTGTGTCTGTCATGGTAAGTTAAACCTTATTTCAATCCTTTTAAAAGTCACAGCGATTGGCAATGGCTGTAATAGCTAATAAAATGTTCACGAATGTAAGCGAAATAACCTGTATTTTAGCAATAATAAAAGTTAAATATTTCGCAGAAAAGGCAATTCAGTAAAACAATCACAGTCAAAATGAAGATACATCGGAAGTCGATTCTATAAAATTGAATCAACAACTTAAAAGAAAGCTTTGTATTAATTTTCCCGAAAAATATTAAAGATAAATACAGGAAAATGGAGATGACAACGTAGAAATGTGCAAAGTGAGGTGGGAGAATATTGCAGTACAGGATCATCTGGCTAGCTTCTTCCCTACTATATTGGGGTCAGCCTTCAGTCTAGCTGGATTCAGCTGAATACCAGTATTTGACACGGAGCGATTGCCTATCTGATCTCCACCACTCGTAACTGAGTAACACGATATCCCTTGTTTATATTGGTTGTCAGACTTTCTGGCTTCTGAAACCCATATCGACTGTCAAAGATTCACGAATGCCGGGAGCAACGGCTTGATGAGCTTTCCCCGACATGGCTTATTTCAATTTGCATTCAAAACTTCAAAACCTACTCGACCCAAATGTATGGGGCAGCTTTAAATATGACCACACAATTCTGATAGGAACAGTATACGCCACAACCTTTCAACAGATACCTACTACCTACTTACTGAACCCAATTCTTGATTCCTAACTTTATTCCTCGTAAAATTATTGTTTATTAATAATACCCTACATCCTAACGGGCGTAAGCGCCATTAAATCTAATGTCGCTTATGCTCTTTGGGTTCTAAATATCCATTCTCCAACACCCTTATAAATATGGATTTGGCTGTTTTGGGTGGCTAGTGGCTTACTCCTGAATAGAATTGTCTTAGTAATGAGTATTATTGAATTAATTTTAAGACCTATTATTTTATGGTTACTGTTACGGGGAGGTTAAGTGTGTGAGGTTGTGGCGGTATGCTAATTTTAAGGACATAAAAGATGGGTGGTCGTCGATAGGAGTCCGTATAGATATACATTTTATAAACCTCTGTTCTGTCCAGATTGGAGGATAGATCCAGGTTTTTTTGTTGAAAATTTAGTTTCCTTTGAAATTCGTGTCTGAAGTACCATAATTATGTTAATTTTTGTAGATTCGAACATTTATGTGAACCAAACAACAAATACTCAACAAGACATTGCCTATTTAACAAATCTAAAAGATATTTTTTTTAAATACATGGTAGGTATTGCAAAACTCTTGGAATATCAGTACTTTTCATAAAAAATCTGGATTAAGTACGTATAAAAGGTGTGCGTTACCCAGGCCAGATGTTGTCGAAAATGGTCATTTGAATCTTATAGATAATTAGTTTTGCGGCTTCTGTAATTGTTGCGCACATTTTTAAATTTGTTGCGCTTATAGTTTTTTAATTATTTCACAAAAACATTTCCTGCTGGGGTAACGTTACGCCAGCCAGACCTTTTTCTTTCTAGTGGGAATATTTAAATAATTACTAGCTATAAAATTAGTTGTCTAGATGAAGTAAATGTTGTGCCTTATTTTGTATTTGTTCTTTCATCGGTTGCGAAGTTATTCGAGATTTTGCTGGGGTAACGTTTTTGGTTTTGCTAGATCTTTGAAATGGTTAAGCGGATTCTTATCATATTTTGTACATGGCTTTTTGGGAATTAGTTTAAATCTGTTCTGCAATAAAAAAAACAAAATAATACATAGCTTAAAGGTTATTTCATTAAATCGAAAAACACTTCAATTGGTCCCAGCACTCTCAATAAGAGCTCTAAAGACTTACTTTAAACGTTATTTCAAAGCTTGTAACTGCCTTCAAATGTATGTGAAGTTTCATTAGTATCCTGTAAGTATTTAACAAGTTATGATGATATTGAGTTCTTCACGAGCACGGTCTTGATGCGCGCGGTGTTATTTGGCCACTGGATTGGATATATGAACTGAATGTTATGTCAATTATTAGTTTTTTAGTTCAGTTGTATATCAGTAAAATTTCAGCTCAGTACATTGGATAATTAATGAGATAATACGATTAAAGTCATTAGGAAGTGAATGACCGTGGTAACCCGACCAAGTTTAGGTGGTTACGAAAAAGCGAAAACGCAAAACATTATGGTACCTTCTAAAATATGTAGGATAGTGTTACAAATTTAGTACAGACATGTACAAAAGTTAAAAAAAAAAACTACGTGATTATTAAATAATTTTTACTGACAGGTAATGTAATCATTTCAATTGAACTTTTAAAGTATTATTAAACTTATACTTAAAAACAATCACAGATTAAAATTACAGATAGTAATTTTGCTTTTTTGATATTTTCTATTATTTTTTAATTAAATTATAGATTTCAGTATACACAGTACACAGTTACAGTTTTTATTTAAATATACACATATTGGACTGTGTAATGATCACAGACAATAAATAATATACAATGGTTTTTTTCAGTTAACACTAAACTTACGGTGCGTACAAACTATATAACATTTTTCATAGTGTGGTCATGTTATTTAACATTGTTGTATAACATTTTACATAGAGTTGTAGTGTTATATAACATGTTACATGGTCTGTACGCACCTTTACGTATGTCTACTAATACCTACTTATATCAATTAAAATCACAGATCAATGGTAATATTAAATGACATCACAATGTAGTAAAATGCTCACAGTTAGTCCTACTGTTTTGTTGTCTCATTTCAAATATCACATTTTTTTCCTAAGTTTAAAATCACAGATCAAAAATAATAAAATGAAGTAATATTAAACTTCAGTCAAATAATTATGTAACTATTACTTTTAACTAATTACAATCTCAAAAAGTCGACGTGTAAAGGTACATTCTAAAACTTTGTTAACTGCCGAAACGCATGCGCACTCTACAAGATGAATTATGTGATTACGGAGCATGTTTAGTGCGATATGCAAACAATGCGCCCCTTCACCCCACCCCTTCCGTGTCCCACCGAACGACATGTTATATCAGTGATTTTTGATAAGTTTGTGCAACTGGAAGATAATAATAATGTTTTCATAGTACAGATATTATTATATTATTAATGTATTTAACAGTGTACGCGTCTGTACCGAAATTGTAAGGTGTATTATACTAAACATTTCAAAAGATAGTATAATGTTCTGCGTTTTCGCTTTTTTGTAACCACCTAAACTTGGTCGGGTTACCACGGTCATTCACTTCCTGATGACTTTAATCGTATTATCTCATTAATTATCCAATGTACTGAGCTGAAATTTTACTGATATACAACTGAACTAAAAAACTAATAATTGACATAACATTCAGTTCATATATCCAATCCAGTGGCCAAATAACACCGCGCGCATCAAGACCGTGCTCGTGAAGAACTCAATATCATCATAACTTGTTAAATACTTACAGGATACTAATGAAACTTCACATACATTTGAAGGCAGTTACAAGCTTTAAAATAACGTTTAAAGTAAGTCTTTAAAGCTCTTATTGAGAGTGCTGGGACCAATTGAAGTGTTTTTCTATTTAATGAAATAACCTTTAAGCTATGTATTATTTTGGTTTTTTTATTGCAGAACAAATTTAAACTAATTCCCAAGAAGCCATGTACAAAATATGATAAGAATCCGCTTAACCATTTCAAAGATCTAGCAAAACCAAAAACGTTACCCCAGCAAAATCTCGAATAACTTCGCAACCGATGAAAGGACAAATACAAAATAAGGCACAACATTTACTTCATCTAGACAACTAATTTTATAGCTAGTAATTATTTAAATATTCCCATTAGAAAGAAAAAGGTCTGGCTGGCGTAACGTTACCCCAGCAGGAAATGTTTTTGTGAAATAATTAAAAAACTATAAGCGCAACAAATTTAAAAATGTGCGCAACAATTACAGAAGCCGCAAAACTAATTATCTATAAGATTCAAATGACCATTTTCGACAACATCTGGCCTGGGTAACGCACACGTATAAAAGGCAGCTCAAACATAGCTTTTAAAAATAAATCCAACGCGGAAAACAAAGCAGGATCGCACAAAGCGGTAACAGCATTTCCTCATCTTGTCATTTCGAACTTTGGAAAGGTGCAAACAGAAAAGGCATTAGACACTAAGACATTTGTCAATCCCTCTCCTGAATTTCAAGTGTCGACCTTGGACCAAATTCCTTTTGTTGAAAGTCTTTAAGAAGTCGTCTCGAACAAGGAAAGGTTGTTTGGAGGTCACCTGACAGGAATTTCTTTGACAGCCTTGTTTTGTATTTGTAGTATTTTTTTTCCTGGTAGTCTTGAAGTCAACCATTACGTAGTTGGAAAAAGGTGATTATGGTTTTATATTGAGCTAGCTTTTGCCAGCGGCTTCGCCCGCGTGGAGGTCGGTGTATTATACATATAAACCTTCCTCTTGAATCACTCTATCTATTAAAAAAACCCGCATCAAAATCCGTTGCGTAGTTTTAAAGATTTAAGCATACATAGGGATATAGGGACAGGGAAAGCGACTTTGTTTCATAATAAGTAGTGATTTGAAAATATTTTCCACGTGTCAAAACGGAACTCTTTTAGGGTTAGTTGTTTGTCTGTCTGTCCTAATACTAGGAAATAGGCAAATTTTTTCCTAGGTATAAATTGATATATGTATACTCCTAAACTACTTATGTGGGTATAGGACAAAATTTTAACCAGTGCGCAAACTATAATCATGAATTCAGCATATGATTCAAGAAGTAAATAGCGTTAACTGTTTTCATCAGCTAATTAACAAAAGAAATGCAGTTCCATACATTTTAACCACATGGGTATTGTACTTTTCTATGAAACAGCGGTTTTTGTTTTTGATAACCGAAGAACCAATAATTTCTGTGCAATTCTCGCATCACAAAAAAACTGGCTATCCGCTCGCGCTGCACAAAACGACATTTGTTATTTTCATGCAGAGGCGAAAAGTAAATTAAGAAGTAAAATAATTGCATATATGATATTATCTTATATGCAATTCTTCTATTTCCTTATTTTCAAGGATTCAATTAGTAATTAATACGTGGCCCGCGGGTTCACCAGAAGTGGCCATCGTAATAGTGATTCAACAGCTTTAATAACATCAGGATTGTACCGGAAAATGGCAGTTTGTCGTGGAGGTGGTACGGCAGCGGCTCTCCTGACATCAACCGTCATCAAAAGACAGCCGCCACGCAACGACGCTAGAGTAACTCTCACCAGCCAGTTTCATATATACGACCTTTTCGATGATTCCAATAACTCCGGAACAAAACTTGACGGCGCGGCGCCTCTTACTGCGCCGTCAAATACCATAATAACTCAGGTTTCCAAATTAAAAAAACTAACTAAGGCGGCGCACGTCAGTATATGTGATCTCACGGCCTGAGTCGCCGCAGGAGACGCCCTGGGCTTCGGGAATCTCAGGCTGATTCCCGGCCACCGTAGGCGCGGGCTTGCGGACGGCGAGTAATGGGTAGCTCACTGTCCGATAAGGACCAAGCCCGGGTAGACGGCGCGTTGTGTTCGCACTGGCGAAGTTACTTGATGATTGCCAAAAAAAAAGAAAACCATACATTAATATGCAAAAACAAAAGGACACACATTAAGTTGCATTAAACTTTTTGAAATTGTTTGCATTTTCTTACATTCTGGATCTTTCTATCGTCTAAGTCCAACTTTTAAGTAATCTTCATGATTATTATTTGAATACTCGGTTAATGTTTGAGTTCAATTCATAATGTCTAGACTCCGTGGTCCTATATTCATATTAATTCATATCAATAATTGGTTCTCGTGCAAACCGTGAAACTCATTAAAATCTCTTGTGATAATTATTGTAGTCTATCCGTCTGGCATTCATGCTGAAGTGAACCTTTTTGAAGCAGCCGTGTGGCACACACTATTGTTGTTAAAATAACATTATTTTCACTTCTTTATTTTGTGTAACATATATACTGTCCAATAATTGTTTCTTTTCTTTTTAAGTTTGTTATTTGCATTTTATGTAGCATATATTATATCTTTTCTTTACTTTCTTTCTTTTCTTTTTTTTTCTTTCTTTCGCATAAGTCCCAAATTGCCAAAACGTCTTGAGCAAGCATGGTTATCAGTTCGTGCCTTCTCTTTATAAGACAAGGCTTTAGCCCTGCAGTGGGGCAATAATAGGTTGGTATTATTTTATTTATTAGTAGCTTCGAACCGCGACTTTGAACACGCTTTTTAACATAAAAATCCAATGGCACTCGGCAATAGCGTAGCTTCCCACTAGTGAGAGAATTTTCAGAATCCGATCAGAAATTCCGAAGATTAACCTCCTAAGCTAGTAGCCACGGCACGGTACGCCAAGCTACGGCATCCTGCAGTTTTAAATATCTAGGACAAAAAGTAAAAAAACAACTTGAATTTGTGTGAAAAATAAAAAACGAAACACCTCTTAGGCAAGAGGTGTTTCGCTTCGGTGTTTCGGTTTTCATAGGCATGAAAATCAGGGGGACTACTCTTTAAGTTCGTCAACAAAGATACGGGGCCATCTGAAAGAAGTTCTATGCTTTGGAATGAACCCTATTCCCGATTAATTCGCTTTTTCAGACGGGAAACAGACACCAGGAGCTAGGACAACTGTCAAATCGTGTTGTCATTAATTCTTTGTTTGGGCCCCGGACTAATCTTAAGTCGTCTTAGGCGAATCGTCCATGACTTCACCCGAAACTACGGATTTCGTGCTTAGAGACTACTTTCTAAGCACGAAATCCAGAGTTTCGGGCGAAAATTATTTCAGGCTACGCATTTAGCACTGTTTATCGATTAGATTCGTTTTACGACTGGGGGTGTAGACCCCCGACAAACAGTGCTAAATGCGTAGCCTGAAATAATGTTTCTCTTTGAAATTACCACATTAGGTAAAAGCTAACCTTGCTAAGTTCAATCAATGAATAGCAAGATAAAAATAAACACCACACGAAGTAATCAACCCTCAATCGTTCAAAGTTTAAATTGAAAAGAAAACAATTTACAGCTGCAAATGACCTCATTCTCAGACTCTTAAGATTTCTACAAGCGGGTATTGGAGCGCTCAGTAATTACAAACCGACTCATTTCCCACAGAATTTCACTTAAAGCCTACGTTTTAGAACACAGAGTAGTCAACAAATGGAGTGTCGATACAACAAACTTTTGTTAGGGAGATGTTGATATACTGCAAAAGAATCACCGCACTTGCATAAAGGTTGTCGAGTGCGCTTAGTTGTTGCTAAAATAAAGTCAAAAAAATCAATTGATAGGCAAATTGACTATCCACTTAAATTGACACATATTTAAATCACAACTGTCATACTTTGAATGTTTTTTTGAAATGGCTTGAATGGCTTTGAAATGGCTATTACATCAAAATTTGCCTAACGCCATTTTGTTCTTTGAGAAGATCATTATTACCCAACTTAGTGACAGCCAAGACATGTATATATCTGCATATAGGTATTTGCAGCGGCTTCGCCCGCGTGAAGTTCGGAAATTATGCCACACAAACGTACTATCGGGTTAAAAAGTATCCTGTGTTATTCCAGGTTACAAACTATAAATAAAATAAAACAAACTATGTGTGAGCCAAATTTCATCTAAAACCGTTAAGTCATTTTTGTGTGATTGAGTAACAAACATCCAAAAATCTAAACTTACAAACATTCACATTTATAATATTAAGTAGGAAAATAATAATATAATATATAATATATAGATCCTTCTCCTCAACCGAAACCTACAAGTATTTGGGTATGTTGGAAGTATTAGGCATCAATGCTGCCGACATGAAACAATCGTTGAAAGAGCGCTTCTTTGGCCGCCTGAATAAAGTGTTAAATAGTCTTTTATCAGGCGGAAACAAGGTGCGTGCCTTCAACAGTTGGGTCATACCGGTTTTGATGTATTCTTTCGGCATACTCAAAAAGACTCAAACGGAACTTAACGTCCTGGATAGGATGGTCCGTATTACTGATGGCATGTCGGATGCATCACCCACGGTCATCAGTGATGAGACTGTACATCCCGCGGAAGTGTGGGGGGTCGAGGTTTTCCAAATGCCCTCCACAACCGCGAGATTTGCAGTCTCAGGGAATATTTCCTTCACACTGATGTGGGGATGCATCGAGATGCGGTCGCAGTGGACAAGGGCCTCACCCCGCTCTCCTTAGCGAAAGAGAACTGGTGCGAACCTGCAATACTGGACACTAACGATCGTAAGGAAGTATGGCAAGGCAAAGAGCTTCACGGACGCTTTTTCCGGGTCTTCATGGGCTTGATGTGGACTTTTTGGCGTCTGTATCCTGGCTGCGTTTCGGCGACCTCTTTGGGGAAACCGAAGGTTTTGTCTGTGCGATCATGGATGAAGTTATCATGACGTATAACTATCGGAAATACATTGTTAAAGACGGTACGGTAGACATTTGTCGGGCATGCCACCGTCCCAGTGAATCAATCCGACATATCATTTCCGTTTGCCTCCGTCTTGCTAACGGCGAATATTTGCACAGACACAATCTAGTAGCTAGGATTATCCATCAGCAACTTGCTTTGCAGTACAACCTTGTGGAGTCTGAAGTACCGTACTACAAGTATGTGCCCGACCCAGTTCTCGAGAATGGTCACGCCACATTGTACTGGGATCGATCTGTCATCACTACAGGACTATTGTCGCCAATAAGCCTGATATTGTGGTGATAGATCGACGAGAGCGTCGTGCAATGATTGTTGATATTGCTGTCCCTCATGACGAGAATCTCGTGAAATCTGAGCAAGATAATAAAATCAAGTACCTTGATTTAGCTCACGAGGTTGTTGACATGTGGGACGTGGACTCAGCATCATTGTACCGATAATCGTTACAGTAAATGATCTAATAGCGAAGAGCCTCAAACAACACCTTAGAAGGCTCTTATTGCACGGCTGGATCAAGGGCTTGATTCAGAAAGCAGTATTCCTGGACACGGCACGCATAGTCAGGAGGTTCCTTTCTCTGGAGCCCTGACCACCGGCATCTTGGACCCTGCTCTTGATGCCGATGGGCCACTTTTTATATTTTTAAATGATTTTGTATAATTTTTGTAAAATTATTTTAAAATATCCGTAATATGTATGAAAATAAATAAATGATATATGATATACTAGGATTACGTGTATCATCGAAGCATAATCTTTCAAGCAGTCTAGCATCAAATATGAGATTGAACTAAAATAACTGCTACCAACTGCATCAGACTGCGTGAAGTGATCATGTATTTAACTTTTTTGTTGCAAATGGGTTATTTTTTTTTATTATGAAGGATTTTGAACAACATTTGGCCCACCTATTAAGATTTTGTGGAATCATTGTTAAAATCATCGTTCTAATGAAAACTTCAGTTACTACATCCTCAGTGTCTTAGAAGCTATATCTATAGCTATCTATCTAGCAATTAGTATAGGCTTTATTTCCATATTAATAAACAGATTACAATATACTTGGGAAGCTTTGACGTTGTAGTTGTCGTAATTTATGATAAATTATAATTAATTTAATGTCTTAGCGATGATTCGGTTGAGTTCTTTCCAACTCACAGAGAGTATTGTTATGAGTTTATTACTGAAAACCTGAAGACTGGCCGTTGTATTCAACATTATGAACAACTTTTACTACAGAACCTCGTTGATCTAGGGCTTGCAAGCGGTCCTTAAGGTCAATGAGGTCCTTGGTTCGCTTCCCGGGTCGGGCAAAGTGTTCTTGGATTTTTCTATTTGCAATTTCTCAGTAGCACTCTGAGGTCTGGATATGTCTCAGATTGCTGGCCATAAGCTCGCTCCTTATTACATGGGACTTAAACATAAATGTGGATTTACTACAGGTACACATCTGCTCAGCCCTTCGAGGAAACAAGGCGTGATGTTTATGTTTTTACTTTAGGACGAATCTGACCAAGATTATGTTTGGACTTTAAAAGAGACTGTGACTTCTGAGTTTGTTTTGGCCTTTCTTCTCAGAGTAGTCGGATAGGAAACGCCGACCTGATCTAGTTTCAAAAAATATGATTGACGTGTAAAAGTGTTTGTACAAACCTACTTACAGAAATAAAATCATTTATCATTTATCATAATCCTGCAAACGCGATAAAAAGTCAGCTACTCCATATATCAATGTTTTAAGGTTTTTTAGTAATACGAGTCTAATGCTATTAAACGCATTTTTCTTTCTTTCTCACAGCAGATTTATTTTATAATTTTTTTATTGCTGGTCTTAGTAAAAGTAATTCATAATGATGAGAAGAATGACCCCTTTTCAGGTTTTCAGTCATTTAAATTAAACCTTGTATATTCAGTACTAGGACAAAGCTTTGCAAATTAACTTGCAGGGTTTGTAGAAATGCCTTTAACTGTATCTAAGCCAGACAAAACATGTGTAACGTGTCGATTTTAGGGAACATTTTGTATACTGCGCGGTTTTGGTGACCAGTAAAGGTAGACGAACAGCCCAAAAATGATACGGCTACACAGTTTTAGGCGTCAATTATAACATTCCATCGCTCGACATTTTTAAGCTTTTGTACACAAAACTTTGAGGAATATTTTTTAATAATAAAACTATTTTAAAATAAAACGACATTGGGGCAGGCTCAGACGGAGATGGCTATATAAGCCAGACTCCTTTAATAAATATTGGTCCTTGACATCTCTGGACAGAGAGAGGTGGAATGAGAGTAGGGACGCCTTCGCCCAGCTATGGGACTATTGGCTAATAAATTAAAATAAAACAAAAAAAAACGACTTGCGTTTTGTTAGCATCAATACGATACAAAAATAACAAAGAGCGAACGAAAATAAATGATTTATTATGTGGAACAATATCATAATGGGTTTTGAAATTTTATCTCCTCAATTTGTATAATAAATTGTAAAATTTCATTTATTCTTAGGAAAGTATAAGTGACCTACTTTTGTTTACGCTTGCAGCTAAAATAATGCAACACACAACAAGGTGCAATTTTAACATACGTTCCTGTTAAGCTCTGCTTTTTACAACCGTGAGGCATACCATCGTGAAGAGCACGAGTTCCTTAATAATTAAGCTTAAGCTACTCTTGCCAAGGTCAGTCTGCGGATGGGTGACCATCCGTTACACATCGAGACTCCTCCATGCCACGGAACGTGTAGTCAGAAGTCTGAAACCAGTCTTACCAAGCAAAGCCATAGGCTATGTTAAGTTTAAAACCCCCCAAAATGCTTTAGCCAACCCACAATTTAATACACCATTACATTTGCATTTCATTATAACCCGTTGGTCATTAATGTGATTTGAATTTATTTTATTTTTATTTACTTTATTTTCGGAAGGCTTATTGACTAATAACATTATAATAATAATAATATAAAAATAAATTGCTAATTACAAGGCCCCACAGATAAATACAAAAAATTATTACTCCCTTGTAGTCAAAGTTACATCGCATCTGTATATAAGTAAATAAATTATTTCTATTATTTTTATTTAATCCCTCAAAGTTGGTTAATTTCTTTCGATAGTTCGTTGTTCAAATTTTAAGCTAATTGGGACAGTAATTGTTCAATAGCCAGCAGGTGCCTCTTGCACAAAAAATGGTTTGGTAAGAGCTTCCTTAGTGTACCTGCATTGGTGCAGAAAAGGTCAATGCCTTCTTCACAACAAATTTCGTTAAAACTACGACTGGCTCTATGAAAGTATGCATTTTGCCTATAATTAGTGTTTGCATAAGGTACTTGTAGAAGTGGTAGCTGTCGCAGCCCCATCTGATTAGTGCGTATCGTTAATTTTGAATTTGGGACCATAACTAAATAATGGTCTGAATTTTTTTACAAAAAAAAATGTTCGAAGTTGAATTTCTTTTTATAACCTCGTTGAAGGTTTGAAAAGTACAGGTATTCTCCTCGGGGATGGAAAAAAGTGTCTTCTCCTTGAGTGAGATATAATCCCTAGCTGCACTCAGGATTCTAGTCTAAACTCCATCGCTTTGCATGGGAGCTAAAGAATCTATCGTTACGCTCGGGGTTGAAACTGTTGTGGCGTTAGACCCATTACTGAATAATCCAGTAGGTATGGTGTAATAAAAAATAATAAAAATAAATTATCAGCCTTATTAAATAGGAAGAGAAGAGTTTTTCTGAAATTGATTTAAAGATCATAACTTATTTATTTCAATGATATCTTTATATTATTATCTTCTCGAAGACAACTAAACGTATGGTGATGAGTAGTATACCACAACAACTTTCCGGAAAGTTAAGAATGAAAATCATGCCATCTAAAAGCTTCCCTTTTTTGAAATAGATTGAAATAAATATTGATGTCAGACTATTTGATAAAAGGGAACCATGGATGGTTTGTGTTGACGTTCGAGTGTTGGGGCTCAGTGATAGAGGCTTGAATTTTATGACTTAACTTTGTTCCAGGGAGAAAAAAAATAGCCGCGAGAAATGTCGCCCATAGATTTGTTATTTTATTTAAAAATACAACTTGTTGTTCTTATAATTAAAAAAAAGCACAGCATTAGACCTCTGGTGGCTGTCTTAGCATGCCATGGTCTGGAATTTACTCAATGCTATACTGTCAAATTAAGGTAAAATGGAGTTGTGGTATTCTTTGAGCTTCTGTTTTACGTTTTTACTGTTAATTGAGATATATTGAGCTACGAGGGCTTAATTCAAGATAGAAAGAAGGTCAATTGTGATTTAAGCACTCTCAAATAGGCGCGACGTGTCAGTGCGACGCAACTGTCTTAGAACAATTGGGTTGTGCAGGTCAGACAGTGGTATTCAGTTGCATCCTGTTAGGCTGAAAGCCAACCGAAATATAGTTGAGAATAGGCTAGCAATAGCAGATGATGAGCTAACGAAACATAATAGTGTTTAAAAACTACTACAAAATCTTTGCAAAAACCTTGTGTTGAGGACAAATGTCTTCCTTTCCCTTATCATTAGAACCTATACCTGAACAAGTACACACCGACTGACACGAACAACGTTGTCGGGTAAGTTCACGACTAATTACGTCTCGTAACTTGTATGGAAACAGTAATAAACTTGTTTTCCCAACGACGTTGTTTTACCTTACAAGTTAGGAAGTAAGAAGTTGACTGACGAGGGAGCAAAACGATCGGTTATTATGTTGGGTCTGTTTCGAGGCACTTTTCTACTAATTCAAGTTCGTTTGGAGGTTGTAAGTTTGTTGGTTGAAGAATTAGACTGCTAAACTGCTTAATGTAACACCTGAGTTTGAAAGGTTTCTTATGTCTGTTTTCAATAACGTCAAGTAAGCTAAAGTTAGGAGATACCTTAGCAAACGCGTTTGTTTTATCATTAATTTCTCACAAGGCGACTTTTAGGGTTTGAAATCTCATCTCACAAGCAACTTGGATTACGCGCCGTTGAATCAGTTCTAATCATTTACTCGGAGCGCCATAGTTTAATTACTGCGACCGATTCGGCTCGCGCGTGGTTGGTCATATTTCGATCCTAACCTAACCCGTTGGCAACTGAAGGAACACTGGTGGGTTTTGGTCAGTAATAGTCTGACACGAGGAGAGCAGAAGTTATTTGATGATTTCCCACCCAAAACAAAAAACCCGTTTGTTAACTTTTACTTAGTCACTGAGAGGCACAATAAATAAAAAAACTTGTGGATCATTAGAAGCGCTAAAAGTTTTGAGAGGTTAGCTAAGGCTCCCGTAGACCGGCGTGCTGCAACAGCGCGATACGACTGTAGTATATCAATTTTGAAGTTTTCATAGAAATTGTTCTATTAGAGTCCTTAAGTTTCTTGTTGATCCTGAACGAAATACATACATAGTTTAAATATCCTCCAGGACAAAAGTAGCATTTTCGTAAAAATCTCGCTTACGTCAAATACGCAGGTCCAGGCTCGAAATCTCGCTGAATTTGTAACCCCAACTTTAGGGATAGGGTATACCCACTACCCTAGTTACCGAAAATGTAGTAACATCAATGGTCGGCCAATATTCCATGAGTTATATCCGTTTGGGTTTCTGCACTTTAATAAAGTAATTCTTCAAAAAGCTTGTATTTGTAGACACGTACGTATTATACGTAAATAGATACGTAAACTCGTGTTTTTTCTCATGAGGGTAAGCAGACTCATTTTACTTCGTCCTCGTTCATGTATCTTGTTATACAAACACGCTGGTTGTCAGTACATTGCACCAGGGATCTACTTTACAAATCCATCAAGTTTCCTACCTAACTACTCTGAGAAAAAAGGCCGAAACAAACTCAGAGGTCATAATCCCTTTTAAAGTCCAGACATAATCTTAGTCAGCTCATATGAAGACCATGTGGATTGGCCTCTAAAATGGTCTTTTAAGAAAAGAACCACACAAATTGAGTGGATATGTCCAATCAGTGCACGCATTTATCAGTAATCATGCAACTCAACTCAGAACTTGACGAGCTTAACGATTTGACGAACAATACCAAAGAAAGGACATTTGGGTAGGCTGCATAAATTACTCAAACTGCCAGACCATGACTAAATGAAGAAAAAAAAATCACCCACACAGTCATCACATTCACAATAATTAAAGTAGATAATATAATACTTTACAAAGTAAATATTCATGTCATTGTTTAAACAAAATTCATAAAGTCAATGTCTTTATAAACAAAAAATACGAAAATAACGTTATTAACGTTAATAACGCTTATACAGGGTTATTTGTAAAACACCGGTAACCTCTCAGGACTACGTTACTAACATCATAATCAACAACTTTTGTTCTATGATTTTAAAAAAATCATCATATTTTAATTCATCAGATTTACATACAAAAATAAAAATATTTAAATTCAACGCTCTAAATGTTACGAAGTCTATGCGAAGCAAAATAAAGCGATAGGTAGTACCGACAATAGCGAGGGGAGCGGGGTAGGGGGCGGCGGGGGCGCTTGAACTTGACCTATTTACGGGCGGCCTTCAGTCATTCGTTTGCTTTGATGCGCTTGCGTCGCGTTATTACGGGTCCTTGTAGTGAAATTCGGCAGTGCAGACGTATACGTAATTATCTTTACATGATGGCGTATCAATATTCCAATGTCGAGTACACGGAAATGGTGCGAATGCTAGCTAGGTGTGATGACAATGTTTTGGAAGCGTGTCAATACGCCATACGATTCCCAAACGTACGTATACAAAATACTTTTATCAAGTGCTATACCGTTGTAACTTTACAGAAAATGTGAGATGTCATTAGTTTGTTTTCATTACGGTGTTTAGTGCATAGGTACCGTGAAATATCAAGGTTATTTCCATGTCAAATGTTCGATTGTAGGTATAATTTGGCTTTTGCGTAAAAAGGCGGGAACCGTAGCGTAGCGAGTTACTAACCCAAAAATATTACTACGAGGACAGTGCGCGGCAATGTATGTAAGTACAGCAAAATACAGAGTTGAAATGTGTTACATAGGACAACGAAATATTTAAGGTTTGTTTTTGGTAAATGTATTATGTTTTGTAAAAAGTCGTAGAACAAAAGTTGTTGTTTATGATGTTAGTAATATAGTCCTGAGAGGTTACCGGTGTTTTACAAATAACCCTGTATATTTCACTAATGTAAGCATTTACTTGGTTCAGTTAAATGCCCAAATCTAAATATTATTACTTTATCTGTACCCAAAGGCTTTAGTAAATGCTCGCAAATAAAACCGATTCCCTTTACGAGGGTTTTAGTATCCTCATTATATATTTATAAAAGTATCACCGGTTGGTTTTTGTACCTTTATACAGTTCTGAGATCAATTTTGGTAGAAACGCTCTATGAGATTTAGGGTAAACTGTTTATTTGTAATTGTTTTAGATACGCTTGGTTTGGGCTGTTTTGGTTCACTGCGTTTAGGAATTAACGTGTGCAGTAATCATTTATTAGTGATTAGAAGATTATCACTAGTGGGAAATGATAAAAATGTTATGACCTTTCATTCGATGATAGTATGACGAGGAAACAGGGTGTGGTCCCTGAAGATGGAATTTGGGATTTTAATTATTTCTGTATTATGTCGATCACATCAGCCTATCACAGTCCACTGGACATAGGCCTCTCCCAAGCTTCGCCACGACACCCTGACCTTCACCTTCTGCATTCAGTCTATCCGAGCCACCTCAAAGGTCGTCGGTCTATCTAGCTGGGCGCGTCCCGCGCTACACTTGCCAATACGGGGTCTCTACATTCGTGTAGATTGTGATTTCTAGCTGCTAACTAGTCTGAGCTCCAACCAACATTGGTCTTTCAACAAACTTGGCCGGTGCACTACCACTTCAGCTTATTTATTCAGCAAGCCATGTCGGTATCTCCGGTTCTTCGGACAAATTCGTTTCTGATTAAATCCTTCAAAGAAACTCTGAGCATAGCCCGCTTCATAGAGCGCTGATCGATTTTAATTTTGGGGACCAACCCAACTGTCAGTGTCCTCGTTTTGGTGTATAATAAAGGGCAGGATGTACTGGTTGAAGACTGTTGGGGTTATCTCGTCGTTGACGGATATCCCGGTAGTTGTTGTAGGAAGTAAGTTAAGTTACACCAAACCACTGTTAAGTTTAATAGTTTATTTATGGACACAGTTTAAAGATATGTTTGTTTAGTTATCTGAGCCGCACTTAATGTTATTGTTATTAGGTAATTATCGACTCGCACATTAGCGCGTGACGGAGTTTTAGTGACGACTGAATTCAGTGATTATTAATTAGGTAAGCGTAAACGTACTTTTGCTGTATGAGCATTATTGGCTCGTACATGCTCCCGAGGGAAAGATTGTACGTACTCAGATCACCAAACTTGCGTTACAAGTTAAATAAGTACAAAAAATGTTACAAAAATAATAAAAGCAATCAAAACAATAAGCAAGACATAATTCTTAAATAATTCATCATAGCTTGAATCTTGTTGCTGCTGTTTGCGGCGGACTGTAGTTTTCTGAATGTCCACCTCGTATTTTAGCGTAGGCAGGAATCTCCTTCAGTTCTATATCTTCTGTCCTCTCTCGAGTCTCGTTTGTTTTGGTATGGCTCGTCTTACGCGCCCGAAGATATCTTCTTATTCGCCAAACTATTATAGCGGCGACGATTCCTCCCACTACCAAAGTGCTTACTGCGTAATTGCCGATGTCGTGGACACTTAGTTCGTTAGGTAGGCTCTCTCGTCCTTTTTGTGCGGTTATCTGGTCATCTAATAATCTGTGTTCCTTAGATAAGTTTAGTTTCGGTAGCACCATTTTTGTGTTTTTGAACGTATTCCACATATCATTTGGCGAGTCGATAGTAGGTACCTCCAAGGTAATTCCAATATTGGTACTGCTACTAAAAACGTTATGTGAATAAATTGTAGCGTCTTTGTGCTGAAGTATGCAATCCTGACCTAGGGCAAGGAGCCCCGCTTTTGTTATAATGGTTGTGGTAATTCGATTTTCGCATACTATGCGCGTCGTACACTCATTGATGCAGTTATACAGCCATATGTTTGGTCTCTGTAATTTTATCCATTGGTCAGAGCATTGTTGTGGTACCCAATCACATGTTATGTTATTTAGATTTTGACTGAGGATTTTAGCTTCGCAAGATGCCGTGGCTCCATGCAAGTTACGGATAGTTGTTGAGGCGTGGCATATGTGATTGTCCGCCGTCATTGTTGTACATTGCTGAAGATCGACCTCTTCCATCTGTATGTAAGTATTCTTTATGAAGTTGACTCCAATATATTGTGTTGTTGTCTCTATCACCAGACATTGGTTAGAAGTTAGCTGTCTAGGTAGAGCTATATTGCGATACAATGTATACTCGTCATCACTTAGTAACGGGATATGTAATTCGAAGAGTAAGTACTGTTCGGTGAGCCGGGCTTTAACATAAATAATTTTGTAAATATTTTTTATGTTAGCTCCATCGCTGTTTTTGATAGGTAACGTTAATCTTTTCGGTATAATACCGGCAATGTAGTTGAGTTGTTCAGATAGCTGCTCCGGTGTGAATAATTTCATATCGAGATGGCCTCTGTAAATATCTGTCAATGCACTCAGGAGCATTTGTTGGTTTCTTCTCAGTACTGAGATGAGTAAACTGGCAGTTAATGCTCCAGCGTTGACGTCGTTCATCGTTTTCATTATTTGGAATCTGTTTTCTATCACTGCCGTATTATATTTCGTTTCGTTCATGAACTTCTGAATTACTTCCAGTTGCGTTTTTACGAAGTCTTCATTTTTCTTGATGACATTGTTTTCTGCTTCGATAATCAGTGTCTGATTTCTTATCAGCTGTAGTAAATATTGTTCGTTCGTTTTAATTTTTTCTATGTCTTGTGCGTATTTTTCGGCGAAATCGCTGTCAAGGACACCAAATAGGGCTCGTGCAAGATTTCCTACGCCGTTGACGTAGCCACGTCGCCTTCTTTGTTGATGTTGAGACCGTAGTAGTATGTTGTACTCGTTCAGCTGGTTCATTTCAAACTTGAGCTGTTGTGTCGTAGAGTGACATGGCTCGTTAGGCATCGTGTCGCATAGTTGACCTATACGATTCACGAATTTCTCTACCCTTGTCGTACTTTGCCAGAATGTTGTCAGGTTATAAAATACCAGAAGTTTCCATTCATCGTGAATAAGTTGGATATTTCCGACAGGGTCAAAGTAAGCTGGTTGGTTTTCAGCTAAACGAGTAATTTTAAAATGTTGCAGGGGTACTGCTAGTCCACATGTTAACGTTGTAAACGCTACTAGTAACATCATAAGCAAGCTGTTTACCCTTTTCGGGGATTTACTAGCCCCTTTGTTTGGTTTTCCGTGCTTAGTTTCTGGATTTACTTTTAGTAATTCAGAGTTTCCGCATACCTCGTTTATGGGTAGCGGGGTTAGTTTAATTATGGGTCTTTTTAGTATCCCATTTTGTGTCTTGAGCGTGACTACTCGTACTAAGTCATCGCTGCCTGGGTGCAATTCCAATACGCGTCCCATAGCCCATCTGCTTGGGGGTAGATTACTTTCTCTGACGAGAACTAGTTGTCCCTTTTGTATGTTTTCTCTGGTTTGTTGCCATTTGTTTCGGTTTTGTAGTGAGTGAAGATATTCTTTAGACCAGCGGTCCCAATAATGTCGACGCATGAGCTCAATGAGTTTCCAGTTGTTTCTGATGTCTATAGCTCCCGTTTCTTCAGGTTCATTGAGTGGTAGTGTTAGTGTTGGACTCCCCGTGAGAAAGTGACCAGGAGTGAGGTATTCCAGATCTTCCACATCCTCCGATAATGGACACAGTGGTCTGCTGTTCATGCACGCTTCGATTTGTGTAAGAAGCGTTGCAAATTGTTCGTATGTAAGCTTCTGTTGTCCGATTACCCGTTTCAGGTGTGCTTTCATGGAACGTACAGCAGCTTCCCATAAGCCTCCTGCTGATGGCCAGGATGGTGCGTTGAAGTGCCACTCGATTTGAAGGTTGTGGATCTCCCTAAAGAACTCTGAAGATTGCATCGTTTCGAATAGTTGGAACTCTTCGTTTAAAACTCGTGCGGCTCCGACGAAGTTGGTTCCGTTGTCGGAGTAGATATGTTTTGGAGTGCCTCTTCTGGCGCACATTCTTTTTAGTGCTGCGACGAAGGTTTGCGTTGACAAGTCTGAAACAAGTTCAATATGTACTGCTTTTGTGCACATACATATGAATATGGCTATGTAGCCTTTGCAGGTTTTTATCCCACGGCCTTTGTTTATCTTTACGTCCACGTGGCCTGTAAAATCGATGCCGGTGTGTAAAAACGGTCTCGATGGAGTGATCCTTTCTTTAGGAAGGTTGCCCATTAACTGTTCAGTTCGGGTTGTTGCATATCGACGGCATCGAATGCATTGTCGCAGTATTTTCTTGACGGTTCGATTGCCACTGATAATCCAGTAGTTGTTTCTAGTGTCAGCTAGCGTTAATCTTGCTCCACCGTGTAAGGTTCGTTGATGCGCCTTTTCAACAACAAGTTGAGTTAGTCGCCCCTCTCCTGGTATGAGTATGGGGTGTTTTGTTTCCACTGGCAAGTTTGAGTGGTTTAGACGTCCTCCAACACGTAAAATTCCATTAGAGTCCAAAAATGGATTGAGTTTCAAAATGGTGCTTCTGTTGAGAAGTTTTTCACCTTTGTTGAGAGAATTTATTTCATTTTCGAAATAATCCTGTTGCACTGATTTGATAATTATAAATAGCGCGTTGTTTATTTCATTCAAGTTCAGTACATGGCACTCAGTTGACCTTCTTTTGTTTCGTAATGCATCAGCGAAACGTATCACCAAGGCGAGTATTCTTGTAATGCGATCTAAGTTGCTATGTCGCTTAAGTAATGAATTGAATAATTCGTTTTTAATCGACGTGGGTTCCGTACGATTATTCGTGTAGCAGTTTGTTAGGAACCCTTCGTTTGTGGTATAACTTTCTTTTGAGATTGGCGCTTGTTTTTCTTGTTCCTTAAGCCATTTGGGGCCTTCCCACCACAGGGAAAAGTTGACCAGTTTTTGCGGTGAGAGTCCTCTTGTTGCACAGTCGGCCGGGTTTTCGTTCGTCTTCACGTAACCCCAGTTTATCGCGGGCACGATATTTAATATCAGTGTCGTTCTATTGGTAACATACTTTTCGTATTTTGTTTGACTTCCCTGAAGCCATGCTAGAACGACTTTTGAATCGGTCCAGCAGGTAATCCTTAGATCGTAATCTTCTAGGATCTTAGTTATCCTTTGTAGGAGTTTCGCTAGCAAAACTGCGGCGCATAATTCCAACCTAGGTATCGTAGTTTTCTTTTTGATTGGTGCCACCTTAGTTTTTGCCGCGAGTAGTGTTGTTTCATAGCCACCGGTGGATGACGTTGTTCGACTGTAGATAACGCATGCGTAGGCTTTCTCGCTCGCGTCACAGAAAGCTTGCAATTCGATCGCCTTATTGTTTTCGTTTTTTATCCATCTTGGTAAACTTATATTCTTTATATTTGGCAGATCGAATTTAATTTGCATCCATTCCTTTTCTATGGAATCTTGTACGTTTTCGTCCCAGCCAATGTTTTGACAGTTATCACTCCATAGTTTTTGGAAAAGCAGTTTTGCTTGTAGGGTAATTGGAGCCAACCATCCGAGCGGATCGTAGATCTTACTTATTTCTGACAATAGCCTGCGTTTAGTGCATGGTGGCTCTTTGTTGTTGCTAGGCGATTCCGTAATAAAATGAAATGTGTCGCTTGCGACACTCCATGCGAGTCCAAGTGTTTTGCTGAACTCTTGTTGCTTGAAGTTAAATTCGTTGTTGTTACTCTTCTCTTTTCTCTGTAGTTCTTTAAGAATAGATGGTTCATTCGTGGACCATTTCCGTAAAACAAAACCACCTTTCTTCAGTAGTTCACTTAACTCTTTTTGCAGTCTCGTTGTTGATTCTATGGTATAGTGACCCGTGATGGCGTCATCCATATAAAATTCGTTAAGTAAAGCCTTTTGGGCCAGAGGGAAAGCGTTGCCTTCATCTTTGGCCAGCTGTTGGAGAGTGCGCATCGCTATGAATGGTGCGACTTTGGTCCCGTATGTTAGGGTACACAGCTGCATATCTCTCAGTGGTTCTCTCTTGGAGTCTCTCCAAATTATTTTTTGAAGACTTTGTTGATCCTTGTGAATCAGGATTTGACGGTACATTTTCTCTATGTCCGCTGTTAGGACATATTTATAGCTCCGCCATTTTATGATCAGAGATAAAATGTCCTTTTGTAGATTAGGCCCCTTT
The DNA here is from genome assembly GCA_949091785.1 of Polymixis lichenea. Lineage (NCBI taxonomy): Eukaryota > Metazoa > Arthropoda > Insecta > Lepidoptera > Noctuidae > Polymixis > Polymixis lichenea. The sequence goes on along the minus strand of OX420953.1, from coordinate 7,299,963 downwards.
TCCATTAAATCATTTAGGCTGTACCCGGAGTCTGTTTTCATGGATGCGTTAAAAACAGCTCGCAGTTTGGTTGTTGTTGAGCACTCCCTTACTACGCCGTGGTGTGGCAGGTAGGCTTGTACTCTACTTTCGGATTCTGTCACTGGTTTCATGTGGCCTAATTCGATGTATTCTCGGATGAATTCCTTGTATAGTTTAGCGAAATGTTCTTGTCTGGCCATTTTCTTTTCTAAATGAAGAAATTGCGCTGTAGCTTTTGATTTCGATTTTCCAATGTTTTGTTCATAGTTAGCGTTCATGGGCATTTTTACCACATAACGTCCGTTGTTTAATCGTTCTGTTGTTTCTGTGTAATATTTTTCGCAGAATTCGTTCTCCGTTGTAATTCTGGGTTCCGAAGCGATGTCTTCTATTTCCCAAAATTTTGTTAGGTTGTCTAGCTCTGTTAGAGTAACTAGACAGTTAAATTGCTTTGTAGCGCCGCACAGTATCCAGCCCAACTTTGTGTGTTGCGCTACTGGCGAGTCATTGTTATGCTTGATTATTCCTCCTAGAATCACTTCGGAGTAAACATCCGCACCAAGCAGTAAATCAATGGGCCCAGGGATGCTGTAATCTGGATCAGCCAACTTGATGTTATGAAGGTGCGTCCAGTTGTCTGTGTTGATCGTTGAGTTAGGCAGATTGTTGATGAGTTTACTCATCACTAATGCTTCGGTTCGGAACGTATAATCAGAATGGATAGACTTGCATTCCAATTTTATCATCCCTTTACTCTTGCCCATTATGGAGCCAACTCCAGTGACTGCAGCGTTCATTTTGTTTCGTGGTAAGTTCAACCGTTGAGCAGCATTTTCTGTGACCAAGGTTACTTGTGAGCCTTGATCCAGTAACGCCCGAAGGATGACGTAATCTCCTTCCTTGTTCTTGACCCTTAGTTGAAGAGTCGTTAAGAGTATCTCTTGTTCACCGTTTAGGTGGTTAGATGTTCGCTCAGCCGCCGTTGATGTGGTCGGCTGGGATTTTTGTCCTTTCAGATTATCATCATGAAGAAGGGAGTGATGTTTGTAGTTACACGTGCGGCATGTTTTCGTTGAATTGCATTTGTTTCCGCCGTGACTAAACAAACAATTTTTGCACAAGTTCAGGTTACTTGTTGTTTGGTTTCGCGTTGCGACATCCATGTTCAAAAATGTAGGACACTGCCTCAGCGCGTGTTCGTTTTTGCACAGTGGACATTTCCTCAGCGTTGCATGGAAGGTTTTTGTCCATTTTTCTGTGTCTTTAAAGTTCGTTGACTTGTTGTTGTTATAACTTTTATGTTGGTTATTTGTCGAATAGTTTTGTTTCCCGCCGTTCTTTTTGTTACGGGATGTTTCTAATGTTATGAACTGCAGTTCTAGGAACTCCATGAACTCCTCTAAGTCTGGGAGCTCTCTTGGCTGTTTCATGGTCTTGATGTAGTCACCGTACGTGACGTCATCCAGTTTGGAGGACAGTAAGTTCACGATAAGTGGACCCCATACTGGAATGTTGATCTCAATGTTTTCTAGGCCATTCAAACACTCTTTCGTGGTGTCGTACAGCTTCTTTATGTTGTTTGAGTTCGATTTTTCGATAGATGGTTGATTGAGAAGTGTGTCTATGTATGAGGTAAAAAGTAGTCGTTTGTTGTCGTAGCGGTGCTGAATAATATCTAGGCACGAATCGTAATTCTCAGCACTCACCGGAAGGTGTTTGATTAACTTTTCCGCCTCTCCTTTCAGTTTAGATTTAAGGAACTTCATTTTCTGCGTTTTGTTCAGCGTTGGATTGTTATGAATCATCTCAAAGAATAAATCCCTAAAAGAGATCCAATTGTTAAAACTTCCGTTGAACTCTGGTAATTCCATACGCGGTGTTGTTTTTTCGTAGTGGGATGTTTCAAAGATTTTTCTATTTAGCTCGCCCTTTAGGCTGTCGTAGACTTGCTCCCAATGGTCGTATTTTGCTTCATAGTCCTTGTCGTTCCCTTGCAGTAAGTAACTTAGTTCCCAGTGAATCCTGTCGATGGATTCCCATCTAGACGTTAATATGTTGACTTGGTCTTGCAGTTGCCACTTCTCTTTCATGCCATCCAGATTAGTTTTGGATACCGCTCGCTTCAAGGCATTGATGTTACACATTTGATTACGTAACAGCGTTGATAGGTGCTTGTCCGTTTCATCTTCGATTTGTTGGTGTACTCCAGTTGTATCAAATTGCGGTGTTCCGGAAGTTTCTTGTATTTTCGGTTTTAATATCCCCGAAAATCCTGGTTCGTTTATCAACTTGTTTCGTAGTTGGTTCATAGATTGCATTGTTTCGTCAAACATGCTTTTTGTTATTATGAAAATGTCCTGCTTAAAGTAGTCATGTTCTCTTTGTTTACACTCATACGTTTTCAAGATTTCATTATTCGACCGAAATTCATCCCAAAGGTATTGTAACGCTTCGATGCGCTTGTTAAGGTACTCTATGGTTTTTCTACTCACAGCGTCCTTTTTAAAGTTGGTTTGAAGAGTTTTGATTCTCTCGTAGCTGCTTTGCTGCTTAGTTATAAGTTCCACAAATTCAGAATAGTCTTCCGTCGACATTGTTTATGCCTTATGGCTGTTAGTGGTTGGTGAGTAGGTAGTATGTACTCACGAAGTTTTCGTAGCTGAAGTAATCGCAGTGGACGTTATCCCCGCTGATTATTTCTTGTTTGTAGCGGTAGACGTGATCTCCGCTGTAGTAGCCGCCGTGGACGTTATCCTCAGCGATTTGTTTCTTGGTAATTAGTTTGTAGCAGTAGACGTGATCCCGCAGGTTCGTTAGTGGCAGGTACTCAGTGTAGCTCACCCTCCTTTACGTCATGTGCAACGTCTCAATGCTACTGGTTAGACCCGCTTGTGGGAAGCCAACAGCACCGATTTGCTAACGTAACTGGAATGTTCCACGCTAAGCACTCTGCTGATGAGGAGACACGACGGCTCACGAGATGATTTGCCGTGTCATCCGGTTCGAAGGACCAAAAGATGTTGGGGTTATCTCGTCGTTGACGGATATCCCGGTAGTTGTTGTAGGAAGTAAGTTAAGTAACACCAAACCACTGTTAAGTTTAATAGTTTATTTATGGACACAGTTTAAAGATATGTTTGTTTAGTTATCTGAGCCGCACTTAATGTTATTGTTATTAGGTAATTATCGACTCGCACATTAGCGCGTGACGGAGTTTTAGTGACGACTGAATTCAGTGATTATTAATTAGGTAAGCGTAAACGTACTTTTGCTGTATGAGCATTATTGGCTCGTACAAAGACATTAGTCTTCAAGCATTGCTATGTTATGTGAGTTCTCTAAGACCAATAATCTACGGTTATTTTTGTTTAACTTTGTATAAGATACTGGTTGGCATTACAGAATATAGTAGTTGATTTTGAAAAGATATTATCTAGTTAATTTTAATAAAATTAAGTTCTTAAATGTCTGTTGCTGCTGCGCTGTCTGTTCTCACTGACAGACAGCGCAGAACCGTTGTTTTTGCTTATGGTAAATCCCTTTTACCAAATCCTTCTTTATCAGAATTACTTCTTGGAACCTTTTATAGATCCCTAAAAATATCCATAGGTAGGGTATCCAATTTGAAAACTAACATGATTTAGGACAATCTAGCTAGAACAAAGCAAAATGTTTTACAAGACGAAGTCAGAAGTTGTAATAAATCAAATTAGGACTAATTCTTGAAACGAGTGCTCTTGATGTCTGAAGGTTAAAACACTTGTCTTGTTTTATATTAAGGTAATCAGAACTAAGTGGATTGCTTAAAATAGAAAGAAGAAATCTTAGGATACGATTGAATTAGCTTTTAGCGTTCCGTGTGTAAAAAGTTCAAAATAAAAACCTGTTGGTATGCTTCATGGATAGGTCAGACAGAATTTGGCTACCAATTCATTAGTTCCTGTAACGTTAACTTATAAAAATAATAGTTAAAAAAAAACTAAAAAACACGCTTTAAAAACCAAACTAAAAGTAGAAAATAATTTAATTCTATTAAAAAGCGTGGGGTGCTTTTTGAGGTATTTTTATAATCAATTAATATCAAGCACCCCACGCTTTTTAATAGAATTAAATTATTTTCTACTTTTTAGATTGGTTTTTAAAGCGTGTTTTTAGTTTTTTTTTAACTATTATTTATTTTCTATTTTTTAGTTTTACTAACTACAAAAGCGTGTTTTTCTTTTTGTTTTATTATTGAACTGTCATAGGTCTTCGATAAGTCTACAAAGTTTAAATGAAATCTGACAGTTTAAAGTGGGTCAAAATAGCGTCCAAAAGAGTCGGTTACATACAAACAAACATACAAGTAAAGCTAATATAAAGCGTGTAAAAAGGACACGCTGGGCACGATATTAACTGTCCTATTGTTTTTGGAATAGGACCACATTTACACTTCAGGACGGAGTCACATGAGAATCTTCCTGAGAAAGACTTCGTTACCTGAGAAGATTTTCCTTGCTTCGGCTAACTTAGGACCGGAGCCTGTTTAAAGATTTCCAGGTCAATAGCCAATGTCTGAAGCTCTATTTTATGTACCGCGCGACGATCGCATATATTGAGAAACGGTCTGATTTTCCTACTTTAAGTTTTTAGGCTATTTGCATATTCAGTTTTCTTGACTTTCGAAATACTAAATATTTTGGTGAAACAATAATTGATATACAAAACCATCAACCTATCCCATTACTCGCTTAACAACCTCCATCTCTAAGGATTGAACTAGGTAGTCTAACTCAAGGCCTCCCGCGGGGACTTGGCTCCAGTCCAATATAGCTTCAACAAACATATTGACAAATGACTACACACTCCACTTGTTAAACCAGTGAGACGAGACGGATTTATTTGTTGTTAAGGCCATTTTGACGAGGGTATGTTTTGTATAATATGTTGGGATATTGAATATTGTGTGGCCATTTAAACTGCCAATTTGTTACTTTGGTACCTTTTGTGATTTTGATGCTAAAGAACGAAAATATATTTATTTAGCACAAACTATAACAAAGTATATTTCGTTGTAATAGCAAAAATGTGTGCCTCACATCGATGCTCAATAGGTTTAGTTATACAAAAATGCCAGACAGATGAGACAGCAGTGTTGGCCTCGTGATATCAAACTTAGGCCCGGCCCGGAAGAAACCAGCACGTCCTAGAACCAAAAATAATCGTAAAAGTGTGACAACCCGCACTGGGCTTGCGCACTGGATTATGGCTCGCTCCTTCTCACAAAGAGAATGCCTGTGACCCAGCAGTTGAAACATTATATGCTGACTATGCCAGACGACTAGTTTCTGAAGCTGGTATTCTACCGAACCTGAAGTTGTGAGATGTAAATTAGTTACTAACGAGCTCTTATGGCCTGCTTTTTTACCATCAACCAACTATTTCTGTTATACACCGTGACATTATAGTGGTCATACAAAGGTGGGCCACTCAATATATCCGTATTAAAATACCTCTAGGCACGATTAAATCATTGTCACCATTAATTAAGATATTTTATTATTATTATTTATTATTAAAGCACTATTAAAGCATTATTTTTTTCTTTGTACCTAACAAAGAAAAAAATAATGCTTTAGAATTATGAAACACCCTCCCCGTTATAATGTTTACGTATCAAACGGTAGAACATATCCTACCTACCTATCATTACATTCCATCATTAATTCCATCCCATAACAGGGTGTTTCAAACTACGTCATGCGTCTTAGTGAATGATATTTGTAGTACCAAATCAAATCACCTGACGTAGGTCATTCGTCTTAGTGAATGATATTCTCATTTTTTTAAGAATGCAAATGTTCAAAAATATCATTTTTTTTTAAATAAATGATTAGTAGTCATTGGATACATGAAGTGGGCTGCCTTTGTAAGACGACTAAAATATCACGGTGTACTCGTATATCTAAATATGTGAGTTACTTGACAGATTAAATCCTGGAAGCTTCATGCTTTGAGTAAAATCTACTCAAAGTATTTTATTTCAAACAAACGACCCGCCTCCGCTTCGCATGATTTTCATAACTTGACAAAACCTCCCCATTCCCCAACCTCGACATTTCTTTGACCAAGTTTAATATTTTAATACACAAACCTAACGGGATATTTTTTTAAATGATGGTGAAAACCGCAAAAGAATCTGTTGCGTGGTTTAGAAGAACAACGCGGTCTCGCAGACAGACACGAAAATCGAATGTAATTTAATAAATGTGTAGTTATGCTTCACCTATGCAATTATAGCTGATTTCTTGTTTCTATTAGTTTGTTCATCATTACCATCATAACTTACATCTGTGTTTTCAACGCCAACTCCATCTCACCAATCCCTTGATCTCTGAACTTGTCAAACAGCTGGCTTGCTCCACATTTTTCTTTGAACAGATCATGGTAACGACATATCCTAAACCGACGTTTTCTACCCTTCGTCACTTGAGATTGATGGCTAGTAATCGAGTCTATGGGGCAACATGAATGATGTGCAACCCTGACCTTTTTTGTGTTGACAACTCAACTAGCACCCTTCCTGTTAAGGTCGTTTTTTGAGAACATACGACTGGCATGGTTTTAATGTTTTGTGATTGATGGTCGTAAGTTATAGCGATGGCCTTCAAAAAGTACGAAAAGTTGATAAGACAGATGTCAATGTTAGGCCAAACGTCTTCGACGCAAAAACTTGTAGTAGGTACCAATTCAAATCACCTGAAAACATGACACAGCTCTAGAATTTTAAATGGCAATCCATACACGATGCAATCAATCAGTGGTTTATTAATATTGCGTCAGTAAGTCACATCCTGGATAATCGGCCTTATGAGAGTATTTTTGTGGACGGTTTCTATAAAGGAAAAAAACAATGGAAGAGCAGTTTGGGTAGTCTGCACGAAGAGCTACTTTAGTTTCCCTTAAAGTTAGTTTTAAGAGTAACATTAACAATGGCAAGAGAATTGAACTACCTTCAAATACACAGTACAAAAATCAGACGGGACTAGCACAAAACAAAAAAACAACAAGCACGGGACCACACTGAAAAGGATGCTGCGTGCAATGCACTCTAAAAAAAAAATGACATAAACCGTAACTATAACCCAATTGTGACGTAATTATAACTATTGTTAAAATGGTGTAACCCGTATTTCGCTTAGCCCAAGATTAGACGGCTGACAAAGCAATGGTTATCGTTAAAGTTACTTGGTGCAAAGAGTTCGAAAATCGCAAGAAGTCGAGTCACTTTACCTTGTGTTGATTTTCAGGTCGAGATCTTTATACGTTACTTAAGACGTAGTTTGGCTAAGCTACATATTTTCTGTGACTGTAAAACTAAAAGTGCAATCCAGCCAAGATCAGATTTGCACCTATATTTCGCCAGTTTGGTTTAAGTAATATGTAATAGGGGGCGATCCTATTGCCATAAATCGGGCCCAAATACATACTTTGGGCTGCTACTGAGAAATTCCAGAAAATAAATCCAAAACCGCCTTGCCAACTTGAGAATACCAGGACCTCATACACAGTCAGCAGAACAGGGCTTGCGACCACTAGACCAACGAGAAAGCCAGATGAGAACATGACGAATCACGAATATTTTTTTTTTTTTTTAATCTTGGTTTCAGTCTTCTTGCTGTAATTTTGAAGTTATCATTATTTGTCGCTTCCTACAGCCATTAAAAACGCATATCTAATATTCTCTTTAAAAAAATGTATGGTTCGTTGAATGCCATGAAAATATTTTCTCTTTTGAAAATACAAAAGGCAAAGTTTTTGTACAAGCCAAAGCACTTCGCTAGCTCCGTAACAGGTAAAATTAACTTAAGAGTTTTGTTTTACAATGCCTACTTTCATGAAGTTTATCCAACCGGTATCTAAAAGGAGAGAAAAAACAATGAGTCTCAAACGAAATTCATGAATTTTATTTTTGTAGGACAAGAGTTTGATTTTTTCAATGGTTTATGAAACCTTCCATCTTGGGTCTAAAGATAGATTTTTTGGCACTCATGTCACGAACCTGTTTTCTTAAAGGACATTGGAAGGCTGGGTTTGAATCGTTGGTAGGAATTTCTCATGAATCTGGCATTTACTTTGAAACTATCAGATACTCCGTATGTAAGAGTTACCAAAAACCAGTGTAAGTTGGCTTCTTATTCTATTGAAACTGTACGCTTGATTAGCTCAAGGTCGAAGTGATTTGAGCAGCATTCTAATTTCTTTGATAGATTTTTAACTTTATCACATAAGTATAAGGTTCATGTTCAATTGGAAAAAATTGACAGTTTGGGGTAGGTTGATGAACTTTCACACATGACCCCAAACTGTCAATATTTTTCAATTGAACATGAACCTTATGCTTATGTGATGAAGTTGAAAATCTATCAAAGAAATTTGACAGATTGGGGTAGCTTGATGTTCTGGAGTCTGTACCTATGCATAAAAGAATTTTCTTTATTTGCATTCTTCAGAAAACAATATTTGTAAACACACAATATTTGTAGTCACAGTGTTAAAACTTTTGCATTCAAGTTAAAATAAAATGTTACTGCTATTTCGGATCTGTTTAAGTGAAGATCAAAAAGTAAAACAGTTCTCACTTCATTCTGTTTTAACCGTAACGGAATTAACTTTAATGCAGAAACCGTTGAAAATTTTAATTATTCTAAATATCTGGGTGAAAATAAGTAAATAAGTAATTATTTTTAGCCATTTTTGGATGGAACGCTCGAGCCGTGGGGTATAAGTGCATTTCTCTTTAAAAAATCTCAAGAAAGTTGATTGACACCTCCCGTGACTTAAGTGCTGGCTTTGCTTGACCTTGGCAACACCATACAAAGTGGCAATGCCGCCAATCTTTTGGGTACATAACCAGTCCACGACGATGCCGAGGATTTTTTGATGCCATTTATTTTTGTCTGTTGTTAGTTATATTTAAGTTCAGTTATTTTACATTTTCTAGATATTAAAGTAACCAATGGTTGTATTTCCATCTCCCCGCGCCCGCACTAAGATATAGACGCATTTCATTGTTGCTAAGCTTAAAATATTGTTTTCAAAGGTAAAAGCTGTATAATCCTAATTGATTGCACTCAAAAATTAGCAGAAAAGTGTTAACAATCGCGCAGTGCTAACGTTTTTTACCGAAGTAATCGCTGAAATTAGCAACAATAAAAAAAAACAAAACAAAGTTATATAAATCGTGATACCTTCGTACAATAAGTGCTCGTACCAGTGTATTCGAAAAACAAAAATCAAGGTACCTCCCAACAAAGCAACGCTGTATCACATAGAACAATAAGTTCACGTAATTCGTTAAGTTCATTAAGTGAGCCGTGGCCCGATAGCTTTTGTCGTACACACGTATTACAGCAAACGTTCGGATCAGACAATTATATCAGAAAGCTAGAAATAAAAATTGAAGCACTTAAATAAATGCTCGCACTCGTAGGCTAGAAGTGCGCAAAATTCCCAAAAAGCCAGCAGAATCCAAAGAGACCTTGTTAAAATTGTGGGGAGTATAGGAAATTGCCTGAAGTAGCCTATTCTACCATCGGATATTAGAGACATCTTTCGTATTCATTCCAAAGATTCGTCCAACAACACCATAGTTGTTGAACTCCGTGCTTAAAAAGAAAGATGTCATATACTCACTTAAATCATACAAAACGGAGCATAAGCAACTACCAACGACTACACAAATTAATGTTGACAGACCCTCCCAACCCATCTACATCTCCAAAAACCTGACAACCATGGGAAAGTGCCTGTACGCGCTGGCACGTCACTTCGCTAAATCTAACGAGTACGAGTACTAATGGACTGCTCACGGAAGTATCTATACCTATCCGAAAAAAAATAGTGACACTGCCTCCCGCATCAACAATGAAAAAAGTCTTACACCTTTGATGAAACACACATGGCTGAGTCCGGTTATATTTGCTACTCCTAGTAATAAGTACCCATTTGTTCTGCTTAATTTTGTAAGTTTTGATGCCTCTACACGAGAGCCCTATCAACACGTTCTTTATAAATATAATTATCAAACACTTTATAATAATAACTCACACAATCTATCAACACCCACACTACAGAACTCACCACACTATACATATTAGTACACATCCGTTCCCCTGTTCAAAAAAAACATCCGCAATCTTTACACTTACTTATAGTTTGATTGGTAAGATAAGTTGCCGGAAAAGCGTATCCAATAATGTAACCCAAATGCTTATTATGTGTCTCAGTATATCTGGCTTATCAAAGGCCTGCAGATGGCAGCACAGAGTTTGTCACTCGCGTTTCTATTTTCAGAATTCAACTTTGTTAGTATCAATATTAGTAACGAAATTGGGGCTAGCGGTGAATTTGATGCATTATTAAATTAAATTTAGTACATTATAGTAAACGACCAATTTATCTGTAAAATGCTATTTGAGCCCACTCTCTTCAAAAAATCGTCGACCCATTTCTGTACTTAGCACACTGTCTAAAATATTTAAAAAAACTTACAGACAAGAGATTAGGAAGAAATTTAGATACAAATAACATACTTTCGTCAAACCAATTCGGTTTTAGAGCCAAGCGGTCTACTAATGACACTATTCTAAATCTTACAGGGAACGTAGCCAAGTACATAAACAAGGAAAAAAATGTGTGGGTCTCTTCCTCGACCTTCAAAAAGTATTCGATACTGTTTCAATTCCTATTCTAATAAGCAGATTAGAAAACATCGGGATCAGAGGAGTGCAACAGGAATGGCTACTAAGTTATTTATCAGGAAGAAGTCAATGCGTTTGCCTGGTTAATATGACTAGCCATGAAGCTTCTTGTTCATACGGAGTTCCCCAGGGAAGTACGATTGCTCCGACCTTATTCCTGATACACATCAATGAACTGTGCGATATCATAATCAATATCGTCGATGTCATGAGGTTTGCTGACGTGGACAGAACTAGAAACTTCATATGAAGCCTATGACAGCCTCCAATGGTCACAACACATCTCAGCTACCGCTAAAAGAGTGCGCAAGTTGATTCATATCTTTAAAACCCTTAGATATGTAGCTAGTCTAAAACTTTTGTTGTAAACCCACAAAGCCTCATATGCCATAGTGTCTTGGGATATGCTATTTGCGCTTGGGGTGGGACAGGCAAGACCCACATGATCGAGTTAGAGCGGGCTCAGCGTGCGGTGCTAAAAGTCCTTTTGTCACTGAAATACCGGACACCCACAATAATTGAGGTATACGGAAAAGTACCAAAGTAGTTAGCGTCCGCAAGATCTTTATCTACGAATGCCTGCGAAGATACCACCTTTACGCCAGCCCGAGTCTCATTCAAGAGGATTGACATCTGTCAACGCTTCGGCATCTACCTAGTTCAAGGTACCAAGAGCGTCTGTGCTAGCAAACACTGCTACTATGGTGTCCCACGTCTATACAACAAAATTGGCCAAGAAAAGGAGATCAAACATCCCAAAAATCTAAACAACCACTAATTAAAAAAATACAATTATCCACTGGCTACAAAATTACGACTACGAAGAAACAGAACATCTATTCGGTAGCGGTACATGATACCCAGTCACATTTACCTCACACACCACACACATAAACACACACAGCCCACTTATACAAACACACCCCATCCACACTTACCCTCACTCTCCATAGAACACAATGGTAGTTATAAATTTTTCTTGTTTTTTTTTCTGTTTAATCGTTTATAATTATTTTTTATTTTTTTCTCTTATATTTTTGTAAACCTACCTCTTAATGCATGCCAAAGTTTAAGTAATGCATTTTAGTCTATCTCGCTTTTATATCATATACCCTGTAAATTAAGAGGTCTGGCTCTTCTGATGCAGGAATTCCTACTATAAGACCCAGGGCTACACCGTTGTTGTTTGAAAAAAAAAAAAAAAAAATTATTATTTAATTTTCCATAACATAAGTATTTATTTTATGTGTCAAGTTATGGGGTACTCAGAACGAATACTCTCGACGGCCGGACTGTACTTGCTCTTACAGTTTTTCGCTCTATAAAACGGCACCAATTTTGTAATTTTTTTACCAAAATGTCACATTGTCAAGCTGACCAGGGTCCTTTTTAATATAGGTACCTAATAATATAAAGGGCCCTGGTCAGCTAAATGCAAATGATTTGTAATATCAATTTGAATTCCAGAATCAAGTGAAAAAAGTACCAACGCCGATGGTTACAATGTAAACACAAAGATTAATTACAGTCAGTTTTCCGTTCATAATTATTCCTTCCTATATTATATTTTCATTACCTACCCCCAACTTTTCCGCCAACCTCATTGGATGTTGTTCGATCCCCAAGAGATTCCTAATTAAGGTTCAAATTGGCTGTTTACACTGCAATCCCAGGGGATCTCACAAATTGAGACAATTTTATATTTTCAGGAAGAATTTCCTAAACATTCGGATTGAAGTGTTTCGGGATTTTGGACTGAAATACGTGAGTGTGTTTTCCTCCGTCGGGATTTGTAAAACTGGGTTGTTCATAAAAGCTTCGTGAGTCACAGTTAGTCGCTAAATGTTTACAATCTGTTCAGCTTCCTTGATTAAAATTTAGTAATTGGTACAGTTGGTTGGGTGAAAGTTACCGACTGGAAACGTGTTGTGTCCGGTCGGGTACTGCCCAACAGGATGTTGTCGGGCGTCTGCAAATTATTTGCCAATCAAGCGGATAACCCTACTTGCGCTATGTAAGATTTTGTGATGTAGGTGAAATGTGGCGTTAAAGATGCTGCAAAAAGCATAAAAAACAAATGAATCGAAAACAGAGTTATTACGGATTATGTCCGCGACTTCGTCTGTTTGTAATTTGTAAATTGTACACATATTCAAGATAGAAAGTAGTGTCTATGTCCTTCTCAAAGTTCCAGGCTACCTGTCAGTCTATTAATTGATCGGTTCTGGCTAAGGTGGGAAGAAGTAACCAATAGAGAGACAGAGTTACTTTCGCATTTATATTGTTAATTATGGTTTGTGGCTTACACTTTAGGAATAATGTTATTTTAATACAAGATGAGCATCATTATTGTACATATCGAGACAAAGAGGGCAGCTCGAACCCGATCTGAATAATCATAAAAATATCCCAAGCCAGCAAAAGCGTCCAAGTCAGAAAGAGTCTAAGTTTTCGAAACGGCGCAATTTGTCATCGTTTCGGAAACTTAGACTCGTTCTGACTTTGACGCTTTGACCACTAAAAATTAAGGTGCTTTTTATTAAAGACACATATTTTGGATTCCCTACTGAATGGTATGGGTAAACCACAGCTATGCTGCCCATGGCTAAGCTACGCACTTGAATATAGCTTTGCTTTGAACGAAAATGTAGGTGGCATCGTCCACTGCGACACGTGGCTACGCTACGCACTGATCCGAGGCTGGCAAATAAATTAACCACGCGGCTTGGCGGCACATCACTTAAGCACGTTATTGAAGGTCCAAAGGCATGGGTTGTCGTGGTACCGAACTCGGACGCGACATATACGTTATTTATATTACACCTATTTTATTACAGTCCACTAATTCTTTCATTATAAGTCCAGTTGACTCCATTCAATGATCCGGCTTGAAGGACCATTGAATGCGCCTGACACCACGCGCCTTTGCGATTTCAATGACGCGCATATGTAGTGCGCCGACATGGCATATGTGGCAAACCTCTCCGTGCTCCTCTATGGCACCGTTTATGACCTCGAGCGATGGGATTTGCCTCACTTGTTTCCGTCCGTCACTCCACAGGTCACGTCGCGGCAACTCGTAGCATGATCTAAACTACATCTTTCATTTATTTTCTTCGCAGGTGCCTGTCACAAGATGCTGAACTGAACAAGATGATGAACGTGTAGCTCGTTGCCACAGGGTAGCAGTGGTTGGCCGTCCTAACTCCATCTCGCGGAGTAATTGAAGTCAGACTCAGTTTGCTGCAGTCATTAAATGCAAGCTAAATCCATTCCCAGCATAAGTACTGACGGCTTTGAATATTGCAATTATTATTGTCGCCTTCGTTCCAAGCAGTACGTGACGTGACTTTACAAGCAGTGTTCCTTGGTGAATTATAATGAGTTTGTGCTCAAACTTAACGTGTTTTGAAGTACATGGAAAATAACAGCGGAAGTAAGGAATTGTCTGAAAATATATTGGACGAAAAAGTTATGAAACCCTAATGTAACATAGTTGTACAAGATTCAAGGCTGAAATTATCTTCCTACGTTTCGTGTTCATAACACTTTTGGGTTTAGGCACCTAATGATACCAATGATTCGTACACATAAGTATTATTCTACGGCTTATCCTGTCTGTCTATGTAATCGAGTTGTTCTTGTGAACGCATCGGATTTTAATTTGGTTTTCACCATGTTTCATAGAATTTATTTCAAAAGTTTTATATTGATAACACATTAATATAAAACTTCCATAATTATACTTAAAAAAGAAATTTCAATGTTTTGTAGTCTCGAAATCGTAGGTACTTCCTAGGAGGGTCGCTAAATGTTTGAATAAAAAAAAATGAATAAGTAGATTATTTTTATCTCAAACGTACTATAATGCGTTTTGATGAGGAAATACTTAAGAATGGGTATTAGAGCATTTCATTGCTTAGATACTGTCAGTCCTACACATGTAGCCAATGGATCAACATCACTCAGCGGGCATAACTGCGACCTACGCGTTCAATATAATAATGCTCTGAGAGTAATTCTGCGGCTACCGTGGCTCTGTAGTCCGTCAGGGATGTTTGAATATAATAATATGCCGCATTATTAGGAACAGATGTGAATCCCGGTGACGCGTGTTCACTGGAGCACCAAAAGTATTCCCAGTATAAATGCAGATCGATGGGATTCCCCGATGTTGAGGAGGTAGATGCAGCTCCACGCTGAATTTTAATTTTATATGTTTATCTGTGTCTGTAATCTAACACTAGAAGTTAGTCAATGAATACTAACCTCAGGGACTCTTTAAGTTCTAAATTTAAGTTTTCTATGCTATTCTATTATATTAAACCAAATTTTCCAATCGTAATACATTTGACATGAAATAGGACAGAGCAAAGTATTTAATAAAACTGTATGATTTAAGATACTTCCTCCCAAACCTGAATTTGGAAATATTTTAAAAGTCACCTTTCTCAATAGCAGCTCGGAGTCTAGATTTGTGCCCAGTTGATGGAAATAGGCTCGCCCCCTGTTACATGAGATTAATTCACAACTGGCGAAAGGTGGGTGTACTATACACCGTGAAATTTTAATGGTTGTTTTCCCGCAGCGAAATGGTTATGTCTTGGTAATACAATCGTTTTATAAACAAATAAAATATTAGAAACAAAAAATGGCAGATTAACCACTGTGAAAAATGACCACGTCCAAGAGTTTTTTTTGCTTTGAACATTTATCAATCAATCAATCATTTATTTGCAATGAATGTAGGTAGGTTACATTGAAATACAGGTGGAGTAAATAAGAGAGTGCCATATACATTCTGCCTGGAAATAGGCACGCAAAAATTATAAAAAAAAAATGATAAGAAGCTAATTACAAATTAAAATGTCAAAGTTAGAATGATTACAATTATACATTCATATTGAAAAATGTCAAATTTCAATGTTGCTATGGATATAAAATAAAATAAAAAATAAATGTATATTAGGTCCATATTTTCAAGATAACATTAATTATAATTATTATACACATCGCTGATTAAAAAGTTTTGTCTATTAAAAAATCATTAATCGAGTAATAACATTTTTCTATTAGGAAGGCCACCAATTTCTTTTTAAAGTTTTTAATTGTATAATTTTTCATTACATCTGGCAATTTGTTGTATATAGTAGGACCCATACAAATAACGCTTTTTCTCAATAGCGCTGTGTTACAGGACTCGATTTTTAATAATTTTTTGTACTGGTTTCGGACAGGTCGTTTTCTAGTTTCTGCCATAGTAGAAAACAGGTTTTAATTGGTCTTCACAAACATGGCCATTTCAAGAACATACAATGACGGAAACGTAAGCACTTTTAGGGACTTAAACTTTGGTTCGCAACTGTCAGTGGTCTTCATACCACACATCCCTCTAATGCAACGTTTTAGCACCTTGAAAATGTATTCCCTTGAGCTGCAATTGCCCCAGAAAATAATGCCAAATCTTAGAACTGATGCAACCAGACCATGATAAGCCACCAGTGCCGTTTGAATGTCAACTTTTTTGGATAACTTTGAAAGGACATATGCCGCTGTATTCATCCTTTTGCAAATTTCCTCTGCTTGTGGCTGCCAGTTTAGTTGTCGGTCAATGTAAATCCCTAGAAATTTTGCTACTTTAACTTGGTTAATTTTTTGCTTATTGTACTCTACAGATACTTCTTTTAAAATTGTGCGTTGATGGAAGTGCATGATATTAGTCTTTTGTAAGTTTATCACTAAGTTGTTTTTGTCAAGCCAATGTACGACATCTTCCAGGGTCTTATTTATGTCCTGTTCATAGCTATCCAGATGTTTACATTTTACTAAAGCGGTGCTGTCATCTCCAAATAACACCATTGGGTTATCAACATGTCGTGGCAAATCGTTGATGTAAATTAAGAAAAGGGGTGGCCCAAGAACGCTGCCCTGTGGTACACCATATTTTATTATTCGTTCCTTGGATAGGTATTTTCTTTCCCTCTTCGTCTTAGGGCAAATTCTAGTTATTTCCGTGTACTGTTTACGATCGCTAAGGTAGGATTTAATAAGTTTTAGTACATTTCCCCTTATTCCATAAACGCTTAATTTGTTTAGTAGAATATCGTGATCGACGCAATCAAAAGCTCTCGTCATATCTGTGAAGATTGCACAAATAGGTACTTTGCTATCTACGTTTTTTGTGATAATATTGACTAACTCGAAAATAGCTGTATTAATGCTTCTGTTTTTCCTAAAACCTTTTTGTTCATTACATAAAATGTCATATTTAGATAAGAAATTGTTAAGTAATTCGTAGATTAACTTCTCTACTACTTTAGACATTACCGGAATTAAGGCTACTGGTCTGTAATTCGCTATTTCTTCTTTTTTATTATTTTTGTGAAGTGGTTTAACTATAACAGTTTTTAAACTATTAGGGAAAACACCGGAGTTAATGCTGAGATTATTTTATGCATCACTGTTCCCTTTGTCGGTGGTGCGTGCGATTCGAGTAGTACCTACAAGTTACCTCTAATGTTACTATTGAGTAGTGTTTTATCGAGTTAATGAATATTTGTTTATTTATTTTAAAACAAAAAAATCTTATTTTTAAAACTTTTACTCTATACTTCGAAAGTACTCCTTATGGCAAGTTGTTCTGCCGCGGGAAAACAACCATTTAAATTTCACGGTGTAGATACACCTCTGCACAATTCTGGGAAACTAGGCGTGAGTGATGATATAATGTTATGTGAAAGCTAACTATTTTTAAAAGTGTTTCGACGGAATTCTTTGACGGCTCTTCTCCATATGAAACGATTAAGTGGAACTGTGCACCTAGCTTCTGATTTTTCAGTGCGAGTGAAATAAAATATTTTGAATTTGACATCATATTGTCGAGGGTCCTAATTGACCAATAATATAAAACCTACAAAAGTATAATATAATCTTCTCGTATAAAAGCACAATTTATACTTATAAGCTAAAGACTTGCGGGATCCCCCCCAGTGGGGTTCCCGCATTGTCGTTGCTGGGGGGCTCAGTAACCGTGGTCACCCTCCCACGGTGAAGCGAAGAGGAACCCCAAGGTGGGGCCGCTCGTCAGGGCTTGTGTCTCCAAGCCGACGACGTAGCGGCCAAAAAGTAGGTTGCGGTGAGGTGCATCGCAACTGAGGCGGGCCGCGATGTCGAATGGGAGGCATCGCGGCTGAGGGTTACAGGCTGCGGCGGAGGAGGAGTGCTGGTACTTCTGAGTAGCGCTCTTCCCTTCCGTAGCCTGGACGGGGCCGCCACCGTTTGATGGCGGACGCGGTGGGGCCGCAGGGGAAGAGGAGTGTCGGTATAGCGTTGGCCACTGTCCCTATCCCCTGCGGCCGAAAAGTGGTTGGCGGCGGGGCCACTGTACTGACCCGTCGCAGGAGGACGTCAGCAGCAGCTGGTGGGGTCCGCAAGGGCCGATGCCCGCTAGGGGTGCGGGTTGTTCGAAAGAGATAACGCGGCCCCTGGCATACGGGCAGCTGAAGGAACATGGGTGGGTTTTAGTCAGTAAAAGTCTGACACGCCCTCCTGCTCCAACCAGAGCGGGAGAAGTCATTCGATGATTTCCTACCCACAAAAAAAAAAAAAAAAAGACTTGCGGGATGGAAATGATTGTGGATTTTAAGAAGTTCCTTTTAACATCATTGTGTCCGAACAACTTAACATGATTCTCCGAATAAGATCGATTATATGATTTTATTATAATTATGTGGCATAACAACAACGAAGAAAATTAAAGTTCGAGAAGAATTTCCCCTCAATTTCCGCAAGACCTAACAATATGTAAAGTTCTCACTTATAAAGAAAAGGAACCAATAAATACACGTCTAAGAAAATCTTAGTGAAGCTTTCAATCAAGTTTATCTTTCGATTAAATTCGATAAAGTTCCAGAAAAAAGGATCGGACCACAGAAGTATTACTTTCAGAAGTCGCAGAGTTTAGTAAAGTGCGCGGTTAGATTGTGTCTCTGAGGACAAATATTTACTCGCAGTTCAGAACTCCGTACGGTGCTCGTAGCTAGCATTGCTAGTAGCAAATAATTTTAGCAATTTTCACAGGACCGTTTGGTTTCGTTAATTTAGATTCTAATTCAGTTGAAATAGTAAACATTAAATATAGTTATAAATAATCTGTTAATAAATAATTATTCAAACTTGTTTCAGTATAATTTCTATAAATTCTTATTTATCAATAATGATCATTTTAGAGACCTTACCAATCAGTCACCACAATATGTTAAAATTCAAAACTTTTTATTTTAAATCTGTTTATTAATTTTCCTTTGACTAAACGGCTAGTACCACAAAACAGATAAAAGATAACCTCTTTAAAAGAACAAGACAGAGGACAGGGTTTTTTCTATTAATATTTTGTCAATACTCTCTGTCATAAACAAGCCAACAAACAATCCACAACATAGCCAGCCATCCGTCACAACATACAAATACTAATGAAGTCATTTCCAGTATTTTCTTCAGATATCAGTGGCTCCAAACAATCTATAAGCAATTTCTTTGTCTCTGGAGGTTGAGTTGAGATCCCTTATTAGCTTTGTGATTGAAAAAGTCATACTAATGAATTTAATAATAAACTAGACATTGTATCTTCTATGTTTTTTCTGGCTTCGTTCGGTACAAACGCGTGACGTAAATATAACGGAAATTCGACAGATTTTGGAGTAGATGAGTGTCGGACTAGGGACTGCATATCGACAGAAGTAGTGTGGTCCCCAGCTAGACGGAGCGACGACCCTTGGATAGACTGGATGCGGAAGGCAGAAGACAGGGTTTTGAGGCACAGCTTGGGAGAAGCCCGTATCCAACCACTGTTGGAACACAGATCAAATCAACTTATCGCAGTCAGTGTACTGCGATAGGTTGATTTGGCCTGTCGTAAAAACGTAACAATTTTGTCATTCTTTTTATTTTTTCTATGTATATGTCGCATTGTAAAATGGCCGTGTTTATTATTTTTAAGGGCGTTCCCATTCTCATCTCAGTCTTAACCTGTTAAAAATTCTCTCAAGAACTTATCAGAAATGTAGGAAACTTTTCAGACAAATCGTTGACATTGTTTGTCGCTGAGATGAGGTGGCGATTACATTCTGGACATTATGAATTACGGAAATTGGCCTTCAGTTACTATAAATATGCCCCAAAAGCCACCGCTAACCTCCTTTTCATTCACTCATCAATTTAGTATTTATTCCTAATATCTCTAAATACCTTCGTAATAAAATTTCTTTCAAAAACAGCGTTGAATGCAAATGAATCATTAAGCATACCTTTCAGGTGTGTTGAGTTCTAATTCCAGCAATGATTTGACTAAGTAGGCACGGCATTAACGTGAAAATATGTGGCACAGAAGTCGTCAGAAAGTGCAAAGCTGGCTTAAAAATTATAAACACACAACCAGAGTGGGGATCGAGTCATGAGCAGTAAGAGGATTATTACAACATATATTTTAAGTTTCCTCGTAATGATTACATTAACGTAAGAGCATTAAGGCCCATTAACACCACAAGTCACTGAATTTGCTTAGTGGTAAATATATTTCAAACATTATGCCAACTCCGTCATCTTCATGCAAGGCTATTCCAAGAAATTTGATGCACACATGGGTAAGGGATTAATGTTTTGTAAGCAATCTCAGCTGAGCTAGTGGTTTGGGATTTCAGATGGCACAGCTAAAGATGAAACAAACAGACGGCCCCAGATGACTCAATCTGTTTGTGGGATTTAGGTACAAACATTATTAGAGGAACGCTGACACACACGTTTGTAGTTGATTGAACTTGTTGTGGCGATGTTTGAGTCAATATCCAGCTGCTCTGCTATTTACAAGAAATTATTCTTTAAGTAATCTATGCATAATAAAAATTTAAGTAATTTATCATGTCTGCCGGTGTGACCGTGTTCTTATTCTAACAACGCCTCGGTTTTTCTTGCGATATTCACCATCATTTAGAAAATTGAATCTGTAACATTACAGAAACACATCCATGTTAAAAATACACATAAGAAAGAAATCTCGATGTTTTATCAGTCCGTTAAAACCGTGTAGTGCAAAGGCGCGTCGCTCGTCTTTTATAACTTAAACCCTACCCAAAGTAAAAGAGAGTACATTTTACAGTAATTAAGATATTAAAGGGGCGAGTGTTCTGAGCCGTTTCGAGCATTCATTTGGAAGCGTAAAAGCCTAGAATTTTCAGGTTAAGCCTCGTAATATTAAAGGGTTTCTGATGTTTTCGACAAATACGGGAAAATTTTAAAGCGTGCAAAATTTTGTGATCCTTTTTACTGCATTTTACGGTAATATGGAAGTATAAATGTTTTTGTTCGTATCTCTTGGATGTTTGAATGAAATGTTAGTGTGCTTAGAAAATTACATTTTGGAGCGTTTTCAGAATATGTATGAATAGAAAGAGACGTACAAGGAGTTTTGTTAAGTGCTGAATGTTGGTTTGGTCTTGTAGTAAGCAAGAATTGTACTGAATTCTAACTGTAAATAGAAATGTTGTAGATCTAGACTCAACTTTTAGCCTAACTTTAATTGAAAGTGATTATTTTTAGTTTTTCAATTATACAATAGGTTTTCGTTCTTGCTGGCCGAGGGTGGAACTGGCAATGTTTCTACAAAAGAATTTATAACAATTAAGAATGCATTCTAGTAACAGTCTTAAATAAAATAGATCTGATATTGTTTATAGTGTAGTGATAGCAAAGCATCGAAATCGGTTTAGTTATAGTAGTTAGCAACAAGTCACAATTACCGTTATTATTTCAAGTATTTTGACCTTTAAATAATTTTAAGACTAGAAAGCCCGAAGCGGCCATTTAATATTTCAGACGATGTCACCACCTAAAATGTTAAATCGTCTACAGAGAACGGCAAAACAAACTTCTACAACGCCCAAACTTCATTACGAAAACAGCAGTGCGTCACAAACGCATGGTCATTACTCGTTCCGTTCCAGAAAGGGTCTCCCTAACTCACCTCCGAGGAGGCCATTCACACAAACTTGGACGAAACTTACAGCCTAATCTGAACATTCTTCCTAACTTCGGTCATTCGCATCTTACTACAACGTAATGCAACTTTGTTACACTAATGAGTTCCACTGAAGCGGCTCCAGCTGGAGGCAAGCATGCTGATGACCCCACTAATGAAGTTGCAAACTTTAACTGAATAGTAATGTCGCCCAAAGGAGCGTGTTTTCAAACTCCAGACGATAATTCCAACAAAATATTCGGAAAAGAAATTCTCTTTATAGCCTTGTTTGCGGAACATAATTATAGAGTTGATTGGTTTTTTTAAGTAAACAAAATTTCCGTTGATGACACGAATACTAATTCTTTTTTGTGATGAGTGATGAAGGAAAAATTCGCTAGGGGCGTAATGACGTGGCTTTGTGTTGAGCCTAGGAATTTGTAAGTCTATCCGTGTTTATTGGGCTACGTCGGGCGTCTGCATAAATAAATGGTTGTCTTGGAGAATTTTGTAGTGTTTTGTGTAGAAATTTGTGTGAACATGGCATAACATCAGTACAAGAAATAGACTCTCAGAGTTGTCGTGTGTGCTTATTAGTGTTTCTGTAGTCTCTACAGTAGTTAATGCGGATTTTATTTGTCAATACAACAGCACTGACTATATTTTCTAAATGCGAAATAAACTAATTGAATTTGAATATTTAACCGCATCAACGCTCATCAAAAAAGCTTCTTACACTGATTATAATAAATTTTCCTTTTCACAAAAACACAAATAATATTTTGCAACCTATTCTGAACCAACGAGGTGTCGGCTTTGAACAATTTCAGGTCCTTGTCTAAAAATGTCCAACAGCTATCTCATCTAAGCCCCTGCTCCCATAAAATTACTGTGAGTACATATTATATCTCATGCTATTTCCACATCGTGTTATAATAACAAAGATTTCATAGCGCCACTGCACTTTGTGTAATGTGCCATAATATTTTTCAGGATATAATGCTAGAAGCGACGTTTTATAGTGCGCCAAGGATATTTACAACGCCACCTTCTAAAAGAACTTTAATTTCGAAGTAGATTCCACTCCGCCATTGTTTGTACGGCTAAAAAGTTTTATATATGAAACTTTTTTAATTATTACTGGTGTGAAATAAGTCGGAATTACTTTTTCGAAGTTTGAACTTAAAAATAAGTGATCTATCACAAAATTACTTGTCTGGCTCCGGTTCAAAGAGAACTCTAGATTGAAACTTGAGTTGAATTTGCAATAACCTCAAAGTTTTGCTGAAATGCTAATGACTCCCACTCAGAATTGGTACTGAATTATGTAGGGAACTAAATTTATATTATATTCGGATGTCGCTGGCATAATCAGCCTATAATATTCCCACTTCTGGGACACAGACGTCTTTCCGGTGAGAAGGATTGCGTCGTAATCCACCACGCGGGCCCTGTGCGCGTTGGATTATGATATATGTCTTTGAATTTTTGTTCCAGGACATGCGGGTTTCCTCACGATGTTTTTAAAAATCTAACATTGCGCATATATTACAATCACGTATTTATGTAGGTGTTGCTTAATGCTAGTCGTAAAATACGTCTACAATAATGATAATGATATTTACTTATATTGATACTAAAACAATTTTTTACGTAAATATTTTAATGGGACATCTCGTTTGAAGCTGAATTTAAATATATATTTAAATAATTCAATGTCTACATAATTGAATGTCTCGCTGACATTAAATTATTTATTTTTAAATGATCTATTTTCAAACGATTTTATGTGGTTTACGGCTACTTAACCAAAATTAAAAGGCATTTACATAAACAGTTATATAATTTCCATTTCTACTTGGGTATGGTGGTGCTATTACTGATGCTTATTATTTAATTTAATTTTGGCGCTAAACACTAAGTAAGTTAACGTTTTTCAATTTATTATTTCATGCATGTGGTGTTTATGTGTACGTTATTATTTCGTTGTAAATTAATTTTAAGAATGTATTATGTCACTATATTCAGTGCGAACAATTGTTAGTAAACTTAATTGCATGGCATATTTAATTAACCTTTAACGTGCCCATAACTGAGACACAGGCCTCTCTATGAGAGGGAAAGGGGTTTGTAGATATTACATGCCTTCGATTTTTTTTGTTTTAAGGCACGCCAATTTCCTCAAGATGGTTTTCCTTCACCGTTTTTGGTAAAATCTAACAAGTTTGAAGTAAATATGTTACCTTCGACAAATAAAACCATAATTGTGTATCATCTGTAAGTTTGTGTGTTTGGAATATACAAAGAAGAGTACCTAAACAAAAGAGAAGCGAC
Source organism: Polymixis lichenea (assembly GCA_949091785.1). NCBI lineage: Eukaryota > Metazoa > Arthropoda > Insecta > Lepidoptera > Noctuidae > Polymixis > Polymixis lichenea. The sequence continues at coordinate 7,275,855 of OX420953.1, read as the reverse complement.
GACTCCTCACTTATTCAAACACAGCAAAATGTTTGTCGGTGTTTGTATGAACCAACTTCATAAAATTGTATTGTCTGCTACGTGTCCTGTGTAGTCTTTGTGGTATTATAATGTAATGGTACTGATTTTATAGCTTCTGTAGGCTTACATTATTCTTTGTATAACTGGAATTTGTATAACTTTTAAACTTTCTTTGGAGTGTAATCTCTTATGACAAATTTCTCTAGTAGTTTTACGAACATCATCATCATCATCTGCCTAGCCTTTTCCCAACTATGTGGGAGTCAGCATTGTGGTATACCAGTATCGTATTGCCCTAACAACAGATCAGAGCGTATCACAATTTACAAAAACCTGGAGCGTTAAAACGTGCAAGACTTTAAATATCACCCGAAACCAGCTGATTTTGTAAAAATATCCTCGTGAGAACTTCGGTGAAGTGAACTGACAATAGTGTCAATTTCTAGCATCAAGTGGATTGGGACATACCTGCAGTATTCTCTCCTTCTCCCTTAAATTCATCCAACGGTTGTCTGTAAAAGGTCCGTTTTAGCGAAAGGACCGCCCACTGTGTCACCCTGATTATATTATTTTTTTGGAATTGGCATCTCGTAGATCATCCTAGGAGGTTTTCAGCTGATTAACCGGACTTACCTGTGACTGCCTCGATAAATTAAGGCCTCCAGTCGGGGCTTACAAAAACTAAAACTAAGCGACTACGCTAAAGGCGCCCCCTGTGGGGTATGGGCCTCGGCTTAGGGCGTCGCTGAAGGGCAGCAAGGAACGGGCTAGATCGGAATGATTAATAATTGTCGAATTTAAAGCTACACGCTCAGCGATGCGAGCTGGGGCAAGCTCGAGAAAGGGTCGGGGCAGTGTGTCGCCCTGTTTAATATTTCTACATTAATATCTGTAATTTTTATGGTATTAGTACTTAATAAAAAGTAAGTATTCTATCTATCTAATGATAGCTCACTTCCAGGCTAGGCTTCTTACCTAAGTTATCACTTTGATATTTTTACTGAAACACCTATAAAACAAGAACTGACCAAAATTCACCGTGCCAAAAACACGCGTAAAAATGTTCGAAATAAAAAACTAAGTCTGTCCCGATAAGGTTCTGCTAATAAATCAAATCGCATTTTGCCAAAAGTTCTTCGCAAAAACTTCTCGATACGATATCGGGAGCTAATGGCGTAGGTGTTTCTTAATTTTCATATGATATATGAGCTTGTGATAAGAAACTTTTTGGTGGAATGGTATGTTTGTGTGTCGTGCGGGTTTGCTTCCGAAACAATACAGGGGGGTTATTGCGTTACACATGTACATGTAGTACATGTGTAACGCAATGGAGATTGGAAATCTTTTTAGTTTGACAGTTCAATAACTTTCATTGCTTTATTTACGTTGTTGGGCAGTCATTTTTTTACACAAATGTGGCAATGAATTAACAGTTTCCTCCGAAATCTTTGGATTGTGATTGAAAGTGTGTAAAGTGTTTAGTGTGTTAATAATCTTTGCAGTTCTAGCCAGTTGCGATATTTCTTGGAAATTAATTGTTTTTCATTTCCTTCATTATCGCGCCTTTCGATCAATCAACTAAACACACACACACACACACACACACACACACACAAACACACCCTCACACACACTCACACACACACACACACTCACACATACACACACCACGCATAACCATTCCTTGCTTTTATAAAATTTTAATAAGTGTTATGTACCTACCTACATACGTTAAACTTAAGTTTTATAAGTACCAAAACTCCTATCAAGTGAAGCAAATTATCAATGAACTGTAAGAGGAAGGCGCCTGTGTCTGTAACACAGTTTATACTAGCACAGACACAGACGTTCACTCTGTCTCAAATAATGCATAGTGCTTCATTGTTATTTTTGTTTGATCGAGATGGACAAATTGTATTTGGCTTTTTGATAATAAACATTATTTATTTATTTATAATGAAAAACAACTTTTAAAAACTGCGTAATAATACTATTGCATTTTTAGTAGGTACAACTTGCCAAGTCGCTAAATGTAAAATTATAAAGAAAAGTCGACCGTTCACTGCTGCGTAGGATTTGCATGGAGAGGTTTGCCACGTTATCTGCGCGGTGCATTTGTTTGCTAGCCACGCATATAGGCGTAGTTGACGATCCCGCCTACAACATCATACAAAGTTAAGCTAAAAATAAGCAAATAAGCGGGAGGGCGTGTCAGACTTTTACTGACTAAAACCCACCCGTGTTCCCTCAGTTGCCTGTGTGCCAGGGGCGGCGGTATCTTTTTCGAACAACCCGCACCCCTGGCAGGCATCGGCCCTTGCGGGCCCCATCAGTTGCTGATGACATCTCTTTGAGGCGCGCGTGGAACACAACGCGCCGTCGACTCGGGCTTGGTCCTTACCGGACAGCGAGCTACCCATTACTCGCCGTCCGCAAGCCCGCGCCTACGGTGGCCGGGAATCAGCCTGGGATTCCCGACGCCCAGGGCGTCTCCTGCGAAGGCCACGGCTGTGAGGGCGCATGTACTGCATCTCCCTCACGTGCGCCGCCTCCCTCTTTGCGAGCATAACTGCTTCGCTGAAGGAGGTGACTGCTAGCCATGCCCTCTCGCTCCGTACCATGGCCTGGACCAGGGTCGGACGCGAGAGATCGCCGCCGCCGATCACCTCCACGAGGATACGGCGATGCTCCGCCCAAGCCGGGCAGACCTCCACTGTATGCTCCACCGTGTCCTCAGGGCGATCTTCGCAATGGAAACACCCGGGCGTTTCCTCCCGCCCTATCCGAAACAGGAACCTCCCGAAACAACCGTGTACGGTGAGGACCTGTGTCAGGCGGAAGGTGAGGACGCCATGCCGCCTCTCAAGCCACTCCTCAAAGAGGGGACTTACCGCCGCGATCGTGGTGTGCCCAAATTAATTTGGGGTTAGCGCAGTATTACTGTCATTTTATAAGCCTGTAATCTTCCATTTCCCTCTTTTTTTATTATATATTAATACACATCGTAAATTAAGTGCGCAACAAATCAATTTGATATACTTACATACACTTCAAGTAGATTATCGATAACCGAGTACGTATGAAGAGTCAATATAAATAGATGCTTGAGATAAACTTCATATAAATAGCATAAGTAGTTACGTTACGCTTTTATTGAACTGTAGGGTCCTTAACAACGAATAGCCACTTAGATTTTTGTCTTATTTGAAGAGCTAGTAGCATTTTACTGTTATCATTTTAACAAAAGGCGGTAGTTACGTACCTCATAGTTTTAGGGTTATTGTGCTTGATGCTACCTCATTCATTGTTGATTTTGAAATAAAGGCGCCGCTCCATAGCAGCCTAAGTCTAAGCTACGCAAGTGTACTTAGCTCCCCCCCAGTGGGGTTCCCGCATTGTCGTTGCGGGGGGGCTCAGTAACCGTGGTCCCACCTCCCACGGTGAAGCGAAGAGGAACCCCAAGGTGGGGCCGCTCGTCAGGGCTTGTGCCTCCAAGCCGACGACGTAGCGGCCAAAAAGTAGGTTGCGGTGAGGTGCATCGCAACTGAGGCGGGCCGCGATGTCGAATGGGAGGCATCGCGGCTGAGGGTTACAGGCTGCGGCGGAGGAGGAGTGCCGGTACTTCTGAGTAGCGCTCTTCCCTTCCGTAGCCTGGACGGGGCCGCCACCGTTTGATGGCGGACGCGGTGGGGCCGCAGGGGAAGAGGAGTGTCGGTATAGCGTTAGCCGCTCTCCCTATCCCCTGTGGCCGAAAAGTGGTTGGCGGCGGGGCCACTGTACTGACCCGTCGCAGGAGGACGTCAGCAGCAGCTGGTGGGGCCCGCAAGGGCCGATGCCTGCTAGGGGTGCGGGTTGTTCGAAAGAGATACCGCGGCCCCTGGCATACGGGCAGCTGAAGGAACATGGGTGGGTTTTAGTCAGTAAAAGTCTGACACGCCCTCCTGCTCCAACCAGAGCGGGAGAAGTCATTTGATGATTTCCCACCCAGAAAAAAAAAAAAAAAAAAAAGTGTACTTAGCTTCGTGTTGTGTGAAAATCATTATCATCTGCCAAGCTTCTTCCCAACGTTTTTGGGGTCGGCTTCCAATCTAACCAATTGCAGCTGAATTCCAATATTTAACGTGTAGCGACTGCGTTATGTCTGTCAACCAGTGTCAGAGTTTCAGGCTTCTGACGACCCGTAACGACTGGCGAAAAATGACGAGGAGAGCCGACCCCAATTGAAATGGGATAAGGCTGGGCAAAGAGAGAGACGTGAAACACATTCTAATAACTAAATAGAAAAGTTTGGCACCAATTCCAAGTCAGAAATAAATACACGTACCTACCAAGAGTAGCTAGGTAGGTAGGTTCTATAGCTACAAAACTATTAAAGCGTGTATAAATCAAATTGTCCAATAAATTACTAGCAAGTTCAACAGTCAAACACGAACCTTGCTACGTGAGAATTTAACAGTTGGAGAAGTAAAACAATTTTATTTTTAGGAAAACTACCTATACCTAGCAAGGAAAAAATAAATTCTATAAACGTGTTTAGGGTCTTCTAGGCGCCACGCCTTAATAGGATGCTAGAAAATAGATATTTGAGATGACAGAACCGAATTTTTTGTCACCGCCTTCCGAAATTAAAGTTATTTTTAACTTTGTAGTGTTTTTTCGGAAGTCGCTTGCTTTTTTTTTTTGGAAAAAGTTTTTATTTTTCACTTTTTAGTTAAAATCAAAATCAAAAAGTCATTTATTCAAACTAGGCTGATAGTCAGCTCTTTTTGAACGTCAAAATTACATAAGACAGTCCCCCCAAAACGCCCGCCCTTCACCGCTTCCTAGTGCTTTAGCTGGGAAGAAGAAGTGGCGCAACAAACTCCCCAGCAGCACAGCTGTCTGTTAAGTTAGAAGAACTTGATTCTATACAATAGTGGGTAATTAACATTACGAAACACAAAAACATTAAATTTGCCATATCTCAGCCAGCACAGGCTTATATATACCAACAAAACATTGAAAACATAGTACAGGCAAATAAAATAAACCAACACATGAACTAATATAATTATATAACCTGTCAGTAGTCAAGCTAATACTGGTGAAAGAACATGAACATTGTCTTGAGTTAATCACAGCGACCAACAATTATTATCGCTTAAGTAGTCGTTGACAGAAGAGTAAGCCTTTGAACAGAGGGTGGATTTAACTTTAACTTTAAACGCATTAAAATTCAAATCTAGCAAAGAAGAGGGGAGCTTGTTATAAAAAGTTATACCAAGACCAACAAACGAGTTATGAACCTTATGATGCCGGTGAAAGGGAACACGTAGTTTGTCCTTATTTCTAGTATTAATATTATGAATATCACTGTTTTTAGTATACAAGTATATATTTTGCCTGATATTTAAGATGTTGGCCAAGATGAATTGCGATGCGACCGTGAGAATCCCAATATCCTTAAAAAAATCTCTCAGAGAAACTCTAGCACCTAGTTGGTAAATGGCTCGAACAGCTCGTTTTTGAAGAACAAAAATATTTTGAATGTCAGCTGCTTTGCCCCACAGCAGAATGCCGTAGGACATAACACTATGAAAATAACTAAAATAAACTAACCGAGCTGTATCAACGTCAGTGTATTGTCTTACTTTTCTGACGGCGTAGGCAGCCGAACTGAGCCTTCCCGCTAGGCTTGATAATTATATGTAATCCCCACTGAAGTTTGGCATCTACTGTTAAGCCCAGAAAAACTACCTAGTCTACAGTTTCAAGCACCTCATTTTCTAAGACGATGTTAGGTCCTAGATTCTTAACATTCGGTAAGGCGAACTTGATACATTTCGTTTTCTTGGCATTGAGAACTAGGTTATTTGTGGTAAACCAATCCGTAACCATTGAAAGTGCACTGTTTACGTCGTCAAAATCTTGTCTGTTCCTGTCTACTTTAAAGATAAGAGAGGTATCATCAGCAAACAGCACAACGTCACAGATACTCTTTAAATAGTATGGTAAGTCATTAATATACACTAAGAATAAGAATGGTCTTAGTATTGAGCCTTGAGGTACACCTAACTGAACTGGTAGCCCGGAAGATTTCACGCCATTAACATCTACACATTGGTGCCTATTTTGCAAATAATAACTTATTACATTGAGAGCTTCGTTTTGAACACTGTAATGACGTAGTTTACGCAACAGCGTGTCATGGTGCACGCAATCAAAGGCTTTGGAGAGATCACAGAAAACTCCAACAGCATTTTGCGAGTTTTCCCACGCGTTAAAAATGTGTTTCAGCAGAGCAACACCCGCATCTGTAGTTGAACGACCTTTTGTAAAGCCATATTGATCATCATGAAGGAGGCTATTTAAATTAAAATGTCTTAGCAACTGCTTGAGTATTAACTTTTCAAATATTTTACTAAATGCAGGTAAGATAGAAATAGGCCTGAAATTACCAATGTTATTCTTATTACCTGATTTAAATAATGGTATGACTTTACTACTCTTCATGAGGTAAGGAAAAGATCCTAAATCAACACATTTATTAAAAGTAACAGCTAAATAGGGGGCCACGATGTCGATTATATTACTTAAAAGCTTAATGGAGATGCCCCAGCAATCTCCAGTGTTTTTAGACTTAAGTGTGTTAAATATGTTAACTACATCCACAGGCGTTACATGTTCGAAACTAAATAAGCGACTACATTTAGGCACACTACTGTGTAAAAGATTTTCAGCTTTAGACGGGGACGAATTTAAGGAGCGAGTCGTAGTAATAGGTATGTTAGCAAAAAACTCATTAAATGCCTCAGCTACGTCAGCAGCTTTATCAACTAATTTGTTGTTAACCATAATCTCTAATTGTTTATCCTGTTTAACCGATTTACCCGTTTCATTGTTAATAATTTTCCACGTGGTTTTTACTTTATTATTAGACTTTTTAATAGTATCGCTTAAAAATTTAGATTTAGCAAAAGCACATATCTTTTTAAATAATTTTGAATAATTTCTGACATACTCTAGAAAAGGACTATCAAACCTGTATTTTTTCTCACCATATAACTCGTATAGTCTGGCTCTACTTTTATAAATACCTGGACTGGCCCATTGGTTGAAGCCAACGGAGGTGCCATTTTAGTTAGCCAGTTATAGTAACTACCCCACTAATTCGAAATTTCATCATCCTTGGGGTCAAAACAATGCATATTTATGCAATAGCAGCAATACGCTTGATTTACTGTTATTTTTTGAGGAGTTCTGTTGTTTGTCTCCGAAACGCATCATCAGATCTATATGAAAATGGACAACACGGAAAGCACCAGCTTTCAAATAAAATAAGAATGATTAAAATCGGTTAACCCAGTCGAAAGTTCTGAGGTAACAAACATTTAAAAAAAAAGCATACAAATGTATTCAAGATCAAACTTGATTTTCCAAGTCATCAAAGGGCTCACGATAGGAATGAAAATTTGTTGCCAGGTACGGTGAAGAGGACTATATTACTGGCTATGTATTAACATTAGAACGAAACGGCAGTTCAACTTTGAAGTTATTAAAACAATTACTTTACTATTGTTACCGAACATAATAAGCTTGTCCAACAGACGCGGCGAAGTTTCAAAAGCAAAATTAGCTTGCAAAAATCATCTTAATGTAAACTGAATTATGCTTATAAAATAAAATAGCTCGCTAGAAACTCAACGCATTCATTTTTTTCTCGTCTTGATTGATTTTTGTTTTATATTACTATATGGATTACCATCCATTGCCTCCTGAAAACACGCTAAGCCGTTGGTCTCGGCTGTTACTCATAGATCTTTGACAGTTGTTACGGGTCGTTAGAAGCCCGCAACTTTGATAGCTGGTCTTGTCAAAATAGTATCGTGCTACCCAGTAACTGGGTTGACGAGGTCAGATAATCAGTCGCTTCATGTAAAATACCGGTATTTATCTCCATCCAGTTAGACTGGATGCCGACCACATCATAATTAGGAAAATGCTAAGCAAATAATGATCTATCATGAATCATGATATACGTTTGCACGAATGATGAAACTAAATACGTACTGTGTTATTTACTGACCGTATAATTATTTCTTGTTTATGACTTCTAAATTGTTCATGACTTATGTTTGATCTGTGTTTCTCCATAGAGTTATATAACCGCATAGAAGTGACCACCATGTATGTATTTTCTACCGTACGCTAAGACCACCGAAAGTCGTGCAAAACTGTTCTACATTGGTAACGCCAGAACGCGTTTAAAGATGTGTGTTAATGTTTAAAAATAATAATCGTCAAAATCTAATACGACCTGTTAATGTTAATATTATAACGAATAACATTATTGACTTCGTCCTCGTCTTGTTATTTTTACTTGTGCGTCAAGTTAAATCATAACTTTTAACGAACATTACAGTACTTACTAATGACGTTAAAAGTCGCAACAGGCGCGCGTGTATGACCAGGATGTATGAACGTAAACGAAGCAAAAGGAGAAGGTAAATAAAGATTGTACTGTTGGGAATGAACGGGAATGAACAGTAGCGAGTAGCACCATACCTATAAAAGGAGTGTCAAACATATGACAGGCCTTATACAAATTACTGCTCCTTAGCCTGGACCGTGACCGGCTAGCTCTGAGATCGGGGCAAGCGATAGCCGATACACCCCTACTGTGGGAGCGCTGAATGGCATCCAGTCGCTGGTCGTCACCCGCCGTACCTTCCCCAGGAAACTGGGGGTCTCACCTGGCGGTGACAGACCACCTGGATGTTGAGAAGCAAGCGGCGTTGAGTATCAACGTTGTGGCGCGCCTACAGTAGTCACAATAGCAACCACTAACATAGACACGCGTTTTACAACAGCGTGCCTTCAAATATCTACCAGGCCTAAAAAGGCAAAGAAAATAAGGGGCCCGTACTGACGGGCCAACGTATAGCATCCGCAGCCAGGCCTAGCCCCGAAGCGGCCCGCCACGCCCCCTTGCGGTGGCGTCGCGACGTCTACGTCAGGCCTTCTTTTGTCAGTCGTCGGAGCGTTCACACGTCTCAGTTGTACCGTATTTTGTCCAAAATCCACTTCTGGTTCGTAAAAGTACAGTATTTTATGTAAAGAATGATATTTATTCAGTTCAGAACAGATTTGCGGCAAATATAAGATCACATCTTAAACATTTTGCTACAGCTGCTGTATTTGCTCGGCACTAGACTTTTAGTTAGGATTGTGTTTCGTTTGATGCAAGCTTTCTTCGATTGGTTGAATTTTTTCATTTCTGAGCAGATACATGCCCGATTTGAGACTGAAAGTATTTTGCTTTTGTCAAAATCATCTTAATTTTTAACCCTATTTTGGGGAATATTTTTGTTGGTTCTCTGTAGGTTCTAGTAACGCTTCTTAATTTTTTGACAACGACACACCAGATTCACTGTTCCAAGTAAACAGATTTTTTGCGCTAAACGAGTTTCGGCGGAAAGAATTTCGCCGTATAGTGAAAAATGCTCTCGCATGCGCGTGAACTCGCAGTCTGACGTCACATGCAAATTATATCCTGATTTATTTTTTAATAAGTATGACTTATTTTCTGAATTCTTAAGCATTAATCTAGCACTAAAAGTCTTTTAATTATTAGCGGTTGAAATCTTACATGTTGTTGTCGGTCCGAAATATTGAACTTACTATCAACTTACCACCAGCACACCGAGCAATAATACGTTTTCACGTCAAAACATAAATTAAGTTAATAAATTAAACGTTGACACCGTGAATGTTCACCTTTAAGTTCTAAGTGAGCAGTGGTGTCACTTCTGTAAATTTTGTATTCTATGGCACACGTTGTTTGTTTTATAAATAGGTAGGTATCTATTTTATCAAACACAAAACACGTGCTGGAAGCCTGACTTTAATTTTTTTATCTTCAACGACCTTGTGTTTCTTTGCGATTCTTATCTGTGCCGTAACTATTAATTACATAATCTGCATTATTATTCTTCCTGATAAAATTGATTGATTTATTTGGTCACTGTGGGTCACTGTCTGCTGTCTGTCTATTAAAAATAAAAGTCAGCATTAATCATTTACTTTTTATTATCGACTGTACAAAAATCTTAAACAATATTTTTTTAAATTATTATCACAAAAGTACATTTACTGCTATCTCTCAGTATGGTAACTCGGACTCAAAACGATGTAACTACACATCAACAAAAAAAAAACTGACCATAAGCTTTGTTCCATAGTATTTATACCGGACTACAAGACAGATTTCCATATTGTAGCTACACATTGATATTGTAACGTGGAACACAAATTGTACACAGTCATAAATTTGTTATTGATGAGTTATACATATTTTCGAAACTGAATCTTGAAATTTCTCCTTTGTAGTGGATATATTTACAAACACTAATCTCTCATATACAGACAGACCCGGACAACTATTTACATTTCCATACAATTACTGGTTCCAAGTAGGAATCGAATCAATTGAGCCAGTTTTGAATTTCGAACTTTATCCCGACAAATTCTAATTACCTACATTAAACCCAAGTCTAAGGGGACTATTTAGTATTTAGAACACAGTACAAAATCGGAATCAAAATAAAGTTAAAAAAACTGTTTCGAAGGTTTGGACATTGACTACCTACAATTAGAACTCGTTTTAGAATGACGAAAAACTTAACAAAACAGTCGACATATTCTGTAAAAATCTCACCGTGAAAATCAAGGTGAAGTAATCTGTCACTCTATCCTATTAGGATTGACACTACTGATAGCTCACTTCAAGCTCACTATGTGATTTCTTCAGGTAAATTGCCATGGTGATTTTATTACAAAACATATCAGCAGGTATCAACAAAATTTTCACTTACTTTAAGTACTCTTAACCTTAGCCTTAATAATAAAGTTCTTAGTAACAAACTTATACAAACTATAGGCTATGCCGGCTACAACTAAAAATACGGAGAGCAAGACTGATATTACTGTAGCAAGAAGTTCGAATTCGAGGTACTGCGCCCACGACATGTTGGCGGCTGGTGCTCGAAGATGTTTCGCGCCGCCGTGACGCAGCACGTGCTCAATCCACCATATTCCACGGTCTAATGGTTTCATCGGCTGGTCAAGCATAAGAGTCCTTAGGTGGGCAATGTTTTTGCGGTAGCTGCAAGTGAAACAAGAATGGTTATAAATCTGCTAATTGAAAAGCTTATCAGAGGGTGCAATTTCCGTATTCAATTGAAAATTTCCAATCCAGTCTCAGTGTCAATTTGTCAAAAATATCTCAAGTTTATCTACATGCTTGTCAAGTTATTGACTTTGATTGTCGCTAAAGCTACGGTACACAGAGAAGAGGCATGTGTCCCAGTAGTGGGAACAGTATAAGCTAGTAAAGTGGTTCCATCATATTATAATGGCTGTCACTAGATCTGACATTTTCACTAGTACCTATTTGACATTGGACCTCAAAAAATGCTCTATTTTAGACAACTGTTGTTGTGTATCCGTTGATCGCTTTCTTCAGAAACCCAAGGTCTCCGCTAGGAGTAATAGTGTTCTGTGCCCAAGGTTAGGATGAGATAGCGACTAGATTTTGAACTCTGGGTAGTTTACTTTTGACAACTGACAAGTCAATGTTGATAAGCAACGGTTCTGACTAAGATTAATTTACAAAAATCATTTTGTCTTCACACAGATGGTCCCAGTGAGTAAATCATCAGATTATTTTTTTGGTTGTTTAATTTCTTCATAAAAAAAATGTTATAAAAGCTTGTTAATTATGAATATTATAGTTAATTCAGTTAAATTTGAAACTTTAATTTACCTGTCATCTCCAATAACTTTTTGTACGGCATTAGTAAATGATTCTTCATTAAGCGATGCCAATTCCAGTTTGACTCCAATTCTGTGATGTTCATATTTCTCTACATTGTACCATTGATCGCCCAACATTGGCACACCAACCAGCGGTACTCCTGCTGTGATAGCCTCGTCCGTTGACTGTAGACCTCCTTGTGTTACAAATAGTTTAATCTTGGGGTGTTCTGTAAGGGAAGAAAGGTTGCAATTAATGGATTTGTCAATAGTGGAGTTATTGGTTCATAGTCGACCTTGTAGTTACTTTATAACCTTCAGGGTCATTGGTTACTTGTACGTCATAAACGTGGATATAGCACGTACGCGAATTTGGACGTTTTTATAATAAAAGCACTTCAATCGTATAGCAATTTAGTTTTATATTTTTGCGACAGGCACAATTAGTATGACTTAAGTTTTAGAACTAAGTAAATATTATATACGAAACTATACTATAACTATATCAGTTTATACATTTTTCGAATTTTTGCTACGTTCACTATGTGCGTTCGTGCTAAACTCACAGATATGTCTGTCATTATGACCTTCGTGAAGTTTCAGTTTTCTAGGAATTGTCAAAATTGGTAAAGCAATATACGTTCTTCCGCGTGAATCCTGGATTATTACCAAAGTTGGCTATTTTAAACATGTGAATTTGTAAACGAGTTCGCTTGAATTATTGTCATCAGTTTCAGATATAACCGGTTTTCTTAAGAATCTTGTTTCTATAGCTTATATATATACAAAAGTAACTGATAAAAGTGTAAACAAACTCTGTTCAGGTTAAATTCTAACGCAATCACTTACTAAAGGTATTTAGTAACACATTCATCTGTAATTAGAAGGAGTCACTTTAAAATCTCACCACCTTTTCCATATATTTTTTACCCTACTTTTGTAATTGTGATAATTATCATTGACGAAAATCTAGTTATAAAAATAACATCAGTTGTCAAAAGAAAAACATGATTTGAAATTAGAATGTCAGGTCTGAGTATTCAAATTATCAACTCAATGGAATCAAATTGGTCTGGTACCTACTTCAAATTGACATTCATACTCCATAGGCACGTTTGCTCTTTGTTTACATTTTCATCGTATACTTTTAAAACAGACAACATCTAATATAATAATGTACAGAACTAATGTACAGTACTGTCTTCTCTATGGTCAAGGTCAACATGAGATAACAAATAGATGCGATATTTTTTATTGAAGTAACAAGTTCCTTTAACGTCAAGTTTTTGTTTTGATTTCTTAAGGCTTAATACCAAAGGTTACAACGAGTTTTACTGTCATTATCATATTATGTCGATGACTTGCTGTTTCTATAATAACCGTCGTCGCAATGATTATCAACTCAGCATGAGTGTGCGATATTAAGATGGACCTACTTGGTATGCATAACAGATTTGATATACGTAATTATAATAAAAAACTTACACGTTATCTCATCCTAAACAACGTAATAGAACTGAGATCATTATTATTTTAGACAAAATATCTCACGAAATCATGGAACAAGGACATAAACGACACAGGTCAGCAACTAGGAGTCTATTCAGAAAAAAACTCATCGTGAAATGAACTGTCAATCACTAGCATTGGATGCAACTGGGTCCAAACTCACTTCACGGTTTCGCGGTCAGATTATAACAAAAGCATCTGTAGTTCTAACTGCAGATGCTAACAGTTAACAGCACACTTCAATTTCACTTCACCTAATTTTTAAGGTGTGTTTTTTTAAGAATAGCGTTACACGTTGCAAGACAAACTAATTAAAAAAAATATATTCTGAAAGTATGTTCACCAAAAAAGGGGATGAAGTCTATTAAATATCTATAGTATTAAATATATATAGTTTACTTACTAAGCAGATCTGACTGCGGTAGCCACTTGGATATCCTAATGTTAGCTGTTTTCCCAGGCAACACGTCCTTGTCCCATTTCCACAACACATCATAGGGCATTTTAGAGAAAGCTTTCACCAGCGTTTGTATCTTCTCAGGAGGAAGAAGACTGGGTTTCACATTTGTCCCAAAACTGATGTATATAACGCCATGCTTCGATGAATCTAAATATGATTTTAGTTCCTGAAAAGAAGAATATTTATAAATTAGAGATGATGTTAGCAGACGTGTGAGTGTGAATATCCCGATAGTATGTTCCGGTGGGATTATTTCCAATTCCCAGCTAGCCAAGTTAATTTAATCTAATCTTTAATAAAATTCGGCTTTTATAATAGGGTCGCCCCCTACTTTATTGGACTCAAATTTAACTGGCGAAATGCGGGTGTCTGCGCCTAACCCTTCAGAGCTTGCAGTAGAATAGGCGCAATGATGATAAGTTATAATTATACTCCAGTTATAAATACATCCCTTTCAAAAGGGACCTATTCCTCAAATCAGAACAGTACAAAAAGGCCCTCAGTGTTGTAATGATGTCTTTATGTCTAGCGGATCTACTTTTGACATTCTTCTTTTTATTTCGAGTTGCTTTACATAGATATTGGTCACGATGATCGCGGCATCATTAGTGTTTTTATGTCTACAAAAAGGCGTATCCGTATGTAGCATAAATGGACACTTCAATAGATGGGATCATCATCATCTACCTTGTCTTTTCCCAACTATTTTTCCGTCGGATTCCAGTCTAACCTGATGCAGCGAAATACCAGTATTTTACATGAAGCGATGTTATCTAACATTAAAAACCATGCATTAAACACGATACAAAACCAATGCCAATCGCTCAAAATCACACAAATCATGCACTTGACAAGTTGTCAGAGCTTGATTACTTTATCAGCTAATTGATTCCAAAGCTGTTTATATCAGGCACTACTTGAATGTCTCTCCATCGTAATCTATTAGTGGAATATCATGATGATTCTGCATAATTGAAACGAGACAGACATCAGTAAATAAGTAGATACTTATGTATCTTTATGGAGATAACATAATTATTGAATTACTTCTTATAATGGGTTGAAAAGAGCATGTTAATATTCTCAAGGGCCATTGTGATTCTCCGTGGGTCGACTTACTTCGCGTTATCCATATAATACTTACAAATAGATGTTGGTATATTATTATGAGATTGATAAACTCCAACACCGCTGGACTGGTGACCACCATGAAACTTGGCATAAATATGGTTTTATACAAGGAGGTATTTTAAATGTTTTTTTACCTTCATCTGTTCGAAGCAGCAGGAAAAGTACGTAAATATTAACTAGCCTGCCTAAACCAAACAAGAATAATAACTTCGCATTTGTCCGGAGTGGTAGACAATTTATTTAAAGGCATGTGTATGAGATGAGTCAGGAAACGGATCGAAAATGCTTATACTGATGAAAAATTCCTTTAACATTTTCCTCCACCTGGCCCAGTAGTTCTTGCGAGTAATTAACCTAACTATAATCGAGTTGTATATGCATTAAAATGAACAGACAGAGTGATATAGATAGTATAGAGTTCGGTGTAAACTATATAAGGAAGTATATGATGAGAAGATAATTATAATCTGTGTTTATATTATAAAAACCGATTATAAAATATTGAGAGTAGATAGTACAGATTACACTAGTTCTATAGATTCTATATTGTACACTTCGTTTGCAATTAACGCTTTGACTTTGATTTTGACCTCCAATATGAGGAGCATCATCAGAGTCTATGTTTTGACTTCTCTTTTTGTTCTACTAGCAGAGCACTTTGTGCATTGTGCAGTAAATGAAAAGTATAAAGATGAAAACCTTGGAAAGAAAATAATAAAATACCGCAGGTCCAACCGTTGTCCGTATCGTTTGAGGAGCTATGAATGATAATTTAGACACGGATCATTATTTATAAAACTATCACTCAAACGGTGAACTTGAAATTAATGCAAATATTAAGACTAATTTAATCTTTTCCGCTGTACCTGTACATTTCTTTATATTCAAGCTATTCATTTAAATTTTGTCATGTGTCAGGGGCGGGTCCGATATCAATAAAGAAACGCAAAAAAAGAGCAATCAAAGAAAAAAAGAATACTTATAAGAACATTTAAAAAGCAACCACGAAATGTACCTATTCACTAACTGTCATAGAACAAAAAAGTACTGCCTAAATTGGCAATGTATAAACACGATGGTAATGCGTTTAGACAAAAAAACTTATTCAATAATAAACATAGTTTATGCTAGTTAAATTACTAGTTAGTAAAAACAAATAAGATTGTTCAACCAACAATAGACACAACAAGTAACATTGCCCTCCTACAGAATATCTTGAATCACACAAAGTTTGAATAATACGTTAATCACAAAAATTGCTTACCTGAGGCAATTCCTTATGCGGTTTCTCGGGCAGTCCACCCAAATGGATGACACTCGGTGGCACAGGCCGACTTCCTTCCCAAATTGGATTGATATTTAAAAACAACATTTCAACATTATTCTGGAGTTCCTTCAAATCCGGAATATCTGGTCCAAAATGTTTTCTTACCATTTTGTTCTCTGCATCTTCCATATTTTCATATAAATTCTCTATCATGTAATTATTGTACAATTCATACAACTTCTCATACATTGTCAGATTGTAGATTTTCTGATTCATGTTTCCAGGATACAAGAATGGATGTTCCGGAGCTCCGATTACTTTATAATTAACCCATATAGCTCCAAAAGAACTAACTTGAATCAAAGGCACTTTGTAAACGTGTGAAAAGGCTATTGCCGGCCGAATACACGCTTCCGTCATCAACAGATCAAACTTCCCCTTTCCTTGGACTAAATCCTTGACTTCTTTGACTTGCAGTTGCGTGTCCACGGTGTTTATAATCACTTCTACTCCTACCCTCATTTGTGATATGAGATCTTCTTTATTTCCTCTTCCTGATGCCATGAACGCCTCCCACACTTCGTACGATATATCGTGGACATCGATTTCCGTAAGATTCTTTGGAGCTTCACCTTTCTTGAACATGGGATCTGCTGTTATCACTGTCACTTCATGTCCACGTTTGAGGAGTTCCATCGTTATCGGCCTGAAGGTTATTTGGTGACTGATGGATGGAATTGGATATACTGCCAGTATCCTCGCCGCGTCAGTGGCGAAAATTTGTAAGAGAAAGTACAATGCTAGACCCACTGACGTCGCCATTGTGATGCCAGGTTACAACTAATTCGAACGAGTTGATGGACGTGTGTTTTATACGGAAACCAGTCGAGATAAGTACGATCAATATTATTACTGAAGACTGGTATGTTTTTTAATTCGTTCGTGTTTTTATTTAGTTTTGATAACGTTAAGCGTTGTAGATTTTTTTACATTTAATTTGTTTTTTTCTTCCAGATTTTTGTTTTAAATTAGATACAATTGAATTTGTTTAGTCATCTGATTCGACACTTTAATAATACCTACTTTAGTGTTTTTGAATTTTCGTGCAACTTTACCGTGATGATGAAATTATCCATTTAAAATTATCTGTACTCTCTAATTTATTATATGTATTATAAAAAATCTGTCTTATCGCACTTTGATAGCACTTTTATGTAGGTATGTTGCAGCAGTAAAGGTTATTTTTTTATTTCTAGTATTTGCACTGATGTGCGGTTGACACTGCCTATCTAGCTATAGAGTAAACATATAACAGCCATTTTACCTGGGATGGAGGTGAAGGTTATTAAAAATGCTTAACTCCATAATAATTTGCCTGAATTAGAAATCAAACCATGAAATTGATGATGAGATTGGAAAATTTTCTTGAAATTAGTTTTATTACGATTATGCTATTTTTATGCAATTTTGGGGATTAAAATGCTTGTTTATTTTAAAGACAAAGGCACCATTTTGGAAACCAGTTTTTATTGCATTAGGTACCTACCTGTTAAAAATATAATTTATTTCGAACAATGCTTTAATCAATGTTTCCATTTATTCATCATGTAAAATATTGAAAAAAATATTTCTATTGACAACAAGGATTTATCGATATTTGCTTTTAACAATGTTTTAATTTTATCCATTTAATGTTAAAGCAAATATAAACTAATCTATATAGTATACTAATAATAAAGCTGAAGAGTTTGTTTGTTTGTTTGCTTGAACGCACTAATCTCAGGAACTACTAGTCCAATTTGAAAAATTCTTTCATTGTTAGATAGCCCATTTATTGAGGAATACTACAGGTTATATATCATCACGCTAAGACCGTTAGGAGCCGTGCAAAGAGAAATAAGTCACGAAGACGAAGTAATGGCACGGGCATGTGAGGAGTGCGACGGGGTGGGTCGGCGAGGAAGAAAAATTTCTTCCTCACCGACCCACCGAAGTCGCGGGCAGAAGCTAATCATTGAATAAAATTCTAATACAATAGTTGAGTATGATTATTATTTTAATTTCTAGGCAAAACGCAAAATAAACAGCACCTGTAGCAGTACATTTTTGCATTTTTCCTTCACCCTCAAATTATCATATAGATGAGGTGCTTGTAAAAGTTTTTAAAATTCTAGACGACCCCACTCTTTTACGATGCGCTGCAACTAGAGTAAGCCGTCTTATTTTCCATGCTGAGATCGTTGTAGAGGCAAGTACAGGTACAATTTCGAAGGCAACGGTATACTTCAGACGGCAGTGGATTTACCGCCCAACAGTTATTTAAATCGCACTTGGCGGTTTTTGTTTAATTTCACGTTAACACGGTATCAACAAAATTGCCAAGGAGTTAACCCTCATCTCTTCTTTTCAGTTTTCGATCATTTTCAACTGAGAGATTCCGTGTACCTACTGAAATCCATCGTCGTTGATCGGTTTATTAAATAATTTATTTTTCAAATTTGTTTTATATTGTCTCGTTAAGACGTTCCACTTCGAATTATGTTTCGTGTGTTGGTCCAAGACGTCGTTTTCAATTTTTAACTTGTAGTAGCGTTATCGCGTCGCCATTATCCACGTATTTCACAGTTATTTCAGAAAAAGCTTTTTCTGAACGTTTTGCAACTGAACGCACCCTTTGCTTGCTTGCATTGCGTTGTCTGTCACCTGTCATGTCATTAACGTTTTCGTGCACGCCAAAGAACCACGGAATAAATCTTCAGAAATTAAAATGGGTAAGAATAAAGGAAGAGACAGGGATTACGACGATGTTTTGTATAAACAAATAAAGAAACTAAAGAAATCCCTGAAGAAAAGACGCAGAACAGCAGGTGAGTAAATTGTGGAACGTGTCTAGGTACCTACACGAGGAAGAAAATTTTCTAACCGCCAACGGTTTTTAATCTGGTGTTGTAATCTGAAATCTAAATAAAATATCTTGAGAATTTGTTCCGTGCGGTGAACTTACCATCCGTGAGACTTATTTCTTGATAATTTTAAAACGTTTGAGAATAAACTCGTGTTCAAATACTGACGTACTGGAGGTACGTCGTGTTTTATTCCAAGCTGAAACATAATATGAGAATATACTCGAAGAGGTATATTTCGTATACAATGTTATTGCTCAGTAAATGACATACATTGTCATTTTTTCAGAATGTTCGCCTGAACATTGGCAGGTACAAACAAACAACATAGTCACTGTACCAGAACAAATTGCGGAACCAGGTTTAGAACAAACTGTCGAGCCTGGGGCCGAACACATGGAAGTTGAACCAGTACTCGAGCACTCAACTGAAACTGAGCCAGACGAAATTATTGATGAAGTCTTGGGAGATGACCCCACTAAAAAAAATAAATACGGGGCCCACATTCATAAAGACATAGCATCCCGCTGGGAACACATCACTAAGGAAGGTCTACAAAAAGACACCAAATCAGATCTTTTAAAGACAGCTCTCATCCCGGAAAATTGTACATTTTTAGAAGCTCCAGTGAAAAACCCAGAAATAGTAGCAGCCATATCTGAAACTGTACTTAAAAGGGACAATGCATTAGCTGCTCAACAAAACTTGTTGGGTCAAGCCACTGCCTGCATAGCAGTAGCCCTTAATAATATGCTAAAAGATAACAGTAACATCGAACACACAAAAACAATAAGCAATGCAGGCCGCATGCTGTGCGAACTGTTCCACATGCACAGCAGTGCCAGACGCTCCCTAATACAATTTGCACTAAACAAAGAAACAAAATGCATTGTACAACATACTAAAATTGGAACACAGCTGTTTGGTGACAACCTTGGTGAGGCTTTAAGAGCAGGAAAAGCCATTACAAAAACTGGCTCAGAAATAAGGTATTCAAGACCTCCATCTAACAAGCCACACTCAAGTCAGAACCAGTCTTTAAACTACCGGGGCCCGCCTCGCAAACCACAGCAACAGCGACCACCACAACCGAGTGCGGGCAGAGCAACCAACACCAGACAAGCCAACAAACGTGTTCCGCGGGGCCCTCCACCTTTGCGGTGGAGGGCCCCGCGGAACACAGCGCTACAGGAGATAGAGGTACAGTGTGCTGGAAGACTTCCTTATTTTTATGATAATTGGTGTTCTATTACCAATGATAGAACTGTTTTATCCTGGATTAAGGGGTACCATATTCCAATATCTGGCTTACCCTTCCAATCCAATGAATCACTAAACATAAAGGTATCAAATTCACATGAAAAAGAGACCCAAAATGCAATATCACACCTATTAACAATTGGTGCAATCTCAGAATGTCAACCACTCAGCAGCCAATTCTTGTCTCCTATATTTCTAACACCAAAACCCAATGGGGATTTCAGATTTATACTCAATTTAAAATCATTTAACAAATTTGTGACTACATCACACTTTAAACTTGAAGACATTAGAACCGCTATGAAATTGATATCACCCCATTACTTTATGGCTAAGATTGATCTAAAAGACGCATACTTTGCAATAAACATAGACAGCAACTCGAGACAATTTTTGAGATTTATATGGCAGAGGAAAATATATGAATTCAAAGTATTACCTTTCGGCCTTAACACAGCACCCTATGTTTTTACAAAAATAATGAAACCCGTCATAGAACACCTTCGTTTTATGGGAATTCTATGTACTATTTATTTAGATGATGCACTTCTTATTTCTAAGTCATACCATGACTTAATTAAAATAATTGATATTACAATCAATCTCCTAGAATCATTAGGATTCATAATAAATTATGACAAAAGTGTACTGACACCTTCACATACATGCCAGTTCCTAGGTTTTGTCCTCAATTCATCGGATATGACAATAGAACTACCACAAGAGAAACGCCTAAGAATAAAAATGGAGATAGTTAAATTTTCAAAATTAAAGTGCTGCAAAATAAGACAATTCGCACATTTTCTCGGCCTCCTTACATCTGCATGCCCAGCTATTAAGTATGGGTGGTTATACACTAAATTATTTGAGAGAGCAAAATATCTTAGTCTAATTAACAATGACAATTATAACAAAGTGATGTCCCTACAAAATTCTCTTCAACCAGACTTTAATTGGTGGTTAGAACACATTGATAACTCAACTAATCACATCCGATCAGACTCATACACTAAAGAAATCTTTACAGATGCCTCCTTAACTGGCTGGGGCGCGGCTTGCAACTGTCATTCTCTGGGTGGAAATTGGTCCCAAACAGAATGCGAGAAACATATAAATTATTTAGAATTACTCGCAGCTTTTATGGGTCTGAAAGCTTATGCTACACACTGTTCCAACTGTCAAATTCTTCTAAGAATTGATAACACCACTGCCATTTCATACATCAACCGCATGGGTGGTGTCCAATATCCTCATCTAAATGAAATTACCCGAAACATATGGCAGTAGTGTGAAGCAAGAAATATTTATTTATTTGCATCCTACATACAATCCAAAGATAATTTCATAGCTGATAAAGAATCAAGAAGAGATCACTCTAATATAGAATTCAAACTGGCTGATTATGCTTTCAAACAGGTGGTATCATTGCTGGGTCAACCAGAGGTAGACCTTTTCGCAACAAACGAAAATAAAAAATGTGAAACTTACATCTCATGGAAAAGCGATCCTAACGCTATTTCAATAGATGCCTTTACAATACCATGGACCAAGTATTTTTTCTATGCCTTCCCTCCATTCTCATTATTACTCAAAACTATAAAAAAGATAGAAAATGAAAATGCTAGGGGTATTTTAGTCGCCCCCTACTGGCCGACACAACCCTGGTACCCCATGTTTGTAAATCTTCTTGATTCTGAACCAGTTTTCTTTTCACCTAACAGATTGTTACTCACATCAATCAACGGCCAGCCACACCCACTATATCCCAATCTTACCCTGGTGGCAGGGATCTTATGCGGCAAGCACTGATATTCCGGGGAGCCCCAGGAACATCAACCGAAATCATGATTTCTTCAATTACAGATAACACTTTCTCTCAATATAATACTTATTTTAAACAATGGTGGGCACATTGCTTGTATAAAAATATTAACCCTCTGTCTGCAACACCATCAGATATTATAAATTTTCTGACAATACTTTATAACAAGGGTGTAAAGTATGGCAGCCTTAACTCATGCCGCTCGGCATTATCTCTTTTGCAAGGACCGCAAATTGGAACCCATGAACTGGTCAAACGATTTTTAAAAGGTGTGTCTAAACTAAGACCAAATGCTCCTAGATATAATATCACATGGGATCCCAGTATTGTAATAAATCATCTTAGCACATTTTTTCCCAATGTACAAATATCTCAAAAAATGCTAGGGAAAAAAGTAGTTACTCTACTAGCCTTAATAACAGCACATAGAGTACAAACCCTTAGTCTAGTTAAACTGGAAAACATAATTTACCAGGATAGTAAAATCATAATTAAGATTACAGATTCTGTTAAGACAACCAGAGAGGGCACACCCCAGCCTGTACTAGTGATCCCATTCTTCTTAAACAAGCCTGAGATTTGTCCGGCTCAAGCGCTTTTAGATTACATAAAAGTGACAGAAAGAGTCAGGCCCATGAAAACAGGTAACTTATTTATTAGTTTTAGAAAACCTTATTCTGCTGTTGGATCAGAGTCAATCAGTCGTTGGATTAAGGAAACTATGACTGAAAGTGGTATTGACACCAACATTTTTTCCTCACATAGCACTAGACATGCTTCCTCCTCTAAAGCAAAGTCAAGTGGGTTAAATATTGACCTAATTAGAAAGACTGCAGGCTGGAGTGAGTCTTCCTCTGTGTTTGCCCGTTTCTATAATAGACCAATACTGGGTTCATCTGAATTATTTGCAAGAACAATTCTTGATAATAATTAAAGTAGTAATAAGTATAATTGTGATATAGGATTAAAAGGATTAAGCTAAATACTTTTGAAAAAACAGATTTCAATTAGAACATGAGTATGGTTAAGTTATCATTTTTATTTTATAGTGTTATTTAATTTTTTTTGTAATAAGATATTAACACAACAATAAAAGATTTATTGCTAAAGTCAAAATCGATAAGATTGATTAAACATACATTACTTTTGTAAGAAATATTGTTTTCTTTTCAAAATTCATGACCAAAATTTCACGATACTTTGAACATCCTACAAGTTAAAAATTGAAAACGACGTCTTGGACCAACACACGAAACATAATTACAAATCAAACGAACTTACCTGTGAGTGAAGTTCGATGTTAATTATGTGAGAGTGTTGGTCCAAGACGTCTTGGATCCCACCCAAAATAACCCATTATTTGTTTACAAATACCCTAAGTTTCAGACCGTGAAATTTGGTAAGTATCTTCAAACTAAATGACATGACAGGTGACAGACAACGCAATGCAAGCAAGCAAAGGGTGCGTTCAGTTGCAAAACGTTCAGAAAAAGCTTTTTCTGAAATAACTGTGAAATACGTGGATAATGGCGACGCGATAACGCTACTACAAGTTAAAAATTGAAAACGACGTCTTGGACCAACACTCTCACATAATTTATTAACATCGAACTTCACTCACAGGTAAGTTCGTTTGATTTGTAATGAAACATGACGAATTAAAAGCAAAACTGATCAAAAATTAAAGCGTCTGATATCAGCTTTACATTTATAGACGGTGCCAGAGCATGGCTATTTCGTGCTCTGTAATTATAATTTATTAGACATTCGGGAGTTTTATCGGCGAACCTTAGCCACCAGTTCCTTAGTCACAGACAGCATCCTCAAGAACCTTCAACTTCATCTTCTCGGTAAATTAGACAGTCTGATTAATTGTTTAACCACAAAGCAAGATAATAATAACAAACTTATCACGATGATGTTCATCGTTCAGAATCGGTCATCAATCACATAAAATAGATAGCAGTCAAGCCATCACTCACAAGTTTAAAACGCGCGTTAAGTTGCAGGTATTCCAGTCCCGATGTCGAGTAAGATAAGTTCAGAAAAAGTCACGAGCGCCGGCTATGAAAAAGCGGTTCCAACAAGTTTTAACCTGTTTGTTTGTTTGGCTCTCAAATACTGAAACAGGTTGAAACATGGCAGTATGGTATGTCATGCCGAGACATACAGATAGTACGGGATATTTTCTAACCCGCACCGATCGAAACTAATCCGTTCCGACTAGTACGCACAGAAAATGCAATACCTACATGGTCTGGTAGAAAAGTATGGTAATGTAATTTAAAGGCTTCTTGCTTTGAAATGTTTCATTGCAAGCAAATCAGCAATTTTATAGAAAAGTATACCTTCGCGATCAAAATGTATGGAACAGTAAAAAAAACCATTTAATGACAATGTTCAAAATCATATCAGAATTAATGGTTTTAGTTTGCTCATTGATGTCCTCTGCCACTCTATATTTTTAAGCATGCACAGGGTGCTTGCATAAACCGTATAGAATACTATAACCCTTTGACAAGACTGATGTTTCGGAGTTCTGACCCGTACCGATTGTCAAAAAAATCCAACGTTCAGCGAGAACCAACGTTCCGGGGCATGGAAAGGTCGCGTTGGGATTTTATCTATCCACGCACTGACCTCAGCAATCGTGCTTAACCTTGAAGATGATCTCAAGTGACTGTTATAATTTAGCATTAAAAAAATGTTACCTATATTCACATAATACTAGAGTTTCTATCTAAAAGATTGTTTTTCTTGTTACATTCAAATATTCTTTGAATCCGGGAACATAACCAGATATTTAAGTTGATTTCATTTTATCGTGACTAATAATATACTTCTATAAGGCATGTATGCAAGGAATAAGAGTACTAAAACAAAGCAAAATTACTGCAATACAAGTTCTAGTTCAAGGTAATGACACCACGACATCTTAGTGGCGTGTGCGCCGCCGCCTCTGCGGCCGTGATGCGGCACGTGCTCCGTCCACCACACGGCGTTTTCCAGTGAATGGATCCTTCTTAGGGTTCTGAAAGTTCTAATAATGCTAATAATAAACCATTTATTTTCAGGTTACAAAGACCCATAGATATAAACCTTAACCTAAATTTACATATGCTACGTACCGTTCTTTTTTAAGATAGGTATTACCTACTGTATTTAGTCTTAAGGATTTTGGATAGTTTTTCACCCCACAACTAGTACTCAAACCTTCGTGTGTAGTAAAAAGGGTTTGATTTGATTAAGTTTTCGGCTTGCTTGTCGCCTATTCGGTCAACAATCCGATTGGTCTACGAAGAGCGACAGTGGCGCCGCACTTCAGGGTGGTTTTTCAATTCAACTAATCGTCTCAATTACTAAAATAAGGTGCTCCGCGCGCTAAAAACTTTTCTAATAAGATAATGGTCCTTCTGTGATTTTGTGCTACAAACCCTTCGAGATACAAACAATAACATCCTGTGGAAATACATGTGCTGTTTAGCTGGATTTAGGGCGACTGTACACGACGCCGAGCCCATGAGTTCGCTGCTAAGCTTTTTTTTTTTAATTCACACCCAAAAACTGCGTCGGGAATCCCAGGCTGATTCCCGGCCACCGTAGGCGCGGGCTTGCGGACGGTGAGTAATGGGTAGCTTGCTGTCTGGTAAGAAAAAACTCGGATCGACGGTGCGTCGTGTTCCACGCGCGCATCAAAGAAATGTCAGCACCAACTGATGAGGCCCGCAAGGGCCAATGCCTGCCAGGGGTGCGGGTTGTTCGAGAGATACCCTGGCCTACAGGAAACTGGGAACACGGGTAGGTTTTAGTCAGTAAAAGTCTGACACGCCCTCCTGCTCCGCCCAGAGCGAACTCATTTGATGATTTCCCACCCAAAAAGAAAACACCCAAAAACTCCTACACAACATATTATTATAATAATAATTTGTGTTAGAAATTGAAACTTAAAACTATGTTGGTATCACTTATTTGCACTAAGTCTTTGTGCGTTCCGGTGGCACTTGTCGGCTTGTAATAAAATACGGAACCGTTACAGGATTACTCGTGTGCCTGTCTGTTCGTCTGTCACAGTCAATTTGCTCCGATCTCAAGGACCCTAACACGGACGAGAAAGGTACCTGCCAGGGTCGCGGATTTGTTCGAGTTTCCTTGGCCCTAGCACAGGCAACTGAAGGAACACGGGTGGGTTTTAGTCACTAAAAGTCTGACACGCCCTCCCGCTCCGCCCAGAGCAAAAGAAGTTATTTGACAATTACCCATACGAAAAAAAAAAACGAACGAAGTAAATGAATGAATTTTGAAAATGAGTCACTTACAGGGGAGTGAACTACAAAAATTGGATCTGATGGCCAATCTGCGACTGTGCACGCTGTATTAACATTGCGCAGGTTATAAAATTAATAGGTAGTATGGTAAATAGATTAATAAAGTTTGTCAGGTATCGGTTTGTTAAAAGAAAAGTCATCATTAAACCATTAACTTTTCATTATTATCCAAACAAAAAACTTAGCGAATAATATTGCTTTATAATTATTATCACAATAATACATTTTTTTTGAAATTTTGTCTAAGACGTTACCCACAGATACAGTCAGCCTCAAAACGATGTATCTTGTAGATACATTAAATTATCAAGTGAAATTCGATATCTAAACACGATAAAATAAAAAAATATTTCATGTTTTTCTCAAGGGTCAGTGACCACTGTATAGTAACTTGAAGTAGTTGCGAAAAAAAGTTTTTTTATTTTGTTTTATCGGGCTTAGTTATCGATACCCATCACGTCTGTAAAGTTTATACAAGAAAAAAAAAACGACGACATCGATTACATTTCGATCATGTACGCGGAGTTTTACTACGTTTTTAAATGATGGTGAGTGTGTTTACGAACACTAATCTCAATTACCGGAAACAACTATCTATTTAGGTAATGCCATATTAAATACTTTCAGTCTTTCTTTACTTCAGTCTCGATGCTTTGGTCTTGGAGTAAAGTTAAAACTCGTTATATAATGAGATGGAAAGACTTTACGATACCGTCGATCACCGTAAAAATGCAGCTGAAGTAATCTGTCATTCTACCTGACGTGATTGATAATATTTGACCGTTCACTTCAAGCTTATTGTGAGCTTCCTTCAGCTAAGTTATCACGGTGAAGTTTTAACATAAGAGATTGGCAAGTATCAACAACATTTTCAGCTACTTTAACTAGTTTTTACCTTCGTCTTACTAACATAGTTATTAGAAACAAACTTATACAAACTATGAGCTATGCCAGCTAGAATTAAAAATATGGATAGTAACACTGATAATACAATAGCAAGAAGTTCAAATTCGAGGTACTGCGCCCACGACATGTTGGCAGCTGGCGATCGGAGATGCTTCGCGCCGCCATGACGCAGCACGTGCTCAATCCACCATATTCCACGTTCTAATGGTTTCATTGGCTGGTCGAGCATGAGAGTCCTTAGGTGGGCAATGTTTATGCGGTAGCTGAAAGAAGAAAAGATTGCTTATCCATCTACTATTTGAAAAGCTCATCTGTGGGGGGGATTTCCAGTATTTTGCAGAAAATTCGCATTCCAATCTGTCAGAAATACCTTGACTTTATTAACATGTTTACCATGTTACTGACGATGGTTGTCGCTAAAGCTTTCCTAGGAAACTGATTCTGTCATATTATTACGAATGTTAACATTAGCAAAATACGCCTATAATGTTCCCACTGCTGGGTTACAGGCCTCATCTCGGTGAGGGGACGCGGTCCCATCAATATACTATATACTACATAGTTGTAGTTGTCACAAGTTTTAGAACCTGCAACTCGGTAAGTCGCGGCTGTTACCACTGGGCCACTGAACACCGAAATGTCAACAGGCGTCAAAAATGCTGTGTACTAGACAGGCGGTACTGTTATACCGTTGTCCAGTTTCTGAACAAATCAAAGCCTATGATGACATAGCAACTAGATTTCATACTCTGGACTGTCTTGTGATGGCCACTGATGAGACATTGTTGAAAAGCAACGGTTCTGATTAGGAATAACTAAAAGAATAAGATAATATTGTTATTTCAGTATAACTGTCCAGGCGAGCAAATCTTAATTTTTTTTATCGTTTTAGATGCTTAAGAATATTAAAAAAAGCCTATAAATATTACGCATATTATTTTAATTAAGTAAAGCATAGTATAAAATTTAAACGAACCTGTCATCTCCGATAACTTTTTGTACAGCATTGGTAAATATTTCTTCACTAAGCGATGACAATTCCAGTTTAACTCCAATTCTGTGATGTTCATATTTCTCTACATTGTACCATTGATCGCCCAACATTGGCACACCAACCAGCGGGACTCCTGCTATGATAGCCTCGTCTGTTGACTGTAGACCTCCTTGTGTTACAAATAGTTTAATCTTGGGGTGTTCTACAAGGGAAGAAAGGATGCAATTAATGAATTTGTCAGTAGTGGATTATTTGTGTGGTTCATAGTCGAATTCGTAATTATTTTATCATTAAAATCACAATCTCAAAATCACTTGTATGTCATAAAATTCATTAACGTGGCAATCCCCTTACACGAACTTCAATTCGGCTACACCTAATTTTTAAGATGCGATAGTTTTGGAATACCGCGACAGATTCATTGAATTGAAAAATTGAATATATTGACAATTCTAATAAACATATTGTATAAATATCAACTTACTAAGCAGATCTGACTGCGGCAACCACTTGGATATCCTGATGTTAGCTGACTTCCCAGGTAGTACATCCTTGTCCCACTTCCACAGCACATCGTAAGGCATTTTAGACAAAGCTTTTACTAGCGTTTGTATCCTCTTCGGAGGGAGAAGACTTGGTTTCACATTTGTACCAAAACTGATGTATATAACGCCATGCTTCGATGAATCTAAATATGATTTTAGATCCTGAAAAGATAAATATTAAAAAATTAGGGACGAAGTCAGCAGGCGTGTGAGTGTGAGTATCCCGGTAGTATGTTCCCGTGGCGTGTTTTCCAATTACCACGCGGTCAAAACCACAGATAAAAGCTAGTTTCAATTCAACTTTAATTATATTGGGGTATAATAACAGGTTAGCCCCTATTACATGGGACTCGAACATAACTGGTGAAATGTAAGTGTACTAGGTTACCTGTTTCTAACCCTTCAGAGTAAGCAGGCGTGTTTGTTATGATTTAATTACACACCAATTTTAAATTCATTCTTAGGCAGTAGGACCTCTACCTCAGATCAGAACAGAATTCGAAAGCCCACAGTGTTGAAATATTGTCTATTCGTTCTTCTGACGGATTTACTTTTAACATCCGTCTCCTTTTAGCTTTGTATGGAAATTTGGCCACACTGATCGCAGCGTCAGTGGCTGTGTAGGTCATCAAAAGTGCAGGTGTATGGACACTTGGAACACTTCAACCTCCAGAAACAATAAAGGTACATTTAAAAAATTCAAGAAAACATGTATATAAAAATGAGAAATCTACCACAAAATTAACCTATTTGTAAACAAACTACCATACAAAATGTACTACAGCCTGACCAATACCGCTGTACCGCGCCTAAGGTATGTGCGTGGTGCGACAGGGGAGCAGTGCAGGCCGCTGATAAGTCAGGGCAAGCTGCTCATTTATCCGTTCGGTCCCCAGCCTCACCGCGCATACCTAAGGCGCAGTACTGCGGTATCGATTATATTATAATTATTGATGCATTATTATGATGGTGACACGTAAAAAAACTAAATAATAAACTAACTTTAATAATAAACTTAATTCGTGCTAGTTAACTTACTAGTTAGTTAATTTTTACTTTTTAGGTTAATTTACGGATTTACTTTTCTTATTTTTTTTTACAACCACCAATCTACGGGTGCCGATTACTTTTCCGCATATTGTTATGTTCGAATTTCATTTTACCGAAAACTATTGACCTACGACTTTTTTGCTATATGCATTATTTGACATAATTTTTAAATCATCCAAGTATCATAGGTATTATTTTACCCAACTATGTTTCGCCGATTTACAAAATATTGGCCGAAGCCTCTTTTGAACTTTTTTAATTTTCCAAATGATTTATTTGCCATATTTTCACCACATCGAAACAAAATTTTACGAAATATTATTTTGTCACAAATATATAGCCGGTTACTTGGTAGCATTTTCAATATTAAATTAAAATAGTGTCATAAAAAGTCAATATGTTGTGCTACAAAATTTAGTGAAAATTTCACGCAGTCATGTCTGCCCTACCCCTAGAGTATAATTTAAGCACGCGTCAGCGCAGAGGGGTGGGTCGGCCCGCAAGCTGAGGAGGAGGTAGTTTGAAGGCCAGCCGCCATGGGTGAGACCGGCTGGCCAAGCCGGCCAGCATGAAACTGCGTTGGTGAGCGTTAAAACAATCTGCGTCGATAAGCTCGTGTGGGGCCGCCCAAACCCCGCAGCGCCGGAGCCGTGACAGAAACAGTGCTTGCTGCATGTTGCATGCCTGCTTGCATACTTGCTTGCATACATGCTTGCATGCTTGCTTGCATGCTGCATGCTTGAAGCAAGCATTCTTGTTTGCATGCTTTTTACTGGGACCACTTAAAACCACTTTGGCTCATAATAAATTGTTTTCTTAAGTGCCATTACGTTTAAATAGTTAATTAAACATAATAGTTAGATACTAATCTGAAATAAGTTCCTCTTGCCTTAATGTATAACGCCAGTGTAATAATTACATTAGTTTTGAAAGCTCTTTCAAATATTATTTTCACTCAAATTGTCTTTAATTTCCAGAAGTTTTTGAATTTCTGTTTCTTTAACGACATATTCTTTTTTTTTCTGGTAGAGTATCGGTAAAACAGTGGTATGATGAATGTTCGGAACCATTGTTTTTTTTATTCTACGACAAATCGACACAACACGCAGCTTTGCCGTCCTACAGAATATTTGCAACCAAGCATATTTTTAATAATAAATTAATAACAAAAATAGATTACCTGAGGCAATTCCTTATGCGGTTTCTCGGGCAGTCCTCCCAAATGGATGACACTCGGTGGCACCGGCCGACTTTCCTCCCAAATTGGATTGATATTCAAAAACAACATGTCAACATTGTTCTGGAGTTCTTTCAAATCTGGAATATCTGGCCCAAAATGTTTCTTTATCATTTTGTTCTCTGCTTCTTCTATACTTTCATATACATTTTTTATCATGTAATTATTGTACAATTCATACAACTTCTCGTACACTGTCAGATTGTAGATTTTCTGATTCACGCTTCCAGGATACAAGAATGGATGTTCCGGGGCTCCAATTACTCTATAGTTAATCCATATAGCCCCAAAAGAACTAACTTGAATCAAAGGCACTTTGTAAACATGTGAAAAAGCTAATACTGGCCGAATACTAGCTTCTGTGAGCAACAAATCAAAGTTCCCCTTTCCTTGGACTAAATCCTTGACTTCTTTGACATGCAGCTGCGTGTCCACAGTGTTCATAATCACTTCTACTATTACTCTCATTTGTGATATTAGATCTTCTTTTTTCCCTTTTTCTGCTGCCATGAACGACTCCCACATTTTGTACGAAACATCGTGGACATCGATTTCTGTAAGATTCTTTGGAGCTTCACCTTTCTTGAACATTGGATCTGGTGTTATCACTGTCAGTTCATGTCCACGTTTGAGGAGTTCCATCGTTATCGGCCTGAAGGTAACCTGGTGACTGATGGACGGGGCTGGGTACACTGCCAGTATCCTCGCCGCGTCAGTGACGAAAATTTGTAAGAAAAGACACAATGCTAGATACACTAAGGTTGCCATTGTGATGCCAGGTTAAAAGTGGTTTGAACGAGTGCATCGACGTGTATTTTATACGAAAACCAGTACAGATAAGTACGAGAAATACAATTATTGATGACAGGTACATTTTTTATTCCGTTCGTTTTTTATCAGGTTTTGATAACGTTGTAGAAATATTTAATTGTTATACTGTTTTCCTCAGATCTTTGTTTTATATTAGATACAATTGAATTTGCAGAGTCACCTAAGTCGGCACTTTATTAATGAGGTATAGGTTTGACTATCTGATATTGAGAATCATGCATCAATCACGATAGAAAACCAATTGCTAATCACTGAAAAATACACAAATCACGCACATGACAAGTTGTAAGGGCTTGATTACTTCATCAGCTAATTAGCTGCCAGTTAAGCTAGTTAAGCTCAATTGAGCTTAACTGATGCCATTGCCGTTTATAGCTCAGACACTACTTGAATGTCTTTCCACAGTAATCTATAGTGGAATGTCATGATGATTCTGTACAATTGACACGAGACAAATATAGTAATAATTTATCTTATCTCCATATATTTGTGTATATGGAGATAAGATAAATTATTACATAAAATTTGAAAACGTAGATATTTGAAAGTGCTTGTTAAAATTCTCTAGAGTCTATTTTGATGCTCCTAGGTCCACTTACATAATTTATCTGTTTATAGCCTTCAAGTGGATGTTGAAGTATATGAGATTGATGACACCAACACCGCTTAACCGGTCACTATGAAACTTGACAAATAATTATACGTTATTATTCATGGATTATTTATGGATTATGGCAAATTCCCCCCTTTTGGGGGAGGCTTATATCCAGCAGTGTACGTCTTTCGGCAGAAATAATGATGATTCATGAATATTTTTTTTTATATTTATTTGTTTTGACCTCCATGTGTATGCGAAGCCGCTGGAAGAAGTAAGTAAGTACTGAACATTTATGGCCAAATCCAATAATAGTAATAACAAACGAACACAGACCAATAATTAATTGAATTATAGAGGCGAGTCATTAAACACATGAAAAATGTCCAGACTTATAAAAAAAACAATCCAAGGCACTTATGAATGGACTTAGGATATGAATCAAAGGCACTTTGTAACATGTGAAAAGGCTAATACTGGCCGAATACTAGCTTCTTTGAGCAACAGATCAAATTTCTCCTTTCCTTGTACTAAATCCTTGACTTCTTTGACATGTAGTTGCGTCTCCACAGTGTTCATAATCACTTCTACTGCTACTCTCATTTGCGATATTAGATCTTCTTTTTTCCCTTTTTCTGCTGCCATGAAAGGCTCCCAAATTTTGTACGATACATCGTGGACATCGATTTTCGTAAGATTATTTGGAGCTTCACCTTTCTTGAATATAGGATCTGCTGTTATCACTGTCAGATCATGGCCACGTTTGAGGAGTTCCATCGTTATCGGCCTGAAGGTTACCTGGTGACTGATGGACGGGGCTGGGTCACTGCCAGTATCCTCGCCGCGTCAGTGACGAATATTTGGAAGAAAAGACTCAATGCTAGATGCACTAAGGTTGCCATTGTGATGCCAGGTTACAAGTGATTCAAACGAGTGTGTTAGATTGTTCATTTTGTTATTGTAATATTATTGGTGGATAATGTCATCTGTCACATTAACGAAGCCTTGAACAAATGTAGAAGTAACTAATTTGACTACATGATTACAAAAATAACTGTCTTAATTTGCGAAAATAACTTAGATGATCTTACTATAAATGATTACTTACGGTCTTATTCATAAAAAAAGCTTATCGAAGGTTTAAGACATTCATTAGTTAAAGTGTACGATAAGCCTATAAAACCTTTGATAAAATTTTGTATTCATAAAAGTTTCATAAACGTTCTATAACTAATAAGTCGTTTATAAATCAAAATGTTGCCATTTTAATGAAGTCATAAACAAATTGACCAACACATCGAATTGTCAAACGAGAATGTCCGTCTTCACATCGAATAATTGTGAATATAGACAATATTAATAATGAAAACTATTTAGTTGTCTATAGTTTCGACACTTTTGACGTGTTGACGTCACTCGGATCTTATTTTTAAGTGTCAAGTAGGTACATTTTGAATTTTATCCGTCAAGCGCGCGTAAACTTGATTATTGACTTGTAATTATATATAATGGAATCAAGACCGGAGGCTCTGATTTCCAATAAAAGGCAAAGAAGTGAAAATTGGTTGGAGGAGGACAAGGTTTGTACTGTTACATCTAAAATGTGTTCAAAGTAAGTTTTGTTTTGTGAACATTCTCAATTTCTCATACTTACGCTTGCTTTTGCTTCTACTCCTTAGATGATTTTGAAAGAATTGGTCAGGGAGAGGGTCTCCATTATAGAAAATAAAAATACCGACTCAAACACTAACGCGAAAAAGGTGGCGACCTGGCATGATTTACGAATTAGGTACCTATCCATTATACTCATAATACAAAGTTCCAAAGCAGGCATATCAAGAATATTGTTTGCCTGTACAAAACCGCAATTATAAGAATAACTAATAATGACTCTTAATATTAGTTAATCCTATGCTGCTTCTGATTTGATTTATTTAGTATAGATATAATTTGGAAAAAAAAAAATATTTTGAGCAAGTTGATACCTAGTTGCCTAAACCTAACATTTATATTTCAGTTTTAACAATATGGCCAAGGTTCCAAGGACCCTACAACAAATAAAGGCACAGTGGAGTATTATTAAAATAGCAGCAAAGAAATCAAAATTTCTTGAGCGGAAGGAGAGATTCCAAACAGGTGGTGGACCACCACCTGCTTCTGAACCAGCAAGTGGTGAGGATATTGCAGTGTGGATTCCTCATGAATTCACAATAGACACAAATGAGTTCGATTCAGATAACCAGGTAAAAACACCAAAATACTTGGGTTTTCAATAAGCATAATGTATAGAGGCTGATAATATCTAAATTGTTGTGTTTTAGAATTTTCAAGAATTAAGAAAGGAAAAAATCAAGAACAGGAAATAAATATTGAAAAAAATCAGGATATAATAGAAATGGTATGTATGTACATCATTAAATATTACAGATAATTAGAATAATTGTTCAAGTTAATGTATGCCAATAAGGAGCAGGGACAATATTTCACCATCTGTTTTTTTTGCTAGGTCCTGAATTCGGGTTGCTGTTATCAGTTTTCTCACAAAAGCCAATCAATAGTGCCCAGCAAGCTTACAACCACTTAATCAATGAGATAGTCTAGTTTACCTTGGAATTTTATTATTTCAGATATTGGACCCAAGTACATCCACACAACTTGAAGACACAACAACCACAACCATAACAACAAAACCTAAGGTTCAAAATTATAGATTAAATAATAAAAAGGTGTGTATCCTTGAATAAAGTCACCTTTTTTAACAATTGTTTGTTACCATAATATTAGTATTATCTATAATGATAAAGCTGACCTGCCAGACGTCCAAGGCAGTCCAATTGTGAATCTAAACCATCCAGGAACCCACTCAAACCCACAAAAATTTCACTGTAGTCGGTCTAGCTGCTTAGGAGTTCAGTGATGTACATACATATGGAAGAATCATAGGATAAAGATAATGAAGAGTTAATAATAATTACATTACTTTTGTATTTCAGGTTAATAGGACTAGTAAGGATGACGCTGCACTACAAATAGCTGAAACGGAAACGGCCTGCAGAAAAGAACTAC
The DNA here is from genome assembly GCA_949091785.1 of Polymixis lichenea. Classification (NCBI taxonomy): domain Eukaryota; kingdom Metazoa; phylum Arthropoda; class Insecta; order Lepidoptera; family Noctuidae; genus Polymixis; species Polymixis lichenea. The sequence goes on along the minus strand of OX420953.1, from coordinate 7,240,140 downwards.
ATGAGGCACAGATGGCAAACGAAAGACAAAAATTAAAAAATTTAGTTCTAAAAGAACAAGTTCTGAAAGCCAAACTCGAGTATTTTAAAAATAAATTAAACTGATATTATTATTTATACAAGCTTTTTATTATTCAATTACTCGCTAAAGTGTCTCCTTATAAAAGTTTGTAAAATAGCATTGGCATTTGCATTTCCCCTTGCAACTTCTTGAGTAATTTCACTGGTATCATATTCATACATACTGCTACCCTCTGACTGCATGTCTCCATGGTCAACTGCAATATTGTGAAGTACTGCTAGAGCAACTATCGTTGTTTTAACATTTCCTAGTTTGCAGGTCATGCCATGTAAAAGGCATTGAAAGCGTTGTTTCCACACTCCAAAGCAGCGTTCCACAGTATTTCTTGTTGCTATATGTGCTTCGTTATATTTTTCCTCGCTTCTATTTTGAGGCCTTAAAATGGGAGTGAAGAGATATGGCTCTAATTTGTATCCGGAGTCACCTAAAAGTCTTCCTCTAAAAGATCCCATCTCAAAACGCTCTTTGAGTGACGACTCGTTAAAAATCCGGGCGTCGTGTGTGCTACCTCTCCATCTGGCAACAATATCTCGGATGCGAAGATGTGCATCACAAGTTACCTGTAAACATACAAATTAATAAACATCATGAAGGAAAGTATGTCCAATAGAGTTAGGTTTTACAATAGTAAGTATGTTGTTTAAAATACCTGGACATTCAGGGAGTAAAATCCCTTTCTATTTATATAATATTGGGCTGCATCACCTCCACATTTGCGGATTTTGATGTGAGTACAATCAATGCAACCAATAACAGTTGGAAAATTTCGTATGTCATGGAATTCCCTCGTCATGAACTGTTCTTCGGCAAATGTATTGGGCATCTTAATGAAGGATGCCGAGTGTCGAGCGAGGGCTCGTGCTACTCGGGAACAAATCCGACTAGTGGTTGCTTGAGACAATCCATGGTGGTCTCCAGCATCTTCTTGAACCTTTAATGAAAAGAGTTGACTCAGAAAATGCGTTTGTTTAATAAAATCTAATATATTTCAAAAAGCATTTTTCTCATTTTGCTTACCTCTCGACGACCCCAACATCTTATGGCTGTTAAAACTTGTATTTCTGGTGAGATACCAGAACCTCTACGATCTAACTTAAGATCCTCACGAACAAGGTTAATTATGAAGGTCGCTGTGGATTTATTAAAGCGATAACGCTTCCGAAAGTCTTCGTCGTCCAAAGAAAATGGATCAATCCTATTTCTATAAACTTTTCGTCGAAACGGACGGTTTTGAAGACGTGCAATCCTTTCAATAGCATCCAAGCTTTGTAAAGCTTGCATTCTGTATAACAATAAACTAAATTGGTTGAACAGAAATGCAAAATAAATTAATAACAACTGCAGTTCCTAGAAGTAGGTACGATTGTTTCCAAATTTACACTATTTCTCACACAACATTTGTACGTCAAATGTCATTTTCTTATATCAGCTGATGTAGAGTCAGCCATTTTTTCCTTAAAACACTGTTAAAATAGGGTTCTGGCGTTTATAACTTAGAGTAGGTTTAAAGAACGCATTAGTGCTAAAATGCGTTTATGAATAACAGTTTTTGTAAACCAGACTTTAGCAACTGTTTAGATGTTCGATAACTTTTTATGAATAAGACCGTTAGTATTTAGTTATGCTTGTAATATATTTGAGGTTTTCTATTGTTATTTAAAATGACTGATCAAATTCAAATGACTGGCACAATACTGTCAGTACAAATTGATGCTTTTAACCGTCTTAAATTACAAATCAATTTTTATTAAATCCTTAACTACCATAAAATGTTTAATAACGGTTTCACTACATAAGCTTTGTTTATTATTATCTGTGTTAGAAGTTATTAAGCCAAAATGTGTGACGATCTGTAACTTGTTCAAAATGGTTGGAAATGTTTAACGTAAATTAACCTGGGTATTATATTTAAAGGATTGTAATGACGTTATCGAGGCATTTGGTCGGTAGATGTTCAGATGGTTGGTCCTAGTGCTGTTGTTGTGTGGAATAGATTGACCAGATGTCATGTAAGTTAAGTAATTTGATATTATACCCAAATTGTTGCTTATTATAGCAATGTTTGATAATGATGATTCACATCAATGTAAAAAATGTGTTGATGAACTACTTCAATACTGTTTCCATGGAGTTTCTTGTCCTTCTTCTTTATGAAGACCTAGTTTTGGAACGGACGACTAGCTTTCTGATTAAATACTGACATGCCTAATTAAGATGAAATCTCTAGCCTTGTCTTTCTGCGCTTTACTTCATGAAATCCTTTCCCTACAAACCATAGTCATAAGAACCTTCATATACCCTATGTGAAGGTTCTAGCAGTAACCATTCTGATATTCAAAGCTTGAAACTTGTTTTAGATATACATATAGGTACACTTATAAATTTATATAGCCCCTCAAATTTCTGACAAGTGCATCGACACGTGTTTTATACGAATACAAGTACAGATAAGTACGAGAAATACTATTATTGATGACAGGTATGTTTTTTTATTTCATTCGTTTTTTTTTTTCTGGCTTTGATAACGTTGTAGAAATGTTGTTATTTTTAGTTTGTTTTCCTCAGAATTTGTTTTATATTAGATACAACTGAATTTGCGGAGTTGCCTGAATCGATACTTTAATAACGGTAAGGTAAAGGTAGTACTTTTGTGTTTTTGAATTTTCGTGAAACTTTACCGTCATGGTGACGATAAAATTATCCATTTAATTATTTATCTGTATTCTCAAAATTATTTTATGTATTATAAAATCTATCTTTTCGCTCATTAAAACTGTGAAGGTAATTTTTTTCTTGTAGTACACAAAAATACTCGTATCACTCAAAATATTTAGGTACTTAGTTTGAAGTGTTTATTTACTTACATCTATGTTAACTTATGACGACGAAATAGAGCTGTAATTTGCAAAATTCATTCATGATTTCAGCCAAAAGACGTCTTCTACCGGACTACATAGGCCTCCCCAAGCATCGTCATTCTTTGAACTAGTAGAAAACCCAGCACTGTTTTACTTGAATTCGTATTTAAAAGATGACTGTCCATCTTTCAGAATTGGTCATCAATCATCATATTATTGGATTAATAACTGTAGTCCTCCAGACCGACTTTCGGCCATGGCGGCCAATCTTAGAGGAGACTGGCCATCTACGTGGAAGACACTATAGTGCACAAGTGCATGCGCAGACATAAGTGCACTCCCTCTTCCCTCACTCTCAAAGTCCGATGGGACGGCAATCTGACACGACCGCAAATAGATCAGGCGCAGGACCAACGGCTTAACGTGCTTCCTGAGACATGGGGCTTTCACATCACTAACTTCTAAACCCGGGGCTGTTACTGATAAATTTCTGATGGAAAAACCCAATAACACTGGCCCGACCTTGGAATCGAAATCAGGACCGCACTCTCAGCAGTCCTGCTTACGACCACGAAACTAACAGGGTAGTTAGACTTAGGATTTATAAATGGATAGCAGTCAATCAAGCACTTTCTATTTAAAAACGCGCATTAAGAAGCAGGTCTTCCCGTCCCGATTTGTCGGTACAGGTTTACTGATAAGTATAGAAAAGTGCCGGCTATGAAAAAGTGTAGTCGATACCGACAAGTTTAACTTGTTTGTTTATGTGGCTCTCACATAGTGAAACAGGTTGAAATATGTCAGTAAGACAGGTCATGTCAGATACTACGGGGCATTTTTAACCCAAACTTATGGAGACCGAGTTGACAGTCAACTTGTATACGTATATTTGTCTTTGTATCCTCAAAAAAAGCAACATAAAATAGCTCAGCGTAATAATGGACGACACTCTGTCTTTCAGAAAACATACTGAAAGTCTAGTTAAAAGAGTGCCCAAATTAATATAAGTTTTAGAAAATTGCGATCATTTGCCGTATCAATATTAATTACACAATTTGATTTGTTCCTATTCCTATGTCAATCAATAATTAAATTATTTAGTACTGCATCAGTACATGGGGTGGCGCACCAAAAATAACTGCTCCCTACTACTGTTTCCTCTTGACAGAACTCGGAGAGTAATTTTAAAGGTAGCAAACGTACGTCCCTTCTTCTTTTCCACAGATCTGTTATATAAATAATGCAAAATGTTATGCACAAACAGTCCCCCATCCCATTAATGCAGGAGTTCATTAGGGTGCTGTGCTAGCTCCCCTCAGTATCACGCTATTCACTAGCGATATCCCCAAAAATAAAAATGCACAGTTGGCACTGTTCACAGACGACACAGCCATTTACTTCACTGGACGTAGCCAAGACGCGATAGCTCTCAATCTCTACACCACAGTCAACGAGCTTGTCGCCTGGTTCAGGAAATGGAGAAACGAAGTCCGTCTCCCCCATCCCGACCTATCTCCATGTTTGGCCAACCGATCCCTTGGGAAAAGCGAGCCAAACATCTATTCGTGATCCGTGATCAGCACCTCTCCTTCTCTGAGCACATAAAGTACGCACATAAAGAAGGTTTTCGTCTCTTCCATGATTACCCGTACCCGAAAACTCATGTTCATCTTCATGTTAAGAGAGTGGGCTAATATTAAAACCCTCTAACTGGTTTACTTATCTATGTGCTAGTCCCTAATAACGTACTGTATCTGTGCTTGGGGTGGCTGTGTTAAAACTCTGTTAATGAAGCTTGAAAGAGCACAGGCGGGAGTATTAAAGGTCATGATGTCAAAGGCGAGACGATATACTACGGATATACTCTACTCCGAATGTAAGCTCCTGACCGTTAGGAACCTAATTATCTCATACAGGGAACAGATCACTTTCCCGATTTTTTTTGTTCGAAATTTATTTTACCGAAAACTATTGACCGACGTATTTTTTCCTATATGCATTATTTGACATATTATTAGATCATCGAAGTATCGTGTGTCATAGGTATTATTTTACCGAACTATATTTCACCGATTTCCAAACAACTTTTTGCTATTAGCCGAACCCTCTTTTGAACTTTTTTTCATTTACTAAGTGATTTATTTGCCATATTTTCACCACACTGAAACAACATTTTACGGAATACTATTTAGTCACAAGTAACTCGGTTACTTGATAGTACTTTCAATATTAAAGTAAAAAAGTTTAATAAAAAGTCAATATGTTGTACTACAAAATTTAGTGAGAAACGAATCGCTGCAAAGCCGACTTCACACAGTCTCGTTCGCCCTACCCCTAGAGTGTAATTTATGCCAGCGAAAGCTCGGACGGGTGGGGTGTTGCATGCTTGTTTGCACGCTGCATGCCTACTTGCATGCTGCATGCTTGCTTGTATGCTGTATGCTAACAAGGATGAAACAAAAATATGAGGTTAAAAAAACAGAGCATAGAGATGAGTAGAGATTGAAATGAAAATATGGAAATTAAAACAGTGGTATAATGAATGTTCGGAAACTTCGGTAAAAAGTTTTTCGACCAAATGAAACGTCGGAGTAACGAAAAAGTTCAAAATGATAATAGGTCAACTGATACAGTGGCAGACGTGATTTCAATGAATTAAAAAAAAACGAAACGATAATATAGTTGAAAAGTTTTAGATGAAATGAAATTCGGTCAAATATTTTTCGAACTTATGGTAGGTAACCCTTACACATGGGGATCGCGGAAGTCACACTAGTTCCCGTGATCCCCGGTGCAAATGAGAGACGGAACACCGGGGTGGTTTTAGTCAATAAGAGTCTGACAGACCCCTCCGCTCTCCCCGGGGTGGAGGACATCCATGAGGATTTCCCCCCGTAATCAAAAAAAAAAAAGGTAACCCTTACACATCATACAACGTAAACACAAATACATTCCATCACGACGTAAAGTTAAAAACATCTTCCGTTCCTAAAAGCATAACACCAAACTGGCCGAAAGGTCCTACGACGTTATAGGAAATCATTTGTACAATCAAATTTAATAACAAAATAGTACACACAGTACAGTTCTACTACAATATTACTATAGTTATACAAGCTAGTCATACACATAATATATTGTTAATGCATTACTATGATAAACACATGTAAATATAAATTAATGCAATTTAATCGACGCTAGCCAAAATTTTATGAGCAAGCAACATAAGACAATTATTTTGGATCGGCTTAAAGAAAATAGATTTCGGTAATAGATTATTTAGTTCAAGCGTGTTCCGGCGACCTGTGACATCGGCAAATGTTGGTATCAGCCAAACATTCCTCTTTGTAGCGTTATTCAGCGAAACTTGCTGCCGCTATATAATGGCATCGACTAAAAGTTTTTTCGTATTGCCTTTCAACGATGAACCATGCTTTCTGTAGACAATTATATCGTTTAAGGGTAATTCTATAAACCGTACGGGACTCAGTGCAACTTGCGCATTTACACAACTTGCATTAGGCCAATCATGACCATAACATATTTCCGGTCGTTGTTCGCCTTCATAACTTCACCCTTAATCGCAAAGACAAAACCTTCGGTTTCCCCGATGGGATCACTGAATTGTAACCAAGACACGGACGCTAAGAGGTTTACATCGGGCTCATGTAGGATTCAGTAAAAGCGCTCCTGGAGCTTTTTGATCTACCATACTCCTTGCCGTCATTCGTTTCTAATACCGGTTTGCGCCAGTTCTCGTTAGCCAAGTAGAACGGGCTCTTATCCACTGACACCACATCTCGGTGCATCCCTACGTCGGCTTATAGGAAGTATTCCCTGAGACTGCATACCTCACGGTTGTGCAGGGTCTTAGCATTTAAGAAATCTTGACCTCCGCACTATCGCGGGATATAAAGTCTCATCACTGATGACCGTAGGTGACGCATCCAATTTGCGGTTAGCAGTGTGCGTACTGTCTTAACTAGCGAGTCAAGTTCCGTCTGAGTCCATTTAAGTATGGCGAAAGAGTACAACAAACCTGGTGTTGGTAACATTGCACTTGGAGCGACATCTGCGGTCGACAGTGAAGAAACTGATACCAACGATGGCAGTTTCATATTGCTGAGGTCCATGGAGTGAGGGCACCAGAGACTTTATAACGGCGAAGCACAAGCGGAGCGGCCTCTTGGGCTTTCGCATTTTGGATAGTTCACTTACTATTGTTCACAAACTTATTATCATTTTATTGTACATCTACTTATATTTTAAAATGAAACAGTTGATTATTAAGTTGTCTCAAATTTATTAAGTAACATTCAATCAAATTCTCATATTAGCAAGACCCAACCGTTGAAGGCTACTTCGCGGCTAGCAAAAGAAGCGCTCCCTCAACGATTGTTTCAGTGTTGATATCTGACGCTTCCGACATACCCAAATGCTTGAATATTTCGATCTAACCTAATTTCGGTGTTCATTATCCGAGAGTTGGGTTAGGACGGAGAGATTTTGGAATCCGCGGGAGATCCCAAAATATCTCCTTGGTTTACATTCATGACTGCATTTTTGTTCTCACCAAATTCTATCCTGATGGCGCTACTAAATGTTTCAGTTACTTTCAGTATCTCCATCAGTTGCAAATTGTTAGAGGCAAAGAGTTTTAGGTCATCTATGTACAGGATATAAATTGCGTTAGGTCCTGGACTTTACGGTAGCAGACGAACTTTGTATTATTAATTGAACAAAAATCTTAACGAATAGTATTTCTTTATAATTATTATCACAATAATACATTTTATTAGAAATTGTATCTAAAACGTTACCCACAGGTACAGTCAGCCTCAAAACGATGTATCTACAAGGTTGAATTAAATTATCTAGCGAAACTCGATATCTAAACACGATAAAATAAAGAAACAAAGGATTTATGTTATACAACAACAAAAATCAATTTAGTCGTCTGCAATCTTTGTTCCATAATATTGTATCAGATCACGAGACATTATTACACGTTGGGTACTTAATTAAGCTACAAATTGATATAGTAATGGAAAACAAATTGTAGACAATCAAAAATGAATTCTAGTTGAGATATTCATGTTTTTGAGGCTGACTTGTTCTCGTTCTTGGGATTTCTTAATTATAGTGGTGAGTGTGTTTACATACACTTATCTCAAATTCATAAAGAGATGAACCTGGAACAACTATTTGTATAGGTAATGCCATTTTAATACTTTCAGACTTCTTTTACTCCAGTCTCGATGCTTTGGTCTAGGACTAAACTTCATTTAACTAGTTTTTACCTTCGTCTTACCAACATAGTTATTAGAAACAAACTTATACAAACTATAAGCTATGCCGGCTATAATTACAAACACGGAGAGTAAGACTGATAATACTACAGCAAGGAGTTCAAATTCGAGGTACTGCGCCCACGACATGTTGGCGGCGGGCGATCGGAGATGCTTTGCGCCACCATGACGCAGCACGTGCTCAATCCACCACATTCCACGGTCTAATGGTTTCATTGGCTGGTCGAGCATGAGAGTCCTTAGGTGGGCAATGTTTTTGCGGTAGCTAAAAGGGGAAAAGATTGGTTATTCTTCTGCTGTTTCCATAACTTATTAAATGGGAAAGTATCCGTATTTTAAGGAACGTCAATCTGTCTTAATCTATCAAAAATTTATTGTCATTAATTGTCGCTGAGATGAGATTTTACGGGAATGGTCCTTCTGGCTGTTTTGCGTTGAATAATGATAAGCCAATGTCGGGAAGCAATGATTAAGAAGATTATAAAAAATATATAAAATTATTGTGTTTTAAAATTTTGTCTGTCTTTATGATGAAGATGATTAACAAGGGCAAACCTTCGTAAAAAATCTTTATAAATATTTTTTTGAATTATTTTGAGTAAAAGTATAGTCAATTTAGTGCAACACCCTAAAAACTGCGAGTTGCTTGCAGGATAAATATTCTGGACTCAGGGATCGTTTGTGACCATAATGCCGTTAAAAGAACCAAAAGCCATGTTCGATAAGAATATTTTAATAAATGAGAATTGATTTAAAAGTACCATGCAAAATTTTATTTACCTGTCATCTCCAATAACTTTTTGTACGGCATTAGTAAATGATTCTTCAGTAAGCGACAACAATTCCAGTTTGACTCCAATTCTGTGATGTTCATATTTGTCTGCATTGTACCATTGATCGGCCCACATTGGCACACCAATCAGCGGTACTCCAGCTTTGATAGCCTCATCTGTTGACTGTAGACCTCCTTGTGTTATAAACAATTTGATCTTTGGGTGTTCTACAAGGGAAGAAAGGATGTAATTAATGAATTTGTCAGTAGTGTATTTTTTGGTTCATAGTCGACCGCGTTGTAACTTTATCACCTTAAGGATCAATATCACTTGTGCTTTAATACAGCCATCTTTTTGCATTTGGAGCATTTTGTTTTTACTTTTTGCAACAAGCGCAATTTACATTTGACCACACTGACGGCTTTAGCACCCTCAAAAAACCGTGAAAACGAAACTCATGATAAAAAATACGAAAACTTTCGCAGCTGCCATCATTGATTTTCATTTTGACCTCACTTTTCATATTGGCTTTGACATCCACGTAAACCATGAAAGCTATTTTTCTTTTAAGAAACAGAGAGTGAGAGTAGAGAAAACGTTACAACGGTCTGCAACGACAATAGGCTGACGTCTGAATCTCCAGTACAAATTGCTAAGGCAGCCGCAGCTTTTGCGAAACTTAAAAAACGTCTATAGGTATCTCACGACCTGAAACTGCAAACTAACATATGCATTTGTAAGGCCCTAGTTCTCCCTGTTCTCTCTTCGCACGAAATGGCAAGATCGTGTTCTCAACACGGAGGTGCTACGGCGCACTGGAATTGTGCGCATGGAGGCGATTTTAATAAAGATCTAACTAATATGGTGTGGTTATGTACAGAGCACGGATACCAGTAGGTTACCTAAAACCGCTTTCTACTGAGAACTTGCCCAGGGAAACCGTGCATAGGTTCGACAAAACCCGCGCTACAGAGACGTACTCAAATGTCACATTACGACTTGTGGTATACCCGTTGATCAATGGCAGGAGCTCGAAACCGTGAAAGGTGGCGCACTTCAATCCACAAACTAGCAGAATGCTTTGAAACTAATCGTCTTGAAGAATTAGACAAGAAGCGCCCAATCCGCAAAAGTAATTTCTTATGCTTATACGTACAACGATGCTGATCTGCTCTGCGGTGTGACCGGGTTTTTAATACCAAATTTAGTTTTGCTAGCCATCAGAGAGCTCACAAAAGGAGAAAACAGCAGTCTGGGGTGCTGTAAAAAGAACTATACAAAGAATCAAACCAAATTACTCAATTTGTTACTAGCACATCAATTTGTCGTCCACCGGTGCATAAGTTTTTCCTTTATTTATTAACATTTTCATCGCATACTTTCGGAATCATTTATCAAATGATAAGAAGTATAGAAAATATGAGGGAACATAGGGAATGCATACTGCTCAAAATCGTAGCCCTCCTTTTTGCTTCGCCATAGTCAGGAAAAAATCGGAATAGTTACTAGTTTATTGAAGAAACTAAAAAGCTTTACTTACTAAGCAGATCTGACTGCGGCAGCCACTTGGATATCCTGATGTTAGCTGACTTCCCAGGTAGTACATCCTTGTCCCACTTCCACAGCACATCGTAAGGCATTTTAGAGAAAACATTTACAAGCGTTTGTATTTTCTCTGGAGGCAGAAGACTTGGTTGCACATTTGTACCAAAACTAATGTATATAACACCATACTTTGATGAATCTAAAAATGATTTTAGATCCTGAAAATAAAAATGTCAAAGATACAACATTTACTATACATTACTAACTAATTAGACTAAAATATATTCTTAGATAGTAAAGACATAATTTCTTAATGCTTAAGTTGATATTTTTATCGGCCTTCATCAGCGAGGCACAATGTATCAAACAGGAGGGCAAAGTGGACTCGCATAAAAACTGTCAGAATTTTTTTCATAAACAAGAAAAAGCATACTGCTTCATCATTATATTTGACACAGCCCGCGCAAGCTCAATGTGGCATAAGCGAAAAAATTTCCCTTTTTCTAATCTCTTTCATCACTATTATTTTTCATTTCCTCTTTTTTATTTATTCTGGCCCACTGATGTCACATAATAAACGATTTTTTTCTATTTAAATCTCTTGATATTTTTTCGGTCCAATATGCCTGGCTCTTTTTGCAATAAACCATATTAACTCCTAATTTCTGGTTAATGCGTATCGCTAGTGTCACACTTAATTAGTTTTTAGTAAGTTCAAGCTTAAGTAACTTTGCATACTGATTTTGCTAGAACCAATTTATTTTAAGTCAAAGCAAACTGTAGGACAACTCAAAATTGACAATTCCAAAACAGACGTAAAAATTTAAAATGATTATTTTTTGTAAACAGATCCACGATGTCGTATTTCACCACTAACATCTTTCACACATTTCATGATAAAACATTACAGCATTCGTTATTTTATTTGCTTTTTTTTATTCTACCACAAATCGACACAACACGCAGCTTTGCCGTCCTACTGAATATTTTCAAATAAGATTTTTTTTTATGATACATTAATCACTATAATAGCTTACCTGAGGCAATTCCTTATGCAGTTTCTCGGGCAGTCCTCCCAAATAGATGACACTTGGAGGCACAGGGCGACCTCCTTCCCAAATTGGATTGATATTCAGAAACATCATCTCAACTTTATTTTGGAGTTCCTTCACGTCTGGAACATTTGGTCCAAAATGTTTCCTTAACATTTTGTTCTCTGCTTCTGCACTATTTTCATTTAAATAATTTATCATATAACTGTAGTATAATTCGTTCATCTTTTCATACATTGTCAGATTGTAGATTTTATGGCTCATGGTTCCGGGATACAAGAATGGATGATCCGGAGCTCCAATTACTTTATAATTATCCCATAAAGCTCCAAAAGAACTAATTTGAATCAAAGGCGCTTTGTAAACATGTGAAAAGGCTAATACTGTTCGCACACACGCTTCTGTGATCAAGAGATCAAACTTTCCCTTTCCTTGGATTAAATCCTGGACTTCTTTGACTTGCAGTTGCGTGTCCACAGTGTTAATAACTACGTCTACTCCTACCTTCACTAGTGATATGAGATCTTCTTGTTTCCCTTTTTCTGCTGTCATGAATGCCTCCCACGCTTTGTAGGATGCATCGTGGACATCGATTTCCGTAAGGTTCTTTGGAGCTTCGCCTTTCTTGAACATTGGATCTGGTGTTATCACTGTCAGTTCATGTCCACGTTTGAGGAGTTCCATCGTTATTGGCCTGAAGGTTATCTGGTGACTGATGGACGGAATTGGGTACACTGCTAGTATCCTCGCCGTATCAGTGACAAAAATTTGTAGAAGACACAGTGCTAGACCCAGTAATGTTGCCATTATGATGCCAGGTTCCGACTAATTTGAACGAGTTGATCGACCTGTGTTTTATACGGAAATCAGTCGCGATATGTACTATCAATATTATTATCGATGACTTTTGTTATGTTAGATATTATAAAATGCGAGTCATCGAGTTGACATTTTTAACAATACGTTGGTATTGCATTTTTGTATTTTTGTACAACTTTAAAGTCACGGACATGACGAAATTATCTGTAGTATCTAAATGATAATGTCATAAAATCGATGTGCCCATAACTAGTTTCACGCATTAATAGCGCTTTTAGTCCGTAGCAGTAAGGATATTTTTTGTAGTGCTAGTTTTACTACTGGTTTACACTTGAGTGTGTTTACGCAGTGGCGCTGTGACAGGCATCTTAGCGGAGACGGATGTTGAGGTTACTTTAAATTGTATTAATCTAGAACGATTTGCCTGTATTAAAAATTAAACCAAGAAATTGATTATGAGTTTGGAAAATTAAAGTTACAGTTCGGAAGGCAAAAATATACTTGAGACGGCAGCGGATTTGCTGCCCTCTCAGCTTTTTAATAGCACTTGGCGGTTTTTGTTTCATTCCACGTTCACTCGTCACAGACAAAATTGCCAAGTAGTTAACATTCGTCTCTTTATTTAGAAGCTCAACTAATTTCACCCTCCTTCTGTACCTACCACTTCGAAGGTTTCTGTTGATCAGGACGCAATTTGTGTGAAATTTCACCCGGTTCTTAAAAAAAAATATAAGCAACATTTCATTAATAAGACCATACTCTATACAATTTAACTATTATAAGGTACCACGCTTCTTTCAAATAAGGGCAGAACGGTTATCACAGAGCACCGAGATGCCTCGGCGGTCACTGTAAGAATCGCTGTTTTCAACGTTTTCCATACAAACAGAACTGACGTTTAGAAACTGAGTGTTTTGCAGGTGGTCCGTGACAGACGTTGTGCTCAACTAATTTTTGGCGCCTCTAATTTTATAAGTACTGCCATCTCTAGACGGTGCCAGCGCTGGGCTTTCGTGCTCTGTGGTTATAATAATTATACGACATTTGCGAGTTTTGCCTTTAAACATGTTTTGTCACTAGCTGCGACTTCAAGACCCACCAACTTCATTTTCTAGGTAAAATAGATAGTCTAAGTCATGGTTTAAACACGATAAGACTTAACTAAAGTTAAAGAATTTTGGTAAGGAACCCTGAAATTTGTATCCGTATTTCCACGAGTGCGTGTTATCAAAGCCAAAGATGATTTTTATTTGATAAATGACATTGCTAATGAATAGAGGAGGTTAAGGTTAGATGGAATCTGCAAGATCGATGGCCTACCTTAATATTTTTAAAGAAAATTCGTCATCCCTGACTAAGTTAGTCATAAAGAAGCTTTTGATGCTTCATCTTTTGGTCAGCCGCCGTCTATGTTAGCACTGTTTTAGCAAGGAAAGTTAATATTTTCCAGCTCCTAGTGTAAAATTTACGATTTTTAGTTAACCTGCTGTTTACTTTGGTTTAAGAAAATTATGTTCTGGTGGTATCGATATGCAAAGTGACTTATGATTGAATTTAATTAAAGCTTTGTAACGATAGCATTAACCAGAAATTAGTGCGTTATGGCAAAAGACAAAACGGACCGGAAAAATATGAAGAGATTAAAAGAGAAAAAAGATGTTCTTTCAATGACATCAGTGGACCAAAAATATCTATGAAAGAGAGAACGAAAAAGAATAGGTGGTAATGAAAGAGATAAAAAAAATAAAAGTGAGTTCATCCTACGATGAAAACTTATTTCTTAATCAAGTTAGGGGTTCAGTGCCCAGATTATTCGCTGGCTTTGTTCAAGATGATGATGAAGCAGTATTTTTATATAATTAAAATATTATAACAGTTTTTTTTTTATGTGAATCCATTTGGCGTTCCTGTTTGGTTTATTGTGCCTCATTTATGAAATTAAAACAAACCAATTTAAGATTTCAGAAATCAAAGAATATATTATGAATTTATTAAGTCTAATAAATATGTGGTGTAGAGTATTTATATCATGTCGATTAGTTTAATTCTCGGGAATATCAAATAAAACGAATAGTTTTGTTTTACATTCGTTTTTTTGGTCCTTTCTGCCTCTCGTCCCCTAACGACCATACGCTGATATGCATTAAGATAATAATAATTATATATTGTATTCCTTACGGTAAATCATCGTTATTAGATACTACTATCATAACGACGTATGTTAACGGTGAATTGGCATTATTGTTTACCATCTTTATTTTGCAGGGGGCGATCGCGAATGCACAGAATAAAAGTGATATAAATTTGAACAATTTAAAATACTCGTTTCGCACAAAATATTTCGGTACTTAGTTTTAAGACTTTATAAATACCACCCTGTGTAAAATTTTATTGGTTGTTTTCTCGCAGCGAAATGGTTTTGTCTTGGTAATACAATCGTTTTATAAACAAATAAAATATTAGAAACAAAAAATGGCAGATTAACCATTGTGAAAAATCACCACATGCGACACATCATGCCACATGTAACATGCCACAGCATCACAATATTTTTTTAATTATTTTAAAACAAAAAAAATCTTAATTTTTTTACTTTTATTCTATGCTTTGAAAGTACTCCGTATGGCAAGTTGTTCTGCCGCGGGAAAACAACCATTAAAATTTCTTGGTGTATAAAGTCTAACTAAAGTAACAAAATATCACCCATTGATGTCTGTGGGTGATACTTTCTTATGTGTTTGTCGCCATAAAAATAACTAAAAATATCAAAATGGATTAATGGACGTTTTTATATACGTCGTTGCGTATCCATCGCGTGTTCGTACTACGGCCTCAGTAAACTAGTATTTCAGTAATTTGAAGTAAACTTATGACGACAACATAAAGTTTTTGCAATATTCGTTCATGTATTCAGTCGAAAGATGTCGACTGTTGGACATAAGCCTCTCAACTTTCAACTAGTTGCAAGAATGACGATATTTCCTCTCCCTATTTTATTTTGATTCCTACTAAAAGATGACTGTCAATCATTCAGAATCGGTCCCCAATCATCATATTATTGAATTTATACATCGGAAGAGTCATAAGTACGGGATGTCAATTGACAACGAAACGCAAGTGTGAAGTTGGCGCGTTTCGACCAAGTCTAGCCTGACGTTCGTGTGTGTCGACAAGAGTGGCACAGCGACGTGGCGCAGCTCTTTTGACCATCTGACCTCATGCGGGAAAAATGTGTCTAGACACTGTCCAACGTTTCGTTTGGCAAATTCAAATATAACCTAAAAATCAATGATTATCGTCAGAGTTTTTCACAACACACATCTACGTCCAGTAAAACGTTCAACAGTGAAGAATCCAGCTCCAATCGGACACCTGTCCCGACATATAAATAGATAGCCGTCAACCAATCACTTATTAGTAACTAACGTGACGGATCGCCATTGGAATACTAATAGTGTTGCAAAATTCTTGAATGTAGTCTTTGATTAGAGTTTGTGAACTTACTTTGTGAACTTACGAGTATTGTCGTGAGTTGTCATCAAAAAGAAAGAGAATGTTGCTAACTTACTGTCTTGACAAAAGGAGGATGACAAAGGAATTAAATGAAATGCGCAAAATTATATTTTGTGACAAAAAAGAAACAATCACCTCAGTCATGTAATTGTTTAAACATGTATAACACAGTTTTTTGTAAATTTACAATATTTACATAATTTTACACACTCATTGAAAAAATATTATTACCTAACCATCTGCTTGCTAGTTCTTCCCAACTTTGTTGAATATCAGTATACACGACTGCCTTTTTGTCTTAAGGTGCGCTTAAGCGAGCAACTAAAATTGCACCATCCTGGTCAATTCTCGTCAAATATGACACCACGACTACATCCAGCAATTTCAGGCAATGGCAACATGTAGCAACCTGTTGCCACAGATATGGCCACGCAATATCATGCAATATGCAGCAACTTAAAAAAAAAACTAGGCAATACGACCCCCGCTGCATACGCCGCTGGGCTGGTTGCTATTGCAAACACGAGACGTAGTTATACGTACAAACGAGATAGAAAGACAACTGACCAAAATTTCCTTACCGGTTGGTAAGGAAATTTTTGGTCATGTTATAATATATTATAGAGCAATCAGAAGCAATATTCCCGAAACATATCCGCAATTTATTGTTGATGCTCCAGATTGCTTCACTTAATTGATCTAGATAGATCCATTAATGTTGCCGGAAATAATTTCTCAAAAATTGCCCGTGTAAGAGCACCTTTACACAACCCAGTAACTAGAGAATACGAAATCATAAAATTAATTTATCTGTAATTGCTTCAATTTAATTATTTTTACCTATTTTGGTATGGTAATTTAATTCTGGATGCATCGTTGTCACACATAATTTATTATACAATGAATGTATGTTAATATTGTAGTTAAAACATTTTAAAAGAGTAACGGTGGAGTTTCTTGCCCATTCTTCTCCATACGAAACTACATTTTGGAATGGGCGAATAGAATCAATTATATTTTAACGTAAATGTTGACGTTCAAAAGTGCCTTTTAAGTGCCTATTTGAAATAAATGCTTTGACTTTGACTTTGAAACCCCTCGGTAAGACTGGTTGTCAGACTTTCGGACTTCTGACTAGGTACCGACTGTCTCAAATCTACAAAACAGCCAGTACCGACCTTCTAGGGTAAGAAGGGGTCAGGCTTGGCATTTTAATGTATGATCACCTATCCACGGACCTACCTCAGCAAGTGTGCTTAGCCTTATATCGACCTGGGTGGCTGTTCTGATTTAGCCTAAAAATATTGTTACCTACATTCATACATTACTAGAATAGAAAAGAATAAAAAACATTTATTCGACACAGACAGAACACAACAGCAGCAAACACATAAAAAAAAACATAACAACGAAATTGTGCTGAGCGTGCCCATACTGAAAGGGTAACCATCTCAGCATTTGCTGGGCGTCAGACACCCAGCGCTGGTTTTCAGTTTGCACCCCGCAGTGACGCACGGACGTAATTAAATAACATAGATACATACTTAAATATTAGTAATAAAAAATGTTTAAGAATACGTAAATAAATAATGTAAAAGATTGATGTTGAAGATTGATTGTAGAGATATTTACTAATTTATTTGGAAATTCAACAGCTTATAATTAATTCACATGAGTTATGAATGTTCACCTCACTATCAATGAACAGCTCAATGCAGTTGCGTCAGATTATTAAAATTACAATTTTCTCTCTTGAAGTATCAAAATCTTAATACATTTAAAATAATAGACTTTGAATCCGGGAATATTTAACTTTCTTTTATTTTAACGTGACTGCTAAAATACTTCCTTATGGTATATGCAAGGAATGAAAAAACTAAAATATAGATCACCAAAATTGCTGTCATAGTAAGTACTAATTCTAGTTCTAGGTACTGCGCCCACGATATGTTGGCGGCGGGCGCGCGCAGATGTCTCGCGCTGCCGTGACGCAGCAAGTGCTCCGTCCACCACACGGCGCGGTCCAGTGGGTGTATCGACTGATCACGCATCACGCTTCCAAGTTTTACAATGTTCTGACGAAAACTGCAATCAATTAATAAAGCCCATATCAGACGCATCACTGTAGTGAAGGTTCATTTTTTGTTTACAGAACACCGACTAGTAGGTGTTTTTTGTTTTTGAGAAATAAAATAAAATAACTCCTCCCTTCCCATCCATCCGGATGGATGGATGGGATGGATATCCATCCATCCATCCACCATCCTCCTCCTTTCATTTCGTTTCTCAAATATTCGGTACACGAATGAATGATGCTGAGTGCCAAAATCCCGCCATAGTTAAATCGGTTCATTAATTAATTAATTTTACTTTTAGTTCATTTTGTGTTCAAACGTTTCATATCGATGGAAAAATGTGAAATGAATAGCAAAAATTTTACAAAATGCGAATCGCCTAATATCGGCCTAAGCGATAAGTTCCCGGACTTAATAATCGATGATAGTAGATTCGATTTTATTTTAGACTGATATGCACAATTGCTGATATGACCAATAGGATGTTAAAATCATCCATGATTTTCACATTTTAACATCGTGTATGTCCAGTTACGTTGATTTTTTTTCCGAATCTGGATTATAGACCTTCAGTTTTTAGGTAAAGATCTGTCTTGGTTTTTTAATTTTTTTATTTCATGATTCTACGATATATTTTCATGACGTCTCCGCGAATGATTAACGGTTTCCAATTTAAGTGTTTCTATTCATTTGAATTCAGTTTGTTCAAGAATGATCGCAAATCAATGTAAATCATTAATCATTTACCGTCAACTTTAAGGTACTTGTCATTTTAATTCCTCGTATGAAACGTACCTTAGAGTATGTCTAAGATACATTCGGTATGAAAGAAATATCAAAATTAATAGAGATGTTGCAGATCAACCTTTTATCACCAATGACATTGTTATTTCCATTCGTAAAATCTTCATCTGTCATAGTGAGCAAATCAAGTTTAACTTTGGAGTTAAACTTGTTGTATGGCATTTAACCATTGATCTCCCAACATTGGCACACCGATCAGAGGTACTCCTGCTGTAATAGCTCGTGTGCCTCGTGTAGCACTTCTTTACTGATATACCATTTAAAACGACAGAAGCTTTAAATTCGTCCCCCGATGTCTCAATTGATTTATTAAGAGCGAACGTTCCAGGCTGCCCTGTTGAATTTCAATTTAAACACATGAACCCTATGATAGTTTTAAAATGTTTTCGGCAAATCAAAATCAAACTGACCGAAGATCTATGGGGAATGTCTATAAAAGTTTGTACATCTATAATCGAGACCATAGCACCATACTTAGCTTTGATATTTAATTTGTGTGTAGATCAAGGATTCTTCCCGGATTTAATGAAATATAGTAAGGTTATACCTCTATTCAAATCTGGAGATAGCAATGACGCCAACAATTATAGACCAGTATCCGTGCTGCCGGTATTCAGCAAGGTGTTCGAAAAGATAATGCTCAATCAAATGCTTAATCATTTTAACACCAACAAAATCTTACACGATCAGCAATATGGTTTCACCAAAGGACGTTGTACGACTGACGCCGGTGTTACCTTATTAAAACACATATTTAATGCTCGGGAGGAGGCCCAGGATGCCATTGGAATCTTTTGTGACCTCTCCAAGGCATTTGATTGCGTTAATCACGAAACCTTGCTCTTAAAACTTGAGCATTACTAACTAGGTAAACTTGCGCTCAGTCTAGTAAAATCTTATTTAAATGATAGACAGCAAAAAGTTCATATAAATGGAGTCAATTCACTTGGTTTAAAAATAAAAATGGGTGTTCCACAAGGCTCAATATTAGGTCCTTTCCTCTTTTTAGTATATATTAATGATCTACCCCATTTATTAAAAAAACAACCACAAATGGTGTTATTTGCTGACGATACATCCTTAATTTTTAAAATAAATAGACATGCATCAAATCTTGACGACGTAAATAACGCCCTACTGCTGGTGCAAAATTGGTTCACTGCTAATAATTTAGTATTAAATGGGAAAAAAATTAAATGCATAAGATTTGCTTTACCAAATGTTAAAAGTACTGATTGTGACATAGTATTGAATAAAGAGAAACTAGAATTCGTCGATAAAACTGTTTTCCTAGGGATCACGCTCGACTCAAAGCTACAGTGGAGTCCTCATTTAACAGCTCTTGCAGGACGGCTAAGTTCAGCAGCATATGCTGTAAGAAAAATCCGCCAATTCACTAATGTAGAAACCGCGAGGTTAGTCTATTTCAGTTACTTTCATAGTATCATGTCTTACGGTATTTTACTATGGGGACGGGCTGCAGATATTGAGTCTATTTTTATTCTGCAGAAAAGAGCCATCAGAGCAATATATGGCCTCCGTAGGCGAGATTCTCTAAGGGAACTTTTCAAAAATATTAATATCATGACGGTACCTTGTCAATATATCTATGAGAACATTATGTACGTCAGGAAAAATTTAAATCTTTTCAGTAAAAGAGGTGAAAGACACACCGTTGGGACTAGAAATAGGGACCAATTAGTTCAACCAGGCTTCAGACTGGCTAAAGTAGACTCATCCTTCATGGGGTACTGTTTAAAATGTTACAATAAAATACCTCCCCACATTCTCCAACTGAATGAAATGAAATTTAAATCTTGTATAAAACGCACACTATGCAGCCATGCTTATTATAAGTTGGGAGATTACATCGCTGATAACAATGCTTGGCTAAACGCTGCATGTCCAGCTCCACAAGGTAGGTTAAACCAAATTGATTAGCATTTGAAAACGTTGGAGCTGCTGAAGACTGTAAAAGACTAGATATCTTTGCATTGTATAAATTCAAACTTTTAGTATTGTATAATTGCATAGCATATGTGTGAGCACTATGTTCCTACTATAAAGCTACCATTTACAGGGTACGTCTTTCATTGACCTGAATGTGCCTTGGCAGCTAGGAGTATGTCATGCTCACTCAAATGTCTCGCTGGTGGTGGCGTGTGTGTTGGATTATTAAGTTCCCTTCAAAATGGTTGAGCTGAATGGTGCTGATCCACACGTCATGTTCGTGAACGGGCGCCGCCAGTAGGGACTGGTCATCTCCTAGCTCCCACGGCTTATTTTAATTTCTGAATTGTTATTTTATTTTTGTTTTAATTACGGACGCTTTAATGTGCACGTCTTTTTACATCGTTCTCACATTGATAATTTTAACATAATGATGTAACCAACTTTTTGTAATATTACCATGATTTTAAAAGAGTGTCCATGGAGTTTCTTGCCCGTTCTTCTCCATAGGTACCTACGCTTTGGAATGGGCAAT
Source organism: Polymixis lichenea (assembly GCA_949091785.1). Lineage (NCBI taxonomy): Eukaryota > Metazoa > Arthropoda > Insecta > Lepidoptera > Noctuidae > Polymixis > Polymixis lichenea. The sequence continues at coordinate 7,218,826 of OX420953.1, read as the reverse complement.
TAGCTTCATCTTTCTAACTCACCGACCTTGACAATTCAAAAGTGCCTGTAATTGGTTTATTTGAAATAAATGCTTTGAGTTTGAGTTTGAGTTTGAGTTTGTGTTGATTGAAGACCTCCTTGTGTTATGAATACTTTGATCTTTGGATGCCCTGAAAATTCTTAATACACTTAAGTATGATAGTGTAGTTTATGTCATTTTTGCATATTGTTTTATCTTTTGGTAGAGAGAACATAATATATGGTGATTTGAAATCTTAACTTAAGTGAAAATAAGGTTTTTGAACTGTAAATCTAATAACTTTAGTATAAAAACCACTAAAATAAAAATGAAATAGTGTTCCAACTGATAGAGAAAATATTCATACAAACTACTGTAATTATTTTAATCTCTAAAAGTGCCTACTCAAAACCTAGTCCTAGAATTGGGTCCAAGGAAAATAAAATACCCTTTGGTTGAACATCGAACGTCTAAATTAGAGATCAAATGTAGAATTAAAATAACCTAACAGGGTTTATCTGTACACGATTTTAGAAACCTGCCAAACAACGGAAAACAACAAAAACAGTTTGGGAATAAATTGTACCGTTCCTAAAAGACCACTTCTATTTAAACACGAATCAGTTTCAATTATTTCAAAACCCTAATGAGCTCATGTTAAATTAACTTTGGGACGAAAACCCCAAATAGGCAATAACAGTTAGCGACCCATATGTGAGACCGTTGTCCTTTAAACTATTATCACTTACTTAGAAGGTCTGACTGAGGCAGCCATTTAGATATCCTGATGTTCTTGGAGTGTCCTGGAAGTTCATCTTTGTCCCACTTCCATAGCACGTCGTAAGGTAATTGAGAAAAGACTTTGGCCATCAATTGTACCCTTTCTGGAGGAAGCAGTGAAGGTTGAACATTTGTACCAAAACTAATATAGATCACGGCATCTTTTGAAGAGTCTAGAAACAATTTGAGATCCTGCAATAAAATTGTTCGATTAAAAATTGCTTTCTGCATGAAAATTTTAACTAAAATATTGCATACATAACTAAAATGAAAAACTAAAATTGCTGTACCCTTAAAAACGAACGCTTTCCCAGTTTATTACGGCAGGACACTATGTTTAGTTCTAAGTTGAGCTACACGATTAATTACAAATGTGTTCACTGACTGGACAAGTCCATTATATTATTATTATTCGTTCTTTTGTGTTAGGCTTTTGAGCCTTGTTGGTTCTTTCCTCAAAATACCATCAGCATCATCATCTGTGTGATCTTCATCATGGCCTGACCAAGACAATGTTTGGACTTTATAAGAGAGACTTTGATCTCTGTGTTTTGCGAACTCATCTAGTTAACATTTTAATTACTTCTTTTTGACATGTAAAAGCTTTTTTAAATCAATTTACATAAATAAAATATCAGTTGTCAATCCAAATTATTATAAAGATGACGATAAGCTCCGACGGTTATGAATGGTAAAAATTCCATGACCAATTATTTGTCGGTGCTCTGCTTAGGGTTTCTATATAAATGGTTAAACCCAACTTACGTTAAAATATACTACTAATATATAAATGTAAAAGTTTGTATGTTTAGATGTTTGTTACTTAATCATGCAATAACGGCTGAACAGATTTAGATGAAATTTTGCAAACAGATAGTTTGTAACCTCAAATAACACACATAATAATTTTTATTCCAATAGTACGTTCCCGTAGGATAGTTTTCGAACTCCACGCGAGCGAAGCCGCTGGCAAAAGCTAGTCACTTTAATATTTTCTTAAAAGCTTATTTTAAAGTGCAAGAAGAACGTTCACGCCTCAAACTTTTAAGAAAATATTATAGTCATTAATTTAAGTTTAGCAGTAACAGTAAAGTTATGGACAGACTACAGACCACCATGACCTGGCTGCGGCATAAAGTGAAATTTTATATAAGCATTTAATTATGCAACAATACTATTGACCGTTGAGGAGCTCTCTTGACTGGAGCCAATCCTGGGTGCAGCAATCAGGTTATGTAGTTATTTAGGTACGAACTGTAATAACTAAGTGCGTGCATTAACTTTTGTGCCAATATAATTGACTTTCAAGGAGTTCTTTTGTCTGGATCCTAAGTGTAGAATCAGGTCATGCATCATAAAAATGCATTGTCTTTGAAACAGAATCATTTTTTTAAATTTCAACTCCATAGGATAATGGAATGTGGTTTTAATTTTGATTGCCGCATCGGACCATAGCATAATAAGCCAATAGTGTTCCCACTGCCAGCAGTGAACTGCAGGTTATTGAGAAGAGGCCTGTGTCCTGGGACAGAGAGAGAGAGCGAGGTGTAATTCACCACGCGGGCCCGGTGCATGTTAGTAAGATTGGACCAATACGCACTAACTAACAGCGCATGTTAATAAAAACACAATACTAAGGTAATTTCCTTCGAACCCGACCCAGCAGGGGAGCACTGGTTTACTGAATACATGGTTTAAGTTAGGATATTAATTTACGGCATAGCATTCATTGGAGTTCGAATTAAATAAGCCTACATTTCTTGTTTCTAGAAACTTTGTCGATTCTAGAATATTTTTGTTTTTTTGAGGTTGGGAAATCATCAAATAACTTGTACCGCTCTGGGTGCTTACTCTGGTATATAATTCCGATAGATCGATATTGATCAAACGTCAGTTGGTTGAGTTAAGCGTCAGGGATTGGCTAGACTCAGTCCGTCTTATTATAAAACGCGATCTAACTTTAGTTCTAGCCTAAAAGTCTAAGTCTGTTTTTGCATTACCAACTTTTCTTCTATTTGGGTAAAGTTCTTAATACAAAAATGACAATTTAGCACTGGACTAAGTTGTCAGTTTTGTAAAAGGAGCTGTATTTCGATTTTAGTTAGGTCCTTATTTCAAAAACAGGCTCGATGGTTCAAACCGTACCTAAAGAAAAACCTTGTTTTGTAATAAGGGGAAACGAGTCCAGCCAATCCCTGACGTTTGAGTGACAATTCCAATGTCGATCTATCGGAATTATATTCGAGAGTAAGCACCCTGGTTGGAGCAGGAGGGCGTGTCAGACATTTACTGACTTATCCACCAGTGTTCTTTCAGTTGCCTATGTGCCAAGGGCCACAGTATCTCTTTCGAACAACCCGCACGCCTGGCAGGCATCGGTCCCCACCGGTTGGTGCTGACATCTCTTTTAGGCGCACGTGGAACACAACGTGACATTGATTTGTGTTTGTATCTTATGTAGTAATTGAATAAGTATCTACTTCAAAGATAAAAACTTTAATATGTGATGCTATAGCAAAGGATTATTGTGTGAGTAACGTAAAATGTTACGACACAGAGAAGTATGCAATATTACAGAGATCATAAAAATAACAGTATTGTATATAATAACAATATAGTATGTACCGTCACTTTGCTCGCCTGACTCGCATTTGAATCCTTTCATAACGCTGTGCTACCTACGACCCACATATGAAATCCTTGGGACAGAATCATTATTTAAAATTTAACTCAATTTCATCCTTTACTATGTAGTTTCAGATTTCTATAGCAAGAATTAAGTTGTAGACATTCTACCTAAATCCCAGAAGTATGACATTGTAAACAAAATGATTAAATTTTGCTTAAAACTCCTGCCTGTTATAAAATTAAAAAGAGGTGAAAAAGGGTCAGGTAATGCACTGACTAACTGTAGCCTTTTTAACATTTTTCTAAATATACATACTTTATTATGATTGGCGTCAAACCCTTTCTTATTTAACTAACTGTAATCATTGCTTGCTTGGCCATAAACAAACAACTTAAACCAAAATGGAAACTATCCAAACAAATTATAATTTGACTCTACACATATACTTAGGCTAGTTTTAAAACCCTAAAAGCACTATTAGATTGATAGGAGACTCGTTGCATTTTATAAAACGTAAGGATAAATCGGTAGACTCGACTTAATTTGCAGATTTCGATTTTATTAAATTAAAAGCGTAAATAATAGCTTCCCAAATAGGATGAATGTTCACAAACAGCATTTCAACTTTTTTTTTTTATTTACTTATGCTTGGCACATTTGGTCCAAACATTCTGTTGCCCGTAACATTTTCTGCATCTTCAACTTCTTTCATAACATTTTCTGATCTGTAACAGTTCCACAATTCCAGGAATTTTTTCCCTTCGTTACATTGTACAAACACTTACTTAAACTGTCTGGATATAATATTGGATGCCAGGATGAGCGCATGGTTTCCACATTATAGTTCATGGGATCGAAAGAAGACACATGAATGGCGGGCACCTTAACAATGTGTGATAAAAGTAACGCTGGACTTGCACAAGCTTCTAAAATTAGCAAATCAAACTTTTCTTCTTTTAACAACTTTTGCACTTTATCTTCTTTCAACTGAATCTCGACGAGCTCAGAAATCATGTGGTATGCTAATCGGATTTGTGAGATCAAATCATTATAGCCTGTTGAAATAACTTCGTAAAGTGTTCTCCACTTCTTGTAAGAAAAGTCGTGGAAGTCGATTTCGGTTAGTTTCGCTCGTGTTCCTCCCTTTGGGAAGACGCCCGATACTGCGCCCACGACATCTTGGCGGCGGGCGAGCGTAGATTTTTTGAACTGCCGTGACGTAGCACGTGCTCCGTCCACCACACCATATCTGGAAAAACATGTTTTTAAATTTGATGTTAAGACTATCCCATCGTACATCATCATCATTTGCCTAGACTTAGCTCGAGCGACTTCCAGCCTAACTGGATGCTGAATACCAGTTTTTTGACATGAAGTGACTCTCGATTTTACAGTTTCATAACCCAGTTACTGGGAAACAAGATAACCCTTAATAAGACTGGTGGGCAGACTTTAGGGCTTCCGAGTACCAATAATGACAGTCAAATATCTGCGAAAACTGCTGGGACCAACGGCCTAACGTGCTTTCAGAAAGCACGGGGGATCTCGTTTCGGTGTAGGTCTGCCCGGTTTGGATGGAGCACCCGGCGTGTCTTTGTGGAGGCGATCGGCGGCGGCGATCTCTCGCGTCCGGCCCTGGTCCAGGCCATGGTACGGAGCAAGAGTGCATGGGTGCCCGTCGCTTCCTTCTGCGAAGCAGTAATGCTCGCGAAGAGGGAGGTGGGGCACGTGAGGGAGAGACAGTATACGCGCCTTCGCGGCCCCTAGCCTTTGCAGGAGACGCCCTGGGCGTCGGAAATCCCAAGCTGCTTCCCGGCCACCGTAGGTGCGGGCTTGCGGACGGTGAGTAATGGGTAGCTCGCTGACCGTTAAGGACCAAGCCTGGGTTGACGGTACGTTGTATTCTACGCGCGCCTCAAAGAGATTTTAGCACAAACTGAAAGGGCCCGCAAAGGCCGATGGTTACCAGGGGTGCGGGTTGTTCGAAAGAGATACCGTGGCCCCTGGCACACAGGCAATCGAGGAAACAGGGTGGGTTTTAGTCTATAAAAGTCTGACACGCCCTCCTGCTCTACCCAGAGTGGGAGAAGTTATTTGATGATTTTCCACCCACAAAAAAAAAATACGGGGTCTCGTTAAGTTATAAATGGTCACTCATACATGTACCGACCTTGGCAAGCGTTTTTCTAACTTGTAAATTGACCCGTGTGCCTGTTAAGGTTTAGCCTCGAGCCCCTTATTGATCACATCGTACGTACCACTACATAAATGTGTATGTATGAAACATATCATTAAAAAATAAGTAAAATTTTACCATGTGTAAAAAACTGTTAAACAAATATTTGCGACAGCCCCAAAAAACAATTAAAAAACAAAATTAATAAAAGTTGAATTTACCCACTTTTCATCATCAATGACAGTGTTGATAGCATTCTTAATTTTTTTATTCAGTCATCGTGAGTAAATCCCAATTAGTTGGACCCCAATATTATGGTAAACATATTTTTCAACATTGTACCATTGATCACCGAGAAAAGGTACGCCAATCAATGGTACTCCTGCAGTGATAGCCTCGTCTGTTGATTGTAGACCTCCTTGTGTTATGAATGCTTTGACCTTTGGGTGCCCTGAAAATTCATAATATTCATACTTTTTACTAACTTGTATTGTGGTTATATTATAGAAATGTCACTATCACCATTAGCTTAAAACTGTCTACAATTACACATAGACTCCTCATTGGCTATCATCTAGTAGCTAAGAGCCACCCTGCGACGGACATAGGACGTGCTACTTTACAATAGGGTTACGAATGACACTTACTAAGAAGGTCTGACTGTGGCAGCCATTTGGATATTCTTATGTTCTTGGAGCGTCCTGGAAGTTCATCCTTGTCCCACTTCGACAACACGTCGTAAAGTAAATCAGAGAAAACGTTGACCATCAATTGTATCCTTTCTGACGGAAGCATTGAAGGTTGCACGTTTGAACCAAAGCATAGCTATACCACGCCATTCTTTGAGGAGTCTAAATAAGTTTGGAGATCCAGTAATACAATATTTATATAGTGTCTTAAGAGTCAATATTAAGTCTTATGAGTCAGATGGCAGATGTATTATGACTTCTGGTTTTAACACTTTTACTATTTTCCTATTCAAATCACATGACAAGTCGTGTTAAGTTCAGGATTTTGTCATGCAATCTGACTGACCCTCGGCGCCATTGTGATTTCGAGTTACATGGTGCGAAATATGGTACCGGCGACGCTGCTGTGGACCACTAGGCAGCGAGTGGAAATTATTAATCTGGTCTCATTTTATTCAAATTAGTTCACAACTGAGAAAACGTCTACGAGTTGGTACTTGGAATGACAGAGGTTGCTTAAGACCGAGAAAGTTGAAGTTGTGAAAAAATGCTGCAAAGTTGGAAAATTGACATTGAGGCAACGGACACTTTAATACGAGTAACGGTGACATCATATACTATATGGGGAGTGAAGAGAATAGCACTAAAGAGTGGCCTTCGTCCTTCGTCGAAAAAAATTACAGAGTAGTATCTCGTTTTGTTGACACGACGAAGACTATCAAACTCTAAATGATCGTATTGTCAAAGTGGCGCTCCTCACTAATGTAAAAAGAGAACCGTTATAGATAAGGTCAAAGTGAGCCGTGAGCCATTTAAAACTGTACGGAAGAAGGAACAGTGGATAGGTCATAGGAGAAAATTCATCTTTTAATGACCTAGCATGTATTAGTTTTAAAATGTATTCTGATATAATATTTATTTACAGCAATAAAATCAGTATAATACTGAAACTAACCGTTGGCAATTCTTTAATTGGGTTCTGATGTTGTATTCCACCCATGAAAACAAAACACTAGGAGGAACTGGACGATTACCTTCCCAAAGAGGATAAGTGTTCAAAAACAGCATAACAACATTATTTTCCAATTCATTAATTGTCGGTGCACTTGATCCAACGATTTTAATAGCCACTTCATTGTCTGCATCTTCAACTTCCTGCATAATGTTCGCTAAGTCATAAAAGTTCCAGACCTCTACTAATTTCTCCCGATTTGTTGTATTATACAAACGCCTGCTCATACTATCAGGGTATAATATAGGATGCCAGGCTGATCCAATCGTTTTCACATTGAAGTTCATGGGACCAAAAGAAGATACCAGAATTATGGACACCTTAACGATGTGTGACAGAACAAGTGCGGGTTTTACGCAAGCTTCTATCAATAGCAAATCAAACGTTTCTTCTTTTAACACTTTTTGCACTGCATCCACTTTCAGTTGCATTTCAACGAGCTCAACAATAAGGAATGGTATCCGTATTAGTCTCATTGAATCAGTACCACCACTAAAAGTTAACTTCTACAGTGTTTGACATTTCTCGTAAGACAAGTCATGGGCGTCGATTTCTGTGAGATTTGCAGACGTTTTTCCATTTGGGAAGGCATAATTTGGTGTGATGACTGTGACTGCATGCCCTCGCCTCGCAAGTTCTAGAGTTAGAGGACGAAACACAACTTGATGACTGATGGACGGAGTAGGAAACAGGGCCAGTATTCTTGCTCCATCGTTAGATGCAAATAATAACGTTAACATCAACAAGGTTATCAGTGCGGACATGATTTTACGTAAATAAATGTAAGTTTCCACTGCCTATTAAATATAATAGTTAGTATAATAATTAGTATAATAGTTTTATATGAAACTTGCAATTATCGTGACTTTGCGTCGAATGATCGACCCATTGAACTAGTATTTACAAGTTCGTTGGTGCTGAAACATGAAATTTTAAAAACAAATTAACAAAAATAATCTGAAAGATTAGATTAAACATTACAGTAAACGAAATAGATAAGGAAATTATGTAACCAATGTTCGTAGAAGATTAAAATATACAAAATATTTCAGGTTAACAACGTCCTTGGGACCTGTTTTTTGTTCAATACATACGATAAACACAAAATGAAACCATGACGTAATACTAAACACACCTAACCACACTCAACTGTTAACACTGTGATTTGTTTACAATCTTTTCACATTACAATACAATTGTTTTAACTCTAATAAGCTACCACTTTTTCACATCACACATGTTTTGTGCCGCTGAAATCTACTAGTCATTGACACAGTGCGCATGTACCCCACGTTTTACTGCCGCCGTAGTGTCTGGCTTCAAGCTGTCATTGTTATCCATACATACTTCACGTTGTCTGCGTAAAATCGTCGATTTTCGTCACAATCAACATAAAAATGTGAACAAGACACCTTAAGCTTCCTTTTTAACTGAAAGTGACCAAGTCGCTCTACGCAATTCACCAATTGAATACTGTTTGTCTATTTACGGCGCTAGAATCTAGGTTAAACCAGTGACCTTGTAGTGTCAGCAGCGCTTAGCTTCACTGCTGTACACTGTGAATGACACAGAGTTAATTCATTACCAAGCCATTTTTAACTGACTTCCAAAAGGAGGAGGTTCTCAATTCGTCGCACAGTGGAACGAATGTATGGGAGCGGTTGGACGTAGACATGTCCGAAAAATAAGAGTAAAATTATGACAAACTAATGATGCCATCTTATTCGATTACTTAATGCCTTCATAAATTGTGGTGATGAATTTCTTCATAACTCCCATATTTCGGGAGTAATTTGAGAAAATGTGAAATTTTACTATGAAAATGAGTGTATCGAGCTCTCTCCCTCCTGATTCCGGGCTTGTTTCAAGTAGCGGTCTCTAATATCGTAATGCTATTACTAAGAGCTATATTTAATACTAAGACACATAGTGCGCCAAATGTGCACTTTCTGGGATAAAAGGAAATGAAAATTTAAAAAAAAAAACGTTTTTTCCCCATTTGTATTTACTTTAAACCGCAGACAGACTTATTAAGAGGTCTATAAATATATTATATATATATACAGAAATATATATTAACAAAAATATTCACAAGAACTGATGAGAGTATGACTTTTAAGTAAGTTGATAATAAATTACCTAGTTTCATTAAAAGTACAATAAATAATTAAGATGTAAGCTCTAATTTACTAAGTTACACATTTTAAAACAATAACATCATTTAATTATCTTCGTCATCATCATCATCATCAATTAATTCAAATTCAGAATCGATGTCCGCTAAATCATTTATGTTAACAAATTCGATATCACTTTTCTCAGAATCCGTAAGCTCATAAAATTCCTTAAAAGAAGATTTTTTTACAAACTTATTTCCTTTTGGACGGATACTTGTAACAAGTGGATCAGAAGACAGTAAAAGATTGTGCATAATATCTTCATTGCATGAGATACTGCTATGCTTTCGAGAATGCCCCTCTCTATATTTTCTAAAATCTTTATTTCTAGCCTCAGATGCCTCTTCGGATAGAAAACCAATGGGCACAATTGACATGTTCTGAACTATGTCTGGCCCATGCATTAAAATTTTATGAAGTGAAGAAGGCATATAATACCATGGGTATAACTCCACGTAAAGCTTAGCAGTATCAAAGCAGAACTCTCGGAATTTAGTTACGTTGATCTTCTCTCCTGATGAAATACACTGCAAGATCACACAGATTTTTCTTAAAAGCATAGCATCTATTCCGGTCAGTTCAGCAGATTTAGTGTAGTTTTCAAAAAATCTCCTTGCCGAGTTGCCATTGTTGGTGGATCCACTGCCTTGTTTCACAACATCGAGAAGTAAGCCCGTTTCTCTTCTTACAGCCTCTTGAACTCTTTTCTTCCTGTCATCAACTTGCCTTTTTGCTATATCACCCCTTACTTGCCATGATTTTATGTCTAATTTGTAGGAAATGTGTAATAAGCATTCCATTGAGCGAATCCAAGCGTGAAGGGTGCTTAAGCTATATTTATACATGTCCTCGTTTGCGTGTTTATCTTTGATTAACTCTAAATTATTCATTTCTTTAGGACAAGCCTTGCATATGTCACACACTGAAGCTGCTGTATTGGATATAATGGAATGAATTTTACCATCAATCATTGTCAACAGCAGTTGGTGTTTGACACTAATTCCATCAGTGATGGTGGATGGAGTTAAGGCTTCAATCTCTGCTTCGATTTCAGCCATCTCTCTCTGCACATTTTCTTTGGTTTCCTTTATAAACTTAAACAATATTGGCCGGCAAAATGAAGTGGAAGATGGTCGCTCGTTTTCCCAAATTGTTACACCTTTTGAGACGAGCCGCAGTGGTACAAGAGTAATCATAAAATTACTAGCAAGATCGATTTGCTCATCTTCACTCGTCCTTTGATGATAAATGCTTTGGCTAGATGATCCGTCAAAACCCCATTTGCTGGTCAATACGAGCTGTTGATTGGGATCAACAGGGGTTTCTAACGACCTAATAAGTCTTCTTGAGGTTAAATCCATCAAGGCTTGTAATTTGATTTTTGCAGAGCTCTCTGTAACTGTGAGATCTTCTTTGGCCGGATAGCACTTAATTTTTTCTTTAACCAACATGTAGTAACTCGGGTATTGAAGAGCTCCTTCTTGAGTGTTGAAATCCCGAAGAGTGTTATAGCGCCATTTCGATAAGTTCATCGATACATAAAGAGCCAATGCCTTCAAAGGGGATATTTCCCGTACCTGAATTGATTTACCTTCAATGAAGGCTTTGATTTTTGAGGCCTCTTCTGGATTCTCCGTCAAGTATTTCATAACATAAGCTGTATCGCTTTGTCCTGCCTTTTGAAGCGCCCTTTCGGCCGAAAACATAATTTCAGCGCTGCTACTGCTGCATGAAAGACTATCTTCAGTGCGTCTTCTTTTTTGCCGGTTACTAAGGTCCTCAAAAGATTTACGAGGACTAGGATGTGTACAAGTTGAAGCATCAGATTTAGCAGGAGAAATTATGGGCTCGATGACGTCACTTATATTTTCTGTAGAAGGTTCCATATTTTCATTCTGTAATTCCGGCCATTGAATTGCAGCCTGTAGCCAAATCTCATGTTTCTTCCGAAACTTATCTGTGCTTCTTCCAGACTGTGTCCATTTTGCATAAATGCGGTAGCAAAATCGACGACACCAGTCTTTTAAACTTGTTTCAGCACTTTCACATAACTGAACACAACTGTTATCTTTTAAAACACTGAACAAATAGTTAAAGTCGCGTAAATCTTTATGTGCGCGTGCGCATAAAGCAACGTGAATATCAAGATTTGTATTAAAATTTGGAAAATACATTGCGAGATTAGCTTGGATACAACGAGGTGTAAATCAACACTGATTTTAAAGTTACTAATAGTGACCTATTTATATAAAATCCAGGTATCCCAGGTATCCTTTGTTAAATATTGCAAGGTAATTAGTTATTGTGATAATTAGTAAATGATGCATGCTAAATTAGTGTATTAAGAGCCATTTAGTAATTAAATAATAGCAATGTTCTTATCAGTAATCATTAGTGCATCAGTTTTATATGTAAACCTTAAGTCCCTAATTATATATCCTAATTAGCTTATATCTTCTCTAATTGGCTGCTCAGAAATGTTATTGTAATAAGGTAAACCTTTAGAAAAACGGTTTTAATCAACAAAATAAACAAAAAATAAAAAAATTGTGTTATAAAATAAACATCACTCTTTATCCCAGAAAGTGCACATTTGGCGCACTATGTGTCTTAGTATTAAATATAGCTCTTAGTATTAGCATTATGATATTAGAGACCGCTACTTGAAACAAGCCCGGAATCAGGAGGGAGAGAGCTCGATACACTCATTTTCATAGTAAAATTTCACATTTTCTCAAATTACTCCCGAAATATGGGAGTTATGAAGAAATTCATCACCACAAGTTATGAAGGCATTAAGTAATCGAATAAGATGGCATCATTAGTTTGGCATAATTTTACTCTTTTTTTTCGGACATGTCTACGTCCAACCGCTCCCATACATTCGTTCCACTGTGCGTCGGAACCTTTTTTTTTAATTTTTTTTTTTATGTATGTTCCCCGTTTACTCGAAGATGGCTGGACCGATTTGGATTTTTTTTTTTTTGTTTGAAAGGGTATACTTTCCAGGTGGTCCCATGATCATCAGGTCAGGATCTGATTATGGGATCCTGGAGAAATAGAGAGAACTTTTCAAATTTTATAGCCACACTTGAAGCGATTTGGATAGTTTTTGAAAGAGTACTTTCTTGGAGTGGTCCCATTTCAATTTGGTGAAGATCTGATGAAGAAATTCGGAGATAGGCAACGGAACTCCTCAATAAATGATAGCAAATGGACTGGAATTGCAGAAATCTCATGTCTGTCTATATTGTTTACACCAGTTCATAACATAACATCACGCCGGGACGCTGTGAAGGGGTTAGCACATGTGAACCACAAAAAAGTGAAAAATAAAACTATTTTCAAAAAAAAACAACCGACTTCCAAAAAAAACACTAAAAAGTGAAAAATAACTTTAATTCACCGACTTCCGAAATTAAAGTTATTTTTCACTTTTTGGTGTTTTTTTGGAAGTCGGTTGTTTATTTTTTGAAAAAAGTTTTTATTATTTAACAATAATAAAAACTTTTTTCAAAAAATAAACAACGTAAACGACAACTAACGCGTAAACTAACGTGTGACACGGGTTATAATGAACGCGTAGCCTATGCAATTAGTAAAGTACTACTCATGTAATTTTTTCTAACATACAGCAAAAGTAACATAAAATCTACTGTATTTAACAATTTTACACTTTGCCAGCTAACAGCATGTTGGAAATAAAAATGCTGTTGAACATGTAAAAATAACTTATTCATTATATTAGTAACTGGAGAATGGTGTACTCTTTGGACAAGCAACAAAATTGAACAAAACAATTTAATTAATTTTTTACCATTTCCAAAATGTTATTTTTGTTCATAATTTTTTTATCCGACTTCAAAAAGGAAGAGTTTCTTATTTCGACTGTATTATTTTGTATATATGTTATACAATATTTCGGGCAATAATAATAATAATTGTAGTTGAGTTTGAATACACTTTTATTAATATATGGAGTATACCTCAGGGTCTCTTAACTCTTAATTTATTAAACTTTTCTTGGGTAATTTTTACTTTAGCGTTAGCTTCAATCATTAGTGTTTTGTCCACATACAGCCTTACTAATAAAAATGTACACACGACGTATACGGAAGCTATAACGTTTCCTCTACCAATAAAATACATTTGACAGTTCAGTTGTACACATGTGTATTAGCGAGAGTGTCTGTTGTATGAAAATTATGCAACTGTTATTCAGTCCTCAAACCTTGTTTAGTGAACGTGTAACCCAACTTCTGCCGGGAATCGGAAGGGGCAATTTTATTAACTTTTAGGAACGTTCGCATTCCAATCTCACTCTCTGATGGATTATTTGCGTTCATTGTCATCATTTCAGTCGAAAGACGTACACTGCTGGACATAGGCCGCCCCGAAGCTCCGCCACTTCGACCCGCATCTAGCGAATTCCAGCGGCCTCGGTCCAACTTTTAGAGGGCCAATAGCCCCGTTGACCATCTGTTCTGCGAGCAGTGTGAATTTGCAGCATTTCGATATTTTTGATGAAATGGACCGTAAACGGTCATATAATGGTCCGTAAATTATAGGAATCGGCCATTAGTCGACTTTTAGGACAAACCGTAGGTACAAATAATTGTATTATTTGATGTTTATTCATTAGAGATCATCAAACATCCTTCCCATTTATTTAATTGTTATTAGCCGCTAGCTTTTGTCCGCAATTTCATCCGCGTAGAGTTTTTTTTCTAGATATGAATTATTGTAACAATATAGAGCTTTGTTCGTGCCTATTGCTCGTCACTAAAGGTAATATTTGAGAAAAGTTCGGATAGATACTGTTGTTTAGCAATACTGTAAGTATTGCTAAAACAATTTTGTTTACTAATTTGGAAGGGGGCACTAAAATAATCAGGGTAATTGAAACGTTCACACGTGAGCATACCACATAAAACTCGTGATAAAGATATGGAAATAAGTTAATTGCCATCAACTGGCCGTGGGAGAAACAGTCATGCCGCAAATCAACTCCAGCTTTCAGAGTTTGTTCCCGTGACTTATTAATAGTAATTGCCAAACAAACCTTGAACCTCAATCTTTTAAATTCAAACAGATAGTCATTTGGGATCAATGGTCCGTATATACGCGGCACGGAGACTGTTACTCCTCTGGTAGTTAATATTTTGGCCTTAATAAAATTGCTCTGAAGAACTTTTACTTTGAGTCTAGTTCCATTGCACAAATTTAGGACGCCGGATATTTTTGAGCAACATGACGGGAGCACCTACATGCAACATTAGCCTGTAACACGGCACACCTGGCAGATTGAGAGAGTTTAAAAAAACTTGAACAGTCAACGATACTGCATACTTATGCAGTATCGTTGACTGTTCAAGTTTTCTCAAAGAAAATATGTTTTCTAAAAAAAAATGCTTTTCAAACAGTGTCCAATGAGTTGTTAAGGGCGGTAAATTATTATTTTATTTCTTGACCTACGTTCCTTTAACTGCAAAATCGTTGGCTTGCTGCACTGTTAAAGGATCGCCTTATATATTTATTACATACGTGAGGTGTCGGAATCGGGATCATTTAACATTTAGCTTACTCGTGCATCGTATTTTAATAATCATATGAGCTGACACTGACCTGATATTGCATAAAGCAGGAGATTTATACGTTAGTTACGTTAGTACGTATCTTAAGTACACTTTTTATGTCCATTTTCACCCCCTTATGGTGAATCTAGCAGACATTTTTTCCATACAAACTTCGGGAGTGTACTACTCCACTGTTCTATAATTTACATCAAAAAATTATCATGGTATGGTTTTGTCTGTAATGATTTGGTTGGATCATGGTATGGTTTTGTCAATAATGATTGATATTGTCCGTACGGAAACAGAATATTAAAATAAAAAGCCATTAAAAAGTTATGAACCAACAAAGATTCGTTTTTCTTACTAATTTAACCTAACTTTGGGCGTGTTTCAGTAATAAAAGAAATTTAAAAGCTCCTCTCAAACTTTGCCGGTACCGACTTGGTTAACCAAGTCGGTACCGGCAAAGTTCAATTATTGAAAAGTTCAATAAACTTTATTGGTCATTGATATATGCAGTGGTTTTTACATAAACTGGATCTTCCGAATGACTTTTCTACATTTTTACGCGTCTGTGTATAAATGATCCTGCATCTCACTCAATAACGTTGTGTGTAATAGACTAGCGTCTAACTGCTCATCACTGATACTACCTCTGTTGGACACGATGCCCGGTGAGACAGCATACTTTTTAGCCAGGCCCACCAGTGAGTTCGAGCCCGCGACTAGATTCCCCTTAAGGATTACTGGTAGCGCACCGAGGACATACATTGTGTGTCCTCAAGTGACGTTCCTTAATTAATGCTTTCCTTCTTCATAGCGTTATGTCAATCCTTTTTCGTAGCGTTATTTCCTACGGCATTGTGCTGTGGGGCAAAGCCGCTGACATTCAAAATATTTTTGTTCTTCAAAAACGAGCTGTTCGAGCAATTTACCAAATAGGTGCTAGAGTTTCCCTGAGAGATTTTTTTAAAGATATTGGGATTCTCACGGTCGCATCTTGGCCAACATCTTATATATTAGGCAAAATATACACTTGTATACTAAAAACAGTGATATTCATAATATTAATACTAGAAATTAGGACAAACTACGTGTTCCCTTTCACCTTGGTATAACTTTTTATAACAAGCTTCCCTCTTCTTAATGTTTTTGTGTTTCATAATCTAAATTACCTACTACTGTATAGAATCAAGTTCTTCTAATTAAACAGACAACTGTGCTGCTGGGGAGTTTGTTGCGCCATTTTTTCTTCCCAGCTAAAGCAGTAGGAAGTGGTGAAGGGCGGGCGTTTTGGGGGACTGTCTAATCATACCTGGTGGGTGTATGTCTCAGCCTAGTTTGAATTAATGACTTTGATTTTGATTCTGAATGCCTGTAATAATAATAATACTATATTTCTTATTTCTTTGAGAGCAGCGAGGATCTCGTTGATACACACTCGATCCTGTATTGCGCGGCTGTTGCGGCATGTCGTTTAGCTAACGTCAAGTTTCCAAGCTGTGACGGAGCTTCTCGCCCGAAACCAGCCGCACCAGCCTGGCAGTGCAGGATCGAGCGTCGTATTGATGGGGCCAGGGTACTCATCGGCAAACTATACTGCTTCAGGGAGGGCAACACACGACCACGAGTGATGCGCTTTGTGAAGCGGGCTTTCTCGGGGACTGGAATCAGTCCTCCAGAATACATGTCCCGTATCACAGAGCGCATCGACTTCCTGAAGCAGAAAGTCAGTGCATGGGCGAACCGTATTCGGCGGTATAAGCGGCGGGTTGACCGATACACGCAGAACCGCATGTTCCAGAGCGATGAGAGGTGGGTATATAGAGCTTGGGAGCGACCCGAACAAAATGTGATGAACGTGTGCCGCCCGGATGATGCCGCCACGAGTGCATTTTGGCGGAGCATTTGGTCGGTGCCCGTCTGTCACGTTGAGGCAGACTGGATGCAGGATGTCGAGCGATTGTGTGAACCAATACCAGAAATGGAACGCGTGTTCATTACGCCAATAGACGTGGCCAGAGCAGTCCGTCCGTTACTCAATTGGAAATCACCGGGACCGGACGGACTGCATAACTTTTGGTTAAAATGGCTTACTAGTTCACACAGTCGACTGGCATCTCAATTCCAGTCATCCTTAGATTCTGGGTCGCTACCACGGTTTCTAACAGCAGGCGTTACCCACCTGCTCCATAAGTCAGGTAGTCCCGCGGAACCCAAGAATTATAGACCAATCACATGTTTGTCGACGATTTATAAACTTCTTACATCCATTTTGAGAACGAAAATTAATACGCATATTGAGAATAACTCGATCATGTCTCCCTCTCAAAATGGATGTAGGAACGGATCCCGCGGTACTTAGGAGCTACTCCTCATCGACATGGCCATAAGCCAACAGGTTCGTCGATCCCGCAAAGATCTGTCGACATGCTGGATAGATTATAAGAAGGCCTACGACTCGGTGCCACATGCATGTCTCATGAAAGTGCTGGAGTTGTACAAAATTAATGCAACTCTACGCACCTTCCTTGAGTTCACTTCAAGTTCGCTATCCAGGATGTCCACAGATCCAAGGGAATGATGAGCCTGTATGGATCAAACGGGGAATATTTCAGGGCGACAGCTTGAGTCCACTTTGGTTTTGCTTAGCCCTGAATCCTCTAAGCACTCTGCTGGAGGATTCAGGTCTAGGCTTTCGGCTGAGGAGAGGTGGTGAGGTTATATCTCACCTCCTATACATGGATGACTCTTTGCCCCCAACAAATTGCAACTGATGGAACTACTGAAGGTCACTGCAACTTTTAGTAGCGCCATCAGGATGGAATTTGGTGTGAACAAATGTGCAGTCATGCATGTAAAGCGAGGTGAGATTATGGAATCCGAGGGAATTCAACTCTCAGATTCCATACACCTCAGATCCCTCTCTTCATCCGAAAGCTATAAGTATTTGGGTATGTCGGAAGCGTTAGGCATCAACACTGCTGACATGAAGCAATCGTTGAGGGAGCGCTTCTTTGGTCGCCTGAAGAAGGTATTAATTAGTCTTCTTTCAGGCGGAAACAAGGTGCGCGCCTTCAACGGTTGGGTCATGCCAGTTTTGATGTACTCTTTCGGCATACTCAAATGGACTCAGACTGAACTCGACGCCCTGGATCGACGAGTCCGTACACTGCTGACTGCAAACCGGATGCATCACCCACGATCATCGGTGATGAGACTGTACATCCCGCGGAAGTGCGGGGGTCGAGGCTTTTTAAATGCGAAGACCCTCCACAACCGCGAGGTGTGCAGTCTCGGGGAATATTTTTTTAAAACCGAAGTGGGTATGCACCGTGATGTGATCGCAGTGGACAAGGGGCTCACCCCGCTGTCCATGGCTAAAGAGAACTGGCGCAAACCTGTTATACTAACTATCGATGACCGCAAGGAAATATGGCGAAACAAGGAGCTTCACGGGCGCTTCTATCGGGCTCTCCATGAACCCAGTGTTGATTTCTTGGCGTCCGTATCCTGGCTACGTTTTGGTGACCTTTTCGGGGAAACTGAAGGTTTCGTCTGTGCAATTATGGATGAAGTTATCCTGACGAATAACTACCGGAGACATATTATGAAGGACGGGACGGTTGACGTCTGTCGGGAATGTCACCATCCAGGTGAGTCCATCAGACATATTATCTCTGGTTGTTCTCGGCTGGCTAACGGCGAGTACTTGCACAGACATAACCAAGTAGCCAGGATTATTCACCAGCAACTTGCTTTGCAATATAAACTTGTGGATTCTGAGGTACCGTATTACAAGTATGTGCCCGACCCAGTTCTTGAAAATGACCATGTCACGTTGTACTGGGACCGGTCTATCATTACTGACAGGACTATTGTAGCCAATAAGCCTGATATAGTGGTGATAGATCGGTTAGCGCGCCGCACAATGATAGTCGATGTTACCATTCCGCATGACGGGAACCTCGTGAAAGCTGAGAAAGAGAAACAGATTAAGTATCTCGACTTAGCACACGAGGTTGTTGACATGTGGAATGTGAACTCGGCTGTAATTGTGCCGATTGTCGTATCAGCCAATGGACTGATGGCCGAAAGCCTCGATCAACATCTCTCGAGGCTCTCGTTAGGCGGTTGGATCAAAGGCCTGATCCAGAAGGCAGTACTCCTCGATACGGCTCGCATCGTGAGGAGGTTCCTGTCTCTGGAGCCCTAACCACCGGTAGCTTGGACCCTGCTCCCGTTACCGGCGGACCGCTATTTTTTATATTTTTAAATGTTTTTTTTAAAGTTACTTTTATAAAAATATTTAAAAATGTAGTAAATAAGGTATAAAATGAATAAACGAATAATACTATAAATCTGTGGCCCGACTGTCAAGATGACGCTTAAAAAAAAAAAATCTAGTATTTTTATTGTAAATGATGCAACAAGGTCTTGATAAGCTTCCACGACACCACTGAAGAGCCTAAAAATCTACCATCATGTTCATAACCAAAACATTACAACAAAATGCAACAAGAAAAAAAAATTGGACGCAGAGAATAATACGATGCTGACGCGAAGTCGGGTACGATTACTACGAGACACACACCCAACACCTTCGGGTTCGTAGCTCAGCTCTGCCTCGCAGTTGCCGGAACCTGCTCCAGACGTGAGTCCAGTGATACTAGCCGCTGCAGTTGCGTCGAGCTAGAGCAATGAATACTTCTCGCCGCCGACGACACCATCACCAGTACGTTGGCGTGGAAGAGTCCGACCACCGGACAGCTTAGGACTCCGAGGCCCACCGGCCTCTGATAGGGTCCCCGCTCCCGATGGGAGTGTGCAGCGCATGAAGTGGACTCAAACTGACAACGAAAATGTCATGCGCGCATACTATGGGGCTACAGAGGGGGGAAGTAACTTGACTGCGTACCGTGGTTGGATGCTCTCGCTGTTTCAGGTGCTTGAGCCAGCAGTCAACGTGTCGGCACAACGACTGTCGGATCAGGTGCGGGTCATCCAGCGTAACCATATGCTGGATGCCGCCGTACTTGATCGACTTCGCCTCGAATCACGGAATAGCCATGTTACATCTGCTTCGCCACGGGTAGCGATGCAACTGCAAAAATGTATCCAGTGTTTCACCGCAACCTAACCGCGTTGGTGAAGAGGATGATGACGAGGCAATATCCGTTAGTTACCAATCCAATGCAAGATTGAGGAGCGCTTTGGAGGATGCTTACCGGGAGTATCGTTCCACTCCCCCTGAACTTAGACCACGTTTACCTCGTTTGCCCATGCACAAGAAAAACAAGGCGCTGGTGTGTGCTTTGGACTCACAGCTATCACGGTAGCAAAGATCTCGCCGATACCCACTCGATCTTGTACTGTGTAGCTGTACTGGCATGTCGTGTAGCTCATGTTCTATTTCCCAACAGCGACAGAGCTCCGCAACAAAAACCAGCCGTACCAGCTTGGCAGAGCAGGATTGAGCGTCGTATCGGTGAGGCTAGAGCACTCATTGGCAAGCTAATCTGCTGCAGGGAGGGCAATACTCGCCCTTGAGTGATGCGCTTTGTAAGGCGGGCGTTCGCCGGTACTGATTTTAGTTCTCGAGATTATATGACCCGGGTCACAGAGCGTATCGACATCCTGAAGCAGAAGATCTATGCATGGGAAAACCGTATTCGCCGGGACCGGCGGAGAATGGAGTGGTACTCTCAGAATCGCACATTTCGAAGCGATGAAAGGTGGGTTTACAGAGCTTGGGAGCGACCGGACCAAAGTGTGGCTGACACGCGCCTACCGGATAATGACGCCATGCGTTCTTTCTGGCGAAACATCTGGTCGGTGCCTGTCAAATACACCGAAGGTGATTGGACTAGGGACATCGAGCAAGCGTGCGGTCAAATGCCAGAAATGGGGGCACTTACCATCAGCCCCCAAGATGTGGCTCGTGCAGTCCGTCCGTTGCCTAATTGGAAATCTCCAGGGCCAGGGCTACACAACTTTTGGATCAAATGGCTCCAAAGATCGCACGCTCGCTTGGCATCCCAGTTTCAGTCAGCCTTAGAGTCAGGGTCTACTGCCCCAGTTCTTAACAACAGGGATAACCCACCTGCTCCACAAATCAGGTAGTACTGCGGAACCCAAAAATTATAGACCGATCACATGTTTACCGACGGTCTATAAAGTTCTGACATCCATTTTGAGAGCTCTACAGATCTACAATCATGTGGACACCAACTCTATCATGTCTGCCTCTCAAAATGGATGTAGGACTGGGTCTCGCAGTACTAAGGAGCTGCTTCTCATTGATATGGCTATTAGCCAACAGGTTCGTCGTTCCCGAAGGGATCTGTCAACATTTTGGATAGACAATAAGACTGCC
Organism: Polymixis lichenea; assembly: GCA_949091785.1. Classification (NCBI taxonomy): domain Eukaryota; kingdom Metazoa; phylum Arthropoda; class Insecta; order Lepidoptera; family Noctuidae; genus Polymixis; species Polymixis lichenea. The sequence continues at coordinate 7,197,411 of OX420953.1, read as the reverse complement.
TATGACTCGGTGCCACATACATGGCTCATGAGGGTGCTGGAGTTGTATAAAGCAGATGCAACTCTGCGCACCTTCCTGGTGTCGTATATGGGGTAATGGAGGACGGTCCTTCGCTTTCCAGGATGTCGAAATATCCAGAGGAATAGCGAGCCGATAAGGATCGAGCGAAGAATATTTTAGGGCGATAGTTTGAGTCCGCTCTGGTTATGCCTAGCCTTGAATCCTCTTAGCACATTGCTGGATATTAATCAATTATCAATAGAGGAGAGGTGGTCAGGTTATATCTCCTCTTCTAATACATGGATGACCTAAACCTCTTTGCCCCCCACAATTTGCAAATGATGGAACTACTGAAAGTAACTGAAACCTTCATAATTTGGTGTGGACAAATGTGCAGTCATGCATGCAAAACTCCCTTGAGATTGTGGAATCCGTGAGAACCCAACTATCGAATTCCGTACACCTTAGATCCCTCTCTTCAACCGAAACATTCAAGTATTTGGGTATGTCGGAAGCGTTAGGCATCAATAATGACATGAAATAATCGTTGAGGGAGCGCTTCTTTTGCCGCCTGAATAAAGTATTAAATAGTCTTTTATCAGGCGGAAACAAGGTGCGCGCCTTCAACGGTTGGGTCATGCCAGTTTTGATGTACTCTTTTGGCATACTCAAATGGACTCAGACGGAACTTGACGCCCTGGATAGGAGGGTCCGCACACTGCTGACCGCAAATCGGATGCACCATCCACGGTAATCGGTGATGAGACTGTATATCCTGCGGAAGTGCGGAGGTCGGGGTTTCTTAAATGCTAAGACCCTGCACAACCGTGAGGTATGCAGTCTCATGGAATACTTCTTAGAAGCCGACGTGGGGATGCACCGAGATGTGGTCTCAGTGGACAAGGGCCTCACCCCGCTCTGTCCGGTATGGACCCGATGTAGACCTACTCAATCAATCAATCAAAATATTTTATTTCACATAAACCTGCAAGGGCACTTATGAAACGTCAGAAGCTAGGTGCACGGTTCCAATTTGTCGCTTTCTATGGAGAAGAGCCGGCAAGAAACTCCACGGTTACTCTTTTAAAAATAATTGGATTTTATAATGTTTTCAAATTACAGTGATATTAGGTATGGGAGGACAGTGCAGGCCTGTCAATAAGTACCAGGTACTTTAGAGGAATGAAAATAAAGAATAGAAACTGTAGGCCTACAACGTTCTCTCATTCACAATATGTAAAAGAATCTACATAAGTAAAATCAACCTATTTAAACCAAGTGATATGATTTCCATGAGAATCACTAACAACTCAACTCTACTAGCGTCCGTAGCCTGGTTACGATTCAGTGATCTCTTTGGAGAAACCGAAGGTTTTGTCGTTGCGATTATGGACGAAGTTATGATGACAATCAACTACCGGAAATATATTGTAAAGGGTGGCACGGTTGACATCTGTTGGGCATGCCACCGTCCGGGGGAATCAATCCGACACATTTTTTTTTAAAAAAAAACGTCGCCCCACTATAGAAATTACTCCTGTATTGTGGGTGCGTTTACAAACATTTAAAGTCACATACACAAACAGCCAGACTCGGAACAACTATTTGTAGGTCATACCAATATTTGTTCCGTGCGGGAATCAAACCCGCGACACGCAGCGCAGCAGTCAATCGCTTAACCGCTGCGCCAACCGTACCGTCAGATTATTTTTGGCTATTCTCGTCTGGCTAACGGAGACTACTTGCATAGTCACAACCTTGTAGCCAGGATTATCCACCAGCAACTTGCTCTGAAATTCAGTCTTGTGGACTTGGAAGTACCCTACTATAGGTATGTGCCCGACCCAGTTCTCGAAAATAGCACTATCACGCTGTATTGGGATCGATATATCATCACTGATCGGACTACAGTTGCCAATAAGCCGGACATAGTGGTGATAGATGGCTTAGGGTGTCGCACAATGATTATTGATATAGCAGTCCCACATGACGAGAACCTCGTGAAAGCTGAAAATGATAAGCAGATCAAGTATCTTGACCTGGCACGCGAGGTTGTCGACATGTGGGATGTGGATAAAGCAGTCATTGTGCCGATAGTCGTGACGGACAATGGCATTATATCCAAGAGCTTCGACCAACACCGCAGGAGGCTCTCGTTAGGCAGCTGAATCAAGGGCTTGATCCAAAAAGCAGTTCTACTGGACACGGCGCGTATCGTAAGAAGGTTCCTTTCTCAGCAGCCCTGACCACCGGTAGCTTGGACTCTGTTTCTGATACCGGTGGGCTACTATTTTTTATATTTTAAAATGTTTTTATATATTTATTTTTATTCTAATATTTAAAAATATAACTTATATGTAATTCTAATGAAATAAAGGATAATAATAATAATACTACAAGGTTTGGGCTGTGCGTTGATATATCAATAGTCAGTCAGTTTTCCATTTTATGCAGATACGTAAATACAGATAATTCGGTCTGGTCTTACATCAACATGATCGATCGAATTGAAACAGAGGAATCCTCAAAATTATCTGTGATTAGATTATTATACGTATTATTAGATTGCTATTATGTTGTTATTTATCTCCATGCTCATGTTTTGTGATTTTTTATTTTCACAAAGTTTTATGCCCAGTTGGCAAATGTTGAGTTGATTAAAATGTTTTAGTGTGAATGCGATGACAAATAAAAAAAACTGTAGAATTTAGAGTGTATATTCCACTATGGATACAGCAAAAAAAAAGCACTTTAAAAAACACAATATAACAATATTTGCCTTCGTTATATCACAATTTATTTAAAATATTAAACATCTTAAAAAAAAATGTTTTGTTCTTTTAATTCGTTTTTATTTTTATACGTTCTTCCTTAAAACTAAAATACTTCGATAACTTATACAATAGAAACGATACAATACTAACAAAGCCTAGAGCAATTGCAGATATTGTAAGCACTAATTCTAGTTCTAAGTACTGCGCCCACGACATGTTAGCGGCGGGCGCGCGAAGATGTCTCGCGCCGCCGTGACGCAGCACGTGCTCCGTCCACCATACGGCGCGCTCCAGTGGAGGCTGTGGCTGGTCACGCATCATGCTGCCGAGCTTAACTATATGGTCACGATAGCTGAAACATATCAAATACTACTTTTAAATTGAATTCAATTTATAATAATCTAATCTAGGTCACGGTAGGTTTTTGGGGACAAAGGCCAAGGCATTCATCATTCACATTATCAGGAACCAAGCATTGCCATATTAATATTACGAGAGTTAGTAGTTTATCGGTTCATCGATATTAATAACATGCGTAATCTTCCTGTGTTCACATTAGTACTGCATGAAACCGAGTTCTGAGATTAGATTATTTAACAGAAATATTTACAAGAACGAATAGTCAAATCAATTTTATAATTACATTTTAATAAGAACTTTCCCGTTCTAAATAAATGTAATCCTGACAAGCTAACACAATATTTACCCACCTTGTATCATGAATTACAGTGTTAATAGCTTTCTTAAACTCTTCATCAGTCATCTTCAGTAAATCCAGTTGGACTCCAATTTTATAGTGTACATATTTCTCTACATTAAACCATTGATCGCCCAACATAGGTATGCCAATTAGCGGTACTCCTGCTGTGATAGCCTCGTCGGTCGACTGTAGACCGCCTTGTGTTATAAATGCTTTGATCTTTGGATGCCCTGAAAATTTACGTTCATTCAATTTAAATGTTCACGTTTTAAATGAAAATGGGTTTATTTTTAAATAAGGAGGTTCTCTCGCAACGCGCATATTTTTTGATGTTAAGTTCTATGAAAAGGACCTGTTTTAACAATTACGCCAAAATGGTGTCTCTTAAACCTATTAGCACTCACTTAGAAGGTCTGACTGTGGCAGCCATTTAGATATCCTGATATTCTCAGAGCGTCCTGGAAGTTCATCCTTGTCCCACTTCCATATTACGTCGTAAGGTAATTCAGAAAAGGCTTTGGTGATCATTTTAATCCTTTCTATCGGTAGCAGTGACGGTTGAACATTTGTACCAAAGCTAATATAAATCACGCCGTCCTTTGAAGTGTCCAAAAAAGTTTGAAGATCCTGAAATAAAACATTTGAGAAATATTAATACTATTGTAAGAACAGAGATGGTATATGTTATATGTCGATGTTAAGTTGTCGTTACAATTGCCATGCAGTACCATACTATAATACCTACCGTCGGTAATTCTTTCACTGGCTTCTGATGCAATCCACCCATATAAATAACACTAGGAGGCACTGGACGATTTCCTTCCCAAAAAGGATGAATATTCAAAAACAGCATATCAACGTTACTTTTTAATTCATTTATGGTGGGCCCATTCGGTCCAAACAATCTTATGCTCATTTCATTTTCTGCATCCTCAACCTCATTTAACACACTTTCCAATTTATAAAAATTCCACAACGTCACAACTTTTTCCCAGTTTGTCAAATTATACAAACGCATGCTCATAGAGTCTGGGTACAATAAAGGATGCCAGGCCGACCCTATAGTGCCTACATTATAGCTTATGGGACCAAACGAAGACACTTGAATCACGGGCGCCTTAACAAGGTGTGATATAAATAACGCAGGTCTTGCACATGCTTCTAACAATAGCAAATCGAACTTTTCTTCTTTCAAAATTTTCTGCACTTTATCCAATTTCAACTGCAGTTCAAAGACGTCCATTATCACTTTGTATCCAGAACTCATTTGTAATATCATATCACTATCACCTGAGGAAGTGATTTCATACAGAACTCTCCATTTGTCGTACGATAAGTCGTGGACGTCAATTTCTGTTAGATTTGCGGGCGTTCTGCCAGTTGGAAAGGCGGGATCTGGTGTGATGACTGTGACTTTATGCCCTCGCCTGGCAAGTTCCTGAGTTAGAGGACGAAACGCAACTTGATGACTGATCGACGGCACTGGGAAAAAAGCCAGTATTCTTGCCCCATCGTTGAACGTTATTGATAACGTTAATAACAAAAATGCTATCACAACTTTCATTATTGTACGTACGTTTATCAAATTACTACGAAAATAAATCCATGCACTCTTTATATACTTTTAGTTTAATGATGATATTATCTAAGATTCAGGTAATGAGATACTGTGATGTGTCGAATCATTATTACATTGGAAATTTTGGCGAATTTGTGAGTCAAATCAGTATTTCATTGTTCAGTGAACATAATGCAGCATTGCATAATTATGTAAGCGGGCACACCCTTTATGTCTATAGGCTTTTATGTGGGTATTGAGTTCTGTTTACGTTTACTGTTTTGTTTTTATTATTTATTTCTGCTTGATTTTAGTTACTATGGTTTGTCGATATATTGACGTGTGTTATGTGACATATTGTTATGGCAAATAATTTAGTTTACCTGTTACCTATTATTGAATATTTAAATTTACCTATTATAAAATTTTCATTTATTGTTGAATGTTAATTATAAATGCTATTATTGTATAGAATCAAGTTCTTCTAACATGACAGACAGCTATACTGCTGGGGAATTGCGCCACTTTTTCTTTCCAGCTAAAGCACTAGGAATTGGTGAAGGGCGGGCGCTTTGGAGGACTGCTTATGTAATTTTTGCGGTTAAAAAGTGCTGTCTCTCAGCCTACTTTGAATAAATGACTTTTGATTAAAACCGAAGCACAATCATTTTAAAGCAAAAAAGCGATATTTTTTTAATTGATGACTTGGCTCGGTTTCTATTTTATCATATAAAGTTTTGCTAATATTTGGTACATAAGACCATTTTAGTAAAAACTTTTTTTTTTATAAGTTTTTCTAAACACCACATTTGAGTGTTTGTTTGTAATGGTTAAATACAGGAGTTAGAGTATGTACAAATACAATTAAACTGATTTCACGGACTGCTTTGGAACTATCAGTAGAGTTATAGAGCAGATTTCAATACGCACCCTAATCAGTTTTTTTAATGAGCTGGATTAGTTTTTACCTGAACAAGAATTGGTTACTAAAAGTATTCATTGGGTTTTGTTCTGAACAGGTTTTATTCAGATATTAATAAAAATGTCGTGAGGAATGTTTTAAGTACCTATGAATGTCGATGGCTATGAGAGTAGTGGGGATGGAATGTGTGAATGATGATATGGTTAGAAAGGATGTGATACAGATATGACGACTAATAGAGAAGTGTGGAAGAAAAAAACTTGTTGCACGAACCCCAAATGAATTGGGTTATGGGCAGGCGAGTGAAGAATGATTATTAATACAAATGCATTCTGACACCTATACGTTAAGTGCTGAGGTCTGCTAGGGCACATGTCTGCCAGGGGTGCAGGTCGTTCGAAAAAGATACCGTAGCCCCTGGCACACAGGCAACTGAAGTAACACGGGTGGGTTTTAGTCAGTAACAGTCTGATACGCCCCCCTGCTCCAACCAGAGCGGGACAAGTTATTTGATAATTTCCCAACCTCAAAAAAACAAAAATATTCTAGAATCTACAAAGTTTGTAGAAACTAGAAATGTAGGCTTAATGATTCGAACCCCAATGATAAATTAATAACCTAACTTAAAACTGTGCTGGGTCGGGGAGCACTGACACGCCCTCCCAGAGTGGGAGAAGTTATTTGATGAATTCCCACCTTTAAAAAAAACACCTATACGTTCATTAGTGAGACTAAAAGAAGTCAGAGAATGCTAATAATAAGTGCAAATGTTTAATACAACATCTTATGATCAGGCCATTTTCCACTTCTCGTTAATTATAATGTTAATCTTAGTAAAACAAAAATCTGTATCTCCATATCTCCCGATGGTAGTATCCTTTTCACATCTGTGTTTTCATCACCTACGCAATAAAGATTTACCAGTGAAATTAAAATTTTGTAGTGGGACTTTTCCACAGTTTCTGACCGTAAAGCAGTGATTGATGACTTTTACCGTGGCATGAAACATTCCTTAAAGTTGGCAACAAGTTCCTTACATCAAACGGAGCCAAGGTTTCGTAAATGTATTGCAGATTAGTATAGACTTCTTGGTAAACCCCACAGGGGGGCGCAGGCTAATTTTACTAAATGAGTGTGGCGCAGCAACCGTTGAAAATGTACCCAGGGCCTTCCTGTGAGCATTGATGTGTGAGTTACGAAATCTTACATAGTCGCGTAACTGTTTAAAGCAACTAATTCATGGTAAAGTCGCTACTGGGGCTAGAGCAGTCGGTGATCTATGCTAAGGGCAAATAGGATTAGTCTCAACACTTGGCACAGCTAAGCTAAGTAGAGTAGCGCAAGAGAAGCTAAGAATATGAAAAGAGGGTTTTTACCTGGTGATGGTGGTCTTAGTATCGAGCATTTACTGCATGCGGCATTACAATTTAACTCGTGTATCTTGCACTCTCACCTGCCAGGCATTATTATGAAAATGGTAATAGTACTAATAATTAAAAACAAACCTAAAGGCGAACCAGGTAGATCGAATTAAAGATCCATCTCTTTGGCAACTGTTAAAGCTAAAGTGTTCGACAGAGTGCGGAAAGTACTGCTGGAAAATCATTTGCGGTTGAACTGTGCACAGTTCGGGTTTCGCTTGGCTTATCTACCGAAAGTACACTGGCAGAAGTACACCAGTTTACGGAGTATTTCTATATCTTTCCAAGGCTTTTCACCGGGTCTCGTACATCATTTCTTGGGTTAAACTAAAAGCGACCAGTGTCTGAAACGATTTTTTGGACATATAAAACATTGTTTCAGCAACCAAACAAACATTGTAAGGTGTGTAAGTAAGTTCTTTTTGACCGTTCAGGTTAGAATGTGGCGACTTATCAAAAATTGTAACACATGTCCAAATTGATTTTCAATCGACAGCCTAAACATAAAAATTTAAGGTACTAACTTTAAAACTGGCGCACTTTCATACAAACTTTCATCCCTTAGTTTGTAAAATGATAAATTATTTTATTTCTGTAAGTAGGTTTGTACAAACACTTTTACACGTCAATCATATTTTTAAAACTATATGAGGTCGGCGTTTTCTATCTGACTACTCTGAGAAGAAAGGCCGAAGCAAACTCAGAGGTCACAGTCTCTTTTAAAGACCAGACATAATCTTGATCAGATCATGTGAAGACCATGTGGACTGGTGTCTGAAATGGTCTTTTGAGAAAAGATCCACACAGATTGATTGGACCTGTCCAATCAGTGCACGCATTTATCAGTAATCATGCAGCTCAACTCAGAACTCGAGGAGCTCCCCCTAAGAGTTTACCCCCTTAGGAATGCAATTTCCTTAAATTGATGCCTACAGTTTATAAGGTATCTTTGTGCAATAATATTTCAAGGTTCTAGGGCCAGCGATTTGGGCTGTGTTGCCATATCGCCCAGTCAATCAGTTTATCATTTTGTAAACATAACAATAATACATAATCATAATTCGGTCTGGTGTTGTCATGACCGGTCGTCAACATGATTGGTCGAATTGATACATAAGAAAACTTGAAAATAATAATCTGTGATTAGAGTATTTTTAACTGATTGATTGCCAATATACTTATCTCCATGTTCGTAAATTGCGATATTTTTATCACAAATATTTATGCCAAGTTGGCAAATGTCGGGTGTAAATGCGATGATATATACAAATTAACTATAGAATTTTGAATATGTATTTCACACAAAATGCACAAAATTAAAAGAAAAAATGGCATTTTCAAAAAACATGTTCTATATTTTAAATAAAAAATATCTTGTTCTTTTACTTAGTTTTGATTTTCTTATGTTCTTCATTAAAACTAAAATATTTCCATAACTTATACAAAACAAATGATAAAATAAGAACAAAGCCTAGAGCAATTGCTGATATAGTAAGCACTAATTCTAGTTCTAAGTACTGCGCCCACGACATGTTTGCGGCGGGCGCGCGTAGATGTCTCGCGCCGCCGTGACGCAGTACGTGCTCCGTCCACCACACGGCGCGCTCCAGTGGACGCTGTGGCTGATCACTCATCATGGTGCCAAGTTTTACTATATTGTCACGATAGCTGAAACATATTATCAAATACTATTTTTAAAATAAATTCGATTTATATTAATCCTATCAAAGTCACAGTAGGTTTTAGGGACAACGGCCAAAACATTTATTCTTCACATTATCAGGAACCTTCTCCAAGAATCGCCATATCAATATTACGAGAGGAAGGAGTTTATCGGTTCATCGATATTAATAAAATGCTCATTCTCCCTGCGTTCACTTTAGTACTGCATGAAACCGATTTCTGAGATTTACAGCCACACTCAGAAAGGTACATTAAATTAGTCCTAATGCGTACTTAACTAATTAGCATTAAATCCGTTAATCAACGGTACATCCAAGAGACATAATTTAAGCATTCATTAACAAATGACAGATTTAAGTATCCGTAGGGCGAAGCATCACTGCACAAGATTTGTTATACACAAGCACACATACAAGATTTATTTAACAAAAAACAGTACAAGAACGAATTTAGTTTATCAACTTTGTCATTATATTTCAATATGACCTTTGCCTTTATAAATAAAAATAATCCTAACTAGCAAAAACAATATTAACCCACCTTTTATCATTAACTATAGTGTAAATAGCGTTCTGAAATTCTTCATCAGTCATCGTGAGGAAGTCCAGTTGGACTCCAATTTTATGGTGTACATATTTCTCTACATTGTACCATTGATCACCCAACATTGGTACGCCAATTAGCGGTACTCCTGCTGTGATAGCCTCGTCCGTTGATTGTAAGCCTCCTTGTGTTATGAATACGTTGATCTTTGGGTGCCCTGAAAGTACATGTTTATTTAGTTCGTATGTTTGTTCTCGTTTAATGAAATTGTGTTTCGTTCAATAATAAATGCAATGAATTTAACTGTTTAAACATTTACACCAAAATGTTGGCTCTTAAACCTATTATCACTTACTTAAAAGATCTGATTGTGGCAGCCATTTGGATATCCTGATGTTGTCGTCCTGGAAGTTCATCCTTGTCCCACTTCCACAACACGTCATAAGGTAATTCAGATAGGGCTTTGGTGATCATTTTAATCCTTTCTATCGGTAGCAGTGAAGGTTGAACGTTTGTACCAAAGCTAATATAAATCACACCGTTCTTTGAAGTGTCCAAAAAGGTTTGAAGATCCTGAAAAACAAAATTTACTTTTGTAAAGACAGATGACTTTTGTATAATTTTACCAAAAAGTACCTATATACTTTAAAACAGTACGGAATAGTAAGCCTTACAAGTGCCACGAAGCACTATATCATAACTATAACATACCGTTGGTAATTTTTTCGCCGGCTTCTGATGCAATCCACCCATATGAATAACACTAGGAGGCACTGGACGATTTCCTTCCCAAATAGGATGAATATTCAAAAACAGCATATCAACGTTACTTTTTAATTCATTTATAGTTGGCGCATTCGGTCCAAACAATCTTATGCTCATTTCATTTTCTGCATCCTCAACTTCATTTAACACACTTTCTAATTTATAAAATTCCACAACGTCACAACTTTTTCCCAGTTTGTCAAATTGTACAAGCGCATGCTTAAAGTATCAGGGTACAATAAAGGATGCCAGGCTGAACCCATATTGCCCACATGATAGTTCATGGGACCATATGAAGACACTTGAATCACGGGCACCTTGACAAGGTGTGATAGAAGTAACGCAGGTCTTGCACAAGCTTCTAACAACAGCAAATCGAACTTTTCTTCTTACAAAATTTTCTGCACTTTATCCACTTTCAGCTGCAGTTCGAAGACGTCCATTATCATTTTGTACCCAAATCGCATTTGTAAGGTAATATCACTACTGCCTGAGGAACTCATTTCATAAAGTACTCTCATTTTATCGTACGACAAGTCGTGAACGTCAATTTCTGTTAGATTTGCTGGCGTTGTACCACCTGGAAAGGCGGGATCTGGCGTTATCACTGTGACTTGATGGCCTCGCCGGGCGAGTTCCTGAGTTAGAGGACGAAACGCAACTTGATGACTAATCGACGGCACTGGGAAAAAAGCCAGTATTCTTGCCCCATCGTTAAACGTTATTGATAACGTTAAGAACAAAAATGGTAGCAAAGTCATTATTGTAGGTGCGTATTAAATTACTACTAAAATAAATACATGCACTCTTTATATACCTTAGGTTTTATGATATTATCTACGATTCAGATTATGATACTGGGTTTTTCGTCGAATCATTATTACATTGGACATTTTCGAGAGTTTGTTAGCACTAAATTCATTAACCGAACCACGCTACATTTTAAAGCAAAAAATGATTTTATGTTACTCAATGTTATACTTGTTTTGGTTTCTATTTCGTTTCGGCGTTTATGAGCCTTTTTGTTCAGCGTTCCACTCAATGGCAGCAAGTTGGTGTTTTGCAGAGCCATCCCCTAAATGGCTGCAATACTCCATACAAGAACGGACTTGACCCTTGTACAGGCTCAAAAATCGTCCAAAATTGAAGTACGCCTCACTTTATTTAGGATGTCCAGTTGGAGAATGAGCTTTTGATTCGATGGTTGAGCCGAAGTTGAGATTGAACGTCAACTCCATGCACAAAAGCGTTAGGCGGTTGGTAACAGGTACAGATGCACCTGGGAAAGTAAGAGATAAATGAAATTGGACACGCCTGTATTTTCAGAGCATTGAATTGGACCAGATTGTCGTCACCGTACCGAGAAATAAGATTTAAGGTCAAATTCATTCGATCCACCGTGGCCTCTCTAAGAGTAGTTGTTTCATCTCTGCTGGCTCTTGCACTGTACAAGTATCTAAAACTGTGATGTCATCTGCGTACCCAATAGCACCAAGCTGTAACAAGTCGTGAATATGCAGCAGAAATAGAGTCGCAGAAAGAAAAGGAGCCCTGAGGGACACCAGTAATTATACGCTTTTTCTCATCAATCGATCACCCAGAAAGTCGTTGTTATGACTATAAGGTTCACTTTTGCTTGAGGGAATTTTGGGTAATAGAAATACGTGTTTGCACTATGCTGATTTATTTTCGACTGGTTTATAGGACAATATTGCTTATTAATATAATGGCACACACACATGCATACTAACTTGTTAACTACTTCACACATACTAGGATTCTAACACAACAGTCGTACCCAGTTGCAAAAGTCAGCAGGGATGCCGAATGCGGGAAGCTCACCCAACAAACTAGCATGCCAGACCCTGTCATAGGCCATTGATATATCAAATGACACAACAAGGGCTTTGCCATGTTTCTGAATGGCCCCGCCCCAGCAAAGCGTAACATACACAAGAAGGTCCCCAGTTGTCCAACCACGACGGAATCCATACTGTGATCACTGAGGAAATCATTGTCTTCCAGGTATACATAATCAGCCTATAATGTTCCCACTGCTGGCACACAGGCCTCCTCTCTGTGAGAGAGAGCGGGCTGTAATACAACACGCGGGCCCAGTGTGGGTTGGTAGATGTCACCTGTCTTCGAATTTTTGAGTGTAGGACATGCTGGTTTCCTCAAGATTTTCCTTCACCGTTTTAAGAGAAATAATTTACACAAAGTAAAGCACCTGTCTGGGTTTGAACCTACGACCTACATCTCGTAAGTCGCGGCCTTTACCACTGGGCCACCACTGCCCTGTCTTCCAGGCATGATAGCTGCTACGGGTACTGAACCATAGTTCAGTACCCTTACCAATACTCGACACAGTATGTAAGTTATGGCGATTGGTCTATACTTGACAAGCTCGGCACGGTTACCTTTTTTGGCACTGGTTGTACATTAAAATCTACCAGGACTCCAGTTCCTTTCCAGTTTTAAGAGAGAGGCGATACAAGCGCGTCTAGACAGGAGACAACTCTGGAGCACAGCTTTTCAGAACTTTTGCGGGTATTCCGTCTGGTCCGATGGCTTTATTCACGTCTAGACTGCATAGGGCCTTACGGACCTCTTTTAGGTATTTTGAGATCTCCAGAATTGCGAAGCCACAGAGAAGTTTATTAGTTGGAATGTTTGAGGCCGTATCAAGGCGTGAATTTTCAGCAAAGATGGGGAAAATAGGTTTGCCGTTTCTTGCGCGGTATGAGCCAGCGTTGCATCAGATTTAAGCATAGGAGGCAACAAAAGGTGGCAGAAGTTCGTCTCGACTGATTTAGATAAGGACCAGAACTCCTTGCTACCCTAAGACTAGGACGCCAAATTGACCCCAAATCGTCCAACATGGTTGAAACGTGCCTTCCATAACACCCGTTTGCAATAAGTGGCGGCAGAATTGTACGATATTTTCATTGCGCGAGCACCCTGACTTTTGCCCCTGTCACTACGGGCCGAAGCCCAGGACTGATGTCCTGCTCTTTGAGCAAATCGGCTTGCACACAAGACGCGTTTTACCAGGACTGTGCCTCGCAGCCAAGTGGAATGTCTGAGAGCGAGATATTTTATTATGTATTCCCTGACGTACCACATCAGCAATTCAGCAGTCTGAAGGATTGCGCGATGAGAAGCAAATTCACCACCATGGGTAAGATGCAAAGAAATGCTGCATCTCATCCAAGTTCGCTGACCCGTACTTCCATACTCGCTTCGTGCCTCTAGGGCTTAAATCAGGAGGAGAACAGGAAGACACGGATTCCTCCAGACAGTGGTCGGACGATCCGAGTGGAGCCAGACCGATACAGAGTACCTGTCCGGATCTGTTGTCAGCAAAGTAGTTGGGTGCAGTCGTCAACATCCGTAACGCGGGTAGCTTGGTCAACCAGTTAGTGGAGATCTAGTGATAACATAAACTTACAGTCCTCTCTTTTAGCATGGTCAGTTTTCTGGTACGGGAACAACCATGATCTGATCATTTTCCACTTGCCGTCAATTGTAATGTAAATCTAGTAAAATAAAAATCTGCATATCCGTGTGCTCAATACGTGTTTGACAGAGTGCGGAACGGACAGGAGAATCATTTGCGGTTGCACGATCTACCGAAAGTACAATAGCAGAAGTACACCAGTTTATGGGGCGTCTCTGGACCTTTCCAAGGCTTTTCACCGGGTCTCGTACAACATTGTTCAGGTTAAACTGAAAGCGATAGTTGTCTGAAACGATTTTCTGAATGTTTTTAAATACTGTTTCTTCAACCAAACAAACATTGTAAGGTGGGGGAGTAAGTTTTCTTTACCGTAGGTTACAATGTGACAAATTACCAAAATCGCTGAGATTATGTGTAGATCAATTTTCAATCGACAGCTTAATAAACACAAAATTTTAAGTTTGAAGCTGACGGACTTTCAACACAAATTTTCTAGCCTTATTTTATCTCCTTAGGGGAGAGATTTCCTAAAATCGTTCCTGAATGGGTCCTTATTTATGTGCAGTAATATTTCAAGATTCTAGGTCCAGCGGTTTGGGTTGTGCGTTTATAATTTTCTATAGATAAAATAATACTAATAATTCGGTTTGGTTTTGTACCAACATGATCAGTCGAATTGAAACATAAGAAAACTTGAAAATAATCGGTGATTATATCATTTTTTATTATTAGATTGCTATTACACCTTTTTTATCTCTTTGCTCGCGTATCATTATATTTTTATCACGAAATTTTATGCCCAGTTGGCAGAATGTTGACTTGAATAAAATGTTGTTGGGGAAAAATGCCATCGCATTACAAAATATAATAGTTTATTTGAATTTGTCATCACAAGTTCAAATAAACTATTGAATTTTAAATATATATTCCACTGTGTATAATGATGAGAAATAAAATGGCACTGTGAAAAACAATATTCTTATTCGTTAATATCACAATTTATTCTATATTTTACACATTTATGTCGAGTATCTTGTCCTATTAATTCGTTTTTATTTTCTTATGTTCTTCGTTAAGTTTAAAATACTTCCATAACGTAAACAAAAGAAATGATAAAATAAGAACAAAGCCTACAGCAATTGCTGATATAGTAAGCACTAATTCTAGTTCTAAGTACTGCGCCCACGACATGTTTGCGGCGGGCGCGCGAAGATGTCTCGCGCCGCCGTGACGCAGCACGTGCTCCGTCCACCACACGGCGCGCTCCAATGGAGGCTGGGGCTGATCACGCATCACGCTGCCGAGTTTTATTATATTGTCACGATAGCTGAAACATATGAAATATTACTTTCAAACTGAATCCTATTTATAATAATCTGATCAGGGTCACAGTAGGTTCAAAGAAAAACGGCCAAGGCATTTAACATTCACATTATCGGAAACCTTCTACAAAATAAATAGTTTATCGGATCATAGATATTAGTAGCATGCGTAATCTCTCTGCGTACACTATAGTACTGCATAAAATCATATTTTCAGATTAGATTTATTCATACATTTTTTGTCATGATGTATAAATCAGATCATTTCCATTCATAAATATAAAAAAAATACCCAACAACGAGCAAAAAAAATATTTACCCACCTTTTATCTTGAATTACAGTGTTAATAGTGTTCTTAAATTCTTCATCAGTCATCGTGATTAAATCCAGTTGGACTCCAATTTTATGGTGTACATATTTTTCTACATTGTACCATTGATCGGCCGCCATTGGTACACCAACTAGTGGGACTCCTGCTGTGATTGCTTCGTCAGTTGACTGTAGACCTCCTTGTGTGATGAAAACTTTGATCTTTGGATGCCCTGAAAGTTCATGTGCATTTAATTCGAATGTTTGCAGACGTTTAATAAAAATGTGTTCTTTTGGTGTGCTGGTGCCTTCGCTTCTGTATGGAGGTGAATGTTTGGTGTGGCAAAAAAAACATTAACAATGCTGTAGAAATGCGTTCCTTGCAAAACATTTGTGTGGTGTGACTATGACTCATAGGCTAAGGAATGATGTGATAAGATAACGGTGCTGATTATACAAACATTGAAAAGAGTACGCTTAGATAATTTGGTAAAGTTGAGACGATAAATAAAGGGTGGCTAACAAAAGGCAAATGAAACGTCGAGAGGGGATGCCCCAGGAGGACATATACTGGCCTTATTGGTGATGTTATTCAGAAAGGTCAGGTGCGTAGTACTCGCAACAGGCGTGCGTGTAGGACCAGATGTTACGAATGTTAAAGGCTTCTTCAAACAGCCGCGACGCGACACTTGTAGAACAATTTCCATTAAGTTTTCATAGAAATTGTTCTATGAGTGTCGCGACGCGACTGTCGCGTCACGCTAGTCTGCACGAGCCTTAACGAGGCAATAGGAGTATGTAAGGATCGTAGCAGGGGGTGTTCTGTAGTTTCTGCCCACACCCATTGGAAAAAGGAATAAATTTATGTACGTGTGTGTTTTTTTGAATAATTAGAACTATGTATTAGTACTGAACTATTTAAAAATTTGCGCCTACCTGTTGGCTCTTAAAACTTTTATTACTTACTTAGAAGGTCTGGCTGTGGCAGCCATTTGAATATCCTGATGTTCTCAGAGCGTCCTGGAAGTTCATCCTTGTCCCACTTCCACAACACGTCGTAAGGTAATTCAGAGAAGGCTTTGGTGATCATTTTAATCCTTGCTATCGGTAGCATTGAAGGTTGAACGTTTGTACCAAAGCTAATATAAATAACGCCGTTCTTTGAAGTGTCCAGAAAATTTTGAAGATCCTGAAATACAACATTTTAGAAGACATTCATATTTTTGTAAAAACAGATGTTATGTTTAGTAATTCTGAATAATCCGTAGGTGCACGATTTAAACGGTACGGAATAAAAAGCGTTACAAGTGCCGCAAAGTACCACATCATAAATAAAACCTACCGTCGGTAATTTTTTCACTGGTTTCTGGTGCAATCCACCCATATAAATAACACTAGGAGGCACAGGTCGATTTCCTTCCCAAATGGGATGAACATTCAAAAACAGCATATCAACGTTACTTTTTAATTCATTTATAGTTGGCACATTTGGTCCAAACAATCTTATGCTCATTTCATTTTCGGCATCCTCAACTTCATTCAACGCACTTTCTAATTTATAAAAATTCCACAAATTCACAATTTTTTCCCATTTTGTCAAATGGTACACACGCATGCTTAAAGTGTCTGGGTATAATAAAGGATGCCAGGCCGACCCTATAGTGCCCACATTAAAGTACATCGGACCAAACGAAGACACTTGGATCACGGGCACCTTAACAAGATGTGATAGAAGTAACGCAGGTCTTGCACAAGCTTCTAACAACAGCAAATCGAACTTTTCTTCTTTCAACATTTTCTGCACTCTATCCACTTTCAGCTGCATTTCGAACACCTCCAATATCATTTTGTATCCAGTGCGCATTTGTTTGACCAAATCACTATCGCCTGAGGAACTAATTTTATACAGTGCTCTCCATTTGTCGTACGATAAGTCGTGAACGTCAATTTCTGTTAGATTTGCTGGCGTTCTGCCATTTGGAAAGGCGGGATCTGGTGTGATGACTGTGACATCATGCCCTCGCCTGGCAAGTTCCTGAGTTAGAGGACGAAACGCAACTTGATGACTGATTGACGGCACTGGGAAAAAAGCCAGTATTCTTGCCCCATCATTGAACGTTATTGATAACGTTAAAAACAAAAATGCTATCAGAGCTGTCATTATTGTAAGTGTGTATCAAGTTACTACAAAAATAAATCCATGCGCTCTTTATATACCTTGGTTTTTTGATTAAATGATCTATTACTCAGATAACGAGATACTGGGATGTGTCGAAACATTTATTGTATCGGACATGTTTCAACGAGTTCATTAAAACCGAAGTCCAATATTTTTTTAAAGCAAATAGGCAATCTAATCTTCATAGATTTCATATTTGATTCGGTTGCTAGGTTTTTGCTATTTGAGATCAGTGTTAATGAAAACGAGGATTGCCATTTTTTAAGATGAAGGTTAAACGAAAATGTTAGAGAAAGGAATTTTATGCATCACCACCATTTACAAGATGTCCTTGCCAGCGTGGGATATACAAAAAAAAACTGTGACAGTGCCTCTGCTTTACTTCTGTGTTCCTGGTACCATCATCGTGGCTACTGAGATAGTGTTGATGCTGTCATTATAACTTTGTTTAATACACTAGATTAAAATATAAAGTTTTATCATGTACTGTTTTCTGTAGAAGCTAGACAAGTGAAACATCAAAACGAAACGATTTTTGCTTTATTATTAACGTTATAATTATATCATAGATGTCCTAACTATTTAAATTATGTAATAATAATTAAATAGATTCACTTCACACCCACATTGCTTCAGTTCCTCAATTCACCTTCAGTTTGTTTTGTACACAAAAACTTAAATACTTCCTTAAATTATGCAAAAGAAACATTACGAGTAGTATAAAGAACAGAGCAATTCCCACTAGAGTGAGTACTAGTTGTAATTCTAGGTACTGCGCCCACGACATGTTGGCGGCGGGCGCGCGAAGATGTCTCGCGCCACCATGACGGAGCACGTGCTCCGTCCACCATACAGCGCGCTCCAGTGGGGCTTGGGGCTGATCGCGCATCAGGCTGCCAAGTTTCACTATATTATTTCGATACCTGGAAATGAATATACATTTCTAACAAGATTTATATCTGTTTACAGATTGATTAAAATATTAGTCAGTACAATCAATGGATTCTAAATATTTGCAATCATGATTAATGGGAATTGTTAATTGGAATCTCTGAATTTAGCACGAAAAAGATTTTTTTATTATTTTTAATAACAAAACGAGTAGAATTGAAATCGTTTACCGACCTTTTATCACGAATTATAGTGTTAATAGCCTCTTTAAATTCTTCTTCTGTCATCGCGAGTAAATCAAGTTTGATTCCAATACCATGATGCTCATATTTTTCAACATTGTACCATTGATCTAACAACATTGGTACACCAATCAGAGGTACTCCTGCTGTGATACCCTCATCTGTTGATTGTAGACCTCCTTGTGTAATAAACACTTTGATCTTTGAATGCCCTGAAAGATCATATTTATTTAGTTAATCTGTCTGTTATACGCGTTGCTTAAAAAAGTTTCACCTTTTGTGACAGAAATGTCACTAACTATCAAAGTGTTAAATATTTTCACCCTTCAATAAATTTTAGTAATGTATTTAATGTGAGGCCACTGCCCTTCACACACACTTGCACATACTTAGTAGGTCTGCCTGTGGCAGCCATTTGGATATCCTGATATTCTTAGGGAGTCCTGGAAGTTCATCCTTGTCCCACTTCCACAGTACGTCGTAAGGTAATTGAGAAAATACTCTGGCCATCAATCGTACCCTCTCTGAAGGAAGCAGTGATGGTTGGACGTTTGTACCAAAGCTAATGTATATCACACCATTTTTTGAGGTGTCCAGATAGGTTTTGAGACCCTGCAATACATTTTTTTAAATCTATTATAATGTTTTAAATACGTAAAATTTGTGAAATTTCATGTAGGGGGTAATCTTCAGCACTACATTCAAGTTTTTTACACTAACTGAAAGCTACATTATTGCCAGACGTTCAAAAGACATTTTAATAAGTTATGAAAATGCTAGTAAATTATAAAAGTGCAGATTGAAATTCATAATCTATTGTTCAATTGAACAACAACATATTAAAAACGTATAAAATAACAATAAAACCTTACCGATGGCAGTTCTTTCACTGGCTTCTGGTGCAAGCCACCCATATAAATAACACTAGGAGGCACTGGACGATTTCCTTCCCAAATAGGATGAATGTTTAAAAATAGCATATCAACATTATTTTTTAATTCACTTATAGTCGGCACATTTGGTCCAAACAATCTTTTGCCTAATTCATTTTCTGCATTTTCAACATCATTTATTACAGTTTCTAATTTATAAAAACTCCACAGCTCCAATAATTTCTCCCAGTTTGACAAATTGTACAAACGCTTGGTCAAAGTGTTCGGGTACAATAAAGGATGCCAGGCTGATCCTATAATTTCCACATTCAAGTTCATGGGACCTAAAGAAGACACTTGGATCACGGGCACCTTAACTACGTGAGACAGAATTAACGCGGATCTAACACAAGCTTCTAACAATAGCAAATCGAACTCATGTTCTTTAATTATTTTCAGCACTTTAGCCATACTCAGTTGCATTTCAACTACCGTCACCATCATTTGGGATGCTACTCGTACTTGAGAAATTAAATCATTATCGCCTGAAGAACTATATTTATATAGCGTTCTCCATTTCTCGTAAGACATGTCATGGACGTCAAGTTCTGTTAGGTTTGCAGGTGTTCCTCCATTTGGAAAGGCAGGATCCGTTGTGATGACTGTAACTTCATGACCTCGTCTGGCCAGTTCTTGAGTTAGAGGGCGGAACACAACTTGATGACTGATCGACGGCACTGGAAAATATGCTAGTATTCTTGCCGCATTGTTGGAAGTACTTGAGAATGTAAGCAACATCAACGCTATCTGTCCAGACATTTCTTTACAACCTTTCAGGTCACAATGCAATATTAAATGAATTAACCATTTAAATATTTGCTTATATAATAACCTATTTAAACAAAGTCCGTATACTAAACTGATATAATGAAAATTAGCGGAATTACCGATAATAATATGATTATGTTTTCTACAGCTGCCTTTTTTAACCGACTTCCAAAAGGAGGAGATTCTCAATTCGTCGGAACCTTTTTTTTTTTAAATTTTTTTTTATGTATATTCCCCGATTACTCGTAGATGGCTGGACCGATTTGGATATTTTTTTTTGTTTGAAAGGGTATACTTTCCAGGTGGTCCGATGATCATCAAATCAGGATCTGATGATGGGAACTCTTCAAATTTTATAGGCACACTTGAAGCAATTTGTGTAGTTTTTGGAAGAGTACTTTCTCGGAGTGGTTCCATTTCAATTTGGTGAAGATCTGATGAAGAACTTCGGAGATAGGCAACGGAACTCCTCAATAAATGATAGCAAATGGACAGGGATTGCTGTAATCTCATGTCTGTCAATTGTTTACACCAGTTAATAACATAACATCACGCCGGTACGCTGTGAAGGGGTAAGCACTTGTGAACCACTAAAAAGTGAAAAATAAAAACTTTTTTCAAAAAAATAAACAACCGACTTCCAAAAAAAACACTAAAAAGTGAAAAATTACTTTAATTTCGGAAGGCGGTGACAAAAAATTAAAATACATATCCAAAGTCACCGACTTCCGAAATTAAAGTTATTTTTCACGTTTTAGTGTTTTTTTTGGAAGTCGGTTGTTTTTGTAGTTTTGTTCGTAAAAGTAGATCATGGTTTGCCACATGCACAGTCACCTGTGCATTTGATGATGTTATGTCAGCGTCAGTGCGTAGAGTTCACATAGCTGAGTTTTGGGGCAAAGCGCTTTGAACTTTTGCCATCGAGTCGCTAAGAAGATGATTGGTGATGTTTTCCAAATTTCTCTTAGACAGTGTCCCAGACAAACTAAGCACATCACCGTTAGATATTCTGCTTGTTTCTGAACTTAATTTTGTTTTCATAAATATTTCGGTAAAGAGATCAAAACTCGTACATATCACAAGGGTCTTACTCTCAAAACTACTAACGGGTTGTTTTTATCAATATTCTATTGATGGAGCTTATATGTACAGGTTGACAAGTATTTTGAAATATTCCTTCCAGGACATGATAGTGTGACCTTTTTGCTACAATTAAGCACTCCATAAACCCAAGGCGAAAATTCACGGGTTTCGTGAAGACCCAATTTTTATGGATTTTTTATTTTTTTTCCAATATTAGTCACTAAATATTAGTTTTCTCTAAATTGACAAATATAATAGTCTTCATTGAAATTGTATTAGGTACCCAATATCTTCGCAGACCTTTCAATGTGTCCAAATGTTCTTACATATCAAATAATAAAAGCTAAAGGAAAGAATATCATCTACCTACATGAACTTTGACACCAGTTATCTCAAAATTTTATTATGATATTAAGAGTAGAAATTGCGGGGAAAACACCTTCATTTAATTAGCTATCTATCGAGGTACAGAAATTAAACTACATTCAGAGGTACCGATGACGCAGTCGATTATGCCAGCAAAACTTGAATTTGCAAATTGTTGTAATATAATGGATGATGAAAATGGAAATAATTAACTGATTCATGCCATTTCACTAAAAAAAACATTGCCTTACTCGAATCCCTTAAATTTTCATCTAGTTTAAAGCCTAGGTGAAATTTTAGGGATTCGAGAAAGGCAATGTTATTACTGCTGGTTGCTTAATTGTTGAAAATGGGTCACACTATTACGTCCTGGAAGGAATACGGTAAATTACAAGTCATCCTGTATATAAATGGGGGTACATAATTTAAATCCAAAAATAAGCCAAAGTCGCGAGTAAACCCTATTTAATTATAATCATGTAAACAATGCTCACATAGCATAACTAATTGATTATTTTTTCATTATAAATCATAAACAGTTATAACGCATACTTTCTTATCAAGTTACGTAAAGATAATAATTATGATAACTTTGAGTGCTATACATAATCAGCCTATAACGTTACCACTGCTGGGAGACAAGCCTCCTCTCGGTGAGAGGGTGTGGGCCGTAATCCCACACGAGCCCAGTGCGGGTTGGTTGAGTACTATAGAGTCTTAAATGATAAAGGAACAGGAACCTCCATGGACACACTTTTAAATCAAAACATTAGATTATTTCGAATATAAAAGTGCTCATTAAGTTTTTTCCCGTTCTTCTCCTCAGGAACCTACTACTCTTTGGAATGGACAATCAGCTTCATCTTTCTGACTTATCGATTCTTTAATAGTATAAAAGTGCATGTAAATCGTTTAATGAAACCAATTCTCTGAGTTAGAGATTGTCGGTTTTCTCACAACCATGATTTCTTCCACGTGGAAGTGAAGATAATGAATAACGAATGTTTTCAAACTTTTTGCTAACAAGTTTTCGTCCCCTCAAACAGCTATAGAAAATAGTAGACCAGTTGAAAAATAATGAAACGTGTAATTCCACATTCTTCTTCCTTTTATTGGTTGGACATGCCTATCACAGTTTCTTCTTTCAATTCTTTTTCAATTTGTTATGTTCTACACTATAGCTAAAATACTTCCATACGTTATACACAACAAAGGATAGAACTAGAATAAAGCCTAAAGCTATTGCTGATAAAGTAAGTACTAGTTCTAGTTCTAGGTACTTCGCCCACGACATGTTGGCGGCGGGCGCGCGCAGATGTCTCGCGCCACCGTGACGCAGCACGTGCTCCGTCCACCACATGGCACGCTCCAGTGGAGGCTGTGGCTGGTCACGCAACACGCTGCCAAGTTTTCTAATGTTACGACGATAGCTGAAAAGTATTGAAAATATTTGATTAGTGTCAATAAATTACATATATTATTATGCTTGTATCACGGTCAACGGTAATGTCATCTATTTCTTGTCCACCGCTATGGAGTTGAATTTCTATTGTGGTTTTAAAATAAAGCCATTTACGT
Organism: Polymixis lichenea; assembly: GCA_949091785.1. Taxonomy (NCBI): domain Eukaryota; kingdom Metazoa; phylum Arthropoda; class Insecta; order Lepidoptera; family Noctuidae; genus Polymixis; species Polymixis lichenea. The sequence goes on along the minus strand of OX420953.1, from coordinate 7,173,914 downwards.
TAAAGATTTTAATTTTCATTGACCTTGTGCACCTCTTCAAAACATTATTTACTATTACTGTGAGCCGTGTGTGGGTTCCGTGTGGTGCCGGACGTAAAAGAATAGCACTATCCCATTTCTTCCCGTGGGTGTCGTAGAAGGCGACTAAGGAACTTACTAGAGAATGGGCAACAGCGTTCTCTATGCATTTGACCATCATACTGCGATCGCCAAACTGCCTGCCAAGCGTGGCGATTATGGCAAATCCCCCCTTTTGGGGAAGGCTTATGTCCAGCAGTGGATGTCTATCGGCTGATATGATTATGATGATGACTGTGAGCCAGCATCATCTCACTGCTGGAAAAAAGCCCCTTCCACATAACTACCAGCGCTGTCTATCCTTGGTTAAAGTGGAACACTGGTGGTGTGTTTTCTCTAGCTCATCCCGCCATTTTCTACTGGGTCTGCTGGGTCACCTTCTGGCTGTGTCAGGGCTCCGCGTAGTGATGATTTTGGTCTACAGCTCATTGGGCAACATTATTTTCGTCTATTTGTTTACATGTTGTATTCTTTGCTTGCCTTTCAAAGGACTTAATGTATAGGCGGGCACAACTAAATCAAACAGTCATATGAGCAGACAGGACAGTATAAAAATGTTGTACTACATGAAATATTGATTTTGATTTTAACGTTTTTCGAAAAACATTTATCAAAATGTTTCAGTCAAATTAAACCACTAGGTACTTTAAAACTCAAATAAATATTTTTCGGATTCAATATTTTAAATGAAAAATAAGAATCCATTTACGCACCTTTCATCACCAATGACAGTATTAATAGCATTCTTAAAGTCTTCTTCAGTCATCGTGGGCAAATCGATTTTTGTTCCAATCTTATGGTGGACATATTTTTCAGCATTGTACCATTGATCGCCCAACATTGGTACACCGATCAGAGGTACGCCTGCAGTGATAGCCTCGTCTGTTGATTGTAGACCACATTGTGTTATGAACACTTTGATCTTGGGATGCCCTGGAAATAGGTAAATGTACATGTTAAATTAGTTCGTCTGTAAGTAGCATATAATTAAAACTTATGTAGGTAGCAGAAGTAGTAGTAGTCTGGGGTAGGCTTATGTCCAGCAGTGGACGTCTTTCGGCTGAAATAATGATGATGATGATGTAGGTAGTTACTTTTTCTAATACTAAGGCAATATTTTTAGCCAAAACAAATATTTGATCTGCATGTCGTATATTTTCCATATCCCATAAAATGATAATTTCATATAAAGGTCCAATTTCTTAGTTCATCTTAAACATCGGTGATGGAAAAAATATCGAATTCGCCGACCCTTCCTGATTTCTTACTCACCTAGTGCAGTCTGTGCACAAGCATAGGCCTTTGCCCTGCAGTAGGACTATAATATAGGCCCTGCGGTATTATTATTTTTATATTACTTACTTAGGAGGTCTGACTGAGGAAGCCATTTTGATATCCTAATATTCTTAGAGCGTCCTGGAAGTTCATCTGTGTCCCACTTCCAAAGGACGTCGTAAGGTAGTTGAGAGAAGACTTTGGCCATCAATCCTACTATTTCTCGAGGAAGCAGTGAAGGTTGTACGTTTGTGCCAAAACTTATGTAAATCACGCCGTTCTTTGAGGAGTCCAGATAAGTTTTGAGTTCCTGTAATCCATAATTTTGTATTTAGTAAGCTTTCATTTGAAGAAACCACATTATTTTACGCCACATTATTTATGTAACGTTAATTTCAACTGGTATTTTAATTTTTTTAACATTATTTTCCAACAACCGTTTTGATTTTTGGGGTTTTAAAAGTGAGAACTTCGTAAAAATCAACTTACCGTTGGCAATTCTTTTATTGGCTTTAGATGTAAACCACCCAGATAAACAACACTTGGAGGCACTGGACGATTGTCTTCCCATGTAGGATAAGTATTCAAAAATAGCATGTCGACATTATTTTTTAGTTCATTCATAGTCGGCGCGTTAGGTCCAAACATTCTTATAGCCATTACATTTTCTGCATCTTCAACTTCTTGCTGAACACGTTTTAACTGATGAAAATTCCACAATTGTAGTAATTTTTCCCACTTTGACAAATCGTACAAACGCTGGTTTAAAGGGTCTGGGTACAGTAAAGGATGCCAGGCTGCTCCTATAGTTTCCACATTGAAGTTCATGGCACCGAAAGAAGACACTAAAATCACGGGCGCCTTAACAACGTGTGACAGAAGTAATGCTGGTCTGACACAAGCTTCTAACAACAGCAAATCAAATTTTTCTTCTTTCAACATTTTTTGCACTTGATCCACATTCATTTGCATCTCGACGAGCTTTGCCATCATATGGAATGCTAACCGCATTTGTAAGCGTAAATCATTATCACCTGTAGATGTGTGTTTATACAGAGTTCTCCAATTCTCGTAAGAAAAGTCGTGGACATCGATTTCTGTGAGGTTCGCAGGTGTTTCTCCATTTGGGAAAGCGGGATCTGTTGTGATGATTGTAACTTCATGTCCTCTCCTGGCAAGTTCTTGAGTTAGAGGACGGAATACCACTTGATGACTGATAGACGGAAGTGGGAAAAACGCCAGTATTCTCGCCGCATCGTTAGACGCTATCGAGCACGTTAAAAATAACAACGAGGCTATCGGTGCAAACATTTCGTACGGCGCGGCGTCTGAGACCGCTTTGAAACAGATATGAATTCGTTTGCTTATATAATACACTGGCTATTTAGATTAAAATACACACCGATAAAATAAACGTAACATGTGTTTTTTTTTAATTTTATTGTTATCAGTTTGTTTTCATCCTTTCTCAAAGTTAGGGCATGAGCAACACTAAGTACCAATAGTTACAAATATTAATGTTAACAATTACTGCTACTTTCCTTATATTTCTTCGTGAGCTTTTTTCGATGTCTTCGCAAACTATTTCACAGTGACAGCTACCTCGCATAAACATACACATTTTTATTGTTTTTCAAGTTACATTACGATTACAAAATATTTATTCATTAGAAACAATGAATCAGTCAAATATTGTGGTAGGTACTTTATTTAATTGATGTATCTGAAAACAGTACCGTATTTTATCTAAGAAATGGTCGTTTAATTATGAAAAATTCAGAACGCTATCTGTAACTGTAACATCTTTATTTACTATATACTGCATAAGATATTATTAATATATAAAAGTCCAGTGTCATGATGTATGTCCCCAGTGAACTCTTCACTAAGACAACCGATTTTAATGAAAATTGGCATTTATATGTAATATGTTCCAACTTGAGAGATATCTACCTATAATGTTTGTTTTATATAAAAGATAGACAAGCATAGTATAATGCACCGTAGAAATTCTATAGAAAATTAATAACTGTCATTTCTAAGTTGGAAAAATTACAGTTAATATTTCCTGATGTAACTGTAATGTTATCAGGAAGTATACAGTGTTATTATTATTATATTTATTTATGGGTACTGACATAGTCCAAATGATAAAGTGTACTTCGAATATTTTCATCACAAGCTGCGATTTTACCAATTGAAAAATCTATTTCTTATGCATGTTAAGTTCAAAATCATTTAAGCTTAGTTAGGAATGACATTTTTTGAGCCTTAAAATAAAATGGCTTAGAAAAAAAAAAAATAGATAGTAATAATAGAAAATATTACGCCACTGACATTATTTATCTAAACTATTAAAATTATAAATTCGATTATTGCTCTGTCTGTCTATATATTATTACCTTTTTACGCTTACCACTCAACGGATTTCGATAAAATCCATCCAATAGAAAGGAGCTTGATGAGGTTCTGGAAAAGAATGTGGCGGCCATCTACAATGCCCCACATATGAAACTTCAAATCAACAAATGTGGAAAAAATACAAAAAGTAAAGTGGCGCCATCTACAATGCCATATGCGAACTACTCAAGATTTGACACCGCGGCTACATCGCGCAAGCAGATTTTACCACGTATTCTACAAATATACAATATCCCGACAGCAAACGTAGGGCAGTTGCCCACCAGACACAACACCCGTCTGGTCGGAGGATCCTCCCTTTAATATAGAGTATGAGTGAACTTTACACCATGTTCCTCATACCTCTATAAGAACATAAGCTACTTTTGTCTCAAAAATAGGACTTCGTAAAGGGAATTAAAGTTTGTGTGGGAAACCTAGCTTTTGTTATGTTAGGTAATAGGTAGGTAATAGGTAAAACGGGCTGTTTTCCGCAACTCCACGTCAAAGCGCGTATTTTGCATACGGGTGGGAGAATAAGTTATTCGATCCACCCCAGCTCCTCAAGAAAGTCCAGCAACGCCTTGGTGTTGCTGACAATCTCAGGTAGGGTACCTGGGTTAACGAAGTATTTTGCCCTGTAATTAGCGACCACCTGGCAGTTTAACAGCACATGAGCCGCTGTCTCGTCGTCTTCCATGCAGGCCCTGCACGGCGGACTGTCTGTTACTCCTATGACAAAGAGATGTTTGTTAAATGACCCGTGGCCATTTACGGGTGCTGTAACTGAACGCAACTGTGGTTTAATTAAACGGAGAACCTGTTTCGTGACGCAAGCATCGAACGCAGGAAGTGCTTCCTTAGCCTGCCTGCACTCACTTAGGTCCAACCATAATTTGTGATGTTGATTCCTGGTTTGTTTCCTTACCAGAGTGCGTAGATACCCGAAGGGGAGTGGTGCAATAGGTTCTAGTCCCACTGGTGCCATGCTCGACCCCTCCTGGCAAGTTCATCGGCTGCATCGTTGCCTAGCGAACCGCTGTGTCCTTTGATCCACTGAATGGTAATATTGTTGAGGCTACCTACCTCGTTGAGGCGCTGGTGGCACTCGTATATGAGCCCAAAGTCAACTGTGTGAATGTTCAACGCTTGCAGAACAGCCATGCTGTCTGAGATTATGCGGATCGAGTAGTCCTTAACTACCCTGGCCATGATTGCAGACGCTGCCAGGGAGATGCCCATGCATTCGACCTGCAACACTGTGTTATGGACTCCCAGTGGTGTGGCTATGCGGATGTTGAGGTCTTCCGAGAAGGGTCCAGCCACTACCTGTTTTTGATCCGACCTTTTGTTATGTTGGAGACATATGCTTTTGATAAGCAATAGAGATTTATGTGTGGATTAACAGATGATTTAAAATTCACATGTAAAATATTAAATAAAAATGTTTGCGTCATAAACTGTCAAGTATCAAATAGGTAATTAACATAATTACTTTTTCATTGTTATCAGACTTAATGAGTCTGCCTAATAGACGAGGGTTTAATGTATCTTGAGGTGATATGAACTGCCTTTATTTCATTAAAATCGGTCAACTGGGTAACAATCTAAAGACATCGACTTGCGAAATTGTAGTTTTTTTTCACTTTGTAGTATTTTCTTTAGAACTCGGTTGTTTATTTCATACCCTAATGTTTAGGAAGGTTGGTGAAGCTGAAGAACGCTAAGAAAAAACTAAATAATAGCGCTGGTGGGCGACACGATGCAACGCGGTTGATCGGGGGCATGGGGGGCTAAACTTCATGAGGACGAAGTCGCTGAGAGAAGCTAGTAGAATTATATGTCAATTTGTTCGTTTAGTCCACTCTCGGCCCCAAGATTTGTATATTTGTTTCCTCTCAACCCATAAACGTAGTTCACACTCGACCTCCAGGGGGTGAGACTGAACTTTCATACAAAAGACAGGCATACCTAGTCCACTTTCGACCCCTAGTTCGGTAAGTACATAAAATTAATATTTTGGTACAGTAAGGCACATACTACTTTGGGGGTCGAAAAGAAACTAAAACTTGGCTGGAAAATAAAATCCACTCTCGAACCCCAAGGGTCGAGAATAAACTATAGTCAAGGGTCCAGTGGACATATTATTTACTAGCTGTTGCCCGCGACTACGTCCACGTGACGTCATGCGCACGTGAACCCGAACATACTTATTTAGTTGCGGAGTTATTTCAAAATTATAATATCTCCTAAGATGTTCATTGAAATCAATTGATGTCGAAGACAATTTTGTTCACAATTAAATACTTGTGATTAATAACATATTTATTTGGATAAGGATTAGTATTATGTTGATAATACTCCTTCGCTAATAATGAATTAATTGCGAACAATTTGTTAACCATAAAAAAGGTTATAGTGAGTCAACCTTAAAAGATAGACATATGCAGTTGCAGAAGTTTTTTAGAACTTCAAAAGAGAAACAACTCCCTGATTCATGATTTTTGCGTTACTTAAATCGTTTACGCAGCGCACGCAACGGAAGCTCTCAAGAAGGAATAATTTCTCCCGTTTTTGCAACATTTTCCATTGATGATTTGCTCCTATTGGTCGCAGCGTAATGTTATAAAACTTAAAGCCTTTCTCGATAAATGAACTATCCAAAACAAAAAGGACTTTTCAATTCAAACCAGTAGTTTCTGAGATTAGCGCGTTCAACCAAATCAACTTCAGGTTTATATTATTATAATATAGTATAGATTGGTCGAGGGATCGAGAGTGGACTAAACGATTTTGTTTGGATAAACATTGCATAAGTGTTTCACAAAATTGTGTAATACGTTATTTCATTTCGAAGGCCATCACCTATAATACTAACAGATAAACAAATTGCTTTGTCATCATGATTGTTATAATTACGTGGCAGCCGGGAAGTAGTGGTTATCAAACCCGCCGGGCGAAACAACGCGCGACAAAATGTGCCCAAAACGAGATGACATTATGGCAACGCATAGCCGTGTCTCGTTTTGACGCGACATAATGCTACGAGAAATTATTGTCACACAATAACGTGTGGGGCAACGTTATTTATATTTTTTTGGTACATTTTTAAATTTTCGGATATGGTACCCCACATAAATTCACGTACCTCCCACTACTTGCTTTGTGAATATGAAAACATCTGGTCATCATCAGTGGAATTTTATTAATAATACTAAATATTGAATCTAATTGTAAATTTTCATATTGAAAGTTAATTTTGTAATGGGGCCGAACCCGGACCGCTATCACTTGGAACATTTTGACTGACTGGATGACTATAAAATACTTATCGAATGCATGACCTCCTCCTTTTTCTCCTTTTCACATTAATTAAGTAGAGTTTTTCAGTCTCTTTTGCGTAATTGCCAAGAAAACAAAATGTGTAAAGTTTGCTTTACCGAATGTTAGAAATCTAGGTCCCAACATCGTCTTAGATAAAGAGCTGCTTGAAACCGTAGACTCAGCAGTTTTTCTGGGTATAACAGTAGATGCCAAACTTCAGTGGGGATAATACCTATCAAGCCTAGCGGGGAGGCTCAGTTCAGCCGCCTACGCCGTCAGAAAAGTAAAACAATACACTGACGTCGAAATATCTCGGTTAGTCTACTTTAGTTTTTTTCACAGCGTTATGACCTACGGTATTCTGCTGTGGGGCAAAGCTGCTGATTTCAAAATATTTGTGTCCTTCAAAAACGTGCTGTTCGTGCAATTTACCAGCTAGGTGCCAGTTTCCTTGAGGGACTTTTATAAAGATGTTGGTATTCTCACGGTGGCATCACAGTTCATATTCGCTAACATCTTATGTACTAGGCCAAATATACACTGTGTGCCAGGGGCCACGGTATCTCTTTCGAACAACCCGCACCCCTGGTAGGCATCGGCCCTTGCGGACCCCATCAGGTGATGCTGACATTACTTTGAGGAGCGCGTGGAACACAACGCGCAGTCGTCGACCCGGGTTTGGTCCTTACCGGACAGCGAGCTACCCATTACTCGCCATCCGCAAGCGCGCGCCTACGGGGCCGGAAATCAGCCTGCGATTCCCGAGGCCCAGGGCGTCTCCTGCGGCGCATATACTGCCTCTCCCTCACGTGCGCCGCCAACGTCTTTGGAGGAGCAGATGATGGCTACCCATGCAGTCTCGCTTCGAACCATGGCCTGGACTAGGGTCGGACACGAAAGACTGCCGCCGCCGATCGCCTCCACAAGGACACGACGGTGGTCCGGTGAAGCCTCCACCGTATACTTCACCGTGTCCTCAGGGTGATCTACGTCCTCAGGGCGATCTATATCAAAGACCATTGCTATCTCAAAAGGGTTAGGTTGACAGTTAATCTATTCAATGCGATTTATGGAAAGTAGGTACCGTAAACCAGGGTTACTATGATTCGCGGGATCACGTTGATCAAAACTTCCATTTCATATGAAATCGCTCATTGCGTAAAACGAAACGCAACAAGGCAGTTTTTTTTCTAGGTTAGTAAAACTGAAGAACTGTCAAATCCTTGCCTGAGGACACGCTGGGAATTCACTCACAATTTTAATGACTTTTCCTCTTGGCAGATTTTGATTTTTTGAATTGTATTGGCAATTATAATATTGGGGTTACTTTGTAAGTACAGAATAAAATAGGGGGTATCAAACTAACTCTGCATCCTACGTATAACTTTAATCAGTCAGTTTTTTTTTCATAGTAAAGCAATATTTTTCACGTATAGGGAATATATATACAAGAATTGAGAATTATAAAAAAACCGAGCTTTGGACATTTTTTGTATATTTTTTATAACCACAAATTTAAGAGATATGGACCTTCAAAGTTCAATATTGATTAAAGTAACCCTGGTTTACTTTACTATAATAACAGGAAGACGAGCTCATGGCTAAATAATACCAATCGCACGGGATGATCGGAGGTTAATTTACGCCTGTCACGGTCGGTTTGTGGATGGGTGACCATCCATAACATATCGAAACTCCTCCGTGCCTCGGAAAGCACGTTAAGACCCGTCCCGGCTGTTATTTGTATGTATTTGACAGTCGTTACGAGTTAGTCAGAAGCTCGAAAGCCTGACAACCAGTCTTACCAAAGAGTATCGTGTTACCCAGTTACTAAGTTGTGGAGGCCAGATAGGCAGTCGCTCCATTGAAAATACTGGTATTCAGTTGCATCCGGTTAGACTGGAAGCCGACCCCCACTTAGTTAGGGAAAAATTGTTATAAAAATTGCGGTGAGAAAACAGTGCGCATTTGTTTGATCAAATCACTATCGCCTGAGGAACTAATTTTGTACAGTGTTCTCCATTTGTCGTACGACAAGTCGTGAACGTCAATTTCTGTTAATTTTGCTGGCGTTCTGCCAGTTGGAAAGGCGGGAACTGGTGTGATGACTGTGACACCACGCCCTCGCCTGGCAAGTTCCTGATAAGTAATCGATGGCACTGGGAAAAAAACCAGTATTCTTGCCCCATCATTGAACGTTATTGGAAACGTTAATAACAAAAATGCTATCTGAGCTGTCATTATTGTTCGTGTGTATCAAATTACTACAAAAATAAATCTATGCGCTCTTTATATACCTTGGTTTTTGATGAAATAATCAATGAATCAGATAATGAAATACTGGGATGTGTCGAAACATATATTCCATGGGACATGTTTCAACGAGTTCATTAAAACCGAAGGACAATAATTTTTTAAAAGGCAAATAATTAGTGTAGATTATTTGAGATTGTCTATTTTTGTACGCCGTTGAGGCAAAACATGCATGAACTAATTTAATTTAACATCCTGCATGCCATTTTTGTATTGTATACCATGTTTTGGACAAATAAAAGTATCTCCATCTCTCTCTCTTTATAGATTTCATATTTGATTCGGTTGGTAGGTTTTTGCTAATTTGTATTTGGTACTTGAGATCAATGTTAACAAAAAAGAATATTGCCAAAACAACGTACGGTAAACACATAAGTTGAGTTTTTGTTAAGACAAAAGTTAAACGGGGAAGTTGGAGAAAGGTATTTTATGCATTACCACTATAAACAAGATGTCCTTGCCAGCGTGGACATACGGGAAAAAATATCACAGTGCCTCTACTTCGCTTCTGTCTTCCTGGTACCATCATCGTGGCTACTGAGAGAGTAAATTTGATGCTATCATTAGAACTCTATTTAATACACTAGATTAAAATATAATGTTTTATCATGTATTGTTTTCGGTAGAAGCTAGACAAGTAAAACATCAAAACGAAAAGATTTTTGCTTTATTATTAACGTTATAATTATATCATAGATGTCCTAACAATTTAAATTACATATTAATAATTACATAGATTCACTTCACACTCACACTGCGTCAGTTCCTCAATTCAACCTCAGTTTGTTTTGTACTCAAAAACTTAAATACTTCCAAATGTTATGCAAAAGAAACATTACGAGTAGTATAAAGCCCAGAGCAATTCCCAGTAGAGTGAGTACTAGTTGTAGTTCTAGGTACTGCGCCCACGACATGTTGGCGGCGGGCGCGCGGAGATGTCTCGCACCGCCGTGACGCTGGGCACGCCGCGATTGCGGCGGTAAGTCCCCTCTTTGAGGAGTGGCTTGAGAGGCGGCATGGCGCCCTCACCTTCCGCCTGACACAGGTCCTCACCGGACATGGCTGTTTCGGGAGGTTCCTGTTTCGGATAGGGCGGGAGGAAACGCCCGGGTGTTTCCATTGCGAAGATCGCCCAGAGGACACGGTGGAGCATACGGTGGAGGTCTGCCCAGCTTGGGCGGAGCAACGCCGTGTCCTCGTGGAGGTGATCGGCGGCGGCGATCTCTCGCGTCCGACCCTGGTCCAGACCATGGTACGGAGCGAGAGGGCATGGCTGGCAGTCGCCTCCTTCAGCGAAGCAGTTATGCTCGCAAAGAGGGAGGCGGCGCACGTGAGGGAAATGCAATACATGCGCCCTCACAGCCGTGGCCTTCGCAGGAGACGCCCTGGGCGTCGGGAATCCCAGGCTGATTCCCGGCAACCGTAGGCACGGGCTTGCGGACTGCGAGTAATGGGTACCTCGCTGTCCGGTAAGGACCAAGCCCGGGTCGACGGCGCGTTGTGTTCCACGCGCGCCTCAAAGAGATGTCAGCAGCAACAGAGGGGCCCACAAGGGCCGATGCCTGCCGGGGGTGCGGGTTGTTCGAAAGAGATACCGCCGCCCCTGGCACACAGGCAACTGAGGGAACACAGGTGGGTTTTAGTCAGTAAAAGTCTGACACGCCCTCCCGCTCCACCCAGAGCGGGAGAAGTTATTTGATGATTTCCCAACCAGAAAAAAAAAAAAAAAACCGCCGTGACGCAGCACGTCCTCCGTCCACCACACGGTGCGCTTCAATGGGGCCTGAGGTTGATCGCGCATCATGCTGCGAAGTTTCACTATATTATTTCGATACCTGGAAATGAATATACATTTCTAACAAAATTTATATTTGTTTATAGATTGATAAAAATATTAGTCAATACAGTCAATGGATTCTAAATATTTGAGATCATAATTTATCGAAATTTTAACGGGAATCACTGAATTTAATGACGTAAAATATTTTTTTATTACGTTTTATAACAAATCGGATACAATTAAAATCGTTTACCGACCTTTTATCACGAATTACAGTGTCAATAGCATTCTTAAATTCTTCTTCTGTCATCGCTAGAAAATCAAGTTTGATTCCAATATCATGACGCTCATATTTTTCAACATTGTACCATTGATCTGACAACATTGGTACACCAATCAGAGGTACCCCTGCTGTGATAGCCTCATCTGTTGATTGTAGACCTCCTTGTGTAATAAACACTTTGATATTTGAATGCCCTGAAAGATCATATTTATTTAGTTAATTGATCTGTTATACGCGTTGCATAAAAAATGTACATTTACTAACATAAATGTCACTAACTAACAAATTGTTAAAATTTGTTCATCCTTCATTAAATTTTAGTTATGTATTTAATGTGAGGCCACTTCACACACACTTGCACATACTTAGTAGGTCTGCCTGTGGCAGCCATTTGAATATCCTGATATTCTTAGGGAGTCCTGGAAGTTCATCCTTGTCCCACATCCACAGTACGTCGTAAAGTAATTGAGAAAATACTCTGGCCATCAGTCGTACCCTCTCTGAAGGAAGCATTGATGGTTGGACGTTTGTACCAAAGCTAATGTATACCACACCATTTTTTGAGGTGTCCAGATAGGTTTTGAGACCCTGCAATACATTTTTTTTTTATCTATCATAATGTTTTAAATACGTAAAATTTGTGAGGTTTTATGTAGGGGGTAATCTTCAGCATTACATTCAACTTTTTTACACTAACTGAAAGCTGTAGCAGTATTGCCAGATGTTCAAAAGACATTTTAATAAGCTATGAAAATGCTAGTTAATTATAAAAGTGCAGATTGAAATTCATAATCTATTGTTCAATTGGACAACAACATATTAAAAACGTATAAAATAACGATAAAACCTTACCGATGGTAGTTCTTTCACTGGCTTCTGGTGCAAGCCACCCATATAAATAACACTAGGAGGCACTGGACTATTTCCTTCCCAAATAGGATGAATGTTCAAAAATAGCATATCAACATTATTTTTTAATTCACTTACTCGTATAGTCGGCACATTTGGTCCAAACAATCTTTTGCCTAATTCATTTTCTACCTTTTTAACATCATTTATTACAGTTTCTAATTTATAAAAACTCCACAGCTCCAATAATTTCTCCCAGTTTGACAAATTGTACAAACGCTTGCTCAAAGTGTTCGGGTACAATAAAGGATGCCAGGTTGATCCTACAATTGCCACATTCAAGTTCATGGGACCTAAAGAATACACTTGGATCACGGGCACCTTAACTACGTGAGACAGAATTAACGCGGATCTAACACAAGCTTCTAACAATAGCAAATCGAACTCATGTTCTTTAATTATTTTCAGCACTTTAGCCATACTCAGTTGCTGGGATGCTACTCGTACTTGAGAAATTAAATCATTATCGCCTGAAGAACTAAATTTATATAGCGTTCTCCATTTCTCGTAAGACATGTCATGGACGTCGACTTCTGTTAGATTCGCAGGTGTTTCTCTATTTGGAAAGGTAGGATCCGTTGTGATCACTGACTTCATGCCCTCGTCTGGCTAGCTCTTGAGTTAGAGGGTGAAACACAACTTGATGACTGATCGACGGAACTGGGAAATATGCCAGTATTCTTGCCGCATTGTTGGACGTACTTGATAATGTAAGCAACATCAACGCTATCTGTCCAGACATTTTTGTACAACCTTTTAGGTCGCAATGCAATATTAAATGAATTAACCGTTTCAATATTTGCTTATATAATAATCTATTTAAACAAAGTCCGTATACCAAACTAATATAATGAAAAGTAGTTATGATTTTGTTTTCTACCGCTGCGTTTTTTTTAGTTAAGTTCGTGAAAGTGGATCATGGTTTGCCACATGCACAGTCACCTGTGCATTTGATGATGTTATGACTGCATAAGTGCGCTGAGTTCACGCAGCTGAGTTTTGGGCCAAAGCTCTTTGAATTTTTGCCATCGATTCGCTTAGAAGATGATTGGTGATGTTTTCCAAATTTCTCTTAGACGGTGTCCCAGGCAGACCAAGCACATCACTATTAGAAAATTCTGCGTGTTTCTGAAATTAATTTTGGTTTCATAAGTATTACGTTAAATAGATCAAAACTAGTACATATCACAAGGGTCACACTCACAAAACTACTAACAGATTGTTTTTATCAATTCTACTGGAGTTTATGGACAGGACATGATTGTGTGAACTTTTTGCTACATTTAAGCACTCCTTAAACCCAAAGCGAAAATTCACGGGATTCGTGAAAACTCAATTTTATGTATTTTTGAATCTTTTTCCAATATTCTTCACCAAATTTCAGTTTTCTCTACACTGTCAAATATAATAGTCTTCATTGATATTCTATTAGGTACCCAATATCTTCACAGACTTTTCAATGCATTCAAATGTTATAACACATCAAACTGTCAAAAGGAAGAAGTATATTAACCATTTTCAAATATTTTCTACCTATATGGAGTTTGACACCAGTTATCTCAAAATTTGTCATATGTGCGCCTCATCATATCAGCCGAAAGACGTCCACTGCTGGACATAAGCCTCCCCCAAAATGGGGGATTTGCCATAATCGCCACGCTTGGCAGGCGGGTTGGCGATCGCAGTATGGTGGTTAAATGCATAGAGAACGCTGCTGCCCATACTCTAGTAAGTCCCTTAGTCGCCTCCTATGAAACCCACGGGAAGAAATGGGATGGTGCTATTCTTTTACGTCCACCACCACGGCACCACACGGAACGCCTAATGCCATAAAACATTTTGATTATAACAGCCATTTATCGAGGTACAGAAGTTAATATATATTCAGAGGTACCTATGACGCAGTCGATAATGCTAGCAAAAGTTGAATTTGAAAATAGTTGAAATATTTAATTAACTGGTTAATGCCATCTCACTAACAACAACAATTATTCATTTCCGTTCTCGAATCCCTTGAATTTTCACATAGGCTTAAATGGGTGCTTAATTGTTGTAAATGGGTCACACTATTATGTCCTGGAAGGAATATGGCAAATTATAAGTCACCTTATATCTAAATGTACATAATTTCAATCCAAAAATAAACCAAAGTCGCGAGTAAAACCTATTTAATTATAATAATTTAAACAATGCTCACGTAGTTTAACTAATTGATCACCTATTTATAATCATAAATAGTTTTAACGCATACTTTCTTATCACGTTACGTAAAGATAAGAACTACAATTGTTGTTTATGATAAATTAAACAAAGATTTCTTGATAGTCGTTTACTAAGGTTTTTACAATATTTCATTATTTTTCAATATGTAACGCACAGAGGAGTTTTCAAGATGAAGATGAACGAGTGAAGGAATGAATGCGGAAATGAATATATGAATGAAAGTTAAGTATGTTGAATGAAGACTATTGAGCGAATGTGTCGTAGACATCCTCGGGGACCTTGAAAGATATACATGAAGCTTTCAAGATAATGTTTCCGTGTGATTTGGTGAAGGCAGCAGACACAATCTGTTGATGGCTCTCCGTATAGTGCCTTGTGAAGTAGATACATCAGCGACTCGTGGCACACCATCAGTGCCGGGAAATAACTTCGAGACTCTTCCAAGGCGCCAGCATAGTGGAGGAGTCCTATCATCATCCTTCATTAGGACTAAGTCGTCTATCTTTAATTCGTGGCACCGCACCTTCCACTTCGTGCGCTGCTGGAGCTCCATGATGCAGGGCCCGAATACCGGTATATTTTTCGAAACGATTTCGTCTTAAATACCTAAGAAACGATTTGTTTCGGTTACGTTTGAACAGAACGATAAATAAAACGTTACTGAAGTAGGAACAAATTTATTTCTTTTTCGATTAATAAAACATTTTTAACCGATTTTAACCATTTTTGTAAATTTTTTGGGTTGTTCGGTCTTCCATACGCAATTGCGAATGTTACGAATTTCATTTAGTAAGTATTTCACGGCCGTGCGGCTTAGAGTTGTCTTTCTTTTCGTTATAGTTTAAAGTACTATTATCTCTGACTATTAAATGTTTAACCGTGTGGTGCGGGGCTTAAAAAAATAGCACCATCACATTCCCGTTGGTGTTGTAGGAGGTGATTCTTACTCTGATTCTTACCCGAGAATGGGCAGCAGCGTACTCTATGCACTTTACCAGCATACTGCAATCGCCAACTCGCATGCTGCGATCGCCAACTCGCCTGCCCAGCGTGGCGAATTTGGCAAACCCTCCCTCCCCCAAAATGACAAGCACTATAGTACAATGGCTCCTAGTACCCAGCGGCCCGCCTACCCTTGGCTATGGTAGCAGTCAAGACTACGGTGTGGAAACCGGGGCTAAGAATCTTCGGAAGAGATCTGGCTACCAAATCAACCGAAAACTGCATCTGTCCGGAGTGTACGTGTGTAAAATGTTGCCAACATTTAACACACTTACACTTCGGATCGACGCGAAGATAACCGAACTCGGGGAAGAATTGAGCGGGTTACGATGGGTTATAGTAGGGATATGTGAAGTCCAAAGAGCCTGGAGAAGGAGGACTCGATAATCCTCAAATCCGGTAACTTCTTATATTTCCGGGAGGACCATCAGCAGTCCCAAGGCGGTGTCGGGTTTATTGTCCATAAGTCCCTTGTGAGCAACGTGGTGAAGATCGAGTGTGTCGACCAGGGTGGCGTATCTTATACTCAGAATATCCAGAAGATATTCGTTGAAGGTCATACAGGTCTACGAGGTCGGGGAACCTCGTCACACCCCAACCATGAGGTGGAGACAATGTATGAGTGTATATCGAAAATCAAGGTCTAAAACTCATTTCACCGTTGTCATAGGGGACTTCAACGCGAAACTGGGCAACGAGACCATGATGAGCTGAAAATAGGGCAATTTGGAGTTGGACGTCGGAACAACCAGGGTCACTTACTAGCCAGTTTTATGGAAAAGGAAGGCCTCTTTATGAAGATCTACTTCTTCAGAAAGCGTGAATACAGAAAGTGAACCTGGTAGAGCATTGATGGTGCAAATCAAAACGAGTGACTTTATTATTTTAAACATACATTTGGAAATATTCAATGATATCTCTGTGATCCAACGCGGTGAAAACCGGAAGCAATCACCGTATGGTAAGAGGTACATTGAATATCAAGCTGGAAAGATCTCGGCGAATAATCGAGGACGTACATCATATCTTGATGGAGTGTGAGCGGGGCGAACGCCTCAGGAGAAGTTTGTTTGATTCCATAAATATGTCTGGAATTGGTACTGTAAATAGTGTTATAGCAAAGCCTATGTCGGACGAGGCTAGAACTATGTACAAAATATATTCATCATATCAGCCGAAAGACGTCCACTGCTGGACATAAGCCTCCCCCAAAACGGGAGGATTTGCCATAATCGCCACGCTTGGCAGGCGGGTTGGCGATCGCAGTATGGTGGTCAAATGCATAGAGAACGCTGCTGCCCATTCTCTAGTAAGTCGCTTAGTCGCCTTCTACGACACCCATGGGAAGAAATGGAGTGGTGCTATTCTTTTACGTCCGGCACCACACGGAACAAAATATATTACGATCATATAAACTAAAGTAAAATTCAAAATTTGGATATAATGGAGTGACATAGTCAGTATTTTGACAAAGCTCCTTAATGAAGAATTAAAAAAAGAAAAGATCTCATCTGATGAAGTCTACGCTCCGTTCAGCACCGATCCAAATTCGAAACCCCGAGAGCTTTTAGCTCGAACTTCAAAATCGTTTCGAGGGCCTAGGGAGACCAGTGAATGATTTTCACGATTGGTTCGTCGAAACTGCCCATATGGTCGGGTCCAAAGTCTTCAAGACTCGTTGTACAAATGGTAAAAAGAAACTCTTTGATCCTACTCGCCACCTCTTGGAGAACAGGCGCAAAATAATCCTGCAGTCGTCACACGATACGCTAAAGTACCGACACCACAATAGACGGATCTCTAAGTCTTTCAAAAGCGACGTTCGCCGCTTTAATACAGACCGCATTAAGGACGCAATAAAGCGGAACAAGGGCTCCAAGGGCTTTGCAAGAAATTTATTTACTGGGAAAAGTCAGCTTGTGAAACTAAAGACATGATGGCAGGATCGTATCCGCGTTATACACGTCAATAAGCAACCCCGTTACGAATCTGGCAAAAGACCTAACCAGACAGACCTAGCCAGATTATCCCGACACTATACCTAAGACATCCCGGACGTCAGCTTTTATGAGATTAGGATGGCTCTGAAGCAGCTTAAAAACAAGGCGTGACGGAATTACGGCCGAACTCCTGAGTGCGCGCGGATAACCCGTTTTTAGGCCCTCTAGGAGCTGTTTGGTTCCGTCATACTTGAGAGCCAAACGCCACAGGGGTGACATTACCTTTCTTAAAAATTATAGACGCATCTCAGTTCTGAGCCACGTCTACCAGCTATTTTCAAGAGTCATCACGAACCGTCTCGAGCGCAGGTTTGATGACTTCCGGCTTCCCGAACAAGCCGGATTCCAAAAAGGCTTTAACACCGTAGACCACATACATTCGCTGCGGCAGGTTATTTAGAAGACCGAAGAGTACAACCTGCCTCGCTTAGAGTTTGTGGTCTACAAAAAAGCCTTCGATTCGATCGAGACATGGGCAGTCTTTTTAATGGTGCCAGATTGACTATCGGTACATCGAGGTGCTGAAGTGTCTGTACGAATACGCCACATTTCAGTCCGACTCCAGGACCAGACCACGAAACCTAACCTTCTGCAGCGAGGTGTGAGACAGGGAGAAGTTATTTCTACGAAACTGTTCACCGCTGCACTGGAGGATGTCTTCAAAGTTCTGGACTCGAAAAGAGCTGGCATCAACATTAATGGCGAGTACATCACTCAACGTCGGTTTTCCGATAATATAGTTGTCATCGCAGTGCCTATGGACGACCTCAGTACAATGGTCTCAAAATGAACACGGACAAGACAAAGGTCATATCAAAGCCCATGTAACAACCACTTTTATGTCGATCGGAGACGGTACACTCGAAGTTGTGGTCAAGTACGTGTTTACCTAGGACAAACTGTCCTGTAAGGTAGGTCTAACTTCGAGAAAGAGGTAAATGGTCGAATCCGACTCAGCTGGGCAGCGTTCGGGAGGCAACGCAATACCTTCTCGTTCCAAATACCGCAGCGTCTCAAGACGAAAGTCTTTGACCAGTGCGTGATGCCAGTGATGACCTATGGCACTGAAACGTGGTCGCTCACAATGGGCCTTGTCAGAAGGCTAAGATCTACCAAAGGTCAATGGAGAGGGCTATGCTTGGAGTTTCTCGACGTAAACGAATCAGGAATTAAGAGATCCGCAGAACAACCAAGGCAACCGACATATCCCTATGAATTGCCAAACATAAGCAGTGGGCAGGGTATAGTGCTCACAGAACAGATTGCTGATGGGGCCGAAAGGTTCTGGAGTGGCGACCTCGTACCGGAAGAAGTAAAGTTGGAAGGCCTCCCACAAGGTGGACCGATAACCTTGTGAAGGCCGCAGGAATCCGCTACATGTGGGAAACACAGAACCGGCCGAAGTAGTTGAGCTTGGGGAGTCCTATGTCCAGCTGCGCGTGCGTGGACGTCTTTCGGCTGAAATTATGATTTAATATAATGTAATGAAACGAAAACATACGAGTTAATGCTTGTCGCCGCGCCCTGCTGAATAAACCGGTTTTTGAAATCGTTTTCATTTCGTTTTCGTTCCGAACAAATATGTACAACATTTTGTTCGAAAACTGTTCGAAACGCTTTAAAAACGTTATTTTAATAACGTTTTGAGGCCCTGATGTACTCTGTTGACCGCCTCTTCCAAAAGTGCTAACGAGCTTGCTCTAATCACTGAAAACGGTCAAGACGGTTTGTGTTATAGTCCAGCAGGTACGGCGATGGCAAAGATGTCAGCGGCCTACCGATTATAATGTGACCCGGGGTGAGTAGAGATAGATAGGTCTTGTAGTGAAGGACTTAAGGGGCATAGAGGACTTCTATTAAGTATCGCCTCGATCTTAGCAAATCTCAGCTCCTCGAACGTCAAGTGAATATTTTTAAGCACTCTGTATAAATGAAATTTCGCGGACTTGACCCCGTCCTCCCATGGACCACCAAAGTGAGGAGCGTATGCTGGTGAGAAGCGGAATTCAACACCTTCGCGAGATTCAGAATCAATATAGAGTCGCTGTTGGACTTAAGGAATAAATTTATTTGTTTTGCTGCTGCAACGAAATGTCTACCATTGTCGCAGTAGATGACGTATGGTTTACCCCTGCGGGCTATAAATCTTTTTAATGTCAGTACAAATGCATCCATTGTCAAGTCACTGTCTAACTCTAAATGTACGCATTTGTACCGAAAACAAACGAAAATACAAAGATAACTTTTATTTATTCTACAGTCTCGTCTATTGCGATCCGTAATAAGAAATGGACCGGCAAAGTTGGTACCTATCGAAGAGAAAGGAAAGTCAGCTTCAACGCGATCTGCAGGTAAGTTTCCCATAATATTATCCATAGTACGAGCATTGAAACGACGATAGGTAACGCACTCGCGCGCTGCACGTCTAGCTAGAGCCCTGCCTATTATAGGCCAATAGCGTTCCCTTATAGATGCCAGCAGATGCTGAGGACCAGCGTGCTACAAGCGTATATGCTCCTGTTTGAATATTAAGTTTGTTAAATAGTGACTGGAACGTAACAAAGTAGGATGACGTTTGTCATACTGGTAAGTAGATGAATCGATGCGTCTTCCGACCCTAAGAATCCCATTTTCATCTAAAAATGGATTAAGAGACGAGAGAACGGCTTTATAGAATTTAAAGATTTACCCTTTTGTAGTAGTTCTAATTCTATAGGCAAGGAATCTTTCTGGGCTAACTTTATAGAAACGTTGTGTGCGTTTTATAACTCGGAAACTTGAAGTGGACCTCGCAATTTGTCCGATTTTTTATGTGGCCTACAATTGTTGGTGAACCTTAAAACTCTAGCTAGAACCCGACTAAGAGTAATTAAATTAGAATATTTTACTAAATCTACAGACAAATCTGGCATGGAAGATGACTCCTCCCCCCTAAAGTATGGTGGGTCTTAAGCTCTGGCAATTCTATAGAGTCCGCAGCATAAGGGGGCCAGGAACCCGGGATTCTAAAAGAAATGATGGACCGTTCCACCATATAGAGAGATTTGCCTGGTTTGGATCGATTCCACGCGAGACTAAATCAGCCGGATTGATAGAAGTAAGAACATAACGCCAGTCTGTGGGATTTGTTACCTCATTTATAGCAGCCACTCTGTGGGCAACAAACGTTTTACTTTTATTAGAGTTGAGCCAACCTAATACAACTTTAGAGTCCGTCCAATACACCTGACGTTCAATAGGGCAACGTAATGCGGCTAAAACTGTAGCAGTTAGTTGAGCCCCTAATAGGGCAGCGCAGAATTCGAGCCGTGGTATTGTCGTGGGTTTGATAGGTGCAACCCGTGATTTTGCACATACCAGGCTAACTTGTACAGCGCCGCTAGTAGCAACGGATCTCAAATATATACACACGCTGTCACAAAAATAATGTATTTGCACAGAGGAATTATTGTCAGTTAGAATGTATCTAGGAATCCTTAAAGAAGACGGACATGAAGATTTAGTAGAGAACTTTAACCAGGAAGACCTTATTTCTGGAGGAACAGGTTCATACCAATCATTTTTGTGACTTCATAGCTCTTGTAGCATAATTTTAGGTTTAATTGTGAAAATAGACAGAAGACCAAGTGGATCAAATATTTTAAATGTTGAGGAAAGTATAGTTCTCTTAGTGACATTTTTAGAAGCCAAAACATCATGCTGCTTTCAGCATGATGTTTTGGCTTCTAAAAATGTCACTAAGAGAACTATACTTCAACTCAACTTGACTTTTCAAGTTCATCCGAAAACGGCATCCAACCTACGCCTAGCGTACTAGTCGCATTACTAATGATGAGATAGCCACTTTCCAGGTTAACGGAGTCAGCGCTAATGATGTCCCAGAACAAGTCAGCACAAATCAAAATATTTATTGGCGATGGTTCATTTAAAGTGGGATCTGCTAACTGAAAGCCATGAATTTTTTTTTTTTAATCAAAATATGATTGACCTAAGTTGCCGGTAATTTGCGACAAAACTAAACATGTAACTGTCACATTAAAAGAACTTGTTTCAGAATGAATGCTTAGAATACAGCGTTCTGTGTTAATATTTATTTTAGTGTTACCAATGCGTACTATGGTAGCGTCTGATGGCTGAGGAATCAGGTTTAGATGGCACATTACGTCCTGTGTGATAATTGTCGACTGACTCCCGCTGTCGGGCAAGCTCGCACTATCATAGTCTCGTTGGTGGCTGGGTTGGTAACATTTACTCGAGCAGTACACAAAAGTACTTTAGAAGGGCATGTTGAGGACATAATGACGGAATTAACAGAATTGGAGTTTTCAGTTACTTTTGATTTATGAAGAAGAGAATTATGTCGTAATTTGCAATGACGACATGTAGCTGAAAGACGACAACGTTTAGCAATATGACCAGATCTTAAACAATTTTCACATAATTTGTTAGAAGAAACAAAGGCTAACCGATCCTTCATTGAGCTCGACTTAAAAGACGGACACTAATAAAGGCAATGACAATTATTACGGAACAAACAATCCGGTGTTGTAGAAGTTGAAGTGTTGCCATCGTTTGGTATAGCCACTAAAGACTTGAAACTGTTCTGTTTGTTTTGATTACTAGATAACTGTTTTTGTTTATTGTCTTGATTGTCATGTTTATGGCGATAAACGGTCTCCAAAACATCAGCGCGACATTTAAGGAAACTGAAGAAATCATTAAGCGAAGGTATGTCACCCAAACTATTCCTATGTTCTTCCCACTTGAAATATGTACTACTATTTAATTTATCTGCAATAATATATAACTAAAACATCCCATTTATCCAGAAGCCCTAGTGAATTGAGTGCACGTAAATTTATGGTAGCGAAACAAATGTTTCCTTAAATTCCAACCACTTAAATTACGTACCGTCGAAGTTTGGAATTTTAATCACCGGTATTTTAAAACCTAACGCATTACAACTGTGAGCGTTGTGATGGCAAGTAGCCATAAAATATTTATTTTGAGAATTATTCTCATCATCCTGAACTATTGAATTTTTCTTAATTAGATTTTGAATGAACGCGATACAATGGTAGACATCGTTTTCTATTAAATCTCTAGTAGCTAACTCGCTACTTTGATTAACGTTGTTAAATTCTATCAGATTCTGCACCTCATCAAATTCGATGAACAATGCTTCAATTTTTGATAGTTTCAATGCGAGTTTACCTATTTCTAATTATGGAATGGATTTTAATAAAGCTAAATTATCGAGATTTGACTCAAATTTCGTTACGCTTCCTATATTAGTACCGCGTTTGCTTATTAGTTCCTTTAACTTTTCGGGCATTGTAGTTAACTCGTAATGAGCTAACACAGACAGATGTTAATAGATAAAAATAGATGGATAGCATACGATACGCTCCACGCTTTGTTGATCAGCTGATGCTTGCGGCTCACGTAGACTGCATACAGTTGTGAGCTATGCAGGTGGGGCCGGCGGCAGTCAGGTAACAGCGATGCGCAAGCGATTCCGTGTCATAAGTTACAGCCACGATCACTGGAATAGATCAATTCCGTACGCCTTAGTAAACTGATAACAAGAACTATTTACTCGTATTACGAAACAAAGATGGTTCGTAAGTTTATAGTTAAACTCGGGAAGTATTTACTATGTAAGTGATAAATAGGTTGAATTGAGTTATAAAAGGGAAAAAGAATCAATAATAGTGGAATAGTTTTATAAAAAATGCTTGATTTGAGTAACGGTAAGAGATTAAAGTTGTAGATAAATGTGCATTAATTTAAGATGGCGGTAAGTCTTTAAGTGAAATTAATTATGCTAATTTGTGTTTTGCTTATCCTATTGAGACCTCTTTCGAAGATTATGGCTAGGCACAATAGACACACATAGGAAATAGGAACTTCACTTGACTTCGAGAAACTAAATCTGCTAAATGCACAGACTACGGGATAACAAAATAGGTATGTTAGTAAAATGGAAAGAGCTCACTTTAAATAGGTAGGTAGCTAATCTCAGCAGTCCCTTTGTAGGCAGGAGAATGTAGATCGGTAAGTAGTGATTCCTCTGACTCGTTGTAAGGTCGTACTTTGCTCGATCGGAGTTCCGTAGTCCCAGCAGAGTTTCCAGAATGGCTTGGCGAAGGTAAGGTTGATCGACCCAGGATGCCAGTCCACAGGCACGGCGATCTTGGATTCTCAACACTGCTTTCCGTTGGTACAGGTAGATTTCGTCCGGTGTCGACGATGTCCTTCAAGTGCTTGACACGGGAACAATCTGAGTGGCTATTTAGCTTCGATCCAACGATTGTAGGTCCTGTCACGGTCGTCACTTTTGTTTATGATAAACTAAACAAACATTTCTTGATAGTCGTTTACTAAGGTTTTTACAATGTTTAATTATTTTTCAATATGTAACGCACAGAGGAGTTTTCAAGATGAAGATGAACGAGTGAAGTAATGAATGCAGAAATGAATATATGAATGAAAGTTAATTATGTTCAATGAAGACTATTGAGCGAATGTATCGTAGACAATTATGATAACTTTGAGTGCTATTAGTCTAAAATGTAAAAGGAACAGGAACCTCAATGGACACACTTTGAAATCAAAATATTAGATAATTTCAATTATAAAAGTGTTCATTAAGTTTCTTGGCCGTTCTCTTCCATAGGAACCTACTATGCTTTGGAATAGACAACCAGCTTCATCTTTTTGACTTATCGATTATTTAATAGCATAAAAGTGCATGTAAATCGTTTAATGAAACCAATCCGCTGAGTTAAAGATTGTCAGTTTTATCACAACCATGATTACTTCCATGTGGAAGTAAAAAAAATGAATAACTAATATTTTCAAACTTTTTGCTAACAAATATTCGTCCCCTCAAACAGCTATAGAAAACAGTGCACTAGTTGAATATTAATAAAAAATTTAATTCCACATTCTTCTTCCTTTTATTGGTTTGACTTGCATATCACAGTATCTTCTAGATTAATTCATTCAAGATACATTAGGTACTGTACATCAATTATTTTTCAATTTGTTATGGTTTACACTATAGCTAAAGTACTTCCATACGTTATATACAACAAATGACAAAACTAGAATGAACCCTAAAGCAATTGCTGACAAAGTAAGTACTAGTTCTAGTTCTAGGTACTGCGCCCACGACATATTGGCGGCGGGTGCTCGCAGATGTCTCGCGCTGCCGTGACGCAGCACGTGCTCCGTCCACCACATGGCACGCTCCAGTGGAGGCTGTGGCTGGTCATGCAACACGCTGCCAAGTTTTCTAATATTACTACGATAACTGAAAAATATTGAAAATATTAGAATAATCTCTTTAAATTATATTATTAAGCTTGTTTCACGGTCAACGGTAATATCATCTTTTTCTTGACCACCGATGTTGAAATAAATATCGATCGTGGTTTAAAATAATATCTTAACCGTTAAAAAAGTTTGCGTTTTGTAAGTTTGCTGGAAAATAACCCTCCACATGACTTCCAGCTCTGTCTACCCGGGGTTAAAGTGGACCACTGGTGGTGTGTTAATCTAGCTCATCCCACCATCTTCGATGGGGTCTGACGCGTGGCCTTCTGGCTGTGTCAGGACTTCACGTAATGGTGATTTTAGTCCACAGTTCATTGTTTCAATAAACATTATTGGCTTCTTGTCTTTCTAAGGACGTATGTCCTTAGAAAGACAAGAAGCCAATAATGTTTTTATTTATAAACCTTTTATTTATAAACTTTACTTAAAGTTAAGTAATTATTAGCGACTATTTAACCACAGGTACATTTTTGAGGTTCTTAAACATGCTTTAACTTTAATCAACGTTTATAAATAAACAAGTATAGGCATCAACTTAATTAAACAGTCATATCCGCAGACAGGACAGTACAGGAATATTTTTACTACATGTAATATTGTTTAGTTTGAAAATAATGATCAAAACACATTTCGGCATATCAGTCAAACTAAACCACTGCTTTATTATAACTACTATAGTCAACCTATCATGTTCCAACCACTCGGACAGGCCTCTTCTCTGTGAGAAGGAGTGGGTCTTAATCCATCAAGCGGGCCCAGGGCTGGTTGGTAGGCATCACATGTCCTCAAATTTATCCCACATTACAACACCTCAAATAAACATTTATCGTATCAATATTTCAAATGTAAAAATAAGAATTCATTTACGCACCTTTCATCACCAATGACAGTATTAATAGCATTCTTAAAATCTTCTTCAGTCATCGTGGGCAAATCAATTTTTACTCCAATCTTATAGTGTACATATTTTTCAGCATTGTACCATTGATCGCTCAACATTGGTACACCAATCAGAGGTACGCCTGCAGTAATAGCCTCGTCTGTTGATTGTAGACCACATTGTGTAATGAACACTTTGATCTTGGGATGCCCTGGAAATAGGTAAATGTAAATGTTAAATTAGTTCATCTGTAAGTAGAATATAATTAAATGGTATCTACGTAGTCACTTTTTCTAATACTTAGTCAATATTTTTAGCCAAAACAAATATTTGATTTGCATGTCGTTTATTTTCCGTTTCCCATAAAATTATCATTTCATATATAGGTCCACTTTCTGAGTTTATCTTAGACATCGGTGAAGTAAAAATACCGAAATCGCCTTTCCGTCCTGATCTCTTACTCGCCTAGCAACTTCCTTGTATAAGCACAGGCCTTTGTCCTGCAGTTGGACTTTAGTAGACCGTGCGGTATTATAATTTTTATCATTATCATCTGCCTAGCCTTTTCCCAACTATGTTGGGGTCGGCTTCCAGTCTAACCGGATGCAGCTGAATACCAGTATTTTACATGGAGCGACTGCCTATCTGACCTCCACAACCCAGTTACTGGGGTAATACGATACCCCTTGGTAAGACTGGTTGTCAGACTTTCGGGCTTCTGACGACCAGTAACGACTGTCAAAGATCCACAAATGACAGCCGGGACCAACGGCTTAACGTGCTTTCCGAGGCACGGAGGGGTCTTGGTATGTAAAGATGGTCACCCATCCACGGACCAACCGCGGCAAGCGTAGCTTAACCTGATCGATCGACCCGTGCAGCTATTGTTACTTAGCCACAAGCCCCTATTATAATTTAATTTTATTATAATTTTTATATAAATGATTATTACTTACTCAGGAGGTCTGACTGAGGAAGCCATTTTGATATCCTAATGTTCTTAGAGCGTCCTGGAAGTTCATCTGTGTCCCACTTCCAAAGGACGTCATAAGGTAGTTGAGAGAAGACTTTGGCCATCAATCCTACCCTATCTTGAGGAAGCAGTGAAGGTTGTACGTTTGTGCCAAAGCTTATGTAGATCACGCCGTTCTTTGAGGAGTCCAGAAAAGTTTTAAGATCCTGTAATCGATAATTTAGGATTTAGTAAGCTTTTATTTGAAGAAACCACATCATTTTACGCCACATTATTTATGTAACGTTAATTTTAACTGGTATTTTAATTTTTTAACATTATTTCCCCAGAACCGTTATGATTTTTGGGGTTCTAAAAGTGAGAACTTCGTAAAAATCAACATACCGTTGGCAATTCTTTTATTGGCTTTAGATGTAAACCACCCAGATAAACAACACTTGGAGGCACTGGACGATTGTCTTCCCATGTAGGATAAGTATTCAAAAAAAGCATGTCGACATTATTTTTTAGTTCATTCATAGTCGGCGCGTTTGGTCCAAACATTCTTATAGCCATTACATTTTCTGCATCTTCAACTTCTTGCTGAACACGATTTAACTGATGAAAATTCCACAATTGTAGTAATTTCTCCCACTTTGACAAATTGTACAAACGCTGGTTGAAAGGGTCTGGGTACAGTAAAGGATGCCAGGCTGATCCCATAGTTTCCACATTGAAGTTCATGGCACCGAAAGAAGACACTAGAATCACGGGCGCCTTAATAATGTGTGACAGAAATAATGCTGGTCTGACACAAGCTTCTAACAACAGCAAATCAAATTTTTCTTCTTTCAACATTTTTTGCACTTGATCCATATTCATTTGCATCTCGACGAGCTTTGCCATCATATGGAATGCTAACCGCATTTGTAAGCGTAAATCATTATCACCGGTAGATGTGTGTTTATACAGAGTTCTCCAATTCTCGTAAGAAAAGTCGTGAACATCGATTTCTG
The DNA here is from genome assembly GCA_949091785.1 of Polymixis lichenea. Taxonomy (NCBI): domain Eukaryota; kingdom Metazoa; phylum Arthropoda; class Insecta; order Lepidoptera; family Noctuidae; genus Polymixis; species Polymixis lichenea. The sequence goes on along the minus strand of OX420953.1, from coordinate 7,146,138 downwards.
TGAGGTTCGCAGGTGTTTCTCCATTCGGGAAAGCGGGATCTGTTGTGATGACTGTGACTTCATGTCCTCTCCTGGCAAGTTCTTGAGTTAGAGGACGGAACACCACTTGATGACTTATAGATGGAAGTGGGAAATATGCCAGTATTCGCGCCGCATCGTTAGACGCTATCGAGCACGTTAAAAATAACAACGAGGCTATCGGTGCGAACATTTCGCACGACGCCGACGCGGCGCGGCGTCTGAGACCGCTTTAAAACAGATATGAATACGTTTGCTTATATAATATACTAGCTGTTTAGATAAAATACACACTGAAATAATAAACGTAACATGTGTTTTTTTTTTTTTTTTTTTTTTAATTTTATTATTATCAGTTTGTTTTCATCCGTTATCAAAGTTAGGGAATGAGCAATATTATACTCCATAGGTTTAGGTAGTTAATTAAACGTAAACAAAAAAAAACACGTAACTCATAGATGCGAAACCTTTTATTTCAAATGTTAAGATCATGTTATTTACAGTCATGTAATAATAGGCTTGTAGCTGCTCGCTGTAAACATCAAGACATCCGTACGTTGGCACAGCGAAAGTTCCACTGAGCATCGCGTTTTTTTTTTTTTTTTTTTTGGGTATGGCATCTCGCAGTTGACCTTGAGAGGCCGTGACTGCTTAACCGGGCTTTCCTGCGGTGACTTTTAGTTTTTAAGCTAAGAGCCTCCAGCCAGGGCTTACAAACTAATTACTAAAACCTACAGCAACTGCGCACTGAGGGCACCCCCTGCGGGGTACGAGCCTCGGCTCAGGGAGTCACTTTTAGGGAGGGCAGCAAGTGGGGACAGGCTGGATCAAATAATTTTTCTTATTATTAGATCATGGGGATTTTAACTCTACTTGCACAGCTTCGGCGCGGGCTGGCACTTCTGCGGGCAAGGGACGGTTGGGGGGGGTTTCATTTACTCGGGGTCTTCGCGGGACGCGAGGACCTCGGCGGCGAGGTCGGAAGGACGGTTGTTTATGTTTGCGAGCTGTACTGGTGGCCCTACTGCTTTCTTGGAGAATAGTGATGGGGTCATCAGGGTCGGAGAGGACATGTCGCGGCCGGCGAATACGACTGATTCTACTGGGGCTGAGCATCGCGTGGCGCCACGGAATATTTATATGTGTGACACACCTCGCGCGAGCACTGCGTCGTCACGCACCACGCGGATAGATTAAGTACTAATTGGAGCAAAACTGTAATATTCATACTGATCTCCTATTGGCCAATTTATTTTAGTAATAAGCGCAACACGCACTACTTAGTTAAGAATTTTAGCTTTAAGTCTGTACATATTTATCATGACAATACTTGTCTCCGACCTCGCCGCCGAGGTCCTCGCGCCTCGCGAAGACCCCGAGTAAACGAATCCTCCCCCAACCGTCCCTTGCCCGCAGAAGTGCCAGCCCGCGCCGAAGCTGAGCAAGTAGAGTTAAAATCCCCATGATTAATAATAAAAAAATTATTGATCCAGCCTGTCCCCACTTGCTGCCCTCCCTAAAAGTGACTCCCTGAGCCGAGGCTCGTACCCCGCAGGGGGTGCCCTCAGTGCGCAGTTGCTGTAGGTTTTAATTTTAGTTTGTAAGCCCTGGCTGGAGGCTCTTAGCCTAAAAACTAAAAGTCACCGCAGGAAAGCCCGGTTAAGTAGTTACGGCCTCTCAAGGTCAACTACGAGATGCCCTTATCAAAAAAAAAAAAAAAAAAACATGACAATACATACAATTTACAATCTTCTGGAGTTTTACTTAACAAGTACCTAGCGCTAAAGGCTCTATTCGGAATATGAATCAGAATCTGATTAACTATCTGTCACATTAATAATAAATCGTTCCGTTGTATCATCAATTATTTTCCTAGCTATAATAATACAATTTAACAAAATCGAAACGCATTCGGAAAATCGTAAATGTCGATTGTTGAGAGCGCTGTCAAAGTCTGGTTAACCGACTAAACGTAATACCTATCACTTCAGTTGCCATACTACATCACACACAATTGTACTTTTCAATTTAGCAAATTCGGTAGATTTTCTAAAAGGTTTAGGGAACCTGCCGTTTTGGGCTCTTTACAATGGGCAGATCACAAAATATTATATTATTGTAATAAATCTAACAAAAAAATCGTGCTCAAGTAGTTACATCTAGGAAAAGTATTTTAAGAATAAATGATAAAATTTAATATTTATTAATAAAAGAGGCAACTATTGTATAAATCGAAAATAAATATGATTTAATACACCATATTTTTAAACAAGAAAGTGTTAACTATAAAAAAAAACGTTTTACGATTTGTTTCAATTTATTTAACTACCTAAACCTATGGAGTATAGTTCCCAATAATTACAAATAAATGTTTAACATTATACCTTCCTTATATTTCTTCGTGAGTTTTTTACGATGTCTTCGCAAACAATTTCACAGTGACAGCTACCTCGCATAAAATATTTAAAAAAATCTTGTTTCTTAAGTTAAATTACGATTGCTTATTATTTATTAATTAGAAACAATGAATCTCTCAAATATTGTGCTACTTTATTTAATTTATGTCTCTGAAAAAAGTACCGTATATACTAAAAATGGTCATATAGTTATCAAAAATTCAGACAGCTATCTTTATTTATAACATATTTATCTACCGTAATACTGTGTAATATAATATAATGTTTGTTTAAAAATTCTATAAAAAGTTAATAACTATGGTTAAAAAAAGTTAATGTTAAGAGCATTACCTTTCCTCTTAATTGTGTATATATATACATATAATTGTTTATATATTTTATCATTATGTATTTATATGTTAATTTCCTGCATTATATGTGTAAATATGTTTTAGTTTAAGACGTCACATATTCATATTTTCTCTTCTTGTTCTCACGCACTATTGTCTACATTTCTTTTTCATTTCTCCTTTCACAGGTCTGCTGGAATAAATTTCTAAAGAAATAAGCAGTACCTTTGTACTCAATTGTTTAATTATGCCGTATCTCGTATGTATTTTACTGTGTATACATAAATAATAAAATAAATAAATAAAGAAATAACTGTCACTTTAAAGTTGGTCAAAATTACAGTCAATATTTCCTGATGTAACTGTAACGATATCAGGAAGTATACAGTGTAATAATTATTATATTTTTTATGGGTACTAACAAAGTCCAAATGATAAAATGTACTTCAAATATTTTCATCACAAGCTGCGATTTTACCAATTGAAAAATCTATTTCTTATGCATGTTAAGTTCAACATCTTAGCTTAATTAGAGAAAACATTTTTGACCCTTTATTTTTTGCTGTTTTAGAAAAGAAAAACAATCGATAGTAATAATAATACAAAATATTACGCCACTGATAATATTTATCCATTCTATATTATTAATATTATAAATTCGATAGTTACTCTATTTGTCTGCCGCCAACGCCTGTCTCGAAGTCCAAGGCAGGATTCACCACCAAACCCTGGGCTCCTGATTGATGCTGCAGCAGCTCCTCACGAGCTGGTCTGCCTGCTTCCACGGAAGACCCCCTCCGACTCAGTCACGCAAAAATGCACCACCGCTTTGGTGCCCAGATACTGGTGTATCCGGCTTCGAAGGACCATGTACGACCTGATGATGTCCAGCCGGGTTCTGCTCAGGGCTTCGGAATAACCTTCCGAAGATTTTCAATAAAACGCAGCAACCTTATTCCAACTGTATATTTGACAGGACTAAATTATTCAAAAACTAGAGGGTCCTTATATAGTATCGACGGAAAATCTTAACACCGCGAGTTAAATAATCGTGCAACGCCATCTATCGAGGCATCGCGAACTAATTTATAAAACAGTATGAAGCTTAGTTGAAACAGTGCGTACACAGTTATACATTCTCCCCCCATTAAGGGCAAGCATAAATTGACCTTAATAATATAACAAGTTCAGGCAACAGCAAAATTAAAATTACATACTAACCAACTAGACTAACATAAAGTTAATAGCTGTATGTAACAACAAACCACATTGATTCCCACCACCGTGTATAGGTACTTATTAATAAATTGCCTGCCTAAGTATAAAAAATCCAATTATTACAGATTAAATAGCTATTTAGTAACAGGAAGCAAACATAATTTAGATACAGGTCTTTTAATAATTGAGTTTTTCGTTTTAATAGTGACCACTCGTACGATCCCGTCATTACCTGGGTGCTCTTCCTTTACTAAACCCCAAACCCAACGACACGGAGGAAGACCGTCTTCCTTGACTAAGACCACATTTCCTCTTTTTGGAGAGGGAGTTTCCGCGGTCCATCTATGTCTATAAAAGAATTGCCTCAAATATTCCTGAGACCACTTTCGCCAAAATGTTTGCAACATACGTTGGGTATACTGCCATCTCTTTAACGAGTTTAAATTAGAGTTTTCGAAGTTATAATCTGGTGGCGTAACAAGAGGCTCACCAACCAGGAAGTGGCCAGGAGTCAAAATTTCCGTATTTTCGGAATTGGTTCCCAATCTAGACAACGGCCGGGAGTTTAGACATGCTTCCACTTGAGCTAACACAGTTGATAGCTCCTCATAAGTCAGTGTAGAAGTGCCAACGATACGTTTTAGGTGATACTTCACTGATTTTATTCCAGCCTCCCACAGTCCCCCGAAATTGGGCGCGTGAGGCGGAATAAAATGCCAGGAAGTTCCATTAGTCCCTAAAGTTTCCGCTATCTCCGACAAAATACTATTCCTTTCCCTGGTAAAGAGAATACCCAGTTCCTTTGCAGCGCCTACAAAATTTGTGCCATTGTCACTCCACACCTCCTGACAATGACCCCTTCTCGCTACAAACCTTTTGAAGGCCTGCAAAAATCCTTCCGACGTAAGGTCCGATACTGCTTCAATATGAACGGCGCGTGTTGACATGCAGACAAACAAACATATATATCCTTTATAAGCTTTATGTCCACGACCCTTTGCTGTACGCAATTGAATAGGTCCAGCGAAGTCTACACCACTACGAAGAAATGCGCGAGAGGGTTTGGCACGAGCTGACGGTAGCTGCCCCATCAGTGGATTACAGGTAAGCCCATTGTTTTTAACGCATATAACACATTTCCGTATATGGCTAGATACAAGCTGTTTTGCTCCGAAGATCCAAAATTTATTATAAATGTAACTCAAGGTTAATTGTGTACCCCCATGAAGAGTTTGCCTATGACCAAAATCAATAATTAAATTAGTAAAGTGTGATTTTTTTGGTAAAATAATGGGGTGTTTTGTTGAAATATTTAATTCGGATTCTTCTAATCTACCGCCTACCCTTAGAATATTTTTCGCATCTAAGAATGGAGTTAATGTTTTTAAAATACTTTTTGATTTAAGTTGTTCTTTCTTTTCTAATGCCTTTATTTCCTCTTCAAAATGTTTTGTCTGACACAATCTCACGCACGTCTCAAAAGCTTCATTTATTTCTTCGGTTCGTAAATAACCTTTCCACATTTTTTCAGATTTGATTTTCTTTGTTGTCAACATACGCCTACAATAGGCTACAACCCTGGTAAGCCGCGTCAACGTTGCATATCGATCACAGATATCCGGATCTGCTACAACGTGATGCACTCCGACTGACTCTAAGTCAGTGTTTAAATCTTGAGATTTATCATAATTTATGTTTATTTCCCGCAAGAAATCAGGTCCGTGAAACCACAATGAATGCTTGCTTAGCTCTGCAGGGAGCATGCCCCTAGATGCGCAGTCGGCGGGGTTTTGTTTTGTAGGAACGTGCGACCATTGCCATGGATCCAACGAGGTAAGTATATCTGACACCCGGTTTGCGACAAATACCTTCCATTTATTCGGCAAACCATTAAGCCAAGCCAGCACAATGCTGGAATCAGTCCAAGCTCGCACATTCTGTTTTTCTATGTGTAATACCTTTGCTACTTCTAACAAAAGTCCTTTCAGCAATACTGCCCCGCACAACTCTAGTCGCGGAATCGACACTTGTTTTATCGGTGCGACTTTGGTTTTGGCAGTAACTAACGAAATCTGAATGTTGCCCGCCGAATCAATCACTCGGAGATAAATTACCGCAGCATATGCCGATTTCGAGGCATCGCAGAAGCCGTGCAATTCTACCTTGGCATTGCTAGAGTTGGTACTTACCCACCGGGGTACCGCAATATTTTTCAACTCACCTAAACTATTGCGGTAAGTATACCATTCATTTTTTATTTCCGATGGAATTTCCTCATCCCATGTGATCCCAGAAATCCATAATTTTTGAATTTGCATTTTGGCTAGTACTATCACGGGAGCCACCCATCCCAACGGATCAAATAATCTTGCGATTTCCGATAATACCTTTCTTTTTGTTACAGGTTCCTGCAATGGAGACAACTTGACGGAGTACTGGAAGGCATCCCTGCTTCTGTTCCAGGTAAGTCCCAGTGTTTTTATTATCGCATCCTGCTTAATGTCGATCTCTTTACCTACCCCTTTTTGTCCTTTACACTTTTCACCGATTATTTTCTCCAGTAATTCATCGCTGTTACTCGACCACTTTTGTAAACTGAATTCTGCTTTAGCCAGTAACTCTTCCATTTGGCTGTAAATTTGTATGCCTTCTTCAATAGTGTCACAACCGGTCAGCAGATCATCCATATAATAATCGTTGAGGACTCTTTCAGCCGCCAGTGGGTACTTTGCTCCTTCATCATACGCCACCTGCTGCATCGCTCGAACCGCTAAGAACGGCGCAGAAGACGTCCCAAAGGTTACGGTAAGTAACTTATAATCCTTAATGGCCGAGTCCTTGTGGTCTCTCCACACAATGCGTTGAAAGTCTGTGTGTTCATTAGCCACGCGCACCATTCGATACATTTTAATTATGTCCGATACTAGGCAAATACGGTGAGTTCGCCACCGAATTAATAGATGTCGCAAATCGGGTTGCAGCCCAGGACCGATCATTAAATCATCGTTAAGAGAAACCCCATTACTTCCCTTGCAGGAAGCGTCAAAAACGACTCGGACTTTCGTGGTGTCCTTGTCGTCTCTCACAACCGCGTGATGAGGTAAGTAGACCGCATGTTTATTTTCTATATCCACTGCGTCTAGTGGCTGCATGTGACCTAGTAGTAAATATTCTTGCATGACCTCGGCGTATTTTGCTTTGAGCTCGACATTTCTATTAAGTTTAGCTTCCAGGGCGTGAAACCGCTTTATAGCTATGGATTTTGATCCGCCATATTTGCAGGCTGGATCTTCGCTTCGGAATGGTAAGTTCACTATGTAACGGCCCTTTACATCTCTGACCGTCGTAGCTTTAAACAGCTCTTCGCATTTTATTTCTTCATTTGTCATTTTCTGTTGACTAGAAAGCTCTTGATCTGTTTCCAATTCCCAAAATTGTTTTAGTAAGTCCTCTTCTTTTTGCACTTGACAATGTAATGACAGTACACCTTCCGTTTGAGTAACGGATGAATCTACAACTCCAGATAAAATCCAACCTAAAGCTGTAGATTGAGCAATAAGCGAACCTGTAGGACTATGCATCAATCCTTCATTTATAATCTGACTATACATCTCAGCTCCTAATAAAAGGTTTATTTTATTAGGTTGATGATATTTCGGATCTGCAAGATCAATCCCTCCTAATTCTGACCATTCCAATACATCAAATTTCCTCGTTGGAAGAAGAGTAGTGATTGAGGACAGAACATGAGCCTTAAAGGTGAATGTGCAATGTGGATTGACTCTAGATCGAATTTTCATGTATACTATTGATTTGGAAAGTAATTCTTGATCTCCTCCTAGACCAGAAATCTTACTTCTCAATGATATCTTTTTTAATTTCAGGTCCTGAACCGTGCTTTCTGTGACAAAGTTTGCCTGCGAGCCTTGGTCCAGTAACGCTCTTAAAACGTGAAGATTACCGAATTTCGACTCTGCCTTGACTAGCGCCGTCGCTAGCAAAACCTGCTTACAAATTTTACCTGTCGAAAAACAGCTAAATACCGACGTTTGGCTTTCTGGTTTATTAGCAGAACCCCCTGCCTTAGGAGTCTCCGGCTCCTGCTGCGAACCGCTCTTGCCTGCTTCCCGGTTTGAATTGACATCAGTGGTCTCAGACGTATCTGAGTTCTTTGGGTGTAATAGTGTGTGGTGACGACGATGGCATAATTTACATTTGGTACTAATGCGACAAGCCCTCGCTGTATGGTTATTACCCAAGCAGTTGAAGCATAAATTTTTTGTAGTGACGAAATCGCGACGTTTGTCCACTAATTCACGAGCAAATTTCTTACAGCCACTTAACCTATGAGCATCTTCAGAACAAAACGAACAGACAACTTCGGAGACATGTAATGATTTTAATTTGGAATTATTATTGCCGTTCGTTCTGTTTGCTGAAGGTTTATTATCAATAAACTCTAGGGCCCTGTATCTATTTGTTAGGAACTCTTTGAATTGCTGGTAAGTTGGCAAGTCATCAGAACTGTTGCTACTACTAAATTCAAACTCCCATTGTTTTCTCGATTCCAAGTCCAATTTTAAAGTTAAAATATGAATAATCATTATATCCCAATTTGCTACATCTATTCCGAGATTTGCCAACCCACTTAAGCAGTCATTGGTAGTGTCCACTAATTCCTTTAAATGATATGCTGATTCTGCAGTAATATTTTTCTGACTAAGAAGTCGCCTTATTATGTTGTGAGATAGATATCGTTTATTATTATACCTGCCTTTTAATAACGACCAACACCTTTCATAGTTGTCCTCTGCAATCGGTATTTGTCTTATCAATTGTTCGGCTTCACCGGTCAAATAACTTTTCAAATAATGAATTTTTTGGACATTACTCAATTGTGAATTACTATGTACTAATGATGTAAACAAATCTCGGAAGCAAACCCATTCTTCATACTTCCCAGAGAATTTAGGGATAACTATTTTTGGTAGTTGAACAGTCTGCGATTTTGTTTCATCTTTTGGAGTCTCAGCGCATACGTTTTCATCTTTTGAATTTTTACAAAATAACAGCAAAACAGATTTCAATTCTGTTTTATATTCTAAATAACATTCTTCAGCTTCATCATACATATCGTTTTTTAAATATTCATGACCACTTAGCTGAGAGCCAAATTTTTCGATTAACGTTTTGTGGGTATTTGTAAATACATCCCATAATTTTTCTAATGATTCTAATCTCACTTGAACGTAAACATCCGTGATCCTTTCCTTAGGAGACTTTTTAAAGTTACGGCTAGCCTTTACAATGTTATTCAAATTGTCACTTTGAAGTAACAGTTTGGACTCCATCTTAAAATAACAAACAACAAGGCGAGAAAGAAAACAAAAAACAAAATTAACAAGTATAAAATTAATTATCGCAGTTTCACTATTAAGTAAACTGAGTAACTTATGTAAAGAAACGCAAAGGTCTCAGTCCAAACCCAATAAACAACGTAAATTAAACACAAATATTTTTGTTAAATATCTAAAAGTTAAAGTCTCTGGAACGTTTGCTAAAGTTTGCAGATTGTAACGCCGCTGACAATTACGTTGCCGTCTCTGTCACTTTGAATGACAGGCTGTGTCACTGTCAACGTCACATTGAATGACAGTGACAGTCCGTGTCACTTTTGAAAATGACAGCTGTCACTATTTGGCAATGACAGTAAATGTCACTAAATAAAATTGTTCAAGTACTCACGTTTCTTTCACTTCACTTGGTTCACTCACTCACTCACGATTGCACCAACCTCGTGACGTCACTCCACGTGGTCACCCTTGATTCTTCAGGTGGCTTCCGGGCCCAATATCCTGACAGCGCCAACGCCTGTCTCGAAGTCCAAGGCAGGATTCACCACCAAACCCTGGGCTCCTGATTGATGCTGCAGCAGCTCCTCACGAGCTGGTCTGCCTGCTTCCACGGAAGACCCCCTCCGACTCAGTCACGCAAAAATGCACCACCGCTTTGGTGCCCAGATACTGGTGTATCCGGCTTCGAAGGACCATGTACGACCTGATGATGTCCAGCCGGGTTCTGCTCAGGGCTTCGGAATAACCTTCCGAAGATTTTCAATAAAACGCAGCAACCTTATTCCAACTGTATATTTGACAGGACTAAATTATTCAAAAACTAGAGGGTCCTTATATAGTATCGACGGAAAATCTTAACACCGCGAGTTAAATAATCGTGCAACGCCATCTATCGAGGCATCGCGAACTAATTTATAAAACAGTATGAAGCTTAGTTGAAACAGTGCGTACACGGTTATACAGTATCTATGTTATCTTTTTATGCTTAAACCACTGAACGGATTTCGATAAAATCCATCCATTAGTAAGGAGCTTGATGACGTTCTGGAAAAGAACATAGGCTACTTTTTGTCCCAAAAATAGGGCTTTGTAAAGGGAATTATAGTTTTTATGGGAAAACCAGCTTTTGCTATGTTAGAGACATATATGCTTTTGATAAACAATAGAGATTTATGTGCGGAATAACAGATGATTTTAAAATTCAAATGTAAAATATAAAATAAAAATGTTTGCGTCATAAACTGTCAAGGATCAAATAGATTACCTATTTGATCCTATAACATAATTACTTTTCCTCTAAAGTACCTGGTACTTATTGACAGGCCTGCACTGTCCTCCCATATCTAATATCACTGTAATTTGAAAACATTATAAAATCCAATTATTTTTAAAAGAGTAACCGTGGAGTTTCTTGCCGGCTCTTCTTCATAGGAAGCGACAAATTGGAACCGTGCACCTAGCTTCTGACGTTTCATAAGTGCCCTTGCAGGTTTATGTGAAATAAAATATTTTGATTGATTGATTGATTTGATTGATTGATTGATTGTTATCAGACTGCCTAACAGACGAAGGTTTAATGTATCTTGAGGTGATATGAATTGCGTTTATTTAATTAAAATCGGTCAACTTGGTAAAAATAAAAAAAATCTAGACATCGAATTCCGAAATGGGAGTTATTTTTCACTTTATAGTGTTTTTTGTGGAAGTCGGTTGTTTATTTGATACCAAAAAATTTGGACGATTGATGAAGGTGAAGAATGCTAAGTAAAAACGAAATATTAGCACTGGTGGGTGATGCGATCCAACGCGGTTGATCGGGGGAATGGGGTACTAAACTTCACGTGGACGAAATCACAGCGAGAAGCTAGTAGAATTATATGTAATTTTTTTTGGATAAACATTTCAAAAGTGTTACACAAAGTTGTGTAATACGTTATTACATTTCGAAGGCCATCACTTAAAATACTAACAGATAAACAAATCGCTTTGTCATCATGATTGTTGTAATGACATTATAGCCCGGAAGTATAATAGTGGTTATCAAACCCGCCGGGCGTAAAAGCGCGCGATAAAATCTTGATGTAACTTTATCTTGTGCCAAAAAGAGATGTCACTATGGCAACGCGTAGTTGTGTCTCGTTTTGACAAGACAACGCTACGAGAAAATTTTGTCACACGAAAACGCGTGGGCAACATTTTTCACTGTGTTTTGGTTTATTTTCAAGTTTTCGGATATGATACCCCACATAAATTCACGTAGGTACTTCCCACTACTTCCTTTGTAAATATGAAAACATCACAAAACTATACAAATGGAGTTAACAATAATAAATATTGAAGCTAACTCAAAACCTGCTTGTTGAAAGTTAATTTTGTTATGGGGCCGAACCCCAATTAAGAAATCAGTGTGTATGTGCACTGATTTTTCCGCTATGACTTTTCACCAATTTTAATGACTAATTGTCCAAAAAATACTTACCAAATGCATGACACCCTTCTTTTTCTCTTTTACTTTCACACTCATTTAGATGATTGGATTAGAATAAACGAGACAGAAATATATTTTTCTGTCTAATACGATTTACGGTAAGTAGGTACTATAATAATACCAGTCTGTTATTAAACCACTGCAGGGCAAAGACATATGGGTGTCGGTATGCCACCTTAGGCGTGGGCTTGCGGACGGTTAGCAATGAGTGGCTTGCCGTCCGGTAACAATCAGACCCCCGGGTCTGACGGCGCGTTGTGTTCCACGCGCGCCTCAAAAATATTTCATCAACAATGCAAGGGATCCGTTAGGGCCGATGCCCGGCCACCGTAGGCGTGGACTTGCGGACGGTGAGTAATGGGTAGCTCGCTGTCCGGTAAGGGTCAACGGCGCGTTGTGTTCCACACGCGCCTCAAAGAGATGTCAGCACCAACTGATGGGGCCCGCAAGGGCCGATGCCTGCCAGGGGTGCGGGTTGTTCGAAAGAGATACCGCGGCCCACGGCACATAGGAAACTGAGGGAACACGGGTGGGTTTTAGTCAGTAAAAGTCTGACACGCCCTCCTGCTCCACCCAGAGCGGGAGAAGTCATTTGATTATTACCCATACAAAAAAGGCACGAGCATTGATCACCACGCTTGCACAAGATTGGTAGGCGATTTCAGACTTATATATCTGTACATTAATTTACTTATCTATATGTAATAATGGGTAATTAGTCAAAATTTCGCTTCAACTCTTTCAACATCTCAAACTGTTTAAGAAAACAGTGATTAAGTTGAATAAAATAATGAAAATGCAATTCCACATTCTTCTTCCTTTTATTAGCTTAACATGCTTATCACAGCCTTTTCTATATTAATTCATAAAATACGCATTGTTCATTAATTCGTTTTCACTTTGTTATTTTGGCCACTATATCTAACATACTTCCATAAGTTAAATACAACAAAACATAAGAGTAGAATTGAGCCTAAAGCAATTGCTGATAAAGTAAGTACTAGTTCTAGTTCTAGGTACTCTGCCCACGACATGTTAGCGGCGGGCGCGCGCAGATGTCTCGCGCCGCCGTGACGCAGCACGTGCTCTATCCACCACATGGCACGCTCCAGTGGAGGCTGTGGCTGGTCACGCAACACGCTGCCAAGTTTTTTAATATTGCGACGATAACTGAAAAATATTGAAAATATTTGATTAGTCAAAGATAATTTCTATTATTTCATGTCTGCGTATGCAAGTAAATATCTATCGTGCTGTTCAGATAATAATAATAAAATTGGTGGGCTTGGAAACACAAATTATGCTAGATAAACCGTTCTTATCTATACTAATATTATAAAGAGGTAAAATTTGTTTGTAAGTTTGTATGTCTTGGGTAATCTCCGGAACGAACGGTCCAATTCTATTTTTTTTTTACCAGTTGAAAGCTGCTTTATTTGTGAGTGCTGTAGGCTATAAATTATATTTATATCTTGCATCATCATCATCTTGCCAAGCTATCACAATGTTTGTTTAACCAGGCGGATTAAAATAGAGTTTTTTTGCATGCGCTGCCTAAACAATTGTATATAATTGAAAATAATGTAAGGCAATTTGGGCCGCCTTAAATTCCACGATGCCATATTTCTATTTTTTTACATTTTAGCAGATATAGTAGCTTTTATGTTTTAAAAAATATATTTAGATTTACTTACGTTTGGATGATTTTTTAAACCACCAAAAATGAATCCTTATCAAAAAAAACAAAAAAATTATGATCACAAGGATATCATAGAGATAAGATTTGCCCTTACAGTATGTCAATTGGTTAAATGTTATCGAAGATAACACGCGCTTGGGAATCTAGCTCCGAGCGTTCGAAGCGATTCGCTTGTAAAGTATGGTAACATCTCAGGACCGTGCTCGGGAGTCTAGTGCTGAACATGCACAACGTCTTCCTGATTTAGAGCAGTATGTTTCTGCAACAAGCGATAGAGTGACTAGCTCTGAGCGTGCACAGCGACTCGCTGGCCAAAGTGTGAAAACATCTCAGAGCCGTGCTCGGGGGTCTAGCGCTGAACGTGTGCAGCGTCCCCTTGATATAAAGTAGCATGTATCTGCAACAAGGGATAGAGAGACTAGCTCCGAGCGTTCACCACGACTCGCTAGCCAAAGTGTGAGAACATCTCAGAGCCGTGCTCGGGGGTCTAGCGCTGAACGTGCGGAGCGTCTCTCTGAATTAAGGCAGTATGTCTCTGCAAATGTCGGTAAATCCGTACAACATCAGTGAATTGGCTACTTTTGTAAAACAAATTTGCTGAAGTTAGTCACAGATTAGATCAAACTGGTGTGATTTATCTTTTAATTTATTGAGGTAGTCAAAAGCCTGAAAGTCTGACAACCAATTGTAAGGGGTGTCGTACTAACCTGTAACTGGGCTGTGGAGATTACATAGGCAGACGCTTCATGTCAAATACCCGTACATATCGTAATATCTACTAAATAGAGATATTCATTGGCTTTGTTCAAGGGCTATCGTCTCACCTAGGAACGATACAATCGATGAAATCAATAATTTAATTTTACAAAAAGTCCCTGGCTTAAAGTTGGAGAATGGTTTTTCTTCTCCAACCTTGGGCGCTAACGCTGCGGAAATTGATACAAAATAATGATAGTCTGGGTCGTATAGTTCACAGTCTACAGCAACTTATAGATGAACTGCATCTATATGTTGCAGCGACTGAGTTTCTCAAGTTTTAAGTGTTCGACCGACTACTTCAACATGAGTTCTATGAGTCATGGTACTTTCGTCCCATATTATTAGCGACGTATCTTATAACAACTTACTATAGGGCCCATTTTTGGATATCGGTCATATCGACTGTTGCTCTAATGAAACTGTCAGTGGGAGTTTGAAGGCAGAGTGTGTAGATTTACCGTCGCTCAATAAAGTAGCTGCAATCCCTGAAGAAGCCACTGCCAGAGCTACTTTTCCAGATTGCCTAACATGGGCTAATATTAAATTAGCGAGGAATGTTTTCCCTGTGCTACAAAAAAAAAAATCTGTGCTTTTCGTTACGCTTTCAATAATGCATCAAAACCCTGTTTTTGATCTGTGACTAACTTCAGCAAATTTGTTTTACAAAAGTAGCCAATTCACTGATGTTGTACAGATTTACCAACATTTGCAGAGACATACTGCCTCAATTCAGAGAGTCGCTGCGCACGTTCAGCACTAGACTCCCGAGCACGGCTCTGAGATGTTCTCACACTTTGGCTAGTGAGTCGCTGCGAACGCTCGGAGCTAGATTCCCAAGCGCGTATTATCTTCGAAAACATTTAACCAATTGACATACTGTAAAGGGCAAATCTTATGTCTATGATATCCTTGTGATCATAAAATATATTTTATTGTTTAATATTTGATTGCTTAAAAATCATCCAAACGTAAGTAAATCGAAAAGTACTTTTTTTAATATATAAAAGCTACTGTATCCGCTAAAATATAAAAGATAGAAAGATGGTTCTACGAACTTCTTTGTAGAACTATTTAAGGCAGCCCAAGTTGCTCTACATTATTTTCAATTATATACAATTGTTTAGGCAGCGCATGCAAATGACTCTGTTTTTTATCCGCCTGGTTAGACAAACATTGTGATAGCTTGGCTAATATGCAAGATATCAATATAATTTATAGCCTATAGCGCTCAAAAATAACGCAGCTTTCAACCAATGAAAAAAAATAGAATTGGATCATTCGTTCCGGAGATTACTCACGACATACAAACTTGCAAACAAATGTTACCTCTTTATAATATTAGTGTAGATGAAGGGTCCAAATGAAAAAAAAATTGGATTCATTTACTCACCTTTCAGAGCAATGGTGGCCAGTGGTAATGGTCGCGACTTACGAGTTGTAGGTCGTAGGTTTGAACCCGGATGGGTGCTTTACTTTGTGTACATGATTTAATCACCATTGCTCTCAAAACGGTGAAGGAAAACATAGATATGTCCCAGAACCAAAAATTTGAAGACATGTGACATCTACCT
The DNA here is from genome assembly GCA_949091785.1 of Polymixis lichenea. Lineage (NCBI taxonomy): Eukaryota > Metazoa > Arthropoda > Insecta > Lepidoptera > Noctuidae > Polymixis > Polymixis lichenea. The sequence continues at coordinate 7,130,285 of OX420953.1, read as the reverse complement.
ACTCACACTAGGTCCACGTGGTGGATTACGGCCCACTCCCTCTCACAGAGAGAAAGCCTGTGTCCCAGCAGTGGGAACGTTATAGGCCGATTATGATGACTCACCTTTCATCACCAATGACGGTATTAATAGCAATCTTAAAGTCTTCTTCAGTCATCGTGGGCAAATCGAGTTGTATTCCAATCTTATGGTGTACATATTTTTCAGCATTGTACCATTGATCGCCAACCAGTGGTAAACCAATCGCAGGTACTCCTGCAGAGATAGCTTCGTCTGTTGATTGTAGACCACATTGTGTTATGAACAGTTTGATCTTCGGATGCCCTGGAAGTAAGTTAATGTTAACTAAGTGCGTCTGTAAGTAGGTGCATATATTTCAATGTTTTTAGTCCCTTTTCTAATCCTTACTAATATTAAAAATGCGAAAGTAACTCTGTCTGTCTGTTATGCTTTCAGGCCTTAACTGCTGAACCGATCGACAGAGATATAGTCTGGGATATGGATAAGGATATAAGCTATTGTTTTACGCGATAACCAAAAGCCGTGCGGGCGGAGCCGCGAGCAAAACATAGGAGTCTATATTTTTTTGGAAAAAAAACATTAATTTGATTTGAATGTTGGTCCCATTAAATTATAATTAAAAATTATATGTCAATGAGGGCTCACTTTCTGAGTTTATCTTTGACATAACCGACATTGGTGAAGGAAAAACATCATGAAACCTGGGCTTATAGTTAATAAATAAATCTGTAGTCGCCAATCCATCTTGATCTCTCACTCGGCTAGTGCCTTTTCTGTTTAAGCACAGGTGTTTGCCCTACAGAAGGACTGTACTATTACAGTCCTTCTGTAAAAATAAAAATACTGCAACACAGCACAGCATAGGCTGTGCAGTATTTTTATTTTTATAAATATTACGTACTTAGTAAGTCTGACTGCGGGAGCCACTTCGAAATCCTAATGTTCTTAGAACGTCCTGGAAGTTCATCTGTGTCCCACTTCCAAAGGACGTCGTAAGGTAGATGAGAGAAGACTTTGGCCATCAATTCTACCCTATTTCGAGGAAGTAGTGAAGGTTTCACGTTTGTGCCAAAGCTAATGTAGATCACGCCGTTCTTTGAGGAGTCCAGATAAGTTTTGAGATCCTGTAACCAAATAATTTAAAAATGCTTTCATTTTAGTGCGCTTGAATATAATGTTTTATTAAAACGTTAATTTGAGCTGGTACAAAATATTTTAAGGATTAACTTAAAATCAAAATCAAAATATTTTATTTCACATAAACCTACAAGGGCACTTATGAAACGTCAGAAGCTAGGTGCACGGTTCCAATTTGTCGCTTCCTATGGAGAAGAGCCGGCAATAAACTCCACGGTTACTCTTTTAAAAATAATTGGGTTTTACAATGTTTTCAAATTACAGTGATAATAGGTATGGGAGGACAGTGCAGGCCTGTCAATAAGAACCAAGTACCTAGAGGAATGAAAATAAAGAATAGAAACTGTAGGCCTACAACGTTCTCTCATTCACAATATGTAAAAGAATCTACATAAGTAAAATCAACCTATTTAAACCAAGTGATATGATTTCCATGAGAATCACTAATAAATACTGGATATTACAAGTGTTGTATAATGTCAAATAATGACGAGAATATGTCAGAAAGTGTAAAAAATAAAATAATTAAAATTAACATTGTAATTTGGAAGCAGTTAATAGACGCTCACATAGTTATGGTGCTAATGAGTTACCAGGGAAGCCACATGTGCAGAAGGAATTAATGCCAAACTTCCTTGTCTTCAACGTAGTCTTTTATCTTATAATATGCTTTTTTGATAAGGACACGTTTGATGTGAGTTTTAAACTTTCCATCGCTAAGTTCTGTATCCGATTTTGGCAACTTGATATAGAAGCGGATACTATTTATTAGAAATGACTTACTAGTTTTAGTTAATCTAAATTTTGGAATCACAATTTCATCTGATTTTGATTTTTTAACTAAGTTCTAAGTTTTAGGTCTAAAGAAGTTTGAAAAATTCTTACCGTTGGCAATTCTTTTATTGGCTTTTGATGTATTCCACCCAGATAAACAACACTTGGAGGCACTGGACGATTGTCGTCCCATGTAGGATAAGTGTTCAAGAACAGCATATCTACATTATTTTTTAGTTCATTCATAGTCGGCGCATTTGGTCCAAACATTTTTTTAGCCATTGCATTTTCTTCATCTTCCACTTCCTGCTGATCACTTTGTAACTGATGAAAATTCCACAATTCCAGTAATTTCTCCCACTTTGACAAATTGTACACACGCTTTTTAAAAGGGTCTGAAAATTGTAAAGGATGCCAGGCTGACCCCATAGTTTCCACATTGAAAGTCACGGAACCAAAAGAAGACACTAGAATCACAGGTGCCTTAATAACGTGTGACACAAGTAATGCTGGTCTTACACAAGCTTCTAACAACAGCAAATCAAACTTTTCTTCTTTTAAAATTTTTTGAACTTGATCCACATTCATTTGCATCTCGACGATTTTTACAAACATTTGGAACGCTAACCGTGTTTGTAAGCGCGTATCAGTATCACCTGTAGATGTGAATTTATCCAGAGTTCTCCAATGTTTGTAAGAAAAATCGTGGACATCGATTTCTGTGAGGTTCGCTGGTGTTCCTCCATTTGGGAAAGCGGGATCCGGTGTAATAACTGTGACTTCATGTCCTCTTCTGGCAAGTTCTTGAGTAAGAGGACGGAACACTACTTGATGACTGATAGAGGGTACTGGGAAAAACGCCAGTATTCTCGCCGCATCGTTTGATGCTATCGATAACGTTAAAAATACCAACAAGGCTCGCGGTGCGAACATTTCTGTACGGCGCCCGCGGCGTGTCAGACTGTTATGAAACACAAATTGATGTTTGCTTATATTATATACCTACTGGCTTTTAGATAAAAGTGCACACTGATAAAATAAACATGATTGTGTTTTTTGTTACTATAATTTTCTGTATATTTAAAATTAGTGAATGAGTAACATTAGGTACTTATATTTTAAAATCATGTTTCATGTTGTAATTTTTTTTTCGTATCCTAGAGAGCAGTATCGCGGTCACAGCTAATACGCGTTACTTGGACACGCGGTAGCGTAAGAGCCAAGTCCAAAGAAATATATATTACTCGAAACTTATGTATGTTTTATATTACACTAAACATAAGGAGCCACTTTCAACCTCTTATTGTCTCAAAATTTACCAAAAACTATTTACCATAAACACATTGACAAAATGCTACACAATTCCTGTAAATTTCTTTGGATATCCTTAGGAACAGGAATCTCAATTTCACATATACGGCTCAAACGATTATTGAAATATTAACAGTAAAAAATCGGTATTTTTTCATTGACCGACTAACATATACAAGGCAGAACAGAAACCCTATTGCTATCCTTAAGCACTAAAGATAGCAGCTGGAATTGAATCACTATACATAGTTTCAGCTCAAAATAAAATACTTTAAGAATTGATACCGAATGTTTCGGTTTCATTATGCTTCTTAAATTCAAATCATAACAAATGTGTCACCACACTACGTAGGTGTCAATAACTTTCCACGTTCCTTGCCAATATGACGATAAATCTCTTCCGAGTGATTGTTTATTTCAATTTGAAAAGTTCGGTTTCTGGTATAAATGTATTGAAAATTCTCATATCTTCCGAACATGTAGAGATAGGATTAAAAAGCCCTTCCAATATCGTTTGATAACATCCAAAGTAACCGAGCCTTTGGCATGTATATACCTTTACCGGTTTTTTTTTCGGGTGGGAAATCATCAAATAACTTCTCCCGCTCTGGGTGGAGCGGGAGGGCGTGTCAGACTTTTACTGACTAAAACCCACCCGTGTTTCTTCAGTTGCCTGTGTGCCAGGGGCCGCGGTATCTTTTTCAAACAACCCGCACCCCTGGCAGGCATTGGCTCTTGCGGGCCCCACCAGTTGGTGCTGACATCTCTTTGAGGCGCGCGTGGAACACACTGAAAATGGGGGCGGTGGCCTTCGAAGGACCCAGCTGAGGAAGCTCCATTTGTCAATTAACAAATAAAACTTAAGTACAAGAATAAAAGAAAATTACGATCAACAACACGATGAAAATGAAGTACAAAAACAAAATAACAAACAGCGAAAAATAAATTCGGGGACGAATTAAATGAAATGATGCAAGTTGAACATTTTATAACGATATTCGAAAATGTGAACTCCTACGGTGTTCGCAGTATTGTATTGTAATATTTTGTACCAAAAAATCTTCTTTTTTAATAAATTTGTCAAAAACAGAATAATTATAACATTGATTACGGCATGATATTATTTAAATTACTATTTCTAAAATCAGTAGTTGGAAGAAAATCACACCTCTTTCTTCAGCCATTTTCTGTAAATCACCATTAACTAGATATTTATTTGATCTTTTATCCCCCTTTTTTATATGATTTACCTGAATTAGAGTTTTGGAGAAAATATTTTTTTCTGTCTGCGACGCTGATATTAAATATATACCCCCCTTTTTATAAACGTTGCTTAAAGTTAGGAGATGTTTTTTGTTTTGGGTGGGAAATCATCAAATAACTTCTCCCGCTCTGGATGGAGCAGGAGGGCGTGTCAGACTTTTATTGACTAAAACCCACCCATGTTTCTTCAGTTGCCTGTGTGCCAGGGGCCGCGGTATCTCTTTCGAACAACCCGCATCCCTGGCAGGCATTGGCTCTTGCGGGCCCCACCAGTTGGTGCTGACATCTCTTTGAGGCGCGCGTGGAACACAACGCGCAGTCGACCCGGGCTAGGGCCTTACCGGACAGTGAGCTACCCATTACTCGCCGTCTGCAAGCCCGCGCCTACGGTGGCCGGGAATTAGCCTGGGATTCCCGATGCCCAGACCGTTTCTGTTACACGTTGTATATCAAAAACCTTAACCACTATCAGATGACGTAGAAAGTTGATATTTTGCGTCCAGCTGGGTAAGTGTGTGTACAACGAAAAAAAATATGAGAAAACAGTTTCTTACGATTTCAAACATTTTCCAAGGAATCGAGTTTTATTAATACCAGCAAAATCAGCCTATAATATTCTCACTACCTGGGAGTGGTACAAAGGCCTCCTCTCGGTGAGAGGAAGTGAACCGTTATCCACTTCACGTACACTACCCACAGACACCATATTGTCTTCGAATTTTTGGTTCTAGGACATGCCGGTTTCCTCACGATGTTTTAGGGCAGTGAAATTAAATACACAAAGGAAAGTGCCTGCCTGAGTTTTAACTCACGACCTGCAACTCGTAAGTTTGTGCCAATACCACTGGGCCACTGCGGCGCACCTACCCAATACTTAGCGCCTTTCGAAATTATGAAAGCAACAAATACTTTTTCTTTCGCAAGAAGATTAGGTTCCATGATTAATAGGTACGCTTCACTATTTCTAACAGTCTAGTAAATATAGAGAAAAGCACAAGAAAGAAAACTATAGCTACAGCGTAAACGCATGAAAAAGATCAATTTCACAGATCAGGCGAATGATGAACAGTAATAATTTCGTGACAAAAAGTAATGATATCCCATCAAAAACATTAATGTAAAGATGGGGTGCCAAAAACATTCATTATAAAGATGGGTGCCAAGTTCAATAAATGTGACGTTGTCAACTTCGCCGACAAAAGAATTAAGGCAAATAAAATAAAATGAAAATGGGTGCCAAGTTCTGTGATAATCCTGAAATTTATTTAAAAGAACACAGGTACATTATTCAAAAATTTTATATTGACATTTAAAAATATATCTTATTTTTAAACAGTCCAATTAAAGACACAAAGCAGAAAACTTTAGATGAATTGAAACTCAAGACTTGGCCAGTTTTTACCTATAAGATAGTGTATATTTGGCTAATTAAAATGGACGTAGTTAAGCAGAAAGGACTCAATCCACACTTTTTCCAAATTTGAGTCAAGTATCCATCGTAATAGTAGCCATCGTACTCCTGAGGGTCGAATCTATCATGTAGTGAAAACCCTATTTTTAAAATGTACACGGAAACTAGTTTTTTCGTTACCCCGACTCGCTAACCCACAGTATGAAGAGCACATAAAATATCAAACTTTTAACGCCCATAACTCGAAAGTGACTTTGTGTGGATTGAGTACTTTTTGCTCCATCTTCTTTTTGTACTACGCTAGTTACTGGTTTGTATTGTAAGGTCAAACTATCTCACTCTTCCAAAAATACAGTTTTCTGGTAATTATGCAGTAGTACGGCAGACAGCATACCAGTGAGCAGTAGTAACGCAGTGGTATCGGTCAACTTACGAATTTTCATCACCACTGCACTCTCAAAACGGTGAAGAAAAACATTTTGAGGAAACCGACATGTCCTAGACCCGAAAATTCGAAGGCATGTGAGATCTACCAACCCGCACTGAGGGGAGGCCTGTCTCTCAGCGGTGGAGGCAGTATAGGCTGATTATGCATACTTGCGCGGTAGATCATTATATCAGCCGAAAGACGTCCACTGCTGGACATAAGCCTCCCCCAAAAGGGGGGATTTTCCATAATCGCCACGCTTGGCAAGCGGGTTGGCGATCGCAGTATGGTGGTCAAATGCATAGAGAAGGCGGTTGCGCGGTAGATACCACTGCATATTTTTATAAAATGTATCATAATCATAATTTCAGCCGAAAGACGTCCACTCCTGGACATAGGCCTCCCCCAAGCACCGCTATCACGACCGGTCCTGTGCTTCTCGCATCCAGCAGATTCCTGCGGCCTTCACCAGGTCATCGGTCCATCTTATGGGAGGCCTTCAAACGCTACGTCTTCTTCCGGTACGCGGTCGCTACTCCAGAACCTTCCAGCCACATCGGCCTCCGCGAGCAATGTGACATACTCACTGCCACTTAAGTTTGGAAATTTTTCGGGCTATGTCGGATATCTTGGTTCTCCTACGGATCTCTTCATTACTGATTCGATCGCGTAGGGAAACCCCAAGCATAGCCATTCTCCATTGCCCTTTGAGTAACTTTCAGCCTTCTTATGAGGCCCATTGTGAGCGACCACGTTTCAGTACCATATGCCATCAAAGTACCAAACCACCCAATCCCACCCACCAATAAATACCATTTTAGTACCATATGTCGTCTGGTCAAAGACTTTTGTCTTAAGATACTGCGGGATGTGTGACGAAAACATATTGCGTAGCTTCCCGTAGATAAAATGTATGTGTTACACAAATGCCAAACAAGGCAAACACAGATTAAAAAAAAACATGGTAACTGTCATAGGCATAGTACAAAGGCATAAATATAATAACTTCTTGGTAACATTCCGTAATGATTATTTTAATTTTATGATGGGTAATTTAATGGTGGTCAAAGTCCACGACAAGAAAGTGTAATTTGAATAGTTTCTACACAAACTAAGATTTTTATAAGTTTGGAAATCGATTTCTTATTAACATCTTTCAACTATGGGACATTTTTTGGGGCCCATAAATGAAATAAATGTTTTTTGAAAAAAAAAAAAGGAGCCTTTGATACTAATAATAATACAAAACGTTACAGCATTTATAGAACCATAGCAATTTAAACATTGCACAGATGTTTCACAACCTTGCGCAATAATTTATTCTAGTTCAAATATTAATAGATAAACAAATTGCTTTGTCATCATAATAATTGTACATACATCATAGATGTCACTATTGTCACTATGGCAATTAGCAACGTATAGTTGTTTCTCGTTTAGACACGAGACAACGTGACGCGAAAGATTTGTCGCACACGTTACATATCTTTTTGTGGTTTATTTTTAAGTTTTCGTTTATTGTACCACACAAATTCACGTACCTACCACTACTTACTTTGTGAATATTATGACATCATAGAAATATACTAGTGGATTGGTCTCTTTCGTCATCATCATCATTTCAGCCGAAAGACGTCCACCCACTAATGAACATAGGCCTCCCCCATGCTCCGCCACTTCGACCGGTTCTGTGCTTCTCGCAATCCAGCGGCCTCCTGTGGCCCTCACAAGGTCATCGGTCCATCTTGTAGGAGGTCTTCCAACTCTATGTCTTCCATACGCGGTTGCCACTCCAGAACCTTTTGGCCCTATCGGCCATCTATTCTGCGAGCAATGTGCCCTGCCCTCTGCCACTTAAGTTTGGTAATAATTCGGATTGAAAATTTTTGTTGCTGGCCAACAAAACATTTGTATGATTTCTATGAAAAGTATTACCCAATTTCATTAGATAAAATCATTTTAGAAATCTCCAACACAAGCTGTAGCTATCTTAAAAGGTACAAGTTTTTTTTTTTGACGGTGGGAAATCATCAAGTAAATTCTCCCGCTTTGGGTGGAGTGGGAGGGCGTGTCAGACTCACCCGTGTTCCTTCAGTTTCTTGTGTGCCCGAGGTCACGGTATCTCTTTTGAACAACCTGCATCCCTGGCAGGCATCGGCCCTTGCGGATCCCACCAGATGGTGCTGACATCTCTTTGAGGTGCTCATAGAATGATGTCGCCATTCACGTTTCTATTATGAAAACGAATCGAAAATCTAGTTCGTATAATTTGTATTATTTTGTATTATTTTCACAAACTTAATTTGAACACTTTTCTGTACAAGACGTTTATAAGATAATATCTGTAGTATAGTGGATTCTTTGTACACGGAATAACAGCTCTAATATAGCAATTATACAGCATCTTTATTGCTTGTACAGCTACTATACAGCTATTAACGAAAAAAAACTGTAGAAAATGTGCTCTTTTTCACTTATAAGGACTGTATAAGCGTTTCTACAGCCTTTATACAGTCTGAACATACAGCTTATATTATATAAAACGTACTTAAATGCAGCTTGTAAACGGCTTTCAATGCTACTTCCGCTCCATAAAGTACACTGAAATAATGATTTCGAATAATATCACTGAATTTAGTGCCCTGACTGATCAACTCGTGCATTTGGTATTAATAAGCCACGAGTGTATTAACATAGTGGCATAGCTCACAGAATTAGCAAGCCGTACTACCAATGGGCCTGCCACATTAGCCGTAGAACCAATGACCGTTGGGGTAGACGTGTTCTTGAGTGGAGACCGCGAATCAGCAAACGTAAGGCAGGATACCCTCAGCCTAGGTGGAGCAATAATCTTCGCAGGGTGACAGGTAGCAACTGCATGAGAGTTGCCGAGAATCGAGCTGAATGGCGTGCAATTGGAGAGGCCTTTGTCCCGCAATGGACTGCTGTAGGCTGATGATGATGATGATGATGAGACTCCCTTTTCCGCACGTAGACTCCCATTCGGTCCGTTGTGCGTGGGGATTCTGGCTAACAAAGCCAGCCTAGCTCCGGCCAAAAGCACAGAAGCTTCCTGGGAGCTTCACATGCTTCGCGGAGCGACCTCACTGTTCCGAGGATTTCTTCACGTTGCGAAGCCACAGCCTCGCATTCCAGGATGACGTGGGTGGCTGATTCCATGGCGTCCAGGCAGCCCCTGCAAAGTGGGCTGTCTGTGGCGCCTATGTTATAAAGATGTTTGTTAAGGGGGTTATGACCCGTAATTGTTCCTATGATTATTCTAAGGTTATTTCCAGTCAGGTTAAGAAGTTTTTTGGTTAATCGCAGGTATACAATTGATAAACCCAAATTTGACTGTCTACAGTCTGTTGCCCGTGACCATCTGTTGTTATGAAGTTCGGTTGATCTTTGGCGAATCCACGCACTAAATTGTGAGAAAGACAGGGGGAGAAGTGAGTACGGGCTTCGCACTTTCATATCAGAGCCTCTCTTCGCAAGTTCATCTGCGGCATCATTACCTAAGGATCCACTATGCCCCTTAATCCACTAGAGCGATTGGACGTTGATAAACTCTCCAGAGCCATATGGCTCTCAAAGATTAGTTTATTGTTGGTTTCTTTGTTTTCTAAAGCTTTGAGCACAGTTAGACTATCGGATACGAATTTAATGCCGTAGTTCTGGATGCCAAAGTGCTTTACTGCTGTTGCGGCTTGTGTTAAGGCAACACATTCACATTGAAAGATTGAGCTATGTATGCCTAGCGGTATGTGAAAGTGTAATCATGACGATGAGTGTGTCAACTAATTGAACTCAGTAATTGTAGTGTTAGCCTAAAAGTATGTTCTTCATCCAACATCGATTTCATACCAAAGCTTAAAAACAAACAACAGCTAATCTCCATAACGATTAGACCGCAACAGTTCTTTTTGTTTCATTCCAAAATTATTTACATTTATGCAAATATACAACAAATTTTTCTAAACCACACCACAATGTTTACGACTTTTTTCGGGCCTTCCATGTTATTTATAGAGTGTGAAGGGGAAAATAATAAACCTAGCGGAAGGAAAACATTGGTGAATTTTCCTCGCCAAAATTGAATGTACCCAGACTTTTTATTCTTACATGTAAAATGGATATAACGTCCTCCCATTTAAAAAAAAAGACTGCTGCGCGGATTTTTTGGCGCCTGAATGACAATGACATTGACAGGGTCAGCTTTGTTGATAAACAGACGTAATCACGATAAGTCCGGTACGCCTAACGTCCTTTATATTCTTTTAGGTGCATTTTTCTCGGCTAACATCGGAACAATCGTCGCAATCTTGTTTTGACAATACAGTTGTCAGAGTAGTTGTATTACCAAAACAAGATGGTGACGTTAGTTCCGATGCTAGCCACATGTAAATAGAACCTTGATGTGTCATACTAATGTATAATAACATGACGGCTATAGAAGCGAGTTTCAAAAACCTCAAGCTATCACGTTTGTTTGTAACATGGTTGTTGTCGAAATCGTCAAAAAAATTAAACAGTGAAACTTTGTTATTTTTGGTTGATGCACTTTTTCCTCCGACTCCTTATTTTTTGTGTTTGTCTTCGCTTATTGCAAATAAACGTATTTTCTTACTTTCTGCCTGTTCTTTACATCGTATTTGTTTTTCACAATTTATCTAGTGGGATGTTGATGTGGAATCCTGACATTTAATGGAAATATTGAACTGATCACCGACTGAAGAAAACGAACGAAAGTAGTTGTTTAGAATAGAAAACATTATTCAAAACAAACACAACGCAACAGCAACAAACATATAAAAAGAGCACAATAAACATAACAATAAAATTGCAGTAAAATTATGCTGAGCGTGCCCATTCCGAAAGCATACCACCATTGATATAACCACGCTCGCAGAACAGATAGCCAATGGGGCCGACAACAAAGCATTATAAAGCCACCCACAAGGTGGACCGATAACCTTGTGAAGGCCGCAGGAATCTGAAAAAAACATAGAGCCGGTCGAAGTGACGGTGCTTGCAGGAAGCTTATGTCCAGCATTGAACGTCTTTCGACTGAAATGATGCTGGTGAGAACATGCCACGAATCACCGTGACTTGGAGAGCGATTAATGGAATATAGATAGTCAGCTTTGATTTTGCCTTTAGGACCTACCTCATTAAAATTGATGAAGTGACTCTTGAGATGAAAACAGGCAGTTAGCTTTTGTTTTTTACAAGCTAGTGTATAAATAATAGCTTTTTTTCCAAAAATACGTTTTAAATAATCCGTTTTTCTATGTATCTGTAAGTAAATGCAAAAGTCACTATGTCTATTTTTAAATTTTGCTAGCCAATGCAATCTTTATGCAATCTTGCATAAAGTTAGACAATATCATTATAACCTCTCATAACCTGAGTAAGGACATAGCATACTTTAAGTGTGGATATGAATAATCTACGTAGGGACATGTGCTTTTTTTTGGGTGTTAAATCATCAAATGACTTCTCCTGCTCTGGGTGGAGCAGGAAGAAGCTGGGTGTCAGACTTTTACTGACTAAAACCCACCTGTGTTCCGTCAGTTGCATGTGTGCCAGGGGCCGCGGTATCTCTTTCAAATAACCCGCACCCCTGGCAGGCATCGGCCCTTGCGGGCCCCATCAGTTGTTGCTGACATCTCTTTGAGGCGCGCGTGGAACACAACGCGCCGTCGACCCGGGCTTGATCCTGACCGGACAGCGAGCTATAGGGACATGTGCTTTGGCAGCTATATGGGTCGATCGCTCAGGTAAGGCTTCGCTTGCCATAGTTGGTCCGTGGATGACAAGACCCCTCCACGCCTCGGAAAGCACGTTATGTGTTAAGTTCCGGCTTGCATTTGCGGATCTTTGACAGTCGTTTTTTTTTTTTTTTTTTTGGTTGGGAAATCATCAAATAACTTCTCCCGCTCTGGGCGGAGCGGGAGGGCGCGTCAGACTTTTACTGACTAAAACCACCCGTGTTCCCTCAGTTGCCTGTGTGCCAGGGGCGGCGGTATCTCTTTCGAACAACTCGCACCCCTGGCAGGGATCTTTGACAGTCGTTACGGCAGGTCGTCAGAAGCCGGAAAGTCTAACAACCAGTCTTAATAAGGGGTAGCGCATTACCAAGTAACTGAGTTGTGGAGGTCAGATAAGCAATCGCTCCATGTAAAATTTGTATTTAGCTATATCCAGTTAGGATGAACCCTCTTAGGTCCGGAACCCTAAAAATTATTCGCGACCGACTGACGCTAAAGGTTTGAAAAATTTGTCTGCTAAATAACGTGCATAAAGGCTTACAACGAACAATTTTTTTGAGCAATTATTGCTGGGGAACACTAATGGATCAATCTGAATCAATTTTGTGGAGCAATCTGGAGCAACAACAATAAAAGTCGGCAATTTTTTTTGGGAATATTGCTTCAATTGCTCCATACTTATATTTCACATTTCTCAATGTTGCCAATATGAGTTGCCTAATATCCAATCGGTTTCGAAATTTTTAGTCGATTTTCTTTCCATCTTATTTGTACGGTATAACTACATCTCGTCTCAAGAGGAACCAGCCGACGGTGGAGGTGACGGGGGGCGAGCGTATTGCCTCGTTTTTTAAGTTGCTCCATATTGCATAGTATTGTGTGGCCGCATCCTTGGCAACAGGTTGCTACATGTTGCCATTGCTCTAAATTGCTGGATGCAGTCGTGGCGTCATAGTTGACGAGAATTGACCAGGATGGAGCTATTTTAGTTGCTCCTGTAAGCACACCTTTACGAACGTGGCTAAACTGACAAAATGAAAGACATTGTAATCAATCGTCTTTTTTGTCACGCAGTTACCCCACTGTTTGATTACCAACTTAAAACTTGAACAAATAGCCCACAGTTTACAAAAACACGATATTACTGTTATATAAGTCGAGTTGAAGTCAAGGTTGAAAATCTTATCAGTCGAATGAACTGAATACATATGCACGTGTATCTACTCATACCCTGATACGAACCTTGTTGAGTGGCTAATCTTTTTAATGGCTATCAATCTACTATCTCAGATATAAAGTGTCTAATTATGATTAAATAATCATAATTATTTATTATATCTGAATTCTTATTATCGAATCTCGCGTTTACACGGCAAAGCATACCTACTGTAAAACATTTGCGTACTATAATGATACTGATTAAATTCATTTAAAGATTTATTTGATTATTCTTTTTTGCTTATCTCCTATGATTCTTGAGAACAGAACAAAATCTTCTTCTTTCTCTTCCCAACTTCTTTCTCATTCTCAGCTTACTTGTTATAATTCATTATCCTTTTCATTCATATTAAAAATTCAGTCAGTGTAAATTCAAACGATTTTAAAATTTAAAATATCCTTTACCACATAATATATCTAACGGGATATCAGGAAGGCCGGGCTGTTGCATCTAATTGCTGATTCGTGACTTCGTCAGCACGGGAATCCATAGTGGGCGTTAAACTTCAGGAATCGTTGAAATAAATACGCTGTAGCGTTGACTGTTCACTATTTTGGATTAGCTCGTGGCCACCCGCAAGCTGGTCCGCGTTCGCCGCCCACCAGTCTTGTGAGTTCCGTGCGGACCACCATTTTGTGTCCCCTCTGTGGCTGGGAGGTCTGCGCAGCAGACCGAGCAGACACAGGGGGGGCACCGGAAAGCTGCCCGGCGTGCCCACACCACGCTGCCATGGTCGCGGAGGCCTAGCCCCCCCCCTGAGAAGCTTAGCCCGGCACGCGCGGCCCTAGGACCGTGATGCCGGGCCTGAAGAGGACTTCGAGGATGCTGTGCCGGGGTGACGGTGCTGCTGAGCATCAGCGACACGTCACCCGGTGCACCCCCCCCCCCAAATTGACGCCCCCCCGATGAAGACGAGGAGCAAAATTCCCGAACGGGACGAAGAGGAGGGGAGTCACCGAGCCAGCTGCGTCTGCCGGTCCACCGACGTCGTTGGCGCCTGCGCACGTTGTGTCGACGCCGTCGTCGAGCCGGCACGCGGTGCTGTGCCATCGGGGGCATAGCACCGCAAGCGCGCGCCGCAGCGCCGCCCGCGCGTGGCCCCCACCCCCCGCCTACCTGAGCGCTCCGCCGCGCCGATGCGCGCACCGCTGCGCCACCCGCGCTCATCCCCCCCGCGTTGCCCGTGCGATGCGCCGACCGCGCACCGCACGCCGCGCCGCCCGCGCACACCTGCCGCCGCGTCGCCCGCGCCCTGCACGGTGCCCGCGCACTGCGCTGCCCGTGCGGCCCGCATGCGCGAGCAATACTTGCCGAAGCTGGCCCGAGCTGGGCCAGCTTCGATGAACTGAAGAGGACCCAAGCCCGGATATGCCTGCTGCTGTTCGTGTGCGCGGCACCGCTTCGCCGCAGCCCTACCGCTGCAGCCTCCCGTGCTGGCCGTCGCCATGCCGGGCCTCCCCCAGGAAACTGGGGGTCGCTCCACGGCGACTGGCCGCCGGGAGGGCGCTGCCGCACACGGCGCCCCTGTCGCTGGTCGTCATCCGCTGGGCCTCCCCCAGGACACTGGGGGTCTCACCTGGCGGTGACTTGACCGCCGGGGTTCCGAGAGCACGAACAGCAGCAACCACAGGATTCTCCCTCGGTGCCTGCGTCGCTACAGCGACTGCGGCACCGCACTCGGACGGCCAGACAAACGGGCAGCTGCGCAGCCGCCGCGTGGTGCGCTACCGCGCCGCGCGGCGCTCACGCCCCCGCGCCTCCCGCATGCTTCGGAGCCCCCGGCGCGCCCTGGCGCGCCGTTGTAGCGCGTCGTGCTGCCCCGTGCACCGCGATGCCGCCTGCGACCGAAGCCCCTGCAACACCGGACTTGACAATTGCGCGCGCCGCGCGGTGCGCATGCGCCCCGCGTGGCGCGCACACGTGCATCCCCGCGCTACCCGCGCGCCCCCTGTGCGCTCCGTCGCGCCGCTGCCTCGCTGCGCGTTGCCAGACCGCTTCGCGCCGCTGCCCGCGACTGAAGCCACACACCACCGGACACGACACCGAAGCTGCCCGAGCTGGGCCAGCTTCCCCACCGGAAGGACACAGCTGCTGCTCGGTGTCATCCCGGGCTGGCGGTTGTCGCACACAGGTGAATGACTGCCGGGGTTGAACCGAGTGGTGTAGCTCGGATCCCCTGTGCGTGTCTTCACCCGCTGGGGCGACGACCGGCCGCCGGGGTGACTGCACCTAGGGTGAAAGAGTAGCAGCCATGGAAGCCTCCGCGCCCATTGGTGCGCCCCCTGTGCGCTCTGCCGCGCTGCCGCCTCGCATCGCGCTGCCACACCGCTTCGCGTCGCCGCCCGCGTCTGAAGCCACACTTGCCGGACACGACACCGTAGCTGCCCCTAGCGTGGCAGCCTAAACTTGGAAGAGGACCAGCTGCTGTCCGGTGGCATCACCGCTGCTGAGGGTCGTCTGCGGGACCCCAACGGGTCCACCCAGCACCAAGGTGACTGACTGCGCGGGGTTTGAACGGAGTGTGTAACTCCGATCCCCTGCGCGTCGTCACCCGCTGGGGCGACGACTGTTCGCCGGGATGCCCGCACCGGGAGGGTGAAAGGACGGCAGCCATGGAGAGCCGATGCCCTTTGAGGCAGTCAAAATGATCGGCCCGTATTAACGGGCCGCTGTATAGCCGTCGCGGTCAGGGGGCGATGCCCCGACACCGCCTGCCACGCCCCCTTGCGGGGACGTTGCGACAACTCACTCATGTTCACTATTTTAATTTTACAGACACTTGAATTACTAAAACAATTAAGGATTGCAGTAATAATTAACGATTTAGAGCCAATGGGTTTGCGAGTGACCACCACGTGCAACGGTTGTCAACAACCTAATGAACTGACACGACGTCGCCCGCCATGACAGACGCAACTCCATTCGGTGTTACCCGCTCTTAATTAAAATTACCATTTAGTTGAATTCAAATCTATTAATCTTTAAAATAACAGAATAATGACCAACGATTAAAAAAATTACAAAATAAATTACAACTCTCCAAATTATCTGATTTTCATTATTTAATAATGCCACGCGCCGTTATATCTATCTAGTTTTAAAACTTTGTTCATAACTAGGATGAAACATATTATGTTTGTCGCAACAAAAAAATAATATTTTCGAATAAAATTTAAGTCCAATTTTTGATACTTTCACGTTGTACTTTCATGCTAGGGCCTCTAATCTTTGTAATGAACGACTTTCTGGTTTTAAGCCGACAAATAAATAATAAAAATAATGCATTCTACTGACTTTGGTCTCTTACAGCGCTAGCCGATGAGCGTCCGATCACCTTTGGTTGTTCTTAGCTGATGACGGGATGGCGAAAGGTGCACTTAAGTATAGGTTTTTTGATGACAGTTTTTTTTTTACCAGAAAAAGGAATATGAATATAATTAAAAAAAAAACGTAATTTAAATATTCTCTTCTTCTATTCTCATAAATCAATCTTCACGTCGTCTTGCTGAAACTAAACATCAAGAAATTATTTTTTTGCCACAAATTCAAATTGCCACTCGACGTCAATTTGCCGTTATAATATACAAGGTGTTTTTTTACATCCCTTAACTCTAGGGTTATATTCCATAAGTAAAAAATATGCAAATAGTCCTAGAATACGTGGTCCAAAAATGTATAGTTTCGAATATATCATCAATCAAAATTAATTTAGGTCAACAGTTGTCACCCGTATGACGAATCTGTACTTTTGCGACGTTTCCAAATTACCGTACAAAATACTAACACTAGACTCTCCATGTGTGTAGGTGTGTAAGTTTCATTGATCATCATCATCATCATTTCAGCCGAAAGACGTCCACTGCTGGACATAGGCCTCCCCCTAGTGCCCCCAAGTTTCATTTATATAACCAAGTAATTCATCTTCATTCGAACCAATCATTCATATTTAAAGCTAAAGAAATGCGACGTTGACATATTTCACGTAAGGTTGTTTTACATTAATAATCGTGACTTTGTCGAATTATTTTTTACGAAAAACAAAAATTATAATTAATAAATAATTTATATGCCAGTTGATTCTTTGATAATTATGGTCTCATTCATAGTTATGGGATATCAAAAACGACACCTTGTATAGCCATTTCATACATGTTTCAAAGAATGACACTAGTAGTGATTTGAATATAGGCACAGTTTAATTGGCAAACAATTTACTAAACAATTAACTTACTTGACTTTACCTGAGTCAGAAATGTGGCTTTTTTCGTTCTAACCGTACTAACCATGTAAATTTTAGCTCACTGCCTAGTTATTTAACCAAAGCGTTTTCCAACGTATCGATAGCTTTTCAACCTTGTAGAATAGCTGGAATTATAAGAGTAACTATTCGAGCTCTCGCATACAAAAGAGCTGCCTTTTAAAAAGACGAGTGAACGATAAGGCGAGTACGTTCCAAACTGCATTTCACGATGGTAAAACTTTTTCTCATATCATCGATGTAGGAAATTGGAAAGTTGGGACATTGAGTTAATCTGGCTTGGGTGATTGAAGAGTTACTGGGAGCTGGGGACGTCATTACTTTTTAGCTAGTTTGGATACGGGATTGGATTATGTCTTTCAAGGTTTGATAGTTGATTGAGTTTTGCAGAGTACACTATCCTTTGTTGTCTTAATTACATGCCTATAATGTTCACTTTGCTATAAACACAGGTCTCTTATTTTCGAGAAGGAGTGTAGGAGCTGTAATCTATCACGCCGGTTGGTCGATGTCACATGTGTTCGATTTTTTCTAGGATTTCGGTTTCTTCGCAATGTTTTCCACCGCCATTTTAAGAGAAGTGGTGATTAAATAATTTACACATAGTATACTGCCTGTCTGGGCTCTAACCTGCGACTTAAGCGAATCATTGTCAAACCTAAAATCATTAAAAAAATCTGGTTAAATTCACATAACTCGAGAAATATAAGGATATTTTTTCGAGTTATGCGAATATAACCCAACTGTATGCTTTTTGTGCAATTTCATACAGCACTCTACAAACAGAAAGCTCATAAAATAAAACCTTTAATCAAAAAACTCCGCCAGCACGGGATCCGGATCACCACTCTGGATTATCTTATTTCATACTTGTCTAATTCAGTGTGTTGATGTAAATGGAAAAAGATCTCCTGGATCCATAGTATCAATGGGAGTTCCACAGGGCTCAATTCTTGGTCCGTTCTTGTTTCTTATTTATATTAATGACTTGCCTTACCTCATAAAGGATAATCATGATATAATACTTTTGTTATACTTAAATGTCAGCAGCTGGTTAATGACGATGTAAATAGCGCAATCTCAAAAGTAGTTCACTGTTTCAATGTTAATAATTTACTTGTTAATGGAAAAAAACCAAATGCATTAAGTTTACGCTACCTCACGTTAGGCAGGTGAAAACGAATGTGTTGATAAAGGGCAAAGAATTGAATCCTTAAGATAGCACTGTATTCTTGGCCTTAACTTTGATTGCCAAGCTTCAATGGGGCCCACATATACATAAATTGACGAAAAAACTAAGCTCTGCATTTCTAACAGCGTATGTTACGCTGTTAGAAATATTTAGCCCGTTTAGTGTACCTTAGCTATTTTCATATTGTAATGTCGTATGGTATTCTATTTTGGGGAAAGGCCGCCAACATTCAGACTATCTTTGCCTTGCAGAAAAGAGCTGTTTGATCAATTTATAAATGAATTCCAAGACACTCTCTCAGAGAGATTAATGTAATGACTGTGCTTCACAGTACATTTTTGAAAATCTGTGTATGCCCATAAAAAATATTAAATTGCTTAAAAACTATAATAATATGCATAGTATAAATACTAGGAACAATCACAAATTTGTCGTACCATCAACAAGGCTCAAGAAAATAGGTGGATCATTCAGATGTCAATGTATAGGTACGCTTTTATAATAAACTTCCAAACCATGTCAAAAATCGAAGTCTCAATAAATTGAAATCATTCATTGATTGTAAGTTGTGCCTGAAAGCCTTTTATAGCGTTAGAGATTATATTGACGACAAAAAGCTTGGGATTGATCTGCTTCAATATTTGCATACTGAATGTTGTTTTTTTGTTCTTGCAAACTTGTACGCTTTAACATTTAATACACTGGTTTGCCGACAATTTTGTGACAATCAAGGTGCTTACTAATTTTAAATTACTTACCTGCCCTCATTTTATCATCATATTTATTTTAATTTCATCAGGTCTCGTTTTCGTGTTACTACTCACAAAATTGAAAATTTTGTTTTGTTTTCACTTTCGCATTCAGAGAATTTATTTATTTGAAGAGCGTAGTGTTTTGTTTTGTTTTCAGAGTTAAGTGATTCTTAAATAATGTAAAAAAAAAAAAATTATGCTTACAAGTTTTTTTACATTTATGGCGACATTACTTTTAAAACTCAGCGAAGGAATTTGACACCAATTAGTAACTAAGTTATACAAACAGTATTTTGACTTTGCCATCGGACAACAAGACAAAGCGTGCGTTCCACACATCTGTTGTGTTACTTGTGTGGGTCTTCTTACTGAATGGGCAAAAAAATATCGACCTATCCCTTTTGCAATGCTTATTATTTGGATTGTTATTTTTGTCTTACTGATACAAAACGTATTACAATTAAAACAAAAAGTGAAATTAAGTATACTGACCTGCCATTGGCTAAAAGACCGATCCCTCATAGTGAAGATCTACCTGTATCAGAACCACCTCAAAGTTCCGATCTGGCCGCTATGCCAGAAACAATCGAAAACCACACATTCGATCCTGACTTCCAAGAAGCTTCGTCATCCTCATCTAATGAAGCCACATCTACTATCTCAAGGAAATCTCAATGATTTGTGTAAAGAAAAGCTTAGTGATTTGGATATAAATTGTGATTCCAAAATTTAGATTAACTAAAACTAGTAAGTCATTTCTAATAAATAGTATCCGCTTCTATAACAAGTTGCCAAAATCGGTTACAGAACTTAGCGATGGAAAGTTTAAAACTCACATCAAACGTGTCCTTATCAAAAAAGCATATTATAAGATAAAAGACTACGTTGAAGACAAGGAAGTTTGGCATTAATTCCTTCTGCACATGTGGCTTCCCTGGTAACTCATTAGCACCATAACTATGTGAGCGTCTATTAACTGCTTCCAAATTACAATGTTAATTTTAATTATTTTATTTTTTACACTTTCTGACATATTCTCGTCATTATTTGACATTATACAACACTTGTAATATCGAGTATTTATTAGTGATTCTCATGGAAATCATATCACTTGGTTTAAATAGGTTGATTTTACTTATGTAGATTCTTTTACATATTGTGAATGAGAGAACGTTCTAGGCCTACAGTTTCTATTCTTTATTTTCATTCCTCTAGGTACTTGGTACTTATTGACAGGCCTGCACTGTCCTCCCATACCTATTATCACTGTAATTTGAAAACATTGTAAAACCCAATTATTTTTAAAAGAGTAACCGTGGAGTTTATTGCCGGCTCTTCTCCATAGGAAGCGACAAATTGGAACCGTGCACCTAGCTTCTGACGTTTCATAAGTGCCCTTGCAGGTTTATGTGAAATAAAATATTTTGATTTGATTTGATTTGATTTGATAAATGAGCTTGGGAATCTTTCATGAATGTAACTTCCAATTTTCTAGGAAATCACCGATCAAGTGAGTTGTCAGATAGAAAACGCCGACCTCATCTAGTTTAAAAAAATATGATTGACGTGTAAAAGTGTTTGTATAAACCTACTTACAGAAATAAAATCATTTATAATTTAACCAATATTATAATTTTCACGTAAATCTAATATCATCACCTCGAAAACAAGTATGTTATTAAAGATTGTCACGAGCATAGTAATAGACAGACAAAAATCACAACCGGTTCATACAGCGAACCCCTTAATTATAAATAAACACGGTATTTAGGGTAAATATAATAAGACCATACGAATCCGGTAAGGGGCAGAACAAAATGGTGTAGGACACAATGTTATCAGCATTAAAAAACATTGCCATGAATAGGATCTGTACGGTCTTATTCTACTGCCAAAGTTACCCCAATATAACTGTAGGTACTCCTTAAAATTATACAGCCGTTCTGAAGAGATGCTTCCAGCGCAATTCTGCAATGTTCTGATCCAGCCAGGTTCTGAGAGCAGAGACCTTCGCGTAGACTCCAGGATAGTCGGGTCTGGCACATCCCAGGCCCCAGGATACGATGCCGGCTAGCTTGTTGTTGTGCACCAGAGGACCACCGCTATCACCCTGTGGAAACAAATTGTTTTTAGTTGATATTTATCGCATCATTCTGTGTAAATTTTAATGAAGAGTGTACGGTCACCAAAAGGGATATGTAACCAGGGTCTTTGGATATAGTTGAAGTTTAGTAAGAAACCGATGGATAGAAGTTTTCTAATGAAATTGAATTTAATTAATAAGAACCAACAGTACATTTATAAAATAAAATTTAATTCGATTACATCCATCGGTTTCTTATGAAACTTTAACTATATCCGAAAACCCTAGTTTATTTATCTCTTTTGGTGACTTGTACTAATAAGTGACTGTGTTGTGTGACTTTTACTGCAATCCTTAGCTCCTGGATGACAAATATCTTCTTGGCATTTTTTAAATCAAGATAAATATAGGGTCTAAGAGACAATGACGTATATCATTTGCTCATTGACCACCACTATCTATGGAATTCATGGTAACAATCTTCGTGTCGATGTCCCTTACACCGAGTAGGTATATATCAATAAAGATATCGATATAAAGAACTATACATGAATACGGATTATTGGTAAATCTGGTAAGACCTCTTTGGTCTAGTGGTCGCAAGCGCTATTAGGTCCTGGGTTTGATTGCCAGGTCGGGCAAAGTGTAATTGGATTTTGATTCAAGGATAAAAAATCCAAATCCGTACCAAAGAATTTTCTAGTAGCAGCCCGGTGTCTGAATTTGTGCTTTGATAATGGCAATAGGCGCGCCACATAACTGGCAATTTGTGGGTGTACTATTAGGTAAACTTCTACCCAAACTATTGGAGAGAGAAGGCGTGATGTTATATTTTGTTTAAAAAATTACCTGGCAAGCATCCTTTCCACCTTCACTAGTTCCAGCACAAAGCATATTGCGTGTGATACTGTACACAGGCTCGTAGAAGGCACTGCATTGCTTATCATTAACTTTCGGAACGGACACTCCTTGCAGCATAGTTGGGATGCCACCATTTTCCTAGAAACAAAATAAAAAAATTACTTAGGTACTACGTTTTATTAAAAAGTCATAACGATTAAGTCTCACAAGAGATTCGCAATGTTTCCGTTTTATATGCAAACGTAACATGTTAACTTGAATTTGATCTGCGATCTTTTTTGAAGCGCCATCTTCTGACAGTAATGGGAAACACAATTAGTCAATTCAAATTGACGTAAGTTAGAGTAAACGGTAATGAATGGAATAATTACAAAAAATCCAACTTGGCCCTCTGGTGTACTAAGTAAACGATGCAAAAGTAGAATATAAGGAGCTGGTGGCGTTCTGTAGTTTCTGCCTCATGGAAAAAAGCCTCAGTTTATTTATTTATTTATGCATGCACGAACTGTGTGCCCGATAGCAATTTCCAATAGAATACTTCTATACAAACGTTCATCTCGTATTAACCCATATACGGGACGAATTAAAACAAAATCCCTCGTTGCTCACTTTTGTTATAGTTATGCATACGAAACTTGTGCAAATCAAAAGTAATTTATTCAAACTATTTATAATTACACCAGACAGTCCCATCACATCTTACTGCTTTAGCTGGGAAGAAAAGGTGGCGCGAAAAGTTTCCCAGCAGCGCAACAAACTTCACAGCTGCGCAAAAACTTCCCAGCTGCGCAAAAATCTGCCCAGCTGCGCAACAAACTCCCCAGCAAAATGTCATGCTTCTAGCCCCAGCGCGGCGGTTTAGACTGTGCGTTGGCTCTCCATATTTTTTTTTTTTCAAGTAGATTGTTTGTGTCACTGTGTACTCACAAAAAGATTACCCCATCCAGTCACAACTGTCAGTTCACCATCATTAATTTCTTCATTCCTTGCCATCATTTCTACCGGTGCCACTTGGTCAGAGAACATCAAAGGCCTCGAAAGCCACAGTATAGCAATATCACTGTCCATCTTAGAGTAGTTGAAATCAGGATGCCACACTAAGTCTCCGACGGGATATAATGCTCCACCTTCTTGACTGAATGAAGATCCGACACGCACTTGGTACATTTCTGGATATGATCTGAGGAAAGACAAACAGAAAATTATAATTTTGAGGGTTGATTTTATTAAAGACAGATAGATATCTTTTATCCGTGAAATAAAAATTGACGTCTGAATTGAATATATTGTATGGGTTGGTTCTACAGTAAAAGTTGTTTAAATAATAAGAACAATTACCCCTTGAAAAGTTAAAGCTTTAAAAATTGTTTAATAGCTAGGATTGTAGAAAATAACGAAATAAATGTTGTTGAAATGTAAAAAAATAGTCATTGTTACTTTTAGTGAGTATACAATTACCCCGTGGATCTTTGTTGCCGAGATCTACATTAGATGTTCACAATTTGTAACGGTGAACGTATATTTTTTTCAATATTTGTCACAAAAATCTTTCTGGGTACACATAAACACAACACATTTATTAAAGTCAGATTTAGAAATATGGGTGTATTCAGGTGGGTATTTAGGTGAAGGAAAACATCGTAACGAAACCAGCATGTCTTAAAATCAAAAATACTAAGACATATGACATCCACCAACGTGCACTGGGCCTGAGTGGTGGATAACAGCTCCTCTGTTTCACAGAAGAAGGCCTATGTCCCAGCAATGAAAACTGGGAACATTATAGGCTGATTATGCTAAATTGCGCTACAAATTGGCATCCCTTTAAGTTTTCTAAACCATTTGTTTAGGTTTTCGTATGATACTTTTGTAACAGACCATTCTTACGTACCCACTAACACAATGTGCAGCTGTAACAACGATGTCTCTAGCAACGATGGCTCCACCACAGGAATGTCTTCCTCTCCTCACAAGGGACACCTGATACGGAGCATCAGTGATGTCGATGTCTTCTCCTCCAACGATTTTCAGATCCTCTAAGGATTTTATCGTGGGTGTTGACACTGAAAAATAAATGGACAACCATTCATATTTGTAAGATACTTTCAACTTTATCTTACATGAAATCAATTCTTGAAAAAAAAAAGTACAGTATTTGAATATTAGAATTGATGAAACTTAGAGACATATGGCGATAACTAAATCATCGATGGACAAACTGATGGTCTGGAGGAATAGAGATCTTACAAAAGCCACCAAGATCCTGCTTGTTTAAACACTAGTATTCCCTATGGTCCTAATCTGAATTTAAAAAAACATGTTAGAATTTTTTTCTAACATAAACAGACTTCCTAAATGTCAAAATGCCCTTAGTATTATGGAGTTATAGTCTATGAAAGTACATAACGTTTTCTTTATACTTAAGTAATTTCAGTGACGTCATCACACGTTTTCCGGTTTTGAGTTATTTTACTCCGAAGCTAAGTAATAAAAATAAAAAATAAATTCTTCGAATTCAGGATCAAGAAGATGTGAACAATGTAGTCAATCGTTGCTTTGATTTGTTTCAACAAACAATGCTTTAAGAACTTCGGTAAATGCTTTGATACAGGTATAGTGAAGGCAAACTACTATCCAACTAAATTTAATAGTAAGTAAATGAACACAATTCAAAACAAATGCTGAGGGAAATTAAATATTTTTTACACCATTTCTATGGGTCACCGTCAAGTATGACACTTCCATCAAGTGGCTAGTGTCAATTTTTTAAAGCGCTTTGAATTTTGTCACGACTTTCCAAGGGATTGATACTTAATTTATATAACGTCTTATGAAGTACAATTATAATTATATTTCAATTAATTGTGCTTGATCATAATAAGCTTTCCGGAAGCTTATGTCAGTCCCAAACATATTTCATTTTTTCACCATTCATTGTCGCCGATGGAATGTCACTTTGCCTAAGGCATAATTTCATTTAATTTTCTATCTCTGATAGTAAATTATCAGGTAATTACTACACATTCAACCGTTTTTTGCAAATAAAATCAACGACTTATCAAAATTAATTAAAAACGATCATCATTTAGTCGTATTCTCATCTCAGTGATTCATCATCATCATCATCATATCAGCCGAAAGACGTCCACTGCTGGAAATAAGCCTCCCTCAAAAGGGGGTATTTGCCATAATCGCCACGCTTGGCAGGCGGGTCTTCTATGACACCCACGAGAAGAAAAGGTATGGTGCTATTCTTTTACGTTATGGTATGGTGCTATTCACACGGAACTCAGTGATTATTAACGTCAAAAACTTGTCAAAAATGGAAGGAAGTTAGAGGTATTTTTGACAGAATGAGACTAAAACCAGAATATGAAAGTTCTTAAACATACGAAAATGGTCCCCCTGACTGGATATTGATCTTTTATACATCCAGTTACAGGAGTTAACATCGGCTTGACATTTTTTATCAAAATTTTTGTGTTGATTTAGGTTCCACAAGCTGGGCATTCATTAATAACAAAAATCGCAACTACTATAATAAATTGTCAAAAAAAAAAGATTAACACCAAAAAAGGCAAACTCACCGACATAACTCACAAACGTCAACACGTACAACAACGAAATCATGTTGAATTAATGAAAGGTACTGCCCACTCTTCGTAATAATTGAACATTTATACCTGAAAATTACAAAAGATTATTAAGGTCAACGTAGTTTACCTGATAATAGTTGCCTTTGTTGTACACTCGACTGATAAAGATAGATCTCAAGCACAAAATAGATAGGTTGAGAAGGTCAGCTCCATACAACGAGTAAAAACAGACACACTCACATAGACACGTACGTACGGCGATCTCAAACAAATGGCAGTCGCGACTCAAAGGCGCTTGCAGTCGCCGTACGTGAACCGTGTTTGTGTGCGTGCGTTTTCCCTTGTTCTATGATCTTCTGTACACTATTTGTTTTGTGTCTCAAGTTTAGTGTTTGTCTAGGCAAGGGGATTACATGATTCATAAGTGGGTGAAGTTTATTCGTGTTGTTGTGTTTTAGGGTTCAGAAGATGGAAATGTGGTGCCATAATGTTATTTTAACATACATTTGAGCTTGCAGTTTCGATTCTGTAATGTTTGGGGGTGAAGACCGTCATAACGCTGATTGCAACCATGTTTATTTACTGGTTGATAATTTTATAGAGACAAGTATACTCAATAGTATTGGCAACTGGAAAAAAAACTTACAGTGCCTATATATCGATTATTGTGATAATAACATGCATTTGTTCTTAAACGAACTTCAAAAAAAGATTTAGTAATTGAAGGTGTATGAATTTGTGTAGGATAGGTACTTACCACAACTAAAAACAGAAAAAAAAAACAACCGATTTCAGAAAGACTAGAAACATTCCCGCGATACTAACTTGACTCAACTTCAAATTGTATCCAATACTTCAACAGTCTCTCCATTTGGAACAGTAAAACTTGTTTTGTTGAATCACGTAAGCTTGGCTTAACTCTGGAGCTTTGACTAGACCATTGCTTCGATGAGCCTCTTCAGTCGTTTCTCAATTGATGTAACCACAAGCTGAGTACCAAGCTAGATGTGGTTATCAGATCAAAGCTTTAAGTTTGAAAAAGCTTGAAGTTTTCAGATCAGAAATAAAATTCTTTTAAGTGTAAAAACAGCGTGAATTTTCACGAAGTGTACATTTAATTTAGCCAATTGCATAGAGCACGGTGGTAACTCAGTGGCCGCTACTCGATGCAGCATTGTCAACACTCTCCATAAAAATAAGTGTTTTTTTTATTTAAACGGTTTTAACGAAAATAGTGATGTAGATAATGTACTAAAAGCTAAAAAATAATTCGGTAGTTCTAGGTACCAGTCATCACACCACTTTCCTCATTAATCTAGGGCATTAATCAGACAAAAAAATAAAATTGGGGGGTGCGTGAAATTTCTATCAACACTTAACGCTCATATCATATCATATTTAAAAAAAAAATATGCTATTTAAGTACATATATATATTCAGGTTACGCTACGCCCCACGATGTTTTTTTTTTCTGATGGTCAATTCTCTAGATTGATGAGGAAAGTGGTGTGGTGGCTGGTACCTAGGACCTACCGAATTATTTTTTAGCTTTTAGTGCGTTATCTTCATCATTATTTTCATAAAAACCGTTTAACTGAACATTTTTTTTTACTTATTTTTTTTCATATTTTTAGTTTTTATTTCGTTACTTAATATTTCTCACTCATTATCTTATTTTTTTATTTTTCATAGTGTACAGTATTTTAATAGTCAAGGTCTTTCATTTGATACCCATAATGAGGGGGTTGTGAAAAAATATGCAATCCGCCATTTTGTAGCGGCGGCCGTCTTGGATTTACAATGATACTGATTAAATTAAATTGTATTGTTATCAAAACTAAAGGTCCCCCCCAGTGGGGTTCCCGCATTGTCGTTGCGGGGGGGCTCAGTAACCGTGGTCACCCTCCCATGGTGAAGCGAAGAGGAACCCCAAGGTGGGGCCGCTCGTCAGGGCTTGTGCCTCCAAGCCGACGACGTAGCGGCCAAAAAGTAGGTTGCGGTGAGGTGCATCGCAACTGAGGCGGGCCGCGATGTCGAATGGGAGGCATCGCGGCTGAGGGTTACAGGCTGCGGCGGAAGAGGAGTGCCGGTACTTCTGAGTAGCGCTCTTCCCTTCCGTAGCCTGGACGGGGCCGCCACCGTTTGATGGCGGACGCGGTGGGGCCGCAGGGGAAGAAGAGTGTCGGTATCGCTCTCCCTATCCCCTGCGGCCGAAAAGTGGTTGGCGGCGGGGCCACTGTACTGACCCGTCGCAGGAGGACGTCAGCAGCAGCTGGTGGGGCCCGCAAGGGCCGATGCCTGCTAGGGGTGCGGGTTGTTCGAAAGAGATACCGCGGCCCCTGGCATACGGGCAGCTGAAGGAACATGGGTGGGTTTTAGTCAGTAAACGTCTGACACGCTCTTCTGCTCCAACCAGAGCGGGAGAAGTCATTTGATGATTTCCCACCCACAAAAAAAAAAAAAAAACCTAAAGGTGTGTACCAAATATCAGATCAACTTGCCAACAGAAAGGGGGTAAAATTTCAAGTACTAAATTTGACCCCATAAACAAACAGAGCAAGCTAAATAAAACCGTTTTAAAAGATGATTAAAGTTGTTGTAATAAATTCATGTCACTGTTATTTACTTAGTAAAGGGATACGAATTTGTGAGGAGGTACTACAAAAAACAAAGACTGCGATTTCAGAAGACGTTGTTGGTGTCAATTTTAGTTTCTTGCCATCGACTTTACAGATATCTCGGAAGTCGATGGAAATCATAACGTATGGTAATATTTCCTCTCGATGATTTCCTTCACCGATGTCAGTAATATCAAAGAACTAAAGAACTATATGATTTGAAAATGTAACATTGGTACTTGCTCCGTTTTGAACCGAAAGCCTCGGCATGAGACGGAGATGAGGCCTTAACGGCTGGGCCATGAGGATATACAACAACTTTACAACTTATATAAGCTCAAACACCCATATGCCAATTAAAAGTAATTGAGTATTATCAAGGGTTGAAATTGACTAATTGAGTCAACAAAGCCAATAACAGAATATACAAACAATTAAATGTATTGTTCTGGTATTTCTTATTTATTAGTATGGTTAGGAACCGTTATCTGCCTAGCCTTTTCCCAACTATGTTGTGTTTCGGTTTCCAGTAAAACCGGATAAACTAGTATTTTACATAGACGACGATGCCTATCAGACCTACAACACCCAAAACACAAAATCCCTTGGTATGCGGACCGGTTTACAGACTTTCGGGCGACCCGTAAAGACTGTCGTAGATCCACGAATGACAGCCGGGACCATCGGCTTAACGTGCTTTCCGAGGCACAGAGCGGTAATAATGGTCACCCTTCCGTAGACAGACCGCGGCAAGTATATGTAATATGAGGTATGCACATTAAATTCATATTAACAACTTAACACCATCACACTTGGACTATTATTCCTTACTAATATTATAAACGCGAAAGTTTGTATGTATGGATGTTTGTTACTCTTTCCCGCAAAAACGACTGAATGGATTTTTAATAAAACTTTACAGTAATAAAGCTTTAAACATCAGAATAACACATAACCTATAATTTATAAAGACATTGTGTGAATTGTCCAAAATATAACGATAAGTGTCAACTAAGTAGGAAAAAATTCTGCCATCTGCGAGCTATTCTGGCGTGCGCTGCAAAAACCGTTAGAGTTACACGTATATAATGTTTTGTGGAAATATTTATCTTCAATAGTCCTACAAAAAAGCCTGGGACAGCATTTATCTATCTTTTATGTGTAAGCCATTATCGCCAACATAGTGAACCATAAATACAATAAAAATAAGCTACTCGAAGTACTAATCCTGCGCAGACGAACTCGCGGGCACCAGATAGTTATTTATCCCCCTTGAGAAAGCGTGGTGGACTGTAGGAAAGTATATACCTTCCTATAGCCTGGTATTATAATTACTATCATCCAACAATTAAAATAAAACTATTAAATGTACAGAACACTTCAATTAAATTACCAAATCTTGATTTTGACCGAATTCCTCAACCTAATTTTGTTTGCATGCGTAATAATTATAATCTAATCAAATGAATTGCAGCAATTAATTGAGTAACAATGAATCTTTCAAAATGTTCCATTATGTTATCTGATAAGGAGACAATGATAACAATATTAGGTCAAGGTTACTAGAACTAATTAGGTATTGTGACATTTACGCAATACCTAAAACTCGGTCGCTCACAATGGGCCTTATTAGAAGGCCAAAAGTCACCCAAAGTGCTTGAGAGAGTACAATGCTTGGAATTTCCCTACGTGGATGAATCAGAAATTAAGAGATCTGTAGGAGAACCAAGGTAACCGACATAGCCCGAATCATGACCAAACTTAAGTGGCAGTGGGCACAACACATTGCTCGCAAAACAGAGGGTCTAAAAAGGCCACTTTGGCTGAATCATAATTTGATCATATCCCCTTTTCGCATTAAAAGTGTACAATCTTAAAATTCTCTAAGAAAAATCGTGGTTAGGTACTTCTTTTATAAAACTTCCTTTAGCCAAAAGATTTTAAAATCGTGAAGGTTGGACGCACCGCTGCAAAGGGTCTTCAGAATAATTACCGTTTTAAAGCAGTATAGATATATCGCGCCAATTCAAATAGCCAATCAGAAAAAGCGAGGCTTAATAGCATTAGTTAATAAGAAAACTATTTCCGAATATTGTCGTCAATTTTATAAAAATCTGTCATTTTTACAAAATAGACGATATTTTAAAATAAAACAGAACACAAATTGAATAGATTTACTTGTATTCTTTTTTTTAATTCTTCTTTTAGTTTTTAGTTTTTATTGTTTTGTTTAAAATTAATGAATACTTAATGCTTTTAATATTTTATATAAACTATTTATGCATACAAATAATACTTTGAGGAGGAGGTAGTTTGAGGAGTTCCGTTGCCTATCTCCGAAGCTCTTCATCAGATCTTCACCAAATTGAAATGGGACCTCCGAGAAGGTATTCTTCCAAAAACTATACAAATCGCTTCAAGTATGCCTATAAAATTCGAAGACTTCTCTCTATTTCTCCAGGATCCCACCATCCGATTCTGACTTGATGGTCATGGAACCACCTGGAAAGTATACCCTTTCAAATAGAAATAGAAATAGAAAATAAAAAAAAAAATTAAAAAAATTGAAATAGTTTGATTATGAGTGACATTATAAATTTTATGATTGTACTAATATTTGCATGCCGTTAAGGCAAACGTGACGATCTGTTTTATTTTACTATTAACATCTCTTGCATGCTGACAATTTGTGTTGTATGTCTTGTACTCATGTTTGGGCAAATAAATTATTATCATATCTTATCAAAAAAAAAATCCAAATCGGTCAAGCCGTCTTCGAGTAATCGGGGAACATACATCAAAAAAATAGGTTCCAACGAATTGAGAACCTCCTCCTTTTGGAAGTCGGTTAAAAAGAGGATCATTTAACATGAACTGAAAATTACTGATACCTACTAAACGATTAGCAATAAGCTGTGAACTCGTGACCGGAGCTATAAGCAGTAAGAAATGAAATTGCTGTCTCAAAAGCGTTAGGCGTTTCCGTTCGAATCTGCAGTAATGCTAAGCGACAGATGCAATGTCTTCTTCACACAAAAATCAAATTCAGTTAAGCGGAATAATACAAAATAAATCGATTGTAATAAACATGATTTAGAACAAAAATGGTTCCGAAAGGTTCTGGAGTGGCGACCGCGTACCGGAAGACGTTGAGTGAGAAGACCTCCCACAAGGTGGACCGATGACCATGTGAAGGCCGTGGGAATCCGCTGGATAGGAGACGCACAAGACTGGTCGATGTGGCGGAGCCTGGGGGAGGCCTATGTCCAGCAGTGGACGTCTTTCAGCTGAAATGATGACGAGAACAAAAACGAAAACGGTCCCAACTTACAAGTTGTAAGTCGTGAGTTCAAACCCAAGCAGGCGCTTTACTTTGTGTAATTAAAATCATCATTGCTCTCAAAACGGTGAAGAAAAACATCGTGAAACAATTTATTGTTGTAACGTCACGTATCGAGCATGATGCGCCGTCTCATGTTTTAAGTAAGTTATAAGTTTTTGTAACTAAGCTACGATCTGGGCCGCTACTCTTAACGATAGCGTTCCATAAGTAGCGTCCCTCTCTTGTTTGACAACTACGACTAGATTTTAAATCATTATTTATTTTGTCCCTACAGTTTAATTATTTATAAATATTACTTTGTATAAATAGTACTGAATAGTGTACCTAGTTCTAAAAAAGTACATTTATGGCAATTACATTATTCACTTCCGCTCTTTGGTCACAACTTTACCTCCAATACGTGTATGACGGGACGGACAGAATACCTTACAATTATGTTAACACAATTTGTCCTATAGAAGTGTCAAAGAAATAAAATGTCACATTCGTGTGAATAAAAGCTAGTCGAAAATTATTATTAGATTAGACTGCCTAGATGTCGTTCTGTAGGTTGTTAAAATTCTTCAGCAAAATTCTTGCTAAATGAGAGTATTATTTGAACTAGAGTTAAACTAGGGTCATCGAAAGATAATAAAACGAACTTTCTTTTTCTTCAACGTTGCACGTCGTTTGTTGCTTCATTTAGTTCGATTGAATTACAATTAAATTGAACACATACTCACACGTAGATACATGCCACACATAGATACATGCCACGAGTAAGAAACTTGCATTGTTTAAATGAGGCTTTACTCCCTACAATTAATTGGGGGCGGCCTCCCGAAACAGAAAACATAAATGAAATAAAACAAATTGAATACTATAAATTATTAAAAATTAAAATGACTAGCTTTTTTTAATAAAATTTATTAAATCATGAATATATAAATATAAATTTTTATTAAATATGTTTTTGGGTTTTGAGAACCAACGAAAGACAAAGTTATAATTTCCACTGTTTTATTTATTATATTTATTTACCAGGAGAGGTGTGTTCCTGGTTCTCCGATTAACTAAACAACCGCTGCGAGTTACAATAGCTGTAACTGACCACGGGACATTTAATAAACACCTCTTTTTCAAAGGAGTCACAGACAGTGCGCTGTGCAGGGCCTGCATGCAGGACGACGAGATATCAGCTCATGTGCTTCTAAACTGCCTGGTGCTCGCCACGTACAGGACAAAGTACCCGCTCTCCATGAGATCGTTAGTAACACCAAGGTGCTGCTAGCCTTACTTGAAGAGCTGGGGTGGATCAAATAATCGATTTTCCTACCCGTACTCAAAATACGCGAATCGACGACGTTGCGGACACTAGCCAGTTTTACTTATTTATCTAAATGAGACTTTAATACACTATGATTTTCTTTTGTTTTTTCTTAATTCCTTTTAAAAACAAAACAGAGGAAATGATTACGGAATTAAAAACAATAAAAGTATGAATTGGTATTTGAAAAAAGTAAGTGAACGATTGTGTGACTCTGTAGTTGAATTTTTATTCCTTCTTTCGTTACAAAACATTAAACGATTTAACACAAAGAATGATCTTTCCGCAAAAATATCGAAAAATATGAAAACTTTGTTTTATGTTGCATAAAGTAAACTGCATTATGATTTATGCTGGTGTCTGTGTTAGTTCGTATTATTATAACACAATTGTAAAAATAGTGTACCGATGACCTGTTGAATAGTGCACCTTATTTTATTAGCCACTATGTGAATTATCGAAAACTTTGATTTTCTATAACATAAATAATGCCGTGAATGTTGCTGAAGTGTCAAAATAAAAGACTTTGCTACTGTTAGTGTAGTACGCAATTAACCCACTGGTAAAGTCTGCAGGACTGCGATAGATGCAAGAAGCACAGAACTGGTCGAAGTGACAATGCCTGGGAAAGGCCCATGTGGACATGGCAGGCTTAGCATGACGCTTTCTATCTCTACGAAGAATAGACGGTGCTTTTTCAATACAATGTGACATTTTGTTTCCCCATTTTTGACATCGCACCGTAGATATCCTCACCATGGGATCTGGAGGTAAAGGTCCTCGCGCACACTTGGGAGTGGCGCGAGGAGGCCAAACGCCGGGACGTTTCCGCTGCCGCGAGGAATCGCGGTACAGCGGACAGAGCTCCGTCGGGATCTCATGGCAACGTGGAGAGTGCGATTGTCGCAACCCAGTGCTGGGCACGCCATGATTGCGGCGGTAAGTCCCCTCTTTGAGGAGGGGCTTGAGAGGCGGCACGGCGTCCTCACCTCCCGCCTGATGCAGGTCCTCACCGGACACGGTTGTTTCGGGAGGTTCCTGTTTTGGATAAGGCGGGAGGAAACGCCCGGGTGTTCCCATTGCGAAGATCGCCCTGAAGACACGGTGGAGCACACGGTGGAGATCTGCCCGGTTCGGGCGGAGCACCCCCGTGTCCTCGTGGAGGCAATCGGCGCCAGCGATCTCTCGCGTCTGGCCCTGGTCCAGGCCTTGGAACGGAGCTACAGAGCATGGGTAGCCGTCGCTTCCTTCAGCGAAGCAGTGATGCTCGCAAAGAGGGAAGAGACGCACGTGAGGGAGAAGCAGTATATGCGCCATCACGGCCGTAGCCTCCACAGGAGACGCCCTGGGCGTCGGGAATACCAGGCTGATTCCCGACCACCGTAGGCGCGGGCTTGCGGACGGTGAGCAATGGGTAGCTCGCTGTCCGGTAAGGACCAAGCCAGGGTCGACGGCGCGTTGTGTTCCACGCGCGCCTCAAAAAGATGTCAACACCAACTGAGGGGGCCCGCAAGGGCTGATGCCTGCCAGGGGTGCGGGTTGTTTGAAAGAGATACCGCGGCCCCTGGCAAAAAAGTCTGACACGCTCTCCTGCTCCACCCAGAGCGGGAGAAATTATTTGATGATTTCCCACCCAAAAAAAAATTTGTATTTACATCACTAATTTAATTAACTATACGAAGAAAAAACAAAAAGTAAAGGACACTGGGTGGATTTCACCAATGAAACTGAAACCGATCAGTAAAAACCGAGTTCAAGAGGTGTCAGTGTCATCATTGTTGTGGTATATTGACACTGACAGCTATTGAACGCAGTTTAGGTTAAATTGGCAGTAAGGCGTCGCCCGTAAATTCAAATCACAACTCTGTGTATGCAATGGCTATAACGTAGTGCGTTGACATACGATAAACAATGATTGTCCATGACTATACTTTAAAACGTGAACACAATTTAATATAGTTTCCCAAAATGCCCAACGTTATGTAGGTACTTAACCGTCCGTCGCCCTTAATTGTTTTAATCGTACTTTGGTACAATCTCTTAAATAGGATAAGGATAAGATAAATTGATTACCCCGTTTTCAAAGGTATTTTAATAAGCGTCGAGTTTCCAATGAATACCTACTGCCTGCAAATTATAATTATTATCCAGTTTACCGTCGAGGTCTTAGTTGTATTTTAAATTTTTCTTCTTCGCCCGATTTTTACTACTTTTTTTTTACTTTACTGATCGAGATTTCTTTATTGTAGGTAATATGTAGGTTACATACTACATAAGTTATCAGTCTGTACAACATTCTCACAGCTGGAACACAAGCCTCCTCTCTGTAGAGGGAGTAGGGTGTAATTCACCACGTGAGCACAGTACAGTTTAGTGGATGTCACTTGTCTTCGATTTTTAACACGCTTTTATTAGTTACACCTGTATGTTTGTAAGTATGCTTGTTTGTTTGTAACCGACTCCTTTGGACTTGATTTTGACCCACTTCATATGGTCAGATTTCATTTAAACTTTGTTGATTTATCGAGGACCGATGACAATTTAATAATTTAAAAAAAAATGAAAAATTATGCTTTTATTGTAAGCAGAACCAACAAAATGAAAAGAAGTAATAGGTTAAAAAATCTAAAAAAACTTGCTTTAAAAACCAAACTAAAAAGGCAAAAAATTATTTCAATAAAGTGTGCGTTACTTTTTGACGTATTTTTTTATTTAATTAATATCAAGCACCCACGCTTTTTGAAATGACTTTTATTTTTATTTTATTTTTTATTCCAGGACATACTGGTTTCCTCTCGAGGTTTTCCTGCATCATTTTGAGAACAGTGGTGGCCCATTGGTAACGGCTGCAGGTTAGTTTAACATAAACATCAACTTTGTGGGAAACCTTCCAACAAGTATTTACATAAATATAGTCAGATATAAATAGCCAACCTGCATTTTCCGAAATGTTCGCTTACAATTCAACCAGTACCTACAAAATATATATAAAAACAAAATTCGCATTCATGTCCCGATACGCCCCAGGGACACCTTTTAAGAGTTTTTTTTATAACTTGCAATATTGTTTCCTACTTCCCTAAACATTGTCCTTTTCCCTTTCCATTCTAAGGGCTTTTATAGACAAGCTGCTTTTAATATCAGCGATCAGCGATTTAGTTGTAGGGGCTTGTGGCTAAATAATAAAAACTACACGGGTCGATCGATCTGGTTAAGCTACGCTTGACGCGGTTGGTCCGTGAATGGGTGACCATCTTTACATACCAAGACCCTTCCGTGCCTTGAATAGCACGTTAAGCCGTTGGTCTCGGCTGTCATTTGTGGATCTTTGACAGTCGTTACGGGTCGTCAGAAGCTCGAAAGTCGAACAACCAGTCTTACCAAGGAGTATTGTGTTACCCATTAACTAGGTTGTGGAGGGCGTATAGGTACTCGCTCCATGTAAAATACTAGTATTCAGCTGCATACGGATAGGCTGGAAGCCGACCCCAACATAGTTGGGAAAAGGCTAGGCAGATGATGATCAGTGATTTAGTTGCTATTCCGAAATTACGTCCAGTGTCTGGGCTTTAAACATCGAATAATTTGAGATCTCGAATAAATTGATAAGCTCGATACTGTAACCAATGAAAAACACATATTAATAAATTTCACAATCAAAAGTAATTTATTAAAATTAGGCTGAGAATCAGCACTTTTTGAGCGTCGAAACTACACAAGACAGTCCCCTAAAGCTGCCGCCCTTCACTTCATTGAGAGCGCGCGCAAATGCAGCAATTCGCCAGAATACGATGCAGCATCTAAAGCAGTCTTCAAATAGATAATAACCGTCGCGCCGATACACAATTGTCGCGTTCATGTTCGACGAACTCCAACGCGTTGTCGAGCAGCACAGATAACGACCCAAAGTCGCCATACGACGATGCGTAAAGGTGCATGTCTGTTAAGACCTTTACCTAACTTCGCAGGTAATTTACGTTTTATTTTAGTGTATCGCCCAAGTTTCTCTTAGTTTTCTCAGAAGTTTTGACAGGAGATATTTCGATCTTTGATTGGATATTCGGAATATAAGCGGTGTTTGGCGAAGCGTGCCCCTCTTTACTAACAATGTTGTTAACACAACTTGTTCTGGCAAAGTTTCTTATTCTTTTGTTTGGAAGTTTTAGGGTAAGAATAGCTTACCCCTTTTTGTGCG
Organism: Polymixis lichenea; assembly: GCA_949091785.1. Classification (NCBI taxonomy): domain Eukaryota; kingdom Metazoa; phylum Arthropoda; class Insecta; order Lepidoptera; family Noctuidae; genus Polymixis; species Polymixis lichenea. The sequence goes on along the minus strand of OX420953.1, from coordinate 7,092,744 downwards.
TCATTGTATGTGTTTTGGTTGGATAGGTTAGATTAACCTGGAAAGTGGTGGTGGATGTTTCTAGAAATGTTTTGTTTGTTCTTATTTCTTTTGTATTTTCTATTGATTTATCGGTTTTTTTACGAAAACGAAGCAAAAAGAGTACCTATGTAAGGATCGTAACAGTTTGCGTTTTGTAGTGTCTGCCTTGTCATAAGAAGGTGTGAGTTTATGCACCGGTTTTCAAACCAAGTAGGGGCTAAAAATAGTCTTTTCTTATAATAATATATGGTAGAACTATCATTAAAAAAAGAGTTAAAAATTACCAATGTAAAGGATATCGGACTAACTTATAGAGAATGAGCAGCAGCGTTCTCTATGCATTTTACCACCAAACTGCGATCGCCAACCGGCCTGCCAAGCGTGGCAATTTTGGCAAAACCGGGTTTTGGGGGAGGCCTATATCCAGCAGTGGACGTCTTTCGGCTGAAATGATGAAAGGATTTCGGATTTTTTATTTAAAACAATGAATTATCGGGATACCCATACAAACATACAACACACAGAAGCCAGCTTTAGTGGCATCGGTGACAAGTCTCATGTTCATATACTTTTGTTTCCGCACTGTCAAAAATTTAAGGAAATTTTCAGAAGTAGAAATACTCGTAAGTACTCATATTGATTCTTCGTTGCAAAAACATCATCAAGAGTGGATTTTTCAATCGTCAAATAACTTTTGTCCTTAGGATTCATATTGGCGGGTTGACAGCTTTTGCATTGAAGATATGTCAAACCGCCAATTTCTATAAAAGTGATCGGAAGATTGAAAATTGAGGCCTAAGTTAAGTTGTTCATATTTTATTATTCATATCTTTATTTACATTTTAGGTTTAGGTTTAAATACTTTATCCTGAAAAAGACAAAATAACCACTTACATGAGAACATAAGATAACATATTGTAATAAGCTTAGTCTAGGTAACGGTCACTGATACAATACAATAGTATTAAAATTATTTTGTGTTTATTTCGGTTGGATTACACCTTCAGCGGTTTTATTCTCAACTAGTAGGCTAGTAAGATTATTAGCGAGTGGTTTCCATTATGTAATTTGACAGTTTTGATTTAAAACCACTGAAAGAGCTTACATTTTTTATGTAGTATGGTAAATTATTATAAAATTGTGCTCCTTCATTGGTGATATTCCTTTTAGCATAATTTGTACGTGTCTGTAGTGTATAAATATCAATGTGTAGCCTTAGCACGATTATTCATGTATTAGTATTAAGTAGATAGTAATCGTAATAAACCATTCGTACACACGTGTTTTGATTATCTTCTCGCAACCCACACACTTCATGGCGACCCTGACATGCGCGAGTACGGCGGCGCGCTCTGGATTCCTACCAACCGTCGCAATTCAGCGAATTCCTGTGCGCCTTGGTGCACTGAATTAGAGCGTTTTAAATGTGCTCTATACACATAAAAATGAATACTACTTCGGTAACATTCAGAACAATTTGTCACGTACCAGTAAAATGGGAATATCATATTCCAAAACCGAAGATAAGGAGGTGATAATTACCCAAAATGCGTCGGGAGGAAGTAATACTACGGTTGAATCTGACATCCAGATAAATAATATATTATTGGCGTCATTCTGACATTATCGCGGTTGCAGCAATCATAATTATATGGAAAAAGCTGCAGGACAAGCTGAAGAAATGGATCGGAAAGCATGTAAAATCTGAGTTAGTAAGAAAAATGCGTTTGCGGTTGTCGGGAAGGCGAGAACGTGAAGAAGGAAATGGAAATGTGTAAGTGTGTGGAAGTGTTATAGTTTAATGGCTTAAGTTAAGGTAAAATTACGGATCACGAAGGGCACAGCTAAAAAAAACAGTAGTAGGTATGCTTTTCTAACGACTTCAAAAAGGAGGAGGTTCCCGAATTGGAACGAATTGTTGGAAATTTTTTTTTGTATGTTCCCCGATTTCTCGAAGATGGCTGGACCGATGCCCATGATCATCAAGTCAGGATCTGATGATGGGATCCTGGAGAAATAGAGAGAACCCTTCAAATTTTATAGGCACACTTGAAGCGATTTGGATAGTTTTTGGAAGAGTACTTTCTCGGAGTGGTCCCATTTCAATTTTGTGAAGATCTGATGAAGAACTTCGGAGATAGGCAACGGAACTCCTCAATAAATGATAGCAAATGGACTGAAATAGCTGAAATCTCATGTCTGTCTATTGTTTACACCAGTTCATAACATAAGATCACGCCGGGACGCTGTGAAGGGATAAACACATGTGAACCACAAAAAGTGAAAAATAAAAAAGTTTTTCAAGAAAAAACAACCGACTTCCAAAAAACCAATAAAAAGTGAAAAAAATACTTTAATTTCGGAAGGCGGTGACAAAAAATTTAAATACAAATCCAAAAACACCACCTTCCGAAATTAAAGTTATTTTTCACTTTTTAGTGTTTTTTTTTTGGAAGTCGGTTGTTTTTTTTTAAATTTTTTAATCTAATCCTTCTAATATTTTAAATATGAAAGTTTGTACCTACGTTTAGATGTTGTTTACCTAGTCACGCAGAAACGGCTGAACGGATTTGTATGGCACAGAGATATAACTTGGATATTTTCATCCCGGTTGTACGTTCCCGTGGAATAATTTTTGAACCCCACGCGGGCGAAGCCACTGGCAAAAGCTAGTATTTTATAAATGTCGTTTCGTTGGTTTCATCTTTGTTCTATGCTGACATTTCAAACACAAAGTAATTGTTACCATCTATTCCTATATTCTTTTGAACTAGATATACCAGTTGTTAGGTCTCCCACGCTAAATTGTAAAGTCAGTCACGGAGTTGTTTTTAGAACCGTAGGCGTGACCTTTCCGAGTAAATAAATTGTGTATCTACATGCTAATTCTAAAACACACTCATATTCGGAATATCAAGGAATATTCTATTTTCCTCCGGGGGATCAACACAAGCAACAAAATGACCTAACAAATTGCTCTCTGTACTCTCACCCACATTGGAAAAAATTACAGACTTCCATAAAAAACTTTCATTCCCTATTTATTACTTTAGTGGATGAATTTAAAAAAAATCCATCCTTAGCTTACCTTTGTTAGGAATTTGTATAAAGTTGTATCACGGAGTAAAGAAAGAGTTTATTTATTTATTTTATAACAGCTTAAACTATCATTACAGGGTTTAGCGACAGTTAAGAACATAAACTAATAAGCTAAGCTATATACTTAGAATCACCAAATTAGAAAAATTTAAAACGAACAACAGTATTAAATTATTACAAAATTAAACACAAAAATACTACAATCATAAACACAAATATACTTTACTTACATTGAAAAAAAATAGTGTTATTTTGCTTGTATAATATAAATAGTAATACCCTTGCGAATTCACTCCAACAACATCTAAACACATCAATCTGAGTTTGAAGGTCGTTGATGGTACAAATATCTCTGGTAAGGGGTGCCTGTATTCTTCTAGACCTAGGTATTTAGGCTGGTTCACCCTTGTTTGATAGAACAACGTTTGATATAATATTACTAAATCGAACAACGTTTAAGAAAATCATCACTTTGTATAATATCGTTTGACAGAATTTTCAGTTCATCGAATATTTATTTGCTATAACAACATTTGCGCTAATGATCAAAAGATATAATGTTCATTTGATGTAATGTTCAGATGGTATAACCATGTATTTTATCGAATATTCAATTGGTGTAATGTAATGCAGAAAAAAAAACATTGTAAATATTTGAAAAATTATTTATTTTGAACAAGAAAACAGTTAAACTAATCTTAAATTACTTGCAATTGCTTTTAGTAAATCCAGTTCTGTAATATTATATCAAGCGTTGTTCTATCAAACAAGGGTGAACCCTTGAATTTGTCTGAAACAAGTCAAATTTATGGTTACTAGACATTAGGTTATTTATGGAACTAGTTACAGTAGGTTATTAATTTAAAAAAAATGGTTAGGTTAGGTTAGGTTAAAACTGTGACCACCTACGCACGAGCCGAGCGAGCGAAGCGAGCGGTGCCGCGGCAGCGGCCGGCGAGTGCCAGAAACTAAATATTCGATACGATCTTTCGACTAAATCATTATTAGTGTAGTGAAACATTAGTTTAAATAAAATTAGTGCATTTGAAAATTCGGCGAAATGAAATTAGTTCAAATGAAATTAGTTCAAATAAATAATTACGCTAAATAAAAATTTACCAATGAATTATTCGGTCAAATGAATAATTCTTCGAAATGACTTTATTGCAACTAAAATTCGATTTAGTAATATTATATCAAACGTTGTTCTATCAAACAAGGGTGAACCATTTAGGCTATGCGTTGTCCTTCAGTGAATGAATGTAACATTCTTCAACTTCTCACAGTTATAAATAAATTATTTAATCGTTCAGTTTGTCATGTTTTTTTAGTTCTGTCGCACTGTAATATTGCATTAAATTTCCAATCGCATTCCTCAGAATTTTGAAAGAAATTGCCAACAAAAATCCTCAGAATTTTGTTGAATTGTTAAAATAACTGGCATTAGGATTTTGAGTTTCTTGCACAATTGAAACGGCTTTAAATTATGAATAGAATTGTGTTACACAATAATAATTACCCTGCCAGTTTACTTAAGCAAAATGCCTAAAATTGAGTTTAAATAACTCAATTTTAGGAGCTCTATTCTTAGTACTTTTAACGAGTTTCTGGAAGACCTGAACTATTGTAAATATTTGGTAATTACTATTACTATAGGCCCATTGTTCTCAGTAAGCAGTATAAAATTACTTTGGGCTACTACAATAATTTTGTAGATGGAAATTTGAGAAAGATCTGACTATTAAATTTGAAATTTTAATTTAAAACCGGCTACTACAATACTATTTGAAGGAAAAAGAGATTAAAGACGAATTTGGAATTTTATGACTTTTATGACCTACTCAATGGACGCCTCGATTGTCCGATGTTGGTCGCACAGGTAACTTTTAAACCTATTATTGGTAATACAATTCTGTAATATACAAACTAAGTAACAGACAAGGGGGTTATTTATAAACGATGATTAAAGTTAATAGATGTTTAAACGTCAAAAATGTATGGTTAAACAGTCGTTAACCATTACTTAACTATAAGCAACGTTGCGTTAACGCTGTTGGTTGCTAAATAAAGAAAATAAAATAATTATACCAACGCAACAGAACATGATCAGCACATCTGAACTAAGTTCGTGAAGTGTGTCGTGTCTACCTATCCCTGACAAATAAAAGGGGTAGAAAATAGACTAGACGATTAAAATTTAATAAGAGAAATACAAGATAAATTATAAAAAGGTACCTTTACACTCTATTTATTGGTAATAATCACAGTCCAATTCCTTGACATGCATATCTTTGGCTTTCACTCCTGAAACACTTCTTGGAGTTGTAGTAGCAGTCACACAAGCTTGCTTAGGAATAGTTTCAGTAACTGTTCCATTCATGCCCGGGACGAAATACCGCGCACGAGCCAGCAGTATAAACGCGGCCTTCATCTTCACCCCGTAATCTTTCATGGCTATCGTCATGTCTATGGAAAGTCTTCGGAGTTCTTTGCCAGTAGCTAGGGTGGTCCATTTTCTAATATTGTTGTGCTTGAAAATCAAACACTTTTCTTACGACTATTTCATTTTTGGGCATAGACGGACAACGGGCATTAAGTGCAGATGTGTAACTCCATTTTATTGCTTTATTTCATTGTAATTTCCAAAAATACCCAACTGTTTTTTGCTGACATTCCGAATTCCTGCCTCTTTTTCTTTTTCAGACATAGATATTCTCGTATGCCAGTCTAGTCGGCCAAGACATATAAAACCTCCTTCATACAAACCGAGAGTGCGTTTTAAGACTCTTATAATAATAATTTAGAATTTTGTTAATTAGTTGACAACGTAGTTCCATAGAAAAACCAAATTTAGGCTATCCAAAACGATATAAAATTATTTTTAGTAAGTACAATCTTAATGCAACCTTCCTTGAATAAACTGCATAGACAATTAAAAGAATAAGTAGACATCAGTTTGACGTGTTTGACTTAAATGTCATAACAAGAATATTAATATGTAAAAATATAGAAATTCTAATGTAAAATCAAGTAATTCTATATAGACGAATCGTTTAAGACCGATTCGCAGAGTGTTAGCACAGAGAACAAAGAGAGAAATATAATAATGTAAGAAAGTCGTAAAAGGATAATAAAACAATGATGATGTGGATGAATGAAAAAGAAGCGTAAGTGTAGTATCAGTAATAAACAGATACTATATTTCGGTTACACAGTAGTGTGCCTAAATGTAGTCGCTTATTTAGTTTCGAACATGTAACGCCTGTGGATGTAGTTAACATATTTAACACACTTAAGTCTAAAAACACTGGAGATTACTGGGGCATCTCCATTAAGCTTTTAAGTAATATAATCGACATCGTAGCCCCCTATTTAGCTGTTACTTTTAATAAATGTGTTGATTTAGGATCTTTTCCTGACCTCATGAAGAGTAGTAAAGTCATACCATTATTTAAATCAGGTAATAAAAATAACGTTGGTAATTTCAGGCCTATTTCTATCTTACCTGCATTTAGTAAAATATTTGAAAAGTTAATACTCAAGCAGTTGCTAAGACATTTTAATTTAAATAGCCTACTTCATGATGATCAATATGGCTTTACAAAAGGTCGTTCGACTACAGATGCGGGTGTTGCTCTGCTGAAACACATTTTTAACGCGTGGGAAAACTCGCAAAATGCTGTTGGAGTTTTCTGTGATCTCTCCAAAGCTTTTGATTGCGTGCACCATGACACGCTATTGCGTAAACTACGTCATTACGGTGTTCAAAACGAAGCTCTCAATGTAATAAGTTCTTATTTGCAAAATAGGCACCAATGTGTAGATGTTAACGGTGTGAAATCTTCCAGGCTACCAGTTCAGTTAGGTGTACCTCAAGGCTCAATACTAGGACCATTCTTATTCTTAGTGTATATTAATGACTTACCATACTATTTAAAGAGTATCTGTGACGTTGTGCTGTTTGCTGATGATACCTCTCTTATCTTTAAAGTAGACAGGAACAGACAAGATTTTGACGACGTAAACAGTGCACTTTCAATGGTTACGGATTGGTTTACCACAAATAACCTAGTTCTCAATGCCAAGAAAACGAAATGTATCAAGTTCGCCTTACCGAATGTTAAGAATCTAGGACCTAACATCGTCTTAGAAAATGAGGTGCTTGAAACTGTAGACTCGGTAGTTTTTCTGGGCTTAACAGTAGATGCCAAACTTCAGTGGGGATTACATATATCAAGCCTAGCGGGAAGGCTCAGTTCGGCTGCCTACGCCGTCAGAAAAGTAAGACAATACACTGACGTTGATACAGCTCGGTTAGTTTATTTTAGTTATTTTCATAGTGTTATGTCCTACGGCATTCTGCTGTGGGGCAAAGCAGCTGACATTCAAAATATTTTTGTTCTTCAAAAACGAGCTGTTCGAGCCATTTACCAACTAGGTGCTAGAGTTTCTCTGAGAGATTTTTTTAAGGATATTGGGATTCTCACGGTCGCATCGCAATTCATCTTGGCCAACATCTTATATATCAGGCAAAATATACACTTGTATACTAAAAACAGTGATATTCATAATATTAATACTAGAAATAAGGACAAACTACGTGTTCCCTTTCACCGGCTTCATAAGGTTCATAACTCTTTTGTTGGTCTTGGTATAACTTTTTATAACAAGCTCCCCTCTTCTTTGCTAGATTTGAATTTTAATGCGTTTAAAGTTAAAGTTAAATCCACCCTCTGTTCAAAGGCTTACTATTCTGTCAACGACTACTTAAACGATAATAATTGTTGGTCGCTGTGATTAACTCAAGACAATGTTCATGTTCTTTCACCAGTATTAGCTTGACTACTGACAGGTTATATAATTATATTAGTTCATGTGTTGGTTTATTTTATTTGCCTGTACTATGTTTTCAATGTTTTGTGGGTATATAAGCCTATGCTAGCTGAGATATGGCAAATTTAATGTTTTTGTGTTTCGTAATGTTAATTACCCACTATTGTATAGAATCAAGTTCTTCTAACTTAACAGACAGCTGTGCTGCTGGGGAGTTTGTTGCGCCACTTCTTCTTCCCAGCTAAAGCACTAGGAAGTGGTGAAGGGTGGGCGTTTTGGGGGGACTGTCTTATGTAATTTTGACGTTCAAAAAGTGCTGACTCTCAGCCTAGTTTGAATAAATGACTTTTTGATTTTGATTTTGATTTTGATTTTGATTTTGATTTTGATTTTCCCCATCGACCCCGAGAAAATTTTTGGCCTAGAACAAAAATTTTGTACGGTTAAATAAAACAACTTTCACATAGCTTACATACTTCTTTCAATCACACCGACATCTTACGAAGTTAGGTCAGGTTGGATTCACATTCAATGATCACAACTCGACTTGATAAATAAATAACAGTAGGCTTATTTTCGGACTTGTTAGCCGCTCTCGTCGAAAACCATTAATCAGAAAAGATTTTTAACAAAGGCTTATTTATAATGGAGTTGTTAACCGCTCCAATCAACATCAGTGTTGATAGTAAATAACAAGGGCTTATTTTTATGGAGTTGTTAGCCGCTCCAATCAACATCAGTGTTGATAGTAAATAACAAGGGCTTATTTTTATGGAGTTGTTAGCCGCTCCAATCAACATCAGTGTTGATAGTAAATAACAAAGGCTTATTTTTATGGAGTTGTTAGCCGCTCCAATCAACGTTAGAGTTGATAACAAATTAGAAAATAAAAACTAAATAGAGTTATAATGGGCCGAAAAGAACTCTACAGTTTAGAAGAAAGAAAAAAAATGAGTCATGAGTATGGACTAAAAAATAATATAAAACATAGCAAAAAGAATAAAAATTGTGCAAAAGGAAGAGAATGAGAGGGTTTGTGTCAGTGGGTAGTGGTATGGGTAGTGTTAGAGTCAAAGAGTGTTCAAAAGGGTAAATTAGTTGTAAGAGGGAAGACAAGTAAGTAATAATAATAGTAAGATCACTCCTTAAAGAAATTAAAAAGTTATTAAGCCAAATAAGTTAGTCAAAAAGAAGCAGTACTATTAATAGTACATTTTAGAATTTTGAAAAATAGTTTAGTGTGTAGTAGTATCTAGTTTTGATTTTACATTGGGCGCCAAACTGTCGTGTCTACCTATCCCTGACAAATAAAAGGGGTAGAAAATAGACTAGACGATTAAAATTTAATAAGAGAAATACAAGATAAATTATAAAAAGGTACCTTTACACTCTATTTATTGGTAATAATCACAGTCCAATTCCTTGACATGCATATCTTTGGCTTTCACTCCTGAAACACTTCTTGGAGTTGTAGTAGCAGTCACACAAGCTTGCTTAGGAATAGTTTCAGTAACTGTTCCATTCATGCCCGGGACGAAATACCGCGCACGAGCCAGCAGTATAAACGCGGCCTTCATCTTCACCCCGTAATCTTTCATGGCTATCGTCATATCTATGGAAAGTCTTCGGAGTTCTTTGCCAGTAGCTAGGGTGGTCCATTTTCTAATATTGTTGTGCTTGAAAATCAAACACTTTTCTTACGACTATTTCATTTTTGGGCATAGACGGACAACGGGCATTAAGTGCAGATGTGTAACTCCATTTTATTGCTTTATTTCATTGTAATTTCCAAAAATACCCAACTGTTTTTTGCTGACATTCCGAATTCCTGCCTCTTTTTCTTTTTCAGACATAGATATTCTCGTATGCCAGTCTAGTCGGCCAAGACATATAAAACCTCCTTCATACAAACCGAGAGTGCGTTTTAAGACTCTTATAATAATAATTTAGAATTTTGTTAATTAGTTGACAACGTAGTTCCATAGAAAAACCAAATTTAGGCTATCCAAAACGATATAAAATTATTTTTAGTAAGTACAATCTTAATGCAACCTTCCTTGAATAAACTGCATAGACAATTAAAAGAATAAGTAGACATCAGTTTGACGTGTTTGACTTAAATGTCATAACAAGAATATTAATATGTAAAAATATAGAAATTCTAATGTAAAATCAAGTAATTCTATATAGACGAATCGTTTAAGACCGATTCGCAGAGTGTTAGCACAGAGAACAAAGAGAGAAATATAATAATGTAAGAAAGTCGTAAAAGGATAATAAAACAATGATGATGTGGATGAATGAAAAAGAAGCGTAAGTGTAGTATCAGTAATAAACAGATACTATAAGTGTCAGTGTCATCAACGACGGCAATCTGCACTAGTGTCGTACTTGGTGTAACTGCTCCGAGGTACAGAACATATCCCAGGAGGGCTGCAGCGGTTGCACTTGTACGTACCCGACCGTTATGTGTGGATGCGACGGCTCCCGCACTGCTGGTCGTACCATCAGCCAGGACCAGCTTGCTGCCTAAACCCCTTTGACTCCTTCCAGGGGTGCAGGTTGTTCTACCAGGGGTGCGGGTTGTTCTGCCAAGGGTGCAGGTTGTTCGAAAGAGATACCGTGGCCCCTGGCACACGCAACTGAAGGAACACGAGTGGGTTTTAGTCAGTAAAAGTTTGACACACCCTCCTGCTCTGCCCAGAGTGGGAGAAGTTATTTGATGATTTCCCACCCTCAAAAAAAAAAACTACTGTAGCGTGGTGCAGAAACAAAACATTGCAAGTACAACGGGAGACATAATGTAATATCCAGTCACATCTCTTTTGTTTCTAGAATCCACTTCACAAGCATTATTGCAATCTCCAGATCCAATATGTTATTGTAATTTCCAGCAGTATGTTGATGCGGAACACCTCGCGCACCAAATTGAATTTTTCTGTACCACGTTCAAACAAACAACTTGCCTTTATACTTGGCTTGATATTGTAGCAGTATCCTTTTTGGGTTTCGTTGCAGTGTTATTACCCGGTTTATCTTTCCAAGTACGGTAGAAATATGAATAATTTCATGCAGTTTTATTAAGGGTTTCTTCAACTTGGTGAATATAGGTCGAATTTAGCCAGTGACAGTGGTCAGCTCAGAGCTGCAATGGCTTTTTCTTCAAAAGGCCATACTAGACATGGCCCTGCATTGTTGGACTCACATAAAAATATACTATTATCATGTTTGGGCTTTTAAAGAGACCATTGCCTGATTTTATTTTGGCATTTCTTCTCACGGATCAGTCAGTTATAAAATGAGGGCGCCATCTATTTTTTTTAATATTGACGTATAAACGTGTGCCAAAAAATCTACTTACGTAAATATACATTTAATTTCATGAAACTGAACGCAATCAGAATATCGAATTTAGCTGTCTGTGTCATCTTCGTTGTAGAATATTGACACTGGCAGCACTTAAACGTGGTTTTCATTAGTAATCGACCTTTTTTTAAATTCAATATTTTGTTATTATGTTCTTACTAACCACATAGCATTGTTTGAAGAAGCACCTAAGATTTTGCCGTATTTAAGTTCAATAATCAAAGAAAAACATACCTTCCTTCCTCGATTACCTGTGGCTTCACACCATAGCAGCGCTTGTGGTGACCGATGGTACAGCAAGCTATCACTTGTCAACTGTCAGGTCACAGCGTCTAAAAAATTTGCCGCCATAGACGTAAAATTTTTCTCTAGTTAATTTTCTTAGAAAATTAATAATTTCTGGTAAAACCTTATAGAAATTGAATAATAGTGCTTTTGTTAAGTGATAAATAGTGTTACGCTGATCGTTAGTCAGCGAAATGCCGACATCCGAGATTGAAAACTCACATAATAAACACGTGATCGCCGGTGCCGTTGTAAAGCAAGCGTTTGTGGCGAACTTGAACGACGAATTCTCTTACGTGCGTAAGTGACGAAAAACGCTTTTCATCCTCGGAGGAAGAAAGTAGCTTCTTCGCACTGCTGACCAACAGACCGAACAGATTGGCACTGGTTTACTGTAAGTGGACCTACGCATTTACAATGGAATAAGTAGCCAAGTAAGTGTTCAATTTCTATGAATATGACACAATTTCCACATCATATCACTCCATCATTCTAATGTCATTCCCGACCTCACTCGATTTTGGGAGCTTGACAACATCGCTTCAAAACACTTCTCTCCTGAAGCGAGAGTGAATCTCGCTTGAGGGTAGAATGTGTCAGCAGTCTTTTGCTCAAACCACCATTCGTAATGATGGTGGGGGATTCGTCGTCACTATGCCTTTAAAAGGAAATCCTATTACCTTAGGTCATTCTTTTATGAACGCTAGGAATAATTTTATTTCCCTTGAACGCGATCCATCATTCACCAAAAAATATAACGAGTTCATGAGTGAATATGAACGCCTAGGTTATATGACGTTAGACTCAGACGCATCAGCTGCTAACAGTTCAGGGGTGTCGCTTAACGACATTCAGGTCGTCGGTCCCGTAGTTCAAGACGATCTGTTTTCTATTTTAACACATTTTCGTCAGCATAGGTACGTGGTCTCAGGTGACGTAGAAAAGATGCACAGGCTTTAAATACGGTTATGGTACTACTTCTGCACCCTATTTAGCCACTAAGCAGTATTTGAGGACAGGCATGCCAAATGTGTCATTCGACATGACTTCTACGTCGATGTATTTCTTAGTGGAGGGGATACCATAACTGAAACTGTTGACGTTTCTAAAAAGGTACATTCTGTTCTATCATCAAATAAACAAAATAAGCAAATAATCTTGATTCTTAAAAAAATTAAGCATTGTAACGAGTTATATAATACTTTACACTCTTCTGAGCAAGGTTCAAACTCATCTCAATCTAAGACTTTAGGTCTTAACTGGGTTTGTGATTCTGAATCACTTACTTATAGTATAAATATCACCTCCACTACTAAAGTCACCAAACGTCATGTTCTTAGCGTTGTCAGCCAAGTAAGTCGGAGAAATTCATGCGCTCTGACTGCACAGTATCTTGGCGTGCGCTACCTAAACTGCAACCCTGTTGCCAATAAACACAGAATAAGCTTATTCCGACTTATGAAAATATATGCTTATTCCTTTATTATTCCTGGTATAACTTCATTCCGTGTTTATTCGTAAGAGGGTTAGAATTAGACGAAGATATTGTATTGTACAATTATTTTAACAGTTCTAAATAAAAGCCCGCAACAGCATACATATACAAATGAAATACATATGAAATTTTAATGGTTGTTTTCCCGCAGCGAAATGATTTTGTCTTGGTAATACAATCGTTTTATAAGAAAATAAAATATTAGAAACAAAAAATGGCAGATTAACCATTGTGAAAAATCACCACGTGCGAGAGTTTATTTTGCTTTTAACATTTATGCATCGCTGTTCCCTTTAGTTAGAGGTGCATGCGTTTCGAGTAGTACCTACAAGTTACCTCTAGTGTTACTATTGAGTAGTGTTTTATCGAGCTGATAAATATTTTTTAAATTATTTTGAAACAAAAAAATCTTAATTTTATTACTTTTACTCTATGCTTCGAAAATACTCCATATGGCAAGTTGTTCTGCCACGGGAAAACAACCATTTAAATTTCACGGTGTAAATCAATTTTTTATGCGGATGCCATTACAGCCAAAATAGTGAGCTATAAACACATTTAAATTAGATACCTACTGTTTTTACAATGCACATTTTCGAGTATTCATTTATTTCTTACCTTATCAAAATTAGTACCGTTATCGCTTGCGGACTGCCTCGTTGGTCTAGGGGTCGCAAGCGCTACTGCGGAGCATGAGGTCTTGGCTTCGATTCCCAGGTTGGGCAAAGTGTTATTGGTTATTTCAATCTGGAATTTCTCAGTAGCCGCCGGAGTCTGGGTTTTTTTTTTTTTCTGGGTGGGAAATCATCAAATAACTTCTCCCGCTCTGGGTGGAGCGGTAGGGCGTGTCAGACTTTTACTGACTAAAACCCACCCGTGTTCCCTCAGTTGCCTGTGTGCCAGGGGCGGCGGTATCTCTTTCGAACAACCCGCACCCCCGGCAGGCATCGGCCCTTGCGGGCCCCTCTGTTGCTGCTGACATCTCTTTGAGGCGCGCGTGGAACACAACGCGCCGTCGACCCGGGCTTGGTCCTTACCGGACAGCGAGGTACCCATTACTCGCCGTCCGCAAGGCCGTGCCTACGGTGGCCGGGAATCAGCCTGGGATTCCCGACGCCCAGGGCGTCTCCTGCGAAGGCCACGGCTGTGAGGGCGCATGTACTGCATCTCCCTCACGTGCGCCGCTTCCCTCTTTGCGAGCATAACTGCTTCGCTGAAGGAGGCGACTGCCAGCCATGCCCTCTCGCTCCGTACCATGGCCTGGACCAGGGTCGGACGTGAGAGATCGCCGCCGCCGATCACCTCCACGAGGACACGGCGTTGCTCCGCCCAAGCTGGGCAGACCTCCACCGTATGCTCCACCGTGTCCTCTGGGCGATCTTCGCAATGGAAACACCCGGGCGTTTCCTCCCGCCCTATCCGAAACAGGAACCTCCCGAAACAGCCATGTCCGGTGAGGACCTGTGTCAGGCGGAAGGTGAGGACGCCATGCCGCCTCTCAAGCCACTCCTCAAAGAGGGGACTTACCGCCGCAATCGCGGCGTGCCCAGCCGGAGTCTGGGTTTACGTCCGGTCGATGACAATAGGCTCCCCCTCTTTTTACATGCGACTTAATACTTATGTGTTAAGTCGCATGTAAAAAGAAATGTGGGCGTACTATAGGTACACTTCTGCCCAAACATTTGGAGAAATAAGACGTGATGTTATGTATGTATGTAGCCTGAAGCCGGGGGCATAGGCTACTTTCTATCAACACAATTATTATTCTTAGCTCAGAACACTATAATTTATCTGTATTTACGCACATATAAATTACTGGAACATTTGTCTTTTACTATAGTTGAGCCTTACGGGTCATCACAGGCATGATTTCAGGATTTGTCACTGAAATTAGAGTAAAGAAAGGGTGCAATTGAAATCATTGGCATTATTTTACCCTGAGACTCTACTAATGATACTATTTGCACTAGGGCTACTATTACGCAAATCAAAAATATTACTAATGCGAGTATGGAAAACCATAATAACGTAGTAAGTCATATTGCATAAGGCTATTATTGCAAAAGACACCAAAAATAATAACATAAAAAAATGCAGTATGTATTTTTACAAAAGGTACGAAGGAAGTTACATAATCCTCACTCACTATGAGCTCTCTGCTTGATGATGACCTTGAAAGTGTCGGAGTTAATTTCGGACAATCTTTTAAAACAGAAGGTACCTGTAAGGATATTCTTGTACCCAACAATAACAAGTTATCTTCGTGCTCTAAAATAAGTAATTATAAAAAGGAGATCACCAAATTGCCTACACATTTTTTCAACTTATCAGAAATTGAAAAAACAAAGTTTTAGGTCAAACTTTGTTTTTTCAATTTCTGATAAGTTGGGATAATAAGGTGATGATTTCGTTATGCACAAACTGAACTTAATTTAGGCTATTGCTGTCTTTTTCTTCTCATTGAATAAGAAAGAGATGGAAATAAATTAGAGCTGTCACATGTAGTTGAAGTAAGATTTTCTGCGATGCAACTACGACGGACTAAATTCATCATGCTTGAAACCGCGCGAAATTAAAGGAATCGATACGTTATTTAGTTTGATGGTTCCAAAGCATCACTTATCTTTTTCTTTCACGGTCTATCAGTAAGAGATAGCAATACTTCTATTTTAATTGAGGTGGATCAAATCGAAACCGTTGTTTATTTGTTGAACATTGGTTACAGGATCACCTAATGTTAATTAATTTTGAGAAGTATAATGTGGGCAGTTGTTCCAACCGTTCATCTATGCAACGTGGAGATTATATTATCTCTCGATAAATAGTTGGTTTATCCGTTGAACAATCCATCAAACTGTCCTTTGTTGAGCTAGATAAGCATGTTGTAGTGTGTGTGTACTGTAGAGTGTTAAAGACTCCTAATTATCAGAATGCTGCTTATAAATTTTAGCAGTGCTGTAGCTTTCTATTAGTGAAATTAATTGCGGAATCGGATCAAAATTAACCCCTATATAAAAACTCTCAAATTTTACATATTTATCTTCTAATATATAAAATTTCCATGTCACAATGTTAGTTACCGTACTCCTCCGAAGCGGCTTTACCGATTTTTACCAAATTTTATAAGCGTATTCATTAGGTCTGAGAATCGGCTACTATCTATTTTCCATACCCCTAAATGATAAGGGTTGTTTACCCTAAATAATTTATAAGGCAAAACAACGTTTGCCGGGTCAGCTAGTATTATTTATAATACCTATACTTAGATCTAGAAAAACATACAATCAAATCACAGTACCGTAACAACCGAAGAAAACAACACCCGAAAGTAAATCGAATTCACATGAAAACTTGATATCAAAACAAAAATATTTTTCTTACACAGGATTTCCTCTACAAAATAGTTTCAGAATAAATCCTCTTTGCAGGGTACATTTGTTGCAAGGGCGGACCCTTGCTCCTCCCTCCCTCGCTTTCCGAAGGGGATAGACACGAACATAATTGTGCTGGTGGGTTTCTTTGCTGGCGGAGAAGTTAAAAGGAAAAACGACATTTTTAATGCCTAGGAACTACGAAGTATTCTGTATACAACATTAGGACTGACTGAGCGACTTGGTGTAAATAAAATATTACTGAACTAGTTGTGCCCGCGACTTCGTCCGCGTGGATTTTTCTAAAATAAACGTATCCTAAGTTACTCCTTATTACATCAGCTACCTGCCAGTGAGAGTCCCGTCAAAAACGGCCCAGCCATGTCAGAGATTAGCGGGAACAAACAGACAGACAGACAAAAATTGAAAAAAAAATGTTATTTTGGTTATTATTACATACAGACACTCCAATTTCATTTATATGTATAGATATATGTACAGATATATAGATGTATATTTATAAAAAATCAATAAAGGTCGATTACTAATGAAAATCACATTTAGTGTCAATGTTGTACAAGAAAGATGAAATAGACAGCTAATTTAGAGGTGGTTTAGATAAATGCTGATTGCGTTCAGTTTCATGAAATGAAATGTTTATTTTCGTAAGTAGATACAGTTACAGAGGGACAGTTTTATACGTCACTAACAGTTCGCCCGCGACTTCGTCTGCGTGGATTTCGAAGAAACAGCCCATAAGTATTACTCGCTGATATTGTAGGTTTCTATTGGTGACAGGATTTTATAAAATGTAATTAAGGTAGGCATCTAACTACGTTAAATAGGTATTTAATTTAAAGCTTCCCTGGATACAATGTTTGAGGTTGTTTTATTTTCCGCTAACAAAATAATATAGTTTTCGATTGATCCAACTCGTGATAAACCAACAATTAACTGCCCATGGGTTTTTTTTTGCGTGGGAAATCATTAAATAACTTCTCCCGCTCTGGGTGGAGCGGGAGGGCGTTTCAGACTTTTACTGACTAAAACCCACCCGTGTTCGCTCAGTTGCTTGTGTAAACAATATTTTCGTAGGACAATCCCAACCAATGAGTCGCTTGAATGATATAGGCAGCTCCGTAGGAATGATTGGAAGCCTCGGGATCTGTGCTGGCTGGCCAGCTCCTGGTTCGATGAGAATGGTTGCTGTAATTAAGTTGTCTTATAAATAGTTTATTAGTAGCCTTGTGCTATTCCACAGGTTAGGTGGCCTTAAATTGCTTAAAATCGTGATAGGCTTTCCGATTTATAGCAGTTCCTGAGTCGGCAGCCTGGATGGAATAAAGGAATTTATAAATTCTTGCGGATAGTGGACTGTGATCTTCGATATTACACACTGTATCAATAGAATTGTAAATTTTGACTTAGCCAGGGACTATTTGTTAAACTGAATTATTGATTTCATTGATTGTATCGTTTCTAGGTGAGACGATAGCCCTTGAACAAAGCTAATGAATGTCTCTATTTAGTAGATAATACGATATGTACGGGTATTTGACATGAAGCGTCTGCCTATGTAATCTCCACAGCCCAGTTACAGGTTAGTACGACACCCCTTACAATTGGTTGTCAACTTTCAGGCTTCTGACTACCTCTGATAAATTAAAACATAAATCACAACAGTTTGATCTAATCTGGGTTTGTTTGTTTTGGGTGGGAAATCATCAAATAACTTCTCCCGCTCTGGGTGGAGTGGGAGGGCGTGTCAGACTTTTACTGACTAAAACCCCCCGTGTTCCCTCAGTTGCCTGTATGCCAGGGGCCGCGGTATCTCTTTCGAACAACCCGCACCCCTGGCAGGCATCGGCCCTTGCGGGCCCCATCTGTTGCTGCTGACATCTCTTTGAGGCGCGCGTGGAACATAACGCGCCGTCGACCCGGGCTTGGTCCTTACCGGACAGCGAGCTACCCATTACTCGCCGTCCGCAAGCCCGTGCCTACGGTGGCCGGGAATCAGCCTGGGATTCCTGACGCCCAGGGTCTCTCTTGCGAAGGCCATGGCTATGAGGGCGCATGTACTGCATCTCCCTCACGTGCGCCGCCTCCCTCTTTGCGAGCATAACTGCTTCGCTGAAGGAGGCGACTGATAGCCATGCACTCTCGCTCCGTACCATGGCCTGGACCAGAGTCGGACGCGAGACATCGCCGCCGCCGATCACCTCCACGACGACACGGCGGACATACCTATGATAGCGTTATACCTTTGCATCGTTGAAACAAATAAATTGTTTAACTTTTCTTAACAGACATCATAAATAAGAGCACACCTGAAGCTGTCTGGTGGTCTACTTTGACCGAAACTCGCAGGTACTGAAACCACCTTTATTTAAGTACACCCCGTATCTCCCAATGCCTAGGTACTTAGTAATCATAATGATAATGTGGGATAAATGTACCATGACTCATGGAGCTCATGTTGAAGAAGTGGAGTGCACACTTAAGGACTTGAGAAACTCAGTCGCTGTCATGGGTAGTGTGACGTTTGTGTTTGCTGATGATTTTCGGCAAACACTTCCCGTCGCCACAAAAGAGACATGTGTGGACATCAAGCAAGGCGTGGCTAAAATCATCGGCCCTAAATTTACGCACTAACGTAGAACCCACCTTAAAACGCGCGTATTTACGAAGCGCAAATCAACATTTTTTCTTTTCTTTTTTTTTTTCTTTATGTAAAGATTTCACGGACTAAATACACAAATATTAGAGTTGCATTCTTTTCGCATAATATTCGGGAGAAAAACCAAGTATCTAATGAAACTCATCATCAAGCTTGTTTTCCCCGGAGTTAGGCAGAGATGTAAGTACCTGTAGACGCTTTATCTGTATGCGCCGATTCATAATTACGTACCGACTGCTACCGGTTCGAAAACCAAAGGCAAGGCGCGCGCGACCTCACAAAATATTTTTTTATTAGTCACCTCAAGTGATGTTTTTGTTCAAGCTTATGAATTACTCTTTCAAGTTGTGACAAGTGCTCAAGTGTTTGTTTATCATTTAGTTTCTAATTTGTTATATTTAGCGGTAAACATTGACTATAGTTGAAAAAATCATTACGTGAACTTTAAAAAGGATTATTTTTATGAATTATTTTTTATATTTTATGACTTATAATGATGCAAGGGTTATATCTATATACGAGAAAATAAAATAAAACATACTTTATAGTAAAAAACGAACAACCGAAAATATCTTTAAATTTCCAAAACTATACTCCGCGTATCGCACGAGAACCAACGACTGACTATTGACATAGTTTTTTCAACCCGAATGAACCATTGTAGAACTATTGTTGTAAGGCCGGGTTCATGATTTCACCAATTAGCGCTCGCGATAGTAGAATTGGCCGTCAGATGATACCAACCAATTTTCCGAAAGCTTGGTACTGTCAGCCATCAGTGCAAAAGAGAAAGAGAAATAGAGAAGGAGAACAAAGTTTGTAAAACATAGTTAAACTTTAAATAATACAGATTATCACATTGCTCTTATACAATTTTGCTCATATCTTATTATCTAAGCGGGTTATCCAATTTTCATAAATACAATTGGAATAGTAGTTCTAAACCTAAAACTATTTTTGGAGAGTGTAATTATTAAAACATCTTTACAAACAAAAATTTTCATTTTCAACTTAAACGTAATTTTACACAAATTCTAACAACATTCAAAATTATCTTCAAACTTACTTAAATTTTTATCAGTCTGATTAGATAACATGTATGTCATTAAATATTATTATTCTTCGTTAGTCGACATTCACAGGGACGTAATAAAATCGCATTGGGATATTTTCGCGCACTGCATTTTCAACTCTCGGTGTTAAACCGAGGCTTGAGAATCGAATAGAGTCCTAGCGCGTCAAAAAAACATAATGATCGATTTAGAACTCTCGACGCTACGCAGTGCGCTGAAAATCCAGTGAGCGGAAAAATCCCGCCGCGACTTTATTACATCCCGTGGGAATGTTGACATACGAAAAATCATTTCAAATATTACCTGAATTATCGTTATCAGGATATAATGTTTATGTTGCATAATACCAAGGTGAGATGGTAGATCTTACACATGATTTACGACTACTGTAAGCTTCACTCGTTTTTTTAATGATCGCTCACAATGGAAAAATGTTAAGGAAGGTTAGGTCCTGAAGGTTTAAAGTCACCCAAAGGGCAATGAAGAGGGCTATGCTTGGAGTTTCCGTATGTGACAAAACAAGAATGAAGAGATCCGCAGGAGAACCAAGGTACCCGACATAGCCCGAAGAATTGCCAAACTTAAGTGGCAGTGGGCAAGGCACATTGCTCGCAGAACAGATGGCCGATGGGGCCGAATGGTTCTGGAGTGACGACCGCGTACCAAAAGGCGTAAAGTTGGTAGGCCTCCCACAAGATGAACTGATGACCTTGTGAGGGCCGCCGTAGTCCGCTGGATGCGGGAAGCACAGAACCAATCGAAGTGACGGAGCTTGGGGAGGCCTATGTCCAGCAGTGGACGTCTTTCGGCTGAAATGACGATGATAATGATGACTTATTAAAATTAAATAAAAAATACGTAACGAAAATTTGACAAGTCATTCGGGCAGTGATAAAATTAAAAAAAATTATTGCGTTGTAATTTGAAAATCATGTATGATTCATTTCTTATCCATATCGAACATATGGATATGAAGAAATATTTTTTTTATACGTATAAAAGAAAACGGACGGAAATAAAACTGTACATTGAATATTACATTATTTGACAGCACGGTTGGCGTGGCAGTTAAGTGATTGACTGCTGCGCTGCGTGTCGCGGGTTCGAGTCCCGCACGGAACAAATATTGGTATGACATACAAATAGTTGTTCCGGGTCTGGCTTTTTGTATATATGTGAGTTTAAATGTTTGTAAACGCACCCACAATACAGGAGTAATTCCTAGTGTGGAGCAACGTTTTTTTTTTTAATATATTTATAAATTGAATAATCATATGGAAAATTTAACGTTTTTTGTATTTCGTAATATTAATTACCTACTATTGTACAGAATCAAGTTCTTCTAATTTAACAGACAGCTGTGCTGCTGGGGAGTTTGTTGCGCCACTTCTTCCCAGCTAAAGCACTAGGAAGTGGTGAAGGGCGGGCGTTTTTGGGGTAGTGTCTTATGTAATTTAGACTTTCAAAAAGAGCTGACTCTCAGCCTAGTTTGACTAAATGACTTTTGATTTTGTTTCCTACGCGGTGACCCATCACCTCATATGCCCCAAATCTCCAATTACGATAACTCATGTTAACAAAGAAACGTCAAGAACAGGACAGTAGTGTAAAACATTTTTTAAATTGAATGTCTGCTTGTAAGCATTGATCACATGATTTTTGAGGACCCTTTTTGACAGACACACTGAAAATGGGGGCGGTGGCCTTCGAAGGACCCAGCTGAGGAAGCTTCATTTGTCAATTAACAAATAAAACTTAAAAACAAGAACAAAGGAATATTACGACCAACAACACGATTAAAATGAAGTACAAAAACAAAATAACAAACAGCGAAAAAAAAGTTCGGGGACGAATTAAATGAAATGATGCAAGTTGCACATTTTATAACGATATTCGAAAATGTGAACTCCTGCGGTGTTCGCAGTATTGTATTGTAATATTTTGTACCAAAAAATCTTCTTTTTTAATAACTTTGTTATAAACAGAATAATTATAAAATTGATTACGGCATGATATTATTTAAATTACTATTTCTAAAATCAGTAGTTAAAAGAAAATCACACCTCTTTCTTCAGCCATTTTATGTAAATCACCATTAACTAGATATTTATTTGATCTTTCATCCCCCTTTTTTATATGATTTACCTGAATTAGAGATTTGGAGGAAATATTTTTTTTTGTCTGCGACGCTGATATTAAACATATACCCCTTTTTTATAAACGTTGCTTAAAGTTAGGAGATGTTTTTTTTTTGGGTGGGAAATCATCAAGTAACTTCTCCCGCTCTGTATGGAGCAGGTGTCAGACTTTTACTGACTAAAACCCACCCGTGTTCCCTTAGTTGCCTGTATGCCAGGGGCCGCGGTATCTCTTTCGAACAACCCGCACCCCTGGCAGGCATTGGCCCTTGCGGGCCCCATCAGTTGATGCTGACATCTCTTTGAAGCGCGCGTGGAACACAACGCGCCTCGACCCGGGCTTGGTCCTTACCGGACAGCCAGCTACCCATTACTCACCGTTTGCAAGCTCGTGCCTACAGTGGCCGGGAATCAGTCTGGGATTTCCGACGCCCAGGGCGTCTCCTGCGGAGGCTACGGCCGTGAGGGCGCATGTACTGCCTCTTTCTCGCGTGCGCCACCTCCCTCTTCGTGAGCATTACTGCTTCGCAGAAGGAGGTGACGGCTACCCATGCACTCTCGCGCCGTACCATGGCCTGGACCAGGGCTGGACGCAAGAGATCGCCATCGCCGATCGCCTCCACGAGGACACGGCGGTGCTCCGCCCAAGCCGGGCAGACCTCCACCGTATGCTCCACCGTGTCCCCAGGGCGATCTTCGCAATGGAAACACCCGGGTGTTTCCTCCCGCCTTATGCGAAACAGGAACCTCCAGAAACAGCCGTGTTCGGTCAGGACCTGTGTCAGGCTGAAGGTGAGGATTTCATGCCGCCTCTCAAGCCACTCCTCAAAGAGAGGACTTACCGCCGCAATCGTGGCGTGCTCAAAGTTAGGAAATTTTTAAACGTAAATATGTATGGTGAATCATTACTTAACTTTAAGTAGCGTTTATAAATAAGGGGGTTAGTTGTTAGAATCTATTCGTCTTATTTGTCTGAATGTATGTAAGTATATTCCGGATCCCATCTCTTCCAGTGGGTGTCGTAGAAGGCCACTAACGGACTTACTAGAGAATGGGCAGCAGCGTTCTCTATGCATTTTACCACCACACTGCGATCGCCAACCCGCCTGCCAAGCGTGGCGATTATGGCAAGCCCCTCAAAATTTGGGGAGGCGTATGTCCAGCAGTGGACGTCTTCCAGCTGAAATAATGATGATGATGATGATGATGATGATATTCTGGATTGGCGCAAAAGCGTCTGAACGGATTTGACACACAAATCTTTACTTCCTTATTTAATATTATAAACGCGAAAGTTTGTATGTATGGATGTGTGGATGTTTGTTACTCAATCATGCAAATATGGCTTAATGGATTTGGATGAAATTTGGCACACCGATAGTTCATAGCATAGGATACTTTTTATCCCGGTAGTACGTTCTCGTGGTATAATTTCCGAACTGCACGCGGGCGAAGCCGATGGTGGAATTTGGTATTTTGTAATCTGGAAACACCTAGAGTCACTTCCCATTTCTTCCCGTGGGTGTCGTAGACGGCGACTCAGGGACGTACTAGAGAATGGGCAGCAGCGTTCTCTACGCATTTTACCATCATACTGTCATCGCCAACTCGCCTGCCAAGCGTGGGGATTTTATGGCAAAACCACCCCTTTTGGGGGAGGCTTATGTCCAGTAGTGGACGTCTTTTGGCTGAAATGATGATGATATAGGGTACTTTTACTTCTGGTAGTGGGATATTTTTTTACATCCACTCGGGCAAAGCCGCTGGAAAAAGGTAGTTAGTCGTACCCATATCAGTCTGATATAAAATTGAATTTACTATCATTGACTGTGTACGGGAACTTATCGCTTACTTATCGATCATTAGCTTTATAAACAGGCTGCGTATTCCAACTTGGTTGATGCACTTGGTAAGTTCAACAAGTACATGGCTTCAATTTGCAAGTGGAGTGAAGCACACGTGTTGTAAGTCATTGTAGTTGGGAGCTCAAAGATGATCTCAAAAATGTACTGGTCGCAGTTTCCCCAGGTTAAATTTAACGGAACTACTATTCTAGTAACCACGAAAGTCAAAAATAATATCTTCATCTTTCTTGGAGTCGCCCCGCAGCAGAACGTAAGTCGCAAATGAAACTTCTGGACTTACAATAAATTACATTTAAGCCAAAAATGAATTTATTCATAAACTGATTCTAATTTGAATGATTTCGGCACTCAACATCTTTCACTCGCATACCGAATGGTCGAAAAATTAAATGAAATGACTAGATTTTTTTTTAATTAATTTATTTATATTCATATAAGGTAAGTAGAACAGCTTATAAACTAAGCCCCACAAAACCGTAGTAGTGGTTTGACTGTGGGGTCGGTGAGTTATACACTCAATAAACTTAGTACTTACTTAAAGTTAATTACTATTTAGAGGTAGCACTTTAACATATTTCTAAACATTTTTTTTTAACCATTTTTGTTAATTTCACTCTTTATGTCAGCTGGCAGACCATTCATTAGATTCATGGTATTCATTTTTTTTTTACGTTTCTGTCACTAAAGTAACTAGTGATTCTGGGTAGGTACATTGAATTTGCCAGCAGCCATAGATCGTGTGCTATGATTGTTGATTACATCAGTTAGGTTAGGATTATGTTCCTGGGTACCATGGTGGTTAACTGCTAAAAGATACTTAAATTTGTAACTAATCGGTAAAATTTTACATATTTTAAATAGTTTCTTAAAATCTCCTTTACTTTTAGTTTTTTGAGTAACAAGTAGGTTCAAGAATCGAATTTAATGAGCTTCTTTATTCCATTTGAAATAACATTAGATATTTAACTAAAACTTTTTTACAGTCCGATCAACCGATTTTGACTTCTATTGCGTTAGAGGCATGACACATAGCAGCTGCAGTAAACAGTTGGTATTGTAACTACTTTTTTGCTTTTAATGCCATCCTTATGCCTACGGTATAGAAATCAGAATCGGTTGAACGGACTGTAAAAAAGGTTTGTTTAAATATAGTATAATTTATCCAAGTTAGTTTTGAATGTTAATCCATAGCTGTCAAGAGCATAACTCATAATAGAATCCACTAACTACATCAGGGAACGTGCACGATGAAGGGTCTGCAGATTATACGCAATCATTACTTGAAATTAACACTTCACGTTACAAAAAATATATATAAAATCAAAAACCCCGACTCCCTAAAAAGTGAACTTTCAAAAAAGCGTGGGCTGCTTTTTGAAGTATTTTTATAATTAATTAATATCAAGCACCCCACGCTCCTTTGAAATAATTTTCTGTTTGGTTTTTAAAGCGTGTTTATTTTTTTTTTTTACTATTATTTATTTTCTATTGTTTAGTTCTGCTAGTTAGTTTTATCAGCGTTTAATATAATGCCACTGTCAAGCGACCATGTAACAACAGCGTCTATATCTTGTCGTACCCGCTGATAGGTATCGTCTATGTTAATTCCAGGGTAAAGAATGCACAAGTTGTTAACATGCATAAGATAGCAAATTGGTCCACATCCCAAGTCCTGCGCCACCCCACTCCGCACCTCGACTCTGTCACTAAATACGTCCTCCACTTTCACACGGTAGGAGGGCGCGGTGACGTAATCACGGAACAATGGGTTCAGTGGTTCTCTCACCCCGCACTCCTCCATGCATTGAGGATGGTATCAGATTGCAAAGTGTCGAATGCTTTTTTATAGGAAAAAAATATTGTAATTACAAAGTTTTATCCTCTAGGTAACAATTAATTTCGTCTGTGAACTTAGTTAACAGTGTATTCGTACTTTTCCCTTTAATAACCGTGTAAACACTCGTTGATGATGTTATTTTTTTGTAGATAGTTACTTAATTGGTTGACATTGTTATTTCATTTTGTCGATGTCGTGTGAAAAAGGAATGAAACAAAAATGATTTGAGTGGGCTTTACTGATTGAAAAAAATTTTCGTCACAACATCGTAAAACTTGGAAGCACGATGCGTGATCAGCCGTTACATACCCTGGAGTGCGCCGTGTAGTGGATGGAGCATATTCTGCGTTACGGCGGCGGCGGCGCGAGACATCTGCGTGCACCCGCTGCCGCATGTCCTGGGTGCAGCTCCTAGAACTAGAACTTACTGTGACAGCAATTTACCTGGCCTTTGTTCTAGTACGCTAATTCCTTCCTACATACTTTATAGAAGGATTTTATTAGTCAAATACACGGAAATGTAAAAGGACTACGATGTAGCTGCTGTAAACTATTGAGAAGCCCTCTCGACTGTTTTCCGTATCCATCATATAAACTACTTTTAGGTTTCTTCAAAATCGTTGTATCATTTACTAATAAGTGTGGCAAGTTTCAACAGAATAAGTTCACATGTGACAATGCAGTAAGTGAAAAAAATATCAACTCTTATTTTTGTACACTTAGGGGCAGGTGGGCTTTCTTCTTCCATTTTAAATGATATTATTTTCTATTTTATATTCTTTTCAAAAAAAGGATCATCAAAATAAAATACCATTTATTTCTTATGTTAAAAAGTGTCAACTCCGGTGACTTTTTTATGTTATCAAAGACTGACGAGGCAAAAACTAAAAATAAACGTAACAGTCATTCTTAATAACATTGACCGTACATATCTCGACTGGTTTTCGTATAAAACACACGTCGATCAACTCGTTTGAATTAGTTGTAATACGGCACCACAATGGCCAATTTAGTGCACCTAGCACTGTGTCTGCTCTTGCAAATTTTCGTCACAGACGCGGCGAGGATACTAGCAGTGTACCCAGTTGCGTCATACAGTCACCAGGTACCCTTCAGGCCATTAACGATGGAACTCCTCAAACGTGGACATGAACTAACAGTGATAACAACGGATCCTATGTTCAAGAAAGGTGAAACTCCAAAGAATCTTACAGAAATCGATGTCCACGATATATCGTATGAAGAGAAGGAGGACTTCATGCGATTAGCAAGAGGAAATAAAGGAGATCTCGTAACACAAATGAGGACAGGAGTCGAATTTGTTATGAACACCGTGGACATACAACTTCAAGTCAAAGAAATCAAGGATTTAGTTCAGGGAAAAGGGAAGTTTGATCTGTTGATAACAGAAGCGTGTGCTCGGTCAGCATTAGCCTTTTCACATGTTTACAAAGTACCTTTGATTCAAATTAGTTCTTTTGGAGCTTTATGGAATAATTATAAAGTAATTGGAGCTCCGGAACATCCAATCTTGTATCCTGGAGGCACTCATCTGAAAGTCTACAATCTGACAATGTATGAGAAGTTGTATGAATTGTACAATCATTACATAATGAATCATATCATTGAAAGTACGGAAGAAGTAGAGAACAAAATGATAAGGAAACATTTTGGGCCAGATATTCCAGATTTGAAGGAACTCCAGAATAATGTTGAGATGTTGTTTTTGAATATCAATCCAATTTGGGAAGGAAGTCGACCTGTGCCTCCGAGTGTCATCCATTTGGGAGGACTGCCCCAGAAACCGTTTCAGGAATTGCCTCAGGTAAGAAATAAATTTTCCAGTTTCCAATTAATTTATTGATGTTTTGTTTTGTTCTTATTATTTATGCCACGCAATTTAAATAACACTCTATGTAAGTCAAAAAATATTTAAAGCTAGGAGGTAGGTTTCATTCTTCTATATAAACGCATAAGATTGTTGTTTATCGATTGACTGATCGATGAGTTGACTACTTAGGACGAATTATTCCAATTAAACTAAACGTAATCAACAAAACATAGTAAAGAGCTGTCAGAAGCAATAAAGGTATAAGCCACAATAGTGGATACTGACAGCTATTGAACGCGGCTTAGAAGTACTGATCGTGCTCATCTTCATTGGTGAAAGTCGCCCTAAATATTGATAGTATTCGCGTTTATTAGAAATGGCTCCTCAATGATTGAATGATTTTCTTTCTGAGTTTTTTTTTTGTATTTATGACATAAAATAACTTTTTCATAAAGTTTCCAAGCTCATTTCCATAATTTTACTATTTTATGCTTTACAATGCACTGCGTACAATGCTCTATGCATTACGCATCTTCTATTATAATCTCTAACATAAAGTTAACCTAAACTACATATTTGGCCCGCATGTTAGGTAAAGATTTTTGAGTTTCTCCATCAAGAATATCTCAGTGAAGGACTCACCCAGAGGCTAGACTTGCGCCCTGTTGATGGCAATAGTTTCATCCCCTATTACAAGGGAATAAAATATACATATTCCGTGTAAAACCATCGACTCGAAAAGAAGAAGAAGAATATCATTTATTATATATATTATATTATTTCCATTTTGTATAATGCGCTTTTGTCCCCTTCCACCCCTCTCTATCTCAAAAATCGATTCAGTTTCTTTGTGACTCCCACACCAAATTCTTGGTAATCGGAAACCATACCACGAGAACATACTACCGGGTCCAGGTGGACCCACTAGTACGTTCGCGTGGTTTAGTCGTGGTGGTAGTGTTGTGGTGAAAAGTTTAACTTAAAATGTTATTTTTTTGTTATTTTCAAGGATCTTAAGTCATATTTAGACTCATCAAAGCATGGCGTTATATACATCAGCTTTGGTACAAATGTGAAGCCCAGTCTTCTTCCTCCTGAGAAGATACAAATGTTCGTCAAAGCTCTCTCCAAAATGCCCTATGATGTGTTGTGGAAGTGGGACAAGGATGACCTGCCTGGGAAGTCAGCTAACATCAGGATATCCAAGTGGCTGCCACAGTCAGATTTGCTTAGTAAGTAACGTCAATTGATAAATAATTGATTGGGTTTTTTTATAGACTTGTCACTATCCCCTTTTTTAATTAACATACTTTCGTAATAGTTTTTTTTTTTGTTGTCAAAACATGACCTTAAAATGAGATGAAATTTTAATGAGCTAACAATTCATGCAGGCGACGGCAGTGAATTAGGTAATCAGCGTGTGGTAGAACTGCCATCTTAAAGGAAGCTGTGGTTATGTACATAGAAACGAGATTCTGTTAAGAACTGGTTATATTAGATTCTGATGTGCATGAAAGGAGCCTCCCCGAGTGACTTACTCTACGACCTTTTTTACGTCCAGGCGTCCTGAGCAATCAGCTCCTGTTGATT
The DNA here is from genome assembly GCA_949091785.1 of Polymixis lichenea. NCBI lineage: Eukaryota > Metazoa > Arthropoda > Insecta > Lepidoptera > Noctuidae > Polymixis > Polymixis lichenea. The sequence continues at coordinate 7,063,263 of OX420953.1, read as the reverse complement.
GGCGTATCCTTTCACAGTGATGGCAAATACAAGTTTATTTATGCCATCGACACGATAAGAAGAAGATTATTCAATGCTTACTACTACTAAAATAAGATTGTCTTCACGGATTTGCGCGGAAGTGCCTATACCCGAATCATTTTGACGTGGCAATAGGTGCTAGAAAATGTAGGACTGACTCCTACATTTTCTAGCATTCTTTATTAAAAAATCTGAAATAAACTTCGGTAATGATCTGAATCAATATTTCTCGTGATCTTCGAAATGTTCCAATAACGAGAAACCTTCTAAAAAAGGAAAGGTCCTTAATAGGTATTTCTACTAAAAAATAAAGTATGTGTGGTTTTTCGAATTTGATTTCGATCGATTTTGGGTACAATCGTGTTCATTACCCTTGTAATAACCACGATTGTTACTCAGAAGCGATTCGGGTATAGTTACAGCCAATCTCGTAATTTTTTTACAAATTTTGACAACACTTTAAACCACACTTAAGGTTGAAACTTTTGACTGTCTTCTGTGCACCTGGACATGCATATATACATACGTATATACTTATTTTGCACATAATATTAACTTATTTAAACGATCCACGTGAAACTAATCATTGTGCTTGTCAAAATTTCAAACAAAATTCTATAAAATAGTTGAATTTTTATCAAAAAATGTCAACGTAACGCATTCATGCTGGGCCCGCCACAATTGCGACGGTAAGTCCCCTCTTTGGGGAGTGGCTTGAGAGGCGCCATGGCGTCCTCACCTTCCACCTGATGCAGATCCTCACCGGACACGGTTGTTTCGAGAGGTTCCAGTTTTGGATAAGGCGGGAGGAAATGCCCGGGTGTTTCAACTGCGTAGGTCACCCGGAGGACACGGTGGGGCATACGGTGGAGGTCTGCCCGGCTTGGGCAGATCACCGCCGTGTCCTCGTAGAGGTGATTGGCAGCGGCGAGAGTGCATGGGTAGCCATAACCTCCTTCTGCGAAGCAGTAATGCTCGCAAAGAGACAGGCGGCGCACATGAGGGAGAGGCGCTATATGCGCCCTCACGGCCCTAGTCGCCGCAGCAGACGCCCTGGGAGTCGAGAATCTCAGGCTAATTCCCAGCCACCGTAGGCGCGGGCTTGCGGATGGCGAGTAATGGGTAGTTCGCTGTCCGGTAAGAACCAAGCCCGGGTCGACGGCGCATTGTGTTCCACGCGCACCGCAAAGAGATGTCAGCTCCAACTGTTGGAGTCCACAAGGGCCGATGCTTACCAGGGGTGCGGGTTATTCGAAAGAGTTACCGCGGCCCCTGGTACTTAGACAACTGGAGGAATACGGGTGGGTTTTAGTCAGTAAAAGTCTGACACGCCCTCCTACTCCACTCAGAGCAAGAGAATTTATTTTTTGATTTGCCACCCTCAAAAACAAACGCATTCATTCTACGGCAACGTTTATGTGGTACAAGTGACATTGAATTGGTGATATAAGTAATTACGAGGTCGACTATGAACCAAAAAATCCAGTTTTGACAAAATTATTCATTCTGCCCATCTTATCTTACAGAACATCCCAAGATTAAACTGTTTGTAACACAAGGAGGTCTACAGTCAACAGACGAGGCTATCACATCAGGAGTACCGCTGGTTGGTGTGCCAATGTTAGGCGATCAATGGTATAATACAGAGAAATATGAACATCACAGAATTGGAGTCAAACTGGAAATGGCTTCGCTTAGTGAAGAATCATTTACCAATGCCGTACAGAAAGTTATTGGAGATGACAGGTAAATCGAAGATTTGTACATACTACATTCAACGACATGGTAACAAAGCGCAAAACCAAATACGGTATAGTTTAAAAGAATTAAAAAAGATACGTAAATATTAAATCTGAAGGTTTGCTTTTAATAATATTTAAAAAATATGTTTAGGGTCTGGGAGTCAGCACCTAACACTAACACAAATTGATTATCTTAAATGCTTTTAAATTAATTTGTAACAGAACCTTATCTTCTCGATTTTGCATCATCAGCGAGCAACGCAAAATTGTCCAGATAAGTTTGTTGAGATAGTAGATGGATAATTCATTCACAGGATGGGTCCACTCAATCTGTGTAGTTCTTTCCTCAAAAGACCATATCAGACACCAATCTACATGACTCTCAAATGATATCACCGTTATTATTTTCGTATTTATTTGTTTATATAGACATTGACATTATGAATTTTATTTAAACAATGACATGAATATTTACTTAGTAAAGTATAAATTGCTTTAATTATTATGAATGTGATGGGTATGTGTATTTTTTTTTCTTCATTTAGTCATGGTCTGGCAGTTTGAGCAATTTATGCGGCCTACCCAAATGTCCTTTCTTTGGTATTGTTCTTCAAATCGTTGAGCTCTTCAAGTTCTGAGTTGAGCTGCATGATTACTGATAAGTACGTGCACTGATTGGACAAGCCCACTCAATCTGTGTGGTTCTTCTCTCAAAAGACCATTTCAGACACCAGTCCACATGGTCTTCACATGATGTGACCAAGATTATGTCTGGACTTTAAAAGAGACCGTGACCTCTGAGTTTGTTTCGGCCTTTCTTCTCAGTGTAGTCAGATAGGAAACGCCGACCTCATCTACTTTTAAAAATATGATTAACGTGTAAAAGTGTTTGTACAAACCTACTTGCAGAAATAAAATCATTTATCATTTTTCATATTTTTCTTTCAGCTACCGCAAAAACATAGCCAACCTTAGGAGTCTTATGCTTGATCAGCCAATGAAACCATTAGAACGTGGGATATGGTGGATTGAGCACGTGCTGCGTCACGGCGGCGCCAAGCATCTTCGAGCGCCCGCCGCCAACATGTCGTGGGCGCAGTTCTTCGAATTTGAACTCCTTGCAGTAGTATTATTAATCCTTTTAACCGTATTTTTAGTTATAGTCGGCATAGCTTATAGTTTATATAAGTTCGTTACTAAAAACTATTTTGTTAATGCAAAAGTTAAAAGTAGTTAAAATACTCAGCTGAAAATGTTGTTGATACCTGTTTTGTCTTTGTGTCTCATTACAAAATTAGTTCTTACTTTAGTCTTAGTTCAAACCTTACGATTGAATACAATTTACTACACTCAGATATAATGCAATTATTAAAACCTAGGAGGAAAAACATAATAATTAATTTAATCGACGATTTCGTCGAGTTAAAAACGAAAATTAAGTCGTAATACATAATATAATAGAAACGTATAATTTAAACATTATTTAGGACCTGGTGTTGTGATAGCCTTTTAAATATTGGCAGTAATTTTGATTCCTTAACTACTTTAATCATAGTTTTATAGAGTTGACGCCCATCATATCTTCCCACCATAGTTTGTCCTCACTGCTTTTAGAATTATAATGGTAAGCTTAGCCTGTCTCATCATGCGCTTTTTAATTTGCATTCTGTTTGGGAATGTTATTTGAGTATGTATGTCACTATTAATGATTTATCTTATAAAATTTAATGCACAAGTCAAAACTAATGTATAAAGGTGGACTTAATGCCTGAAACATTTTCTTCAAGTCAACCTTAAGGTGATGCAGAGACAAAACAAATATGCAAGTGTATTGTATTTATACATTTGTTAAATATTCATTAATTTTGTTTGTTTTAGAACCTTTTGAGAATATGTTAAATAATTATAATCGAATAAGACTTAAATATTTATATTTTGAAATGTTTGTAGTATTGAGGTGAGGTTTGGCAGCACTTCCCCATATTCCGATTTGATAATCAAGATGTGGCTAACCCATCGAGCTATAAATAATATATCTGTCCTGTAGTGGGAGATGTCGGACAATTACTCCAATTTCACTATTAAGGAATGATATATATTTTTTTTACTTTGTCAATGTCTTAATATTTTTCAGTATTTTTTTATAAGGATCGGCCATTAGTACTTAATTTTCCATGTGTATGAAGTTTTTGAAATTACTCCCATTAGACCGATTTCATTAATTTTGTTGATTAATTTATGAAACAATGCAGTGCCTAGTATAGCCTTGTGGTACTTCATAGGTAATGGGTTGAGGTTTACTTTGATGTTCACAAATATGTACTACTTGGTACCTATTTTTAAGAAAAAAAAAATATTATGCAAAGATAATTATACCCATACTTTCCAGCTTTTTAAGAAGAAGACCTTTGTGACTTGCGGTGTCAAATGCCTTTATGAAATCAATAAAAATCTCAAGAGCTATTAGTTTTTTTTTTTTTAATCAATGTTAGTTTTATGTTAGTAATAAGGTCAATAGTCATACATTTATTTATTTCAGTACTGATGCAAAACGTGGAAAAAAGTGGCCTACCGGCTTTGCCCTGCAGTGGATTGATACAAGCTAGTTAGATAGATATACTGATGCCGTCAATGCCTGTGCTCCTGTTAGTTTTCAATTCGTCAATATTTTATAAACCTCTTTAATGGTGGCTGGCGGCACTCTATTAGTTGTATATCATCCTGCGTACCTGTACTCAATCTTGAAAACGTGTCAGTTGCATTGTTTTGATAAAATTTTGGGATTTCATTTGCTAGCACTGTACCGAATTCTGAAAAGTAATTATTGAAACTATCACGTATGAATTTTGTATTGGTAATAGGACCTACAAGCTTTGGTGGGGCTGGGTTATATTTATTTCATACATTTCGGATTGTACACAACTCCAATATCAAGGATTTTTTTCAGGTGGACCCAAAGGTAATAGTTTTCATCTTCAGTTTTTTCTTCGATGATGGTTTGTGTTTTTTGGAAGTTGAAGCAATGGAAATAGGTTGGTTATTACAGTCGTTGAGCCTCTTCATCTGATTTTATCGACGTTTCGGTTAACACAATGACATGTATAGCGCCGCGGAAGAATTCTACATTACTATGAAATGAACATCATATTTTCCTAGATAACCGAGTATTCGTATAACAATAACGAAATTATTGTGTCTTTGACAGCGGCCTTGTATTTCAGCCAGTCGTCACATTATATCAGATTTCAAGTAATGTTAGCAATCGCAGTCTAATAAGTAATTTTCAGCTGATTAACGTCAATCTGAACATTTAAGCTTTGTTATTTTGGTTCTTAGGATAACTTGCTCCTGAACTAATTAATTAGTATTTAACTGAATGTCTTAACCGTTCTTGTATGGATCAACATCATCAATTATTTTTACATTCATTTGATTTTTATCAGTAGTGAAATTTGTCAGCAATGTTGAAATATGGTGTTGGAACTTATGAAATTGCGCTGATAAACCGCTGTGAAGTTGTTTCTGTTTGTAGTTACGGCTAGTAATATTTTGGAACTCATCCTCAGTCAGCTTCGACAGGTCCGGTTGAGAACTTCCCTTAGCTTCATTTCTACTGCCGCCTAAGTCGGATATCATTTTTAAACAATATTTTTTTTTAATAAAACGTTTATTCCACTTAGTTATCTCACAATTGCCGTGGTAAACCAAACCTTGATAAGTTAACTATCACTCAATTAATGACATTATATGCGTGTAGCTGTCGCGAAAAGGCACGCTTTTGAGCTACTTATTTTATTTTGAACCTTATTCTGACACTTATAAAATGTTTAACACCTCATCGACCACTAACGGCGGCTTGCGCCACAAAATACTACAGGCCTTTAGCGCTTTCATATTTAAAAGATCGTTCCATTTCTATCAATCGTTTGAAGATGACAGAGACAGAACGAATAAATGGGTCAATGGCTCGTGTTTAACATCAGTTTTTTTTGTAATTAGAACTTAAATGTTGGGCGAATAAAGGCTTCTTCAAACAGGCGCGATGCGACAGTTGTAGAACAATTTAGATGAAGTTTTCGTAGAAATTGTTCTATGAGCGTTGCGTAGCGCTGTCGCGTCACGCCTGTTTGTAGATTCCTTAAAGCTTTTGTCATAAGGCCGTTTACGATCACGATAGGGCCGCATCTTCCTAAAATTAAGATAATTGCGAGATTATGACAATGTCTGTGAGTTAATACTGTGTATGTGTTTAGTTGGTCTGGTTTTATTTATATTAATAGATAATTCTTTATTCAGGAAGTATCTAAGACAACGGGCTGTTTGCTACTTCCTTAGGGATTCAAACTCAAAGCATTTATTTCAATTAAACCATTTACAGGCACTTTTGATAATGAAAGTCGATCAGTTGGAAAGTTAAGACAAATTGCCCATTCCAAAACGGTAGATCTCTATGAAGAACATACATGGTTACATTCCTAATCTAATTGTTCCGGGTTTATCTCTATGTGTATGTGACATTAGTGTTTGTAAACGCCCCCGCATTATAGGAGAAATTCCAGTCAGCCTCAAAAAGATGGCAACTACAATTCATTTGATTGTCTACTTCCTATTTTTCACTAAATACTGTATCAATGCTAGCTACTATTAAGAACTAAATGTGTAATATGGCTTTTAGCTTCCAATTGATACAATAATATGTATTAATATGGAAAAAAACAATTAAATAAATTGCTGTCATCGTTTTAGGGCTAATTGTACCTAAGGGTAACATCTTAGATAAAGTTTAATCAAATGTGTTGTGATAATAGAACAAATATTATTCGCTAACAGTTTCGTTAAGTAGATAGTTAGAAGTTTATAAGACAATATGCAATCGTTTCATGTGAAATAATGGTATTCAGCTGCATCCAGTTAGAGTGGAAACCAACCAGAACATAGAAAATAATAACAACGTAGAAAAGGCTAGGCAGATGATGTTGATAATAAAAAGTAAACGGTTTTTTTTTTTTTTATGGGTGGGAAATCATCAAATGACTTCTCCCGCTCTGGGTGGAGCAGGAGGGCGTGTCAGACTTTTACTGACTAAAACCCACCCATGTTCTTCCAGCTGCCCGTAAGCCAGGGACCGCGGTATCTCTTTCGAACAACCCGCACCCCTAGCGGGCATCGGCCCTTGCGGGCCCCACCAGCTGCTGCTGACGTCCTCCTGCGACGGGTCAGCACAGTGGCCCCGCCGCCTACCACTGTTTGGCCGCAGGGGATAGGGAAAGCGGCCAACGCTATACCGACACTCCTCTTCCCCTGCGGCCCCACCGCGTCCGCCATCAAACGGTGGCGACCCCGTCTAGGCCACGGAAGGGAAGAGCGCTACTGAGAAGTACCGGCACTCCTCCTCCGCCGCAGCCTGTAACCCTCAGCGATGCCTCCCATTCGACATCGCGGCCCGCCTCAGTTGCGATGCACCTCACCGCAACCTACTTTTTGGCCGCTACGTCGTCGGCTTGGAGGCACAAGTCCTGACGAGCGGCCCCACCTTGGGGTTCCTCTTCGCTTCACCGTGTAGATGACCACGGTTACTGAGCCCCCCCGCAACGACAATGCGGGAACCCCACTGGGGGGGAAAAGTAAACGGTTGATGCTGAATTTCATTTTTAACAGACACTCACCAGACAGTAATCTATTCGAGTAAATCAGTCAAGTTTATCAAGAAGAGTTAATAAAACTATGCAGATTATGTAATTTATTCATTTTGTTATGGCACAGATAATACTCACATCAAAATGGAAAGTCATCGAAGATAAACAACGTCACGTTTATATTACGTGTCGTATATTTGATAAAGTAGATACATAGATACTTATAAACCTAACGACTTAAGTAGATGCGATAAAATTAAAGCCTATCAGCCCGATTTTAGTAGGACTCTAGTGGCAGCGCAACCATGGTAACACAACCAAAAATACATGGTTGTGCAACCAATCGGACCCCTGATGAGATACCCATCATAAAGTTGTTCAATTGTTAACATTTTGTGATGGTGATGGTGACCCAGTATGGTTTGTAAAAACTGGTGGAGATTTTAAATATTTTTGCTTGTTTAAAACACAAACCGTTCAAAGAATGGTGATATCAATTTTATTCAATATATTTACACTAACTTAGCTTACATAACAGACATTTGGAATTAAATATCATAGCACCAACCATTAGCACACGAAAACTAATTTTGAGTAGATAAACCTGACAAGGGACTTATTTTAAATAAGCATACTTCTGGCAACGGCAATCCGGGCGGAATACTCGCAATAGTACTGATCAGCTATGCTCCTCACTTATCTCCTCTTTTGACGCGTTTTGCATCGCCTCTTTCTAAATGATGGAGTGGTGTCAAGTCAAGTTTGCTAATGTGCAGGCAGTACCCAAAAAAAATCTCTCTCAACTGTCATCCTTCTCCAGTGTCAGATCAACTCCAGATCTCTATTATGTTATATTTCAGTCTCATCAGAACTTCATTTATATGTACCAAATTACAACGAATCTGATTCCAAGTCAAAATTTGGTAGGAATGGGTTTTCAATGAGACCAAACCTGAGGACGCTTTCCAATAAAGGGGATCATCATCAGTTTATACCTAAAATATAATCCTATAAAACTCGTTGGTTAAAAGTGTCGACTCAGATGACTTAAATTTATAACGTTATCAGCGACTGAAAAATCAGAAACGAAAAGATAAGAAATATACCAGTCATTCATAATAACATTGATCCTACTTATCTAAACTGTTTTCCATATAAAACACAAGTCGATGAACTCTTTCAAGTGAGCTGTGACGTGGCTACTCTTACAAGTTTTCGCCACTGACGCGGCGAGAACACCATCCATCAGTCACCAGGTAGCCTTAGACCGATAACGATGGAACTTCTCAAACGTGGACATGAACTGACAGTGATAACAACAGATCCCATGCTCCAAAAAATCTTACGGAACTCGATATCCACAATATATCGTACGAAATGTACGAGGCGCTCATGGCCACAGGAAGTGGAAGGAAAGAAAATCTCATAAAACAGATGAAAATAGCAGCTAAAGTAATTATTCAGACAGTGGACATACAATTGCAAGTCAATATAGGCAAGGATTTAAAGGAAAGGGGAAGTTTGATCTGTTACTTACAGAAGCATATATTCGGCCAGTATTAGCGTTTTCACATGTTTACAAAGTGCCTTTGATTCAAATTAGTTCTTTCGGAGCTTTTTGGTTGAATTATAAAGTTATTAGAGCTCTGGAACATTCACTCTTGTATCCTGGAAACATGAATCAGAGACTGTACAATCTGAAAATGTTTGAGAAGTTGTATGAATTATACAATAAAAACATGATCGAGAATTTATTTGAAAGAATTGAAGTTGAAGAGAACAACATGTTAAGGACACATTATGGTCCTAATGTTTCGGATTTGAGGGAATTTCAGAATAATGTTGAGATGTTGTTTTCGAATATCAATCCAATTTGGGAAGGAAGTCGGTCTGAGACTCCGTGTGTCATCCATTTGGGAGGAATGCCCCAGAAACCGCATAAGAAATTACCTCAGGTGAGCTATTTTATATAATTTATGTATTGTTCAAACTATGCTTGATTGAAAATATGCTCTAGGTTCGCAAAGATGGTTGTAATGACAATTTTTGGAAAAGGCCTAGGTCTAAAAATGGATCTTGATGATTATTTTATGTGAAATGATGGTGTGATGTAATTTATGTATATTAGATACAGGATGCTCATTTAGTCGTATGTAATTACTCAGGGTGAGACTAATAATGTCAGTGAAAGCACACAAAATAAGATAAAATTTTCCACAAAATGTCTATCTACTAACTAATAGTTCAACCATCATAATTATGGGTACGCCACGATTGCGGCGGTAAGTCCCCTCTTTGAGGAGTGGCTTGAGAGGCGGCATGGCGTCCTCACCTTCCACCTGACACAGGCACTCACCGGACATGGCTGTTTCGGGAGGTTCCTGTTTCGGATAGGGCGGGAGGAAACGCCCGGGTGTCTCCATTGCGAAGATCGCCCAGAGGACACGGTGGAGCATACGGTGGAGGTCTGCCCGGCTTGGGCGGAGCACCGCCGTGTCCTTGTGGAGGTGATCGGCGGCGGCGATCTCTCGCGTCCGACCCTGGTCCAGGCCATGGTACGGAGCGAGAGTGCATGGCTAGCTGTCACCTCCTTCAGCGAAGCAGTTATGCTCGCAAAGAGGGAGGCGGCGCACGTGAGGGAGATGCAATATATGCGCCCTCACAGCCGTGGCCTTCGCAGGAGACGCCCTGGGCGTCGGGAATCCCAGGCTGATTCCCGGCCACCGTAGGCACGGGCTTGCGGACGGCGAGTAATGGGTAGCTCGCTGTCCGGTAAGGACCAAGCCCGGGTCGACGGCGCGTTGTGTTCCACGCGCGCTTCAAAGAGATGTCAGCAGCAACAGATGGGGCCCGCAAAGGCCGATGCCTGCCAGGGGTGCTCGTTGTTCGAAAGAGATACCGCGGCCCCTGGCATACAGGCAACTGAGGGAACACGGGTGGGTTTTCGTCAGTAAAAGTCTGACACGCCCTCCCGCTCCACCCAGAGCGGGAGAAATTATTTGATGATTTTCCACCCAAAAAAAAAATTACCATCATAATTAACGGTAACAGTAATCAGAAATGATATCACGGAAAATTACTACCAGGATACTCACACTCACACGGAAAGTAAATATCCTGCGGACGTCACCACTAATATTAAATTACTTTTCATTCAAGAATTTAAAATCATATTTGGATTCATCAAAACATGGTATTATATAGATCAGCTTTGGTACAAATGTGTAGCCTAGTTTTCTTCCTCCTGACAAGATACAAACCCTAGTGAAAGCATTCTCCAAAATGCTTTATGAAGAATTGTTGTGGAAGTGGGACAAGGATGGCCTGCCTGGGAAGTCAGCTAACATCAGGATATCTAAATGACTGCCGCAGTCAGATATGGCTTAGTAAGTAATGTTAATAGTTATCACTGTCTTGTCACTCTCCCCATTTTTGGTGAAGATACTTTCAAGATCGGTATTTTGTGATAAGTCTGTTGTCATTCAATGAATGAAGAAGTGAACTTAAACTGAGGAATTGACAGCTGTTAATTGCTATCATCTGCTATATCTATTATCTTTAGAAAAATTAAACCCTATTCCCCACGGTCACGGCATCACACGTGAACAGCTGGATCAATTTTGGTCATTCTTTTTTTGTTGTATTTTTTTTGTCAAGAGAAGGTTCTTATAAAAGAAAAAGTAAGAAAGTTGCGGGTAACATTAAATATTTAAGAAAATTTAACGACCATATTAACTTTTCTAATATTATACCAATGCGAATGTACGTCGGGTCAGCTAGTAATAATATAAAATCTAATCGTGAAAACATAGGAGAATTATTGAACTTGAAGTTAGCGTTCCACGTTATGCTAGGAATTGACACTATTGACAGGTTATTTCAAGCTCACTCTACCCAAACCCCCAAACCCTATTTGCATCTGTAATAATGGCAAAAACCTAACTTCGCCAAAAAGCAGCGAATTAGGTAATTAGCGTGTGGTAGGACTGCCAACTTTAAAGGAGGCTGTGGTTACGCACATAATTATTTACATAGAAACGAGACAATGAAATATACTGCTTAGGTTAGGTTAAAGTAGCCGAAATTCCATAGAATGGTTGAACTTAATGAAATTATTCATTACTTTAATAATCATCGTTGTCATATAATCATCTTATACGACAACTTGCAGATTGCTGATAGTTGGTTCTTGTTTGTTTTCCTTTTTCATTCATGTCTATTTCTGTATTTTTTGTTACAATTTCAACTTTTTTACTAACAAATTTTTATAATTTTTAAAATGTTAAATTCACGTATTTCATTGCATGTCTTATTATTGATTTTCTTGATTTTACAATCGTAATTTTTTTACTAATTTAATTAATTTCATCATTATTATTTTATATTTATTAGTAACATATTTCATTTTATAATTATTAACTAATTTTATTTTATTGTTATTTTCGCCACTTTAATTAACTGGGTTTAATTACGCAAACCATTTAAGTGCTGTGCACACCTTTACGTGATAAGTTCACTGTAGTACTACATAAATTATGACTAAACGTTCTGTTAATGCTTATGTGAACTGGTCGTTGGAGTGCCATAATAAATAAATAAAAAAGCTTTCGAATAAGGGGTAACGTGCACATGGCACTTTCATGCTAGGGCCACGTTAATGACATACAAGTGAACATTGAACTTTTGGTGACAAGAGGTGCTTTGAATAAAAATCCATTATTGACAAATTTATTCATTGTTCCTTTTCTTACTTTGCAGTACACCCCAAGACACCCCAACACTGTTTGGAACACATATAGGTCTGCAATCAACATGTGAGGCTATCACGGCAGGAGTACTGCTGGTTGGTGTGCAAATGTTGGGCGATAAATGGTACAATGTAGAGAAACATGAACATCATATAATTGGAGTCAAACTGGAATTGGCATCGCTTATTGAAGAGTTATTTACCAATGCCGTACAAAAAGTTATTGAAGATGACAGGTAAATTGAGGTTTTATAATACATTTAACGAAATGGTTACAAGTACCAAAACTGACCATTAAGTTGTAAAATATAATTAAAAAATGTGGAAAATCAATTCTGAAAGTTTACTCCTGTTGATATTAATAAAATATGTGTTGGTCTCACACGGTACTTAATGTTCAAACAAATTGATTATGTTTACTGTTTCAAAATTAATTTGAATCAAAACCATTGCTTCTCGATATTTCATCATCAGCAGGTAACGCACAACAGACCACAGAAGTTTTTCAAATAGCAGAAGGATAATTCATGTTTTTCTTCCAGCTACCGCAAAAACATAGCCCACCTAAGGACGTTCATGCTTGACCAGCCAGTGAAATCATTAGAACGAGCACTATGGTGGATTGAGCACGTGCTACGTCATGGAGTTGCGAAGCATCTTCGAGCTCCCGCCGCTGACATGTCGTGGGCATAGTACCTCGAATTTGAACTCCTTGCAGTATTATCAGTAGTATTATCAGTCCCATAGCTTGCTACTCGCCGTCCGCAAGCCCGCATTCCATCGTTCACATGGAAAGTAATCAGTTGCATCCAGTTAGACTGGAAGCCGACCACAATATTGTTGAGGAAAAGCTAGGCAGATACCAGACAGTAATCTTTTCAAGGAAATCAATCAAGTTTATCAGGAAGCGTTAGTAACATTATGCAGATTATGTAATTCATAGTTATGGCACAGATAATAATCGCGAAGAAACGCAATGTCATTGAAGATAAATTATTATTTTCATGTTTATAGCACGTATCGTTTATATCGCAAAAAGTATTTTGCTACGTGATTCATGTCATGAACTACAGATTAACGATTTGTAGACTTTTTCATTTGATTGTGCTGCGAGCCTTTGCTTCTTGCTAATTTAATGTAAGTTTTGATTCATTTGGGAGTGTCAAAACATGTCGCATAAATTTTTGTATTGCGTTGAGTTAGAATGTTCAGTTTTTTAAAGCTCCAAAAGACGTACGTATCTAATAGTAATTTCAGTATAATATCTCGACGCTTTTCTGAAAAAAGGGTACATACTAACTAACAGACGAACAACTAAGTAATCTTGTAAGGGTTATGAGTTTCCTTTTGCGGTACAGGATCCCAAAAATATAGAAATGCAGGAAACACACCTTAGTTAATCAGAATATAGCTGTTTGTAGAACAATTACAAAAAGTTGCCTTATATATGATAATATGAAGTCCAAAGAATATTTAACAGTAATATAAATTAGAGTTACTCACACAGAAAAAAAGATTTGAAATAAAAGCTGACGAAAATCAGTAGCATTACAATAGCACAAAGAATATACAGGACACGTAGCAGACAATAAATACTTTATGAAGTTGAGTCATACAAACACCAGCCTACTGTTCTATGTATATTTACACAGACGTACAGAGGAAACAGAATTATGTTTTTGTTTGTCGAAAGTAACATATTTACTTTCTACTTGTTAAATAATAGCACAGTAGACATTATTTGTATTGACATAGAGTATTTCGACTAGAACAAAATGGTCAAATTGACTCACTTATTAAACATGGTTCTGGAAACGACGGTCCTGACGAAATACTCGCAAGAGTTTGAAAAAGCTGTATTCTAGAATTGTCCCCTGTCTTGACGCGCTTGTATGAGTTCTGGAAGCTTGATTATATGCAGCCAGTGACCAAAAAGGATAACACCGACTCTGACAACTACAGCCCCATTGCCATAACCTCCATATTATGTAAATTTATGGAAAGGGTTCTAACCAATAAGGTGGTTATACTAACGCCGCTTGAGGTTTTCCGCAGCAACAGCAGCAGCGCCAGCATAGCACACCGAGCCTAGAAGATGGGATGTCACAAGAGTATCGACACATGTTGCATCCCATACTAAATGCCACCTTCCATAGCGTAAATACATGCCGTCCGGTCTCTTGCCATCGTAGCGTGCCAAGCCATTTAGTTCTAATGCAGCTGGAACGCCGACGGAGACAAGAGTTCGTCGGGCTATTTCATTAATGTTCGCGTGCCGCGCTAAGCAACCCGCACTTCAGCTGCAAGACAGGCCGTGGCGTCGGAGATAGTTGATAACTTCACCACAGTGACAGCGATGAGAGGAACAACAAGGAGATCCCATGAGCTCATATAAATTTAAAGTTAATTACAAAAAACTGGCAAAGTGCGAGAAGAACCTGCAAAAATATAACATTTTTTTAATTTTATGTTCATTTTTTGGGACCGCATAATTTAGTTTAGTTATAGAAGGATTTTGCCAAGACTGTACCTGTTTGGCAAGGATTCCGTACCTTTGGAAGAAATTATTATAATATTATTACATTATCTTATAAAAAATAGAAAAAAAAACTGTTTTAGTTACATAAATTATATCCCTTTATTTTTCCTGTAATTATGTATACATAAATGACCATCAACTCGATTTATTTCAGATTTTTCGTTTCGCAAACTTCGGAGTAACGGGGCAAAAAGAAAATCGACTAACTATAAACGAAAAACAAAATATATTTTTAACCGACTTCCAAAAGGAGGAGGTTCTCAATAAGTCGGAACCTTTTTTTTTTTTTTTTATGTATGTTCCCCGATTACTCGAAGATGGCTGGACCGATTTGGATAATTTTTTTTTGTTTGAAAGGGTATACTTCCCAGGTGGTCCCATGATCATCAAGTCAAGATCTGATGATGGGATCCTGGAGAAATAGAGAGAATTCTTCAAATTTTATAGGCACACTTGAAGCAATTTGTGTAGTTATTGGAAGAGTGCTTTCTCGGAGTGGTTCCATTTCAATTTGGTGAAGATCTGATGAAGAACTTCGGAGATAGGCAACGGAACTTCTCAATAAATGATAGCAAATGGACAGGGATTGCTGAAATGTCATGTCTGTCAATTGTTTACACCAGTTAATAACATAACATCACGCCGGTACGCTGTGAAGGGGTAAGCACATGTGAACCACTAAAAAGTGAAAAATAAAAATCTTTTAAAAAAAAAAATAAACAACCGACTTCCAAAAAAACACTAAAAAGTGAAAAAATACTTTAATTTCGGAAGGCGGTGACAAAAAATTAAAATACATATCCAAAGTCACCGACTTCCGAAATTAAAGTTATTTTTCACTTTTTAGTGTTTTTTTGGAAGTCGGTTGTTTATTTTTTTTTTAAGATTTTATCACGTGCAAATGAAGTTTTATTCATTTATTTATTAACTCATCATCACTATCATTACAAGAATTTCCTAATTCAATAGTGTGGCCATAATTACAGTTTTATTATTTACCATAACATACTATATACATTGTGGTTTTTGTGAACTCACTCAGATAACAAGTAAAAAGATCTATGATGTCTGATACGTCAGTAATCACACGCAAGGTACGCGATAAGAGGGGTTTAATTCGGTAAATTGGTCCTACTAATGGCCACCGCCAATAGACGTGGCCGTAGCCTTCGCAATACATAATTGTCGGACATACACAGGTTTATTTCTTTCAATATAAGTAACAAGAGCTATGCCCCTCCATGTTTCCAATTTATTGTATCTCACCATGCCTATAACAAACAAAGTTGGAGACATCAATGGATAAAATGGATATACACCGTACTACCTTAGGTACAGAAACCAAGTAAATTTATTTTTTATGCGCTCTAGCATGACACTATAATCAGTTTCATGCAGAGCCCATATGATTGCGTTACATTCGGGCTGACTTCTTACCAATGCACTGTACAAAGAAATTAGCGCAGCGATGCTTGTAAAATCCTCTGCTCTTCTCAGGACGAAACCTAAGTTCCAATGGACTTTTTACAAAAAATTACAATATGATTACGAAATACCAGGTCGGAGTCAAGGTGCACTCCTAAATCACGCAGCATTTCCGTTCTTTTCAATAACGTGTTGTCCATTCTATAGTCATATTTCTTGGGCATTTTCATCCTACTAAAAGTTATTACCCAACACTCTGACGTATTAAACACTAACTTATTCTGCTTTCACCATTCAGCAACCCTGTCTATGTCTTCCTGTAAGCGCTCAAAATCCTTTTGTTCTTTCATAGCTAGTAATAGTTTTAGATCGTCCGCAAACAACAGGCATTTGGCATTCCTGACGACCTCGGGCAAGTCATTTATCATTATTATAAATTGAAGTGGTCCTAAATTACCGCCCTGACTTACGCCTGACCTCGTAAAATAGGGCTCAGATTTGTACCTAGCATATTCGACATACAGCTTTCTGTTACTCATATGATCAGCAAAGAATTTCAGCAATTTATGAGTGCATCCGACTACCGCAAGCTTTGTTAATAAAATGTCACTATCGACCAAATCAAAAGCTTTTTTAAAATCAAAGTATGCTGAATCAACCTGCACTCCCAAATCAACGTTAGAAATTTCATACGCCTTTAAATGTATCAGGTTTGTAGTCGTTCTACGAGCCGGCCGAAACCCATGTTGTGAGTCGGACAACGTGACTGAAACCTGATTTAAGACACAATGATGGATTACTGACTAAAATACCTTCGCTGGTACCGACAGCACCACCACCGGTCTATACCCGCTAACTTCACTCCCTGCTTTGCCCTTAGGTATTGGTATTACTCGTGTAATTTTTCAGCGTACCGGAAAGTATGACTGTTCAAAACATACATTATGTACGTATAATAGCGGTTGTGTTAAATAATCCCTGCAGTCTCTAATCATAAATGGTGGGATACCATCTGGTCCCACCGACCGCTTGCGTTTAAGTTTAGTTAGTGCCTCCCTTACCTGGCTCCTATCAAGACTCCCTATAAGTACTCGGGAACTACTTGTGTCACTCTTGGCCACGGCGGCTTGTACATCTAGTTTTGCGTTCAGGGGACTGTATACGGACTTCAAAAAATTTGCAAACTCGTGAACACATTCGGTTTCCGACAAAATTTTATCATTTTTAGTGTTTTTTTTTTACAATTCACGATACGCTTTTTGCTTCTCACATAATCCCAGAAGGATTTAGGATTCTTTGTACCAATACTATCATTATTTTAACCCTAGCTCTACTCTGAGAAAACATTTCGTAATCACTCGTAAATCCTCTAATTTTGTACTGCTTATGAAGCAGTGCTTTTAATTTTATGTCGCGAATAATATATGCCGTGTACCACTCAGGGTAATAAATAGTACCTAGAATTTACACGGCGGCGTCGCATTTTCCTGGGAACACAATCATCAATAATACGATACCATATTATATCATAAAAATAATTAAATAAATAGTTGTTTTTAGCTCAAGACAGAGAGAAGTTGAATGGACAAAGGGAGGCCTTTTCCCTGCTGTGGCCGTGGTGTGGGTAGTTAACCTACGCCACATAGTCAAAAAATAAACTAAATTATAAAAACACATTTTGATTGTACATTTAGCCTAACATAGTTTAAAATTTCAACTCGTTACAGTGAAACTAATAATATATTTGCAAACCTTTCATAAAAAAATGTCTCAAAATAGGATTTTTTCCGACTCTACTCCATCCCACGTTTTAGTTCCACATCCCATCAAACTCCTAAATTTCCTATGTTTATAATTGTGATTCAAAACATTCCGAAACCCTATTAGAATGCTTCAGTCGACTTTCAGAACACCCACGATTGCCTGTGATGTTAAAGTACACCCACACTTTTAAAAACCTACGCTGTATTATTATAAAAGTAATATGAGCTTAGCTAGCCTATTTATTAATATTTTTGCCAGAAAATTCAGTTACAGTTCATATCATGAACCTCGACATTAAAAGGAATGTGAAATTAAACGCTTAGGTATAAGATAAGGTAAGTTATCTATACTCACAGTTCAAAACACGTTAATAACCTAAAGGATTAATTTTGTTAGTCATTAATCATTATTCATTCATTCATTTCAGACGACGAACAGCCTAAATTAGTGGGTCTAGATGCATGAAAAATTTAAAAGAATTTTGAAGCATGAAGGATATTATAAATTCATTCCCTTTCTTTTCTTTTTCTGGGCGGGAAATCATCGAACTCTATAGAGCTTTGACCCATAAAATAAAAGTTGGTTTACAAGCATGCCAAATGTAGCATTCTATTGCTGCGTTATTAGTGGCAACTGAAATAATGTTTAAATGCATTTAGAACTTGCCGTTCCCGTTTAAATCTTTACACAATTAAGTATTACATTTCGGTTGGCTACCTTAAGTGTAGGTTCATTGCAGTTATAATAAGGCGAGTAGGCGACTTCGAGTCAGTGTACAAAAGCAAAAATCGTCGTGAAAATTAAATTGTAATAATTGTGATAGCAAAGAGATAAGGGAGCGTAAAATATAAACAAAAATGCAAAGGCAAACAGAATAGAGCGAATGTCAATGAATGATTTTTTGACATTGCTATTAGCTCGTCAATGACGTTTCGTTTCACCTAATGACCTACCTACTAATGCTCAAATGCGAAAGATTTATTAGAATATACACTCATAATAATATTACACAGTTATTAACAAACATTATTTTCTTTTACTGTGTGTATTTAAACCCAGTAATATATAAAAATCCGTACATAATAAATAAATTTATGTCATTTTTTAATTAAATAACTCGTTTTGTTCCGCGTGTATGCTCGTTACTAAGCAACGCGGATGGTTGCGACAAACACAGGAAATAGGCTTTGGGTTTCAAAATTCCTTTTTATCACTCACTTTTTATCTGCAAGTGTAACAGAATAACAATTAAGTAACAAAGGGTCATAATTGCATGCGAGAATTTTGATTAAGTTACATTTGTCTGTAAATTGATAAAAGGTGGGGCAGGATCTGGCATTGTCTTTTAAAAGAATTTTGAAGCATGAAGGATTTTATAAATTCATTCCCTTTCTATTCTTTTTCTGGGCGGGAAATCATCAAATGACTTCTCCCGCTCTGGATTGAGCAGGAGGGCGTGTCAGACTTTTACTGACTAAATCCACCCGTGTTCTCTCAGTTGCCAGGGGCCGCGGTATCTCTTTCGAACAACCCGCACCCCTGGCAGGCATCGGCCCTTGCGGGCCACATCAGTTGTTGCTGACATCTCTTTGAGGAGCGCGTGGAACGGACGTGCCGTCGACCCGGGCTTGGTCCTTACCGGACAGCGAGCTACCCATTACTCGTCGTCCGCAAGCCCGTGCCTACGGTGGCCGGGAATCAGCCTGGGATTCCCGACGCCCAGGGCGTCTCCTGCGAAGGCCACGGCCGTGAATTCCCTAAAGGTGTTAAAAAGCGTACGAAAGTTTGCATGGAGGCCTTTTTGCTGTTTGGCAAACGGATTGTTGCGTCATAATGCCAATATCACCGATGACACTTAGTAAACTTATTTAGTAAGTGAGAAAAAAAGTGACACTGACAGATCATCATCTGCCGAGGCTTTTCCGCTGTCGGATTACAGTCTAACCGGACGCAGCTGAATACTACTGCCAATCTGACCTCCACAACCCAGTTACTGGGTACTACAATACCCCTTGGTAAGACTGCTTGTCAGACTTTTGGGACTGTCAAAAATCGACAAAAGACAGCCGGGACCAACGGCGTAACGTGCTTTCCGAGGTACGGAGGGGTCTTGGTATTTAATGATGGCCACACATCCATGGACCAACCGCGACAAGCGTAGTGTACTTAGATGTTATGACAACTAAATAATGACTCCCAATCCCTAAGTGTTCGGACCTTCAGAAACGGAAAACAAATGAACTGAATCTAAAAGCTTAACTCCAGAATTAAAGGTTTCGTATGTCAGTATGTGAGCGTAGTCTGCGACGAATTTAACGTTCGCTTTGCCAAACTTTTAATGAAAACGGCCGCTACGACGAAAATCTCTCGCGGAAGGCATTTTAATTACATTTCGCAGATTTTGTTGACCATTAAGAGTATTTTTGGTCGTTCTCATGTTTCTGTATTAGGATTGCGTGTATTTCGATCGTCGAGTTTTTTGAGCAGGATGTGTCATGTGGTCAGGCCCTTTTTAAGCGACTTTGCAAACCGCAAGTTGGTTTAAAATTTGATGTATGTTTTCGTTTTACATGTAGAAAGGTACGGCGATTAGGTACCAGATATAATTGTAGTAATTTTGTATAACACTCGGATATCGTCAAGTAAATTAGCCGATTTTTTTAAATGGATATGGATAATGCAAAAGAAAGCGCTGTAAAAAAACTACCGACTTTAAAAAAAACAATACAAAGCGAAAAATAACATTAATTTTGGAAGACGGTGACAAAAAATTAAAATACATATCCAAAGTCATCGCCATCCGAAATTAAAGTTGTTTTTTACTTTGTAGTGTTTTTTGGAAGTCGGTTGTTTTTTTTTGAAAAACTTTTTTATTTTTCACTTTTTAGTGATTCACATGTGCTTACCCCTTCACAGCGTACCGGCGTGATGTTATGTTATGAACTGGTGTAAACAATTCCAGCAAACAGCAATTCCAATCCAATTGCTATCATTTATTGAGTAGTTCCGTTGCCTATCTCCGAAGTTCTTCATCAGATTTTCACCAAATTGAAATGGACCCACTTCGAGAAAGTACTCTTCCAAAAACTACTCAAATCGTTTCAAGTGTGCCTATAAAATTTGAAAAGTTATTTCTATTACTCCAGGGTCCCATCATCAGATCCTGACTTGATGATCATGGGACCACCTGAAAAGTATACCCTTTCAAACAAAAAAATAATAATCCAAATCGGTCCAGCCATCTTTGAGTAATCGGGGAACATACATAAAAAAAAGGTTCCGATGAATTGAGAACCTCCTCCTTTTTGAAGTCGGTTAAAAATGAAGAAGAAATCATGTTTGTAACCATCACAAGGATTAGAATAACACTATTCGCTGGTCCTGAGTTCGATTCCCAGGTCAGGCAAAGTGTTATTGGCTTTTATATCTGGAATTTCTCAGTAGCTGTCTAATGCTGTGCACGGTTGATGGCAATGGGGTCGCTCCATGTCACGTGGAACTTAAACATACTGGTGAAATGTGGGTGTGGGTGGGCGTGATGTTATGTTACTACTACCCCACTGAAGTAGATTTCGTACATTTAGATATTTCTTAATTATTACATGAACAAGAACATTATCGAAATACATCGATAATGCGTTAAACCACCTTCCCGCCAGAAGGTATTCTGAGATCGCCAAGTGTTGCGACTTACTGCAGTGGTAACTATATGCATTACTTATAATTACGTCTTTTTTAGTTCGACTACACGGTCCCACTGCTGAGCAAAAGCCTCCCTAAATCCTTCCTGGTATTACTTTCCAGAGCCACCTCGTTCCAACCCTTGCGGTACGCTTCTAGAGGTCGTCTCTTTACCTCTTGCATAAGTTAGTTGCGGTAGTTAGTTTAGTTTACCTTTAACTAAGTCTATTTTACAATAATTGTCAGTATAATATTCCAATAAACAATAAAATCTCAATCGTCCCAATTAAAAAACCAATAACCGATCTAGTGAAACCAATTTTAAATTTCCAGTTATAAAACTTCCTTTGACCCACAGAATTCCAGAAAAAAAAACAAAAAGGGAACACAATTTTTTCTTTGAGGTTTCACGTAATTGAACAAAATGACAGATTATACCTCTTTTGAATCTCAGAGCTATTAATTATGATGATTCCTCAAAGGAATGGGGACGTGTTACAATCGTTCAGATCTTGGTAGGCTCATCAATCAGAGGTAACATTTGATTGTTCGTGATGGATGATAACGAATCTTGAGGGATTTTACAAATATTTTTTTGTTTAAAATTGTCGATAGAGTTTCCTGAGACAGATCTACGAAGACGAAGAGGTGCTATTTTTTCTGTATCTTTAGATAATGCAGTTCAATAACTGCATTATGTGTTTGTTACGATTTCCAAATATTAGTAAAATTTGTAGTGATTTTAAATACCAATTATCAGATTGGAAGTATCTAATTTGCCTCAAATGATTATGTATCAGTAAAGTGACGTTTATATTTGACGAAATTCGCCTAGTTTCCTAAGTTAATTCTCTCCGAGCTTCCAAATTAGAAAATTGTCTTAAGAAGTCTATATTGTTATTATATTGTATACAGAATTAAATAGTTTGATATGTATAGTACAAGGTTTGTATGTGACTAATTGTTTAAATGCTTAAATATTTATACTGAAAAAGGTGTTTTATTATACGTTTTTACATTGTTCTCACATACAGAAGCAACAAGAATAATGTTCCCAAGATTTTGTAATATTTCAACTTGATTTTAAAAGAGTGTCCGTGGAGTTTCTTGCCCGTTCTTCTCCATAAAGATCTACGTTTTGGAATGGGCAACTAGCTTCAACTTTCCAACTGATCGACTTTTTGACAATTCAAAAGTGCCTGTAAATGGTTTAATTGAAATAAATGCTTTGAGTTTGAGTTTGAGTTTGAGTTGCTCAGATGAAGATGGTGGCGGTAGCGGACGGTTTGATGTGAGATGGTAATAGTACCATCTGACATACTCTTATAAAAAAATTCAGATAGTAGTACAACTACCGTCAAACTGTAAACTATCACAATGGCTATTCAAACTCAAACTAAAAGCATTTATTTCAATTAAAACCAGTTACAGACACTTTTGAATGTCAAGGAGTCGGTCAGTCGGAAAGATTAAACTAGTTGCCCATTTCAAAGCGTAGTAGGTTTATATGGAGAAAAAAGTAAGTTCAAAAACTAAAACCCGGCTACGGAATAATCACGCTCTAAAAATCAAAATCAAAAGTCATTTATTCAAACTAGGCTGAAAGTCAACACTTTTTGAACATCAAAATTACATAAGACAGTCCACCCAAAACGCCCGCCCTTTACCATTTCCTAGTGCTTTAGCTGGGAAGAAGAATTAGCGCAACAAACTCCCCAGAAGCACAGCTGTCTATTAAGTTACAAGAACTTGATTCTATACAATAATAGGTAAGTAATTATTTTATTGTTAGTAATTATTTATTATATTAAGTAAGTATTCTAAAAATGATCTCTGCTAGAGCGGACTGTCCCTTTCAGGGTCCCTGGGTGGCGACAATCTTAGGATCAAATAATTAATTAATTTTGTGAAAACTAAAAATATTAACCTACATTTCTAAGCAATATTGTTACTAATACGAAAATACTAACAAAACTATGGTCCTTAGTCTGAAATAAAGTTTAATTTAATTTATTTTTTTATTTTATTTAACATTACTCAACACAAAACATAAAATTAAATTATAAAACAAGAAACAAGAAATTATTCTCATCTGAACGCCGCCGTAGTGTCATTTTGCCCTAAAGCTTATGATCGCTGAATACTGTTAGAATTTAAAATGTATTGGTTTGTTCGGGTAGGTGGCATAGGACGGTTCACCCTTGTTTGATAGAACAACGTTTGATATAATATTACTAAATCGAATTTTAGTTGCAATAAAGTCATTTCGAAGAATTATTCATTTGACCGAATAATTCATTGGTAAATTTTTATTTAGCGTAATTATTTATTTGAACTAATTTCATTTCGCCGAATTTTCAAATGCACTAATTTTATTTAAACTAATGTTTCACTACACTAATAATGATTTAGTCGAAAGATCGTATCTTCGTTTCTGTCACGGCTCCGGCGCTGCGGGGCTACGGCGGTCCCTCGCGAGCTTATCGTCGCAGATGGTTTAACACTCACCACCGCGGCGAGTGTAACAACCACCCGCTCCTCAGCTCGCGGGCCGCCCCGCCCCTCCGCGCCTACGCGATTCTAAATTACACTCTAGGGGTAGGGCAGACAAGACTGCGTGGAGTCGGATTTATAGCGATTCGTTTCTGTCGACCTGAAGAATGAACATTATACCTTTTGATCATTAGCCCAAATGTTGTTATAGCAAATAAATATTCGATGAACTGAAAATTCTGTCAAACGATATTATACAAAGTGATGATTTTCTTAAACGTTGTTCGATTTAGTAATATTATATCAAACGTTGTTCTATCAAACAAGGGTGAACCGCATAGGACCACGTAGCTAACAATATACATCTATATTTATACTCTATACTAACACTAATACTTACTAATAATATATAAAGCTGAAGAATTTGTGTGTTTGTTTGCTTGAACGCACTAATCTCAGGAACTACTGGTCCGATTTGAAAAATTGTTTCATTGTTAGATAGCCCATTTATTGAGGAAGGCTATAAGCTATATGACATCACGCTAAGACCTTTAGGAGCCGAACAAAGTGAAAAAAGCGAAAATGAACACGAATACGAAGTACTCGCACGGGCAGGCGAGGCGAACGACGGGGTAAGTCGGGGAGCAAATTCAAATTTGACGCGGGCAGAAGCTAGTATATTTCGAAAGTGCTAATTACGCCCTTTTATTTGATACCCAACACGGCATCAAAAAAAAATCTTTTCGTTCATGATTTTATGCCATGCCGTCATATAGCTTTATACCAGCAGAAGATCAAGATACTTTCAACGATTTCTCATTTTTAAAATTATGAAAAGTACTTTAGAAGTTATAACATTACAATGCATCGCCGTAGTCGGGTAAAAAAGGGCAAGAAACTCCATGGTTATTACCTATTACTTATGGTGCTAAATAACTGTTATGTCTATAATTAAAAAAAAACAAAGGATCGGTCTGTAGCATAAATTTATTTACAAATTCTGCCTCAGTAGATTTGACATTGATGTTTATCGAGACACATTGAAGCCAACAATGATTTTCATTCTGTTCTGTACAGACAGTCGGTATTTCGCGTTTTATTAGACATTTATTTGATAGAATCTTGTTATATTGTGTGTATCGAAACGTGTGAATGTCAACGGTTTATCCTCCAATATGTTAAGATTTTTATTTATTTTATTTTTTCACAAAGCTTTTACGACATACGCACACAGTGAAAGAGTTCGGTATTAGCATTGATATACAAAAAACTCAAGATGCACAGTTTCGAACTAAAGTTACACTCTAAACTGTCCCCAATTATAAATCAGTGGTTATAGTTATGATAAAACATATTTTTAAATTCAACTTTACAGGCATGACTTAAAGTGGATTTTACAAAGCAATGTCCAAAAAGACCTGACTGAAAGATGACTGACGATACTATTTGACACCTGCGCACATCGCGCCCTATTTATGCAGACATTTTTGAGACGCTGATTAAACAAAATAACCTATTTACGGCATCTTGGGTTTTTTGTATATCAATTAGTAGGTATAAGATTTAAATCGTTAGATTCGCCCGATACCGTCAAAAGATGGTCACGTTTCTCTTTCGTTGACAATGCCATTTGATTAGTGATTACCGAAAATCCTATCTATCGATTGCGGGATGTGTGCGCTCACTGCTTTCAGCATAGATACTTTTTGTTAGTGTGAACGCATGATGTGTGTGAACGCCTGAAGTTTTTATAATACCCCTGGCAACGAACTCTGTGTAGGCACTCTCTCTCACCAGCTATGACGCGTGTCAATCTTTTATTTCTTATTTGTATGTTTAAATGTAATATTAACAGTTTATTACGTAATCAAGTGCTTTATTTATAGACAACAGGTTATGGGCCCAGCACGCTTCCACTGCGCATGGTGCTTAAGTAAATTGAGAGCAAATCTAATGATTTCAATATTTGCATCCAGACAGCCGATAAACCTTTGAGCACTTGGAACACAGATTATATTGGAATAGTGAGTGTCTTATGCCAATTTTCACTAACGTTA
The DNA here is from genome assembly GCA_949091785.1 of Polymixis lichenea. Taxonomy (NCBI): domain Eukaryota; kingdom Metazoa; phylum Arthropoda; class Insecta; order Lepidoptera; family Noctuidae; genus Polymixis; species Polymixis lichenea. The sequence continues at coordinate 7,037,158 of OX420953.1, read as the reverse complement.
GGTTTAGCAACGCCTGTTTAGGTAATGTCTAACGTAAGCAGATTCCTAAGGAACCTTTTCTGGTTTACCATTTATTTTCTCAGTGAGCAAATCGTAAGCTTCGTTTATGTTGTTGACAAAAACTGACAGAGGTTTTTGAAGTCTTGTAATTTTTTGTTAAAAATATGTTGCTAAGCAACCCGCAAGATTTGTCTATACATTACACGTTAATGAATCGGTGTCGTTTAGTGATCGGCTGGTGAGTTGGTGACTAGTGATTTTTTTATTCACTAGTTACCGTGCACAGTGCAGGAAGTGGGAAGCAATAGATGAGCTGTTTGATGGAATGATCATTCAAAGCAACACAGAAGCTGGCAGAGAGTTCCACACTCTGGCCATGTCCATAATGTAATATTTTTATTACTCCTTAGTAATTGTTTCATATGATCTAAGCAATATTTAATTTGATGTCTCATAATGTAGAGAAAACGGGCAGTAGTCACATTACGCAAATTCTTTTTGAAAGAGAAAGAAAGATATAGTATTTATTAGACTCGCACAGGAATATCACCAAATGAAATACATAATATGCTTTATAAAATACTAGCTTTTGCCAGCGGCTTCGCCAGCGTGGAGGTCGGTGTATTATACATATAAACCTTCCTCTTGAATCACTCTATCTATTAAAACAACCCGCATCAAAATCCGTTGCGTAGTTTTAAAGATTTAAACATACATAGGGATATAGGGACAGAGAAAGCGACTTTGTTTTATACTATGTAGTGATAAATTAAAATTAGAGAAAAAACATAAAGTAAAATAAAAACACAAGTCCCGTACGAGGCCAAAAGGCCCCCTATCTCAGCATGATGCTGTGACATTAAAAAAAAAAATGTCGCAGCGCTGGTATTCTGATAGGGCCCACTGTGAATATCACGGACAGATATAGAAAAAAAAGAAAGCGTGTTTTGATAGTTCACATTCATTTGCATCACTCAACCGTCAAGTTTTAGACTTAAGTACAGACGCCAGCACATCAATCTGTCAAATTTCTTTGATAGATTTTCAACTTTATTAAAAAAGGATAAGGTTTATGTTGAATTCAGATTTTTTTTTAGTGTGGGGTAGCTTGATGTGCTGGCGTCTGAACATATCTCCTTTTACAAGTTATTTAAAATTAAAATTGAAATAATCATGTATGTGATTTATACGTTTTTATACCTAATCACCACGGAAGATCACTGATTTCCAAGATAAAGGTTCTTACATAGTTTGGAAGTCAGGAGTTTATACAGTTTTAGCCGTATACTCAGCTACATTATTTTTATCCTAGTTGCTAAGAATATTATTGTCTTAGGCTATATTTTTATTGAGTCCAAAATAAACGTTGTTATTAAATAAACGTTATTAAAATGCTTACCGCCACTTCTTATACTAAAGAGACTCATAGATTGACCAGCAGCTCTTTAAACAGACACTAAAATGCAAAATGATGATTCAAATGTCACTGCAATCATCATCAAAGTCATCATTGGCATACTCCATATTTTACTTTTTTTTAATATTTTACTTTCTATTATTTTTGGAATCCTTTATTTGGTAGCAAACATGGTTCATTTTTATAATTCTATTAAACCTAACCATATCACACCTTATTTATTGAAATTCATTCAACCGTTAGGATGCTTACCACATACAAAAATAGGTAGAAGAGAAGAACATACAAACAAATGGATTGGCGTAAAAATATAGCTAACTTTGTCTTTATCACACAGTTGGTAATAAGAAAACGAGGAAAGACGTCCCACTAAAAGATACGTCAGCTGATAAGACTTAGAACTTCTCTTAAGTGTAACATTTTCTTAGATATAAATTATTCTTTTTCAAGACATCAAAAGCGCCACTTTGAAATTGTTACTTTGAGGATTTAGCTAGAGAACTTACTAATAAAATAAAGTCTTGGAGATCCTGTCGCACCCATTTTTTTTAGTTTAACACTACAGTACGTACTGTAGGTTGGTTGTTTATCGAATGCAACCTTATCGTCGTACTGGCAGGTAACGAAATGGCTTTGTCACGTTGGAACTAACAAGGAGATCTAGAACAATCCTTAGAATATTTTTGCGTTTTAGTTTCGTAAGAAAATAGATAATTGGCAGGCGCGGTTCTGCAAAGACCTAAACGTGAAATAAACAATGTTATTTATATTTACACGTACATATACAAGTGCTTCATTACCAAACCCCGGTACCAGGGACCCTTCAGATCCCACAGTACCTACAACCAAAGTCCATTATATTAAAATCTCAGGAACCAATTTTCAAGTATGCGGTACAAAGGAAGAAAAAAGTCTCCCACAATAATATCAACTTAAAATTCCAATCCCGCTTAATCCCACCCTATCGCTATACTAAGTAACAGCCCGGGCAACATTCGAGTTTCAGACAGATTATGTACGACCAACAGTCTCCGTTCCCGTGCGTTCCGAATCCTGGTGTTAAAGCCGTGTCACGAAATACATAAGTACAGAAGGTCGGCTCGATACAACAAGCAAAACCGCCCGTACACATACATTTATTATGCTGCATTATCTTACTTTCCTACGAAAAATTGTATGACCCAGGCGTACGGGTTGTTCGAAAGAGATACCGTGGCCCCTGGCACACAGGCAACAAAGGGAACACGGGTGGGTTTTAGTCAGTAAAAGTCTGACATGCCCTCCTGTTCCACCCAGAGCGGGAGAAGTTATTTGATGATGTGTCAGCCAAAAAAAAAGAAAAAAAGTTTGTATGACTGAATGTTGGGGTGTTTGTTACTTAATATCGCAAAAACGGCTGAACGGATGACATTTGCCAAAAAAATAGTTTATAACCTGGATGGACACTTTTTACCTCGGTAGTACGTTCCTGTGGGATAATTTCCTACCTCCATGTGGGCGAAGCCGCTGTCAAAAGCAACTCCACGTCTAGGATCGTATTTTGGGGGTGTCAAAATTGATCATTCGATCTCACGGATTACCCAAGATCTGCGGAAAACTTAGAAACAAATGAGCTGCTGTCTCACTTCCTCAAGGCAGGCCCTGCATAGTGAGCTGGCAACTGATGAAAACATACGGACACATAGGTACAGAAGGCGTACCACGAGCCAAAAGATGCGCACGCACGGATCGACGCGCTGAACGTGAAGCGAGAGCAAGCATATTCGCGACTGGCATTTGTTTGATATCGCCGTGCGTAAGTACGCGTCCATCCGTGCGTGCGCATCTTTTGGCTCGTGGTACGCCTTCTGTACCTATCTACTTCATGGCCGTATTTCTCATCTCTGGCTAGGACGTAATTCTCTGGTTTTCAGTCAAAGCGCCCGTAAATTCGGTTGCAGGACGACTAGATTGTGATTTGTGGGGATTATGGAAAAAGTGGGTTAGCTACTTGTAATCGGAATTGGGTTGGACATTGGTTTTTGTGTTTACGTGACAACTTCTCGCAATGTTGCCAGTATGTTAAAAGAATAAAATAAAATTTAATTAAAAATCTTTTAATACCTCATTTACACTCTCGCGCGAGCAGCGAGATGAGCTGCGAGGTGAACCACGAGACACGTATGTAATCGGTGCGCTTGTGGCCAAGGCCAGGCCAGCCTCGTGTGGTGTTTACACACGTTCGGTCTTTATTCGATTACAAACGTATTACCGTGCCGGTTACGTTGCACCTAGTGTAAATTGTTTAATGCAAAGGACTGGTCTCGAGAAAATACGTTACGATTCATAGAACTATTTGAAAAGGAGCGGATAATTCGGGATCCTAAGAATAAATATCATAAAAATCAACAAAAAGTCAATGACGCTTGTTTGTGTTTGTAAATTAGTTGCGTAGTAGTAGAAGCTCAATAAAGAAAGAGTTGATGCCCCTAATACGCCGACGTCCACCATAGTCGGTAGTTCGAAAACAACTGAACGACGCACCGGCCGCGAGAGTGAACATAAATCTCAGTTGGTTATCTTGACACGAGACGAGCCGCGATGCGTGAGTGTAAATGAGCCATTAAAAACAAGCTATGCACTAAAAAGTATAAAATAATACTTACTTAAAAGTAGAACTCTCATATTTTCTTAAAGGTTTGAGTCTTATCTTAAAGTGTAAGAAGGACGTTCACGCCTCAAGCTTTTAAGGCAACATCTAGGTCATGGTGGACTTTAGGAATAGGTTGTAACAGCTATAATCGCATATCTGTTCCGTCTGTTCCTGTTCCATGTACACATAGTAGGTACTTTTCTTTCTAACTAAGTTACCTATGTGAGAAAATGAAATAGCTTGTGACAATGTAACAGGTTGTAATGTCGCGGCCACACCTACGAGAAATGCCATTAATTATCGCGATGTTGGACGTTTTCCGTAGGTGTAGCCACAATTAATCGCGATAATTTTACAATGGCATTCACAATGCCATTTAGCATGAGGCGATAACTCGAGTGGCAGTCAAGTGTGGTCACTGAATTTATCGCTTTAACTATCGGAATGTTTACCGCGTTGTTTATCGCGATGTTGGGCATTGACATTAACCGTAGTGTGGCCCCAGCATAACAGTAATAGATTTTATATTGTCATAAGCATGAATAGAGAAAAGCTTGTGACTGTCGTGTGTAAGGGTTTTTATTATTTCAAGGAACAGTAGGTATTATTTCAGTTTTTTTGTCACAGTTACAGTCTGTTACCATCAGATACCTGTTATCTTTAGCTGTTACGATAAATACGCCTCACTCCTAGTGGAATTTAGAACGGACGATCATAAATGCGTATATTAAATTACGGGCCTGTCTGTACAGTTGACAGTTAAGGAGTTCCTTCGTCTGGAGCCAATCCAGAATCCATCCATGTCATGCACCATACAATTGCATTGTCTTTGAAACAAATTCAATTTGTGCAATTTCAGCTCTGTAGGATAAGAGGAAGTGGTTTTAATGCAGCATGTAAGATTTTATCCAAACAAACATACATAATACAAACAATGTAAGTTAAATAAATTTACAGTTATTGACAGGCCTGCACTATCCTCCCATACCTATTATCACTGTAATTTGAAAACATTGTAAAACCCAATTATTTTTAAAAGAGTAACCGTGGAGTCTTGCCGGCTCTTCTCCATAGGAAGCGACAAATTGGAACCGTGCACCTAGCTTCTGACGTTTCATAAGTGCCCTTGCAGGTTTATGCGAAATAAAATATTTTGATTTTGATTTTGATTTTGAAAAGCTTGAAAAAAGGTATGCCTTACAGAAATTGCTTTGAAGCTAACAATTTCCCTTCGAACGCAGACAGATACTTTATTTTGTATTAATAAGTTCATTACTACTGCTCTCAAAACGGTGATTTAAAAAATTGTCCTAGAACTAAAAATTCGACTGTTAATAAATTCATTACTACTGCTCTCAAAACGGTGATTCAAAAATAGTAAACAGAATCCTAGAACCAAAAATTCGAAGACATGAGACATTTACCGTTCCGCATACCAGCCCGCGTAGTGGTTTAAGGCCCACTTTCTCTCAAGAGAAGACTTCTTGTCCTGTATACCATCAGTGTAAACATAACAATCTAGATTAATTATTATAGCTAGAACCACAGAATCTAGAAGAATATATGGCTACAAAATATTCGCTAGTTTTTTTTTTTTGTGTGGGACATCATCAAATAACTTCTCCCGCTCTGGGTGGAGCAGGAGGGCGTGTCAGACTTTTACTGACTAAAACCCACCCGTGTTCCCTCAGTTGCCTGTGTGCCAGGGGCCGCGGTATCTCTTTCGAACAACCGGCACCCCTGGCAGGCATCGGCCCTTGCAGACCCCACCAGTTAGCTTGGGGCTGATATTTTGTACCCATAAATTCTTGACAGTCTAGATTTTAAACCTTCTTTTTAAAGCTATAATGATTGTATATTATTTAATTTTTTGATGACCGATGCGATTTAATTTATTAATTAAATTAATTATTTCTATATCTTTCCGTGTAGGTATTGTAATTGTTATCTTGTGCCTAAATTAATCAGATTGTTACTTGATGATGAATAAATAAAGCAGATAAATATAAAATAAAAAAGCAACGTCCACTTAGTTTCTTTACTAAACGTGTAAATATAACTTTTCATTCGACCGTCCATTTTTTATTTCCCTCAAGGGGAGGTGCGGGCTATTTGAACCTCCGGCGTCATAAGTAAGAGAGGATGTTCTAATGACACCCAGCTTCCTTTGCACGTCTCAACTCGGAAATTAATTTATACGAATACCTATCTGTTACTGCAATATTTTTTTTATGTTAGTATGATACAAAGGCTTCGTTGGATCTTTAATAAAATAACTTTATGAATTATGCTTTGGTGTAAGCTGAGCTGTCATGGATTCAGATAATTTATAGTATTATTATTCTCTTGTCTGTTAGGAAAACTCATTGAATCTGATAACAATAGAATAGTAATTGTGTTAATTACTTGCCACTTGACAGTGCATACAAGGTCGGAGAGACTTTGTGTTCTTTCTCGATTCTAGATGTTGTCGCAAGCGTCAGTGGAGAGCATGAGATCCTGGATTCCCAGGTCAGGTAGTATTCAAATCAAATCAATTAATGTGAAAAATAAAATGCAAACACATTTTCCAAAAAAAACCCAACGACTTCATTCAAAAGTGAAAAATAACTTTAATTTCGGAAGGCGGTGACTTTGGACATGAATTTCAATTTTTTGTCACCGCCTTCCGAAATTAAAGCTATTTTTCAAATTGTAGTGTTTTTCAGGAAGTCAGTTCCTTTTTTTTTTTGGAAAAAGTTATTATTTGTCACTTTGCTTGGAGTAAAAACAATGCATATTTATGCGATAGCAGCAATCGCGATTGATTTTCTGTAATTTTTTTAAGAGTTCCGTTGTCTTTCTCCAAAACGCATCATCAGATGTATGTGAAATTAAATTGGCCCATTTCGGAATAAATCCCTTTCGAACAAAAAAATATTTTTTCAAACACGACTATATGTGACGGAGTTGTGCCTGAACATACATAAAAAAATATAAACATGTCGAATTGATAACCTCCTTCTTTTTGAAGTTGGTTAAAAAGAAATAATACCATGTCAATCGGTCAGTGATTCATCATTGAGGAAGTCGTCAATTGTGTAATTAATTTATTTATTTTATTTTATAACCTTTTTTATGAATATTTTTGTTAGTGCCCTTTTAAATTTGTATGTAGGAAATTAGGTTTCTCTATCTAGATTTTCTCAGGAATAGCTCAGTCTCGTAACGTCACGCGTGATGTTACTTAAATCAAAACAGCAAAATATTTGACAGCTTTTTGCGATGTTGCCAACTTTCAGAACTTACTTACGTACATACTTACGTACTTACTTACCTAGTTAAGTAGGTACTTGTGGCTAAATAATAGCAGCCGTATGGCATGATCGATTAGGATTAAAAACGGTTCCCGCTTGGTCCGTGGATGGGTGACGATCTTCACTTACCAAGACCCCTCCGTGCCTAGGAAAAGTGCCTGTTAAATCGTTGATGTCGGCTTTCATTCGCGGATCTTTGACAGTCGTTACGGCTCGCCAGAAGCCTGAAAGTCTGACACTTACCAAGGAGTATCGTACTACCCAGTAACTGGTTTGTCCTCCACAACCATAACAAGCAATACTAAAATCAAGTCCTAAAGTCGAAGAGCTTAAAAAAACCAACACACATTATAAAGCCAAGCACAAAAAAGCCACGAAATAAAATTCTCACGTCACCAAACACTTAAATTTCAAGCGGAATTCCCAAGATATTCATATAACCTTAAAGCTGAAAGCGCTTTATACGTACCGAGTAGCTAAAAGGAAGAAATTTGTCCACTTTAGGTGTCGGAATGATTTATGCAACGAGTTTCTTCGCTGCAGCCGCTAAGTTTTTATCGTTCGCGCAGATGTGGGTATTGTTGTAAGTTTGGGCGAATGTTCTGAATATTAGACACTAGTTGGGAATATTGCACTGATTGTTCGGAATTGTCTTGGGACTATTGAAACTGAGTAAAATGATGAACAAAGAAGGGAAATATGACTTATTTCCTACGTACCTACTTACCTCACGAGCAAGCTTAGCTTAAGCACCGATTTGTCGACAGAAGAATAGACATGACTATTAAAACTAAATGATGTACCAAAGGAGAAGATAGCTATGTTTTTCTATTAATTATATCACAGTTATGCGTTCTAAACGAATCATGATTTTGTAGATAATCGTATATACTTTGTTGCCGTCGAGTAGAAAGTTTGTTGTCAGTGTGATTTTGACAGTTTGGGAAGAAATATTCTTAAATAGTCTACTTAAAAAAGGACCTAGACAAAGATCGTTAGAAACAAAAGACAAAATGACAGATTGTAGTAGGATATCTGCAGTGCGATGTCAAAAATGGAGAAACAAAATGTGACTATGTATAGAAAAAGCACTGTCTATTCTTCGTAGAAATAGAAACCGTCATGCTAAGCCTGCAGTAACGAAAGTAGCCAAACATCCACAAATGACAGCCAGGACTAATTGATTGACGTGCTTTCCGAGGCATGGAGTGGTCTAAGTATGTATATAGATGGTCTATCCTCCACGGACCAACCACGGTAATCGATTCCTGCGAATGTCACGACACGAGCCCAACGAAATCAAAAATACCATTGACACAAAATACGAATTCCAGAAATTCAAAGCAACTCGACGATTCGACTAATGCGGAAATCGAAATCGTGGTTGTTTACCGCAAATTGCTATCAGTACACAATTTCAATTCGATTCGTGCAACAGAAATAAAAAAGTGGGGTAATGCGTAACTCACAACCGAATGCCATTAATTTTGCCAATTCGACAATATTTATTTACAATACTAGCTTTTTCTCGCGGCGAAAATGTCTCCGCCCGTATTTCGCGTAGCTTATATGTCCTTTTCCATGTCCCAGGCTATAAAATAAATAAAAATAAAATTCTCTTTGCCAAATTTCATAAAGTTCGGTTTAGCGGTTTAGGCATGAAAGCGTAACAGACAGACATTACTTTCGCATTTCTAATATTAATGGCGATTGGGTTCCCTCCACCTGGCAGATTCTTGATGCTCTGAAATTTATTTGGCATAACACACTTGGCATAATCTTCTTTAAACGAATATTTTTAAGGCATAAAAATTATTTAACATGATTATTGTTTGGCCGAATGTTTATATGTTCGAATTTACAATAGCATACTTTTAAGATGGCAGACTTTTATTTGGCATAATAAAAGTGCGGAATGTTACCTTTGGCAAAGTTAACATTCCGCATAATTTCATGAATCATAACTTTAGTTGGTTTTATTTAGAGCGAATATATTTTAATAGGCTACTCGGAACGAAACTATTTAGATTAGGTCGAATATTATGTTAAATAATCGCAATAAAAGATTTGGTTAGGTTAGATTAAAACTGCGAGCCCCTACGGAACCGAATTCTACCCATTTTACTTATGCCAAAAGATAATTCTAACTGTGAACTTTCTGCGATATGATGGTTCTACTTTTTAAATATTATGGTTAAGAAATGTATGCCTAAAGATGATTCTGACTTACAAAATTATGAGTTTTGAATGTATGCTATAGGAGCGAGTGCCAAACGATTTTCTGCAAAATGAAGTTTATGCTAATTACTGCTATGCAAAATAATATTATGACACAAAAAGTTCTGCTATAAAGGGTAGACCCGTGGGGGATTACGTTGTCGAGCAGGCGAAATATTCAAATATAGGTAATATGAAGCAATAAAAAAAAAAAAAAATTAAATTCATTTATTTCAGGCCTTCACCCATATAAAATTAAAAATGAATTTACAGTTGCCATGCTTGCACTATAAATGTTACAGATAGACATACAAAATAATTAAATTTGAAATTGAATTTAGAATTATAAGTCAAATACAAAATCTTTAAAAATGTCAAAAAATTAATAAAATATAAAATGTCACACTATGTCCAAAGAAAATTTAATACCGAAGTCAAAGATATGTGCAGGCGCTGGCATGCAGCTGCAGCCACCTTCGCAAAAAAGGAGAATCCCACCGCTCGGACAACACGCTCAGGATCCCGTTTGAGGATATATAAGGAGGATATAGGAGGATATAATAAGGATTATGATTTTTTTTTCCGAAATCTTTCAGATTGTAATGTAAAGTGTATTACGCAACTGAGGAGCAGGATCTTTTAAATTCTTTAAAGTTTATTAGTGAATTTTATTAAATTGTCTTACAAAAACGCCTTTAATTTGCAAAATAACTTTTTTTCATGGGTGTTGGTGGCAAAACGATAAAACAATAAAAAACTTTTTTTAGAATGCTTGTGAACATGAATTCAACACAATTATTCTAGCGTAGAAATTTTTCGTCGATAGTCAAAACATAAAAAATCAATTTCTTATAAAAATGCGATACACATGCGGTTAACATGTATGTCAGCTAATTTTGTTTAGTAACCAACAAAAATTTCATCGCAAGGGTGTTCAAAATCATTTTCTGAATCCGGTTGTGCGTCGATGTCCACCCTGTATTTTGTCAAACCGTCATATTTGGTCCTACGATAAGATTCGAAGCGTTCCAAAAACAAAATGTAGAAGTAATATTATTGCCAGTCCCACCAATAAGTCTTTCAATTCCATTTGTTACTTTAACTGCGCCACGAAATAGACAGACACAGAGAGAAACCTATCCTAAAATCAGGAGATTGGACGAAAATGCACTGAACTATTTTTTACTGTCCAATCCCGACTTGTTTGCCCGGAAAATACTTCACATTCGCTACGGACGTCGGAAGTACAGTTGAGTTGGCAATTGAATTCGTTTTTTTATTCATTTTGTGCACAAGTATACTTCTTAAAATTCATTCTGTTTAACGTTTTCACACTCTTTTCTGTATTTCATTTTTTGGGATGGTTGTGATGAATTATGAGTGTCTTAAGTCTGATATTTATAAGTGCTACTTACCACTTTGACAAATGTTCCCGTCTCAGTCTTGCACTAACGTTTGACCATTGTTCGACAATGACAGCAATAACGCTTAACCAATTCTACCTACGTGCTCAGTTACGTTTGTCCAAATTTAAATAAATATACCGTACGTAGTTGAAGTCAGGGAATACAATTCTTAAGTCGAATACCAACTTAAATTGACCGTACATTCAAATCAAAACTGTCATTATTTTCACCTACAATGGTTTTTCGTGACGTTCCGTGTGGCACTACACGGAACGTCGTAAAAGAATAGCACCATCCAATTTCTTCCCGTGGGTGTTGTAGAAGGCGACTAAGGGACTTACTAGCGAATGAGCAGCAGCGTTCTCTATGCATTTGACCACCATACTGCGATCGCCAACCCGCCTGCCAAGCGTGGCGGTTATGGCAAATTCCTCCCTTTTGGGGGAGGCTTATGTCCAGTAGTGGACGTTTTCCGGCTGATATGATGATGATGACAATGGTTTTATAAATTAACATCGTGAGAGTGCTAGATGTAGGTTTACGAAAAACCTGTGTTACAGAACGTTAGGTGCTACTTAGTGGCCTCTTACAAATAAACAGGCAGGTAACATATCTTTTTCTACTAAACAAAAAATAAATCTAATGTAATCTAAATTTAACTAGTCTGTTTTGTCTCACTACATTGCAAAGGCCTCGCTCTCTCTTTTCCACACAATTCTGTCTTTTGCTAGTGCTGGCCAGTCCGTTCTGTAGGAGTCAAGCTTGTCCCGCCATCTTTGTCTCTTCTGCCTCGATGGCGTCGTACGTTAATTGGGACCCAATCGGTGGTTGTCTTAGCCCATTTGTCATCTGACATGCGGTAGACCCAAAAAATAAAATAAATAAAATGGCTAGGTATTTTAATTTAAGCATTTAATTCAAGCAACAAGACTCATAGTGTTAGTGACAAAAACTTGCAAAATATGTTAATAAAATATTAGCTCAGACACAATCTGTGATAACACTGCAGCATGGTGACTGGCCCAGCCGATACAATGCAGCAGTGGCTCACAAACGCACAATCTAGCCGGCTTGCTACCATAGACAGGATGCTGTTGGTGCTGCCTGCACCCTACTAACCAGGGATGCGCACCACTTCCGCATCACAGTGTAGAAGCAGTCAATGCGCGCTTTAGCAAACATCCCTGACGCGCTGCAGGGTACGTACATTGCACGGCAAATAAACTTAGGGTGTCAATTTATTTAACACTTTATTTTCCTTGTCTGTATTTACCTTAAGTTTCAGCTGTTATTTACTTTCCTCTCTCTCTTGTATATTATGTTCCTGCAAGTTATACCAAAGCCATAACCGGCTTTGTTCCATAATAATTCCATTGTCAACCCACAATATATTAAACCAAACCGCGTATTCAACGTCTAATAAATTAAGATTTGATCAAATCAATGCAATACAATAGTATTACTAATGAGGCTTTAGACAATGCTGCTGGGCTAATTAATCAAGCCTTGAATTTAGTGTGTCTGGGTACAGAGCAAGGAATCACCAGAACGCGTCCGCAGATAGGCTCAAAACTCAAAGCATTTATTTCAAACTTAGGCTTTGCAAGCGGCTTTGCCCGCGTGGAGATCGAAAATAATCTCACAGGAACGTACTACCGCGATAAAAAGTACCGTATGTGTTAATCCAGGTTAATAACTATCTGTACGCCGAATTTCATCCAAATCCGTTGGGCCGTGTGTGATCGAGTAACAAACATCCAAACATCCAATCATGCAAACTTTTACATTCATAATATTAGTAGGATAGGATAGTAGGATAGGATAGTCGGATAGGATAGTAGGATAGGGTAGTAGGATAGGATAGTATGATAGGATAGGATAGTAGTATAGGATAGTAGGATAGGATAGTAGAATAGGATACACTTTTGATCTATCCAGGATTTAGTCAGAAAGTTGAAGCTACGAGCCCATTCTAAATTATATTAAGTAGATTAGATTCATAATTTTCAAATCATCCTTGTTAAAATTATATATACTTATTGGGCAGCGTCTAGAAATGGCATTAACAATGAAATTCAAGGCGTCAAAGACAAATTCCAAACGAAGTCTGTCATGTACTGCCTCCAACCGTCAGTTCCTACATGTCATTTGTGACGTAATGCGAGTAATCGGTGACATGCTTAGTTTGTATGGAAAGTGTTGACAATGCAGTGGCCCTCGAGGCGTCTCTGTGGTTTGTGGTATGATACGATAGTAATACTATGTGTTACGGTTGAGGTAGGACTGATGTATTGAGTTCCTTATTATTATGATTGGAAATTATACTGAAACGTTGCAGAAATTCTGTCAAAGAGCTTGATAGCTTTTTCGTGGTCTACCAAGAAAAAGCTGTCAAGCTATTTTAATTATTAAGTGTAAAGAAATTGGCAAGGTAAATCTTTTGAGCCTAAGCCGCAAGCAGTTTACTGGTCAGTCCGTAAACAATTCGAAGAAGAGGAAGAAATAACAATATCATAACTCAAACTCTATGGATTGTGTCAAAGTGACATTCAGCAATAACGATGACAGAGAGTTTTTGGCGGGATCGCGTTGGAACATGTCGCACGAATTTTCATTTTCATGAAATTTAGTGAAATAGCGAATTAAATTGTATAATTTTGGTAGTGAATTATTTAATTTAGTTACGTGGGATTGCACAAGTGTAGTGAAGGTGAAAATAAGTGAATAACGTGGACTTTTCGTGTTACCCCCAAAAACTCCTATTAGGTTGTTGTAAAGTTACTACCGCTTTACAATAACTTTGACTTGTCTGACTAAAGACGACTATGACTGTTTTGTAACTTCGTGCCCGATATCGAGCTATTTACTTGATCGAAAAGAAAAATTACTTGACACTGGCTAAATGCACAAACCGTGTGAAGCCAAAACCCAAAACAAAAAAAAAAAAAAAACGATGACAGAAAAGTCAAAAATGTATGGGTCATAAATTGCGGACCAAAGCTTATGTCAATCACAAACGGTTAATGAAAAAGTTCTTGGAGGCAAAAGTCATTGTTTTGTTTTTATTATTACAAATTTTGGGTCAAATGTTTGTTACAAACTTAGCGTCACCAACCCTAGCAAAATTAATATAATTTTAGTACAGCGACGATCTCATATCCCGAATACATAGAAACATCTTTCAACTTAACTTTAACTAAAAACAAAACAACATCTAGGAAGATACTTACCGTCTCCTTCATACAAATCCAGCTCTCCCGAACTCGGAGATTCAATTCAAAGTTTGTCAAAACGTGTAATCTAGTCGAGTTGGTACTGTGCCTCTGGGAGGTACATGTACCTGGGATAAAAGGTCCGAACATTCCGTGACATATATGATCACGGAAAACGTAGAAATGGAGTATTGACGTGAACTTAAACGGTTTGAGGTGTAAACAACGTAACGAGTCATCTGCATCCGTCAAGAGAGTGAATCTTTCCGTCAATACATAACTACTTTCTCTATGTATAACAGTTTTTAAAAGAGTTCTGTAATGAAAGTGAGCATAATCAGCCTATAATGTCCCCACTGTTGAGGCGCACGCCTCCTCTTGTTGAGTAGAAGTGGGCCGTAACTCCACATGTCCTCGAATTTTTGGTTCTTACCCATGCTGGTTTTTACACGCCTTATATCAGGTTCACTTGTATATTTGGTTGTATGTATGTTTGTATGTTTGTTTGTAACCGACTCCTTAGGGCGCGATTTTGACTCACTTCAAACTGTCAGATTTCATTTAAACTTTGTAGACTTATTGAGGACCGATGACAATTCAAAAATAAAAATAAAAAATAGAAAAAAAAACAAAAAAACACGCTTTTGTAGTTAGCAGAATTAAAAAATAATAAATAAACAATAGTTTAAAAAACACGCTTTAAAAATCAAACTAAAAAAGTAGAAAATAATTTAATTCTGTTAAAAAGCGTGGAGTGCTTGATATTGATTGATTATAAAAATACCTCAACAAGCACCCCACGCTTTTTAATAGACTTAAATTATTTTCTATCTTTTAGTTTGGTTTTTAAAGCGTGTGTTTTAGTTTTTTTTTAATATTATTTTTTCACAAAGTTTTCTTTTGCCATTTTGGGAGAAGAAGTTATAAAATATACGTAATTTACACGAAGTAAAGCACTTGGGTTCGAAACTTACCTTCTTGGCTGCCACTGGTCTCCCAAAGTGAGCAGTAACATAAGATTTTTCGACCAGGGGATGAAAGTTTATATAAAAGTCCGCAATTTTTACCGATAGGAAAGCCCATCGAGCATGGCTTGTAATGTAATAACAATTACCTAACTACCCGCTTAAGGTTTCGAAACTGATTAAACCCTCTTAAATTGATTGACCAGTGACGAAGCGTCAAAACATATTCCAGACAAAGTAAGTGTTAGTGACATTCCATTCCTCCCTACTCCATGGCGGGACCCAAAAGTTTCATTGTCATCCTTCCTTAGGGAATCAATTGAGTAACATTCTAACAAGACCGGAGTGTCACGGAGTTACTTTGTTATTTAGATAATGGCATGTCTTTGATCTATTTTTGGAGCAGCTCATTTCCACATTCTCAGAAGAGGGAATTTTGTAGTAGGTTGTTCAGATCCATTACTGAATCAGTTTTGTACACTGCGTTTGCGATTTAGAGTCCAAATATGTGATCAAATAGGTGCTTTTAGAAAACCAATTTTAATGCAATGCAATTTTTTTATTCATATATAAAGTTCAGTCAGCGTTACCGCTTCAAAAATGTTCGTGAACTTTTGCAATAAAACTTATTAATTTGAAATGAGCGTAATTTACACTATCTTAGAATTTTTATTCTTTAAAGTTGAATTATCATCAATTGGACACAATTCCTTGAACAGACTTTAGATTTTGAGAATTCGTGAGACAGTTGGAAGGAACCAAATCCCTATTTTTGTCAAATTTGAATAGTAAGTACTAAGACGAACGCGGAAACAAAAAATCTGATCGCAGAACTAAGATGCTAAAGCAACATTAATTTTCTAAACAAAACTCTTACAACGACACAAGCAAAAGAGCTAATTAGTGGCCGCAGTCACGTCGAACACTGATTTAATACGCAATAAAGCCGCTTACTAAGACTATTGGTATCATTAATAGCGCTTGAAGATATAAAATGTAAACACATTGTTCCAAGCTTTTGTTGTCATCATTAAGGATCAAAAGATAAAGTACTGACTGTATAATACTGTGGAAACAGAAAATGCATAAACCAACTAGTTTAACCGTTTTAAGCTTAAAATGGTGAAATAAAAAGTAGAGGGTGGCAAAATTGTGAATCTACACAAAAAGTGGTATAAATCAATGTTATAAACATGGCATTTTTTTAAAGGGGAGCGAAAATAATTTCATGTTATGCAGGGTACGTTTAAAAGTACAGCCAGGAAATATGAATTGTTAAGAAAAATTCACACACTACGTCAGATGTGCTTTAAAGCCATCTTAACTTAATATTATAAATGTGAAAGTAAGTTTGTTTGTTTGTTACCTTTTCACGGCTGAACCATCAATTGTTCAAAATTTTGGTTGGAATTTTTTTGCAAATATCCGGAGGAAAACAAAAATAACGTTCTTATGATAATAGGTGACGCCACGTATCTTTCGAATCATGATTAAATTATATTATTACAAGCAGAGTACAACCCGAATTGACTGTTAAATCCTAAATTAAAGCGAACGAAGCCGCAGGCAAAAGCTAGTTTAGCGACTGTCAAACAATGTAACTTGTGATTTGAATATACAGACAATCGAAGTTTGTTGTCAATTCGATAAATAATTAACTTAATCCCTACTAATATTATGAATGCGAAAGTAACTCTGTCTGTCTGTTTCTCTGTTAGGCTTTCACGCCTAAACCGCTGAACCAAGCGTCATGAAATTTGGCAAAGCTATAGCCTGAGATATGGAGAAGGAGATAGGCTACGTTTCTACGCGATAATGCACATTCACGCGTTCGGAGCCACGGGGAAAAGGTAGTTTTATATAAAACTATAAGATGAAAATGAGAACGAGCAAAAAGTATCATCAGCAAGAATAAAAACAGAATGGGAAAAAGGAACTGCTTTATTCTTGTTTGAAAAAGCATATTGGATTGTTCAGGACCCGATACCGAGTTCTAACCTTCTTCAAAAAGTTCAATATCTCCAATAACTTCCTATTTAACTCTTGATAACGAACAAAATATTACGTCATAATTAAGGAAGGTCTGCTCATTTACAATCAAAGTGTAATTAAAGAACTAGCTCAGAAAGCAACATAAACTGATGTTTTCTCTCTTAAATTCTACGAAGTGATTTCCTACCTGACTTCTATAATTGAATTCGAAAATGGGATGTTGTTTTCAGATTGCAAGTGAAATAATGAAACTGGATAAAATTTTCTTAAGTAAAGTAACAGGAAGTCTTGCAATTGTTATGCATTGCATATTGAAAAATGTTTTTATTTCAAATGTAAAAATGATAGACATCATTTTGGTTCTGTTTGTACAGACGACGCCAGTACATTAAGCTATATTGATTTTCAACTATATTGAGAAAAGAAATAGGTTCATGTTCAATTGGGAAAAATTGACAGTTTGGGATAACTTGATGTGCTGGCGTCTGTACATAAGCTTTGCAAGAACAAATTGGTCCAAAACATTTGAAAACCACTCGAGAAATATTTTGTAATTGGTTGGCATTTGTAGAAGCTTTGTATAATTTTCTCCCAGAAATCACCCATTATCCTCTAGCAAAATCAACTGCAGCAATGAAAAACTCCTATCCATTTGCACTGGTATACTTAAACGGATTAAAACAATGCTTTTCGTATTCTCTAACGCTACAAGAATACGGCTTAGCAATCTTGAACTTGACTACTAAGTACTGATACTAAGTGCGCTCCTTTTTGACTTTTTGTATTTTCTTTTATTTTATTTTATTATTCTGTTTTCAATTTATACTCTGTGTTATGTTAAGTGGAAGTGCGGTGTCACCTAATACAAGCATCTTCTTGCTTTAGAGGTGATCTCCAAATAACGTATGTTAAAGCATTATGTATTTGAAATAAACACACTTTTTTATTTTTAACACGCTTTTATTAGGTTCACCTGTACGTTTGTACGCATGTTTGTATGTAACCGACTCCTTTGGACTTGATTTTGACCCACTTCAAAAGTCAGATTTCATTTAAACTTTGTAGACTTATCGAGCACCGATGACAATTCAGTAATGTTATAAATTTGTTCCATAATGTAAAAAAAACTGAAATATCACGCTTTTGTAGTTAGCAGAACTAAAAAATAGAAAAAAATAGATAAGAAAATCTAAAAAACACGCTTTAAAAACCAAACTAAAAAAGCAGAAAATAATTTCAAAAGCGTAAGGTGCTTGAAATTAATTGATTATAAAAATACCTCAAAAAGCATCCAACGCTTTTTTTAAATTATTTTCTGTTTTTTAGTTTGGTTTTTAAAGCGTGTTTTTTAGATTTTATAATCTATTATTTTAACTACTTATAATAATTGGACCGCAACTGGATCGGCGTGTCGTGAAATTACGTTAATTAATCTACTGTTTCATGAGTCAAGTCAACTCTCTAAGTCCGCCAACGAAAATACGGGCCCGGTCTGAAAGTAGTTCTTCCGTCAAAACAAGTGTCAAATACATTTTTTTTAGACGGGCAAGAAAACAAATCTTGTTGTCATCCATTCGTAGTTCGGAAATCAAACTAACCTTACGTCCGTTAGTGATACGGAGAAGGAAGCGTGTAACTTCGGCTGAAAGGATGGACTGCATAGGGAGTAGTCTCTCTGATGTCAGAGGCTGCACGGATTCATTTAATTAGCAATAGACTCAACGTACTGTGCTTTGAACATTTACTAAGTATAAAACGTAGTTGACTCTTGAAAGCGCTTGGACTTCACTTAGTCGCCATCTCTAGAGACGAGAAGGGATGTAAAAATGCTGGATGGAATAATGTTCAAGTACTTTTTTCTAGACACAATAATTATTTGTATCTACATAATTAGCGAAAGCTACGTGCCTGTAGGTATTTATTATTATAAGTTCTAGAAGTATGTAATAAAAATGCAGTGCCTCTGCAAATTGAGTGCTTTGATTTGATTAATTAAATGTTTTTTTGTAATAATGTGTACTGCTTAAAATCCAAAATTATAATTTTAAAATCATCTTAAAGATGTTGATCATTTGACAATTGGGGTTCATTTATAACATTTCATTCAAAGCAATAACTTTTATTCCATAAGTTTTGAATTATTTTACCTAAATGTAACATTATTTTATCTGAAACGAGTACTCACAGTTTAATTTGAGAGTCTATATAAAGAGAATCTTCCTGTTTACGCCAGAGGTTAAATAAAGGACTTATTTAGCCGCCGACACTTTACTGAGCAATCCACCACTCGTGCCATCCGTTAGCTGTCACAACTTTGTTAATCAGACGCCGAGTGCAAGTACCGCAGTCGATGGAAACTTTTAATGTCGGATACAGATTGGTGAAATGTACTGTAAATGTTGGTTGTTTACCGAAGGCAAACGGCAGACAACGAAATGGCTTTGTCATATTCGAATTGTCAGGGAGATCTAGAACAGTAGAGTATTGACAGGCGCGGAGTTGTAAAGACCTAAACGTGAAATAAACGACATAATTTATTTAAACACGTATACAAGTGTTTCATTTATCAAACCCCGGTACCAGGGAGCCTTCAGGTCCCACAGTACTGTGAGAGCCTTAGAGCCTTTGCGTACCGAATCGAACAATAAAACACATTGTTGTGCCAATTTGATCCTTATTTCATTTATTGCACGCTTTTGTGTTTACAAAGACGCGCCTGTCTTCATACGCTGTCTTTAAGATACAAAAAATCTTATCATCATCATAATTTCAGACAAAATACGTCCAATGCTGGACATAAACCTCCCCCAAGCACCGCCACTACGACCGGTTCTGTGCTTATCACATCCAGCGGATTTCGGCAGCCTTCACTAGGTCATCGGTCCACCTTGTGGGAGGCCTTCCAACGCGACGTCTTCCAGTACGCGATACCCACTCCAGAACCTTCCGGCCCCATCAGCTGTCTGTTCTGCGAGCAGTGTGCCCTGTACACTGCCATTTAAGTTTCGCTATTCATCGGGCTATGTCGATTACCTTGGTTCTCCTACGGATTTCTTCATTTCTTATTCGATCGCATAGAGAAACTCCAAACATAGCCCACTCCATTGCCCTTTGGCTGACTTTCAGCCTTTTGATAAGGCTCAACAAAAATCCTATTCTGATTAATTTTAAAGCTTATTGAGAATGAGATAAAATATATTTTATCACCGCCTGTACCTACAATATACGGTCGTATTTTGCAGACAACCTTTACAGTTCCATAAAACACACATTGAAACATTCCGCCTAGTTGTGTTACATTTCATGCTATGTTTCCCCAATCTGTAAGAAGAATTTAAAGAAAAGTAGGAAGTTATTTTCAAAAGTACAATTTCTATGAGTAAAATATAAATTCTACATTTGATAGAAGACGCTAGCGCGGTGGTCACAATCAATGTTATTAACTTTTGGAGGAGACGCTCTGGGCGTCGGGCATCCCAGGATTATTCCCGGCCACCGCAGGCACGGGCTTGCGGACGGCGAGTAATGGGTAGCTCGCTATCCGGTACGGATCAAGCCCGGGTCGACGGTGCGTTGTGTTCCACGCGCGCCTCAAAGAAATGTCAGCATCAACTGGGTGGGGTAGGGATGGGGCCCAGAAGGGCCGATGCCTGCCAGGGGTGCGCGTTGTTCGAAAGAGATACCGCGGCCCTTGGCACACAGGCAACTGAGAGAACACGGGTCGGTTTTAGTCAGTAAAAGTCTGACACGCCCTCCTGCCTCCTGCCACTCAGAGCGGGAGAAGTTATTTGATGATTTCCCACCCAAAAAATTTTTTTTATTAACTTTGCTTGAGTAGTTTTTCGTAAAATTTATTGAAACTAGAAGTTGAATGAAAAATTTAGTTTTTAATCTAGTTCGTCTTGTTCGTTGATAATGTTGTTACCTTCACAAAATAAGTCGCAATTTGTCAGGGCATTACTACTAAAAAGAGGAAAATAAAAACTGTCTATGATAAAAAGTCGATGTTAAAAAAGCGACTACAAATGGATTTGTTTTTGGTTTTGGAATTCGATGGTAATTTGGCAATAAATACAACCAAAGCCAAACTTCTGAAACTGAAATTATATTTTACATTGCTTTTTTTTTCTTTTAGGTCTCTTGTGTTTTTTCGTAAAAAGTTATTCAACTCTAGTCTACAATCTATATCATTGTAAGCAGAAGAGAGCCACTTCTCTGCCCATTGTTGGCGACCGTCTGGTTGCAGTTTCCGATGTCGGCTGAAAACTAAACGAGCCCATTGTTTATTTTGTTTTACTGTAGAAAGACGAAGGTTTTTTTACTGATATTCTTGATTTATGTGTCGCTCCATGTAAAATACTGATATTCAGCTGCATCCGGTTAGACTGGAAGCCGACCCCAACATAGTTGGGAAAAGGCTAGGCAGATGATGATGATTCTTGATTTATGTGCTCTTTTACATCCAGCTTTGTATAAGTATAAAATAGAGCTACGCTCAGGGGCCTAATTAATAAAACCGACGGATTTGACAAACAGACCATTTTTTACATTTAAGACAAATATTAACTTACCTATATAGATATATAGAGGATCTTGTGGCTAAGTAAGAACAGCGGTATGGGTCGATCGATCATGTTAAGCTACGCTTGCAGCGGTGGGCCGCTGGATGGGTGACCATCTTTACATACCAAGACCCCTCCGTGCCTCGGAAAGCACATTAAGCCGTTGGTCCCGGCTGTCAATCATGGATCTCTGACAGTCGTTACTCGTCGTCAGAAGACCGAAAGTCTGACAACCAGTCTTACCAAGGGTTACCCAGTGATTGGGTTGTGGAGGTCAGATGGCAGTCACTCCATGTAAAATACTGGTATTCAGCTGCATCCGGTTAGACTGGAACCCCTATTTAAATGGGAAAAGACTAGGCAGATGATGAAAGTTAACTATATGGTAGGGCCCTAAGTGTCATTCGTAGGTCTTTAAAATGGCAATCATAACGGGCAGTCAGAAGCCGAAAAGCCTAACAACTAGTTGTGTTGTCCAGTAAGGTGTTAAATAAATAATAAAATAAATAAAAATACACAAGTATTAAGTGTAAACAATTTTTTTGGTTTTGATCCTCCATTTAGGCAAATAGTGCCTATATTAGGAGAGTCCGCTCTTCCATAGCAAACCCTCTTATTAATAAACTCTGCTTAAATAATAAACTAAATAAGACTCTCGAGATGTACTCGATTAATAAAGTAACGATGAAGAATTCGGTAACTCTGTGGCTTTGGAAATTAACATACGATCAAACTGAAAATATAATGACCATCTTAAAGTAGTGTTAAACTGCTCTCTACTAGCTAAAACTATCCTATCTTATACACATCCTCTGACACACATACACTCACATCCTTCACCTACACACCCAGAGGACAGCAACCCTTTTATTATTTTAAATTAGTTAAGTTCATATTTTAAGGGGAACCTAGTCGCGGGCTCGAACTCACTGATGCGCCTGGCTAAAAAGCACGCTGTCTCACCAGGCATCGTCTCCGACAGAGGTTGTATCAGTGATGAGCAGTTAGAAGCTAGTCTACACGCACAACATTATTGAGTGAGATGCAGGATCATTTACAGTACAACAGGCGCGTAAAAAATGAAAAACAGTCCTTCGGAAGATCGGGTTTTATGAAAAAACCACTGCATGAATCAATGACCAATAAAGTTAATTGAACTTTTCGATATTTGAGCTTTGTTGATACCGATTAGTTTTTCAGATTTTATATGTCTTTTATTACATAAACACGCCCAAAGTTAGGTTAAATTAGCAAGAAAAACGAATCTTTGTTGGCTCTTAACTTTTTAATGGCTTTTTATTTTAGTATTCTGTTTCCGTACAGACAATATTGATAATGAGACAAAACCATACCATGTTTAATTTTTGATGTACATTGTCGTACAGTGGAGTAATACACTCCCGAAGTTTGTATGGGAAAAATGTGGACTAGGTTCACCTTAAGGCGGAGATTTCTTGAAAACGATCAAAAAGGTGGTTTTTAAAACTAGTGTATCTCTTTAACCGTAAATAATGTTGAAAGCAAAAAAATATATGATATATTAAAGTCTTTTTTGCATACAGTGATGGAACTCAAAACATAATAAAACACACTTTAATGCATCAAAAAAATCATCAAAGTCACCTCTTAATTATCTTTAAAATCGGTTTATCCCTTCAATAACAATTATAATTACAATTAAAAATATACCATAAAATTTCAAATACCAAACTGCATCTAGTGATGGATTATTTATCATTAAATAGTTAATATCTAATTTTACACGATTTTATTTGCACTCTTACGACGTACGTTTGCTCATCTAGTATTCGAATTCATTACAACAGATTTTAACCCGTATCGGATTGCAATAAGAACTATTATCGGTCATAACGACATTATTGAAAGTTACCAGGGCCTTAATATAAAAATGTTTCCGTTTGTTCATAAGCTCATACTTGCATACCCAGTCCGAGAGCTTGAGGCGCTGCTTGCTGAAACACAGGCTATAAACCTAGTTCGGCAGCAGATGCTAACAACTAGACACAATTGTAACTGATTTACACTTAAGTATAACTTTAAGTAGCTAGGACAAATTGTGTAACATGTATATTTTTTTGGTCCATTAAATTTATATATTATATACACCGTGAAATTTGAATGGTTGTTTTCCTGCGGCAGAACAACTTGCCATTAGGGATACTTTCGAAGCATAGAGTAAAAGTAAAAAAATAAAGATTTTTTTGTTATAAAATAATTTAAAAAATTTTCATCAATTCGATAAAACACTACTAAATAGTAACACTAGAGGTAACTTGTAGGTACTTGTCGAATCGCACGCGCCGCCGTCAAAGGGAACAGCGATGCATAAATGTTAAAAGCAAAATAAACTCTCGCACGTGGTGATTTTTCACAATGATTAAATCTGCCATTTTTGGTTTCTATTTTTTTATTTGTTTATAAAACGATTGTATTACCAAGACAAAACCATTTCGCTGCGGGAAAACAACCATTTAAATTTCACGGTGTATATTCTTATTATATTGTATATATTATTATTATATTATAAATAAGGGGGAAAATGTAAAAATTTCGTGCAAAAACTACATAAATTAACATAAAATTAAATTAAATCAAATTGGTTTTATGTTGACAGATATTATATCGGCAGTTTGATCAACTTCGCCTCACCTTCCTATTAGCTTGCGATCAGGTTGCTTAGATTTTAGTCTTCAGGGAAGCAATACGACTTTCTTACACTATTTGCTTAGCATCAACCCAGTCTTACTGTTGACCTGAAACGAAACCCTTAATTCCCTAACAATAAAAATCAATTAACCCACAGCCGAAATTAGCAATTTGCACAACTAATTAAGCCAGCGTAACATTACTATAAATTATGATTACGCCCTGATAAGGCCATTTACACACGTTCGTTTATACCCGGACTAATAATTCTGCACACGTTCCCGTTATCCGTGTAGGTAATGTGCATGAAGCTTAAGGGAGATTTTGGCTGTTATCCATAGGAAATGATAGTACAACTATGAATGCTGGGGAGTTTGTTGCGCCACTTCTTCTTCCCAGCTAAAGCACTAGGAAGTGGTGAAGGGCGGGCTTTTTGTGGGGACTGTCTTATGTAATTTTGACGTTCAAAAAGTGCTGACTCTCAGCCTAGTTTGAATAAATGACTTGATTTTGATTTTGATTTTGAATAGTTTTTAACAAACATTTGTTTTTTATCAATTACCTAATTAATCATAATAATCTTTTACTTCAATTTATATCATATGCAAGGTCATAAATAGTTGCAGCGTCCAAATCAATCTTCGCTTTGATGGTTTAAAGGTGATCTTACATGGGCAATTTTCTGAGCAATTATTGCTCAGCAACACGATTGGATCAATCTGGATCATTTCAGTGGAGCAATCTGGAGCAATAACAATAAAATGCGGTAATTGTTTCGGTAATATTGCATATAATTGCTCCATATATATTTAACATTTCTCAATGTCGCCAATATGAGTTGCCGAATATCCAATCGGTTTGGTAATGTTTAAGTCAATTTTCTTTTTATCTCGTTTGTACGTCTCGTTTTTGCAGGAGAAACCGGCCGGCAGCGGGTGGGGGGAGGAGTATGGCATGAACGTATAGACTTAGACGAATACTTAAATGACGAATTAATTTGGAATTACAATTATTAATATTGTCATAAAATTATTTTGACATAGATTTTTGACATTTTAATTATTTTGACATAGATTTTTTGACATTTTAATAATTCCTCATTTAGGTCTGATGATTTTAATTAATATATAACTGTCCAATTTATTTTTTATTTAATAATAACCATAATTATTATGCATGTTTTTTTTTTTTTTTAGATTTTTTTTTATTGTAATTGTCATTTAGATCTCCACACCATATTTGTACGCCTCTTAGCATAACATAGCGCTCTGTTTATAAAACATAAGATCAGTATTTTATATACCTATGTTAACAAATGAATAAATAAATAAACTTTTATTTGCTCTTGTAAGCAATTACAAAGCAATAGTAATAACAAAGCAAAACACCTTAAGAAAGTTGAAAGCATCTGCCCGATTAGCTTTAGTCATCAATATGTTGCAATAAGTTTGCTAAGTGATGTATGATGTTTTCCAAGTATTAAGCATTTTTGACCTGGTTTGGTTTATTTTGTAAAACTTCCTGTTTATGCATGCGGAGTTTACCTTGATGTGATTGTTACACTACTATATTAATTTATTTTACATGTTATCTTTAACATAATACCAGAGTAAACAATCGTTGGTTAACCAAATAAAAAAATTAACTTCAAGACGTACAATCTAAATACTGCTGTTGAAACTCTTGTATCTCTCCTATCTTCTTCCATTATACTACATACATCACTTAAAATCTAGTTTTTGTACATAAATTCTTTGGCCAGATAATGTTTCATTTCTTTTTTTTTTCGAGAATCTTTCACAACAGTTTCACATAATAATTAATTAGGTAAATTAGGATCAATTAAAAATTAATGTTCACACAATGTCACAACACTGTTTAATAGCACGGTTTGAAGTCTCTGAAGACAGTAATTAGTTTGCGTCGTGGTCCAATGTTTGAGAACTTGGCCATCCGCCCTATCAACCACAGTGACCAAAAGGAGAAGTAAACTATTGCTGTAAATAAAGATTTTCTTGCTTTACCTATCGAGACCTAAAAATCCACCCACACGTTTTTGATGTGTTGTGTAATCATCGAAATCCTCAGTTAGGTTTTTAGGACCACTTAAAATAAAATACCATTTTATAATATAATCTAACCTTATTTTGCAAAATAAGGTAACATAATTGAAGCGTTGTTCTACAGAACGAAACTCTTTAAGAACGCTAAGACCTTACCTAAAAGTGTATTCTCCAAACATTTTTCCAGAACAAGATTCTCAAATAAACACTGTCTTAGCTATTTTTCGGCATATTTATCGTTCCTTATTAAGCTTAAATGCCTGAACGACCCCTGAACTTACTAGTGTAATGATAACAATAGAGGGACTGTTTGGATGCGGCTGGGGCTCCAAGGGAAGCGGGTTTAGTACTCAATAGGAAATATAGAACAGTTAGCAGCGGAGCTAGAGCAGTGATGAGCCAGTGGTACCTATCGGCCGCAACTTACAAATTCTCGTGAGTTCAAACCGTAGTAGTAGTATTTTGTGTAAATTATTTGATCACCGTTGCACTTTAAACAGTGAAAGAAGACATTGTAAGGAAATCGACATATCCTAGAACGAAAAATTCGATTACATGTGAAATCTGCTTATCCGCAAAGGGGCCGTGGTGGATTATGGCCTATTCTTTCTCACAGAGAGCAGGCATAGCACGAGCACCGATTTGTAGACCGAAAAATTGACATGACTATTAATAAATAATGTACAATAGGAGACGATAGCTATGTTTTTCTATTCATTTTATTTAATTTAATTACTCATGCGTTCTAAACGAATCATGATTTTGTAGATAATCGTATATACTTTGTGGCGGTCGAGTAGAAAGTTTGTTGTCAGTGTGATTTTGACATTTTGGCAAGAAATATTCTTCTGAAATAGTCTACTCTCAAAAAGGTAAACAAAAGAAAAGCCGGACAAGTGTCAGTCGGACTCGCCCACCGAGGGTTCCGTACAAATGTAAAGGTACCATATTATAATAAAAAGATATGGGCAAATTTAGATTTTCGCGAAAACTTGTAAGTACCAAAATGTACCTTAATTTTCAACTTTTTATTTTGGAATTTTTCTTTTATTTGTGCTGTAAGATCTTACTTTGTGCCAAATTTAGTGATTCTAGGTCAACGGGAACTACCATATAGGTTTTCGACTCAAAACCAGTTCCAGTTGACCTAGAATTGTCAATTTTGGTTAAAAGCACGTTCGTACAGAACAAGTAAAGAGAAAATTTCGAAAAATAAAAAAGTTGAAAATTGAGGTCAATTTTGATACATGTTTTCGCGAAAATCTAAATTTGCCCATATCTTTTTATCGTGTTGATTCAGGACCTTGATTTTATACACCCAATAGGGACTATAGACCTCAGTATCTGGTATAAATTTCAACTTGCTAAGTCCACCTGTTTCTGAGAAAATCGGTGGTGACGCAGGGACAGACAGACAGACGGACAAGAGAGTGATCTTGTAAGGGTTCCTTTTTTTACCTTGGGTGGTACGGAACCCAAATTAACAATATATACATGCTAGAAGTAATATCAGAATGTTATATACAGACACGTTTCATGCATGTACGCAATCGCAGTGACAAACCACAGCGATACGTTTCTATGTAACTTAACGAAAAGGCTTGCATGGAGTGCGGCTTGCAGCGGGCACCCTGTCATAGCGATTGGGCTTTGTGCCACTGCGGTTTGTGGTCTACGGTAGCCTTCAGAATTGTTATTTTGATAACTTTTATCCCCCGTCGTCATTTGTTTTCTACTGCTATACAAAATCTTCTACCAACAAAGGTCCACCCGCTGGTTTCAAAAGCACACAGCTACGGTCATTTTGGTAGGAAAATGCCACTGTAATCTTTATTTATTGTTTTGCGCCCAAATTTGCTTTGTTTCAGTGTGTCGTTCGCTACCCAATTTGGTGCAATGCATGGGTTACGTTCAAATGGCGATGGTAACTGTTATTTGAATGCCCTGAGATACGATGTTTAGTTGGATTTAGCAATGGGTTTCATTACCCTTTAAAGATCCCTTGGAGATTATCGGGTCATTGGAAATTATGGGGTCAGGTCCCTGTTACAAGGGAGTTTTAACTTAATTAGAGATATAATGTATTTACTGTATTCTCTGTCCTCCTGTTCGTCGAATTAAAGCTGAATGTAACGCAAAAGCCTTTGATCTTGATCCTAGGCCTTGAAGAGTCATAGATACTACGATTTGTTGACCATTTTCTATTCAGTTAAGTACCTAGTACTTGACGATAGGCCTACACTGTGAGTGCATATCAATTAACAGTGTAACTTGCAAACATTGAAAAAAACAAATTATTTTTAAAAGACCTAGTTGTTCTTTTCCGGCTCTTCTCCATAGGAAACGACCAATTGGAACCTAGCTTTTGACGTTTCCTAACTATGCCCATGTAGGTTTGTGCAAAGTAAAAAATTGTGTTTTATTTCGGATTTTTGTTTTGGCACGAAGATCTTCAGTTGTAAAAACTCTTATAATGCTTTCCAAAAAGTCAGATTAACAATGCTATTTTGGTTGTTAAAAACTTAAAGAATGGTCAGCGTACCTTAGACAGAAGTTCCGCAACCAAAATTGTTGTCTGGCCAATTTTTTTAACCCCCGACGCAAAAACGACGGGGTATTATAAGTTTGACGTGGCTGTGTGTGTGTGTGTCTGTGGCATCGTAGCTCCCGAACGAATGAACCGATTTTGATTTAGTATTTTTTTGTTTGAAAGGTGAGTTAGTCGGGAGTGTTCTGAGATGTTTCATCAAAATCGGTTCAGCCGTTTGAAGATTATAGCTCTTTTCTGGTTGTTGAAGGGATTTGAGCATCTTCCACGGGTCTGATCAAGTCGAAATTTGGTATTCTATTACTTCAAAGATATTAGACGAACAAAGTAACAGATACCCAAGTAAGTCATCAACAAACAGCAGAAGTATCGTGTTTGGGCTCATTGAAAAGGTGCCAATGAATAGGTTATAGATAAATGGTTGTTTGCCACATTGAAACTTCACTGTGGGAAACCAAAGTAACGCTGCGAAGATTTAAGCGAGACATTAAGTTTAAAAAGTGGGAAATAAAAGTTAAAATAAAAATTTAAAAAACCCCCGACCCAAACAAAAACTATAAAAATAATATTTATTGGCCGTTTAAGTTGTAGGTAGTATTTTGATGAAGACAAGTCGGGGGACGGCCAATGAAAATGCTAGGCCTCCTCTGTTTGGCGTTTTCGATGACCGTCCCCCGACTTGACAATGCCTTGATCAAAATACTACCTACAAGTTAAATGGCCAATAAATATTATTTTTTACTCTTTATCGTTTTTGCTTGGGTCGGGGGTTTTTATAATTTTTAATTTAACATTTTTACTAGATATTAATTGTGCTATTTTTGTCACCACTTTGCATTGCCAACTACCTAAACACCAAATCGGTCCTTTAATAGGTTATTTCATCATCAAAAAGTTTAAACCACTTCAAATCAGGTTCATAAAGTTTAAATCACATAATTAACTCTTAAGAGGGAAAACGATAAAAACTAATTTATAATACCTAGTTTATAAATTCGTTTTTATCGTCTTCCCTCTAGGGCGCATCATAATAAATTGGAGAGTTTGGGCAGAACATAAAATGAAAGTGCCTTATGATCGTTGAATAACATCTTTTATGAGGTAAACGGGAACTTTAAACGACATGAAATTAGCAGAGCACGGTTACTAAAACAATAACTGAGTGAAACGAGACCACCCACGCGAAAAGCTTCGCTCGCTATTATTGTGTCAAAGCACGCTCACATCGCTCGTGGCCCAGATGCCCCTCGCTTCGCCAGCTCGTTATAAGAGTGAGCTCGCTCGCTACGCTCGTTGGTGTTTGTAGAGGTGCTCGCCTCGCCTACTCCTCGCTTGTGTCGTCTGTGGGCTCGCTTCGGTAGCTTGTCATTGATTTGCTCACTACACTGAGCTGAGTTAGGAAATCATTTCGTTAAGTCAGCTTGTTGGGACTGTGACCACCTCTCATGGGATACATTAAGCTTGTCATCTACCAGAAAAAGTAAGACATATCTGTCTATCCATTCAAGGGTTGGTCGACATTCACATGGACGTAATAAAATCGCGGCGGGATTTTTTTGCGCACTGGATTTTCAACGCTGTGTTTAGCGCTGAAAGTTGAAAATCGAACAGTGTGTTTTATCGACGCGCTGAGACTCACACGCGCTGCACTCTGTTGGATGTCTCTCAACGTTCAGTTCAACCCCGAGAGTTGAAAATCCCGTGCGCTATAAATTCCCGCCGCGATTTTATTACAGATAGTTCAATCCACGATGACGCGCCCCTCTCTGCCCCCTTCCTTTGTTTTTGACCGCTCTCAGTACAAGTATCAAAAAGTAGGGCGCGTTTTCATGAATTAAACTATATAGACGTCTAATTATCATGTCAATAATGATAATATCAAGAGTAGTGCCAGCAAAATCTAAATTGTATGAAAACTATCTATTCTCATTTCCTTTCTACCCCAAATTGACGAAATGTAAGTTATCCATAAAAGCTACTACAATAATTAACTGACGGCATACTACACAATATCCGTCTATGTAGGCTCCCCATTTATCACATAGTCAAGGTTACTCGCTTGTAATGTATTACTTACTGTCTGATATAGATTGTTTTGGTCAGTACGACTGTGGAATATTATTCGCTGATTTTGCATTCTCACTGTACTTTGGATAAACAAGGATTTTTTATGCTGTTTTCTTGGTTTAGATGATTTTTCTTTTTATGGCTCTTTATTTGTTTGTAGTAAAATCGTAGAAGGTAACAGTAGAATTACGTTTCATTAGCATCGTCATCACATCAAGCCTGTTTTCGCCGAGGGATTAGGCAGCAGTTTTGTAAAGATTACTGTATCTATCTATTTATATCCATAAACGAATAATAAAGTTATGGACGCGGTAAACTCTGGAGCTCTCAGTTGAATTTAATTAAATATTTTTGCGTTTGATAGCCCAGCCCAATTCTTGAGGAAGTTTTGCTATACTTAATAGCAGGCTAGTACCCTTAGGAGCCAAGCAAAAACACAAAAAAATCGAAAGAACGCTAAGTGAAAGTGAAAACGAGGTAATAGCGAAGGCGATGCGATGCGATGCCATGCGCTGCGATGCGGCGAATCGGGGGAACAAGAAATTTCACGCGAACATCGTAGCGGGCTGAAGCTAGTAATGTATAAATAATCAAATCTCTCAAACCTTACATTTTATAATTTAATCGGGTACTCTTATTTTGTGTTCGGATTCCGTAGGCACAATAGTCAATAACCGTATTTTTAGGGATCCGTGCTACATTAAAGGTAATAACAATAAAATCAGGATTTTTATTTTCAGTTCAATGTGTTTTTTACACTGTTGAATTTTATGTTGTACTTTCAGGATCCAAATTCAATAACTATAAAAGACAATAAGATAATAATAACGAACGAAGGAGATTCTGTAACGAGTTTCAATATTAAATATCGATACGTTTTTCTCAGTTGCCTTTATATATTTTTTATATTTTAATACGTCTTATCTAGGTTAATGAAAAGATTCAATATCATCATCATCTTCGTTTAAGCTGAAAGACGTCCAGTGCTGGACACACATGCCTCCCCAAGCACCCCCACTTCAACTGGTACGAAAACATTGGTTTGCTAAGTTTTGAAATGCTACATTGAAGGAATCTTAAGTAATTTAATTAGCAGAAATTGACAAGTTCTTATCTAAAAATTCACAAAACCGAACCTGTTAAGTGCTATTTCACCAGTCAGTATGAAAATTGTTGTGGTACAGCACTTGCACGCGGTCTAGAAATGCTGAACACGTTCAGTTAGGGTGTGTCCAGAACTGGCGAATGCGCCGCTCGCGAGCTGCTTGCGAGCAGCTTGCGAAATGCGCGCGTGCATTTCATGTTCATAGGCTACGAACATGAAATGCGCGCGCGGCGCATTTGCCAGGTCTGGACACACCCTCACATTATTGAATTCGAATTTGCAACAAATAAACAAATGCAAGTCGACGCTGATATTATGCTGATTCTTGTAATTTTGAGGTAATTAGACTTTGTCTAAAGAACAGCCATAAGCGCGTTATTATGCTGGCCATTTGTCTTCCATGCTGATGAAGAATAAACTTTGCACGTATTTTTTCTTTCTTCTTGTCTGTTTATATGTGTGTGTGTGTGTGCATAAATGGTTGTATAAATAAATAAAGCCTGATTGACATGATGCTATTTCATTCCCTGTGGCATATCATAAGTTGAAGGAACAACAAAAGTTGCACCGTCTAAATGGTGTCTAGATGAATCTTCGATGCGAGTTGCCTCGGGCAAGAAACTCGCATTTTATAAATGACTTTAAAGAAATGAAGCTTCAAGCAAATTCACGTTCAGACAGGGGAAATCTGAATGGAAAACCGGACCACCATTGAAATAATAATAAATCATTTAATTCAGGTTACAAAGACCCATAACATAACATAATTATCTTAGAGACTAACATACATAATTATAAAAAACCACACATTAGTAGCACTTCACTTTGCACTAGCTTTCCTTTCCTGTGGAACTTGGCAGCGGAAGCGACGGAAAACCATGTCCTGCGGCCAAAAGTCCCCTTCCATGACGATGGGCAGATAACAATTCGGCACACGCACCACGAACGCCTTAAAGTTGACGTTGCGGCGCGACTCCAGTAACTGCACCCTCGGCGTGTACCTTGTCTTCTGCCGCATGTACTCCATAATGTCCTCCGCCTTAGTGGTGTAGTGCAGGCGGGAGATGTGCACCGGAGTGTTCGGCATAGCGGGACGCAGGCTCACTTCGGGCCTCGCAGGAGCTTTGCCCTACGGCAGCTTTGGCGAAGTGCCGTCACAAAATCCTCTTCATTATCAGCCAGAAATACTTCGCATCTCAATCACTCTATAGACTGCTGGGACACAGGCCTCCTCTCTGTGAGACCAAGCGGTCTGAATCCACCACATGAGCCCAATGCCGTTTAGTGGATATCACATGATTGTGTTTACATTTGCCAGATTCCTCACGATGTTTTCCTTCACCCCGTTTTGTGAACACTGATGATGAAATTAAATACACTATAGAGGTATGAGGGACAGGGTGTAAAGTTCACTCATACTCTATGGAAAAGGGAGGATCCTTCGACCAGACGGGTGTTGTGTCTGGTGGGCAACTGCCCGACGATTGCAGTCGGGATGTTTTATATATTCAGATCGCGCGGTAAACTCTGCTTGCGCGATGTAGTTGATGTAGTTGCGGTGTGACGTCAAGTCTTGAGTAGTTCGTATATGGTATTGTAGATGGCGCCACTTCACTTTTTGTGTTTTTCCACATTTGTTGATTCGAAGTTTTTCGTATGTGGGGCATTGTAAATGTCCGCCACAACACAAAGTAGAGTACCTGCGTAGGTTCGAACTCACGACCGAACTCATAAGTCGGGGCTGGCCCACCACCTGCTCTTCCAAATAGGCCACTAATGCTCTTGCATTGAAATACCTAATGCTGTGATATTCTGATTTGGTGTCGTGGACTTCTGTGGGATATACAGGGCCAGGTTCCAAACACCTACATCACTGTCCCCAAGTTAATTCACTATTTTTTCTTCCTGATTAAGTGATTACCGTGTTTCCTATCTTTTCGTTTCCCAATGTCCATACAAGTTTTCTCCAAAAGTTTTATTGGGTTTTATCGTCTGGATTTTCTTAGTGGCAGCCCGGAGCCTAGATTTTTTGTGCCGGGTTGATAGCAAACAGGCCACCCTCTTTCACATGGGAATCAAACAAAACAGGCAAAATGTGCCCTCAACTCGGCGAACACGGTTGGGTTTTAGTCAGGAAAAGTCTGACAAGCCCTCCCGCTCCACCCAGAGCGGGAGAAGTTATCTGATGATTTCCCACCCTCAAAAAACTGTAGGTGTAGGTCCACCTCTGCAAAACCCGTCAGGATATACAGGCGTGGGTTTTTTTTTGTATCTTTGTTAAACTTTATACAAAATTATTCCCTGTCTTCACACCAGTTAGGTCTTAGACCAAAGCTTTAATGAAATACGGTACTAAATGAAAATTAATTCACTGAACACTAAAACTGCGAGTAATTAATTACACACAAGTCCGCACCTCTAACTACCAACCTTTACTCGTTAAATAAAAGGGAACACTGTAGATATAAAATAGGGTTGTAATGAAACTTCGCTAGCGCCTTCGCAAATGTGGAACTTCGGTTCACATTCTGTAGCTGAAGGCCATAAATCAATTTTGGTAGGAATATAAATTGATCTGTATGTTAAAAAAATTAGGTTCTTAAACAAAAAGTAGTGCTTAAGACATTGTTCACACTGCCTCGGACCTGGCGATGATCTTAGCGCGCGGGACACTTGCGTGAATTTTATATTAGGGTTGTAACGGAACTCTGCTTGCGCATAACAGTTACGATGTATTAAATGTGTGTTCGATTACATGGCGAGAAAGATTATCGAGAAACGACTAAAAGAGAAGTTTGGAAGAAAAGGATATGTAGCGCCTGTTCCAAACAAATTAGGATGTGGGCACGATAATGATTAATGGATTACCCAAAGGTCAATTTAATTTGGAAGTAATATTTTTTGTTCACCTTCGCCTCCGCTAAGATAGCCTCCGTTACATCCCTAGTATAAATTTTCGCAAGTCTCAGGGCGAAATAATCGTATTCTCGGTTCATTTGCCGCTTCCTGCAAGTAATTTGCTATCTCAGTAAAATTATCTGTAGGTATACACTCCTTGATTTTATTTGAGGGAGACATTTTTAAGGGAAGACCCTTTTTATCTGGTCGACGCATGCCTGTGGTGTTACTATTTTTGGTAATAATTGCACTGAAATCCGCTGTTTTAGAGTTGGTATATTTCTTTTTTGTTCAGTCAGCGTCAATAATATTGGGACGAATAGACTATTCAAAATAATCTAAACAACTATGAAAATGAAATATCAACTCAATGAAACAAGGAATGTTTCAGAATGAACATAATACAGGACAAATGTCATTCTGACACGAACTTTATCCAATTGAGATGAAGTTTAATTTTCATAGTTGTTGAGATCATTTTGAACAGTCTGTTCGTCCCGATATTTTTGACGCTGATCAATAATATCGGGACGAACAGACTGTTCAAAATGATCTAAACAACTATGAAAATTAAATATTGACTCAATGACACAAGGATTTTTTCAGGATGAAGACAATACGGAACAAATGTCATTCGGAGAAGAACTTTATCCAATTCAGATAAAGTTTAATTTTCTTAAACAGTCTGTTCGTCCCGATATTTATGACGCTGACTGTACCTACTGGCACCCGTAGCATACCACTTCTATCTCCACTCTACGAAGTATAGACATGATTATCTTCTCCTTTTTTCTGTCTCGTGGAGCGGTCACAAGCGCTACGCCAGATCGGGCAAAGTGTTATTGGGTTTTTCTGTCTGGAATTTCTTAGTAGCAGCCCGGATTCTGGATGTGTGCCTAGTTGATGGCAATACGCTCGCTCTCTATTGCATGGGACTTAAGCATAATATCTGGCGAAATGTGGGTGTACTATTGGTACGCCTCTGGGAAACAACGCGTGATGTTGTGTGTTTGTTTTTCTTTTTATTGCATGTTTCGGTGGTGGCCAATACCTCATCAGCTCCGACTTATGAGTTGTAGGTCGAGCGTTAGAGGATTCCGGAGACTGGAACCACAATTAACTCGAACCACGGTCCCAGCCGGCGGAACCATTTAATTATAATATTTTCTTCCGGCGACTGGGACCACCCGTAATTGAATAACAAAATCTATTGTTGAAGCCAAAATAGTACAGTCAAACGAAAAAGTGTTTAAAATAATTATTTAACAAAATAATTATTTGATTCGAAAACCTAATTTATTTATATTTATATAAATAAAACAACGGCAGGTTAGTTATACCATTTAAAACTCAAAAAAAATCTATACTAAACTCATTTCGCGGGAAAAAAGAGGATAATTTATTTTCTCATATATTTTGTCTGACAGCTAGAAAATGCTTTATGCTTTCGAAGTATCAGGGAGTCATAACTCAGTAGGAGCTCACCTAACATAGCTATAAAACGCTTTATGCCTTCGAAGTACCAGGATGAACTTGGTAAGAGCTTACCAAAAATAGGAGTAATGATATTAAAAATAGCAACGCGAAGAAATGTATTATGTAACATTTAAAAAAATTGTCGTTTAACTGTACTGTTTTTGGCTTGAACAATAGACGCTTTTTCATTGATTCATGGGTGTTCCCAGTCATCGGAAGGCAAAATATTAAATAAAATGTATCCGGCGACTGAGACCGCGGCTGTATTAAAGCGTTGAAGGAAAACATTGTGAGGATTCTGTGTATGTCATATATCTTAGAACCAAATATTCGAAGACGTGACATCTATTAGCCCATACTGGGCCCACGTGGTGGATCGCCTATATCAGAGAAAGCCTGTGTCCCAGCAGTGGGGACATTATAAGCTTATTATAATTACTTATAATAATTTAATTAAAATTGCACAGATAAAACTGACGTGCTATTTTAATTTTATTTTAACGCTTACAATTTCAAATTATTTTGGTTGACAGTACTTTACCAAGACATAACTTTGTTATTTTTCTTGTGGTTTCAAAAGAGTACTAAAATTAATTATTGTATTTAAAGGTGGCATTCGGAACCGCGGTCCCGGTCCCAAAAGGCCCACATCCCCGCCGGAGCGATTCGACTTGCGACTTGAATCAAGCGACACGCATATGCATACCCTGTTTCCGTTCTTTCACTTGTTTTCTTCACAGTCGCGGTCGCAGGATTCGTGTCGATTGAGCGGCTAGGTTGTGTCCAAGTGAAAACCAGTCCTGACGAAGTCTCGACATGAGATTTTGAAGTCTCAGACACTGAGAGTAAGTAGGTACTTGCTATCGGTGAAATATTGTTCAGGAATCCTCAGATGTTAACGATCACCCGCTGGTACCAAAACACCCTGTTCGTGGAACTTTTAATAGGCAAAGTTTGGCATTACCGTATGCCTACGACTAATGTATGCCCGGGAATTTGATATTTTTAAAAGATATTTGCCATCAGCTTCAGAAAAAAAACACTTGAGAGGTGTCAAGGGACACCCGGATGGAACGAAGTTCCTTTCGATTAATTAGTGAAGGAATTGTAATAACATTTAAAAAATTGTACATATACGTACACACACATACACACATATTTATATATTAATTGTGTATATATATATATTATATATACACAATAAATATGTAGTATATATATATATTATATATATATGTGTGTATATATATATTATATATTGTCTGTGTCGCTGTCTGCAGAGAAACACGCGCACGCCGCACGGCTTACAACAATATAGCAAAAAGTGTCGTTACAACTTTTGGTCTTCATTTTTTCCGTCTAGTCCCCTTTCGCAACGAGTTATAAGGAACTTCGTTCCAAAACTTCGTTCCAAAAACTGAACTACTCCGATCCATCCGATCCGTCCGATCCGTCCGATCCGTACGATCCGTCCGATCGTTCGATCCTTCCGATCCGTCCGATCCGTACGATCCGTCCGATCCGTCCGATCCGTCCGATCCGACCGATCCGTCCGATCCGTCCGATCCTTCCGATCCGTCCGATCCGTCAGATCCGTCCGATCCATCCGATACGTCCGATCCATCCGATCCGTCCGATCCGTCCGATCCGTCCGATCCGTCCGATCCGTCCGATCCTTCAGATCCGTCAAATCCGTCCGATCCATCCGATACGTCCGATCCATCCGATCCGTCCGATCCGTCCGATCAATCTGATCCTTCAGATCCGTCAGATCCGACCGATCCGTCCGATCCGTCCGATCCGTCCGATCCGTCCGATACGTCCGAACCGTCCGATCCTTCCGATCCGTCCGATCCGTCCGATCCATCCGATCCGTCCGATCCGTCCGATCCGTACGATCCGTCCGAGCCGTCCATCCATCCATCCATCCATCCTGTCTGTGTCTCTGTCTGCAGAGAAACGCGCACGCCGCACGGCTTACAACAATGTAGCAAAAAGTGTCGTTACAACTTTTGGTCTTAATTAAAAGTGTCGTTACAACTTTTGTTCTTAATTTTTTCCGTCTAGCCCCCTTTCGCAACGCGCGATAAGGAACTTCGTTCCAAAAATCTTCGATCTACTAACGACGTGAGCTTTGTCATCCGCAGCCTAGCATTTTTTCCAACTATGAGGTTGGTTTCCAGTCGTACGGGATGCAGCTGAATACCAGTATTTTACATGAAACGATTGCCTATCTGACCTCCACAAGGCAGTTACCTACGTGGTAAAACGATACCCTTTGATACCACTGGTTGTCAGACTTTCGGGCTTCAGACGACCCGTAACGACTGTCAAAGATTCAGGAATGACAGCCGGGAACTTGGTCCGTACCAACCGTGGCAATAGTAGCATAACCTGGTCGATCAACCAGAGTGGCTATTACTTAGCCATAAGTACCTACTTACCTAAGAGGATGCATTCTGAAAGTTGGCGAAATCTCAAAGAGCTGTCAAGTATAGCCATCAAAAACAACACTTGTAAAAAAAAACCAAGTCTCGCAACTCAGTTCTTCTACCATAAAAAGTTGTGAGATCCATGTAATACCAAGCCGGTTGATTTATTCAGTCCCTACATAAGGGACCTTCTGTCTTAAGTTATTACGTAATTAGCTAATCCATCAACATCTTATAGTGACCATATCAATATTTAAAATATTTAATGGTATAAATAAATAGATTGACCTGGCCATTTCAAAGAAATCATGAAGGCCCTTGCATCGGTACAAAACGGAAAGTCTACAACACTTGCATTCTACCTTGCATCACATATGGCTGCGAAACATGGTCTCTTTCAAAACACCACCGAGATAAGCTGCAATGCTGTCAAAAAGCGATGGTGAGAAGCATGATAGGCATCAAGAAATAAGACAGGAAACGAAACTCCTTTATAAGAGCCAAGACAAGAGTTATGGGTGTACTTAAAAAGATAGACCAACTAAAATGGAGATGGACAGGCCACATGCTAAGGAGTACTCAGGAAAAGTGGAGTAAAACTGTGACAGACTGGTATCCCAGAGATGGAAAAAGGAAGCGAGGAAGACAACTTAAGAGATGGGAAGATGACTTGAAGCTTACAGTGGGTCCTAACTGGAGAAGTGTTGCCAGAGATAGAACACAATGGAAAATGTTAGAGGAGGCCTTTGCCAAAAGGCACACTAAACGTAGAGATATCCTCTAAATGAGGAAAACAGATACTTCAAAACACACTGAAGTTCAGGATAGAGGGCTTATTTATTATTATTATTAAATACAATAAGGGGCAAGCCCATAGCCATCAAGCGGGCACAAATCCAGACTCTGGGATGATGTTGAGAATGGGAAAATCTAATAAAGGTCTTATTCGATTTTCGCATTATATTTGCTCAGGCTGGAAAAACCAACAAAGCAGGAAAGAAAGGAGTGACCTTATTGAGGAGGCCGAAGACATGAACCCACTAGTATAATCACAATAGTTCTTATTATATATGTCACCGTAAAATTGTAAATACCATTAGATTATAATCTATCTCACGAGATTGTAAACTACACCATACTGCTTACTGTGCTTACTGACCGCATAGGTTAGGTTAGAATTGGGACCGCGTCGTGCCCTCATCTCAGGAGTAGGCAGTTACCTGTCGCTGCCAGCCGTTGTTGACTCGATGGTCGACAGCGAGGAGCCCTGGGACGCAGTGGTGTCCTTCTGCAAAACAGTCATTTCGCAGATGGAGGTTGCAGAGATTGCTTCCACTAACCCGATCCGCAACAGACGCACCGGGCGTCGGCGGAGGGCAGACAACGCCCTCTTCCAGTCCCCCTAAATGGGTCCAGGGGCAACGGATCTGGGGAAATCCGTCGCCCCCTACTTCTAAGGACCCGAGATGGCAGCGCGTAGTGTTCCACGCGCGCCTCTCTATGACGTGTTTAACACCTCGTTAAACACCCACCCCACTCCTATCGCAGAGGCGGGCCGGCACTAGCCGGGGAACGCGGAAGTCACACTAGTTCCCGTGATCCCCGGTGCAAGTGGGAGACGGAACACCGGGGTAGTTTTAGTCAGTAAGAGTCTGACAGACCCTTCCGCCCTCCCCGGAGCGGAGGACATCCATGAGGATTTCCCCCGTAAAAAAAATGTTAGAATTGGGACGAACCGCGCGAGATCCAAGCGAGCGAAGCGATCGGTACTTCCAAGTTAGTGGCAGTTACTTGACTATTTAGTAATAGCGCAATGTACTATCCGTCTTGATATCAGTTCACAATTTGACGGTTTCACTTCGATACCGAAAAATAATACGTTAAATTGTAAGCAGTATGTTACGGTTCACAATCTGTCGACAGTTTACATTCTCGTGAGATATATTATAATCTAATGGTATTTACCATTTTACGGTGACATAATACCTACATTAAATAGTCAGTTAACTCTAATGGATGGAATATAAATAGCGAGTAGATTGTCAGCTTTAGTATAGAAAATATTTGAAACTGTTACATTTATTATTCAGGTAAGAGTAAATAAAAAAGAATAAGAACACTAATTATATAAAATGCCATTGTAAATGATCACTCTAATCTCGCTTCTATTGTTTGGCAGATAAGATGGTAATAATTAAACTACATTTTTAATGGACAATATTAACGTTTCTATAGACAATGCTTATGATCATATTGTTTGAATTTCCTTCGCATTACAAACTTGCTATAAAACAACTATAATAAACCGGGAAACAAATCAAAACACTTTCACTAGCAAACATACTCCGTATTTACTAAGGAACGGCCCCGATACTCCCTGATATATCGACGAACTTTTTATAGCGTTCTTAGTGGCCAAAGTTTGTGGAAAATGCGAAAAAAATGTGTTTTCTCCATATGGTGCCTTCGTAGGGGAGTTTTACGTGTTCAGGAGTGAACACACATGCTTCATATTAGCCTCGTTTTCACGCTGCGCTATGTGTAGACTCACCTAATTGATTAAGTACCTAAAGCCTGATTTACATGGAGCGATTTAGTTTCTCGTGGCATACCATTTTTTATTGCTGATTAAATATAATAATGATAAAATCTTTATTTCTCCATAAATACATTTACAGTACTTAGATCTAAAAATGGCCTAATGGTTAGTGTTCCAGAGAGAAAAACCCTGACTTCTAAACTAGGTTTATGTACCTGTATCTTAGAAGCCAGTGCCTTCAAAGTGATGTGCATATAAGTAATAGGACAGTACACGTTATACACAATAATACATTCGGGAGAGTCCGAGAGAAACAAAAAATAAAATAAACAGAAAAAGGATGAAAACAAAACAGAAACAAAGAAAGATACAAGAATAAAAATAAAAAAATCAATAAATGAATGTTTTGTGTATGTCTCTTGTAGTTATGTGTGTGTGTATATTTGTGAAAGAGTGTGTGTGACTGTGAGTGAAGTATGAGTGAGTGTTCGAGCCTATGCGAATATAACAATTTTCACAATATTTAAAATGAATAAATGGGCCGGGCTTATTCTGAACCTCGATCACGCCTGATGGAAAACGATGGATAAGATCTATGACAGAACGAGCGAGCCCAGAAGATAACTGTTTACTCTTGATTTGAAGGCAGAGGAGTTCAATAAGGAAGAGCACATAGACCCTGGCAGAGAGT
Source organism: Polymixis lichenea (assembly GCA_949091785.1). Taxonomy (NCBI): domain Eukaryota; kingdom Metazoa; phylum Arthropoda; class Insecta; order Lepidoptera; family Noctuidae; genus Polymixis; species Polymixis lichenea. The sequence continues at coordinate 6,994,973 of OX420953.1, read as the reverse complement.
TCCACATACGTGGAAGCAATTATAAAAAGTTGCAACGTGTTGACAGGCTAAGACAAAGAAAGTCATTTTTTGCTTCAATTTTGTTGCATGGTACAGGCAATAATCTTGGATCAAGTAAATGAAGGTTAAGTAAAATAAAATTACTGTAAAATAGGAACACATACCCACTGCCTGTCGAAATTTTTCTTAAACTCATTACCTAATACTATATCGAATACTTTTCCCTGACATCGACATTTATTATCTATTCTACTAAAAAAACATAAGTACTTATTCTACCTAGCAAGCGAGAGTATTCCTCGAGACACTTTGTGTATACGCCTTAACACATAGGCAGTAAATTTTTTAGACCAAGAGCAAGATTCACAGACCGTATACCCAATAAGTAATTTTTCTCTTGATGTAACATGAAACGCTTGCTCACATTTGCTTATACAAATATGAACATTAAAAGCACAGTTATAAGGTTGACATAAAACAACAAAACATCATGCCTGTGTCCCCCGAAAGGAGTGCACCCAAAATTCACCAATTATGTTTAAGTCCCATGTAATAGAGGGCGAGCCTGCAATAGGCTATCAACGGGTTACAATTCCAGACTCTAGACTGTTACTTAAAATTTCCTGAAGGAAAACCTCAATAGCACTTTGTCCGATCTAAGAATCGAACCTAGCAGCTCTGCTCAGCAGTCTGTAACACTTGCCAACACTAGATCAACCAGGTAGCTATCATGGTCAATAAGGTTCACATTCGTATTCAACCCCTACTTTATTTAGCAAAGTAAAGACGAAAGTCCGGTCTAAGAATCTTGCCCTTAGTGAAAGTAGACAAGCTTGGTTTACTGTAGTCAATAAACCTTATCGTTGTAATGTGTTTAGAACTGGGTCATTGCGTTGTTGATAGCTGAGCATGAACTTGTCGATTTTGTACGGTAGTTTCGCTTTTGTCAGCTTTTCTGATGAAGTGAGAATCATATAGTCTTCACTTATAGCGAGGTCGAGCACACGTAGATCACTGTACGTACCTACAGAGCTTGCAGAATAAGCACGCTGAACTGGCAGTGGGTTGGCCATGTTTGTCGACAGACGATGGTCGGTGGAGCAGACGAGTCCTGGGATGGAGACCGCGTATCGGCAAGCGAAGTGTAAACCTTCAGCTGGATGGACCGACGACCTTGAAAACAGACAACGGACAGCGGAGTATAAGGTGTTGTAGAGAAGTCTGGGAGAGGCCCTTGTCCAGCAGTGGATTTGATAGGCTGAGTTGATTGACGGGTCTATAGTCTGTTTCAAAAGTATTTAATGAAAGTGTAAGCAAACCCTGTTCTGCTAAATTTCTTATGTCAACAGGAGCGGTGAATATGGTGTGGCGCTTGGGAGATGCCTATATCAGCATTAGACTTATATCGGCTGATTGACGAAGGCGTGAACTTTGCTACCTATATTAGATGACTAGCTGTTACTCGCCAGTTGGTCTACGCCTATTTTGTGTTCCATATATATACCAAATGGATAAGGAGAGGCTCGTTTATTTATTCAAAAGCTGTCATCATCATTAGACGGAAACTTTTTTGAGGATAAAAAGGCGATCAACATCAAAACAACACTAAGTTCTTAGAGGATCAATTAAATATTTACCCGAAAAAATACGTACATAAATATCTATTATTTTATTAAATTCCAGTAAACAATCAAAATAATTCACTATTTCTATCATAACCAAACCATCGCACCATAACACTTAAAGAAAGCAAAGAAAATCTTAAATAAGTAGTATAAGAAAAACACAGGTACATAAACTCAGCCTCCTTTAATAAAACAGGTACATTATACCAAATACCATTATCACAAAATATTACAGAAGGTCGACTCAATACAATAAGCGAAAACGGCCGCACGCATAGACACGCGTCGCGTACAGCACGTGCAAGCACATTGGTAATTGCCCTTTATATACAGTCTGTCCTAAAAGTATCTTATGAAACTGTAAACAAATGGTAAACCTGCCTGTGGATGTAAATTTTTGGTGCCAGTTCGCTTTGATTATTTGAATACTTAAAAATAAAATTCTTATTTTAAAACCCTTAAAGATATTTTTCATTTGACAACAATGAAGGTTATTTTTGTTTATTTAACCTCAACTTTCGTCGATCACTTTTCAATAACAATTTAATAATGTCATCCAAACAACAATTGTTGGAAAAAGTATTTAGACATAAAGTTAAAACCTTCTAAATGCAGAGAAATGTGTTAGACCAAGTTATTATTTCCCTTTAGTGATTGATTGTGTAAGAATCAGAGGTCGGAGTAGGTAGATTGATTTAAGGTCGTTGACGTCAAACGTAGAGGATAATATGGATATGCCTCCAAAATATCGGAACTTCATATTTATTGTGCTAATTATTTATTTTAATTGTATTAACGTTGAAAGTCAAAATATGGAAATTGTATCCGATGAGGATTAAAAATAATTTATTTATGTTTTTGTTTAATTAAAAATAATTGTTCATTGAATTCAATCAATCATTCATATAATAAACGATTTTGTTAGCTTAACTGTATGTTTTTTAAATTTTATTTTATTCCATAATTCCAATTCCGGAACTTTTTCCGGTACTTCCCGCACATTATGGATAAAATGGCATGTCCATATTATAATATCTCGACGCAAGTATATAAAATCAATCTACCTACTCCGACCTCTGGTAAGAATTTAACTTGAATAGGGCTTGTATAAATTGGCTACTTTTGGAACAGATATTACGTGAATATGTGAGTATGCTCCTGTTATCGTTCGGTGTATGCAGCCAACCTTCTGTACAATTCTGTGCCATTACGTCCATACGACCGGTCTTAGCACCTCTATCTGAGATCGTCAATCTCTGATAAGATCACAAAGTTTTCTTATAAGAAGACGTTCGCAATGACTTTGCTTTACTTGGCAGAACCATGATCAGCAGAAAAAAATCGGCTTCAAATTATATTATTAACGTTATATTAATTTTGCGAAATTCTTAGAAAGTTTGTTTCACTTATTGCCAAAACATGGCTATCTTATGTAGTAATAAAAAAGTCATAGTTTTAACCTAGAATTTTCCAATGAGGCTTTCCAGCGCCATAGCAAACATTGTCAAGAATAATTTAGCACCCATTTGTATTTCTTATTACAGTGCTTAGTGCTATATAAAGACATTTTGGCATTTGCATCTGGGGGCGTGGTAGTACCTTCGCCAAGACTAGCCGAAGAACCAAAAAGCAGACCCTTGAATTTTTTTTTGGCGAGTTAATATTTTCTCGAGAAAAGGTAGGTACACACGGATACACATCAAACTATACATTTCCAGTTTACGCTGATCTCGCACTCTACGGAAATCCTAAACAATGCGAGATCAGCTTATACTGGAAAAATATAGCTTGATGTTTAGCCCTCTCTTTTTTCGAAGCGTTTCGTGTTTTTCATATCCTTATATCATATCATAGCTCTGGCCTGGATAATGCTAGAGAGCTTAAATTCTCAAGATAAGGTGTCTTTAGTAGACTTTAAATCACACTAAAATGAACTATTGCAGACCAGATACTCAATTGCACACCATAAGTCCATACGAGGGTATGTGCGACGTCGGCGAAGCTGCCAACCCAAAAACATTTTGAAAAATAAAATATTGTGGAAGGTTCAGAAAACCCTCTGGAACCCCCAAATAGTCTCACATTCATTCTAGCGTGGCAGCACATTTCCGAACCCAACCCCACTGCTGTCTATAACAATCCAAAAGTTTTTGAAGGTAATTCGTAAATCTTAGGCTTTATGAGTAAAAAAAAACATCTGCTGGATATCGTAAAGAACGCAATGCATATTTTTTGATTTGTCAAAATTAGTAGCTTTGTGAGTGTATCACTCTATCACCCGGCTTTAGTAGACTCTCAAAGAGTTTGATGACGAACGAGATAAAAGTCATAGATATTTTCATCTAGGTATATGTCTTTCAATTTCCAAAGAAAAATTAGACCTTGGCGACAGAAATCCAATTACCGAAAACTTTCTAGACATCTTAAGAAAAAATCAAACTTTTCAGAATGACTACCGAACTCTTTTGATCTCATGTTTTTCTGCTGACGGTGCCATCACGTCCGATATTGAATTTATCAGCTTTTATAATCCAATTTATGGGGTGGCCTGCAAATAATCTTGATGGCTTATCACCACAGGAAAATATCCAATACCTGTTGAAAAATTCTTTTACCGTATTTTTTCGAGAATCTGTTAAGAATTTTTAGTGGTCCAAAAGTACGCTGCGTTATTTTAATGGCCTTTTTTCATAATTGGAAATAAACTTTGTATCAGTTTTTCATAACAAAATTACGCGATGTTTTTTTTTTAAAGACTAGTAAATTTATTTTGGTGTGACTGTAGCGATTAGCACTTGGTTTATTAGTAAAAGCTTTAAAAACTAATTTCTAAATGCAACACACATCTTCGTATTAGTTATGAGATTATGAAATGTGCGTTGTGTTTACAACTTAGTTGTTAAAGTTTTTTAGTATTAAACTAAGTGCTAACCGCTACATTACCAAAGATTAGTTTAGTAAAATCAACATCACAACAGTGGTGACAATGTTGACCACAGACTAAGTTATGTTGACATTGACAGCGCCTTTATATGTCGTATTTTAATTTTAGGAGTAGTATCTCGGTCGGACCTATTAGGTCAACGTCTGTACGACTAAACGCCGACAGACTGAACACCGACAAAATTTTACTTCAACGGGACTCTTCGGCGACAGGACGCTTCGCTGACAGGACTCTTCGCCGACAAGGGTCATCCTTGCGCTATTACTAAATAGTCAAGTAACTGCCACTAACATGGAAGTAGCGCTCGCCGGGCTGCCGCGGCACTGCTTGCTTCGCTCGCTCGGCTCGCGCGCGGTTGGTAGCAATTCTAACCTAACCTATTACTTACCTGCTGAACTCTGTAGGCGAAGAGTCCTGCCAGTGAAGTGTCCTGTTGGCGAAGAGTCCCGCCGAAGTAAAGTCTTGTCGGTGTTCAGTCTGTCGGCGTTTAGTCGTACACTGCAGGTCAAGCAAGGAGGTTGTCGGCTGATTAACCGGACTTGACTGTGGCTGCCTCATTAAATTAAGGGCTCCAGCCAATACTTCATATGTCGTATCGGTAAGGGGGAGTTTTATAGTGCAAATGATACTGGAGCAGTTTAATGAGAGAAACGACTACAAGTCAGACTTAGGTACAGCTGTTGTTGATTAAAATCTGCAAATTAAACTCCAATCTGGTACTCATGAGGTTCTAAGACCGAGTTCTATAAACGTTACTTTGATCGTGTTTCGAATTAAACATGTTCCGGTCTCTGTTGCACTTGCAGCAGGCTTAGCATAACGCTTTCTATTTCTACGAAGAATAGACAGTGCTTTTTCAATACAAAATGACATTTCGTTTCTCCATTTTCGACGTCGCACCGTAGATATCCTTCTAAAATCTGTTATTTTGTCTTTCGTTTCTAACGATCTTTGTCTAGGTCCTTATAAATGTAGACTATTTCAAAAGAATATTTCTTCCTAAACTGTCAAAATCACACTGACAACAAACTTTCTACGCGACGGCCACAAAGTATATACGATTATCTACAAAGTCATGATTCGTTTAGAACGCGTAACTGTGATAATTAATAGAAAAAACATAGCCATCTTCTCTCATGTATATCATTAAGTTAGTAGTCATGTTTATTCTTCCGTCGACAATTCGGTGCCTCGGGCTAAGCCTGCAGTTTTAAATTATTGTATTTTATTTCATCATTGAGACTTGGCTGGCTTGATATTTACTTACAAACATTTGTACGCCCTCTGGTATAACATAGCGCACTCTTTATTATCTTTGTATATCATCAGTATTGTACCTATGTCAAATAAATGAATAAACGACTTAAGGTGAATCTAGTCCACATTTTTCCCATACTAACTTCGGGAGTGTATTACTTCACTGTTCGACATAAAAATGTACATCAACAATAAAACATGGTATGGTTTTGTCTCATTATTAATATTGTCTGTACGGAAACAGAATACTAAAATAAAAAGCCATTAAGAAGTTACGAGCCAACAAAGATTCGTTTTTCTTGCTATTTTAACCTAACTTTGGGCGTGTTTAAGTAATAAAAGAAGTGTAAAATCTGAAAAACCAAGTTGGTACCGACAAAGTTCAAATATCGAAAAGTTCAATAAACTTTATTGGTTATTGATTTATGCAGTGGTTTTTTCATAAAACCCGATCATCCGAAGGACTGTTCTTAATTTTTTACGCACCTGTTGTACTATAAATGATCCTGCATCTCACTCAATAACGTTGTACGTATAAACTAGCGTCTAACTGCTCATCACTGATACTACCTCTGTCGGACACGATGCCTGGTGAGACAGCGTACTTTTTACCTAGTCGTGGGCTCGAACTCACTGGTGGGGACCAGTGAGTTCGAGCCCACGTCTAGGTTCCCCTTAAGACAGTTGTGTGACAGAGACAGGAATTACACTAGGCCAAAGTAGATAATACAGCTTTAGTCCTCCAAGAAAGCGGTGAACGGTCACACAATAAAATTGCGAGCGTTTATTGTACCTTGACGTCAAATACTGGTGAAAATTACAGATTTTCACGCTTTCGTGAATATGATGGCACCGTTTTCCTAAAAATCCAAGGTACAAACGCCCATAGGTATAATCTTTATCTAAAAAAGTGACAACATTGTCAGACATTATATTTACAACATACAGTAGTAGCATCTTATGCCCATGGCTCTCTAAATAGGTTTATATTGGTGACTCGAGAGTCAGTGTGGACAATAAAACTTCTCATGAGACATCGTTCAGTGTCTTTCAACCGATTAAGGAACGTTTACAATTCTCAGTCTTAGTTTTTTTTTTTGGATGGGAAATCATCAAATAACTTCTCCCGCTCTGGGCGAAGCGGGAGGGCGTGTCAGACTTTTACTGACTAAAACCCACCCGTGTTCCCTCAGTTGCCTATATGCCAGGGGCCGCGGTATCTCTTTCGAACAACCCTCACCCCTGGCAGGCATCGGCCCTTGCGGGCCCCATCTAGTGCTGCTGACATCTCTTTGAGGCGCGCGTGGAACACAACGCGCCGTCGACCCAGGCTTGGTCCTTATCGGACAGCGAGCTACCCATTACTCGCCGTCCGCAAGGCCACCCCTACGGTGGCCAGGAATCAGCCTGGGATTCCCGACGCCCAGGGCGTCTCTTGCTATGGCTACGGCTGTGAGGGCGCATGTACTGCCTCTCCCTCACTTGCGCCGCCTCCCTCTTTGCGAGCACCACTACTTCGCTGAAGGAGGGGACGGCTAACCATGCACTCTCGCTCCGTACCATAGCCTGGACTAGGCCCGGATGCAAGAGATCGCCGCCGCCGATCGCCTCTACGAGGACACGGCGGTGCTTCGCCCAAGCCGGGAAAACAGAAAAACGGAAAACGGGAAACAGATTGGAAAGCAAAGCAGACATGACTGCCATCAAATATTCAAACGACATTCACTTTCTGCAATATAGGTATGTAGATATTTTATATTATACTCCGTGCTACCCACTTAGAAAGTCACGAAAAACATTACCTTCTTAGATCCATTGCATTTGAAGAAGAGGAAAATTTTCACAAAATTGTATTCTCAACTTCGCATTTGAAAGGTATCCGTGTCGCAGTCAAAACTCTTAACCGGGTTAAAGTATTTTTGTCTGCAAAAACAGGCATTATTACTATTGAACGGCATTTCCTAGCTACTTGAAGACGTTTTGGAGCTTTTTATTTGCTAGCCCGTATTTTCCTACTGTTGGGAAAAAGCCTCTCTACTCTTCTTCCACCTCCTTTCACGAATCCAGCTCATCCCGCCATCTTCGTCTAGACTTGCTCCGATGTCGCTTGCCATCAAGAGGGCCTTTAGATAGGAAGGATGCTTGGACCCTTTTAAAAATGATTTCTTTTCTTTCGTGATTCTAGAGAATTGGTACTCAACGGAGCAGGCGTGGGAAACAGATCCCAATTCCATGTAGGTCATTATTATGTAAAAAAAATCAGGCGCGGATGCACGTTCTTGGCGCGTTGTAGTGTGTAACCTACCTTAATAACAATTTTGCCCGTAATAAGTCAAAAGTAATTCTGTCCGGTTAAAACTTTTGTCTATAACATCCTTAAATTCGCCAGATTCCCCTTGTTTTTGACGATAGCTCGGTTTTTCCCGTTGATCCCTGTGTAAGGGAAAATGGAATGTACATACCAGCTGTTTAATCCAGTTTAATTTGCAATTTGTAAGAGGTTAGCAATTTGTTGAAGATTTGACGATTGGCTGCCGGTGGCGTGTTTTGCGTTTTGTTTGATCATGGTACAATTGTACGGTTTCGGGTTTATTTTAAACAGTTTGTGTAGATTAACTTTGTGTTAGTTATTTCATCACCATTGCTCTCAAAACGGTGAAGGAAAACATCGTGAGGAACCTGGTATGTCCTAGAAATAAAAATTCGAAGACATGTGACATCCACCAATCCGCACTGGGCCCGAGTGGTAGGTATATTACATCCCACTCTTTCTCATAGAGGCCTATGTCCCAGCAGAGAAAATATTAAAGGCTGCTCATACCAACATGCCATGTAGATGATCTTTTAATTATAGATTGAGCGATTCATCATATCAGCCGAAAGACGTCCACTGCTGGACATAAGCCTCCCACAAAAGGGGGGATTTGCCATAACCGCCACGCTTGGCAGACGGGTTGGCGATCGCAGTATGGTGGTCAAAAATGCATAGAGAACGCTGCTGCCCATTCTCTAGTAAGTCCCTTAGTCGCCTTCTACGACACCGACGGGGAGAAATGTGATGGTGCTTTTCTTTTACGTCCGGCACCACACGGAACCGGAATAGAGCGATTCTATTCGTTATAATAGCTTTATAATTTCGTTGACGAGCCACTATTTGCTTCGTATAATCCGACAATACATACTAATAGTAGAAAAGTCTTTCATTTTGACAGTTCAACAATATTCATTGCGTTATTTACGTTGCTGAGCAGACTAATTTTTAGAACTTATGAAGCAATGGATTATTAATATCTTTCTATGATTAGTATTAGTGATTCTCATGGAAATCATATCACTTGGTTTAAATAGGTTGATTTTACTTATGTAGATTCTTTTACATATTGTGAATGAGAAAACGTTGTAGGCCTACAGTCTCTATTCTTTATTTTCATTCCTCTAAGTACCTGGTACTTATTGACAGGCCTGCACTGTCCTCCCATACCTAATATCACTGTAATTTGAAAACATTATAAAATCCAATTATTTTTAAAAGAGTAACCGTGGAGTTTCTTGCCGGCTCTTCTCCATAGGAAGCGACAAATTGGAACCGTGCACCTAGCTTCTGACGTTTCATAAGTGCCCTTGCAGGTTTATGTGAAATAAAATATTTTGATTTGATTTGATATCTTGATTTGATTTGAAGGTTTTTCTTTAGGTATAGTATAAACCATCGATCCTGTTTTTGAAATAAGATCCTAACAGGAAATACCGTTCCTATTCCAAAACTGACAACTTAGTCTTGTGCTAAATTATCATTTTTGTATTAAGAACTTTACCCATTTAGAAATATAGTTGGAAATGCAAAATCTAGCTCAGAGCTTTAGGGCTAAGAAGAAGGAAGAAGGGAGAAGCTAGGTGCACGGTTCCAATTTGTCGTTTCTTATGGAGAAAAGCCGGCAAGAAACTCCACGGTTACTCTTTTAAAAATAATTGGGTTTTACAATGTTTTCAAATTACAGTATTTTGTAACAAGGGGTTTGAGTTTAATAACTTTGGTTCTCTGCCGGATCACCTCATTTCCGATTCTATCCCTCAGTGAGACTCCAAACATAGCTCGTACCATAGCTCCCTGACTGACCTTGAAGTTATGGACCAGCCGTACCGTGAGTATCCTCGTTTCGGCTTATGGAACAAAGATAGATGTAGACAATTCAATGAGTTCTAGTCGATCTTTTCAAAGTCGACAATTCAATGAATTCTAGTCGATATTTTCAAAGTCGACTGTACCTGCCTATAGCATGAAGAATAGTACGCAGTACATAAAATTGTTACCACAAATTGAATTCCACGAAAACGGAAGGTACAACATATAAACCCAACTTGCTTCAACATCATTCAATTCAATTCATTTATTTCAGATAAATTACGATAACATAGTTAGTAGCTATCATAATCATCTATAGGTAAGTTGTCTCACTCCTGGGCATTTTCTCATTGGTCGGGCTCTCACCGCGCTACCTGAACCAGCTTTAGAAAACTGCCATTCAACCAACTTGCAGCGCTATGCCAGGCTCCAGCAAATATTTCAACATTTTTGGCGGCGCTGGCAGTGCGAGTATATCGCCGAGTTGCAACTTCGCCGTAAATGGAAGACCAACACTGACGCGGTCAAAATTGGAGACATGGTCCTACTTCAAGAGGATAGCGTCCCTCCACTATGTTGGAGGCTTGGACGCATTACAAGGCTCTTCCCAGGACAAGATGGGATTTCAAGAGTAGCCGACATTAACACGGTTAAAGGAATTATACGTCGCCCTCTGGTTCGCATCTGCCCCTTACCAACCGAAGAGGAGTTATTGAAGGGTTGAATCCTGTGAGTTTCAACGGGGGGAGGATGTTTACGCCTGCACGTTACTTGTGAAGATGTCCGTGTTGTGTGTGTGTCACATTTAGCTATTTTAAAGTGCCAGGCGCCGTATGGATTTTTATTATGCAAATACCGTCATATATTATATCGACTAACACAAATTTTCACCATTGTCGCGAACTTGTACGCTCCTCCTATATTCATGTAAATCATAGTTAAACTTAATTATAAAAACCTTACCTCGATACGGGAGTTTCATTGAAGTCCATTGAAGCCCCAACATCTGGCGAGGTGTTTACGCCTGCACGTTACTTGTGAAGATGTCCGTGTTGTGTGTGTGTCACATTTAGCTATTTTAAAGTGCCAGGCGCCGTATGGATTTTTATTATGCAAATACCGTCATAAATTATATCGTCTGTCACAAATTTTCACCATTGTCGCGAACTTGTACGCTCCTCCTATATTCATGTAAATCATAGTTAAACTTAATTATAAAAACCTTACCTCGATACGGGAGTTTCATTGAAGTCCATTGAAGCCCCAACATCTGGCGACCGTGACAGGACCTGCAACTTTGGAGAAAAACAAGTTCGTTCACTTCGACCACGCGCTATCGGTATAGCCATTGCGCCGCAGCTACTTTTCATCTAAAATCAAGCATCATACCTGGGTTCACTGGAGGTGCACCAGCCATTGCAGCCACCGCCGGTTAGCGATCAGCATTCAGCATCGCACCGCAGCCTCGGCCAATGCAGCTAAGTGCCCATTTTTCCTTGTGAATTCCCTGTTACCTACTTACCCTTACCTTTTATACCCTTAACCTTAATACAACGATCCAATACCTATTTAAAATAGCTTATATGCATGCATTGGTGTCTGTAGTTATTGCAGTGTCTAATAATAACATCAATACCTACACCATATGCAGTACAGTACCTAAAGTAAATTCAAATTATCTATTGGTAAACGTTTTTACGAATATTAAAATAGATTACTTTCTCTTTCTTATCGTATTATCGTAGCGTAGTTTATAGCCGTGTTTCCTGACAGGCTTATAACTGTTACTATAACCATATATTTTACCCACATCGCCGAACATTCCAGGCCGATATCTCCGTGTAACGCAATTTTGGGCCGCCTGCCATGTCACCGTGTGATCGGAGCGGAGCCCTACCCACTGCTGCGCCGGGCCGGCCTCAGGTGAAGTTAGGCGAGGAGTGTGAGCTCAGTTTTTAGTTTGTTTTACTATCATTACCGTTAATCAAACCATAATCAAATATTTGTTCGTCCATAATCAAACCTACTAGTAATCAATTTGTTTATTCAATCCGATTTAACATTTACAATATTGGCACATTTTGAGTTCATAATGGGCAAAGATTATGGAGGTGAATCTAGCACAAACAATCCTCAAGAATTACAGAATCTGTTAGTGAAACGTAGTTCCATAAAAGGTCAAATTACTAAATTTAGAAACTTTTTATCAATTGTTACCTCTAAAGAAACGCTTACTCCAATTGAGTCAGTTGAGTTAACATTAAAACTAAGCAAATTTGAGTCTATCTATAGTCGTTTTGATGACTTGCAAAACCAGATAGACGTATTAAACTCTGACAATTTACCTAATGAGATTGATGAACGTGATACTATCGAACAATTATTTATATCCAACATTGCAATTGCACAAAGTATTACACAAAAACAGAACTCGAACCGTTATGATGAAAGTAATTGCAAGGATTTGAATTCAAGTCAGTTAACCGCGGGTCCATGTAATCATGATCATCATGATATAGGTTTTAAATTACCTCAAATTCAAGTTGCGAAATTCGACGGGTCTTGCTTTCGTTGGCTTGAGTTTCGTGACACATTCATATCTATAGTACACAATAACGATCGCATCGCTCCCATTCATAAATTCCATTATCTTATTTCGTACTTGACTGGCGATGCAGCCCGCATTATTGCTAACTTAGAGGTATCCAGCACCAATTATGCGTGCGCTTGGAAATTATTGTGTGACAGATATGACAATGCACGACAATTAATAACTCATCATATAAATTCATTATTATATATAAAACCAATCACAACCGAGTCTGATAAATCATTACGATTTCTTGTGGATCATGTTAATAAAAACTTACGTGCTTTAACTAGTCTCGGTCTTGGTTCACGTGACTGGGATATTTTACTCATTCATATAATGAACCCCAAGCTTGACAACCACACCAAAACCAAATGGGAAGAGTACCGGGGCACGTTGGATACCAATATCCCTAATTTGCAACAGTTTTTCAAGTTTCTTATTGATCGCGCGGATGTACTCGAGTCAATAAATAGTAGTTATTCATATTCTAAACCTAAGTCTCAGACAACGTCAAAGCTTACAGATTCTAGCAATAAAATAAAATCTCATCAGTCATACATTTCTAATAATGAAAACAATAATACTTCTGATATTATTGCATCGTGTTACGTTTGTAATGGTAATCATCGCCTTTATGATTGTCCCACCTTTTTGGCTATGAGTTTGGATGATCGTATCAGTGAAGTAAGCAGATTGAATCTTTGTCACAACTGCTTAAGGTCTGGCCATTCTGCTCGCAATTGTCGCATGCATCCGTGTCGCATGTGCAATACACGACACAATAGACTCTTGCATAAACAATCTGTTAGCAAAAATATTTCCAGTGTTGTCACCATTTCACCCGACATCACTGACGACACTATCGTTAATTTTTCTAATCAAAATAATCACCAAGTTCTTCTGTCCACTGCATTTATTGAGGTGGCTAATCCTGCAACGAATCAAACACAGAAGGTTCGCGCTCTTTTAGATTGCGGTAGTCAGTCATCATTTATTACTCAATCTCTTAAAACAAGGCTACTTTTAGAACCGACAACCACTTTACAAGTCAATATAATTGGCATAGGCAATAAAACCACCACTCAGGCTACAGAAACCTGCGTGGTGCAGTTGAAATCTTTGATGAAGCATTTTACCGTCACTTCTTCTTTTCTGGTTTTGCCAGTGTTGACCGGTAACATACCTAGAATACCCATTGACGTTAAGAAGCTTAACATTTCGAGTGAGTACTTTTTAGCTGACCCTGACTTCCACCACCCAGCACCTGTTGATGTTGTCATCGGTGCTGATATTTTTTGGGACATTATTGGCCGCGATCAACTATCTCTCGGTGTTAATTCACCTGTATTAAGAAGTTCTCATTTCGGTTGGTTAGTTTCAGGTCCTATTTATTTTAATTTACCCACAAATAATAAGTTTAAGGAAATTGATAATAACATCGATTCTAATCATTCAGTTGTTTCTTGTGTGTCGTCCGTTGACAAAATACATCAAGAACTAACAAAATTCTGGGACTTAGAAAATGTTCCTCAAACTAAACCACTTATGAGTCATAGCGAGAAGGCATGCGAAACACATTTTTTATCGCACACCCTTCGTTTAGAAACAGGTAAATTTTCGGTTAGGCTACCCTTAAAAGATACACCTGATTGTCTCGGTGAATCTTATTCACTAGCCAAAAAACGCCTTTTGAATCTAGAAAAACGATTTCGCAAACAACCACATGTGAAGTCGCAATATGTAGAATTTATGCGTGAGTACGCAGACTTAGGTCACCTTTCAGAATCCGCTGTACCTATACCTTCTACGTCTTATTTCCTCTGCCATCATGCTGTCTTCAAAGATAGTAGTGAGTCCACAAAAATTAGAGTCGTATTCGACGGCTCGGCTTCTACTTCATCAGGTCAGTCTGTCAATGATATCCTCATGACTGGTCCTAATATGCAGGACTCACTGTTCTCCATCTTAATAAGAGCTCGACAACATAAGTTCCTCTTGACAGGTGATGTCGAAAAAATGTACCGTCAAGTCCGTGTCCAGGAAGAGGACCGCAATCTTCAACTTATTTTATGGAGAGAGGATGAGTCTTTGCCCATCAAAACGCTACAGCTAGGTACCGTGACTTACGGAATGGCAAGTTCCAGCTACTTGAGCACTCGGTGTTTATGGCAGATTGGTGAAGAATCATTTGATCCTATGGTGAAGGACATAATTCAAAATGATTTCTTTGTGGACGATCACAGAACCGGTTCTGAAAGTGAGGATACCCTACGTTATATCCAGCAATCTGTAACTAAAGAATTAAAGAAAGGATGCTTTAATCTTCGTAAGTTTAAGACTAATTTACCCTCATTGTTCGATTCAAATATTCAAACTGATGATAATCTTTTAGTAAGTGAGTCAACTAGTACACTAGGCATGGGATGGAACCCATCAACCGATCAGTTACATTTCCCTATAAAATGCCCACCTTTGTCTAACAATAGTTTAACTAAAAGATCTTTTCTATCGTCTCTTTTTAAGATCTTTGACCCCTTAGGACTGATTAGTCCGTGTGTAATAAAAATGAAAATATTGTTACAACAACTGTGGCTACATAATTTAACTTGGGACTCTCCAGTCCCACATGAAGTTCAAAAGAACTGGAACAATTTTATGCAGTCTTTACCTTCTCTGTTAGCTCTAGAAGTTCCACGGCGTGTGCTCTGCAATGAACCCGCATCGGTGGAATTACATTCGTTCAGTGATTCATCCCAACATGCATACGGAGCTTGCATTTATTTACGTTCGGTTAATGCTGCGAACGAGGTCTCAGTCAATCTGCTTTGTTCTAAGTCCAAAGTGGCTCCGATTAAGAGCACGACCATACCTCGTCTAGAATTGTGTGCTGCCCTACTGGCAGCTAGGTTATGCAAGGCTGTCAGGAAGTCACTGCGATATGAAGTTCAGCATCAAGTACACTGGTGCGATTCGTCAGTAGTATTAGCCTGGCTCCACACCAGTTTTATAAATTTGAAAACATTTGTAGCTAATAGGATTTCGGAGATCTGTGAACTAACAGATGTCTCGGCGTGGCGCTATGTTCCCACATCTGTCAATCCTGCAGACCTCATATCCAGAGGAATTAGTCCAGATAAACTTGGCAGTACCCAGTTGTGGTGGTCAGGCCCTCCCTTTCTCACAGAGCCTGAAAGTAATTGGCCTATCTTAAAACCTAATAAAATTAACACTACTGATTTACCGGAAATTAAACCTAATTGTACTACCACTCATGTTGCTACTCAAAATGAACCTATAATTAATTTTAAAAACTATTCTTGTTTAACAAAAATGAAACGATCTTTCGCTTACGTGCTAAGATTTATTAATAATTTAAAACCAAATCAATTTAAAATTCTCGGCAATCTAACTGTTGATGAATTGAATCATTCCTTTCTTCATTTGTGTGGTCTCGTACAGCAAGAATCATTCTTCTGTGAATATAATTTGTTATGCAACAATAAGGCTCTAAGCTCTAAATCAAATATTTTATCACTGACTCCATTTTTAAGTGACGACAAAGTAATCCGAGTTGGTGGCCGACTAGGCTCATCAGATTATAATTATAATAAAAAACATCCCGTTCTACTACATGCATCGCATCATTTTACCAAATTGATTTTCGAGTACGAACATAAACGCGGATTGCATGCTGGTCCACAATTATTGTTGGCCATTGTTAGGGAATACGTTTGGCCGATTAACGGCAGACATTTAGCTAGACGCATTTTTCATAACTGTTCGAGGTGCAGACGCTTGCAGGGCAAGACTATTGCGCCAATAATGGGTCATTTACCCTCACAACGTGTCACGCCAAACTTTCCATTTCGAACAGTGGGAATTGATTTTGCTGGCCCATTACTAATTGTAAACAGAAAGGGACGCGGTGCTTCGCTAGTCAAGTGCTATCTTTGTTTTTTCATATGCCTTCGATTTAAAATTTCTCACCTCGAAGCTGTAAGTGATCTATCTAAGGACGCTTTTGTCATGACATTTCGAAGGTTTGTGTCACGAAGAGGCAGACCAGCGGAAGTATTCTGCGACAACGGACGCAACTTTGTCGCAGGAGCTAAAGAACTTAACGAATTTTTCAAGATTTACCAAAACGATATATCTGATTTTGCATGTTCGGAAGGCATTCAGTTTCACTTTTCACCAGCTTACGCTCCTCATTTTGGCGGTATTTTTGAGGCCGGTATCCGTTCAGCAAAATTTTATATTAGGCGAGTAATGGGTAATTCTCATTTAACTTTTGAGGAACTTCAAACTCTTTTTGCTCAGGTAGAAGTGGTTCTAAATAGTAGACCTCTCTGTCCTTTAACCCCTTCTCCTGATGATTTCCATTGTCTCACTCCTGGGCATTTTCTCATTGGTCGGGCTCTCACCGCGCTACCTGTACCAGCTTTAGAAAACTGCCATTCAACCAACTTGCAGCGCTATGCCAGGCTCCAGCAAATATTTCAACATTTTTGGCGGCGCTGGCAGTGCGAGTATATCGCCGAGTTGCAACTTCGCCGTAAATGGAAGACCAACACTGACGCAGTCAAAATTGGAGACATGGTCCTACTTCAAGAGGATAGCGTCCCTCCCCTATGTTGGAGGCTTGGACGCATTACAAGGCTCTTCCCAGGACAAGATGGGATTTCAAGAGTAGCCGACATTAACACTGTTTGGAATTATACGTCGCCCTCTGGTTCGCATCTGCCCCTTACCAACCGAAGAGGAGTTATTGAAGGGTTGAATCCTGTGAGTTTCAACGGGGGGAGGATGTTTACGCCTGCACGTTACTTGTGAAGATGTCCGTGTTGTGTGTGTGTCACATTTAGCTATTTTAAAGTGCCAGGCGCCGTATGGATTTTTATTATGCAAAAACCGTCATAAATTATATCGTCTGTCACAAATTTTCACCATTGTCGCGAACTTGTACGCTCCTCCTATACTCATGTAAATCATAGTTAAACTTAATTATAAAAACCTTACCTCGATACGGGAGTTTCATTGAAGTCCATTGAAGCCCCAACATACATGTTTTTTTTTTAAATATATTAATAAAAATAATACAAAACAAAAATAGGCAGAATAATAAAAACATATCATTGGATCAGGACCGCACTACTCGTACATGCAGTTTTGTCCAATGCTCCATGAGGGAGCAATCTAAGTACATTCTCCCTGCAATAATCTGCAGGAAGCTTTTGGGACTGCCCCGTATGCGGCGCATCAGAACGCTATTCGTTTGCGATATATCGCTTGAAAGGCATCCACTTGAGCGTCTGCAAACATACCTGAAACGCTACAAAAGCGTAGCAACTCCATCAACATCCTGAACGCGTTATTGTATTGAACACACAGGGCACTGTAAGTCCTCTGCGTATGCTTCACACATGGGCTGCACGTATAAAAAAACTGACAGTAGGTATGCCTTGAATAAAGTTATTTTTACCTGTGCAGTACAGCGTGCAAAACTACGGGCCAGCGTATTAGCTCTGACTGACCCTGTGTTCCCTTTCAATATCCACATCATCTGCGAGGGCCTCGGTGACCCAGTGGTCTAGGTACTTAAACTGCCATACTCTTTTGAGAGCACTGCTGTCCAATGTGACCTGAGGTACGGTGTCATAGCTCTTCGTACCGGTCTTGAAAACCATCACTTCACTCTTTGACGTATTATATCTGATCCCGAGGGCCACCGCTTAGCACTCACTTAACTTTATTAAGCGCCTGAGGGCACTGAGTGATGGGCTCAGCAGCACCATATCGGTATAACTTATATTATTAGCAAAAACTCACAACCTGCCGGAGTGCTGCTGAGCTCACGGACCAGCCGATCCATGTACAGGTTAAAGAGCTTGGGCGAAATCAGACCACCCTGTCTTACGCCACACTCCAACCTATACACATCCGATAGTGATTTCGCCCACCTGACATTGTTACGCTGATTGCCATACCAGTATTTAAGGAGCGATGTGAATTCGTCAGGATGTTCAGTCTCACTCGACAAATTCTGCCACAGCTTGTCATACACAACCAGGTCGAACGCCCTTGAAAGGTCTAAAAAACAGGCGTAAACCGGTGTATTCCTACTGTAGTAATACCGGATAGTGTACTTGAGACTCAATAAAGCTGTTTTTATGTTATAACTGTGACATATTATGACATAACATTTTGTTCACTCTAAACATGACAATCCATCACAGAACATGTGCCTTCATTTTATAAACTCCCATGCAATGAGGGCACAGATGTACTATAATGTCTCTATTATATAGGAGCATAATAATTTGGAAGCAAGACGCCCATCTGACCCCTACATTATGTAGGTGGCCATTTTCTGGTCAATGCTTAAGGCGGATATGGGTTGGTGTGTGGTACAAGGGATAAAGTACACTTGAGGAATACTTAATAATATTTTTGCCCGGTTTCACTTGCTCTGGGCAAAATCAAATTGTGTAAACTTTAACCAGCTACGTAGTGTAAAAATAAATAATAGTTTAAAAAAACTAAAAAAACACTCTTTAAAAACCAAACTAAAAAGTAGAAAATAATTTAATTCTATTAAAAAGCGTGGAGTGCTTTTTGAGGTATTTTTATAATCAATTAATATCAACCACAGAATTAAATTATTTTCTACTTTTTAGTTTGGTTTTTAAAGCGTGTTTTTTTTTAAATTATTTATTTTCTATTTTTTAGTTTTGCTAACTACTGTTTTTTTTTTTTTTTTTTAATTATTGAATTGCCATAGGTCCTCGATAGGTCTACAAAGTTTAAATGAAATCTGACCGTTTAAAGTGGGTCAAAATAGCGTCCAAAGGAGTTGGTGACATACAAACAAACATACAAGTGAAGCTAATATAAAGCGTGTAATAATAAATCACAACCATGAGGCGATCAATTACGACGAGTTACGACCACGACTTTTCGGTTTTATTATTTCTAACGTGACGATGTTATTGTAGACGTCCACGTCCATAAAATGTATGAAAATACGTGTACGTTAAGGTTATGGTAGGCGAAAATTTAAAAGTGTCTTTGTTGTATTTTCATACATTTTACCTGTGTTTATAAGATGCCGTGAAAAACGTATGCAATAACTTTATTTTACTCAAACTCTTTTCTTCAGTGGAGACCGCGAATCGCCCTCAAGCTACGTGGAGCGACGATCTTCGTAGGGTGGCTGGTAGCAGCTGAATGAGAGCTGCCAAGAGCTGAATGGTGTATAATTGGACTGGCATATGTGCTGTAGTGCACTGCTGACGGCTGATGATGATGATAAAATGACTATTACAGGTTGCTCCAATAGATTTGCAACAATATTAACAGGCACCGAACTACACTTAAAAACCAGAGAAAAGTCAAAAATGACTTTGTTTTGAAGTCAAGCCAAGCCAAGTCAAGCCATCAATACTTATATCAAAAAATGCCAAAGTAATTCGTGTCTTTATGTCGGTTTGTTTGTCTTTCCACGCCTAAACGGCACAGCAGATTTGGTGGAATTGGGCATACGGATAGACCATGACCTGGGTTTGTACATAAGGTACGTTATTATCCCGGTAGTACCTACGTTTCCGTGGGATAATTTCCGATGTCAACTTGGCTGAAACCACAGGCAATAATAATAAACCCGCTAAAGTTTTTCCCTTACTACCCTACAGTAATATGGCAATGTCAACCGATGGGTTGCTATAGGCTCAATACACATGATCGTGATCGCATCCATTTATTTTACATCATGACTTGTGAACTATGCCTTACAATCACGACCCATTTGTTATTATTAGAGCCGTCCCTTCGATGGGGATGTATTGCAAAGTTTGTGCTGATGTAGAAGAATGTTATTCACAGTGAACAGGATCATAAGAAGGAAAGCTCTGGTTTTTTTACGGTATGTATGTAATTGATCCTCTAATAATTCCCGTTTTGCACTTCTAAAAATATTACTGTGACTAACTTGGATGTAGTGCTCGCCCGCCGCACCGCTAGTGCGCGCTTAGTTACTGCGAACAATTCGGCTCGCGCGTGGTCGGTTAGAGTTCCAACCCAAGAAAACCAGTTTGATCGCAGTATCCTAACTTAAAACGACGCTCAATTATTAAAAATGTGGGCATCATTAGACGCGCAAAATGTTTTTAGGGGATCAGGTAATCCCCCGATCAATATCTATCTACCTCAGCCACTATTCTCTCACAAAGTTAACTCCTTGTTCGTGCACTTGTGTCAAAGATTTGCATTAAAGTACGTTAATTGTGTAGAGAAAATAGACGTTTACCTATACTTTTTATATTAGCTTCTACTGGACTTCTACCACGTGATTTTTTTTGTTTGTTTTAACATAAAATATATCCTTTAACATTGCATCGCCGCTCGCGGTATTCTGTCGTTTTCTGTTAGAGTTTTTTCCGTCTTTTGTATTTTTACTTGGCTTGTTAGGATCGTAAGATGATGCTAAATAATGATCCTCAAGAAGTAGGCTATAAAATGAAAATACATAAAGCGAAAGACAAAAGTAGTTAAAGTACCTAGCTGAAAATAATGTTGAAACTATTCTATCCGTCTAATTACAAAATATGTTCTTAATTCAGTCCAAGCCCTTTGTATTTTGAACTTTATTTCAACACTTGTAAAGTTCTTAACAAATTATTGACCACTCAGGCCGCGCTAAATGCGTGTAGCGTTTTTTTTTCTGAGGGTGGGACATCATCAAATAACTTCTCCCACTCTGGGTGGAGCACGAGGGCGTATCAGACTTTTAGTGACTAAAACTCACCCATGTTCCCTCAGTTGCTTGTGTGCCAGGGGCCACAGTACCTCTTTTAAACAACCCGCACCCCTGGCAGGCATCGGCCCTTGCGGAACCCACCAGTTGTTGCTGACATCACTGACGGCGTGCGTGGAACACAACGCGACGTCAACCCGGGCATTTTTTTGTTTAACGTCGAGAAATGCCTACTGCCACCACAGGGAGATAGCGCAGTTATGTTGGACTGTAACCCACTAAAACTCCACGGTGTCCTCCAGTGCTGCTTGCGGCGGGAACACGGGTACGCGCAAGCCATCCGCGAACCCGCCGCGGCTGTCCGTCACCGGACCCTCCTCGGAGGGAAATAACCCCTACCACGCGCGCACCAAGACACATGGCACGCCGTGATCACCCCAGGAACCAAATAACATAAGGGCCCCAGACGACCCCGTCTCTGGCATCCTTAGTCCCCCTGCGTCATCGCGGCCCGCCTTAGTTGCGATGCACCTCACCGCAACCTACTTTTTGGCCGCTACGTCGACGGTTTGGTGGCATAAGCCCTGACGAGCGGCCCCACTTTGGGGTTCCTCTTCGCTTCACCGTGGGAGGGTGACCACAGCTACTGAGCCCCCCCGCAACGACAATGCGGGAACCCACTGGGGAGGGGTCACCTCTTACTTACAAACAAAACCTCTTTATAATATCATTAATAATATAGATACTTATTAAAGCTTATAGCTTGCTCAAGAAGCTTCCTTAGCAGGTCACAAAAATAAAGATACAATTTATTTTTTATTAAGTATTAATATTAAAAGTTGTGTCCATATTTCGTCGACCTTTCCTGAAACAAGATCCCTTTAATACTCCATTATGACAGGTCCGTTTGTAGGGATGCCAAAAAAATGGCACGTTTAATAGTTTCCTAAGAAAATAATATTCGTTAATTTTAAAGTTATAATTACCTTGCATTACCTTCCCTAGCACAGGTCAGTTAGGACATATTCAACTTACTATAATTAATCATCAGTCATAACTAATTGACCTAATATTGCCCTTGCTGGGTAATCTGCGGGTATAAAAAAGGAAGGAATGTTTTTATTTTAATTTAAAAAAAAACTGAGATAATGTTTATTTTCTAAACCAACCATTAGATGAGGGTAGAAATAAAAAAATACTAATTTACAAAATCAAAAAACCCGGCTACCTAAAAAGTGAACTTTAATTAAAATTCACATTTTAGGCGGGTTTTTTGATTTTGTAAATTATTTTTTTATTTCACAGTTTTAAGTTAATATAATTATTTTTGACATTAATGAGAGCTATTTATAAAACCCTTTATTTTGATACCCCACTCAATAATGGTTTTGAGAAAAAAAAAATTGAAGACACATTAAGGCACCAAAAAAGACCATTTCTTTTCAATTTTTTATTTATCCAGTGTCGCTCTCATAATTAATACGAATCTAACGGCATCTCTCAAGCTGAAATCGATCAAGCCGTTTAGGCTACAGAGAGTGCAGAGTTCTTTGTCAGATTCGATTCTCAGCATGAAAAGAATTGACAGTAAAAATATTGACACTCGCGCCCGACTAGCACCAACTGTTTTTCAGTACTGAATAGAGAGTTGGAGGTCTTTTTCCTAAAGTAGGACAAAACAGCTGAAATAGTGTGCTTGGAGTTTCTTGCCGCTTCTTATACAAACAAATCATCTACGATTTTGAATGAGCAAAAAGTCTACAAATCTTTCTACAATTCAGAATCAAAATTTGGTTTATTTGAAATAAATCATGGAGTTTGGTCAGAGGCAGCCCTATTCCTAAACAGGACTTTCCGCGTTATACCCTTATATATTTCGGGAGATTAAATCGCTATTCGCATCTTATCAATCGATTATATTCGCTCGCACACCGACAAAATTGGTGCATGAAATGTAATGGAGAACATTTTTGTATATTCCGTTACTGCCGATCCGCTCCTGCTTCGCACCGTTTTTACGACTTGCCAAAACATTGAGATTTGTAAATTATATATATATGTCGACGCAAGGCTAAATTAAAATTTAATAATATTAACTTTAAGTTCAAATTTATCAGTTAATTATGATTTTAGAGGTTTTCATTAGTTTTAATTTGATTGTTATAGTCAGTTTACTACTTTTCAATGTAAAAAGTCATGTTATGATTTGCGGTTACTATAACAGCAAACCATAACTGAAGGTTTATTCAAACGTAGATTTAAAAACAAGTTATATATTGCTAAATTCATTTCTTGATTAATAAGCGATATGTGCGAGTTTCCAAATGAGTTTTGTTTAATTTTTGTTTAACGTAAACAGTTGATTGAACTATTGATGGTCAAGCAGAAAATATGGCGCGTGTTTAAAATGTTTAAATGTTTTAAGTAACAGATAATTAATTCAATGTTAAAAACAAGTGCCAAAAATCGTTAAACGAATTAAGAAATTATAGTTTTTTACTTCAATCAATGTTACCTGCAATTTGTTAAAAAAATAAGTGTAATGACTTCGCAACGACGACGCCATTTTTGAAAGGTATTAAAAAGCATGGCGAGCCGCTGCGCGGACACAGACACAATGGGAATTTTGTGAAGATAAGTTGATCTTTTACTGAAATATCTTGTGAGTACAATTTCTATTACTGATTATCTTAGATTTTAAGGCTGTTTTAAAATTGTGTTTACTAGTGCTAAGAATAAAACGTGAATCTAATTGGGTGTATTCATTTTTGCAATGAGTGAGTCTAACACTGGAGATGGTGATGTCAGCTCAGCTGACGTCACGATTTCTAAAAATCCGACTGGTCCCGGTTCTCCGTTATATATATAAGTAGGTATGTTTTATAATAATACATTATACAAATCATCATCTGCCTAGCCTTACCCAAGGCTTGGGGCCGGCTTCCAGTCTAACCGAATGCAGTTGAATACCATTATTTTACAGCGACTGGCCTCCACAGCCCAGTTACTGGGTAACACGATATCTCTTGGTTAAACTCTTTGTTGGACTTTCGGGCTTCTGAAAACCCGTAACGACTATCAAAGATCCACAAATGACAGCAAATATAAAACGGGTAGTATCAGGTAGGGGCCATAATCATTCCATAGATCTTGGTAACCAGCCCACTCACTGATCTATAAAACAAACAAGTACGTGTATTTGTAAAATGTAGATCAGTGAGTACCGCTTTAGCTACCCACACCCATTAACTAATTTCTATACTTTTTCCACATCCTGCAATAGTCCCTAACCACTTGGGTCCTTGGGTGCACTTGCTCATAGGGAGAGTCGTCGGTTGTGCAGCATTTCATTAAAATTAGCAAAGGGGCGTCTGCGAGTTTGCTGAGGCCCCCAGTTCGTCTTCCAATGGTACGCGCCTCCATAAACCCGATCTATATAAGAATATAAAAATAATTATTTGTACAAGCATAATCAATATTAAAAACGGAGAAAGTATAATTCGTCCACATTGCTGTCAATCTCTAATAAAAAAATATAATCTGCCACTAAACGTACTTTGAGTTTCTCGAAGCCAAATGTGATAATACAAATGTACCATGGGTCAAATCTCAAATTATCCGCATTAACCACTTTTGTGTTTCTGGAAAGCTTTTTCAATGTTAAGAACTATAGCATTGGATTTTATAATTACTGGAAACCAATTAAATTTACCGCGTGTTAAAATAATTATGTTTTGTTTATACTACTTACCATTACATTCTCTTATTTCTTGCAATAACAGTTACGGCTATCTATTTAAGTCAAAGACCGTAAACTAAAAATAAACATTTTCTTACAGTCGTATCGCCTTAAGTCATTCAAAATCAATTACAACGCAAACTTAACACTCAAAAACGACCAACATTAACTTTCCAAACAAAATCTAATTACGATTCTCCCAAAAGTGGCTTTCCAACTAAGCAGTGTGCATGCCGTGTACACATCGCACGCATTTGGCACGGTGCCAACAAGACTTCATGCGAGCTGCCTGTCTTGTGTTCATTCGAGCCTATTGCGAGATAGGGAACCAGTCATAAAAATATTTTATTTAAAGTAGCAAGATTGATTTTTTTGTGGCTTACCATGCTACTTACAACAAATAGTATATCTATTTGGTTTTCGTGGCACGAAGCCGTACAGAAGAGAAGAAAAAAAGATGGCATTTATATTTGAATCGCCAACCACTCAAGATCGATCGTTGAAAGAAAAAATTAGATTACATTACATTTTCAGCTTCAGTCTAGACACATTATCAAGATTCAAGGCTGTAAAAAAAAGGTTATTTGAATTTCTCCGAACGTCTCAGGAATTAATTCATCAAATTTGCACATTACCAGAACACATATTGCCTTTTTAATCAAAAAATCTCTATCCGACGTCAAATTATCTTATTGGCATTCTGTTTTCAGGGTTACATAAACTGAAGGAAAAATCGGCCAAGTACGAGTCGGGCTCGCACATGAAGGGTTTCGTACCACCGTACAATATTGAACACTACATAAAACAAAACACGTTTCTAGTAGGGGAGCCCCCTTTATTTATTATTGCTTGTTGAAGCTACAACAGAAACTCAATTGTCAATTTCAATTGTCTACCTATTACGGATCATGAGACAGACCAATGGCATTGAACAGATGGACAACGGAGGCTTATTAATAGGGTCTCGTTGTACCTTTCGGGTACGGAAGCCTAAAAAAAACTTTTAATTCTAATTTTCTGCATCCGTTTATCTGTTGGTCACAGCCATTTTTCCTGAACCTGCCTCCTTTATCGACGAGTCCATCAGACTGTTTTAGTATTATGTGTTGATTTACATAATCATCGTCATCATTATGATCTGCCTAGCTTTTTCCCAACTATGTTCGGGTCGGCTTCTAGTCTAACCTTATGCAGCGGAATACTAGTTTTGTATAGTTCGTGAACGATGAACGAATAGGAACCGTTTCTTAGCACTGTATTAAAAGAAACATTTCCGAATGCTGACCTGTAATAGTCTATTAGTTCTAATAGCTCCTCGTGCATTTACAAAAAGCCCTAACGTATGTCCAAACGAGAACAAGAATGACAGCGACTGATTTGACTGATACCATTTCAATTAGACTTTTTGCTCTGTGATCTATGGAAGTACTGACTGAGAGCGAAGACCGAATAGAGCTAATAGAACTAATAGAATGAACTAGTTCACTGTCCGAAATGAACTAGTACGGAGCGATCTTAAAAATGACCGAGCAGGAACAAGACTACTGAATACTAGTATTTTACATGGAGCGAATGCCTATCTGACCTCCACAACCCAGTTACTGGGTAAAAGGATACTCCTTGGTGAGACTGGTTGTTAGACCTTCGGGCTTCTGACGACCCGTAACGACTGTCAAAGATCCACGAATGATAGCCGGGACCAACGGCTTAACGTGCTTTCCGAGGCACGGAGGGGTCTTGGTATGTAAAGATGGTCACCGATCCACGGACCAACCGCGGCAAGTGTATCTTAACCTTATCGATCGACCTGTGCGGCTATTATAATTTAGACACAAGCCCCACACATCTGTTGATTTACATAATAACACATATAATTTCCCGTGGCAGCACACTAGGGTTCAGGACATGACCGGAGACCCCTGGCATACTATCTCAAGGGACATATTACATTCCGAAAATTCCAACACACCGAAATCGACCCTACCCTAGTCACTAATTAATCATTCAGAACAGCAAATTGGTTTCACCTCATCAATTATTTGATGAAGTTAACGAGCTCCTTGATAAAAAGAAACGAATCCTTTGATCCGTGTCCCAATTCCTGTAATTAGAAGTCTTGGTATACGCATAAGAGGATGGTGTAGGGATGTGTATCAACACATCCCTTCGGCTTCGGTTTGATTTGGCGAACTTCGGTTGGCGTTTCTTCTGCATGTCGCTGCCTCCCTGGTCAGGTGTATTTTTTCAGACTTGCAAATCCTTTGTTATTTAGCTGTCTATAATTTTTTATTCGTCAATTGGTAACTAGTTTCTATCTGCACTTTTGTCCACGTGGAGGTGTACACCCAAATGCGTTCAGCTGTTAAGGTGTGAAAAGTTAATGGACAAAATTAATTTCGCCTTTTTAAATATTAATATTGTTATACACAAGAAACTAATAAAAAAGATAAGATTTATAACGTAACATAAGCATGAGTACAAGTGCAAAAGAGTACCAGAACAAAAAAATAACAACCGACTCCCGAAAAAACACTACAAACTGAAAAATAACTTTAATTTCGGAAGGCGGTGACAAAAAATTAAAATACATATCCAAAGTCACCGACTTCCGAAATTAAAGTTATTTTTCAGTTTGTAGTGTTTTTTCGGGAGTCGGTTGTTTTTATTTTTTTGGAGAATGTTTATTTTTCACTTTTTAGTTATAGTACCTACCCCACTAATTCAAAATTTCATCATCCTTGGGGTCAAAACAATGCATATTTAAGCGATAGCAGCAATCGCGGTTGAATTACTGTTATTTTTTTAAGAGTTCCGTTGTCTGTCTCTGAAATGCATCAAGAGATTTATATTAAATGGGACCACACGGGAAGCACCCGCTTCCAAATAAAAAGAATCATCAAAATCGGTTCACCCAGTCGAAAGTTCCTAGGTAACAAACATAAAAGCAGAAGTCGAGTGACAGCTGAGAGGTTTATCAAAAATATATTTCGGGTCGCCTCAAATAAAACAATGTATTTACAATCATTTCAATCAGCCTTGCCTTTTCCCAACCATGTTAGGGTCGGCTTCCATTCTAAGCTCCACATCCCGGTTACTGGGTAACACGATACGATACCTCCTTGTTAGACTGATTGACCGAGTTTTGGGATTTTGAATACCCATTACAACAGTCAAAAATCTACGAATGACAGCCGAGGCACAGAGTGGTCTTGTTATGTAAAGAGCGTCACCCATCCACAGACCAACGTGTAGCTTAAGCTCATCGATCGACCCGTGTGGCTGGTATTACTTAGCCACAAGCCCCTCCAATATATGCATTCATTTTATCACAATAAAATATTTAAGTTTTATTATAAATTTCTGTGGGGACGAATCAACAACAGATGTTTGATATTATAAATTTATGATCCATTTTGATGCATAGAAACTTGAATTGAAACGAAAATTTAATACTTTGAGTTTGAATTTCTTAGACACTTTTCTTGATACGTTATTATAATTCAACCCTCACTCTAAAAAACCTTCATTTTATATAATATTTTTGTTATGGTGAGTCACGCACAAATATAATTATTATTTTGAAATAACTTGAAGTTAACTGAAATGGGTACATACATGCTATAAGTAGGTGTGAAGTATTACTTGATAAGAAATGATTTGTTTCAAAGTCTTTTACAGGTTACCTAATGATTTACTAATTCATTAAAATACCAAGATAATTCTATCAACCTTTTAAAGCCATCTTTTGACCGTTCGTCAAAAGCAAAGAGTTGGAGCTTTACAAGACGAGTAGCTCCAGTTCTGTCCCACACTGAAGTAAGATTAAAATAATACTGCTATATGCCTAAAACTGTTG
This sequence comes from Polymixis lichenea, assembly GCA_949091785.1. Classification (NCBI taxonomy): domain Eukaryota; kingdom Metazoa; phylum Arthropoda; class Insecta; order Lepidoptera; family Noctuidae; genus Polymixis; species Polymixis lichenea. The sequence goes on along the minus strand of OX420953.1, from coordinate 6,966,084 downwards.
GTAGGCCCTATTAACTACGTATTTTGATTACTATTCGGCACTAAGTAAATTCGAATTTTCGGCGAACCACAAAGTTTTAGACCAGCACAACACTACGTGTCCGGTTGATTAGGGTCTTATCTCATTGTATCGGTCCTGTTTCTGTTTACATATTCAAGGTTTAAGCCGTCCCTTGGCTTGTTATCTGACAGCAATTGTTTTTGAAATTTTAGTTAGGAGACTAGAAGTGGTTTTGTGTACCTGTGGGAATTTCTAAGTGGGTTGCTATTGGTGTAGGTTCAATTTGTATAGGACTAGACCAAGGTACTTTCTATCCCTTATGGCCTACATACCTTATTGATTAGGTCATTTGGATTTTAAATATTTGTCAGACTGTCTGCCTTGAGGCTGAGGCATAAAAGGTTTTAAATGTTTTTTGGTTTATGTGGAAATATGGTGATCTATATCTGACTGTAGCAAGTGTTTTACTAAACAGGAATTGTCTTTATCGTTACTTACTTGGATAAAAGTCTTCCAAATAGCTTCCAAACTTATATCCAAAAGTGTATTATTAAATCATGCGGATAAGGACATTATGATAGTTACTCTAAGGACGAATTTCACCAAATTCCTGTAACAAGAAACTCCTATAACTGAACAAAGTCTTATCCTCAAAACAAATTTTGAATTTTTGACAGGTTTTCTATACTAAAACTGTCAAACGTAGTTATAAATTTGTTTAAACCTACTTAGGGTTGTGTATACCAAAGTGTGATAGCAAACATATCAATCAATTGGCATGGCTAGCTGACTTATGACTAATTATTTAGTTAATGCTTAGTGTCTCGTAATTTGTATTACTTTGCCTATGTATGTATAGAAGCAAGTCTATCCGACTACACAGACAGCTGTGCTGTTGGGGAGATTGTTGCACCACTTCTTCTTCCCAGCTAAATCACTAGGAAATGGTGAAGGGTGGGCGTTTTGGGGGACTGTCTTATGTATTTTGATGATCGAAAAGTGCTGATTTTCAGACTAATTTAAATAAATGACTTTTATTTTTGAATCAATAATATTTTAGGAACTATGTGAGGTCGGTGTTTCTTATTCGACTACTCTGAGAAGAAACAAACTGTCTTAAAAGTCACAGTCCAGATATTATTTTAGATAGATCATTACGTCATCTCCCTCATTGTCTTATCCACCTCCACCTCTGTTAAAGCCTCCTCCAACTATACTGTACTAAACTCGATCCTCGACCCTCTCATCCATTCTTTACCAGCTAAACGTGTGCTTTATCAAAATCAAAATGAAGTTACGTAAGTACCTACCACCGCGGCACCGCCTTGTTTCCCCAAACACCATAATCAGTCGATCCTAATGTTCTAGTGGCATCGGTTGTTAAGCTACTTTAGAGCTGTTTAACGCCCCTTAAGTTACCATCAAAACAGCGTAAGCCTTAATCTTGTCAGTATTAATGCTACGCAAAAAGGTGCAGAAGGACCCCAAAGATGATATTCTGTAACTAAATTCGATGTGGAATACTCTAAGACGATGTATAAAGGTTATTTAGAACGTACTTTGACTGAGTGATAATTATTCCTGTTATGTCGCTAAAACGGTGAAACTATAAAGCAAGATATAAAAGGAACTGTCTAAGTCAAAACACGTGCTAAGTAACATTTATAGATCCCGGCCTGACAGCAGCATATTATTAGGCAACCGTGGTTTTACTGACTGTCAGTATTAACTGACAAACAGCTGAACTATTTTACAAAGTTTACCGTGATGACTTATGTGAAGTGAGCTGTTAATTGTGTTAATTCCTAGCATCAAGTGGAATGTCAGCACACTTCGAAAACGTTTTGGTGGAGAGATTTTCACAAAATAGACAGGCAGGACCCTTACTTTTCCCTGCTTTTCTAGGCAAGAACGGGTGGTTTTTTGTTGTCAAAAAGCCGAGCTTATGTATGCTGTATGCAGCGGTTAAATGTTAGGAAGCAGGTAGCCCGACAGCGCTATGTGTGGACCGTCAGATGTTTGAACACAGGTAGCTCTGAGAAAACCTTCAAAGAAGGAAGCATTGCACATAGGTATAGTATGCCTAAAACCTGTAGGTATACGGACTAGTGCCCAAAGTCCGAGCGCCTCATGGAGGTAACCCCCCGAAAACAAAAACAAGGAACGTACTTCTGCAAGGACTACCACTCCAAATGACAAAACATTTCTTGTTGTGACAGCATATATTTCTGGTCCTTCTTCATTTACCTATTCACTGGCACTATCACCGTGGTTAAACGATTTTCACCCTGTCCCGTAGTTTAACACCCTGTATCGTTTATAGCTCAAAGACAACATAACTTGGGTCATTGTCGCCGATAGGTTATACGATGGTACTTATCGGAAGATTGTTGATGAGGTTTAGGCAAGGTCTGATCGTGTGATGCTATGGCGTTTTATGGAGTTAATGAAAAATAGCAAAAGGAGCTGATGGACGAATAGTAAAGATATGAATAGTAGCCAAATTCTGGGGCGGCTTCATTTTGATGGTAATCGACACGTTAAGAAGTAGTATAAAAAAAGGAATGGATAGAAAAGATTAATTGTTTATTGTTTTACTATCGTAAGAATAAAATATGGTTATTTGCTCAAACGCAGAAAAAGAACAAGTTGGGGGAAAATGATCTGATGATTGATGAAATGATCATGTTGAGGGATGGTGATGTTGAATTATGATGATGATAATGAATTTTCCTTGAATAAACTTGAACTCTTTAAAGGTACGAGGAGTTGGGTGAAAAAAATCTCACTTGAAAAGGGTGGACCCTTTAACCAAACGAATGTTGTGTCTGGTGGTTTTGTCGGGCTATTGCATATGTATGTACAATCTTGAGGAAACTCTGCTTGCATGATATAGATAAGCGTGACGTCAAATGTAACGCGTTGTTTTATTATATTGTTGCGTTATAGCTGCAGCCACAACTCTTTTTCAAATTAAAGCTTATAAACTTTAACAATTAAAATGACAACTGTATAAATATGAGATCCTATTATTAGAGTAAATCTGTCATATTTCGCGTTTTTAAATATATGCACATTCGAAAACATCAAACCATGTTTTTCCAATCACACATTATGGTACCAATTTACCGCATGCACCTTATCTCACGTACCTTACCAGTTTTCATCGGTGAAAAATTTCCCAACGGTGTAATATATTAACTGGAAAATGTTCTTGGCTCTCCAACTTATAAACTGGTCCATGAAATGGAAGGAAAAACAATGGCGAACGAGCAGACACGCGGACAATCGCGCTCGCTCCGGATGAGATGACCTCAATACCTCTTACGGAATGCAGTGGGCATCATGATGTATCTGAATATCACAGCTAATATGGAGATTGCATGCAAATTTTGTGGCGAAAAAGGTTATTAGGTGAATTTTACTTTGTTGATAGAGATAAGGGTTAGTAAATTAAAGACTGGCTGATCGATGGACATTATTTTTATGCTGGGATAGTAATTATTTAAATCTGACTTTAAAATAACGTAAGTTAGGATGCCCTCAGGCTTGTTGGGGCGGCGATCTTCGCAGGATTGCCGGTAGCAGCTGGATGAGAGTTGCTGAGAATCGAGCTGAATGGTGTGGAATTCGAGAGGCCTATGTCCAGCAGTAGACTGCTGTAAGCCGATGAAAGAAAGAAAGAAAAGTATTTATTGTGACTCGCACAGGAAGATCACATACTAAAAATAAATACACAATCATAAAAAACTAATTTCTCTAAAGTAAAAAATAATGAAAAAAAATTAATGAACAGGACTTTCTCCTGCACGAGGCCAAAAGGTTCCTACCTCAGCATGATGCTGCGACATTTAAAAAGTGTCGCAGCGCTGGTATTCTGATAGGGCCCGAGCGATGTGATATCACGGGCAGTAACAATAGGTTTAAATAATTATTATTAAAGATAGATTAAATGTAATATGTTAGCGAATAAAACAAAATACCGTCAGCGCCAAACGTGACCTCATTATTTGTTAATGCCTTAATCAGACACTGTGTGGCATCCCTGTGAGCCTGTGACAAGCAAAGAGTCGCAGGCGCCGCCGACATTCAGCGAAAATAAATACAAAAAACATTACGGCTTGTTGAGATATGTGATTAGGCAGGAAAAATGAAATTTCTAGACTGGAGCTGTAAAATGCGTATGTATTCCGAGAGAACAAAGAAGTGAGAAGAAAATATGTAGGTACACTTAAAACTAATTCACCGTCGCACAAAACGCCTGATGAAGTCTTCAATGCAATCTGTTGCACGAAGTTAGTTAAACGTATGAATGTCTTTGATAGGTAGTTTCAACATCTAAACATGCCCCCGGGCGTTGAAAGGCAATCTTTCAACCGGAATCTTCATTTAACGGCAGTGGGCATATCTTGCTGCATGCACGTCGGATGGGTCCAGTCGCAGTTCTAATTTCGGCCACACGGCTGATTCCGTCACGTCCAGGGTAGACTGCTGAGATCCGGCCTAATCGCCATTTCAATGGTGGCAGATTGTCTTCCTTTATTAAAACAAGGCGATCAGTCTCTAAGACCGCCTTTGAAGACCTCCATTTTATCCGCTGCTGTAGTTCAGAAATATATTCTTTATTCCACCTGGACCAGAAGTGTTGACGTAATGCCTCTATTCTCTCATATCGCTTCAAGTGAGTAACGACAGCAGTTTCATACGACGACACGGGCAAGGATGTGAGTGTGCGTCCTATCAGAAAGTGTCCAGGTGTCAGCGGCAAAAGGTCATTAGGGTCCGATGACAATGGCGTGAGCGGGCGAGAATTCAAGAGTGCTTCGATTTGAATCAGTGCTGTATTTAGTTCCTCATAGGTTAAATGACAATTTCCCATTACTCTTTTTAAATGAAACTTCACTGATTTGATACCTGCCTCCCAAAGACCACCGAAATGTGGAGCGTAGGGAGGAATAAATATGAAGTTAATCCCTTCAGTGGCCATGTCACCAGACAACGAACTGCTGTTAGCCTTCAAAAATTTGCCGATTTCATTATAAGCTCCTACAAACGAGGTTCCGTTGTCCGAATATATGTGCGTAGGTTTACCTCTGCGAGACATAAAACGACGAAGTGCTGATAAATAATTTGGACTGGTTAAGTCACCCACCAGCTCAATGTGAACTGCCTTTGTCGTAAAACAAACGAAGAGGACAATGTAGACTTTTACAAGTCTACAACCACGACCTTGTCGAGACGCTGACAGTATAGGTCCAGCGTAATCAACCCCAACACATTCGAATGGATGACCACCAGACGCTACGCGGTGTTCAGGTAAGTTTCCCATAATGGGATTAATCGGTTTAGCTGTAATGCGACTGCAAATCACACAACGATGATAACACCATTTAGCCAGGTTGCGACCACCTATTGGCCAGTAAGTTTCTCTTATACAAGCCAATAGTAGTTGTGGTCCTGCATGCATAAGAGTTTTATGTTTAAATTCAAATAATAGTTTAGAAAATCGATGAGTGGACTGTATAACTAATGGATGTTTTTTCTCATATGAAAATAAAGAATTTTGTAAGCGACCACCTACACGAATTAATTTGTTTTCATCTAAAAATACATTAAGCTTGGTCAGTGGACTTCCCTTTGGTAAGCACTGATTTTTTATTAATATTTTATATTCGGGAAATGATTCTATTTGAGAGAGTTTCACAATTAAGTTTAATGCATTTTGTAATTCATCTTCACTAAGATGTAAAGTGTTAGGTGGTTGTTTTTTACAAATATTAATAAATCGTAACGTATATGCTACTGTGCGTTTAAGTCGAGAAAGGTTTGAAAAACGAGTAAAATCAATTAAAGTTATCGGAGTTTTAGAAGTAGTTAATAAAGAAATCTCAGTTTTGGTTTCTGGTAGCAATTCTACTGCAGTGGTAGGAAACGAAGGCCACTCGGGTGGATCTTGGCTTAAAAAATGAGGTCCCGACCACCACAAATTATTACTCTGAATTTGACTTACATCAGTACCTCGAGATACCAGATCAGCAGGGTTAAGATGCGTGGGAACATGTCTCCAGTTACAATTATTTGAATTAGTCTTTTCAACTATTTCTGCTACACGATTGCGTACGAATGGTTGCAGCTTACTTGGTAACATTTTCAACCACCCCAGCACTATTGTAGAATCACTCCAAAACGTACTACTTTGAATTGGCGCGCCAAGTGACTCAATCGCCTTTCCATATAGCCTGACTCCAACCAAGGCGGCGCAGAGCTCGAGCCGAGGAATTGTAGTTGGCTTGATAGGAGCCACTCTACTCTTTGCTGTAAGCAAACGCACCATAACTTCATTATTGTTATTTATACTCCTTACATAGATACATGCACCATAAGCGGTTTGTGATGCGTCACAAAATATGTGTAGTTCTATCACCTTCCAAGAATCACAAAAAACTAAACGTGGGATGCGTAAACTATTCAAGATAAATAACCGACTAGCAATATCTTTCCATGTCTTAGCGACATCTAGTGGTAAACAGTCATCCCATGATAATTTGTGTAGCCAAAGTTTTTGCATTATTACTTTCATTGGAATTACACACGGGGCTAATAGACCTAGGGGGTCAAATATTTGGGATGTTACTGACAGAACTTCACGCTTTGTCACATTATACGATAGTAACGGTTTACTAACTGAATAACAGAGCTTATCGGAGTCTGTTAGCCAGTTAAGTCCCAATGTTTTACTTGGCTCATTTGAACCAATGTTTAAATTTAATGATGAACTTGTGACTTCATCTGATATAACCAGGGTATTGTTGGATTTCCACTTTCTAAGTGGCATGCCAGCGGCAGCCAATTCAGCAGTGACTTTCTGGCGGATATTTATGACGTCAGATATTGTGTCCCCACCTGTTAGTAAGTCATCAACATAAAAATCATGGATTATAATACCAGCAATTTTCTTATCCTTACAATCTAAGCCAACTTGTTTTAAACAACGAGTTGCTAAAAACGGTGCACTTGCTGTTCCATAAGTCACAGTGTTCAATTCATAGGTTTTAATAGACTCTAAAGGGTTCTCACGCCACATTATTCTTTGTAAGTGTCTGTCATCAGGGTGTACGATTACTTGCCGATACATTTTTTCTACATCAGCAGACAGAACGTATTTATGTTTTCTGAATCTAAGAAGTAAAGACATTAAGTCGTCTTGTACAACTGGACCTACCATTTGTAGGTTGTTAGAGGAAATCCCTGAAGTAGTAAGACTACTGGCATTAAACACTACTCTTAATTTTGTGGTTATACTATGTTCGCGTAGAACACCGTGGTGTGGAATAAAATATGCCAGTTTTTTTGAATCAACGGAACACTCAGACATGTGTCCTAATGAAATGTACTCTTTCATGAAATCACAATAAAGCGATTTTAAAGCTGGCTGACTTTGAAATCGACGTTCAATCGAAAAGAGACAATGTTTTGCTCTAGCCAGTGAGTCACCTAGAATAAGGTGCGATTGTTTAAGTGGTATCCTAACACAAAACCTACCATCTGCCATTCGAGTGGTATTTTGTACAAAATGTTCTTCACATTTAGCTTCTTCATCAGAATATGAAGATGACTGATTGGGTACTACTTCCAGTTCCCAGAAACGCAATAAAAGGTTTTGAATATCATCTCCTGAAGCTGGGTTGTGAGAAGAACTGACATTGAGCTGTGCAAGGTTAACTTTAAGAAGTGACGGCAACCGTGATACTTGGACACTATTAACTAACGGACCTGAAACTAGCCAACCTAGCCTAGATTCAAATAGTATTGGTTTACCTTCACCCAAGTTGATTTTTTGCAACCCCAGTAGGTCCCAGAAAATATCTGCCCCTATTATAAGATCCACTGCCGATGGCGTGTGGAAATGAGGATCAGCTAAACAAATATCGCTTGGTATATTTAAATTATTAATGGATACTTTATCACATGGAACTTCATCCGTTATGTTTGGTAAAATAAAACAATAAAGATTAGTAGTGAAGTTTTCACTTAATGATTTTACAGAAACACTGCACATTTTACTAATTTTTGTTTTAGAATTGTTAATGCCTTGTACAGATTCATTAACCTGTACGGTAGGTAAATTCAATAAATCACATAACTTATCTGTCATTATACAAGAAGTACTGCCAGTGTCCAATATAGCCCGAGCAATATGTTCGCGGTTATTCACATCATAGACTTTTATTAATGCAGTAGCCAATAGAACATGACTTTTACTTTTATTTTTTAGATGAGTTGTAGCACGTGCAGATAGTGTTACATTCGTATTGGGTTTCCTTTCAGCTGAATGTTCTATGACAATGCTATCAGTTTGCGAAGAAGACGCATTAGACATAGATTTTTGTGACGCAGCTGCTACATGAACCAGTGTATTGTGCTTACGCTTACATATCTTGCAACCAAAAGATTTGCAATGATTTGCGTAATGACCAGAACGAAAACAATTAAAACATACCTTGTATTGAGGCAGACTCTCGAGTCGTTTTTCGTTCGTGAGACCGAGAAACTGTGGACAGTTGAGTAAATTATGTTTTTCATTACAATGCGGGCATGACACCGATGAGGAACTGGTATTAATTTTACTTTTCTGTGGTGGTGTTTCACTGCTTACCGATATCATTGTTTTATGCTTGTTAGATTTAGGACCGCTATTATTATTGGCCTGATTGCGAGACAAATCTAAGGTTTCAAGCAAAACTGCACGATTTCTCAAGAATTCCAGAAATATTTCTAATGTGATTGTTTTATCTTTATCTATATGTCCTTTTTCTTCCTCCCATTGTCGATAAGTCCTTGAATCCAACTTGTGGGTAGCTATATAAATTATTAACGTATCCCAATACTTAACTTGCTCACCTAAAGATTCTAAAGCACGTAAGTTTTTGTTTAAAGTATCAATGATGTTTTTTATATTATCTGAGGATTCTTTATTAACCACTTCAATGTTAAATAGGGCTGCCACGTGATTTTGAATGAGAAGCCGTTTGTTATCAAACCTTTCACATAATAAATTCCACGCAATGGAATAGTTATTTGCCGAGAATTCAATAGCCCGTATGACTAAGGCGGCTGTCCCTTCCAAGGAAGCTCGGAGGTAATGAAACTTATTTATGTCATTTATTTGGTCATCCAAATGTATTAAGCTTGAAAACGTGTCATGGAACTCTAACCACTTGTCATAAGTTCCGTCAAACTTAGGTAGTTGAATGGTTGGTAGCCTAACCAGTCTATTATTACTAACACGAGAAAACTTATCTTCATTGACAATGTCATTGTGTCTGGCTAGTAATTCCTGTGCCCTCGCAGCAACTTTGAAATATGAGGATTCAAAATCATTACGTTCTGACAACTGTGTTGATATATCATCAGCTATGCATTCCAACCTTAACTGAACGTCGTCATATTGGGAATAAACAAGTTCAATCTTACCGAGACGTAACTGCAGTTCGTTCATCTGGGTTTGCGTTAAAGAATCCTTCTTAAAATCCTCTAAGTAATTTGAAAATACCGTTAATCGACCTTTGTAACTTGCTCGTTTTTTAATGAGCTCCTTTTCTTCCTTATCAGTCATTCTTTGGGAAGCAGGTAACCAAACTGAAATGTAACAAGTTTAAGTTTTAATAACTAAAATATTGGTATTGTTAATTACAATAATAAATACCTGAAGGGCTTACTAAATCGGTATAACGAATATTGAATAATAAAATTACTTGATTTTAACTTGATATTTGTTCTGATGTGAAAACAAAATCTATTGGTAGGTAGCTAAACAACCATCATAATACCATTAAAAAAATTAATGATCTGCTTATTATATAATGTAAATCAAAATTAATGTGATTGACGGTTGAACTATTCAACTAATAAAACTTATTCACTTTACTAAAAAATTATTTAAAATGTAACAGAATACAATACAACGTTCGTAGGTAGCATATGTTAACAAAGTAAAATTTCTTATGATATTTATTCTAAGATAACAAAGGAAACTGTTTATATTAATGGTTAACAATGATAGTAACCTAGTTTGCTGCTTAATTACCTTAAATACAATAAATTGGCTGCAAATTATAACTATAATTTGTAAAGAAATTATACATGTGCAAATGAACAAAGAAGTTAAATCAATTTTGTACCAACCTTTACAATTCCATAAAAAACCGTTTAATACTACCTGAATATGAGTAATGGGTTCTGAAATAAACGATAATAGGAACACTGCACTGTACTGCACTATGCTTCCCTGTGACCCTTTGACCTTAGCCAGCTACTCACGAAACTCCAAACGGCAGTATTTCCGATGTATTTTATATTTCCTGGATTTATCCTTATTCCTGGATCACTTATCCAGCTCGATATGGACCAAATTATGTTGAGATATGTGATTAGGCAGGAAAAATGAAATTTCTAGACTGGAGCTGTAAAATGCGTATGTATTCCGCACGGCACACAAACTTAGAACAAAAATTGTACACCGTATACTCTATGGTTGGAAGAAACGAACAAGACAGGCCTCCTCACCCCCTTCTATCATTCTTCACCCCTCTTTCGCCAGGTGCCAAAACCATAGACCATTTACAAATGTCACTGTCAAATTTAGGCGGTTTTCGAATATGTTATCAGTTTTCCGCTTCTGCTATTTATATACCGCCATTACAGTTTTGTTGTTGATCGAGTGAAGTTTGCGTTAATTAATTTCCGTACTGTCTTATCCACTCAGTGATTAAACTGTAATATTTTGCATTGGTGGCAAATGAGTATATATAACACTGTCCAGCTAAAAATAACATTTCCAAAATAAAAGCCAAATTAAGTCTAAGTACTCATTTGGCTTCCTTTCTTGTGAAACACTTAAAAAATAAATTAAAAAGGCCTTCCTTGACCATGTGTTAAAATTAGTAATTTTCAACTCGTGTTGTATAACAAATAAAATAATAAAAGGCACAGATATATCCCGATTAATAGGAAAATCTCTTCCGAGAATGCAACCTAAGGCATATTTATTTTATTTATTATAAATAAATATAAAACTAAATTAAAAAATAAAAATCTTTATAAGTATTTGTTGTTTCATTTACATATTTCTCAGTAGTTCTCTGTAATTTAGAAGTTTTACATTATTGGATTTGAGCTACGAACAAAAAAAAAGATCTGAAAACAGTACCTACAATAGGGTAAGTGAGGCTTTCTGTGTGAGCCTTTGCCTAAAACTCAACAACTAAATTAAAAAAAAACGAACTGTCATGTTTTAAACTTCCAACTTTTGACATCTCTACTGACCATTTTTTCTCTATGGGAGTGGGTCGTCTGATACGTAGTATCTCTATGTAGTCTGTGGTATTCCGAGAGAACAAAGAAGTGAGAAGAAAATATGTAGGTAGACTTAAAACTAATTCACCGTCGCACAAAACGCCTGATGAAGTCTTCAATGCAATCTGTTGCACGAAGTTAGTTAAACGTATGAATGTCTTTGATAGGTAGTTTCAACATCTAAACACGGCTGTTTATGGAGTAGTGCAGTAGTGTAGTGATAGTGACGATGACTTGGAAATACTTAACTAAATACGGTTACAAAAACAAGTGAAGGGATAAACACTGCTTCCAGGTTTCAAGCTGATAAATTAAATTACCTGAAGGTACGCTTACACAAGCAACTAAAATTGCTCCATCTTGGGCAATTCTCGTTAACTATGACGTCACGACTACATCCAGCAATTTATGGCAATTTCATCATGTAGCCACCTATTGCCACACAATATGGAGCAACTCAAATAAAATACGCAATGCGCCTCCCTCGCCGCCTCCGCCGCCGGCCGCTTCCTCTCGCTAAAACGAGACGTATTAGAAGTTATACGTACAAACGAGATTGAAAGAAAATTGACAAAAAAAATCCAAATCGATCAGATATTCGGCAACTCATGAAACATATGGAGCAATATTGCCGAAACACATCGACAATTTATTGTTGTTGCTCCAGATTGCTCCACTTAAATGATCCAGATTGATCCATTAGTGTTGCAGAGCAATAATTGCTCAAAAAATTGCCCGTGTAAGAGCACCTTTACTTGCGTCATTAGAATTAATGATGGGCTGCGAAAACAATTTGTGTTCTGTTTGACTTAAGGACAAGGTTAATACCTATGCCTCAAAATCAAAATCAAAAGTCATTTATTCAAACTAGGCTGGTGTCAGCACTTTTAGTACGTCGAAATTACATAAGACAGACCCCCAAAACGCCCGCCCTTCACAGGGATAACAACACCAGTATAGGCTGACCTCTTATTCTACTGAAACTCTGTACTACGCTAGGCCAGCTCAAGGTCAATGCGTTACCACTGACGTGTGGCCTGTACATATAAACTTGTCGTTAAGTCAAACAAAACATAAATTGCTCGTTGCTCATCCACAAATTAATCACAAAATTGTGTCTGTAGACTATTTAAATACTTTCTCTGTAATATGTGGTAAGAAATAAATGATATTGTATTGTTTTTGAAGATGATATTGTGATTCCAAATTTCTAATAAACAGTATCCGCTTCTATAACAAGTTGCCAAAGTCGGTTACAGAACTTAGCGATGGAAAGTAAAAATAAAAGACTACGCTAAAGACAGGGAAGTTTGGCATTAATTCGTTCTGCACATGTGGCTTCCCTAGTACCTCATTAACAGCATCCATGCTCTCAAATTACAGTGTTTTTTTTTCTTTTTTTTACAATTTCTGATATATTCTCGTCATTATTTGACATTATACATCACTTATAATAGTGATTCTCATGGAAGTCATGTCACTTGGTTTAAATAGGTTGATTTTACTTATGTAGATTCTTTTACATATTGTGAATGAGAAAACGTTGCAGGCCTTGCAGACTGTAGATTTATAGACGATTTTCTATTCTTTCTTTTTATTCCTCTAAGTACCTGGTACTTATTGACAAGCCTGCACGACAAAATACATAGAGTACAGAAGTCAAAGATAGATGCAAAGTGCGCTCGAGCAACGCACACATAGACCCCGTTCACGGACACGATATCTCGGACGTGTTGGGACCGGTGCAAGCACGAGTGCCATCCCCTGAGACATGCGTCTGTGAAGTGCAAAAATGGAGCAACAAAAAAAAGTTATTAAAACTGCTCAGTGGACGATTGTTTAAATTCAACATTAAACTGTGAATTGTTCTTTTTTTAAGCTACGAGTTGTTTCAGAAAGGTAAGTACCTAGGTATTTGCGTTGTTTTAACGTAACACAGAATAGGTAAGCGAAAATGACTTGGTGGCTTTGTAATATTTTTACAATTTATATTAGGTATTTATTGTAGTACCTATAAGCTAAAAAATATGCTCATCTTCCTCATTATAAATAGTTAAGATAGAAAAGCTCGGTGAGCCGGCCGGGCCGCCCGCATGGCCGCCCGCCGACTATTATAACTATAAGAGTTGATATTATTTATGATCATGGCAAGAATATGTTGTAAGGTGGCTATTAAGCTCGATTTATACCCATAATAGTTTCCGATTTTGAATCAGTATAAACGTAGTAACTTTTGTTGTATGGTAAATTCACGTCACCAAATATTACGAAAGTTGAAACATATATTTTTGTTTGTGTAGATATTGTGTTGTTTCTAGTGTCATTTGATAGGTTTAGGTCTAAACGGATAGGGCAAAATAAATCGTGTAAATAGGATAATCCATTTAGAAGTCATTAGGGATTTTCGATAGTGAAAATTGGCAAATCTAAAATTTTATATGTTTTTGTTCTGTAAACTTTTTGTATAGTAATACTATGTTTATTGTTTTGTTTTAATATTGTATTTATATTTTCTATCTTCCGTTTCATTCTCAACAATAAATCAAACACCTAGATACGAGTGCCACTACCACGATAGTTTTTTGTGCATAAGCCAAAGTTGACAACCCTAGCGCTACCGCCGAGCGTAGGTATGAAAAGTGAAGTACATATATTATATGTGATTGATTTCTGTACTCTCTGTATTTTGTGCCTGCACTGTCCTCCCATACCTATTATCTCTGTAATTTGAAAACATTGTAAAAGCCAATTATTTTTAAAAGAATCACCGTAGAGTTTCTTGCCGGCTCTTCTCCATAGGAAGCGACAAATCGGAACCATGCACCTAGCTTCTGACGTATCTTATGTACCCTTGCAGGTTTATGTGAAATAAAATATTTTGATTTTATTTGAAGCCCATCATAAATTCTTATGACGCTAGTACGGTAATTTAGTTTAATCAGCTAAAAACTTTAAGCCATGTTTATCCCTTCACTTTTCAGCATTTTTTTATTTTTTCTTTTTGTTTTTTAGTAATAGTTACTTTGTTTTCAGCTATTTTCCAAAAAACGTGCTTTTAGCATCACTTTATGCAACCAGAACATGAGATCAGTGGTGGCTTTGTGAAAACTGCCGCGACTTACGAGTTGTAGGTCAGACATTCGAATCTTGGCAAGCACTGGTTTTCTCTTAGCTGTCACAGCTTATTTCAACTTCACAATTGTTTATTTTTTAATGTACACGTCTTTTTACATTGTTCTCATAAGTCTAATATTTCCCATTAACGATTTCTTTGTAACATTATTTTGATTTAAAAAGTGTCCGTGGAGATTCGTGCCCGTTCTTCTCCATAAGCAACTACTACGCTTTGGAATGGGCAACTAGCTTCATCTATATAACTGACGGAAACCTTGACATTTCAAAATTGCCTGTAATTGGTTAATTTGTAAAATTGCTTTTGAGTTTGAGCTTGAGTTTGACTTAGCTTTGTGTAAATTATTTCACTGCTATCATTGCTGTCAAAACTTTGGAGTAAAACGTCACAAGGACACCTTCATGTGCTATGAAATGAAATGCACCAATCCCAGCGTGGCTTGACCAGACTCGATTAATCGAATGAACTCCAAGATTTGCACTAGCCCCTGGAGCCTCATGCTTCATGGTGTTACAGAGGCCATTGCATATCAAGAAGTAAACCAGGGGGCGCTATAATGGTCAGGTAGACGTGCCCATAGGATGGGAAAGGATTGCGAGCCTAACGGATATGCATCCTTGAGTAAGCATTGGACTAGCGGAGAGACGGGTGGTATTTATTTATAGGAGGGCATCTTTTCACGACGTCGCCGGCTTGTTGATTCAGGTTGGGCTTCTTGGGTACGTTCAACTGTTTTCTTATTTTTTTTCTATACCATTGTTTCGCTATGTTCTGTGTTGTTGTTTTCGTAGTCGTCTTCTGAATTCCTGCTGCTATCAGTTTCTGGTTTTTTGTAGATATCGCTGCATGTGCTAGAAAAAAAATTCGAAGACATGTCACACAATGGCCCACTCCCTCTCATATACTAGAACTGTCTCCCAACAGAAGAAACTGGGAAAATTTATAGGTTGGTACGGTTACCAAAAGAGATAAGTACCTAACCAGGTTCGTCGGATATAGTTGAAGTTTAGTAAGAAGCCGATGCATGTTTTCGAATAAAATAAATAGAAAAAAAAACTAGATCATTAATCAAATTAAATTTCATTCAGATACATACATTGGTATCTTACACTGGCAATTTTTTGAGCAATTGCTGCTCGGCAACACTAAAAGAGCAATCTGGATCAATTAAGTGGAGCAATCTGGAGCAACAACAATACATTGCCAATATGTTTCGGCAATATTGCTTTTGCATATATTTCATAAGTTGCCAAATATCCAATCGGTTTGGAAATTTTTAGTCAATTTTCTTTCTACCTCGTTGGTACGTATAACTACGTATCGTTTTTGAAAGAGGAACCGGCCGGTGGCGGAAGTGGCGATGGAGGGGCATTGCCTAGTGTTTTTAAATTGCTCCATATTGCTCCATATTGTGTGGGCGCATCTCTGGCAACAGGTGGCTACACGTTGCCATTGCCCTAAATTGCTGGATGTAGTCGTGACGTCATAGTTAACGATAATTGCCCAAGATGGAGCAATTTTAGTTGCTCGTGTAAGTGCACATTTTTGGTGACTGTACATGAACCTAATTAGTTAGTAAATTTCCATTCGAATTTTCCTGGAATCCTAGTAATAATCCAGGCGATGCTATTATTAATCCTTCGTGGTAGTTATGAAAATACAAAAGGAAATTAAATTATATTTTCATTGTCCAATATCTTATAATATTAACAAAGTAACAGGAAACAAAACTAAACAAAAAGATAAACAGTTTCAAGAAAAGTTTCTTCAAGTAAACGACCGTCACCAGTACTTAAATTGTATTCCGAATTAATTTACAAGACAATGAAGAAATTCTCTGAATACCCTCTCAATGTCTATTTCGTTTAACACTGGTCTTAAGAGTTGAACAAACTTGGTGATAGTTAATTCACTGTTTCTTTCAAGTTTAGTTTTGTAGTACTTACCGTATTTCATTACCTACCTAAACTATTTATCGGTGGGTGTAATGTCTGTGTTTGTAAAGGCCTCGTGGACAAGGGTTATTCACCAACTCGACACGAGAGACTGGACACACGTGTCTAGTCTCTCGTGTCGAGTTGGTGAATAACTGTAGACAAAAGGTGCTTGATCTCATGCCGCGAATAGAACTTTGTTTGTATAGGTGGCCAAGCGGCATAGTTATAAAACAAACTTGCTATAAAATAGATCAATTGGCGATCAGCGCTGTTTTGGTGCCTTTGGTACGCAAGTCGCATCAACATTTCAGCCGAAAGACGTCCACTGCTGAACATAGGCCTTACCCATGCTCCGCCACTTAGACTCTATGCTCCTGCATAGTATTCTTGTCCAATTTTCTAAACTGACTGGATTGCTTAACTGCATATTACATTAATATTAAACTTACATAATTTTAATAAAATAATCTTGATAATATTTTGACTGGTCGTAAGTAGTGTATAATTGGGGGTTCTGGATCACTTGCTCTCACTTCGCTCGAGCGCGTGATCCAGAACTCCCCAATCATACACAATTTAGTTTGTGATCGAATCTTCACACTGCAACGAAACGAAACTTATTATTTGAAATTCCTTTCAAACCGAGCATGTTTTTGATAGAATAAATTTTAATCTTCTTGCGTTCTGAATTCAATAGCGTAACTGTTTCAGACACTTATTAATGTAATATTTTCCTTTCACAGCGTTTAAATAAAAACATTTAGGAAACTGTACAGCATGTTGCATCCAAGGATCGTCGTAAATTTCCCAGTCTTCTATAACACCTCCACATGAGAAACATGCTGCTTTATCATTTACACCATTTCCACAATAAAAAAATCCAGCGTCAGCCATTTCCATCACCAATCTTCTCTTTGAATTAGCTGTTGCCCAATAATAACCAAATGAAAATTGACGCATTTTATACACATTATACATGTCATATCGAGGATTGTATTTATTTTGAGACATGTTCTGTTTGCCCACTTCCTAGCTCTTGATACAGATAATTATAAAAGTGTAATGACACACACGTCTGTTACCAGCAACTTATAACGATTAACATTGGACGGGATTGGTAGGGATATGATACAGATACACAAGAAAAAAATAAACAAGAAAATATTTATTTAAAATATTTATTATCCATACACCATTTGTTTAAACATATTACATTTTTTAAAGCACATATTGTATCATGATAAATACAACTGTACACATCATGAGAATGTTCATATTTATTGTACAAACTTAATAAATTAGGACAACCTTCATCTTCTAAATTATTTATATTATTATTATTTGAAATGTTTTTTAACCATAACACTTTTTCTAAACCTTTGGTGTAAACAATTTTACCTCTTAAAATATCTACAATCAAATTCTGATGATTTGAGTAAGCCACAAATCCTTCACTCCAGTACATCTTTCTATTACGTTCAATCCAACTGACTTGCCGTTTTTCTGGTTTCGTCAAATCGTAAAATGGAAATGGTGGCTTAATTAAAAACACCTGAATTTTGTTATTACATAATACAGCAATTTCCTTAACGATAAATGCATTTGTTTCTGTTTTAAAACCTTGAACATCTACAATGGCATTCATGATAACCTGCGCACTATATTACTCAAAGGTTTGTATTCCACAAGTCGATCGTTAACAATTAAACAATATCCAGTTGTATTATCTGGTATTGGAGTTAAACATTCAATCTCTAGTCGCACATCTACTGGACCTGTTTTCAAACTATCGTTTTGTCTTGAACAGTCTATGATAAAGAGAGGAGCCTTTTCCTTGAAATCGGCTATATCAAGTAACGGGTCCGCAGGACAGTTATAATACGACTGACGAAATTTCACATACATCTCGTATAATATATTATATTTGTTTTCGGTAAACTTTAAGCCTAAAGGCTCGTACGGATAATACTGTGAATTCAGAAATAGTGTTATATTTGTTACTCCACAATGATCGAACAATGAACTGTCTTTGGTTTTACTATTTTTTCTATTAGTTTGTAAGCAAAAAATTACATATCGTGGTTTCTCTAATTGAGATGCGGTCTTAACTGACCAAGAGTGCTTAGTGGTTTTAGGAAGTAATGGATACTCGTATAAATCCCAATTTCTAAACGCCATCTGAATAGGTTTATCTCTTTCTAAATGTTTTAGAAGTGCCAGTCGTTCCCGGTCTGACACTTTTATGTGTGGTATACGCCATTGTATTCTTTGTACATCTATTTGAAAATTAGTTACGTCATCAGTTAATATTATGCTGTTTAAGTTAGAGTTACTTCTATTTAGTATAAGTTCATGTTTACAATTTATCACAATTTTATTGTAATCCTCTGCAAACCCTAAAATCTTATTTAGAGGCACGATAGCACTAAAATGACCATCACTTTTAAATCCATCCATATTCCAGCCCCATAAGGCAGCAACTTTATTTTCTCCTTCATTCATTGACACGTATGATTTTATTGTTGACGTTATTCCAGAATTTTTTATACGATCTATTTCAATACCATTCATTTCGTACCTGATGTCTTGAAACAAAGACATAACAGGGTTATTAGTGAACGTAACAGTTTTCTTGATCGGATTCCCATCTTTGCCGAACAGCTTTGCTTGACCTTCGATGTAAATTGAACTGGCTGATGGTAGGACGTATATGTCTTGCTGATGTATGGGGATTCTGATTTCATCGTTTTCTCTAAAGCTGTTATTGTAGGGATTATATGAATGGATTTCATAACTTTCGATCGAACTATCGAAGTGCGGTAATTCAGTTATCTGTAGTATATTCATACTTTAAAACCTAGGGCTCTAAGAAAACCTTTATTTGCTTCAGTCAATTTCGTAACTTTTTTCTCTTTATTTGCTTCAGTCAATTTCTTAACTTTTTTCTTACGTCTATGCACCTTAGTGATCGTTGAAGGAATAAGATGTTTTATTTTCACAGGAGTGTTTTTATAATATAGTATCATTTTGTTTTTCTTAAGTGAAGACGTAGTTGAATATTAAATTTGTCACCAAAGTTAATACAATAACCAAATTGATCAACAATCCTAAAAGATATAGATGAAATTATGTTTTTGTTCACTGGAAAGTAAATAACGTTTTGCGGTATTTCTATGTACCGATGACCCGGAGCAGTATCAAATACAAATTCATGAATAAAATGAGTTGGTAATCCGTTGCAGTACGAACTGTATACAAGATCACATTCGATTCTGATTACAGATAGACTGCTGCTATTGATGGACACATTCGGTCTTGAATTTAACACTGAAAAGTATAACAAACCGCATTCGTATTGATTGGATAAATGTAGGGGTGGTTGAAAGTATGACACCAGTTCAGATTTATTTCCAGAGATGGTAACTGTTGTGGACATGCTTGCATACTGAACTCTTTCAGAAGATCCTGTTTATTTTATTCCTAGACTACACCACAAATTCCTTAAAAAATTTAAACAGAGATGTCCGCAATTGAAAGGATGATTGCGTTGTATATTATCATAATTATAGTGGACTTTAGTACCCCCGTATTTTATAAATTCTTTTGGAGGCTTAAGATTTCCGTAACTGTCAAAGTACTCAATATAATCATTGTATTTTGCATAGGCTACCCAATGAGATCCAGGATCTTTAGAACTATCTAAATTAATAACTCCACATTCTTTCTTAAAAGGGCATTTAGGCAGCTCATCTCTCATGTAGACTCCTCTAAAATAGGGAATACTATTTCCATACTTCAAAATGTCAAAGTTAGTTAAGGCTCGTTTGGGTAGCCGATATCTTAGTTTTTTTTATGCGATACAAAAATTCCAAGCCCCTTTTTATGTGGTTTAAGGTGTAGTCCTTTCCCAATGCAGAGAGCTTCCATTTGCTCATTGTGTCTCTTCGATTCAGCCAACAGCTTTCTAGCCATCTTGAATTCATTTATGGTTTTGGCAATACCAGCTGCACCGCCTGCTATTGCTCCCACCGCTGATAATCCAGCAAAAATAGGAATCAAAGGTAATACACCACCAGTTTTTGGTATAGGTATAACCCGAGGAAGTTTAATGGATAAATCATCAGCTAATTCTCGGGCTGCGACCATAGCTAATTCTATTGCAGCTTTTTTGCATTTTGGTTTTAGTTTTTTCACGTGTCTTTTCGTTTTAATGATAACATTTTTAAATTTATTGTTAAACCCTTTTCCAGATGTTACTTTTTGAGAGCAGTTTTTTCTATTTTTTTTTAGGCCAGAACCAGTTTTAATTTTTGTAGACATTGTCTTGCTTACTAAGCGTGCTGCGATTTTTTCGCTTACACTTGCATCCGAGGCAACTGCTCGCTCTTTTGCCATTTTCATCAAAATTAAATCAGCTCTGTGACGATCCTTTAAGCTTGACGATTTGAGATAGGCAATGTCGTGTTCTTTGCAATATTCGTCTAATTTATTAATACCTTCGTCTCCGCGTGTAAGCCTTTTAATTAATTTTGTACCAGGACCACAATAATTGTATCCTGGTAAGTGTAATTCAAATGGTAAATTGTTTATAAGCCAATTGAGAAGACTACTCTCTCGAAAACACATCATAAGACTAATTAATCTGGATTGAACACTTTAATAAATACTTATACAATTCATCAATGACTTTTTTTTTGCGTTAGTAAAGTTATTTTTATTTATAATACATTCGATTTATCAATCCAACTGTTTTCAGCAGATGACAAACCTAACCATTTTACTAAAACCCTGTTTCCTTTTCTTCTAAGAACTTTCTCGACTAGATATACATTGGGATGTTTTGTCTTTTGAAGCTCTTGTAAGTAAAATGCTCCTAAAATAGGTTGACCTTTGATTGTATCTTCAATTAAGTAGGTAATAGGAGTTGTATTTTGTATTTTTCGAATTTTAAATATTTCCGTTGACCAGTTGGGGGTATATCCTTTTTCAAATGTTCCTTTGTATTTACTTATACGTACATAATCACCCAATTTATACTTGCTTTTTATTTTTTCATTTTTTACCAACCTTAAATACCTTTCTAATATACGTTTTTTATTAATGTTATCCACATTAGCAGGAATTTCATGAATAGTCCGATGGTAAGTGTGATTGTAATTATAAACGACATCACTAAGGGTGCTATCTACCCAATTATAGTTGCCTTTTAAACTAAATTCCTTATACAGTTTAGATTTCAATGTTCTGATAAATCGTTCAACTATTGAGGCCTTTTTTGTTGAAAAGGTTGAATAGTGGTTAATATGATTAGATTTCATAAGTTTTTGAAATTTATTATTATAAAATTCTGTCCCATTATCCGTTTGGAGATTTTTCGAAACACGTCCTGTAGTCAACAACACTTTGAATGAGTTACATACATCATCTTTGGTTTTACTTCTTAGAGGAAAGGCCCAAGCATATTTCGAAAATGTATCGATAACGGTAAGAATAAATCTGTAATTTTTATTTTCTTTTGAAATGGACTGCATATCAATTAAGTCTGCTTGCCACAGGTCATCTATATCTTTCATAATAACATGTCTTCGCGGAAAGTTCACCCTCGCATTTTTATGAATTTCGTTTACCACGTCAGCTTTGCTCATGTTCAGAATTTAGTACGTTGTCTTGAAATCCATCCATAATACTGAATAGAAAGTATGTTATTACAACTATTTATTCTTTAATAATGTCAGCTTCTTTTAATTCTTCAATTATCGATAAAATTTCATTGTCATGGTTTGTATTACCAGCATCTCTTGAAGCAACTATTAGTTTCAATCTATCAACTAATTCATTAGGGTCATCCCAATATACAAAGTCAGTGTTGTTTTTATAATTTTTTAGTGTTGGTAAGTTTCCTCCAAGTTTAGTGTGAGAAAGTATATCATCGTTTGACGATTCGGAAAACAGTGGTTTGATTATTTCACGGTATTTTATTCCTTTATCGCCTCTTATTTGTCCATTAGGATTAAAATCTCTCTTATGAGCATTTGTAGAATGCAGCATATCCTTATAGACAAGTTTATCTTTACTCGAAATTAATTTTAAATCAGGTTTTCTTCGAAGTAAAAGTTCTTTCAGGCCAGGGGTTAAATCATAGGCTTTGTCACCGACTTTAACTAAAATGGTATTACCGTCATTTAAACTATCAATTTTAGAAAATGATACTACTGAATTACCCAACAATAAAGTTTTGTTTACACTCCTTATTCCAAATGGTATATTTACACCATCATAAATATCATGGATATCACAACCCTCTAATGAAATTTCTAAATCAACTGGTAATTCCATTTTATTAGACTTTGTAGGTGTTTTGGCAGAATTCAGTTTTGGATCGTAGCAGTCTTCAAACTTTGTAGATGTGCTAGTATTGATTTCGTCCAAGTCAATGTCTTCAGAATTAGTGAACGTTGTATTTTCTAATTGTTTTATTTTTTCCATCGATATATTCGAATCAACTAGGGTTTTAAGGGGATCTGTGACAGGTTTTAGCATTTTATCGAGTGACAAGTTCATTGAGTGTTCCTGGTTCTTCATTTGCTTTATTTTATTCTTTATGGAATCTACAGACTTCATTAATTCTATTTTAATGCTTTTCTCCATGTTGAAACAACTGTTGAACACAGCTGAAGAAGAAATAATACTAATTTAGTTTTTGCGTGTTATTTACTTTTATACCTTCAGTCAAATTTCAAAAAAATATCAAAATTCTGTCTGTACCTTCCATTATTTAATGGCGACTCTTTGCTAATAAGAAGAAATTGATATGGATTACTCCAAACAGTTTTACAAATATCTTTGAACTGATTCCATGGTAGATCGGAGTTGACATGTTCTTCATAGATATGCTTTAAGTTTACATCATCTTGTTTAAATATTATAAGAAAATTGACGTTATCACGTAACAACTGTTTCGGTATTTTTGAGTAGGTTTGCGATAAGTAAAAGCAATCAATTTGTTTATGTCTACCCATCGAGAAATAATTACGGATATTTATTTGTTTTTCACATGCAACATCATCAAATATAAATATAGAATTTGGTAAAGCTTCGCAGGGAGATATGACTTCTTCATTGGCATTGAACACATTGAAGTTAATCTGAGGCACTCTTTTTAATACTTCACTTAAGAAACGATATTTTGGTTGGAAAGTAGTTTTCGAGTAAAGATAAAGATTTCGAAATTTAAGACCATTTTCATGAAACAATAAACTAATCATAACATTTGTCTTGCCACAGTTCGAGGGCCCACATATTATGCAACGAATTGTATTAGGCAATAAAGCACTGTGTCTAATCTGACGAACAGAGTCATTGAAATTGATATTATTCACGTTCAAGGATATGGGTTGTTTGATCAACTTCATCTTGCCTATTATTTATTTTCATTATTTACTATCCTTTTTATATGAATATGTGACCAATAACTGAAAGGAGAACATACCTATTCTAGGTGTTTCAAAGTAATTAAACATTACACTTTATTGCAGTAGCTGATCGAAGTAGGACCTGTTCACGATTATTTTAATCGTTAATTTATCTATTTATTATTGTAAGTAACTAATAAATTTGTCATATCTAATTATAAAATAGTGCTGATTTAGCAGTTTATAAAATGGAAATTAATTTTGTGTTTTGTTTTTTCAGAATATGGCAGACCTTGATATTGTGGATGATGTTATTAAGTCATTCTATTCTTACTCAAGAATTAGATGGGAGCAATATTGAACAAACTGAGTTCCAGGAAAATCAGCAGGATAAAGATACTCAAGAAAGACCGATAAAAGGAAAAAAGAAAAAGCCAAAATTAACTTCTAAAATTACCTTATCGAAACTATTGGATACGCCTTCTACATCTTACGTAATTCGAAAGGAGCCAGGAAAAGCACACCATCTCATAAAAATATCTATTTGTGATTTAAGTGATAATCGTATTGATCGCAGTGATAGTGATTGTGCTTGTGTAAATGTTCAGTATCTAGTCAAGGACAATTACGATGAAATTATGAATGAAACAGAATATCTTGTCAGTAAAATAGTTAAAAAATTAAGTTCACCTACATACAGACCTTAAATGGAACTTATAAGATATTGTTTAGTTAAATGTAAAACAATAAAATTAAAATTTATTCTATATACTGTGTTTTTAATCACCTAATTAAGATAGTATAGATGATACCTCTTATTAATAAACGCTGCATATAGTTATGTCAAGCTTATAGACATAAAAGTATAGATATACTAACATTATTCATAACATAATCTATACAGTGTTTATAAGAGGGATCATCTGTCGGGAAAAAAAAACAACAAATAAATATATATTTTACATTTATTGATTATAAGTAGTTACATACATTTATTACATTTTTTTTAATTCGATTATACTTATTACACGTTTAATTAAATTATCTTATAATATAATTTTAGCTCAGTAGAACAAATAGAATAATCCTGCAAGTACTAAAGGATTGAACTATTATGCCCCCAAGGCAAAGTGTTGAAACAACCTTCAATTCTCTGTCTTTTATCGTCATCACTATTAAGTATGAGTTTATTTAGTTTTTGTGTAAAAACTTGATGATTTTTAGATCTTATAACATACATATCATCTCGTAAGTTATCATTAAACATTAAGGACCTTTTATATTTTTCAATATCCAATTTTTTCGTTATCGCCTTCGTTACTCCCTTTGCTTTCTTTATAGTTTTATTTTCAGTGCGCACACAATACAATTTAGCTCGCAAACCAACAAATTCTGAAATAATCTCTCCACCCAATTCGTCTTTGAAATAGCCTGGCATTTTCATGTTGGCTTTAGGTAACCCATATATATTGTTAACCTCAAAATTGCTTGTGTCAAAATAACGAATATTGTTTTTCATATCCTCATAAAAATCATCAGTTTTTACAAAATAAAGTAAACTGTCAGTATCAGTATAACATAAAATTACATTATTTCCATACATTTTTTTAATTACAGAATAATGAAAATTATATAAATGTGTTTTAGAAATTTCAAGAATAGAAAATCCGATATAAATAGGACGATCTAATATAACTTTTGTTTTATTTAATTGAATAGCTACTAAGTTTTCGGATAAAATTGACAAGTCTTTAAAATGCGGTGCGCTAATATACCTTTCAGCGCCAAACAATTTGTTGGTTGTATTTAACTTATCTTTCCATAATTTTACGAGCCTAACATCAACTTGTTTCCGCTTGTTTTCAATTGTTTTTCCAAAAATAGAATTGTTTTGTTTCTTAAAAAAATCTCTTTCAAAATCTGATTTAGCTTTTTGCCTGAGACAAGTATTCAATAAAATGTATGGTTTTAAAAAGTTATCTTGATAAAACGATAATATTCTATATATTTTTAGCAATATTAAACCATTTTTAAACACTCTTTTAAATGTATATAATGGATAACAAAACGATGTTTGCTGTATAAATTTGCAATTAATTTTTTACACTTGCTTTGCATAGGAGAATATTTTTCGGCAGCAAATGGCAGATCCGAATGAGCATTATGAATGTTAGGGGGGTAATATAAATCTACCTCTAAAATGTATCCTTCGTTTTTGTCAACATCATTTATATTGAAATTATTTATTTCATTATCATTAAGGAATCGGAAGTTACGCATTGGAAGTTTCTGCATCATTGCAAAGCCGTATAAATTTACACAGTCAAGATAAATAAGGTATGTGCTTGCTTTATCCTTATTATACGATGATTGATATTTGTTATTAGCTTTGGCATATCTTAATGAGCATTGGGCAAGACCTCCTCGAATTCCATTTTCTAACATTTGGTACATTTCTACATCAGAAATTAAATCAAGCTCTACTTTAGTATACAATAGCATAGCATCCCAACTTAACGATGGTGATGAAACATAATAACATGGGTCTAAATTATAATAAAGTAAACTCATTTCTCGAAACTTTTCGAAAATATCGCATAATAGCAGTACATCACATTTTAAATAAAGGTCTGTATACTCTCCTAAATTTTTTACTTTAAAAGTTTGCCATACGGTTAAAGCATGCTGATAATCTTCAGTTGAAATATTTTCTCCCGTTAGTTTATTGAAAAACTTTGACTGTTCTGGCAGTTTGGTTTCATCATATTTTTCCCATTTGTCTACATAGTCATAACAATATACGCCTTTTCTACACGCTAAATTAAATAAACGATCATGATTGAAAAACAAGCGCATGTGTTGAAAATCATCCGAATGTAACGTTTTTACCAATTTATCTAAACTAGTACTTAAAAAGTTAAACGAATCAATAAATTTCAACTGAACTATATTTTTATTATCAATAGGTATGAATTTTGTAAACGATATGTACTTTTCTTTTGATTTAGGAATTAAAGTTATTTTACCAATTATATCCGACAGCTCTTTTATAAATAAATGACAATCATATCCAGATAGATTGTGAAAAATTATAGGTATGTAATGACATTGTTTCAAATTTAAATTACAAGCATTGTGTGCAGGACCTCTATATTTACCTGTGAAATGATCATGATCTTTAACTTTTTTATCATTTTTTGAAAACTTGGTTTTACATATGTGGCATAATTGAGCTGTTTTGAATGATTTCAACTCATCAGAAGTAAGAGGTAACATTGGCTGTGTATATTGCAAAATTTTATACAATCTTTCTAGGTCATTTGTAATGGTTTCAACAAATGTTTGTGCGCAGTTTGGACCTCTATAACTAACAAAATCATTTAATTCAGGTTTAGATTTGCAACAAATATAATAAGCGTACGATGATGCTTGATGATTGTGATTGTACAGATTCAGTAAAAAGCGATTTATTTTTGTCTGAGTATTTACAAAGCAAACTTTCAAAATCTCCGTATATTACAATTGGGATTCTTTGGGTTCTCTCAAAGTTTGAAAATTGTAATTTGCTATGTTCATCAGGCAAAACTGTTTTTATTCTACTACAATTGTGATTTAATAATTTATCTTCATTGTCATAATACAAAAAACACTCATCACATAAAAATACTTTTGATTTGTGTTTGGTTAATTGTCTGTGTACAAGGCGACTAAAGTTTTTTATTAAACAAAAATGGGCTTTATCATCTTTCGTTATGTACAACAAATTGACATGTGTAAGCTTTCGTTCACGTGTCAAATTTAGAGGGCCTGTTACATGATTATTAGCTTCAAGACCATAAACATTCACACTTATAGAAGGATTATTTTTCTCAAAGATTTTAATGTCATTGAAACTTGGTGGAAAAGACATATAATTTATGTTTAAAAACAACGTATAGTGTGGGTACGATTGCATTCTGTTAGCATTCAATCTTTTTGGAAACATATGGGCAATGATACACCACAAAAAACAATTGTTGTCATTGTTACGTATATTCAAACATGACTTTGTGTTTTTTATAACTGCAGGCAATTCTAAGTATGTTCCAGCTCTTAAAGGATTGTACTTGTTTATGTTTATTTCCAAATGGCTTATAAAATTAATAGTCCAACCAGATTCGGCAAGTTCAAACTCTAAACATTTAGATATTAATTTTTCAGAGCATTTAAAATACATATTATAAATATCTGTATTCAGAACCGCTATCGTGTATTTGGTGTTGAAAGATTTCAAAGAGCTTTCACAATTTTTTGGCAAAATGTATGACACAAATAATTCAAAATTTACTTTAATTGCTTTATGTTTTTGAATCATAAGATTGATAATATCACATACAGATTTTGAAATTTGATTTAAAAACATTTCTGGAGTTATTGTTACTTCATTAGATTTAAGTGGATTCACTTTGTAACTTATGATTCTATTTTTAAACGCAGTAGCAATAACTTGAATATTTTCGAATTCGGAGCAGAGCAATCGATTAGATTTATGAATATTTGTTCTACTGTGGGCTGATAATTTTGGAACATAAATATTACAGTCTTTACAAAAAAACATTTTCATTAAACTTCTCTTAATTTTTTTATAGTAAAGACTATTCTGTATTTTTTATCACAGTTATTCAATTTTATATAACAGTTAGTAAATTGTCAGTTTAAAATGTCTGTTTTAATTTCAGAATTTCTTATTTCTTATTTCTCAAGTTTTAATTTCGATTTTACATCGAAACTCTGAAAAGTACTAATTTCAGAATTTCTTATTTCTAAGTTTAATTTCGATTTTACATCGAAACTGAAAAAGTACTAATTTCAGAATTTCTTTGGGCTGATAATTTTGGAACATAAATATTACAGTCTTTACAAAAAAACATTTTCATTAAACTTCTCTTAATTTTTTTATAGTAAAGACTATTCTGTATTTTTTATCACAGTTATTCAATTTTATATAACAGTTGGTAAATTGTCAGTTTAAAATGTTTCAGTTTTTAATTTCAGAATTTCTTATTTCGGGTTTTTTTAATTTCTCAGTTTTTAATTTCAGAATTTCTTATTTCTTATTTCTCAAGTTTTAATTTCGATTTTACATTGAAACTCTGAAAAGTACTAATTTCAGAATTTCTTATTTCTTATTTCTAAGTTTAATTTCGATTTTACATCGAAACTGAAAAGTACTAATTTCAGAATTTCTTATTTCTTATTTCTCAAGTTTTAACTTCGATTTTACATCGAAACTCTGAAAAAGTACTAATTTCAGAATGTCTTATTTCTTATTTCTTATTTCTTATTTCTTATTTCTCAAGTTTTAATTTCGATTTTACATCGAAACTCTGAAAAAGTACATTATAAAAATAGCGAATTAAATGAATTTTAATTTCATTTAAGAAGGTTTACTGTATAAAACAGGCTGAATTTCTGTAAATTCTGCCTTTCCAGTATTCACAAGGTGTGTTAAAGCCTTCCACACAACATTATCTTTGTCGGTTGATAATTTTAACGTTACAAGAGATTGTTTCCAACGCTCGTTTGGGGCAAGGTTTTCCACTTCGTTTGTATTATAAACTCTTAATTCAAAATAATACTTTCCAACCCTGCCCAGGTCTGATTGGAAGGTATAACCATTAGCCACTCGTCGAGTTAAGCTGCTTTTCAGAGTGGCAGCCCGGATCAGCGGTCGAGACGATTCATCCTGAAATACATAAGATTAACAGTTTTAATTAAAAATAATAAAGAGCGAGAGTAATTAATTAAAAATAGATCAATAAAAAAAATTAAGAAAAATAGATTAATTTCGAGACTTCCACATTGTATAATCTACCGTTACAATATTATAGATAATCTATTAGAAAAGTCTATTTAACTCTTATGTCTGCAAATAAGTATAGTTTTGATGGAAAAAACACCCACTGTAGAACACATATACACACGATAGTTTATGAATGCTTTTCAATGAAATGGAAAATTAGCATGTTTGAAAAAAAATCTTACCTCAGAGTTTGGAACAATAGTATTCCGTTTTCTTTTTGGAGCTGGGATTGTAACAACTGGCAACCCGTCGCTATCAGACTCTGATTCTGAAGCGAAAGGGTTTTTAGAAAGCACAGCCTTCTTCTTCTGAGATACTTTTTTGTCCCTCTTCACAGCTTTTTTTTTTGAGCTGCCGATGGTTTTTTCTTTTATTGCTTGAGACGTTGAAGGCTCGGAGTCCTCTTCTTCAACCCAAAAAGGATTATTCATCGACTGAGCCCTGAAAACATTATTAAAATGCAAATAAATATTTTTGTGGTAA
Organism: Polymixis lichenea; assembly: GCA_949091785.1. NCBI lineage: Eukaryota > Metazoa > Arthropoda > Insecta > Lepidoptera > Noctuidae > Polymixis > Polymixis lichenea. Next base: position 6,935,922 of record OX420953.1, on the reverse strand, counting down.
CAAAAATACTTACATTCCTAGCAACATGAAACAACAGCACCCGTATTCTTAAAAGGGCTAAGTAGAAGTGTACTGTTAGTCCCTTTACTTTCACAGGAACGTTTTGAAAATTTCATTTAATAGGGGAATAATATATTTACAGTATCAGAAAAAAATATTTTAAATGATTTGGAAATCGTTGCTCTATCAAGCAATAAATATAAGACCTGCTTATATTTATTGCATGATAGAGCAACGATTATTATGAATTAAACGTTTCTAAAAATATTAATGTGAAGCTACAAATACAACGCAAGTACCTGCAATAGTTTTGAAATATTAAACTAATATGATTATTTAAACTTAATTGAGTAATTTAAGTCGTAAACGAAGAAAAAAATTATTAAGTAAACTATAATACTCACATACTTTGTTTCAACTGCAGCACTTGTGAAAAAACCACAAAATTTAAACTCACTGTTCAGTGAAATGCACTTCAGCACAACAACGGCAAGATGTAAGGAATGACATGTCAATTGCTTATTTTATAGACCTAAATCCTAAAGCCTTAGTCATATGTTAGTTTCTAACAATAATGACTTCGAAAGTTTAATTAAGAGAATATTTGTTATTCGAATTTCATCTCTATCACCGGAGCCATTAAAGTAGATTTTATTTTATTCATTTCTCGTACTGAAATCGCAATGTGAATGCTTCCGAATACTACCGTTAAGGAAAGTGTTTTCACAGCATTTTATCCTTATTAGAGTTTATGGAGGCGACTTGAGACGAAAATCGTAAAAGGAATGAGGTGTCAATTAAGGCAGGCGGAATACATACAAACATATAGCAAACCAATAAAATGAGATCTCTGGTAGTTATTTGTCATGTATACAGAAATGCTGCCTTATTCTTTATACTCTCAAATCGTAAAGGCTGTCTTAGATATAGTTATCCTGCTCATTTTAATGCAAATGGAAAGAGATGGCAATGGATTTCAAAGTGATTTTTTGCTATAGAACTCGTAATAAGATATTACAGAATTAGGCTGTGTGAATATTTAATGTTGGGAAATTAAAGAAACAGAATTTTAATATTTAAATATATTAATTAAAAGAGTAATTAATCTTCTAACAATCTAACATCAATGTGTATTAAAAATAAGTGCTATTTATTTTAAGACTAAGAGATACAAAACATCAAGAATCTTAATTGTACCTACTATTTATTCATACTTTTTTATTTATTTATTTATTTATTTATTAATAGATCAGCCTACAACTGTTTACACATTTTCATTTCATTAAAAAGTATACGATATACATTTATAAGTGCAACAATTACTTAAAGGCTAACACTAAATGCACTATATATTTAGGTTTAACATTTTTATTACTTACTGCAATTCTTAATTCTGGATGATAAAAAATAATGAAAAGAAAATTCCTAAATCTAGCAATTTAAAGCAGACATCAATAGTCTATACTACTTTTAAGCTAAGCTATTATTTTTTTTTTTGGTTGTTTTTGTTTGTTTATGTTTTTATTTTTATGAGTTAACCTATTTTTATTATGCTAATTATGTAAAAAACAAACATTTGTACTAACTTATTGATTATCTGTATAATATAAAAATACATGTTTATATAAAATAATAAAATTATAAATTCTCACGAATTTTACGTATAATGTCTTGTAAATCTATGTATATATCACTAGTGACAACATTTTCAGTTATAAATTGTACACACTTATTTGCACTGCACTCACAAGATTTTTCTGGTAAATTATCACTTTCGTATATCTCAATTTTGATTGCACATGTCCTTGAAGATGCATTTGGTGCCCTGGTTTTGATGTACGAGTAATTTTGCTGTCGTTCACGTTTCTGTGGAGGACCTGTCGTAACATTTTTTCTTTTTAAATTGAGTCGTGATGTTGTTGATTCTTTGAGTTGCTGGTTTGGGATAAAATTAAAAAGACCCTCGCTGTCCTGAAAACAGAAAAAATGGTGTTTTGAATATGAATACATACAATACCTACATTATAATAACTAAAAAAATATTGAAATCAATAATAATAATTTAATTTGTTATAACTATTACTTACCGACATTGCAATTGAATGAAACGAACCAAAAAAAAAAACTTGTGTTTACTGTGTTGCAGTCAAAGACTCTCTACATCAAACAAACAGATTCACTTATATATGACGTATAAATTCATGTCATTAAGGTTTAATTTTCTTAATAATATTATAACTCAATCATCTCATCATTCTTGGCGGTAGAATCAAGTCGAAACATGTCGATTTCATCTATGTACCTGTGTAATAAGAATACCTTGCATTATATTGGCAAATCGTGTTATTTCTACTGAAAGAAATATCAACTTTAATTAGGTAGAATTAGATCGATTTTAGAACAACTGGAACCACAACACGTGCAAAGAAAAAGGTCTTAACTATATTTTTTGGTTGCACTGGAATTTGAAATTTGTTATTGTAATATATTATGTTTGTAGTTCCAAAAACTTAATAAATTGCATATTAAGTTTCGTAACCATAGGACAAAGTGGTGCAATATTTTGTCACATCTTAGAGAACACGTTTGGCACATTGGCTAGTCGATGCACATCACAATGTAAATAGTAGGTTTATTGAATGCTGTAACTAATGGTTCAAACATGTTTTTGTGGGTTCGATTCCCGCACGGAACAAAAATTAGTACCTATTTCTTCGGGTTTAGATTTGTTTTTTATGATTTTTTACATTATTTTATATTATAATCAATTAATCTATACCCATAATACAGTTACTTTTACAAACAGCTACACATCAAGTTATAATTTCCAGTAATCCTATGCATGCATCAGTACAAATGTAATAACTCAATCATCTCACCATGCTTGGTGGCAGAATCAAGTCGAAACATGTTGATATCGTTGATGTAGGTACCTGTGTACTATAAACCGAATACCTTGCATTAAATTGACAAATCGCGTTATTTGAAATTAAGCAAATATTGTTTTCATTCAATTTTTTTGTAACATTTGTTTTCTGGGATTGTATCACATCTTTAACATCATCGTCTTTATATCTACATTTACAAGGAACTGCTAATTGCTTATGAGCAGTCGAAGACGAAGTGTCATCAAATATTCATCAATGGATATAAGAATGCGAGGTGTGCAGTATGAGGCCGTCATTGATTAGTACAACAATATGTGCACGACATTAATTAACGCTGCGCGACGAGCGAACTTGATAGGTATTGTTGTTAATATTGTCAGGCCGGTATACAACAGCTAACTACAACTTTACTCGTTACACCACGTTCTAGCGAATCTGATTCCCGATGCTTCGAACCATAACTGCTAACAATAAAATAATCAAAACATCAACGCGCATCTGAGTCGATGCAATCAGATTACTATACACATTGTATTAATCAATGGTTGTTTATAAAATTTTGTTCCACAGCCAGTTCCAATTGGATGCCTTGCCGTAGAATGAAATATAATATTAAATCTGCATTGCAAATTGCATCGTAGATTGTGTATGATTGGGGAGTTCTGGATCACGCGCTCGAGCAAAGTGAGAGCAAGTGATCCAGAACCCCCAATTATACACTACTGTCGTAAGAACTGTGCGAACGATGCAAGGGCGGTTCGCTAGTAATGATGTAAATTAAAGTAGCTTTTCGTGTCTGACTGTGTGACCGTGTAGTTCTTTTACTACGATGCTTTTATCCCTGGTAAAATTCGTGAGAGGCAGGGACGGGTCTTCAACTTTTCTCACTCTGTGGAATAAATACACTTTATTTGACGATAGCTCATCGCGGCATCAAATAAGGTTGAAAACAGCGATGCGTTCGATGTTAGTTGAATATAATGACCTAAATAAAAATAATTTTGCAATTTTAATTAGAAATTAAAGCACGGCTCAGTGGAATAATGTTTAGGTATGCGTTATGCTCGTGGGTGCAGCTTGTGGTGACTAGTCGTCTTGTTGGCCATGATTTTGTAATTGTTACTGATAGTTATAGGTAATTTCTAGTAACAATGTTTATTTATTTAACGTCGATGGCCCAAGGTTATCATTTGTGGGCTCGAGTTGTAACTCGGGTTGTAACAGATAAGTGAACATAATCCAACATTTCATATGTAAGCTATCACGCCCTTTATACCAGGAGGCTTTTATTTTGGTGTTTTACTTTTTCTTTTTTTTTTTGTTCTTTGTGCTTTTATTTGTTGGTATATTGGCTAGCTGACAAATGAATAATTATTTAATTAATGTTCTGTGTCTCGTAATGTTTATTACTTTGGCTATGTTTGTATATAATCAAGGCTATCAGACTAAACAGACAGCTGTGCTGCTGGGGAGTTTGTTGCGCCACTTCTTCCCAGCTAAGGCACTAGGAAGTGGTAAAGGGTGGGCGTTTTGCGGGACTGTCTTATGTAATTTTACGTTAGAAAAGTGCTGATTCTCAGCCTAATTATAGAAAATTACACTTGATTTTGATTTATTTAGTCAATTGAATTATCTTTATAACTGTGGTAGACATCTACACTGCAAAAGGAACAATCCGCAGAGCCATCCATTACATCGTCCGGCTGCCGGGTGAAGAAGAATCTGAGGAACCTGTTGAAAGTTAGCTCTTTCAAGGCTGGGAAGATGTACACGCGCAGCGGCGCGGGGGCCGCGGGAGAGGCGCGGGGAACAACGAGCGGCGCGGGGGCGCTAGCAAGCTGCCCGCCGCGGCCGGCCATTCGACAGCGACGACCAGGACCGGGTGCGCGCGCGTTTAATTATACTGTTTCGTTCCGCCTCCGCTCGGCTATCCTGCATTCTATTGTAAAGTACTTTATAATAATTAAAATTTTACTCTACAATTTACGTCTGTTGAATCATCTCCCAACAATAACCATAACATATATATGTATAATTATGATAGTTTACCTTCAACATTATAATAATTATTATGCGGTGCAAAATATTTTTAGTCAGTGCCTTAAGTCAAGTAACGTAACACATTTTCGCTGACAAGCGATCCTTAAAAGACACGACTACCCCATTTTAATTTGACAGAATAAACAAGAAGTAGGCAACGTAAACATAACCTTGTTTAAGATGCTTGTTTAATGTAAATTACCTTTCTGGGGCCCCCAAATAGATGGGAACATTTTGACTGGGAATTACCTTTTTGGGTAAAAAAGGACAACAGGTTCTTTTGCAAATACTGGAAGTGTCAAGGTGTTCAGATCTGATTAAATATTTATACTGTAAAGTGGAATGTTTGGAGACGTTCTTGAAATTTTGTGTTGGGTCTACTCTGCACATTTCCAATTTGGGTAGAACTGTTTAGGTAAAATTGGGGAAATTATATTTTTATCGTTATTTTTGTATAGGGTGTTAGCAATGTGATCTTTGATCCTATAGAACATTGTTGATTTTAGACAAAGAATTAGGTCAACAATGTAACCCCTGACAAATTGACACTTTAACTACGTTAATTGCCATGTTTCCTACAACGATTTCATACGCTTTATGTAGAATTACTATTGCGTTTTGAATCGGATTTTGTTTTGGTTTTTTTGTGTGCACTGGACACGCTTCTCAAATACTTTTTGAGAACCATTCAATGTTCTAATTTAGCCAATTTTTTGGTTTATTGTGTACACTAAACTGTTGTATTTTCTTAATGAAAATTTTTATTTTTTATTGCTGAAAGTGCCTGTTGCTGACCTCGATCGTGCCTGAAGGGGAACGTTGTATCTATAGGTCTAAGCAATTATTTTTAATGTCTATAAGTACCTAAGTAATAATAATCATTTAAGTAATCACCCTTTAAGCCGAAAGATGTCCACTGATGGACATAGGCCTCAGGCAACATCGACCGGTCTAGTCATGCCTTTCGCATCCTGCGAATTCCCAGTGGCTTTCACAAGGTCTACCTTGTGGATGGCCTACCAACGCTGCGCCTTTGAGTATGTGGTCGCCAATCCAAAACCTTTCGGCCCTATCTCATGTCTCCTGCTAACTTTAAGTTAAGTAAATAGTGAATTCTACGATTTTTAATCCGAATGGTGCAATATTGTCAGAATTTAACAAAAACGAAAAGCAAACAAAATAAAATCAGTACTATTCTTTGTGCCTGTGAAAGCAATACGTGACCCGACTGTGCTCGAAAGTCAGATGAAACTTACGTGTCGTCAGAATTGTGTGAAATGGTGGCAGGGCTAAAAATTGGATGAAATTGATTGTACGGTCAGCAAAAAATTCCATTAACATTGTCACTTTTATTTATCAGTAACATTGACACAAAATGAGCTGATAAACTGCGTTAAAACGCAGCTATTACGCAGCACGCAGCTACACGCTAGCTATGCTAAGCTAAAGCTAGGTGTTAGGTATTATATTTACGTCTGTTGTGATTTTAATATACACTCGCGAGCAAAAGTTTGGAGCCACCTACTTGTTACTCGTTCCAAGCGATTTTAAAAACGAAATAACTTATGAAAATTAATGAAAATGCTACCGTTTTAAAGGCTACCTTATAAACTTGAAATTCACGCCACCTTCATTTAAATTAAACCCATGTTTCAAGAGCTTTCCTACTTTGAGTGGAGGAGTAAGAAAAAAAAACATGTTTCAATTTCTCGATACGTTGTGACTCGCAAGTTTCGCCATAAAAGCACGTGATATCGTTTTGTTTTGTCAGTCGGCTGTCACACGTTGACCGTTATATAGACATTACCGCAAATTCGCAACTTTCCCTTTTCCCTCGTTATTTCCTTACTCCTTCACTTAATCCGGGATAGCTCTTGAAAAATGGGTTTAATTTAAATGCAAGTGAATTTCAAGTTTACAGTATTTAAAATGGTAGCATTTTCATTCATTTTCATCAGTTATTTCATTTTTAAAATCGCTTGGAACAAGTAGGTGATCCCAAACTATTGCTCGCGACTGTATTTTGCGCAATAATAAAGACTTGAAGACTTAAGAAACTGAAGCTTTGACCAACATGCCGATTGCGTTGACAGCTAATAAAAGCTACCTTTGATAAATCTACATGTTTATATTTTTAAGATCATATCAATGTGGTTGATCTATATTATCTCCATTTGAAATAAGATTAGACATTTAAGGTTTCTTCAAACAGCCGCGACGCGACAGCGCGACGCGACACTTGTAGAACAATTTCCATTAAGTTTTCATAGAAATTGTTCTACGAGTGTCGCGACGCAACCGTCGCGTCGTGCTAGTCTGCACGAGCCTTTAAACAAACCATTTTTACAGTCCTTCAGATTTTGACTCAGTGGCTTCAGTGGTATCGGGCTCGACTTACAAGTTGTAGGTCGTGGGTTCCCAGGAAGGCGTTTAACTTGCCCACGTGGTAGATTACTACCCATTCTAAGTTGAAGAGAAGAGGCCTTTGACCCAGCAGTGGGAACATTATAGGCTGATTAAGCATATTCTACGGAACAGTGTCTACTCTGGGCACGCCAAGATTGCGGCGGTAAGTCCCCTCTTTGAGGAGTGGCTTGAGAGGCGGCACGGTGTCCTTACCTTCCGCCTGTCGCAGGTCCTCACTGGGCACGGTTGTTTCGGGAGGTTCCTGTTTCTTATAAGGCGGGAGGAAACGCCTGGGTGTTTCCACTATGCAAACCGCCATGAGCACACGGTGAAGCATACAGTGGAGGTCTGCCCGGCTTGGGCGGAGCACCGCCGTGTCCTTGTGGAGGCGATCAGCGGCGGCGATCTCTCGCGTCCGACCCTGGTTCAAGCCGTGGTACGGAGCGAGAGTGCATGGGTATCCATCACGTCTTTCTGCGGAGAGGCAGTATATGCCACGGCCCTAGTCACCGCAGGAGACTTCCTGGACGTCGGGAATCCCTGGCTGATTCCCGGCCACCGTGGGCGCGGGCTTGCGGATGGCGAATAATGGGTAGCTCGCTGTCCGGTAAGGACCAAACCCGGGTCGACGGCACCTTGTGTTTCACGCGCGCCTCAAAGAGATGTCAGCATCAACTGGTGGGGTCCGCAAGGGCCGATGCCTGCCAGGGGTGCGGGTTGTCCGAAAGAGATACCGTGGTCCCTGGCACACAGGCAACTGAAGACACGTGGGTGGGTTTTAGTCAGTAAAAGCCTGCCACGCCCTCCGGTTCCACCCAAAGCGGGAGAAGTTATTTGGTGATTTCCCACCCTCAAAAAAAAGAAATCCCAACATAGTTGGGAAAAGGCTAGGCATATGGTGATCCTACCGAAGAGATCATAAATATGTACAGACAGATAATTTTGTTAATGGAGAGAAATTTTACAAATTTCACAGAATTAAATTCTCTGCATACTTTTAAAACGTAGCCAATATTACAATACTCGGAATACACAACACTGAGCCCAACTATGTTAGTAAATATGCTACTAATCCTGCAAGCGCAAATTCTAAAATATTGCAGTGAACATAATAAATTAGGTAGGATTTTCAGCGTAGCATAGAGTATTATAACCGTGCAGATGTGAAACTGATGTGCTTTTAAAGAACAGCCAGGGAAAATCCTTGCTAATCAAATTGCCACCCTACATGAATTTATATAGTAACCTAATTGATGAACATCATCATCATTTCAGCCGAAAGACTGGCCATAGACCAGGACATAGGCCTCCCCCAGGCTCCTCTTTGACCAGTCTTGTGCTTCCCACATCCAGCAGATTCCCGCGGCCTTCACAAGGTCATTAGTCCACCTTGTGGGGGCTTTCCCACTCTACGTCTTCCGGTACGCGGTCACCACTCTAGAACTTTTCGGCCCCATCAGCCATCTGTTCTGCGAGCAATGTGCCCTGCCCACTCCCACTTAAGTTTGGCAATTTTTCGGGCTATAACGGTTGCCTTGGTTCTCCTGCGGATCTTTTCATTCCTTTTTCGATCACGTTGGGAAACTCCGATCATAGCCCTCCCCATTGCCCTTTAGGTGAATTTTATCCTTCTTATAAGGCCCATTGTGAGCGACCACGTTTCTGTACCATAGGTCATCTCACAAACATATATATGTCGTGACCATATCGTAGATTTGCTCACTTCATGAAATGGCCATATCGTAGATGAAATGGTCGCATTTCATGAAATTCTCATCGTCTTCTAATTCTTATGTTACAAAAGAAAACGGTCGACGTCAGGTTGACGGAGCCCCACTGCGTGGGGCTCCTATTTCTGTGTGCAGGGTTAAAAGGAACCTAACAAAACCGAACCTCGGGGTGCCCCTGACGTCGACCGTCTTCTCGAGAAAACATTCTCGAGCATTTCATGAAGTGAGCAAATCTACGATATGGCCACGACATATACACATATGAACATAAACGAGGCTAAAGAAGTACGTAAAGGTCGTAGCAGGTGGCGTTCAGTTGTTTCTGCCTACTCACAAGGAAAAATTATGTATGTTTGTGCATGAATGTGCCGTGTCATGAAAGTCTCGAAATATTAAAGAGTGAATAGTGTTTTGAAAATACGGACGGTTTAAATTTGTTATTTCCCAAATTCCCCTTGCATAGGGCAAAACAATAATGTCAATGTCAACATTTTGTGAAATTACAACCGAAAATACTCGGAAAGAATGCCTATTGTGTAGCCTATAGTTTAAAGGTAAACGCACACTTGTGCGTGCCGAAATAAAGAAAACCTGACTTCTGAATTCTTCAGGCGATTTATCTGATTCGGTGCGGATAATTGTGCGGGGTATCGTAGTCGGGGAGGTGAGGACGCCGTGCACTGTGTTGGGGTTAGCCTAGCAGTCTTATCGAACGCAGCTTAATACCAGTATCGTATTGTATTTCATTCAAGTAATTTTTAAATAGTCGCGTAGTTGAGGCTGGCCTAAGAAAAGGTGGCGTGTCAACCTAGACGCGTATTTCAAGGGCTGGATCGAGGTGGCCTTGGAAAAGGATGTTTGAAGGGATTTAGGGGATGCCTATGCTTAGTTATGGGATAGTTTAGGCTTATAAAATTTAAAAAAAACCTCGATTCTTGTGGCTTCCTCGTTTCCGTCCGCTCTGATAAGCTTTAAAGTGAACCCAAGTCGAGACATTTTGTGCGTTGACTCACATAACTCAGACACCGAGACATGATAGTGAACTACATTCAATTTATACTATTTTTGTCACGCGTATTGTTTAGGTATTTGTCAAGATTGTGATGTCCGATCCGTTGAAATAATAATTGAAAACATTATGCGCGGTATGCTTTTTAAAGCTAAGTCACACTTCTATACATTTTAGTCTACAACAGAAGGCAGGTGCACCAAATCATACATAACGCCACACCACATGCACCTTTATTTTACACACGTATGAATGAGATAGAGTATTACTAATTTCCGCATCAATGCACATGTAGGAGCGAGATGCAATATTCTCCGCGTTCATGCTGAAGAATGTATTGTCGTGATATTGGCGGGAACAAAACGCCAATCAATTATGAAGGTAGTGATCGATCATTTTATGGACGACATGAAGGAGTGTTTAGTTGTAGTCTATTAGTTACTGGAGCGAGTAGCTAGTAATTGGAGCAAGGGTGACATTAAGAGCCCGGATGAATATGATGTAAAGACACTCCTATATGGGCTATATTCGGGCAATGTCTAGCAAATGTAGCTCGGCAATTCATAAGAAAAGTTTTCTCTATTTGCAAAGAATGGGAGAAATATTTAAAAGACCAAAAAAAAATTTTTTTTTTTGGTGTGGCTCGGTCATTCAATCAAATATTGCTGCTACATCGGCGGTTTTTTGGCGATGTAATCGCAAATAGTACCGGTCATACTGTTTTGTAAAAATATATTTTTATAGCTGCAACATTTTTTGTTCAAAAACTGTTGCTGGTATTACCGACCCATGCTCGAACATATAGGCAGCTAAGTACATACCCCAGTAAAGTAGTAACTATGGCCTGAGAAGCGACATTAGACAGTAATCTAAGGGTCGTTGTCAGCCTGAGAAAAGTCACATTGTCAGTCTGCCAATTGAAACTGCCCTATCAAGTTCGAAAAATATTTTAACAAACACATTTTAGTATAAAAAATTATACCACCTCATAACTGTTACTGCATGGTATATGGTTTTCTCGTAAAGGAAACATATTTTGCTCAATAAGTTTACGATTGACCAGTGTTGTAAAACTTTACACATAAACACAACATTACGCCTGTTTTCCCCGAAGTATTAGGCAGAGGACTTTCCTATATGGTAGGTACACCCACACTTCACTGGTTATTTTTAAATTCCATGTATCAGGGGACGAGCTCCCAGTCCAGGCTCCAGGCTGTTATTGTGAAATTCACAAAAACACTTTGGCTGACCTGGCAATGGAACCCAGAACCTCATGCTCAGCACTAACTCTTGTGACCACCGACACTAAAAAGTCCACAGTCAAAAGTCCGCTACAAGTTAGTGTTGTCAAAGATCCACTTGCAAAAAACACTTGCCCTCTCTAAGCAAGTGACTGCCAACATCTAAACGCTCCACATAAACAACTATAGGTCGCACGCGTTCGGCTTTTAAAGAAAAATCTCTTTAATGGTCCGGAATATCCGAGGCTAAGATTGATAGCAGTACAGTCGGCAGCACAGGCTGCGCATTAACGTTTTTATACTCGCAACGTATAATTTACAAAAGCTGTTGGGAGCACTGTAAAACTTTAATACATAAGCATTATGTGGGAGCAAGAATGCTAGTGGTTGCGGAGTTTAATGATACTGGTTTGTTGTAGTTTTTACCCCGTGTTTATATCATGGTATAAAGCATGACATGCTTTATACCATGATAACTTTAAACATACCATGTAGAATACATTGTATTCTACATGGTATGTTTAAAGTTGTTTTTTTTTATCGTAAATGCCCTTTTTTTGTGTGGGAAATCATTAAATGACTTCTCCCACTCTGGGCGGAACGGGAGGGCGTGTCAGACTTTTACTGACTAAAACCCACCCGTGTTTCTTCAGTTGCCTGGGCCAGGGCTACGGTAACTCTTTCGAACAAATCCACAACCCTGGCAGGCATCGGCCCTAGCGGACCCCTTCCATCACTGCTGACATATCTTTGAGGCGCTAGTAGAACACAACGCGCCGTTGACCCGGGCCTGGTCCTTACCGGGCGGCGAGCTACCCGTTGCTCGCCATCCGCAAGACCGCTGCTCCGGTGGCTGGGAGTCCACTAAGGACTCCCGTTGCCCGGGGCATCTTTTGCGGTGGCTAGGGGCGCGAGGAGGAGCGTGCTTCTCCTCACGCTCTCCGCCTTCTCCTTCGCGAGGATTACTGCTTCCCAGAAGGAGTTGATGGCTTCCCATGCAATCTCGCTGCATACCATGGCATGGAACAGGACCGGATGCGAGAGATCGCCATCACCGATTGCCTCCACGAAGACACGACGGTGCTTCGCGCAGACAGGGCGCAAATGTCCTGCAGATCTGGTAACATCTTGAGGCGGGTCGTTGAGCTACACGATGACTGATGCATGCATGACGGCCGGCTTTTGGGACAGGTCGGCTCAAGTGAAATGGCTCTTCTAGACCTGCATTGTAAGACTTACATAAAATTATAATGACCTCCGAGTTTGTTTTGGTATTTCCCGGTAAAGATCAGTCAGCTAGGAAATGCCGGCGCCATGTAGTTTTAAAATATTAACGTGTAAAAGTGTCTTAAAAGATCCACTAATTTAAATAAACACTTCATTCCACTTCGTATCTTCTCATCTGCCTAGAATTTTAGCAACTATGTTTGGGACACCTTTCAGTTTAACCAAATGCAACACTTAGTACTTACCAATATTTTACATAAAAAGACTGCCTGACTGACCTTCACAACCCAGTGCCTAGGTAAAACTATAACCCTTTCTTTTTCTTTTTAGGGTGCGAAATCAGCAAATAACTTCTCCTGCTCTGGGTGGAGCAGGAGGGCGTATGAGACTTTTACTGACTAAAACCCACCCGTGCTCCCTCAGTTGCCTGTGTGCCAGGGGCCACGGTATCTCTTTCAAACAACCCACACCCCTGCCAGACAAAAATACCCCTTGTTAAGACAGGTGGTCAGACTTTCGGGCTTCTAAGTACCCGTTAAGACTGTCAAAGATCTATGTACACGTGACATCATGTGACACGGAGCGGTTTTGGGATGTAAAAATGGTCACCCATTCACGGGCTAACCGCGGCAAGCGTAGCTTAACCTGATCGATCGACTAGTGCGGCTATTATTACTTAGCCAAAAATCCTTTTACCAATGTGTAATACATAATTCTGCCCTGCTAATTGTATCTGCAGTAATCGACACTTATGGGTTTTCACTTTTTCGCAGAAATGGCATCCTTAGGGGCAAACCTATATGGGAAAAATAAATATATTTGGGTACTGGAAGTATGTTTTTTTTATAACGAGATTCATAGTACTTGCATGAAAATTTTAGTTATACATTTCCGCGTTTTTCTCGAAACCGCTTTTTTGCAAGTACTGCATTTACAATTAGCAGGACAGAATTCTACATAGTACGTCTGCTGATCGTATTGTTTGTTTATCTTTTACCCCTAAAATAAGTTAGATATTAGTTGTCTTCAAAACTTGTAGTAAACTAGTCAAAAAAGTGAAAAAAATCGCTCGAAAAACATGTCTCAATCAACATGAATTCATGGTTTATTAGTTGGTTCGCACAAATTTACTCGCCCGAAAAGAAAAAATCTTCATTTCTAAATAATTATATTATTTTCTGTAGGCATTTGCACGAAGTTGATTTATTTGTAGGTGATTCAATAACTCTAAAAATACGTGTTAGGCAATTGGCACGTTTTGAATTTGAATGCAATAAAATAATAGCATTAGTTCAAATTCCTCTTATTATTTTGTAAGAAAAGTACAATATTTTGTCCCGTAAAATAACATCAAATTTTAAACTTGCCAACTAACTGCCTTTTACGTATTTATGGGATTTTCGATTCGCCCACAATAATCTAACTGAAAATAATACATTGTTTAAAACTGTTGATTCATCTATTTCGGTCGAGTAAATTCGTACGAATCAACTAATACGCCAAATTCACGTAAGTATGATACATGTTTTGTACGCGACATATTTATGACAAGTTGAAAACACTTGTCACAACTTGCCTGTATTAGCGCAGAGTTATAAGTTTATTCTGTTTTAGTCTTATTAGCTAGACTTGTGATGGTTTAAGGTCATAAAAGTTGCAACGATCGAAAATCAAGACAGTATAGTTCGCCGTAAACTGAATAGTTTTTTCAAATACTTATCAAAAAAGTTTTTTTAACGATTCTTCTAGGTAGTCCAATCTAGGGTCTTAGTCTAACAAAGAAATTATTGTATTAATTTTAACATAGCAATAATGTGTTTTAAAAAACGTTCGTAACTAAGCTCTAAACACCGCCTTAAGCACGTGACTAACACATTATTAAATAGTTTGTGAGTGGATGCATCGTGAATATAGTTGTTAATAAACCTTTTTAACATTTAAATCCCGGCTAATGAGACACAATTAATTTTCTACTGTAATGGAACCGACAGGTTCCGCGCCAACTGGTATCCATGGTTTAAAACCGTTTAGAAACTTGACTACGCGCACCGTACATTCATTACGTATTTACTTTAAAAATATTTTAATATTACTAGGTACCTTCTTAAAATAATTCACCGTTTTGATTAATATAAATGTACTAAAAGTCATACTTAGATTACTTTTCGAGGATTAGACATGCAGTCTTATTATTTGCCCTTGATATACCATTGCCTAGTTTCAGACATAGGTTTTTTTCCCGTTATTACATGCCCGTAGAATAATTTCCAACCACCACGTGGGCGAAGCTGCTTGTGAAAACAAGTGTTCTATACAACAAAGTTTAAGTATACTCATCAAGTACAAACTTCGAAGTGTAAGTAACACGAGCTTTGTGTCTTGAAGCCATATAAACTAGGAAACGATCTATAGGAGTGAGGCGGTATTGTGACCTTGTTGACCTTGTGTGTATTCACATTTAACCCGTCTACCAAAGCATGAGTTAACAGAAATCTTCCGGGCGCGCTCGTTCCATCGTCGACCTCATCCAATGCTTTCCATCAGGCGTGATCGAGTCTAAGAGCGAACAAAAACAAATAAATATAATCCTTCGGATGTTACTTAGGCTGTTTTTCCGAATCTTGTCTATCATCAATTTTCTAGCCTTATCCCCACTATGTTGAGCAGTCTTCCAGTCTAACCGGAATCAGCTGAATACCAGTATTTTACATGGAGCGACTGCTTGTTTGACTTCCTTTCATAGCCTTTTATTTAGCATAATCTGTCTATACCATGGCCGCTTTTAAACCACAAAGAGATACCGTCGCCCCTGGCACACAGGCAACTGCGGGAACACGGATTTTTTTTTTTGGGTGGGAAATCATCAAATAACTTCTCCCGCTCTAGGTGGAGCGGGAGGGCGTGTCAGACTTTAACTGACTAAAACCCACCCGTGTCCCCTCAGTTGCCTGTGTGCCAGGGGCGGCGGTATCTCTTTCGAACAACCCGCACCCCTGGCAGGCATCGGCCCTTGCGGGCCCCATCTGTTGCTGCTGACATCTCTTTGAGGCGCGCGTGGAACACAACGCGCCGTTGACCCGGGCTTGGTCCTTACTGGACAGCGAGCTACCCATTACTCGCCGTCCGCAAGCCCGTGCCTACGGTGGCCGGGAATCAGCCTGGGATTCCCTACGCCCAGGTCGTCTCCTGCGAAGGCCACGGCTGTGAGGGCGCATGTACTGCATCTCCCTCACGTGCGCCGCCTCCCTCTTTGCGAGCATAACTGCTTCGCTGAAGGAGGCGACTGCCAGCCATGCCCTCTCGCTCCGTACCATGGCCTGGACCAGGGTCGGACGCGAGAGATCGCCGCCGCCGATCACCTCCACGATGACACGGCGGTGCTCCGCCCAAGCCGGGCAGACCTCTGCGGGAACACGGTTGGGTTTTAGTCTGTAAAAGTCTGACACGCCTGCTCCACCCAGAGCGGGAGAAATTAATTGATCTATCTGGGTCGATCTATCTTCAATCCTCCTGGATGACCTAGGACCTAGTGTTCAGTAGTAGCGCTTGCGACGACTAGACTAGCAATAGAATATAAAACTTTTACTACAATTCGGATATATGGACTGCAAAGGGTTACTAAAAACTTTACTTATCTTCTAGTGTTAGTACTTTATAGATAAACATATACCTACAATCGAAACTTGAAGCCACATCCACCTCTGCAACATTAGGAAATCCCACCTATATGTGAATACATTGAGAATACTGTTGATCCAGCCGCAAACACGCCAAATATAATCGAAGGTTATCGAAGAATCAACGGACAAAGTTTTGGAGAAAATCTTCAGGACTAAAACTACTTCATCGGCTCAACGATTCTCTATTGAATATCAGAACCTTGTATCAACCAAAATGGATAACCATAAATATAAAACATACTCTAGTGTACTATAAAAAGTAGCCAAGTGCGAGCCGGGCTCTCACACAAAGAGTCCCTTACCACTGAACAATATTAAATTATAATCTATAGGTATTTTACCAATAAAGGTGATCTAATCTCTGGAACTATCAGTCGGATTTGAATTGTTTTATACATTTGATAGATCTCAATACTTGAGGAGCCCAACACCACGCTAGGACCTTTAAAGCAAGTCTCAAAGGACGATAGGTAAAGACGAAGTGGGTATAAGCGGGGCAGGTGATGTGATGCGACGGGATGGGTCGAGGTAACAAGAAATTTCACGCTTGTATGTTATATTAGTCAGACGTTTCTTTATATTATTAAAAAAAAAAAACAATAATATATGAGGGAATAAAACTTTATAACTCACTATCAAAAGATATAAAGAAAACACAATCGTTATTGCTATTTAAAAAACTACTAAAAGCCACATCTTAAAAGGTCTTTAAATATAAAAAAACGAATACATTTCATTTGACTATAGTTTAAACTAGTCCTTAGATTTCAAACACAAAAACAAAGACAACGAGTCACCGCACGTCGACCGCATCAACGCGCCGTACGGCGGTAGACAAGGCAAAAAATTTCAACAATTACCTTCTTATATTCATAATGTTAACACTATAAGCTCTTGCTACTCCGACAACAACAAAGTATAAATCAAGTAATATTTAGTATTTATTTCTGTACAAGTGATTCTTGATCTTTAGAAATAAATGAATTCAAACCGTTATATTGCTGTTATTGAGATTTAGCAAAAAACGCCGTGAAAATCACGTTTCTTGGGGACCCCATTTATTTTATTTTTTAATTATTGTTTAATTTAGCATCCATAGCAGCACACTCTGTGACAATTTCAAGTGTCTGCTAATCACGTTTTATAAGTTACAGCCATGAGAAAATTGGACGGATGGATAGAGTAGCCTTAATAATAGGGTCCCGTTGACACCCTATGGGTACGGAACCCTAATAAAGTAAGATTTTACGATACTATATTGACGTGTTTCGGCCTGAAATACTAGTTTTTCTCGGCTTTTCCTACGATATACTTAAACGTCTATTTTTTCGCCTCGTTTCGTTATACCGAGCGCCTGCTCGCAAAATATGAGATCCGGAATACCTTTCTCATATTTTTTCGTCTAATAGTGTTATCAGGATATCATAATATTGGATTTAGAGACGTTATTTCTTGTTTTTCTTTAATGGAAGCTAGTGGTGTCTAACACTGGATAAAGAAGACTAAATCTGTGCCCTAAAATAAGCGTAGGTTCGCGCCTTCAGTTTTTCCAAACATCATCATCTGTCTAGCCTTTTCCAAACTACTTTGGGGTCGGCTTTTTCTATGAATACCAGTATTTTACATGGAGCAACTGACTATCTGACCTCCACAATCCAGTTACGGGGTAATACAGTATGGTTTTGGTAAGACTGTATAGAGGTATGAGGAACAGGGTGTAAAGTTCACTCATACTCTATAGGTAACGGGAAGATCCTCCGACCAGACGGGTGTTGTGTCTGGTGGGCTACTGACCGACGATTGATGTCGGGATTTTGTATATATGTGGATTGCGTGGTAAACTCTGCTTGCGTAATGTAGCTGCGTCGTAGTTGCGGTGTGACGTCAAGTCTTGAGTTGTTCGCATATAGCAGTGTAGATGGCGCCACTTCACGTTTTGTGTTTTTCCACATTTGTTGATTTTAATTTTCTATGTGTGGCATTGTAGATGTCCGCCACAACTGTAAGTCAGACTTTCAAGCTTCTTTCTGACGACCCGTCACGATGGTATTTGTTAGAAATTGTTACTTGGCAAACTGAGAGTTGTTTAAGCATTACGTATTGTCGAATCTATTTCCTCATCATAGTCAGCCTATAACTTTCCCACTGCTGGGAGACAGGCCTCTTCTTTGTAGGAGGGAGTGGGCCGTAATCCAACACGCGGGCCTAGTGCCAGTTGGTAGATGTCACATGTCTTCGACTTTTTGGCTCTAGGACATGCTGGTTTCGTCACGATGTTTTCCTTCACCGTTTCGAGAGCAGTGGTTATGTAATAATTTACACAAAGTAAAACGCCTGGCTGGTTTCGAACCTCCGACCAACATTCGTAAGTCGTAGCCGTTACCACAAGGCCTGCTAGTATTCCTCCCTTAACATCAATTCCTGACCCATCAGCAGTGCTATTGGTCCTAGGTTATCATTTTTAAACATAATCCAGCATTGCATATGTATGCTATGACGCCATTTATACAAGGAGACTTTTATTTTGGTATATGCTTTGTTTACTTTTTATTTTTTGTGCTTGAGATAAGTTTTCATTTTATTTATTGGTATATTGACATGGCTAACTGACATATGATATTTTTTTAAGTTCTGTGTCTCGTGATGTTGATTACTCTGCCTATCTATGTATAGAGTCAAGTCTATCTAACTAAACAGACAGCAGTGCTGCTGGGGAGTTTGTTGCGCTACTTCTTCTTCACAGTTAAAGCACTAGGAAGTGATGAAGGGCGGGCGTTTTCGGGGACTGTCTTATGTAATTTTGACATTCCAAAACTGCTGATTCTCAGCCTAATTTGAATAAATGACTTCTGGTTTTGATTTTGATTTTACAATTATATGCTATTCTGTACAAACCTCACATTTTTATCATAGGTGAAGTGAGCTTAAAGTGACCTGTCATTAGTATTTAGCATCTGCTTGGCTATTTTGTAACAATCAAACCGTGAAAGTAGCAAGTAGCACGCAGCCGTAACAAGCAGCACCCCTGGTAGATACCAGGGGTGCTGCTTGTTTGAAAGAGATACCGCGGCCCCTGGCACACACACGGTGGGTTTTGGTCAGTAAAGTCTGACACACCCTCCTGCTCCACCCAGAGTTGGAGAAGTCATTTGATGATATCCCACCCTCAAAAAATTTTTTATCGTGAAAGCATAAGTGAAGTGAGCTTAAAGCGAGCTGTCACTTCAAACCCACTTTACCCAAGTTTCCACGGTAAGATTTTTACAGAATCGCACTGCTGATGGATTGACAGCTCGCGTCAATGTCACTTCATCTCAGTTCTCACGGTGAGATTTTTACAGTATGCATCGGCTGGTGTGATGTATCACTACGAGGACTTAGCTAGGTTTCTACGTTTAAATTCTCAGTCTATTTTCCTCACTTTACATCAATTCCTGACACAAACTGGTCTGACATTAAGATCCCTATCCCTCTCGTAACAACTTTAGGAGCTCAGTGTCTTATCTTTCAAACTTTTATTAACTTCACCAAGAGTAATTAGGAGCTCGAATCTCGGGAACAGACAGTCCGAGGAATCTCGAGCAGGGAATGGACGATTAACCTTATTTTTCCTGTTTTTTTAGTGGTCTGTAAGATGTAGTTTTTATTGTTGTTTTCATGTTTGTTGCTATGAAAGAAAATTAGGTTTATTTGTCACAGAAACACGTGCATACAAAAAAATAAGATAACTCCCCTAAAGGTTTCTTCAAACAGACACTTGTAGAAGTTGTTATACGAGAGTCGTGTTTGAAGAAGCCTTAAAACAAAATAAAATAGATCTATAATCACAAGCACAGACAAGCAACTTAACTGAATAACACACTATTAATCAGAATCATTTTGAAGAATATTGTTTATCCATTGAATAAATTTTACTTAAAGAACATAGGAATCAACGGAATCCATTGATTCATATGTTCGAAAAATGTGTCTGCTCAAAGACTAAATAACGCAATGAATGCTGTTAAACTGTCTAAATGAAAGAAATTCCTACTGTGTTATCATGTAACGCAATTATCATCATCATTTCAGCCGAAAGCCGTCCACTGCTGGAGATAGGCCTCCCCCAAGCTCCGCCACTTCGATCAGTTCTGAGCTTCCCGCATCGGATATTCGGTGTTGTACGCATCAACAAGACTTTTTAAAGTGACATTATTATTTCTTCAAACGTCAAAACGTAAAAAATGTCTTATTTCTCAATCAGTTATATTTTATTGTGTGCCTACGCAATCGTCACACAAACACAATTCGTAAACTATAATATAGTTAATCAAATTCCACGACCTTGAGACATTCAGCCGTAAAATCATAACAAACAATTAAATAAACAAACTTAATTGTCTGGAAATAATTAAAATTTAACATTTGTCATAACAACATAGAATAAGCCAGGTGAGTTAGCATAATTAATTAAATCAGTACGATGTTGGTTTGGTCGAACAATAACTGAGAGTTTCAGTGTGTTCATTTCAGGAGGAAGTTTGACAAACAACTCCTCTGATGGGAATCAAATATGGCGGGATAGCTGTTTCCGGAGAACATGATCGGAAGAACTATAAGTAAACGTAACGGCACTGCCATAAAACCCAAGTTAAACTTTAGCCATGCATCTGAAATCTATACTTCTGAGAAGTCATCCCGCGCGGGCTGGCAACGTCACCTTTCAAGATTATTTTAATGGATTTAAATCAAAGTATGAATTTTTTTTTTCAGTCAAGCTCTAGATCATCGGTATTTGGGAAGTGGGTCTAGCCATTATGGGTTTTGATGAAACAGAGATAGAGACCTGTGTTGTGGCAAAAGATACTCTTAGTATCCGTGTTGTACGTTTCCGTGAGATAGATTCCGACCTCCACGCGGGCTTTCGCCCCCCAATTTACTGTTGTTTCGAACAATAAATATTATTTCAATCACGGACGTAAAAAGCTATCGTTTCTCATAAAAATAATAATTAAATATAATTCCAACAAAAATGAACAGCTCTCATAAATATAAATCTTCATAAATTTCCATCGCTTCATCTCGTCCAATAAAATAACAAAAAACGATGCTACCGCAAAAAAAATGTAGTTTATTATTATTCTCTCGAAAATTGACAGGTGAAAACGAACCTAAAAAAATACAGGCGAAAAGGGTTTCGATAAATTGTATTCCCGGTACAAATAGTGAAATGAAAAAAAAAAAAAACAGGAAAATAATGGGAAAAAATCGTTTTCTCATTATCCGAAGGTTTCGCGTTCTGAATTTATTATTTCGACAGTAAATTGTCCGTCTGTCTGTAATTCCGTGGTCGGCCCCTATTTTAGGGTTCGCTACAAAAAGCTGTCCACGGTAAATCCTAATGATGCTCTGGTTTATCGCGAAACAGACGCCATAATTTTTTTGGACATAGAATTAGATATTTATATTTTTTAGAATAAATTATGTTCATTTACGTTTTAAACTGATTTTGGTGCCGTGCTGAAAAAACTAGGTAGTGTTCAGTTTATGTGTTTTGTCTTTTTACACGCTTTATATTAGCTTCACTTGTATGTTTGTTTGTTTGTATGTTTGTATGTAACCGACTCCTTTGGACGCTATTTTGACCCACTTCAAACGGTCAGATTTCATTTAAACTTTGTAGACTTATCGAGGACCGATGACAATTCAAAAATTAAAAAAAAAAAAACAGAAAAAAAAAACAAAAAAAAACTTAAAAATCACGCTTTTCAAGCAAGCAGTACTAAAAATAGTAAATAAATAATAGTTTAAAAAACTAAAAAACACGCTTTAAAAACCAAACTAAAAAATTTGAAAATAATTTAATTCTATTAAAAAGCGTGGGGTGCTTGATATTAATTGATTATAAAAATACCTCAAAAGCACCCCACGCTTTTTAATAGAATTAAATTATTTTATAATTTTTTAGTTTGGTTTTTAAAGCGTGTTTTTTAGTTTTTTAAACTATTATTTTTACTTTCAGCTTTTGCAGGTTCGTGACCGTCAGCTTTTGTAACTGACATTCGTTTTTCAGAATTATCGGGGCCAATACAGGCAAATTTGAAAGTTGATGAAGTAGAAGCTATATAAGACTGATAATTTTTAGCGTTTTAAATCTATTTTATATTTTAAATGTTAGATAAAGTATAACTACCTTTAGGGAACTTTAAAAGTTAGTTGAAGTTTATTCAATTCAGCTGTTTTGTGATATTACGTTTTAAAACATCAACTGATATTTGACGCCCAGAATGCAAGTATATGTGTATGTAGCTTATAAATGTAAAGTATTTGACATCTAAAACTACATATTAATCAATTCAATCAGACCGTCTTTTAGTTTAATAAACTACTTATTGGAGTAGTCGTTCAAACGATAGAAAGAGCTCCTTCAATTCTGAGTTGAGCTGCACGATTACTGAGAAATACGCGCATGGATTGGACAGGTCCGTTCAATTTGTCTAGATCATTCCTCAAAAGACTATACAGACACCAATCTACATGGTCTTCACATGATTTGACGAAAATTACGTCTGGGCTTAAAGAGACTGTGAACTTTGTGTTTGCTCCGGGCTTTCTTCTCAGAGTAGCCAGATAGAAAACGCCGACCTAATCTAGTTATTAAAATATGATTGACGTGAAAAGTTGTTTGTACAAACCTAGTTACAGAAATATAATCATTTATTAAGAAACTAGGATTTTTAATGATAATGTGATATTTAGATTGCACACGGAGAACTCTGTAAATCTCGCAAAGCCCGCCAAACAAAGATCTACTCACTTCTCAAACTAAATATCTGCGGAACCTTTCACTTTAACGCGATCCCATCAATCCAACTCTTACCCCTCTGCGTCGATCTGTCGCGTACGGGAAAAAACATTACAAATCTTTTTGAATTTATTCCTTTGTACCAAGGGCGTTCAGCGTGGTTTTGAGACCACAAATTGAGTGTTTTAAAGGTTCACATTTCGAAAATTCACACGTTGAATGAAAATTAGTACTGAACCTATTAGGTAATTTAAATCCGTTGACATTTTGATCCATTGATCTATTTCATTCTTTGAGTCTTATTGTTACTTGTTCATTAAACATAAATGTTGTCTTTTTCTTTCGCGGTCTTTTAGCAAGAGATAGCAATGTTCTTGTTTCAGTTTAAGTGGCGAACAAAAGAATCGTAAACTGCATTTTAAATAAATCTGATAATGCCGAATTGATTGTGTCGAGCCAAACAAATATGGGTACTATAATTTCTTATCAATACCAAACTGCACGTATAGACACAAATTACAATATCATCTGTCAACCGTATCAGCTAACCTGCCCAGCAAAGCTTACACACAGCCAATGATAGGCTTTGAGCACTATTAGATCACAGGATAACGCGAGTATTACGGGTATCGGTAACTGAAACTCTGTGATAACGAATCGAAACCTGATTTCCCTAGCTCCCTGTTTGGTATGATACAGTTGCTGTGGTTCTAGAGTGTTTCAATTGTGTCGTGACGATAGGTATACCTACTCTGTTTTAAAACAAGGATGGCAATGTAAACAAATGGGTCAGACAGTAACGTAATTTATCATCTGCCTAGCCTTTTCCCGACTAGATTAGGGTCTAGAATTTAACCGGATGCAGCTAAAAACCAGTATTTAATTTAGACAGTGAATTCAGAAGATAACATTATCACTACATAGTATAAAACAAAGTCGCTTTCTCTGTCCCTATATCCCAATGTATAATGTATGCTTAAATCTTTAAAACTACGCAAACGGATTTTGATGTTGGTTTTTTTAATAGATAGAGTGATTCAAGAGGAAGGTTTATATGTATAATACACCGACCTCCACGCGGGCGAAGCCGCTGGCAAAAGCTAGTACATAATAAGTTTTAGAAAATAAGCTGTTACTATTACGTTTGCTTCACTATCGCATTAGGTTGTACCTGTAATGATAGTTGTACGTGATGAATAAATAAATAAAAAATTGTAAAATGTTTAAAGGAAAAAAATATTTTATTCTCTTTAGCGCATTTAAATGAAAGCTTGTTGTTTTTTAAATTTTATTTCATATATTTGTGGCTAAGTAATATAAGCCGCACGAGTCGATCGTTCAAGTTAAGCTGCGTTTCTTGCGGTTGGTCCGTGGATGGGTGAACATCTTTACATACCAAGACTCCTCCGTGCCTCGGAAAGCACGTTAAGCCGTTGGTCCAGGCTGTCATTTGTGGATCTTTGACAGTCGTTACGGGTCGTTAGAAGCCCGAAAGTCTGACAACCAGTCTTACCAAGTGGAGGTCAGATAGGCAGTCGCTTTATGTGAAATGCTGGTATTCAGCTGCAACCGGTTAGACTGGAAGCCGACCCTAGCATAGTTGGGAAAGAGTAGGCAGATTATATTTAACCATTTATGTACACACATACCTTTAAACAGACAAGAAGTAAGGAACAGAAAAATGCGTACAAAGGTAATGCTTAATTCTACAGAAATCTCTTCCAGCACACCTGCGATAGGAGAGAAGATAAAAGAGATGTTGACTACATATGTAATATTAGAAGGGAAAACATAAAATTACAAATTATACTCTAATTTAAATATACACGTATACTATGAAAATGTACATACATACAAGCATAGGTACATACTTCTAACATAACCAGAGGTCGGAGTAGGTAGATTGATTTAAGGTCGTTGACGTCAAACGTAGAGGATAATATGGATATGCCTCCAAAATACCGGAACTTCATATTTATTGTTTTTCACATAAAAACAACAATTGTCACATAAAAACACTATTATAGCTGGAGATATAAACATCAACATCATTGCTAGAGAGACTGAATCATCCCAAGATCGCAAGAATAGAGTTGGTTACCTAAATATGCTATCTCACTTTGGCATACTGCCTGGACATACACTTGCCACCAGGGAACAAAACTGCCTTGACCATTTTATGTTAAATATAAACAAAAAGAAGTTCTCTGCGTCTATTGCTGTCTTATACTCAACTATCACTGACCATCACACCACATTCTTATCTCTAGCAAAATTAAAAAATATTTACACGGCAAATAGAAATTCGACTACAATAAATTACGAGCAAGCTCTGAAAGATCTAAAGGAGAAGAAATTATCTGATCTATTATTTTGTAATGACCCAGACTTATAAATTAGTAGCTTTATAAATACCTTAACTTCTATTATACATGAAAACACGATCACGAAAAAAATTCCGAATAGTAAACGGATCATCCAACCATGGATCACTATGGGTATACTACGATGTATTAAGAACCGGAATCGTCTACAAAAACAGAGTCGCATTGACCCTGTGCGGGACAAGCGATAAAACAGTGTACATAATAGAATAGTGTATATAAAGTGATACATAGACGCTCATAAGACAGTACAAAGTGAATAAGTTTACTATAATTTAATAATTCGTATTAGTTGTGTAACTGAGTACTAGGGGTAAGCAGTAGTTCAAGTGTTTATGTTATATTTTATATTGTCTTAGTTGAATTTATATTTTTCTTAGATAGTTCTTATTACATAGAGTCCGATTATATATAGTTTTACCTATGTAAAATTAATAAAGTTAGCAAAAAACGCAAATAATGTAGCGCGGTCCTCGTTACGGTAAAGGGTCGAGGTATTTAAGTTAAAAATGTTCAATATAGTGCCTCGCTCTGATTGGTTGATGTTTTGCGCGCGTTTTTTTATAATATTGTGCCTATCCCTAATTAGCTGACGCCTTTACCCGCGCTTTTTTGTAATTATGATTGGTCAAATCGATATTTTAAATCCTTGCAAAATTGTATAAAAATAGGAACATTTTTGTCATTCAACACATTCAGCGGCGAACTACCTAGAACAAAGTACTCCAAATATAGAAGCAAGAAGTCTCCAGTGGTTTCATTCCCCGCCAACCCAGCACACAAATGCGGCTATAGGCCACATTTAATGGTCCTTCGAGCCGGATACTGCGGGGAAGAATTACCTGAAGATTACTACAGCATCATAGAGAAGATTTCTCAAGAGAATAGAAGAGTACTTTCAAGATTCGAAGAAAATCAGCTGACAGCATGCCAGTTACGCGCTCCGTGGGTAGGGGCCGCAAGCCGTCGGGAGAACAGAAGCCGTCGTCGTCCGAGACCACTACCTCGGCGACCGGTACCAGCGCGGAAGCCAGCACGGAATCGACAGTTACAGGGACGACCGCCACGGAAACTTCGGAACAGACAGACAACTCCGCGGCAACCGAGCCAACCACCGTGACTTCCGCGACCGCCAGAACCTCCTCGACCGCCACCGCCTCAGCCACAGCCGCCAGCGCCGCTGCCCCCTCCGTAACCCCGTCCACTGCGACGACACTAACTACGGGTGCGAAGGACAAACAGCTGATGAAGCCGCCCGCTACTGTCATCAATAGTGAAACTCGTCAAGAAACAGAAACCTCTACAGTGAAGCGAGTTATGAAGAACACCGCCGGTCCATCGAAGCCGACTGGACTACAGGATCTCCGCCCTCCTAGCAACAAGGGAGGAGAGGGAGGATCTATCTACAGCAGAACAAAGCAACTCAAGCTTGCGAAGGCGAGAGAAGATTTACTACGCCTTCAAGTGAAACTAGCCGCAGCACGCCTAGCTACATTGGAGAAAGAAGACTCAGAAGAGGAAGAAGATGACGTCTCCCTCTACTCGAAGTCAGAAGTTAACGCAAGAGTGGACAACTGGTTGGAGAATCAAGTGAATCGTCCGGTGTTAGCGATCACCAACGAACCACACTGCCCCCCAGAAGAACCAACGGTCGTCCGCACAGAAGAACCAATGCCAGCGAAGCATGAAGAAACACGTCAGTCACCGGCGGGAGGTCAAACCGACTTAGCCCTCCTAGCTGAAGCCATCACCCGGGCTGTCAGCGCCGCTCAACGACCCAAGTTCGTCGAGTTACCGATCTTCAGTGGGTCCCATCAGGAGTGGCTACCATTCCGCGCCGCCTACTACGAGACAGAAGCAATGTTCAGCACAGTTGAAAATACGAATCGACTCAGAAGAAACCTGAAAGGAAAGGCCAAAGAAGCGGTTGAAGGTCTTCTGATAACCAACGCGCATCCAGCTGAAGTGATGAAGACTTTGGAGTCAAGATTCGGAAGACCAGAAGCAATAGCCATGATGGAGATGGAGACGCTTCGAGGTCTGCCGCGCCTTACTGAGTCACCAAGGGACATCTGCATATTCGCCACGAAGGTCTCCAACGTAGTGGCGACATTGAAGACTATGGGTTGTTTCAACTACATGTACAACCCTGAACTCGCGAAGACAATAGTGGACAAACTGACGCCGACTCTGCGATACAGATACTACGATTTCTCAGCCACGCAACCACGCGAAGATCCTTGCCTCATCAAGATAGAAAAGTTCTTCAAAAGGGAAGCGGAGCTGTGCGGACCTTACGCGCTGCCTGAACAGATGGCAGCACTTACTACGGCCGCTTCACAAAAGAAGACACAAAGGGTCAACAACGTGACTGAGAAGACACAAGCAACGAAGTGCTTCATATGTGAAGATAAGGGGCACACCAATGCAACAGAATGCGAAGAGTTCAAGAAGTTAGATGCAAACGCAAGATGGGACATGGCCAAATCCAAACGTCTCTGCTTCAGATGTCTTCGCTACAGAAACAAGACACACAACTGCAAACCCAAGTCATGTGGTGTCAACGGCTGCAAGTACTCTCATAACAAGATGCTGCACTATGAAAAAAAGACAGAGAAGGCAGAAGCAAAAGAAGAGCCCACAGAAGTCATCAACTCAACTTGGACAGTCAAGAAGCAATCGTTTCTGAAGATCCTTCCAATCCAGGTGAAGGGACCGAAAGGAGATGTCAACACCTTCGCATTGATGGACGACGGGTCAACAGTCACTCTCATCGACGACAGCGTGGTAAAGAGCGTCGGAGCAACAGGACCCATAGATCCACTGAAGATTGAAACCATCAATGACATGAAGGCATCAGAGTCAGCATCCAGAAGAGTCACCATCAAGCTGAAGGGGCTCAACGATCACGAAGAGCAAATACAAGCACGTACAGTGAAGAACCTGCAAGTCTCGTCTCAACGGGTTCCACAAGAACTAGTGGAAGGGTGTCAACACCTATCTGACATCCGAGGACATCTCACATATGCTACTGCGAAGCCACGAGTTCTCATCGGTCAAGACAACTGGCATCTTCTGCTGACGTCGGAAGTAAGAAGAGGAGACAAGAACCACCCAGTGGCATCTCTCACGCCGCTAGGTTGGGTACTCCACGGCAGCCAGACACGAACCTTCGGGAAGCAGATCGATTTCGTGTCACACATCACAGAAGATCCAGAAGAGAATTTAGAAAACCTCGTGAAGCAATATTTCGAGATGGACGCGCTCTGCATAAACCCCAAGAAACCGAAGACTGACCCAGAAGAACGAGCACTTCGTATTCTGGAGAAAACCACCACGAAAATAGAAGAAAGAAGATTCCAGACCGGTCTTCTCTGGCGTAAAGAAGATGTCAAATTCCCAGACAACTACGAAAACTCACTGAAGAGGCTCTTCAATATAGAGAAAAAGATTGATCGTGAACCCGCATTGAAGAAGAAGTACGTCGAACAGATGGACGCTCTTATTGCAAAGGGGTACGCTGAACCTGCCCCGAAACAGAAGACAGCTGACAAGACTTGGTACTTACCTCACTTTGCGGTAGTCAACCCGATGAAACCAGAGAAACTCCGGGTAGTACACGATGCCGCGGCCAAGACCAAAGGGGTGGCACTCAATGACATGCTACTCAAAGGCCCTGATCTACTACAGTCACTACCAGGCGTCGTCATGCGGTTTCGACAACACATTGTCGCAGTTACAGCGGACATCAAAGAGATGTTCATGCAAGTCAAGCTGCGAACAGAAGATAGAGATACACTGCGGTACTTATGGCGCGGGGATCGACGAGACGACCAACCTCCAGAAGAGTACAGAATGACGTCGTTAATCTTCGGAG
Source organism: Polymixis lichenea (assembly GCA_949091785.1). Lineage (NCBI taxonomy): Eukaryota > Metazoa > Arthropoda > Insecta > Lepidoptera > Noctuidae > Polymixis > Polymixis lichenea. Next base: position 6,906,653 of record OX420953.1, on the reverse strand, counting down.
CATCGAGTTCCCCTTCGACAGCAATCTACGTAAAGAACATGAACGCCAAACAGCACGAGAAAACTCACCCAGAAGCCGCAGCTGCTATCATACAGAAGCATTACGTCGACGACTACTTAGATAGCTTCAGAAACCTCGAAGAAGCCAAACGCATCACGAAGAGTGTGCGAGAGGTGCACATGAAGGCCAGCTTCGAGTTGAAACAATGGAAATCGAACTCAGCGTCACTCCTAGAATCACTTGGAGAAGACAACCAGACAGAAGACATGGAACTCTACAGAACAGAAGAAAAGACTGAACGAGTCTTGGGTGTCATCTGGAAAATCAACTCAGACGAGCTCACCTTCAACCTCAACTTAGCCAGAACACCTTCCACACTCATAGAAGGTAAACAGCCGACAAAAAGGGAAGCACTAAGAATAGTGATGTCACTCTTCGACCCACTCGGGTTCGCTTCGCCTGTCACAATCAGGGCGAAGCAACTCCTCCAGGAAGTTTGGCGCAGAGGAACAGCTTGGGATGACAAGATCGACGAAGACCTGGCAGAGCAGTGGAAAATGTGGATGGGGCATCTGAAGAACCTCCAAGAAGTAGCAATCCCGCGGCAATATCTCCACTACAGCGACGCCGCCTCCTTAGAACTCCACGTCTTCAGTGATGCCAGCGAGTCAGCCTACTCTGCAGTCCTCTTCTGGAGAGCAGTGATGACAGACGGTGAGGTCGGCCTATCCCTCATCATAGCCAAGGCAAAGGTGGCACCTTTGAAGTTGACGTCGATCCCAAGATTGGAGCTACAGGCAGCCGTCATGGGAACTAGACTCGCAGAGACAGTGGTCGAAGAGCTCGAGAGGAAGCCTGACCGAAAAGTGTTCTGGACAGACAGCAAGACGGTACTAACCTGGATAAGAACAGGGTCACGTTCATACAAACCCTACGTGGCTCATCGTCTAGCAGCAATAGAAGAGAGTTCCAAGGTCAACGACTGGCGCTGGGTTCCGACAAAGCTGAACGTGGCGGACGACGCCACTCGAGACGTACCTTCAACATTCGACAGACATCATCGATGGTTCAAAGGGCCGGACTTCTTATACCAAACTGAAGATTCTTGGCCGACAGAGACCGCAAGGACAACACCAGAAGAGCCTTCCGATGAAGAGAAGACGCATTACGTGAGCGACAAGGGAAGACTGAAGCTCGCAGAGGGTCTGCCTGATCCAACTACGTTCTCCAACTGGGATCGACTTCGATACTCAACAGCACGTGTTCTGCAGTTTATTCAACTCTGCAGAGCCACCAAACATAGAGTCAACTACAGAAGAACGAAGAAGAACAAAGAAGCAGATCCCACCTGGAAGAAGAACAAGGCTACAGTTAAACAACAGGCGCCCACGATGGCAAAGTCATCACAAGGAGGAAAGAAGCGGCTACCAGTCACAGCCGAGCAGCTCAAGACAGCCGAAGAACTCCTGATGCGGTCCTCTCAAGAAGAATCCTTCGCAGAAGAAATAGATAGTCTGAACAACGGGAAACCGATCAACAAAGAAAGCCGCCTTCACCAGCTCAGCGTCGAGTCCATAAACGACGCACTGAGACTCAGAAGCCGTATTCGAGCGGTCCAGGACGTGAAGGAAGAATCCAAGAACCCGCTGGTAATCGACGGTGATCATCCTACGGTCAAGCTCTGGGTACAGGCTGTACATCGACAACTCCATCACGCTGGTGTAGAAGCCACAGTAAACGAGTGCAGGCAACAGTATTGGGTACTACGACTGCGCCCTATCACACGCACAATACTGCGAACATGCCTATTCTGTAGAATGAAGACACAAGTACCGCCGCATCCAAGAACCGGGGACCTACCAGCGTGTCGTTTAGCTCATCACAAGCGACCCTTCACCTTCACTGGGGTCGACTACTTCGGACCTCTCTCAGTGACCGTCAGACGAACTCGACAAAAAAGATATGTGGCCATCTTCACATGTCTCACGATGCGAGCCATACATCTGGAAGTCGCCGGCTCGCTTAGCGCCGACTCCGCGGTGATGGCAGTTAGAAGAATGATCGCACGAAGAGGTTGCCCAACTGAAATATGGTCGGATAACGGCACCAACCTGAAGGCCGCCGACAAGGAACTACGACAGGCGATCGACGCAGCGACTGCAGAAGAAGCAGCGAAGAGGACCATCTCCTGGCGCTACATACCGCCTGGAGCTCCGTTTATGGGCGGAGCCTGGGAGCGAATGGTTCGCTCCGTCAAAACGGCTCTCACCGCGACGTTACATGAGCGTCATCCGACAGAAGAGGTCCTCACGACTCTACTAGCGGAAGTAGAGAATACAGTTAACAGTCGTCCGCTGACTCATGTCTCAGTCAGCCCAGAAGATCCAGAAGCCCTAACTCCCAATCACTTCTTGTTGGGAGGGCCAGGGCGCGTACCACAACCAGGCACTTTCAACGAACAAGACACCCTTTCACGATCCAGCTGGCGAGCCGCGCAGAGGCTAGCGGACATCTTCTGGCTACGCTGGGTGAAGGAGTACCTACCTGAGCTCCAACACCGGCGGGAGCCCCATGGACGAGGTCAAGCAGTGCAGGTCAACGATCTCGTGCAAATCGTCGACCCGAACCTTCCCCGCAACGTGTGGATCCGTGGAAGAGTCGTCGCTACGTACCCAGGCCCCGACAACGTCGTGCGGACGGTGGACGTGCAGACCAAGGGAGGTGTTCTGCGCCGGCCAGTAAGGAAGCTAGTGATCCTGCCCCTGACTACAAGCAACGAGCCCGCACCGGAAGTTGATACGACGCGGTCGCACGGCGGGAGTGATGTGCGGGACAAGCGATAAAACAGTGTACATAATAGAATAGTGTATATAAAGTGATACATAGACGCTCATAAGACAGTACAAAGTGAATAAGTTTACTATAATTTAATAATTCGTATTAGTTGTGTAACTGAGTACTAGGGGTAAGCAGTAGTTCAAGTGTTTATGTTATATTTTATATTGTCTTAGTTGAATTTATATTTTTCTTAGATAGTTCTTATTACATAGAGTCCGATTATATATAGTTTTACCTATGTAAAATTAATAAAGTTAGCAAAAAACAAACAATGTAGCGCGGTCCTCGTTACGGTAAAGGGTCGAGGTATTTAAGTTAAAAATGTTCAATATAGTGCCTCGCTCTGATTGGTTGATGTTTTGCGCGCGTTTTTTTATAATATTGTGCCTATCCCTAATTAGCTGACGCCTTTACCCGCGCTTTTTTGTAATTATGATTGGTCAAATCGATATTTTAAATCCTTGCAAAATTGTATAAAAATAGGAACATTTTTGTCATTCAACACATTCAGCGGCGAACTACCTAGAACAAAGTACTCCAAATATAGAAGCAAGAAGTCTCCAGTGGTTTCATTCCCCGCCAACCCAGCACACAAATGCGGCTATAGGCCACAGACCCCTACAATGAAATACTAAAAATAACGTATACTAGATACAGGAATTACTGCAATCAGCTTATTAAAAAAATAAAAAGGAAATATGAACGAGACTTACTTGCAAAATCTGTAACTAATAATAAAACTCTATGGAAAAACATAAAAAATATCACTTACTCTAATAAAATAAAAAGTCAAAACATAGAATTGTTAAATATAAAACCCACCTCTCATGACTCGATAAATTATATTAATGATTACTTCGCTAACATTGGAAAACAACTAGCCTGTCAAATTCACCCAACTTTAAATAACGTCCATATCCCTGTTCTTCCAGATACATCTCCGCTTAACACTTTTGTACTAATTGACTCTGACGAATCTGAAGTAAACGCTATATTAATGAATTTAAAATCTGACAGTGCCCCGGGCTGGGACAACATTTCAACTAAATTCTTAAAGTTTGTAAGAATAGAAGTCGTTCCTATAATAACCCACTTTGTAAATCTGTGTCTCCAGCAAGGCGTCTTTCCGGCTCCCCTAAAACAATCTTTAATAACCCCAGTACACAAGGGGGGGGACAGAGACGATGTCAATAATTACAGACCTATCTCGGTTTTACCAGCCATATCAAAAGTTCTGGAAAAGGTTATTAATTCTAGATTAACTAAATTCTTTAACAAATTCAACTTACTATCTCCTTCACAATTTGGCTTCAGACAGGCTGTAAGTACCGAAGATGCTGTAGCTTCATTGACTTCTCATATAACTGGGCATCTTGACAAGGGAAAAAAGTGCCTATCCATTTTCCTAGACCTCAAAAAAGCTTTTGACACCGTCTCTGTCCCTATCCTAGTGAACAAATTACAAAAAGCCGGAATAAGAGGTACTGCACTCAGCCTGCTCAGAGATTATCTCTCTAACAGAAAGCAAAAAGTTAAAATAGGACAATACACTAGCGACAATGCAGAGGTAACATACGGCGTACCACAGGGTAGTGTGTTGGGTCCTACCCTGTTTTTAATATACATCAATGATCTGTGTAATATTAAATTAACAAACGCCAGGGTATTTGCATACGCTGATGATACTGCTATTGTATTTACTGGTGATTCTTGGCAAGATGTTACACTGAGTGCAGAGGTAGGGATTGCCCACGTAGCTGAATGGCTGAAAAACAATTTACTAACATTGAACACCACCAAGACTAACTACGTATGTTTTAGTGTTAGTAACCGGACACAGCCCAATGATGACCTCAATTTGAGGGTACACACATGCGGGGATATAAACAGGATAAGCTGTAATTGTTCATATCTAAATAGAGTCTCCAAGATGAAATACTTGGGCGTGATGGTTGACCAGTTTCTGTCTTGGTATCCTCACCTTGAGCAGGTGATTGCGAGGGTCAGAAAGCTTACCTGGATCTTCAAAACATTAAGATACGTGGCTCCGACTAAAATGTTTAGGAGTGATAAGCGACCTAGAAATCTCCTTAATGAAATCTATTTTGCTCTAGCACAATCCGTCCTTCTATATTGTATCCCCATTTGGGGTGGCGCAGCTAAAACTAGATTTTTGGACGTGGAACGTGCACAACGTGCACTTATAAAGATTATGTATTTTAAAACTAAAAGACACTCTACTAAAAACCTATACGAAATCAGTAATTTACTCTCAGTTAGGAAGCTGTATATAACTCAAACGGTTCTAAAAAAACATAAAACCCTCCCTTATCATATGAATAAGAAACACAAAAGGAGAAAAGATATCATTGCAGTAGTTACCCCATGTAAAACCAAATTTAGTAGCAGACAATTTCACCATCTCTCAGCTCAAATATACAACAGGATTAATAAAAACATATATATACACAATAAAAACAATCACGACTGTAAAAAAGTTATAACAAACTGGACAAAGTCTCTTAGTTATGAGGATACGGAAGCTCTGCTGGTTTATCATGAGTAACATAATCACACACCATAAAATATACAAATCTTACTGTTCTCCATATACGAGTACTAGACTACTCCACACCTCGCCACACCAACACTACACCACACCACGCTACACCACACCACGCCACACCACACTACAGCACACCACACTACAGCACACCACACGACACCACATCACACTACACCATACCACACTACACCACACTACACTACACTACATCACACTACACCACACCACACCACACCATACTACACCATACCACACTACACCACACTACACCACACCACACCACACCACACCACACCACACCACACCACACCACACCGCACTACACACCACACCACACATCACATCTAACCGCACTACATCGAACATACACGCCACGCTTAACTAAAGCACACCACGATTCACATGATACATACTCAAGATGTTAGAATAAGAATAAGAAATAACTAATTGCCATAATGTAATATAAATATGTAACATTTGTATAACTAAGATATGGAGGAGCGGAGTCTCCTAACACAGGCATTGTTTGCCTAAAAGGAGGCTCCAAACACAAATCATTGTTTAAGAAGCATTTTGTTTAAATAAAAAAAAAATATTTCATTGTGATATTTATTCCGGAATTTTGAAATTAGCACGAATTTGTGTTTAAGGTGAAAAACGTATTAATAATATCAATCTACGCTATCAGTGTTAGCTAATGGTGAAAGAAATCAGTATTTTATTTTATACAAAAATACCTTGGAATAGTTACACCGTATTTTGACCCCTACTGTTGAATTAGAAATGACGCTTGACAGTATGAGACAAAACTTAGACAGGGCCTTTTGTTTCTTTATCTCATATTCATCTATGTTCACAACGCATTGACGCACGCCAAAATATGGAAATTGTATTCGATGAGGATTAAAAATAATTTATTTATGTTTTTGTTTAATTAAAAATAATTGTTCATTGAATTCAATTAATCATTCATATAATAAACGATTTTGTTAGCCAATCTGTATCTTTTTTATTTTATTTTATTCCATAATTCCAATTCCGGAACTTTTTCCGGTACTTCCCGCACATTATGAATAAAATGGCATGTCCATATTATAATATCTTGACGCAAGTATATAAAATCAATCTACCTACTCCGACCTCTGAACATAACACATAATTATATGGAGTTACTGTATTGGACCTCCACAACTCAGTGACTGGGTAAAACAATACTCCTTGATAAGACTGGTTGTCAGACTGTCGGGCTTCTGACAACCCGTGACGACTACCAAAGATCTTCGAATGACAGCCGAAACCAACGGCTTAGCGGGCAAACGAAAACGAAAGCATATTTATCTAAATTTGAACGCAATCTTGTAATAGAAGTCGACAGACATAATTACGAAAAGTACGAAAAAAAACATCGTGTTACGTAACAGCAAAGTTTAAGCAAAGCATATGTGAAGCGTCCCTTACTCAAATAGGTCGCCTTCGTTATAAAAAAATCTTCTCACTTCTTAGGCTAAAGTTTAAGCGGAAACATATTCACGATACGTCAGCATGAGCATTTTAAAAAGTCCGTTTCCGTTTCGTTTTGTGTTACATTTTTCGAACACGAATAATTGTATTTATTTAATACCTACTTGAAGCGCACTTTATAATTGAATTATACCTAGGTATTCTCTACCAGTCAACTTTTTGGTGACGCGGAAACCAACAGTGATAGGTGCAATCCAAAAAAAAATGCGGAACAAACACTATCATTTCATCGTTGAAAATTTTTTTTTTCGATTAGAAGAATTTGTTTGCAATTTTGTTGTAATACAAAAATTACTATTATAAATTGAAATACGTCTCAAATTTCCTTATCCCTGGCTGAGGACGTTTGGTGCCTTTTCAATTGAAAAGGCACACAAACGTCCATAGCCTTTGTAACTCCATTACAACCATATTTCAAAACGGCGCCAATTGTCCCGAGTCAACTAAACTAACCGAGCTAAATAGGTCACTATTCGTCCACAATGAACTAACTACCTCTAACTACTAAATGCACAATTATTATGATATTCCAACCACCAGTGTACCACTGTGCATGGCTTTATTTCAGCGAATTTATCTTGCGGTGGCTTGCCATTTTGATTGCGTGTTTATTATTTTATTATTTAGGCAGATAATTAATTTGTCTTGGTTTTGGTTACTATGCTAGCTGATATCAGTCACTTGACTCGAATGAATGTTCATTTCAGCTTCATTCCACACATTCACAAGACATCCACAAAATTGTGATGAACGTTCATCTGCTCCTTTCATTTGTTTTTTCGATCATTCTTTAAACGAGTGAATGATGCCGAGTGTAGAAATTCCACTTTGCTGAATCGGTTTACTAATTTAAAAAAAATTACTTTTCATGCTTTTTTGAAAAAAAAATAACAAAAAGGAATGCATCTATCGTCGATTTTAAAGATAATTTCTAAGCCATATGTTAACAATAGGAAATTGCTCCTTATGAAAAAGAAATAGTCAGCTTAGTATCAATAACTGCGCAATGAATATTGTTGAACTATCAAAATGAATTGGACACCCTTGATGATGATGATGATGATGATGATGATGATGGGACTCCCTTTTCCGCACTTAGTCTCCAATTCGGTCCGTTGTGCGTGGGGATTTGGCTAACAGAGCCAGCCTAACTTCGCCCAGAAGCACAGAATCTTCCTGGGAGCTTCACAGGCTACGCGGAGCGACCTCACTGTTCCGAGGATTTCTTCACGTTGAGAAGCCACGGCCTCGCATTCCAGGATGACGTGGGCGGCTGATTCGTCGGCGTCAAGGCAGCCCCTGCAAAGAGGGCTATCTGTGGCGCCTATGTTAAAAATATGTTTGTTAAGGGGGTTATGGCCCGTTATTGTTCCTATTATTATTCATTTCATATTATTAAGGTTATTTCTACTCAGGCTGAGAAGTTTTTGCTTAATCGCGGGTGTACAATTGGTAAAGCCAATTTTGACTGTCTACAGTCTGTTGCCCGTGACCATCTGTTATTATAGAGTTCGGTCGACTTTTGGCGAATCCACGCACGAAATTGTGAGAAAGGCAGGGGGAGAAGCGGGTGCGGGCCTAGCACTTTCATATCAGAGCCTCTCTTCGCAAGTTCATATGCGGCATCATTGCCTAAGGATCCACTATGGCCTTTGATCCACTGGAGGGTAATAATACGATTGGACGTCGATAAACTCTCCAGAGCTAGATGGCACTCAAAGATTAATTTGTTGTCGGTTTGTTAGTTTTCTAAAGCTTTGAGCACAGATAGGCTGTCGGATAGGAATTTAATGCCATAGTTCCGGGTGCCTAAGCGCTTTACTGCTGTTGCGGCTTGTGTTAAGGCAACACATTCACATTAAAAGATTGAACTGTGATTGCACACGCTTACAATGAGGCCACGCATTTACCCCGCTGAACATTTAAGACCCATTGCGGCATTCCGTTCTGTGAGCAATGTCGATTTCCTTGTTCCTCCTACGAATCTCCTTATTTCTGATTGAATCACAGCGGAAGAACTCCGGAACACAGGAAAATTTGTAAAAATAAGCTTTTACGTAGCATAAGCTAAGTATACCCCGCGTTTTCCTTTCGTAATTGTCTCCCGGGCGTCACCCCTCCTACATACAAGGCATTCTTCCTATATTGAGTTTGTTCGTAATATTTTGCTTTTGTGTTAAAAAAAATTGGATACACCTTATAATGTTTCGAAGAACTGATGAAGGTTCGGGCTAGAGACGAATAAGGATGTTTATTTTTGTAGAAGTGTAGGTAAATCTAATTGGAGGTATTTAAAATGGATTTAGTGTAGTAGATCCTGAAGTTTGTTTTCCGAGAGAGACATGATAATGTCTGAAAGGCTAGGTATATGATGAGCAGAGATCGGAGTAGGTAGATTGATTTAAGGTCGTTGACGTCAAACGTAGAGGTTAATATGGATATGCCTCCAAAATACCGGAACTTCATCACGAATTTGTGTTTAAGGTGAAAAACGTATTAATAATATCAATCTACGCTACCAGTGTTAGCTAATGGTGAAAGAAATCAGTATTTTATTTTATTCCATAATTCCAATTCCGGAACTTTTTCCGGTACTTCCCGCACATTATGGATAAAATGGCATGTCCAAATTATGATATCTTGACGCAAGTATTTAAAATCAATCTACCTACTCCGACCTCTGATGATGATCTACCTAGCATTTTCTCAACTAAGTAGGGGTCGGCTTCCAGTCTAACCGGATGCAGCTGAATACCAGTATTTTACATGGAGCGACTGCCTATCTGACCTCCACAACCCAGTTACTGGACAATACGATACCCCTTGGCAAGACTAGTTGTCCAACTTTCAGGCTTCCGGCGACCCGTAACGACTGTCAAAGATCCACGAATGACAGTTGGAACCTACGGCTTAACATGTTTTCCGAGGCACGGAGGGGTCTTGGTATGTAGGTATGGTCACCCATCCACGGACCAACCGCTGCAAGTGTACCTTCACCTGATCGATCGGCGGGTATGGTTGTTATCACTTAGCCACAATCCCTTCCCTTTTTCCGAGAGATACATTACCTACTTAATGCTTCAATGCAGTCGTGTGATCTGTAAAGATAATTGTAAGACAATGACAAATAAATAAATACTGACTGACTCGACGACGGGTGAGTGCCTGGTTGGCCTACTGAATGGGGCCCAAGTCTGCTACTTTTATAAATTCGTCATTCCAACACAATCCCATTGTCATTTTGCTAAAAGTTCGTAATCTGCTAAATTCATAATGGTCGATCATTGGTCGGTCAATAGTCTCGTAATAGAATTGTGTTATAATGGCATTATCTCATTGCCATTAGAACAAAACCGTTAGAAGTAATGATTTTCCAAAAACGACTACAAAATTTTAACATTTATTCATGCCCGATTTCATTTACATATATTTTTACATATTATTTCTTAGTGTTCAATTTAAGCAGTCATTCATTTGTCATTATGTACGAGATTACCAATAAATGCCATTTCTTTCAACGGAGTGTCAGTGGCTGACCATTGGAAAGTCATAATGACGCCATTATATTACTAGATTACCGTACTTGTCAAAATCAACAATTATGAAATCAATGATAGACCATTCTGACACTATTGTAATAGTAGACTTGACGACCTGTCGCAAGCTGTTGATTCTCAGGTCTGGCAAAGTGTCATTGGGTTTTTCTAACTGGAATTTCTCAGTAGTAGCCTGGAGGCTTTGTGTCCGGTTGATTGGAATAGGCTCGCCCCTATTACATGGTACTTAAACATAACTTGCGAAATGTAGGTAGACTAAAAGTACACCTCTGCTCAACCATTCGGAGACACAAGGCGTAATGTTACGTTATGGAGATCGGATAGGCAGTCGTTCCATTTAAAACACTGATATTCAGCTGCATCCGGTTAGACTGGAAGCCAACCCCATCATAGTTGGGAAAAGGCTAGGCAGATGATGATCTGAATATTTTACTATCCATTTCATATTCTCATAATTTAATGGGCTTTCTATCCGATCAGAATCATTACTCGCAGGCAGTACATTGTATACAGAATATAATGGATAATACAACAGTATCTTGTAAAAGTAACGGGCGAAAAACCCGGCTAACGTAATCGAGATTGAATACAAACAAATACATTGGAAGTAAAGTGGCCATGGTTTATTGGAAAAATATTTTATGTGGAATTTTATATTAGGGTTTTTTATATGACAGAAGTAGGAATGGGGTTACTTGGATGACACTCAGTTGATTCGATTATTTATTTGTTTATTACAGGCTTTTGGCTGTGATTTAAATAATAATAAAATCAAATAATTTAATAATACTATGTATAGTAGATGTTTCCCACGATTTTTTCTACTTACGTGTATTTTGTATTTCATTATTTTTAATACAAATATTCAGGATGAAGAGTAGCCTATGTTCTTTTACATGTTCCATCTGACAAAATTTTGGTAACTATCGGTTTATTAGTTTAATTAGTAGCCAAAATCTTGGAAACTCTAGGTATTTTTGACAGATTAAGATTGAGATCAGAGGGCATGTTCTTAAAATTACAAGAATTGCCCCTCAGATGTTTTCATAAGCGAAGCTAATAGAGTATGTAAGTCGTGAGTTTATGTATGAATGGTCATCTATTCACATTTTGTTCACACGACACCTTTTTAATCCCATCAATGAATCCTTATTTTTCTGTATAATATCATGTCTTCCCATAATCTTATGGTACCTATCTCCTTTACAAGGAAAATTGTGCTCTCCCGCCCCAAACAAGAATGCTGAGGCAAATATCATATTTCTTTTATGGTTACCATAAAATTACCTATTACCGGTTTTAGAAAGAAAACACAATGTTTTATTACTTAATGCCTTACCTTTATTATTTTGAATAAGCCTGCATTTGTGATGTTTGAGGAATGTATTATGGTTTCCTGAATATAAGAGATGATTATAGGAATGTTAATATAGGGGTTTTGGATTAAAAGATTTAACCCACGTTCCGACGGACGTAATAAAATCACGGCGAGATGTTTTCGCGCACTGTACTTTCAACCCACTTCTTATGGCCGTGTGCTGAAATTCGAACACTGTACTTTTTCAATGTGCTGAGACTCACCCACGCTGCACTCTGTTGGATTCACAAGCTCGGTCAATATAGACAGTTGAAAATCCAGTGCCCTGAAAAAATCGTCATGCTCCCTTAGATGTCACCGCTTGCGGTAGCGTCGGGGGTCGGGTTGCCTCCTTCCCTTAAATATGGCTGATCTTTGCGTTATGCTCGTGAACGGGTGCTTTATTTGTTTCCGCATCGCTCCACAAGTCACATCGCGGTGACTCATGGCATGCTATAAACAACTTCTTTAATTTTTTTTGTACGGAGTCACTGTTGCATGACGCGTGGACTTGTGACCCATAGATAAAAGTTACAAAAGGATAAGTACAGTATATAAGGATCGTAGCAGGTAGCGTTTTGTAGTTTCTGCCTACCCAAATGAGAGGCAGGCGTGAATTTAAGTATGTACGAGTAGGTATGTTGTCAAAAGTGGTAGGTAATGCAATAATGAGGTCGACTTTAGGTACTGTAGTGTATTTAACGGTTGTGGAATAAAACAGCACCAACATTATTACGTTTATTCCGAGCGTTCGTGTTTACATCAACGAGCCTACCGCAGAGCATCATTTATAATACTGGCACCACCTTTTCACTGGTTCTTCCAATTCAAAAACAACTATTTGAAAGCTCATCCTCAATCTGTTTCGAATGCAACTTTATTGCCAGCCTGCACCACATAAGGTCGATTTTTGCAGACAACCTTTAAAATATAATAGGTCACTCAAATATAGGTAGGCCATTCGCAGGTAGATATCCGCCACTAAACATAAGTCTGACCACCCCTGTACTGGAGTGTCTACATAATATAATATACATAGGATAATGCTGACAAAAAGTAAATGTGTTACACTATTTTACCGCAAACCAGTAATGTTGACAAAACACTTATCACAGCGTCTGAAATCCAATTATACTGCAAAAAGCTCATCTCTTTGGGCATGAATTAGACGAGGTTGGGTGACTTTGCTGCTGAGAATATTTCATCTCATTATATTTTTATTGTAAGATTATAATATCGCTAATCAAATGAAATACTGAGATCACCAGACCATATGCGGTCATTTATAATTGGACAGAAGCGTAATGGTGTTTCAGGCAGAAGAATCCGACACTTATGGACAAGACTTTGGTATCAACCGCATAACCAGTCTGCTAGGGGTGCAGGTTGTTCAAAAGAGATACCGTGGCCCCTGGCACATAGGCAACTGAGGGAATACGGGTGGGTTTTAGTCGGTAAAAGTCTGACACCTCCCACCACACCTTTTAGTCTCCTGTTCCACCCAGAGCGGGAGAAGTTATTTGATGATTTCCCACCCAAATAAAAAACCGCAGAACCAGTTGCGCAGTACCAAGTTTGCATGCTTTTGAAGCTCAACCCTATGTATAAGAAGCAATAACACTGTATAACATTACTAACAGCAAATTTTAATGTATTCATTTAAATAATGTATTGTGCTGCAGTCCCCAGAACTGTCCATAGACGGCAGTTGCGTGCAGGCTAACTGTTTGCAGTAGGTACCTGCCGATCTAACACTGGTGTAGTTCAGTGTTAGATCGTTCACGAGCCTAGGTTGCTTAATAATATTATAACAATAATGTCAACGTACATAGACACTAGCTTTTATCTTTGTATACATATGCAGTGCAGTTTTCTGCGACAGTAATTTTTTTTCTCCATATACATAGCTTGTCTCATACATACTCAAATTCCAATATTCAAAGTTTTACGTGAGCGAAGGTTGGTTCTACAATCTCCCGTAGACCACAACGAGATTAAATGTGAATGAAACCTTACCTTTTCTCTGTGGTATAACTTTTTGAATATTGTACACTTGATGGAAAATGTCACAGAGCACGGAATCGCTACCGGCAGCATCTAAAAACCGCACAATCAACCTATAATGTTCTGACTGCTGGGACACAGGCCTCCTCTCTGCGGGAGGGAATGGTCTATTGTCCACCACGCGAGCCGAGTGCGGGTTGGTAGATGTCACAGTCATGTCTTCAAATTTTTGATTCTTGGACATGGCGGTTTCGTCACGATATTTTCCTTAACCGTTTTAAGAGCAGTGATAAAATAATTTGCTCAAAGTAACTCGTAAGTCGTGGCTGGGTCACTGGGCCACCATTGCTCCGTTAGCACCGAGCCACCATTACTCTTAGAAACAGCAGTTCTTCTAGTAAAATTCGTACGCCAAAAGTGCGTTGAGCGCACATTCGCACAACTTCTATCTCCAGGCTTAGCACAAGCTCCGGTTTGTCGACGGAAGAAAAAACATGACTATTAACTAAATGGTGTACAATAGGAAAAGATAACTATGTTATTCCATTAATTATCACAGTTGTGCGTTCTAAACAAATAATGATTTTGTAGATAACCGTTTATACTTTGTGGCCGTCAAGTAGAAAGTTTCTTGTCAGTGTGATTTTTACAGTTTGGGAAGAATTATTCTTCTAAAATAGTCTACATATAAAAGGACAAAGATAAAAACGAAAGACAAAATGACAGATTGTAGTAGACATCGCACCGTAGATATCCATCTACGGTGCGATGTCAAAAATGGAGAAACGAAATGTGACTTTGTATAGAAAAAGCACTGTCTATTCTTCATAGAAATAGAAAGCGTTAAGCTAAGCCTACTGGACCACCACTGAAGCCGTCAGTTTATCATCATATCAGTCGAAAGACGTCCACTGTTGGACATAGGCCTCCCCCAAAAAAAATAGGAGATTTTGCCATAATCGCCACGCTTGGCAGATCGCAGTATGTTGGTAAAATGCATGGAGAACGCTGCTGCCCATTCTCTAGTAAGTCCCTTAGTCGTCTTCTACGACACCCACGGGAAGAGATGGGATGGTGCTATTCTTTTACATCTGGCACCACACGGAACAGTTTATACACTTCATTTATTGTGTTGTAGCGCGAGTGCAAATAATAGTAGGTATATTTTGCATGGCTCCCCGTGTATGCAATAACATAACTAAGTATTTATTGGAGGCGTCATCGCCTTATATGTTAAAAATATATATATGACAAATAAAGCAAATTAGTGTTTCTGAATATTTGCAGGATAAACTACAAAGATTTGCTTTTTTTTTAAGTGTTATTGATCTCATTCTTAAAAAAAATGTGTTTTCTTTCCACGTAGTTTGCATGCCGAAAGATAAAATACGGCGATACCAAGACTATAATTGTTACATGAATGTAAAAAATCCGCATATTGTTTATCCGTATTTGCAAATTAATGATTTTGAATTTGACCAAGGTGATACTCTCAGTTTTTTTTAAATAATAATATCTTTTATTTGTAAAAAAGGCATATTTATAAAGTATCTTGACAATTAAAATAGAGCACAGTTACTTATTGCCTGAACTAGGTTGAACCTGAGCTTCAGGCTATGGAGTGCATTAATACTTGATGAAATAAATTAATAAATTGTACAAAGTAAAAACTAAGTTAAAATTAGGAAAGTACAAGTAAAATAGCATGTTAGTCGTTCTATCTGCAGACAACAAGTAGATCTTCTGTCTGTGCATATGCAATGGTTAGTATATATTTAAGTATAATTTTTTTTTCAATTTAACCTTTTACAGAAATGGGCCTAAGAATGTAAAAAAAAAAATGTTTTGAGGTTGCATTAGATGTGCATACTATATCATTCCGTCTTTTGTTGGTTTGTATGAAAAGTATTACAAATGCCGCCGAGACGTTTTCATGATCTGTGGAAAATGTGTTTACTATTTTCTAAAAGATAACTTTGAAAGTTGAAAGCTTTATCTTTTCCTTTCAAGGTAAAATGCTACTAAAAAGTGGGTTTCCACATTGCTGTTTTTTTTTTTCAAGAAGTCTTTTCCGGGCTGCGATATAATATTGTATAAAAGTTACAATGAAAGAAAGAAAGCAATAAAAATGTATTAACTGGCATTACAGCAAAGACCTAAAATTATAAGAAACAGAATAAAATGATTATTGGGCACGCCACGATTGCGGCGGTAAGTCCCCTCTTTGAGGAGTGCCTTGAGAGGTGGCATGGCGTCCTCACCTGCCGCCTGACACAGGTCCTCACCGGACATGGCTGTTTCGGGAGGTTCCTGTTTCGGATCTGCCCGGCTTGGGTGGAGCACCGCCGTGTCCTCGTGGAGGTGATCGACGGCGGCGATCTCTCGCGTCTGACCCTGGTCCAGGCCATGGTACGGAGCGAGAGGGCATGGCTAGCAGTCGTCTCCTTCAGCGAAGCAGTTATGCTCGCAAAGAGGGAGGCGGCGCACGTGAGGGAGATGCAGTACATGTGCCCTCACAGCCGTGGCCTTTGCAGGAGACGCCCTGGGCGTCAGGAATCCCAGGCTGATTCCCGGCCACCGTAGGCACAGGCTTGCGGACGGCGAGTAATGGGTAGCTCGCTGTCCGGTAAGGACCAAGCCCGGGTCGACGGCGCGTTGTGTTCCACGCGCACCTCAAAGAGATGTCAGCAGCAACTGAGGGGTGCGGGTTGTTCGAAAGAGATACCGCGGCCCCTGGCACACAGGCAACTGAGGGAGCACGGGTGGGTTTTAGTCAGTAAAAGTCTGACACGCCCTCCCGCTCCACCCAGAGCGGGAGAAGTTATTTGATGATTTCCCACCCAACAAAAAAAAATATCTAGCTCATCATAATGTCAGATACCTACCTGTGTAGGTACCTATTATGTTTTTGGGTAGCTACGCATTTCAATACTTTATAGTATTTTTTTTTAATTTGTTGTAGGGTACTATTAAATTGTATGTACTGTCTATTACAATTATTTTGCTTTGTAACTTGTTTTGTCTAATTGTAAAAATCCTGGCTTGATTTTCGTACGTTGTTTTCGGGTGACCACTGCAAATCAACGCAGTGCTGTGGGTCCCATCCCATAGCACAGCATCATTCTGAGTGGAAGCCTTCTTGTCACAGTCACGGCGTGCAGCTGCTGATTATTTATGTTCTTTATGCCTATGTATAAATATCTGTGTTGTTATCATGTTGTTTTTAATGTTAAGTATGTCATCTTTTATATGCATATGTTTCTGTGACAAATAAATCTATTTTTCTTTCTTTCTTTCTATGACACCACAAATTGTACCACCTGCAGCTGGTTTCCATTTGTAACCTACAGCACTGCAGCTGGGGGGTTTACTCATGTAAATCCCGCATGCAGCTTTCATCATAATGACGTCATTACGTAAGAAACCACTTCTGGACTTCGGCCTCCTCGATCAACGCCTCTGTGTCATACAAGTTTTAGTTCAGTCAAGCAAGATTCCCCATCGATAAAAAATACGAACTTCCATCCAAAATTCCTTCAACTGTGTAACCCTTCGTTATATTATGTATAAAGAAGTACTGTGCAACATTTCATGTTTCTACACTCAGCTGTCTGAGTGAGTGAATGAATTTAAGATTTCTATTAAATACTTAGATGGGAATTGTATCCGCAAACCGTAGCATAGAACGAAAACTTAAATAAACATATTTCTTTCTTTTCCAACGAATACAAACCAATGAAGCTTGTAATAAAAGTGTATTCACATGAATGGTCCAGTGAGCGTTTCACAGGTAAGTTTAGTTCGACGCCTATAGCGGTTTGGTAGTAAACCTACTGGGCCCAAAAAGTATAACCAACATTATGTAGGTTTTCTTTTTTACATTTGTGTAGCCTATACTGTCCAATTGCTGAACAAAGGCCTACCTCAAGTCCTTCTAGTACCTCTTACCAGCCCGCGCGATACAGTGTCCAGGTCATTTTGCCTACACTTTCTGGGCCGACTGCGGCGGCACCGTCCATCTTCAGGCACCCTTTTATGGAGACTTTTGCCCAGCGGTCATTCTGCATGTAGCTGATGTGACCAGTTTTGTGATAAATCTTGAACATAATTTCGCAATTGAACACATGGCTATATTCATCGGCCACACTAGGCCACACTAATGCGAATCCCGCGCGGAAGGCGAAATGCAACTTCGCGCGTCGATTGTTTTAATGCCTAAGAAATCACGCGACAAATATTCGCGCTAGTTTAAACATCTTCAATAATCTCCTTATCAATCACACACAAAATCACTGTCAGTGTCACCATTGTGGTGGAATATTAAAAATGACAGATCTTAAACATTGTTTAGTTGTGCTGATTGCGTTCAGTTTCATTGGGGAAATTCGCCCTAAAATACAATTAGGTGGTGGCTATTAATAATTTCACGATGAAATCAATTACTTCACAAAATCTATCGAAAAAGCCTTTATCTATAATAGAAAATTTAAGCTAACACCCCTATACACACACGATCCTAAATTTAACATGATTTATGTCTGCAGAGCGTAGGTAAACGTCGGTCCCCGCGGAAATTAAAGAATTTTTGCTCAGAAACTGGCAACACTGGTAGGGTTGCTAGGTATAATATATTTTATGGGATCTAGAACTTGCGTTTGGTAAAGGTTGTCGAAAATAAATATATATTATTTTTGAAGATAGGTTATTGGAATTCGGTGATTAAAATCATTTCAGGATGACATTTATCATCAATATTGTTCGGGAACTTGCATTCTTGATTAAAAATAAACATACCTGTTTATTTTTATCATGACTGTAGTAAGTTTCTTTTGTAAAATACAAAATATATCCCAAAACTTGAGAAATTATTCACAAAAATTCCTTTTTTAGTAGCCTAAGTACGGATGGGGAAATGTTTTTTTTTTTTTAATCAAATTGATGCAGTAAAGTCGTGATTAGAAAATTTTGTTTTGAAAAAAAAAAACATAACTTTATTAAGTTAATGAAATGACAGTTGTATGAAATGGGAAATTGACTTAATGCCAATTTGACCAATCAAACTAAACGTGATCAGTACATGTAAACTGTGATCAAGAGCTATCACTATTAATATTCTACAACAATAATGACATTGACAGCTTTTAATCGCAGTTTAGACACTACTCATCGCTTTCAGTTACATTGGTGAAATCTGCTCTTAGGGTATCAATTTTCTTAGGTAACAATTCATTTCCATGACTGTATTTCGCCATCGCCAGACATCGCTTAAAATCGTATTCAAGAAAAATACAGACGGATGGCAACCTTTACCCACACGGTTGTATCTCGAATGTAAATTTGATTTCAGAGTTTTCAGCTTGCTACTTACAAAATGCATCTTACTGAAGTAATGCAGTTTATCCGTAAAGGTGTCAGGATTCGTAAATTTTGTTTAGGGTAACGTATTTTACATTAGAAGAGAGCTTCAATGTCACTGCGTCGGAAAAGATGGTAAATGAAGTAAAATCATATGAGACTTGGATTTCACTTGACGTAATATTAAAATAACACCAATAGCATCATCCCATTTCTTCCCGTAAGTGTTGTAGAAGGTGACTAAGGGACTTACTAGAGAATGGGCAGCAGCGTTCTCTATGCATTTTACCACCGTACTGCGATCGCCAACCCGCCTGCCAAGCGTGGCGATGTGGTGGCGATTATGGCAAACGCCCCCATATTTATTTTTTTGGGGGGGGCTATGTCCAGTAGTGGACGTCTATGGACTGAAATGATGATGATGATGATGAATATTTAAATGAGGAGGATATTCATGAGAGTTTTGATTCCGTAACTTAAATAAAATAATGTGGAATAAAAAGGAGATCCTACTATCCTACTTTATTGTTTTAAGCCTAGACAATGTTTAATTAACTACGTAATTTTATTACTAACTTTAAAACAATAATTCATTTATATGTGCCTCTCAACAATAGCAATCCATGAGTATTAATGTTATACGCTTTTCACCATCTGGTAATACCACCCATGGAGTTCACGAGACAGGCTTGTTGACCTGGTGTGGAGTTAATAAGCCAAATGTATCCTTTGCGTCTTATTCCTGTTGTTATTTTCCTTGTAAACGTAGGTACTAATGTAGACTCTAAGGAATTGTATAAAGCACTATTTTTGTAAAATAAAAATTGTCTTATCTTACTTTCGAGTAATACCTATTATAAATGTGAAGGTTTATATGTTTAGATGTTTGTTACTCAATAACGAAAAAATGGCTGCAAGGATTTGGATGAAATTAGGCACACAGATAGTTTATAACCTTTATTAATACATAGGATACTTTTTATCCCGGTGGTACGTTGGCGTGGGATAATTTCCGACAGCCGGGCGAAGCCGCCAGCAAAAGCTAGTTCATTATAAATTAAAGTCACTTTACGTGTTTGTCTATGACTGCTTTATTCTTCTATAAACTACGCAACAGATTCGGTTTTTAGCAACATTCAGAGAATTTATTCCGGAAGGTTTATGTGTACCTACCTTTATAATAAAGCAACCTCGATGCTTCGTCAAGTCGTTAAAACCGTGCAAAGCAGTTAAATATAAAACAAATGAATAAAATGAATGATAATGCGGTATTTGGAAATGGATCAAAAACTCAATACCAACTCAAGAATGTACTTCGATTGATGGCAGCTTCAAATTGCTTAGATTCCAAATTCGAACTAGCTGTGGCATTATTTCTACGAACGACTGCATGCCAATCCATCTTCAAGTAATCTCCATAGATTTCTCTTCGATATTTTCTTACTATACTTTCTCGAGGAACCATATTATTACCTTCTTACTTTAATATCCACCTACTTGGAAACCGTCAGTCGATGTATCTACGTCAAACGATGTTCATGCAAAGTGACATGCGTCGCGTTCAAAATTTATTACTCTCGGGTGTTTCCTGGCATGAAACGATCGCTCTCTTTAAGTTTGTAACTGTAATTATTCAATAATTTCTCAAAGCAGCTTTTAAAAGTGTATCCACGCTTGATATACTTTGTAAATGCATCAGGTGCATTGAAAGACCCTAGGACAAACGCAAGATAAAAACGTAACGTGAATTCGAACGAATTTTATATCTACAACTATTTGTAGGTATACAATGTGTAACTAAATCAATGCATGGTAAGTATATTAAACTACCGATTTCTGCTAACTTTAACCTTAACCTTAACGAAGCGTTTTGCTTACCAATGGTAGCATTTTTTGTTGCCAAACTAGGCGTATAAATAGATTCGTAGGCTAATTATACCTGTGATAACTACTTCCATATGGGAAGGTCTACTATGTAAAGCTGTGAGGTCTTTGCTTTATTATTGACAAAGAAACAAAGGTCTTAATTAACCTATAACGGTCCATAAAGTTCAATTTATTTATCACAAAACTTAAAAAAATTACTGATAAACAAATTCACTAGATGAATATTTTAATGATAAACATAAATAATAGAAGAAATGTATGTAGTATATGCTAAGGAAATTACTAATATAATGAAAAATATTATAAGAATCATAATTTATAACAATAATTAATCATAATCACGCAACCTATAAGTATGTTTAATATATATTAATATACATTAACGATATGGTAATTATTAATAAAAAATATAATAATAATAAATAATATAACTAAAGTAACAATGAATTATAATAGCAATAATATAATAAATTAAATAATACTGCAGTAGTAATTTATTATTCATAATCTCCTAAAACAGGGCTTCCTCTTGCCTACCCTTTTGCTGTGCCCTACAGGGTCCATAATGATCTCAATTATATAGTTACCACCTAAGTACACATTATGGTAAAGCAATAAAGATATTGTGTATTGAGTTAAATTAAGGAACCAGCCAAAAGAAAGTAAGTACTATTTTAAACGTCACATTGGCACAGATTTCAACCCATAACCTCAACCGTAACCACAAATACTATTAAAAAATACACCTAATTTTTCAACCTCGATCTGACAGAATATGGCAACAATACATTACGTCACAAAGCTATCTGAATAAATTGCCGCCATATTTTGGCGCGCCAATAAAACTGCTGAGTGAATACGTCATTTGTGATGGCGTAAGCTCAAGCTATCGAACGGTGGAATCGTTCAATTTTATTTGTTTATGCTCGGTTTCTATAAAAAAACGGATGGTTTTGGTTTGCAGTGGTAGCATTTTTTATTGCCAAACTGGGTTTTTAAATAGTTTCCTACGCTAATTTTACCTGTGATAGCTACTTCCATATGTGAGTGTCTACCATGCAACGCTATTAGGTCTTTGCTTCATAATTGGTAAAGATACAAGAGTCTTAATGTAACCAGCAACTGTCCGCAAATTAAAGGAATCGGCCATAAGTGTTCATTTTTGACAGATGTTTGTTTGTTGATGAATTTTGAGGGGTAGAACAGTATTTCAGTTTTTAACCCTTGACGTAAAAACGACGGGGTGTTATAATAAGTTTTAAGTTGGACGTGAGACTCCCGGACGAATGAACCGATTTTGTTTTTTTTAAATTTGAAACGTGAATTAGTCGGGAGTGTTCTTAGCTATGTTTGATGAATATCGGTTCAGCCGTTTGAAGATTATAAGCTCTTTTTTTATTGATGAAGGGATTTGAGCATCTTCCACGGGTCTCATCGAGTCAAAATTTGGTATTCTATTACTTCAATGGTATCAGACGAACAAAGCAACCTAGAACTGATGCTGGAGCATCACCTGGAATTTCCAGGATATCCAACTTCTTCACCAACAAACAACAGAAGTATCGTGTTTGGGCTCATTAAAAAGGTCTCAATAAATAGGTTATAGATAAATGGTGATCAGGGTCTGATGATGGAGTAGTAACGAGGAATGAGGATAAATTATTAACAGATATCACTGAGGGAAACACACATGGACATTCGTCGATCGAAGCGTGTTTAATGTTACTATATTAAGTTTGAAAAGCACGAAATTAAAGTTCAATAAAAAATTTTAAAACCCTCTACCTAATCAAAAATCACTAAAAAGTTAACAAATAAAATGTACTCGCCTTTAAAGTTTAATAAGAAGTTGTAGGTAGTATTTTGATCAAAGCATTGTCATGTCGGGGGACGTTCAATTAAAACGCCAAACAGACGGATAAATTTACATTAGCCGTCCCCCGAAGTGACATTAATGCTTTGATCAAAATACTACCTACAACTGCTTATTAAACTTTAAAGGCCAGTACATTTTGTTTGTTAACTTTTTAGTGGTTTTTGATTAAGTCGGGGGTTTTAAAATTTTTAAACCTCCGACTTTAAAGGCGAATACATTTCATTTCTTTACTTTTTAGAGGTTTTTGTTTAGGTCGGGGGTTTTTAATGGATTGATTTAGAGAGCCTGTATTGACAATACTTACACTTCATCTGTCTAGTGCCCTTCTTCTTCTTCGTAATACTCTTGTCAGAGCTGTCGTGGTCCTCATGAAGTTTCTTGTCTAGGGGCCGATATGATTCGCGTCACGATTTCCCGCCATGTCATCATTCTCCATCATTCTCCTGCCCTTATCCCAATTTATTTGGGGTCGGCGCAACATATCTTTTCCTTCCACACTTCTCTATTAGTCGTCATCTCCGTAGTCACACCCTTTCTAACCATATCATCATTCACACAGTCCATCCATCGCTTCTTTGGTCTTCCCCTACTCTTATAGCCATCGACATTCATACTCAAAACTTTCTTCACGACGTTTTTCTCATTCCTCCTTAGCACATGCCCATACCATGATAACCGATTTCCACATAACTTTTCAGTTATCGGTGTTACTTTCAGGCTTCCTCTTATGTACTCATTTCTTATTCTATCCCTCCGTGTAACACCACACATCCCTCTTAACATTCTCATCTCGGCTACATGCAATTGCTTTTCATTCATCCCTTTTGTGGCCCAACATTCGGATCCATACAGATTTCCCGCCATGTACGGACACCAATAGAAATTAGTAACCAGGGTCGTCGGACATTGTTGAAGTTATGTAAGAAACCGACGAATGTTTTCATTCGATTGTTTTTCAATTAATAAAAATAAACCGTTCATGTATCAAATTAAATTTCATTTGAAAAAATCCATCTATTTCTCACTAAACTTCAACTATATCCGACGACCCTGGTTACTTACCTCTTTTGGTGACTGTACTCCGATTTTTGGAAGATAATGTACACTCTTATAAAGGATCGCCCACTGTAGATTTGATTGAGTCAGTCCATCTCATGGGTGAGCGTCCGCGTGGTCTAGTGCCCTCCACTCTACCCTGCACGACAAGGCACTCTATAGAGTTACCGTCACACCTTGAGACGGGTCTGAAGTATTTGAGGATGCGCGTTTGAACCAGAACTGATAGACGCTTTTTGATGTGGAGTGCTACGACGTATAGAGGTGTAGGTGTGAAACTTGATCCACGACACGCGGGGCCTGCCCCCTTTGGAGGCCTAGGTAGATGTCAAGGGTGGTAAAACATATTTGTACCTATTTAAAAAAAATATTAACGCGTAAATTATTCTGTTTGCCACAAACAGTTTTTGTATCAAAATGCGACGTTGTTTAGAGGCTTCTGCAAATAAGCGCGACGCGACGGCTACAACGCGACCCACGTAGAACAATTTCTGTGAAAACTTCTTGGAAATTGTGTGTCGCCTGTCAAATATTTTCAGTGACAGATGACTAGGTGCCACCGGAGTAGGCCATACCGACAAAGAGATAACTTCATACGAAGCGAAGGTTACCGAACACTCTTTATTTAATATTTGTGATGCTGGCAGTCTGTTGGTTTTTAACAAATCACGAAACAAATTTTAGCTACACGAAACGTTCCTTTACTTCGGAAAAATCCCATAGCTTTCTTTTACGGCACTCACGGGAAAAAAAGGCCAGATAATTCTTTACGAGGTTCCCCCGAAAGCTATACAACCATGTATCTTAGAAGTAAAAGAAAAATCGTATCTTCAAAATTTCCTAACAGATCTTAGATACCCGAACACTTTGTTTATGTACTTTACCTTCAAATTGTATCTCACACCGTATCGGAGGAAAAGAAAAACTTTCTTTGTCAGCAGAAATATTTCCAAGATACAGGTTTCGATAGAAAGTTTGTATAAAGGTGGGTGACAGACGGTATACTTTTTG
Source organism: Polymixis lichenea (assembly GCA_949091785.1). Lineage (NCBI taxonomy): Eukaryota > Metazoa > Arthropoda > Insecta > Lepidoptera > Noctuidae > Polymixis > Polymixis lichenea. The sequence goes on along the minus strand of OX420953.1, from coordinate 6,881,625 downwards.
GAAGTCCAAATTGGTCGCCGATGTTTGTTCGTCGAATCTGTGAAAACAAATGGCATATCTTTTTTTTTTTGCTGAGGGTGGGAAATCATCAAATAACTTCTCCCACTCTGGGTGGAGCAGTAGGGCGTGTCAGACTTTTACTAACTAAACCCACCAGTGTTCCTTCAGTTGCCTGTGGGCCACGGTATCTCTTTCTCATCGTATATCATCGGCCCTTGTGGACCGCACCAGTTGATGCTGACATCTCTTTGAGGCGCGCGTGGAACACAACGCACCGTTGACCCGGGCTTGGTCCTTACCGGACAGCGAGCTACCTTTTACCCGCTATCCGGTTTGCGTTGAAAAGTATAACTGTCAGGAAAATATTACTTTTATATTTTACTCCACTCAAGTAATTTCTTCTGCTTTGCGCACATCCCTACTAATCCCAACTAATATTATAAATGCGAAAGTAACTCTGTCTATCTGTTACGGTTTCACGACTAAGCCACTGAACTGATCGTCATGAAATTTGGCTGAGATATCGCCTGAGATATGGAGAAAGACATAGGTTACTTCGTTACGCGATTACCGACATCCACGCGGGTGGAGCCGCGGGTAAAAGCTAGTTTATTATAAGCGGGAATTAAAACAAATGTTAGAATTTAATTAGCTAAAATGTTCTCACTGCTGGGACAAAGGGCTCCTCTCTGTGAGAGGAAGTGGGGCGTAATCCACCACGCGGGCCATGTGCGTGTTAGTAGCTGTCACATCTTCTTCTTCTTCGAATTGTTGGTTCTAAGAAATGCCGGTTTCCTCATGATGTTAATTAAGCTAATGGTCAAAACCCAAAAGCCAAAAGCCTCGACTAACAACTCAGGAAGCTCTCATAGGGCACCTGGGTTAAAAGCTGGCTCTTCTGGTCACGGCTCGCATTGTTACGAGGTTTTTCTCTCTGGAGTCCTGACCGCCGGGTAGCTTGGACCCTGTTCACAATACCGGTGGGCTACAATTGTATTATATTCTAATATTTAAAAATATTTTTTATGTGTAGATAATGAAATAAAGAATATAATAATACTAAAAAGCCTATTATTATCCTACTGCAGAGCAAAAGACCATTTTTTTTAAGGGTGGGTAATCATCAAATAACTTCTCCCGCTCTGGGCAGAGTGGGAGGGTATGTCAGACTTTTACAGACTAAAACCCACCCGTGTTCCTCCAGTTGCCTGTATGCCAGAGACCACGATATTTCTTTCGTACAACCCGCACCCCTGGAGGCACGACCATTGATGACCACGATTCCTCAAAACGCAAATTATAAAATTATAAACAAAATATTCGCCCACAAATTGTCCGTCTGGCCCAAACCTAAATGTCCTGTACAACGAAAACCTATGTTAGAGATGAGATAAACAATGTAACATATTGTTCAGGCTGACTGGCGCCGACATCTAAGATTTATATCTGTCGGCCCTAATATTGTAAATGCGAAAGTCTAGTCTAATCAGATCTAGGGAAAGATATGATAACGTTGATGTATTAAATTATGTGTGTAGGTTATCAGTTAGATTTTTCTGTGATGTTGGGCGGTGAAATATTGTACTAGGTTCCTATTACTTACTGAACGGTCAGGGTTATATTATAATATAAACCATCTTTATTTTCATCTTGGACCAACAGTAAAAAAAAAAGTTTTATGGTAAAAAAAAAATCCAGTTTAAGTGTGTCTGTCCACCTCAACCGTCACCAGGAAGTCACCGAAAACGAGATGACGGTACCAAAGAAGTGATACAAATATTTATTACTATCGCGTGTACTACTGTACACTGCGCAGCCGTCACCCGAGCGCCGAAGTTTCGAGTAGTCCAGTGCGATACCTAAAATTCAGTCTGACATAAAGTCAGGCGTATGTGCCTGCAATACAAAACACTTTTGACCTTGTCCACACACTGCTGTCACACCAGCGCCATAAGTTGGTTTTTGTTTTCTCTATCACTACATACTGAATCGCCGAGTTCAGCCACAATAGGCAAGCAATTGCCGTCACCGGGACATCCTGTTCGGTTCGAATAATTTCGTTTCTCGGTGACGTCAGGTGACGGCTGCTGTGGACAAACACCCTAAGGATCTACGTTTGAAAACAAAAGAAAAACACGAAAGCCTTTGGCCTTTCCTTTAAACTAATAATCCTTTATCAGAAACAATGTTGAACTATTTAATGAGCCTGAAAACAAAATACTGACACACCCTTCCATTTAAAAATGGTATCATTACGAACACAGTGAGACATGAAAAAGTACTATTCAAACTTTGTATACAAATGTCATTAACAAACAAAAATGTTGATCGTGTTGACAGAAAAGACCATTATAATACTAACCCATAAAACCCGATAGCATAAATCACCAACGAAATGGAATTATAATTACTAAACCGACAACCGATGAAGCAATTAAGGCAGAAATAAAAATGTCCGACATTTTTCCAAGAGCTACCCCACTAAATACTTTAAGCTCAAACATGGAGGCTGGATTAATAAAGCGAGTGGTCAATTTCCAGCAGCCTTGTGGTCTGAATGTCGTGAAGAGATTAATGGGTCATTTTAAATTCGGAGAGTTTCTTGTCTTGGTTAGACAACACTATTATATGTATCTAAAGCGACTATGGTGTTTATAGCTTATAGCATGGTGCTCACAGCTACAACTACGTAGCCGATAGCAGCTCTTTGTCTTATTACGCTATAATATTGATGCCATTCGATAGGCATGGCTTACTATAAAATGGGCAGCAGCGTTCTCTATGCATTTGACCACCATACTGCGATTGCCAACCCGCCTGCAAAGCGAGGCGATTATGGCAAATCCTCTTGGCTGGAGGCTTTTGTCCAGCAGTGTACGTCTTTCGGCTGATAAAATGATAAGCATTGGTTAGATGAATAGATGTATTATATCTTTAAGAGATAAAACGTTAACTCGTATAAAGAGGATGTACCTACAAAAGGTACTATAACTAAAAAGTGAAAAATCCGAAATTAAAGTTATTTTTCACTTTGTAGTGTTTTTTCGGAAGTCTGTTGTTTTTATTTGGAAAATGTTTTTATTTTTCACTTTTTAGTTATAGTACCTACCCCACTAATTCGAAATTTCATCATCTTTGGGATCAAAGCAATGCATATTTCTGCGATAGCAGCAATCGCGGTTTATTTACTGTTATTTTTTGAAGAGTTCCGTTGTCTGTCCCCGATAAGCATCATCACATCTATATGAAATTGAAATGGAATCATCAAAATCGGTTCACCCAGTCGCACTTTATGAGGTAACAAATTAACAAAAAAAACATACAGTCGAAATTGAGAACCTCCTCCTTTTTTTGGAGTCGGTTAAAAAGAGAGAATCGCCTCGTCGTTGTATCCTCATTACCATTCTCCTGCCAAAGATCCCAATTTATTTGGGGTCGGCGCAAAATGTCCTTGTCCATGTTCCTTCCACAGTTCTCTTTTAGTCTTCATCTTGGTAGTCACACCGTTCCTCATTATATCATTATTCATACAGTCGATGACACGACACCACACGGGCCCAGTGCGAGTTGGTAGATGTCACATGTCTTCGAATTTTGTGTTTCTAGTACATTCCAGATCCTCACGATGTTTTCCTTCACCGTTTTGTGAGCAGTGGTAATGAAATAATTTACACAAAGTAAAACGCCTTTCTGGGTTCGAACCACGACATACATCTGGTGAAGGTGCTCTTACACGGGCAATTTTTTGAGCAATTATTGCTCGGCAACACTAATGGATCAATTAAGTCCACTTAATTAGGAGCTACAACAATAAATTGCCGATGTGTTTCGGCAATGTTGCTTCTGATTGCTCCATATATTTCATGAGTTGCCGAATATCCAATCGGTTTGGAATTTTTAGTCAATTTTCTTTCTATCTCGTTTGTACGTAAAACTACGTCTCGTATTTGCGAGAAGAACCGACCGGCGGCGGAGGCGGTGGGAAAGGCGTTGCCTAGATTTTTTAGTTGCTCCATATTGCTCCATATTGTGTGTCCGTATCTCTGGCAACACTGCCCTGCTAATTGTATCTGCAGTAATCGACACTTACGGGGTTTTCACTTCTATACAGAAATGGCACACTTAGTGGCAAACCTTTATGGGAAAAAAAAATTGGGTACTGAAAGTATGTTTTTTTGATAACGAGATTCACAGTACTTGCATGAAAATTTTGCTTATGGATTTCCGCGTTTTTCTCGAAACCGCGTTTTTGCAAGTACTGCATTTACAATTAGCAGGGCAGAACAGGTGGCTACATGTTGCCATTGCCCTAAACTGCTGGATGTAGTCGTGACGTCATAGTTAACGAGAATTGCCCAAGATGGAGCAATTTTGTTGCTCGTGTAAGCGCACCTATACTCGCGGCTGTTACCACTGGGCCACCACCGTTCTCATTTTCTTTAATTTATTTTTTTATTGCTGAATAGGCTTGCTCTTAACGTCGATCACGCCTGATGGAAAGAGAAGTCAATTTACAGTCTTTACTTGCTCAATCTCAATCATGCGAGTTAGTGATCGAGTTTGGAACTTTGGATGTGTGTTCATCACACAAAACTGCCAAAACTTAATTCGAGTATTCGAATAATAGCTCGACGAGTATGTATGAAATATAATCGTAATTCATTTCTTGTTTCTTGCATACGGAGGATGCGCTAAAGTATCCCGAAAATAAAATTTAGTCATAATCACTAGGCTATTAAAAAAATAATAGTTTATTGGTAACACAAGTATAGGTATGAACAAAATTTTGTGATTGGATCCTCCTTTTAGGAAAATAGTGCGTGTATTAGGAGAGGCCGCCTTCCATACCAAGACGTGTTAGGCATATTAAAAGCAATAGGTATAGTTCGTATGCTAATACTACATAAATTAACATTAACTTAAATTAAGTCAAGTGTGTGCATGAGTGGGTATAAGTATGTGTGTGAGTTTATGTGAGTGAAAGTGTAGCCTGTAGGTGTGACTGAGAGTACAAGTGTGTGAGGGTGTGTATGTGTCAAGGTTTTAGAAGTGTTTCGGTTTCATTGTAGGTAAGTTTTTATGTCCATTCCATTATATTTTTTTACTGTTATAGTCGTTTTCGGGATAAATGTACTACAACCCTGTAAGTTTTTTAAACCCATTGAATGCCTTTTGTTTATGAAATAGTCTAGACATAGAATTTAGCGGTGTGCTACCCTAGCGCTTCCCTCTTAGGTGTTAACAGAATATGACTATAATAATCGCATAGTAAAACTTGCGTAGAAATTCTTGCCTAAAGAGTGTTAGGTTTTGAAATAATATACCAAATTGTCTCAATCGATCATTGGGATATTTTATTTATTATATTGGCAAAACTATGAACGAATGATATTTCGGTCATGACGGTTGGAGAGCGCGGGGTGGACTCGGACTATTTGCTCGGGGCCAGCATCGAATACGGACGTGTTACGAGTGGTCATCAATATACCCATCAATAATATATTTATGTAAGTAATGATTGCATATGATGAAGATTAGAAATATAAATGAATGTCACATAATATTTTCCTTATCCTAAAATATCGTAAATAGTTAACTATAATAGTCAGTTTATAGTTTGTGATTTTGAGTAACGATGATTTGATCCGCTGGGAATTAGTATATATTTTTAGGTTAAATATATTCGGGATAAAAATTGTTTTAGAGCAAGGAAAGTTTTTACTATAAGAGATAGGCAAGAAACTGCCCCTGTGTGAAATAGCCTAGACGTGCTAATTAGTAGACGTGGGGACATTGGAATGCCAAAGATCTGGTGTCTCAAGGAATTTCATAAAACCTTGGACATCGTTAGTGTCTTATAACGAGATCTAATCCTTGAAAACGGTAATGCAAGACATTAAGCTAAGCTCTTTATACGAAAATACGTAGTTGTTAAATATATCAAAGGGAAGCCTTTCACTCGAGACATTCACTCGAGTGAAGACTCGAGTGAATGTTTATTTTCTTAGTCAGAATGAAGGTTTATCTGCTACTTTTATTTCATTTCATCATTCATCTGGTCATTCAGTTGGCGAGTGCCAAAATTAAACATCGTTGAATCGATTTGATGATTAATTAATTCATCTTTCCTTTTGCATTCGTGCTCTATTCAGACGTTTCACTTCCAGTGAAATAAGCTGCATGAACAAAAAAGCGTCTATATTTTCACAAACATTTTGTACTACCCCAAAAACATTTAGAAGACAAAATTATATCTCATAGCTAGTCAGCTTTTGTACTTTGGTTTTTTTTTTTTTTCTGGGTGGGAAATCATCAAATAACTTCTCCCGCTCTGGGTGGAGCGGGAGGGCGTGTCAGACTTTTACTGACTAAAACCCACCCGTGTTCCCTCACTTGCCTGTGTGCCAGGGGCCGCGGTATCTCTTTCGAACAACCCGCACCCCTGGCAGGCATCGGCCCTTGTGGACCCCATCAGTTGGTGCTGACATCTCTTTGAGGCGCGCGTGGAACACAACGCGCCGTCGACCCGGGCTTGGTCCTTACCGGACAGCGAGCTACCTATTACTCGCCGTCCGCAAGCCCGTGTTTGTACTTTGGTTAGGGATGTTTTCGACCTTAATAATTTGCCATAAGGATTAACTAAATCCAAGTAGAATGTATCCCTCCTTCTTGACTTACAGTAACACTAGCTTTTGACAGCGGATTCACCCGCGTGGATGTCGAAAATTATTCCACGGGAACATATATAACCAGGATAAAAAGCCTACCCTTACCCTAAGTACCATATGTGTTAATCCAGGTTATAAACTATATGTTTGCCAAATTTCACCCAAATCCGTTCAGCTGTTTATGCGTGATTGAGCAACAAACATCCAAACATACGAACAATCAATTTTTTTAATTTTTTTAATAACTTAGTCATAATTATTTTACTCGTGGAAATCTTCCTTTTATAGGGTGACTGGTAATTAGTGACCGATATTTAAACACATGATTGTACTCATCATAACAAACAACTTTCCCAAAGAAACGATTTTTATTTAATTAACTAGCGCATGTCCCCAATCACCCCAATAGCTATCAGCTGTGAGTCCCTTGACCCCGCGCGCGCGCGAAAAAACAACAAAAACTATTTCCAAAAAAAAACAACCGACTTCCGAAAAAACACTGTACTTAAAGTGAAAAATAACTTTTATTTCGGAAGGCGGTGACAAAAAATTTAAATACATATCCAAAGTCACCGCCTTCCGAAATTAAAATTATTTTTCACTTTATAGTGTTTTTTCGGAAGTCGGTTGTTTTTTTTTGGAAAAAGTTTTTATTTTTCACTTTTTAGTTATAGTACCTACCCCACTAATTCGAAATTTCATCATCCTTGGGGTCAAAACAATGCATATTTATGTGATAGCAGCAATCGCGGTTGATTTGCTGTTATTTTTTTAAGAGTTCCGTTGTCTGTCTCCGAAACGCATCATCAGATCTATATGGAAACATATATTTATTGAAATGGGACCACACTGGAAGCACGAGCTTTCAAATAAAAAAAGAATCATCAAAATCAGTTTACGCAGTCGAAAGTAACAAACAAACACAACACACACCACACACACCACACACCACACACACCACACACACACACCACACACACACACACACTTCCACACATTTTTTTTATGTTTGTTTGTAGGTAACAAACATAAAAAAGGATAATGCATGGTAAAAGTGGATTATTATTTTTTGTTGGTAGGTAACTAAATTAAATTACAGCTGTTGTATTCTTCTTGTTGGGTACTCAATATTCTATTGGGGTAATAAAATTGGGGTCAATAAGGTAGATAAATAGAAAAAATCGTTGCTTTGGGAAAGTTGTTTGTTGTGATGAGTACAATCATGTGTTTAAATATCAGTCACTAATTACCAGTCACCCTATACAACGTGTAACTGAAAGGGTATATACATACCAAGGGCACGGATTCTTTGGATGATATCAAACGATATTGGAAGGATTTCTTAATCCTATCTCAACATGTTCGGAAGTTATGAGAATTTTTAGTACATAGATACCAGAAACCGATCTTTTCAAATTGAAATAAAAACACATCACTCGGAAGAGATTTATCGTGATATTGGCAAGTAACGTGGACAGTTATTCACCTACGTAATGCGGTGACATGTTTCTTATGATTTGAATTTAAGAAACATATGAAACCGAAAATTTGGTATCAATTCTCAGAGTATTTTATTTTCAGCTGAAACTATGTACAGTGATTCTATACCAGTTGTTATCTTTAGTGCTTAAGGCTAGCAATAAGGTTTCTGTTACACCCTGTATATATGAAGGCGCAGCAAGTGGCGCCGTCTAGCTTTGTTACGTAGTTACTGGAATCACCGAGGAGGCCTGATAAAAGTGACACTGGCTAGTTACTGTCACTCACAGAGCGTCGCATCAATGGTTGCGTGACGGCTATCTTCTGATGATGTCAGAGAAGCCGGCACAATCCTGAGGATATTGAAGCTGCCGAACCGTAGTGGTTGATGACCACTTCTAGTAAAGACTATCTTGCGCCTGCAGCTTTTTGAGGTTAACTCAAGCCCTGGACCGAAACATCTTGAAGTCAAGAAAGGAGGCCTTTGCCCAAAAGTGGGATGATGCAGACTGACAGAAACCAGTAACCAGCTTTTATGTGAATTTTTACTTCGTCAATTTGTAACCATCGAAACTTTGATGCGAGCAAAACAATTGATCGAATGAAGCCAAATTCAATTCATGTTTTCTCGGATTTGGGTCAGGGGCTCGGGGCTAACTACAAACACTCTGTTATGTCTTATTTACATAGGTTTGGGTACGTACGTACCTATATTGTTTGAACACATACAGCCAAATGAGATCGTGTGAAATGGCAAACAATCGGCCAGTTACATTATTGAAGGGTTCGGATATAAGTAGGATTTAGGGTATAGGTACCGTGACTTGTTACTTTTTTACTCCAGCTAATATACAGTATAAGTTTTTATCCAGTGCGCAAACTGTAACCATGAATTCAGTATATCATTCTAGAACCCCTAGCGCAGAAATGTTACGTCGGTTTTTCAAAAAAAAAAATCAGCTGTTTCATAGAAAAGTGCAATACCTACGCGGTCAAAATGTATGGAACAGCTGATTTTTTTTGTATTACCGACGAAAAATTTCTACGCTAGGGGATCTAGAATGATATACTGAATTCATGGTTACAGTTTGCGCACTGAATAAAAACTTATACTGTATTATGTATAACACATAACATCATAAGAGCAGTGGTGACTTCCGTAGGTCGTGAGTTCGAACCCAGGCAGGTAGTTTACTTTATGTTTTTAATTTTATCACCACTGCTCTCAAAAAACTTTTTCCAAAAAAAAACAACCGATTTCCGTTAAACACTTCAAAGTGAAAAATAACTCGGAAGTCAGTTAATTTCGGAAGTCGGTGTCGAGATATGTATAAAATTGTATTTTTTACTTTGTTGTGTTTTACCGGAAGTCGGTTGTTTTTTTTTTTTGGAAAAAGTTTTTATTTTTCACTTTTTTGTTAAAGTACCTACCCCACACTAATTCGAAATTTCATCATATTTGGGTCAAAACAATGCATTTTTATGCGATAGCAGCAATCGCGGTTGATTTGCTGTCATTTTTTGAAGAGGTCCGTTGTTTGTCTCCGAAATGCATCATCAGATCTATATAAAATTTAAAAGGAACGATTTCGTAATAAACCCCTTTCGAACAAAAAAAGAATTTTGCAAATCCATCTATATACGACGGAGTTATACCCGAACATACATAAAAAAATATATAAACATGGCGAATTGATAACCTCCTTCTTTTTGAAGTCGGTTGAAAAGGGAAACATATTGAGGAAACTGGCATGTCTTAGAACCAAAAAATCGAAGACGTGTGACTTCCACCAACCCCCAGTGAGCCCGCGTGGCCGATTACGGCCCACTCCCTCACACAGAGGTAAGGCCTATGTTCTAGCAAAGGGAAAATTATAGGCTAATTATTATTATGATAATATCACGCCTGTTTCCCCGAAAGGACCATTTGTTTTTTTTTTTCGATAAGGTCTTAATACAACTTCATTTATTTGTATCATTAATTCATTATACAAGAGCTTTAATTTCAGAGATTCAAAAATAAATGTGTTTTACATTTATTTTTGAATTAAGCAAAAATATATTTTATTTCAACTTTAAGAAAAATAGTTCCCATTAAACGCGAAATACAACATCAGGCAAATGGCCACCACGAAACCTCTGGCGTAGGGTTATTCTTTTGTTGAAATTTTGAATAACGTTTTCGCATAAATGAGGTTGTTTTTCACCAATAACGCGCCATATTTCCTCTTTAAGATGTTCAACTGTTTCAGGCTTATTCGCATACACCTTTTCCTTCACATAGCTCCAAAGAAAAAAGAACGAATTGGCGAACCGTTTTCGCAAAACTTTCACCATTTTTGTAATGTGTTTTTACTTTAATTAAACGTTGTTGGCTTGGAATTTGGAATTGAAATTTTACTGTTCGCCTGCCATAATAATTTCTAGCCTGAGGTACTGCTAATTTATTTCTGATGATAGTTCTTGTGATTATTTTATGTCATATAGGTATTTGAATGCTTTTGTTATAGAAAACAAATTAAATACACACGGTATTAAATTGCTCAATCAAGAGATCTATTTTGAGTCTATTAGGTATAAGGAAGCAGTAAAGTGTATAATAGGACTGCAACTCACACAATTTGCAAAACACACGCAGCGACTTGAACTGCACGCCCATTGTGTAAAACGTTTTCTATTTACAATCCGAAGGATTCCTCATACATTGATTAATACATTTCTAAAGTTCTTCTGCTCGAAGCGTCACTAACGCAATGATTGTTGTTGACTTGTCAAAATGAATGACAATACCCAATGAAGGTGTGCTACGCAGTCATCTTGTTGGCCACATTTTCTCGTTGTCTCCTAATAGAATCTCTATTCTCCTCAACGATTAGTCTAACGCCAATCAAATCCTTATCCAGTCTAGCGTTAACTGCCAACACAACAGGAATACGAAATTCTGTTCCCATTTTTCTGAACAGAAAAATTACCAATTCAAATGTATCGATCAACAGGTTTCTTCAATTTGTGTAAGAAAAGAAGGTTTTTAATGAAGGATCTTTTGCTTGGGATGATAAAAGCATGACAGGGGTCGTGTTTTGAAAAAGAGATTGTGTACATTATGAATCACGAGACCGACTCAAGCTGAAGTAAAAAAAATAGTTAACTAAGCGTGTCCAACGGAATTTCCCAAACTATGGTTAGCTCACTTCGAACAGTTCTGTGCTTACCATATCCGACGGATTCCTGCAGCCTTCAAAATGTCATCGGTACACCTTGTGGGAGGCCTTTCAACTCTACGTCTTCCGTGACGCAGTCGCCATTCCAGAACCTTAAGGCCCCATCGGCTATTTGCTCTGCGAGCAATGTGCCCTGCTCACTGCCACTTAAGTTTGGCAATTCTTTGGGCTATGTCAGTTAAATAAGTTCTCTTGCCGATTTCTTCTTTTCTGACTCGATCACATACAGAAACTGCAAGTAAATTATCACGGATAGTAAATTTATTACTTATATTCCTTTAGAGCCGTCAATTTATACTCCTCATTTATAGTGTGAGTAAACAGTGACTCTCTTGGTTTGTATGCAAAGTGTTGCGATTGCAGCATCCAACAGCAGCCTCCAAGGTCCAGGTGGCCGTCTCCATGCTCTGTACCATGCAGCAATAACGTGCATCAAAAAGTGCCTTAAGGGGTGAACTGTCATGTTGACAAAAAAAGGTCGATCGCAGCTGTCATTATAGTCTAGCGAATTCTAACTGAATAAAAAAAATGAGTTGCCGTCAGACCTCCACTTATATCTAGTCTTAAAAACACAATTTTTAGGAGTCTGTCCTAAACTTTTGAAGCAATTGCTAACTGCATTCACAAATGATAAATGATTTTATTTCTGTAAGTAGGTTTGTACAAACACTTTTACACGTCAATCATATTTTTTTAAACTAGATGCGGTCGGCGTTTCCTATCTGACTACTCTGAGAAGAAAGGCCGAAACAAAGTCAGAGGTCACAGTCTCTTTTAAAGTCCAGACATAATCTTGGTCAGATCATGTGAAGACCATGTGGATCGGTGTCTGAAATGGTCTTTTGAGGAAAGAACCACACAGATTGAGTGGACCTGTCCATTCAGTGCACGCATTTATCAGTAATCATGCAGCTCAACTCAGAACTTGAGGAGCTAAACGATTTGATGAACAATACCAAAGATAGGACATTTGGGTAGGCCGCATAAAGTACTCAAACTGCCAGATTAATTCTAAAAACTAACTGAGAAAAAGATGAAAAAAAAAATTTATAAAAAAAATATATGACCCACATAGTCCTCACATTCACAATAATTAAAATATTAATAATATTATACTTCTCAAAGTAAATATTCATGTCAATGTGTATATAATAATTATCAAATGTCAAAGAGTATAAGTTTGCAAAAACAAAAACAAAAACAACATTTAGTATGCAAAAATTGGAGCAGGTCAATCCCAAGCCTTTGTGTCTTCAATATAATTTTTAACGGTATAAAAGGCTTTCAGGCACAACTTACGTTTATTGAATGATTTAAATTTATTGATACTTAGATCTTGAACATGGCTTGGAAGTTTATTATAAAAGCGTATACATTGACATCTGAATGACCCACCTATTTTCTTGAGCCTTGTTGATAGTACAACAAATTTGTGTGTTGTTCCTAGTATTTATACTATGGATATCACTGTATTTTTAAACAATTTAATATTTTTATGGGCATAGATTTTCAAAAATATACTGTGAAGGCACAGTCATTACATTAATTTCCTTAAATTTCTCTCTGAGAGAATGTCTCGGACTTAATTTATAAATTGATCTTACAGCTCTTTTCTGCAAGACAAAGATAGTCTGAATGTCGGCGGCATTTCCCCACAACAGAATACCATACGACATTACACTATGAAAATAGCTGAAGTACACTAAACGGGCTGGCTCTATATCAGTTAAATTACGAATTTTTCTAACAGCGTATGCTGCAGAGCTTAGCTTTTTCGACAATTTATCTATATGTGGGCCCCACTGAAGCTTGGCATCCAGAGTTAAGCCCAAGAATACAGTGCTATCTTCAGGATTCAATTCTTCGCCCTTCATCAACACACTAGTTTTCACCTGCCTAACGTGAGGTAGCGTAAACTTAATGCATTTGGTTTTTTTTTTCATTAAGAAGTAAATTATTAACATTGAACCAATGAACTACTTTTGAGATTGCGCTATTTACATCGTCACTAACCAGCTGCTGACGTTTAAATTTAAACAAAAGTGAAGTGTCATCCGCAAACAACACTATTTCATGATTATCCTTTATGAGGTAAGGCAAGTCATTAATATAAATAAGAAACAAGAAAGGACCAAGAATTGAGCCCTCTGGGACTCCCATTGATACTATTGATCCGGGAGATCTTTTCCCATTTACATCAACACACTGAATCCTATTACACAAGTATGAAATAAGGAAATCCAGAGCGGTGTTCCGGATCCCATAATGGCGGAGTTTCCTGATTAAAGTTTCATGAAGCACGCAATCGAAAGCTTTAGATAAATCACAAAAAATGCCCGAGGCATCGTATTTATCTTCCCATGTTCAAGTGAGTGAGTTCAACACCGGCATCGGTAGTTGAACGACCCCTTGTAAAACCGAACTGTTTGCTATGTAATAAATTATGTTTATTAAAAAATCTTTGCAATTGGTCTAAAATTAACTTCTCAAAAATTTTACTATATTTTACTGTATGAAATAGGTCTATAATTAGAGGGGTCTAATGTACTACCTGATTTAAACAAAGGTACTATTTTACTATTCTTCATTAGGTCAGAAAACTCCCCACAGTCGATACAATTATTAAATATAAGAGCTAAAGTAGGTGCTACAATGTCAATAATAGACTTGGCGACTTCTACAGAATAACCCCACAGATCTGCAGTCTTTTTTACGTTCAGAGTATGAAAGGTTTTAATTATATCTCTACTGCTAACATGTTCAAAATGAAATTCTGAATCACAAACATTAACATTTTCCTTAACCAAAGACTCAGTAACAAAAGGTGATGAGTTTAAAAATTTTGTAGTTGAAACGGGAATATCTGTAAAGAAATTTTCAAAAGCCGCGGCGACTTGCGAGTCTGATGTTATTATGTTGTCATTGATAGACAGGCTGTAGTCAGTATTTCGCTTACTAGACCTTCCCGTTTCATTATTAATAATATTCCAAGTCGTTTACACTACTACTGTTTTTAATCTTTGAACTCAAATAGACGAATATACTAAAGCAAATAAGACAAACAATGGGAAACCATTAACTAATTTCTGTTAATTATTTAGAATTTACTAGCTTTTGCCAGCGGCTTCGCCAGCGTGGAGGTCGGTGTATTATACATATAATACACCGACTTTCCTCTTGAATCACTCTGTCTATTAAAAAAACCCGCATCGAAATCCGTTGCGTAGTTTTAAAGATTTAAGCATACATAGGGATATAGGGACAGAGCAAGCGACTTTGTTTTATACTATGTAGTGATATGACAAACCCACCTATTGTCAAGTGGGTTCCATACTTATGCATACTTGTATTTAATATTCTCTCTTATGCGACGTTACGACTGCCCAGGGTATGCCAGGTGTACCGATATCTAATACCTTTAAACGAGCAATTCTTGTATATATATAGGGTGACTTACCAGTCACCCTATATATATATACAAGAATTGCTCGTTTCAAAATCATGTGTTTAAATATCGGTCACTAATTACCATTAGTGACCGATATTTAAACACATGATTTTACTCATCATAACAAACAACTTTCCCAAAGAAACATTTATTTAACTGGCGCATGTCCCCAATCACCCCAATTGTAATATTGAGTACCTAACAAGAATAATACACCATCAGCTGTAATTTAATTTAGTTAACTACAAACAAAAATTAATAATCCACTTTTACCATGCGTTATTCTTTTGTCGTTAATTTAACCACCGTGCGAATCGCGCAATCCGTTGTTCAATTAAATTAAAGTTAGGTATTCAATATTCTATGGGGGTCAATGAGGTACATTAATGAAAACATCGTTTCTTTGGGAAAGTTGTTTGTTATGATGAGTACAATTATGTGTTTAAATATCGGTCACTAATTACCAGTCACCCTTAATCTGAATCTCGGAAACGACTCCAACGATTTTCATGATGCAGGGGTTTCGGAGGCGATAAATCGATCTAGCTGGGTTTCATTTTTAGAAAACGTCAAAAAAAAAAAACGATCAATGCTCGGTCATCCAGATATTAAGTACCTATCACCCCTTATGCTGGAAATATATCATCGTATCAAGTCCCGTGTCTACTCAAGTCACCACAAACAATAATGGACTTGTTTGAGTTACAAATCTTGTGTAATACTTCATCCATTACCTTTTCAAAGCAGTCATACAATCCTGAAGAAAACACACTTAATACAACAGACCGCTCCAATTCTATACAGGCTATTTCAACTGTCCGCTCAACAGAGAGGCTCACAATATCCTTCGTTCTTTAAATTTTAACAGGTTACTTACTAAAATTAATGAGCCACCATGTATAGCATTTACTCTGCTGAACACAGATTTTGGAAACACGGTTCGTTTCGGTACAGGACACAGTTTTGTATAAGGATGTAAAGGCTCTTCTGCACCAACTGAGGAATACTAACTAAAACTTTCCCTGAAAAACAAGCATTAAAATATCGAACACCCGATCCAAATCCGATCAATATTTATTGAGAAAATCGCGGGCTAACATACAAACGGGTCGAAACCCGAACGTGCTTTTTTGGAGTCAGTTAAAAATGCTACAATTCGCAAAATACTTTCACATCTGCCCTAACTGCCTATTTAAAAATGCTACAATTCGCAAAATACTTTCACATCTGCCCTAACTGCCTATTTAAAAATCAACTCTGGATCCTAATATCCTAATTCCTACTGTAATATTATAAATGAGAAAGCTTGTATGTTTAGATGTTTGGATGTTTGTTACACAACCACGCAAAAACGCCTGAACGGATTTAGATAAAAAAAAAATTGCCACACATATCTTTTGTCACCTGGAATAACTCATAGGATACTTTTTATCTCGATAGTACGTTTCCATGGAATAATTTTCGACATCTACGCTGGCCTGAATATGTATATGTCAAAGAGTCAACAAAATAATTAAAATTAAATAAAGTCTTTTTAGTATGGCAACGTCAAGCTTTGCGTTGGCTTGGGTGAGGTCGCCACTATGAATGTGACGTGGACTGTCATCTTTTGGACAGGCGGAAGACGTGAGCACATTCATTCTGACGAACTCGCCGCGTTACCATCGAATCAGTTACTTTTATTCAAAAGCTAAGATGTCTGATAACGACATGCCGCGTGATTCACCGTTTCTACCACGTGAACTCCCGTTGTATATATTCATATCGCTCGCTCATACGCAATATGCATAACCTAAACCGCACGACTAATATTTTTAAGCCATATATCTCCTTACATACACGACCCCTACTTATTCCCCAAACTGTCGGACCAAGGCAGCTTGCCAACTCGGTGAGCGGTTAAAATGTAAAGCATACATGTACAAAGCATAGATTAATTTAATACTACCCTCGGCAAACTTGTTCCTCAAACTACGGTACATGTTTTATCTCTAAGATGTGTTATAATTTGTATATTTTAGTTACAGTTGAGCTTCTTGTGGATACAGACATAGATCCTTACATAAGCAACAAGCAATTGTTATAAATAAAATAAAAAATCAGCCCTTAGTGTTTCCACGGCTGAAACACAAGCCTCCTTTCTTTCAAGAGGGAGTGGGACATCCACCACGCGGGCTCAGTGCGGGTTGATAGATGTCTCATGTATTTAAATTGTTTGACTCTGAGACATGTTGGTTTTCTCATGATGTTCTCTTTCACTCTTTTGAAAGCAGCAGTGATGATATTTACACTCTACTGAGCCACTACCACAGCCCTACGGAGTCACCACTGCTTTGATAATATACGTCACGGCCGTAGCCTTCGCAGGAGACGCCCTGGGCGTCAGGAATCCCAAGCTGAGTCCCGGCCGCCGTAAGCGCGGGCTTGCGGACGACGAGTAATGAGTAGCTCGCTGTCCGGTAATCACCAAGCCCGGGTCGGCGGCGCGTTGTGTCCCACGCGCGAAGCGATGTCTGCAACAACTGATGGGGCCCGCAAGGGCCTATGCCTGCCAGGGGTACGGGACCAAGCCCGGGTCGACGGCGCGTTGTGTTCCACGCGCGCCTCAAAGAGATGTCAGCAGCAACAGAGGGGCCCGCAAGGGCCGATGCCTGCCAGGGGTGCGGGTTTTTCGAAAGAGATACCGCGGCCCCTGGCACACAGGCAACTGAGGGAACATGGGTGGGTTTTAGTCACTAAAAGTCTGACATGCCCTCCTGCTCCATCCAGAGAGGGAGAAGTTATTTGATGATTTCCCACCCAAAAAAAAAAGTACATTTTACAAAATTTTGAAGTGCCCTGTAGGGTTAAGTCCTCCTGTTATGCAAAGATTACGCCTGGTTAAGGCAGATTAGCGATTTCAGTCTTTAAATATGTAACGCCTCTTTTTAACGCTATGAAACATTTTTGTGCATTTATATGAGCTTCTAGACAAAATTACTCCCTTTTACTTGTAAAGATCAAATAAATTTATCGTGCACTGAGCTTAACCCATTTGTGAGAGGATAACTTTAAGTACCTCCACAATTGGGAGCAGTCTGAAAAATAATCGAATGGGCCGCAGCACTTGAGAACGTTTATCCTACGCGGGCTGGCAACAACGCATTTATTATAGTAATTTTTCGTGATTATTTCATTAAATACAAACAAAATACAATTTTTTTTCTCAGCCAAGCACTAGATCTTTGGTATTTATATATATTTTTTTTTACATTTGCTCTATAATATAAACATTTAATCGTACTACGTAATGCAAAGATTTTTATTAGTAAATACCAAAATAACTTTAAAAAGAGAACACTTAGTTGAAATCGGCTCAGTTGCCAAAAAGGAAAAAAACCTTTGAAATTAATAGCATTCAAACTTATCAATACCAACGATATAGCGCTTGGCTGAAAAAAACTTTTTACTTCAGTTTGTATTTAATGAAATAATCACAAAAACCCGCCGTAAATGCGCCGTTGCCAGCCCGAGTGGGATAAACGCTCTTAAGACATCCATTCAAAGTCAATGAATTTATTTCAAATATGCACTTAAAAGGCACTTTTGAACGTCAACATTTACATTAAAGTATAATTGATTCTAGTTGCCCCTTCCAAAATGTAGTTTCGTACGGAGAAGAATGGGCAAGAAAATCCACCGTTATTTTATTAAAATGTTTTACGTACAATATTTAACATACATTCATTATAAAATTATGTGTGAAAACGATGCACGCAGAATAAAATCACTATACCAAAATAGGTAAAAAGAATTAAAGTAAAGCAATGACAGATAAATTAATTTTATGATAGATACTTAGTGCTCACATATTTACATACATTGTAAAAGTAAGTATACGATTTTCCTAAATATTAACAAGTAATAACTTAGAGTGGGACTTAAAGTAATAATTGAGTGTAAATCAATGTCATAAATATTATTAATTAAGCAATTCAATTAGCAACCAGTTTGATTTTGTCTAGACTCTAGATTGACTTATGGAACAGGACCAGCATGTTTCCAAGCATTCTTATCTATACACCTATACATGTATAAATCTATACATATATACATATAAATAAAATTGGAGTGTCTATTTGCAATATTAAAATAATCGCTTTTTTCTACATGCATATAAATATATATAAGGTACATAAATACCAAAATATGTTTTTTTAATTTTTTTTCTGTCTGTCTGTCTGTCGGTCTGTCTGTCTGTCTGTCTATTTTTTCCCGTTAATCTCTGAAATGGCTGGACCGTTTTTGACGTGACTTTCACTGACAGGTAGCTGATGTAATCAGGAGTAACTAAGGCTACTTTTATTTTAGAAAAAATCTTCTGGTATATATCTATACTAATCACTACATAGTATAAAACAAAGTCGCTTTCTCTGTCCCCATATTCCTATGTATGCTTAAATCTTTAAAACTACGCAACGGATTTTGATGCGGGTTTTTTAATAGATAGACTGATTCAAGAGGAAGGTTTATATGTATAATATACCGACCTCCACGCGGGCGAAGCCACTGGCAAAAGCTAGTAATATTATAAAGAGAAAACCTGCGTATTTTTGTATGTTTGTTACGAATAAACTCAAAAACTACTTGGCCGATTGCAAAAATTCTTTCACCACTACAAAGCTACATCTTTACTGAGTGACATAGGTTATATAACATCACGCTGCAACTAATAGGAGCTGAGCAGCAGTAAATAAAATAAACAAATCCACGCGGACGAAGTCGCGGGCACAGCTAGTCTTGGATATAAGCCTCTAATTTGTAATATGCTAGTGTAATTTTAATTTGAGCATTAAATTTCCTTTCATTTAATTGCAATATTTCACAAGGTATTTTATTATAACATTTAACACATTACCAAAGCGAAAAACCCTTACCTTAGGGCACGTAGTTCCGCCTGGTCCAGCTGCGTTTAGCTGGGAGCTCCCACGCTGGCTCCTAGACCCTAATTGCGTATCACACTATTAATCAGAGCCTAAATAAATTTGAAGGTTACTGCTTATCCATTGCTTCACATGTTCGTAAAATGTGTCTTTTCAACAACGTAAATAAAACAATGAATAACATCACACCTGTAATTCCCGAGGGGTTAGGCAGAGGTATACATATCATTATGGTGCTCTCACACATGCAATTTTTTGAGCAATTATTGCTCGGCGACACTAATGGATCAATCTGGATCAATTAAGTGAAGCAATCTGGAGCAACAACAATAACTTGCAGATATGTTTCGGGAAGATTGCTTCTGATTGCTCCATATATTTCACAAATTGCCGAATATCCAATCGGTTTGGATTTTTTTTGTAATTTTTCTTTCTATCTCGTTTGTACGTATAAATACGTCTCATTTTTGCGAGAGGAACTGGCTGGCGGCGGAAGCGGCGGGGACGCGTACTACCTAGTTTTCAAGTTCTTCTATATTGCATGATATTATGTGGCTGTAACTCTGGCGACAGGTTGCTACATGTTGCCATTGCCCTAAATTGCTGGATGTCGTCGTGACGTCATAGTTAACGAGAATTTACCAGCAGGTTTAGCATGACGCTATCTATGTCAACGACGAATAGACAGTACTTTTTCAATACAAAGTGACATTGTTTCTCCATTTTTGACATCGCACCATAGATATCCTGCTACAATCTGTCATTTTGTCTTTCGTTTCTAACGATCTTTGTCTAGGTCCCTATAAATGTAGACTATTTCAGAAGAATATTTCTTGCCAAACTGTCAAAATCACACTGACAACAAACTTTCTACTCGACGGCCACAAAATATATAATAGGATTATCTACAAAATCATGATTCGTTTAGAACGCATAACTGTGATAATTTCTATCTATTTTTCTAATCTGACCAAGATTATGTTTAGACTTTAAAAGATACTGACCCTTGAGTACGTTTATCCATTTCTGCATTTAGCTTCTTTTTTTATCAACTCAGTTTGAAAAGGCATTTCTTTAATTTCTGTTTAGGATTTATTTGGTTGCCTCCACATTATGGGTTACGGGTTGTTAACTGTGCGAACCTTTATGTCTACCTATCATAATATGTATAAATTATCTTGTACCTTTTGTTATTTAATAAACATATGGAAAGTTCGAGGAAATTGTTAGAGTGCTTAGAATGAGTTACTGTGATTAGAATTATAGAAAAACATAGCTATATTCTCCCAGGTACATCATTTAGTTAATAGTCATGTGTATTCTTCCGTCGACAAATCGGTGCTCGTGCTAAGCCTGCAGGATGGAGCATTGTTAGTTGCTCGCGCAAGCGCACCTTAAAAGTACACTTACATCTCGCCCGTCATGTTTAAGTTCATGTAACCTGTTACATTGTGTCCGGTTGATGGTAATAGGCTTACCCCTTTTACATGGGACTTAAACATAACTGACGAAATATGGGTGTACTATAGATACACCTATATCCAAACCATTGAGGCTTGTAAAAGTGCTCTAGTTGAATGGCTCCATAATATAGATTATAATGCAACTGAGGAATTACTAAGTCATCCAAAATAGTCCCGCTAGTATCCGAACGCATTCATATCACCCTTTTCTCCACTTACTAATCTTTTTGTTTTATTGTTTTTAATCTGTGAGTTCATTTTTATCACTGTTGTTTTTATTGTTTTTTTTTTTATTACTATTTTTAACTGATGTTTATGTTATGCCCTATTCCTTCACAGTTAATAAATAGCTAATAATATTTAAATACCGTGTGGTGGGAGCCTGGTGATCTGCTATACAGGTATTCCTAGTGCAGACACCAGTCTCTCACAAACTAGCGTCACTTAGTTTTTAAGCTTTTATACCCTTGTTTGTGAAGAGAAAATAAATTATTTGAATTTGAATTATTTGAATTTGAATTGAGGAAACAAGGTGACATGTTATTGTTTCTTTAATGTATCTTACCAGATAATCGAATTCCAAGAAATTCGGACTTCCAAG
Organism: Polymixis lichenea; assembly: GCA_949091785.1. Classification (NCBI taxonomy): domain Eukaryota; kingdom Metazoa; phylum Arthropoda; class Insecta; order Lepidoptera; family Noctuidae; genus Polymixis; species Polymixis lichenea. The sequence continues at coordinate 6,859,823 of OX420953.1, read as the reverse complement.
CTGCTGCTGATAAGTTCCAAATGAAAAAACTCAGTAAGTCTTTGCCCGACCTGGGAATCGAACCCTTATGCTCAACAGAAGTGATTGCGACCACTAGACTGACGAGGCGGTCAATAGACATACATACTATCGAGGACAGTAACATCTAGACTAGTGATGGGCGCTGAATCAACGAACTAGCTGAATCAACCGTTGATCTCCTGTCAACGTCTTAATGTTAACTGTTTATGAATCAACTAGCTAAATTTGTTAACGACGTTTATGAATATAACTCATTTAATAATCAACTAAACTACCTAAATTTGCAAACATACCTAACGAACTGAGCAAAAAACTTACGTTGAAAATACCATCATAGATTCCGAGCGACGGTCATGTCGTAGAATTTGAACTCTAAGTAACGTACAGAAGAGTTGATTTTTGAAAATCAACTCACAACGTGGAGTTTCTTGCCCGTTCTTCTCCATAGAGATCTACGTTTTGGAATGGGCAACTAGCTTCAACTTTCCAACTGATCGATTTTTTGACAATTCAAAAGTGCCTGTAAATGGTTTAATTGAAATAAATGCTTTGAATTTGAGTTTGAAATATTTATTTTAAGAAAAGTATACCAATATAAGAATCGTTGAACGTCGCAGCGTTGAATAAAAACCGTTCAATGCATGAACGGTTTACGTTGCAAGTCGACATTAGTTGCACGTTAACTCGTTGACGAATTTAACTAGTTGACGAACATAAATCAACGTTGACGTTACGTTAACAGAAAATCTGTCAACAACCCATCACTAATCTGTACACCGTATATAGCGGCCGAGCGCTGCCAGCTATAATAATCCTTACTTATTGCTTGCAGCACGGCCGCTATAGTAACGTTTGCTAACAGATGTGGTCATTGTGTGCACGGGATTTTGTTTTCAAATTGGTCAGATGTAAGTTTCCTCGATACACACATAAACTCACACTTTTTTCTATAGACTATAGAACGACACCTGCTACGATCCTTACATATTTCGTTTGCCTTGTTTATGTTCATACATCCTGTCCGTCATGTTCCGTGTGGTGACACGGACGTAAAAGAACAGCACCATCTCATTTCTTCCCGTGGGTGTCGTAGAAGGTGACTAAGGTATTTACCAGAGAATGGGCAGCAGCGTTCTCTATGCATTTTAACACCATACTGCGATCGTCAACCCGCCTGACAAGCGTGGCGATTATGGCAAAACCCCCTTTTTAGGGGAGGCCTATGTGTAGCAGTGGACGTCTTTCGGCTGATATGACTATGATGATGATGTCCATACAACTGGTCATACACTTACGCCAGTTGCAAGTACTACGCACCTGGCCTCTCTGAAGAACATGACCGATAAGGTCACTATATTATGTTCTTCTAGGGCTCCCCTTACGGCATTTCCGCAGCCAATAAAAAAAAACACTTACCTATGTTTTGTAAGTGAATTGTTTTTCGGCCAGATCGCCGACATAATACTGAGCCCCCCAGTAGGTATGGCTTGACCAGACTCAATTAATCGAATGAACCCCAAGATTTGCACTAGCCCCTGGAGCCTCATGCTTCATGGTGTTACAGAGGCAATACATATCAAGAAGTAGACCGGGGGGCGCTATAATGGTCAGGTAGACGTGCCCTTAGGATAGGAAAGGATTGCAAGCCTACAGGATATGCATCCTTAAGTAAGCATTGGACTAGTGAAGAGACAACATATTACACTACATCCACATACATGCACCCTTACTACATACACTCCGACGCACGCACCTCTACACCCCCCTCACATCCACACACACTCACTCACTCACTCACTCACACACACCCACTTATACTGCTACAACTGATATTAATAAATTTATTATAGTTCTAGTTTTATTATTAAATGTTTATGTCTAGTTTCGACCTAACATAACATATGTATAATCATTATACAAAATTTGTTGTTATGGAACTCAGTTGTCCTCCGCTCTTGGGGTGGGCGCTAATACCTAACTGCGACACAGAAAATGTAATATGTTTCTGTTGCAATAAAATATTTGTATTTGTACTGACAAGTACTCTGCATAACAGGCAATCATCATCATCATCATCATTTCAGCCGAAAGACGTCCACTGCTGGACATAGGCCTCCCCAAAGCTCCGCCGATTCGACGGGCTCTGTGCTTCCCGCATCCAGCGGACTCCTGCGGCCCTAACAGGCCAATAATTATTGCGAAATTATACCAGGCAAAATTAATACTTGATCTAAGTTGTTATTTCGACTATAACAATTTCCAATTGTAAAATATCAGGTTTCAATTAAAACAACAATTTTCCAGTTAAACGTTTATTTCCTTCCCAGAATATAAACAACATTGCTGGCTTATTTCTCATTATTAATTAGTACATTTTTATTAACAATTAATACATTTTAACGTTACAATAGAGTGGTGTGTTTGTTTAGATGTTTCTGAGAATAATTGCATAAATAAACTTACTAAGTTTCACTGTTTTAATGGGCTATAAGCAGCTGTTAGACAATTAGCATTGCCTTTTTGTCCGCCATTGAAAAAACACTGTAGACATTTTTATGATATTGAGCATAATAAATTAAACTTGTGAAATCAAAGAGCTTCAAGGACCCAATTGTGCAAAAATTAAGGGTGAAAAATACACCTTTATAATAAAATTGGGAAAACAAATATATGGGTTCACAAAATAATATTTTGACAGACATGAAAATGCTTTCAACTTTACAGCCTTGAAATTATAGAGATCAAATTAACAAAACAATGTTGAAAATCACTCATTAATTACAAAACAGCCATAATTACACTGTATGCGACCAGCATCATTATTCTGTTCACAAATATTAAATATTCATTCCAATATTTTATTTTAAACATGCAATATTTAACGTACTTAAGTACCGCAAAAATATATATACATCATACAGAATTAATAACGTGTGGGATAAAATTAACGCCGATCCGTACATCAAACTATTAAATGTAAAGCTTATTATAATACGTCTAGGTACAGTTTTGATCAACTATTCACATTATCACACATAATTAAAATGTCCGGAACACCGATCTGATTAATTCTGTACAGTAATTTTATTTCACGAAGCGACGTGCGGTTTACCTATAGAAATCAAGTGTACAAAGACGCTGTGAATTAGTGTTGCCCAAAACCGGTTTTGGTCTTGCAGTCTTGGTTCTTGCATTTTCGCAAGACCAAGAGCAAGACTAAGACCGACTTATTTTTGCAAGAACAAGACTAAGCCTGCGAGACTCTTGCGTCTCGCAGTTAAGTCAAACTGAGATTTGGGCGTTATTAAGTAGGTACTTGGTTTCTATACCGATGTTGATAGACGTTCCCCAGTATCAGTATCAAAACCGTATCGGTATAACACTAAAAGCTATTGTATTGATTATTATATTTAGATTATTTAATAAGTAGCGCGTTACTCACAAATATGTTCCCATGTGATAAAAATGTACCTAGCATAAAATATATAGCAATAGGCTAATAGGTTATTGCAAGACATGCGAGACTCTTGGACCAAGACCAAGACCAGGCGTATTGACGCAAGACCAAGACCAAGACTAGCTAAGTCTCGTTTTGGTCTCGCATTTGGGTAACACTACGTGTGAAAGTATGCGTCGACGAGTAACGTAAAACAGAACACACACACACTTCTGACTTCGCTGTTGTCTCGGACTGTACCAAGAGCTCCTAGTTACATACACGCATTTACAGCGTGTTCGTACATTTCGTAACCACAAGTAAAGCGCGCGTCACTTCGTGAGATGAAAATACTAAAGTTGAAATTTTATTAATTTTAAATGTTTGTTCGGGATAATATTAATTCCATTCTATATTTTAACAGTATAGAAAATGTACCACTTATTTGGCTACATCAAAATTAATTACGATCATATTAATGGAAGTGTTTCGCACACCACACAGCGCCTTATATTGAGTAGAACATAGGTAAATTAAAATTACAAAGGCGAACATTTATGGTAAGCAAATAAAATGATCTTGAATTTTATAATATTAACGTAACATTTTGAAGCCGTGATAAAATTATATTATGTTGTCGGTACGGTTACGGAACCGTAAAGGAGAATTGTGTTAATATTCTATCTATCTTCTTTACGAATAAACAATGAAATGCTGTCCGTTGATCAATCAATCAGCACATCACTAGAGACCTACTGGAACGATTTGACATTTTTTTTTGTATAATATTCGTAATAGAGAAATAAGATTTTATTGGAAATCAAAATTGTAAAAAATGGCCGGAAAATAGGATAATTCGGAAAAAACTAAATGTTCTTTTTTCTATTGTACTTATTTTTATTTGAATTTCTTATCGGAATTCGGATAGGACAACGTCTATCGCGTCCGCTAATTCAAACGACCCCTAACTGCGTCAAACCTGTCAAAAACAACTATTACAAACGCACCACTCGATAAAACAATTTAGAACGACAAATTATAATAATTGAATATTTCAAAAACAATTAACTTTCAATTAAATCTAAATTGGAACGAAACAAATTTCTGACTAGAATTAATGGTAATTGTGCTATCTAGTATTATTTGATGACTGCCGCTGTTAAAATAAACCTACATATATAATATTACAATTTAACTGTGTTAAGCTGGCCACATGTGACAAGATTAATTGATGCGATCAGACACAAATAGGATCATCGTTCTATAAAATAAATTGTAAAAATATTATATTTACGCTCAAATTGCATGTAGAATTTTATACAAAAGATGGCCGTTTTTAGATGTTTTCTTATCATTTTAATCCATCAAGTAGATCAAATGAAGCTTAATGATCTATTTCCCCCTATCCCCTATTCCCTCCCTCCCTATTCCATTGCTTCATATGTTCGTAAAATTCGTAGGCTCGACAACACAATGAATGTGGTTGAATTTTCAAAATGAATGGCATTATAAATTATTATTGTTTGTGTGTGTCAGGCAATTACTCCACTGAACTTCAAATTACTATACCACATCAAACGCTTGCAAGTGAACGATATTCTGTGTATTCTTGAAACTATGTACTTACTTGAGCTATTCCCGTCTGAAACAACAGACTCTTCATACAACAATTTGCATAGTTATAATGCAACAATTTATCGTAACACGTGTAGCAAGCTTAAGGTTTATTAGATGTTGGAGTGGAAACTCTTGTGGGTCTCATTTAAAAACTGCAATTATCATTTGACATTTTTTTTTTTTTGTGAAATGTTTACTTCCACACAATGCTTACATTAATTAAATAAAAATTGCAGCCGTGCAATATGCAATCATAATTTGAAGTAAAATTGAACTGTGAATTCAAGTCATTAAAAAAATCGTTTGCGAAGAATTTAAAAAAAAAATCTCATAAAAACCTTTAGTATTTTGAAATGATTTCTGCAAAAAATACTCAAATGAAAATGAAATGCTTTGACAATGTAGCGAACATTGCATAAAAAATAGTTTCACAAAGTACAAACGTAATCGCATTTTGTTGAGCCGCGCGAGTTGTCGCGACTTTGTGGATTAAAACTTCACAGCAGAAATCGCTTCGTTTACAACCAGCTTTATTTTACTTCGAGCCTTTAAATTGTAATACTGTATTTTTATCTCACGAAGTGACGCGTGCTTTACTCGTTGTAATCAAGTGTACAAACACACTGTGAATGTGTGCGTAAAGACGAATACATCCAGCGTCAGCACTTAACACACACATGCAATCACACTTCGAACTTCGCCCGTGTCTCGGACGGACGGTGCCAAGAGCTCCTGCGCTTACACACTTTAACAGCATGTATGTACACTTGGTTACCACGAGTAAAGCGCGTGTCACTTTTTGAGATAAATATAATGTTTGGTACATAATTTTCATTTGTGGTAGGTACATAATTTTATTTTCTGAATCATTCATTACAATAAATAGGTATAATGAGATTAGTGACTAGCGACAGCCATTACAGTATTTTGACTGTTGAAACAAAATTACATACAAAAGTGAGAAAAAAATAAAATATCATTAACACCATTATTATTAGGTACATTGATTTTTATATTACGTTATAGTTTGGGAGGTAGTGACGTTGTTTTAATTTTGAAATACAAAGCAGTTCTTATTTGAAACTTCATCAGTTGAATCTCAATTTAAAATAAAAACTTTTTGATTAGATCAGTTTCCTTTTCTACACAGTCGAGTATTTTCAGGCTGCCAATAAATATATAAAATTTCAAACTAAAATAAAAACATGTGTCAACCAATCAATGATCAATTATCCATCGAAAATGAAACTCTAACATTCTCAGAATAGATATTGATTTAGCAAATTGCACAAACACCCCGATCTGTTCGAAAAACTAATTAGAAAAGATAACAGTTCCCAACATCGCTATCTCCCAGAAGTTTGAATGATAACTACCTACAATTCCTTTATCTATTTACAATGTAAATAATCCCTATTTACATATTAATGTTATAGTTACATACAGTTAGGGACGCAAACTGAAAATAATAAAAACTTGAGTAAAATTTAACTTTTCGATAAGCTTTATGAATTAGGGTACACGCCTGATAATTTAAGTGTAACGGTCGAAGCATACTGTACAGTGTCCGGCCGTTAAAACGACCCATCGAATTTTAAAACTAAAACTGTTACAAAATCGAATTCAGTGTTTTTATTGTAATTCATTTTCAATATTTTAGTGCGCTAGATGGAGAGCATTATTTCATATTTTGTTAAATTAAAACTGACAAAAATGTACAAATTCGACCACTATGTGCAACGTTGCAAAGTTTCAGAACGTTCATAAAAGAAACTGCCACATAGGTTACAGCTCTAGTATACAATACGATGCCCTGCAAAAAGATTTTTTTTTAAACTGTCTTTAAAACTTTCTAAAATTGTGTCATATGTACAGCCAGGTAATCTGCTTTAATTTTGCAGCCCCTAATTAACGAACATCATCCTGCCCATTTGTCAACTTAGCATTGACGTGCTCCGTATTTGATTAAAACTTGCGTATTCCGCAGAACCGGGTTTATTTTTCAACTCGAATGACTACCGAGGGACGAGGGTACGTGTCAATGATATGTCGAATGCTTGCGAAGAATAATAATTAGGAGAGCCTTGAAATGTCAGCGTGTTACGAAAAAGAAAGGCAATAATTTACGTTACTTTTTGACTGGAGTAAGTTTATTTCGAGAAATTTCATGAGAAAGAAAAAGAAAAGTTGGTTATCTTTTAGGAAAAAAAAAACAGCAATTTATTTCAAAAACTTTTGTGGTAGCTGAAATTAAGAAGGTACCATAAAAAATTCAGAAACTCTCATATAATAACAAATATTAATGTTTTCTACAAACGGTCGATAGGCACTTTTAAAAGATATATAAAAGGCGAAACCGAGAGATATATAAAAGGCCAGAAAAAGAATACCACTTACTCATTTTATAAAACAAAATATTTTCATATCATTTCCAAAAAATATCACATCACAATGCCAAAACATTTTACAGAGAATAAAATAAATGAACCTAATAACTAAGTGGACTTTAAATTGTAAAGCTCTGCGATTGCTATCATTCGAAATTCAAATAGTTTCTGCGAAATTTAAGCAGACCAGTATGATACCAACCTTTACAATTTACCTGGACCCACGACCGATGTCCGATAATTCACAAGAACCGAGAAACAATCGTTAAATTTACGAATTTATTTGCTTCCAACTCGATTAAAATTCTATTCGATTCACAGCACGTAATTATCGATATTGAATAAATTTTGTTCAACGCAATTATAGTCCAACATTACCGATACAGACTGAGAATTCTACTAGCTGTATTTAAATTGTATTATTGGGTATTGAATTTTAATTATAGCGGGAATATTACTTCAGTAAATAAGGGTTATTTTTGGATGCTATACCAGAATCATAGTTGATATTGAACTAAACTAAAATATCTGCCAGTGGTGCGGGTTGTTCGAAAGAGATACCGCGGCCCCTGGCACACAGGCAACTGAGGGAACACGGGTGGGTTTTAGTCAGTAAAAGTCTGACACGCTCTCCCGCTCCACGCAGAGCGGGAGAAGTTATTTGATGATTTCCCACACATAAAAAAAAACTAAACTAAAATATTGAATGTGTATTATTTTCAATCAGATTGAAATCAGTAGAAGAGAATTAGAATAGATGTAGGGTTCTATGTTAGTTCAGAACTCAGTCCATTAAATTATTGGATAAACTTATTGTTAGTACAAGCATTATACTTCCATTGAGGATAGAATTATTGGTGGTGTAACTTACAAAAAAACATAAACCGATCGCCCTTGGACCTTTTTCATTTTTTTATCAGTTTCCTTTCTTTGTATCCGGTAAATAATATGTTGTCTATTAACTGTTAGAGATTTGGTCTGTCTTTGACATCAATAAGTTTGTCCGAACGTGTATCTTTCTTTTTTTTTATTAAAAACTTTTATTTGTTATCATGCGTTCAAATGTCTTTTGATCATACTTTTTCATAATGGAAGTAATGAATATTGAAACTTGCTTTTGTAAGACAGAGTTGCGTTTTTCTTCGTTAAATCACAACTGAATGTATTTTTGGAATGGGTATATTTGCGTTCAAAAGATATTTACTCGTCGAAAATATCAAAAAGCGTGCTGAAATTCTAAACAAAATTTTAATTAAGGTTTCGTGTTCAACAAAAACATCGACCGAGGGTCTATATTTTTGAACATCGCAATTATGTAAAATTAATTCACAAATATTTTGCCAAATAATTACCCAACATTTTATCAGCGATCAAAACTTATTTTCGGAATAACATTTGAAGTGTCCCTTTTATTCCTATTTCTGTGGGTGTAAAATAATTTCGACAAAGGCGACAACATATTTAGTTAACATCTCGCGGTTTTGTTACATCATTAATATATTGGTATGTTATGGCATATGAATATGTCAACGGTTTTGGTTGACATTTAAAATTATTTATCTGCTATTTTATTTGAATAAAAGCCAATGAAATTGCTTTTAATGGACGTAAATTTATGTATTTGTGTCAAATGATATTTCACACATTGATTGGGTATTCAATAATACGCAAAGCAGCTCTGCCATTTCTCGATGGAAAATTGTTTAATTAACTCATGTGATTATCCCGTAATTGGTATAAAAAATAAATAACTTCAAGTTAGGTCAGGAGCATAATTAACAGCTGCGCAAGATTTAAAAACGATTTTGTCATGACAAAGCAGAAACTTGAAGCTAGTTGCCCATTCCAAAGCGTAATAGGTTCCTATGGAGAAGAACAGGTTTGAAAGTTCACGGGAATTAAGTAAAACTAAAATGACCTAAGAATAATGACAGAGAGTAGCGACAAGCAAGTCCGGTTAAGGAGCAGCAGACAACCTACTAGGTTTCTTTTTTTCCTTTTACTGACTAAAACCCACCCGTGTTCCCTCAGTTGCCTGCGTGCCAGGGGCGACAGTATCTCTTTCGAACAACCCGCACCCCTGGCAGGCATCGGCCCTTGTGGGCCCCACCAGGTGGTACTGACATCTCTTTGAGGCGCGCGTGGAACACAAAGCGCCGTCGACCCGGGCTTGGTCCTTACCGAACAGCGAGCTACCCATTACTCGCAATTCGCAAGCCCGCGCCTACGGTGGCCGGGAATCAGCCTAGGATTCCCCAACAACCAGGGCGTCTCCTGCGGCAACTAGGGCCGTGAGGGCGCATATACTGCCTCTCCCTCACGTGCGCCGCCTCCCTCTTCGCGAGCATTACTGCTTCGCAGAAAGATGTGACGGCTACCCATGCATTCTCACTCCGTACCATGGCCTGGACTAGGGCCGGACGCGAGTTATCACCGCTGTCGATCACCTCCACGAGGACACGGCGGTGCTCCGCCTAAGCCGGGCAGACGTTCACCGTGTTCTCATGGCGAATCTTCGCAGTGGAAACACCCGGGCGCTTCCTCCTGCCCTATACAAAACAGGACCTTCCCGAAACACCCGTATCCGGTGAGGACCTGCGTCAGGCGGAAGGTAAGGATGCCGTGGTGCCTCTCAATCCACTCCTCAAAGAAGGGACTTACCGCCGTAATCGTGGCGTGCCCAAACCTCCTAGGTTGTGTTGTCATTCACAACAAAAAAAAAAACAATCGTCAGTGGGCAGTCAGACGCAACACCCTTCTGGTCTCAATAGAAGATGAGTTAACTTTACACCCTGTTCCTCATGTCTGTATACAACCCGGCTGCCAATGAATAATGATGAATGGCAAGAAGATTGTATTGTTTGATTGATTGTATTGTTATTATGCGGTTAAAGCTAAAGTAAAATCCAACCTTTGTTCTAAGGCAAACTATTCTGTCAACGACTACTTAAACGATAAGAATTGTTTGTCGCTGTGATTAACTCAAGACAATTTTTTTTTTGTTATTGATATTTTCATTTAATGTTGAATGTTAATTAGTTAACTATTATTGTATGGAATCAAGTTCTTCCAACTTAACAAACAGCTGTGCTGCTGGGGAGTTTATTGCGCCACTTCTTCTTCCCAGCTAAAGTACTAGGAAGTGGCGAAGAGCGGGCGTGCCGGGGGACTGTTTTATGTAATTTTGACGTTCAAAAAGTGCTGACTCTCAGCCTAGTTTGAATAAATGACTTTTGATTTTTATTTTGATTGTATTCATGTATTACCTATACAGAAACTATTTTACTGTACTGTTTTACTTTCTCGTAGGTACTACAGCAATCTGACTAAATATGACTTTAAATGTGTTATTTTAAATAATTTATTAGTGTTAATTGGACATCATAAAGACTTCAAAACATGTAATTTTTTTTCTTTTTATTATTGAAATGTATTCTATTGTTAATTAATAATTCGTAATTATAATATTATTTTAGCTAATTATGTTAATTTGATGTTCATAAACTCAACAGCAAACCAACATTGTGCTTTGCAGTGCCCTGACAGGGTTCATGTACAAAAACCAAATGTAATCTACAGTAAAATGTGTGATGTGCATGAGAGCAAATGAATAAATAAATAAATAAAGATGGTGATAATGATGTATTTTTTTTACCCGTCGCAGTTTCTCGAAACAATCTAACCTCATAAATTTCTTTTACTAGATTTACACCATTTTTCAAACATTACTGGTTGCTTCATTAAACAAACACACATATACAACCAACAGCCTTCTAAAACAAAATAAAGTACCTACAAACACATCAGATTAGGTAGGTGATTAGCTTAATGAGCCGTATCGTGGTAGGGGAAGTGAAATTACACTGTCTATACGGAACACGGCAAAATAATATATTAATTATATACCTACTCGCATTAGGAGAAACTATTTAGGGTGTAACAGAAACCCTATTGCTATCCTTAAGTAGTAAAGATAACAGCTGGTATAAAATCACTATACATAATTTCAGCTCAAAATAAAATACTCTGAGAATTGATACCAAATTTTCGGTGTCATATGTTTCTTAAATTCAAATCATAACAAACGTGTCACCGCACTACGTAGGTCAATAACTTTCCACGTTACTTACCAATAACACGATAAATCTCTTCCGAGTGATGTGTTTATTTCAATTTGAAAAGTTCGGTTTCTGGTATCAATGTATTAAAAATTCTCATAACTTCCGAACATGTAGAGATAGGATTAAAAAACTCTTCCAATATCGTTTGATATCATCCAAAGAAGCCGTGCCCTTGGTATGTATATACCCTTTCCGTTACACGTTGTATATCCGATCAATCTGGTTTGTAAATAAGGATATTATAGATAAATAAATAAATACTGAGTTCAATATATATTTAACTTGACTGCATAAACCATTTGTTTTTAATTTTTATAATTTAAATTTTCTTTTTTTTATTGTTGAATGATAATTATATGCTATTAATGTATATAATCAAGTTCTTCCAACATAACAGACAGCTGTGCTGCTGGGGAGTTTGTTGCGCCACTTCTTCTTCCCAGCTAAAGCACTAGGAAGTGGTGAAGGGCGGGCGTGCCGGGGGACTGTCTTATATAATTTTGACGTTCAAAAAGTGCTGACTCTCAGCCTAGTTTGAATAAATGACTTTTGATTTTGAATTGACGATTTATTTTGAATCTGCCATTTCTCCTTAACACCCTGGAGTCTGGATTTGAGCCCGGTTGATGGCAATAGGGTCGCCCCCTGTTACAGGAAACTTTAATATCATCATCATCATATTCAGCCAATAGTGTTTTCACTGCTGGGACACAAGCCTCCTCTCTGTAAGAGGGAGTGGACCATAATACCCTCGCGGGCCCAGTGCGGGTTGGTGGATGTCACATGTCTTCGAACTATAACTGAACTATCCTCGGACTTAAACATCACTGGCGAAATGTGGGTGCCTTACCCCTTACTGCCTTAGTCTTCTGGAATTACTACCGTGATGTTACATAGTATATTATTTAAAATAAAGACTAGTATTATTTTGTGCTAAGGCTCGGTTAAAACTTCAGGATTTTCGTGTGACATTACTATTTAATCTCCTAATAGGTCTATTTAACCTGATATGGTACGGTACGATGTGGTACGGTATATACCTAATAAGAGATTTGCTAAACCATCTTTTATAAAAAGCATAATTCTGAAGCAAAGAGATAAGTGGCTTCGTGCAGATAAAAAGGAGTATCTTTTAGACCACGTTCGCAAGAAATCGCGGCGGGAATTTTTCGCGCACTGGATTTTTGACTGTCGGTGTTGGAACGAGCATTGAAAATGCAACAGAGTACATCCAAGCGCGTTGCAAGACACACACAGTTCGATTTTCAACTCTCGGCGCTAATCAGTGCGCTGAAGATCGAGTGCACGAAAATACCCTGCGGCAATATTTTTACGTTCGGGCAATATGCTTCGTTTTATTCCGTGAAAAACTTAAATGTGTAACTTGGACTTACATCAGGATCATCATCTCCTTGGCCTTGTTCACAACCGAACTATGTACATCGGGGCCGGCATTCATTCTAACCGGAAGCAGCTAAATACCAGTAATTGACATGGGGCAACTGCCTATCTGACCTCCACAATCTAGGATAATATGGCAATAAAAATATACCCTGGCTTTGTTTAAGATTACCTACATAATTCCAGAAGCCAGGGGCTGAGCTAATAGTGGATGTCAGAAGAACCAGTAACATGGATAATTAAATTGATATAGTTTAATAGCAGTAATATACATTGAGCGAATGTCTATCCGACCTCCAGAACCCAGCCACACACATCACGAAGCCCCTTGAAAAATGCGGCATTAGAAATATACCCTGGACTTGTTTCAGAGTAACCTTATTCTAGAAGAACCCAAGGCTGAACTAATAGTCGATATCAGAAGAACCAATAACATGGATAACAAATGAATTCCAGCATGAAGTTGATAACGTAATATATTAAGTTAACAAAACTGACATCTTTACTGATGAAATATTTTCTGAGAAATGAATAGACCTAGAAATTCTCCGAAACATCGATCATATTAGTCTAGTCGCAATTTATCATGAGATAATAGTCTAGTCATGTTTCTGTGGGCTAACAGTAAAAAGTCTTGTAATATTTTTATAGGGATACTGGCAGTTTCGTTTTATATTTTACTTTTAATATTCGATTATGTTTTTTTGAAAAACCTTTAAAGATATTCACTTTTTTATTTTATAATACTTTACAGTTTTTAGGGTTCCGTACCCGAAAGGTAACCAACGGGACCCTATAACTAAACCTCGGCTGACTGTCCACCGTCCGTTTGTTTTCAGCGGGCTGTGTCTCATGACCCGCAATAGGTAGATAGTTGAAATTATCACAGAATGTATATTTCTGTTGCGATGTATTGAATGTGTATTAAATTTTTTTGTTGCTTAAGTTAAAAAATAAAGGAGTCTCCCATACAAGAAACGTTTTTTGCCTTGCGGTACGGAACCCTAGGTTTGCGAGTCCGACTTGCACTTGGCCGGTTTTTTTTTAATGCTTTGTCTTTGGTGTAGGTTACACTGTGTGGCCTTATGAACGCGTTATTATTTAGTTTGTATGTAAAAATTAACACGTGTGTCCCGCGCCCTATGACCAATATGTGGCGAAGGCAGTGTGTGTGTTTTTGGTTAAAAAACCCAAACTCACGTGATACATGGCTCAAATTTTATTACTACTACTACAATTGTTATTAGGACCTTCTAAATAAAATCGTTTTGGTTAATCTGAAGTGTTCACATAATATTATAATGATTTGTGCATATATTGTAGTCATTTGCATTTCCATTGGCTTCAATAAACAGTGTTAATATTTATTTTGATTCATGTTCCATACAAAGTAAATTCCTTTTTTAGTGAATTACTTACTGTTTGCATAAGTATTACGTCATCCACCATAATTTTTTCAGCATTATGCTTATCCCGCGGTCAGCAACTTGTTACATTATGTAGCTTAAATGTGTTTCGACCTTTTACATTGAACGGACGTTGAAACTTTTTTTTATTAACTTGTAACATTATAAATATATCCTTACGTACAGTCGTCGGCTAACGATATCATCTTTCTGTTTCATCAGTAAATAATTTTAATATCCTATGTGGGACACCAAGAAATAAACTCATTTACCGTTCGGTTTCCTCCGAAAACTTTAGACTGCGAAATTATTCAAACCTATAATATATCTACTTAGATCACAATTGAACCAAGCAAAAGTTATTTTTATTTTGCGTGTTTCATATTTCACATTAAATTAGAATCTGCAAAAAGTAATTCTAGTTCATAATACCAGCTTTTTAAGGCCACTAAAATAAAAATGATAATAAAAACACAGTCATAAGATCTTGTAAGAAATACGACGATAATAACAACTGACAGTTGACGATGTCCCTAATTCACATTTTTTAAACCAAACTTCAACCGTATACTTTTTAGTTTTCTTTGAAAACTTAAAGTGTCAGCCAAAAGAAAATTCACACAACCGACAGTAAACTTAATTTGCTACGGAATTGAGTTTAAAATAACATTTTTATCATTTAGAATTTTAATACTTTAAGAGAACGTACAGTCAGAATTGTCTGCGGATGTACTTTTAATGACTTCCCGTTATTTATTTTTGTATAAAAAGTTGTTTGAACTTTGACTAAAATGAGAATTAATGGCTACAAATTACAATACTTTTAGAATGTTTTGAAATTATCGGGAAAATAACGGCAGTTGGGAATGTGATGCAAAAGATCTTTGTGGGGAGTTTCAAAATTCAGGTAATTCATTTACGGAATAAATTACATACAAAGTTTAACACGAAACTCATAGAAAATGCTGATGGGATAAATTCGGCGACGGGAGATGACCGCACGAATCAAATTTACGTCATTTTATTTCCTCCCGATGGTTGAACCAGAATAAAATGGAGCAGAAAAAATGTACATTCTTATCGCACGTTCTTATCTCTGCCCCATACCTACCCCAACATACCTTATACGGCTTACAGACGAAAAACATGATATTATAGACCTAACAAATACATAAATCCAACACACTTCTTGGAATAACAAACAATAATACCTGTAAAATCACAAATAAAGTCGTAACTTATTTGGCTTCGAGATCCTTTCACAGGAATTTCATGCCAACCCCATCTCACGAAATCTAAAATTTGAAGAAAATCATCGTGTTTTATATTGTGTAGAATATATTCTAGGAACTAGCGAGGTTATGATCACAAAACACTACTGTATTCATGCCTTATTTCGCATGAAGAATGGTATTCAGAGTGGGAATGACTGTGAAAGTGCTGATTCTCAGCCTAATTTGAATAAATGACTTTTGATTTGATTTTGATTTTGTCCATTTATAATTTCCAAACATGACATATATTTTTGAATTAAACTATTTTTTTGTTATTCTTCCTAGCTTTGACATTTCTAAAGTGTTTAAGAAAATTTAACAAAAGCTTCCTGTAAAACTGTGCTATTTTATATATTATCTAGAAAAAAGGTAAGTCTAAAACCAGCCCATAAATTCAAACTTAACTATGAACATACACATTAAACATCCGATCGACAAATCGCATTAGATAACCCACACTTTATGGGCAATAAATAAAATTTGACAAGTCATTACTTTGATGAAACTTGTGGGTGTAAGGCGTGTGGAAATCTTTAATATGCGATGCATGGATGCGTGCGTGAAAGCGATGGGCCATAAAACGGCTATAAAGATTCGCCTGTTACCAGCTTAGGCCATAAACTGTATGAATCTTGAAACTGCGACGACAGAAGAAGAGGGCCGTTGAATACTTTTTTACGACTGCGAGTTGTTGTCAATGTCATCGGTCATTATTCTTTTCTTGAAGTGATTTTTCTGCTGGGAACTCTTGATAAACTACTTATGGAAGGAATAAATTCCCAAGCTTCATCGCAAATATATCTTTCAAATTAGACCTGGCGTCGTGAAACCCTTCTGTGGAAATGGAAAAATCTAGAGAAGTGTGCTGGAATCGTATTCGTTTGACCTCAATTCAGTCCGCTCGTTACGGTTTTCCTTCTAGGAGACTATGATGAAAAACAAGTATGCGAGCTCTCCTTTGATCGTCTTAATTTTCAAATTAAAGATACGAATAATGAAACACCCAAAAAATATTTAATAGAGGATTAATTTAACAGGAAAGTCTCAAAATACGACCGCAAAAAAATTCCGACTGAGAAAGATTACTCTAGCGTTTACAAACATAGTAATTGTGACTAAACTTTACACAGTGTTGCGCGTCCATGACACGCTGGCTAAGTGTCAGCTGATGAATGCAACGAATATAGCCAGCAATGAATCGGAACAGCTCGCCGCGCCACCTCGTTGCATCGCTAGCGGGTTCTCGCCTGCAAAAGAAAAAACATTTAAGTATTTACGTCATCATAATTTATCAAGTCATCATCATAATGCCTGGCTTTTTCCCAACTATATTGAGGTCGGTTTTCAACCAAATCTCCTTCATGGAATGACTGCCTATATGACCTCCACAACCTAATTACTGGGTAACACGATATTCTTCAACAAGACTGTTGGTCAGACTATATTTTTCAGAAGTGATTAAAAAAATGCCCTGTTTACAATACCTAACTTTGTTTTCTACGTCACATTACGTGACATTTATAACTTTTTAAGTATTTTTTTTTTTGCGTTAGCTGTTTTAGTCTATGTTTTGTTTCGGGATTTGAACAGAATGCTTTGAAACAAATGTTTGGAAAATGGCCTCAAAGGGTGGCAAAAAAACGGAATAACAAAATGGTCCAGTTTTACAAAGCTTTCAGCAAAACATCACCTACTGGTATATAAATTAATGACGGAGAAGTTAATATAGAACTGGAAATATCCAGTTGGCCAGATAAACAGATAAATATTTCTAACGGAGTGGACGTTTCCAACATCAAATGCATGACCAGTCAACCAATAATCCTTTGGAATGAAAAATTTATGAAAGCGACGCGTGAAGAAACTGCACTAATATACGTCCATGACCACAAATTGCAACTAAGAGAAATATACAGCGGTAGCGGACATTTTTGTTAGGGTGTTATTACACTCTCGCGATCGACGTCATGTTGATGTGGCGTCAAAGAAAACTACTTATTACTAATTTACTTGTTTTTATTAATATTAACTTGATTGGTTTTATTGTTATTTTCATCACTTTAATTAATTCACCCATTAGGCATACCATGTAAGTGCTGTGCATACCTTTAACAGTGATAAGTTGACTGCAGCGTACCATATAATTATGACTAAACTCTTTGTTAATGTTTATGTGAACTAATCGTTGGAGTGCCATAATAAATAAATATACTATGTGAGCTCTGGATGGTAGATGGTTCCGGTTCTGCGAACGATAATGTGCTAGTTTGTCAATCAATCGGGAAGGATAGACGTCAGTCAGACTTCGAAGAGATGTCACTGAAGATAGCTCAGGTCAATCGATCGATTTGACATTGATCGGTGTTTAATCGACGGTGAGAAACGTAGCTAAACTATTAACGCGCGAGTGACGTGGCTAATGTAGCATAGGTTTATACAGTCGCCGTGAAGTGAAAAGTTCTTAAAGAAAAGAACATGTTTTTCTTTTTATTTAAATGTAGAAACCCATATAATACATATTTACAACGAACGTGCACAGCTCCAAGATGATTTTAATGCCATCTATTGATGATATTTAACCTTGAAGTTTTCACTGCACAGCGAAGATACATAAAAAATAATAGAATCAACATCTATGCCAATTAATAAAATATGAAGTGTCTGTTTGTAATGTCAAAGTAACAGCTTTCTACTAAATGAAAGTGAGTATAGTAGTACTTTTAACAAAAACAAAACATTTAAAAAAATGTGTTTGACTGTTTATTTGTTCCGGCTAATCACCGAAACGGCTAGAACGGCGCGGCGGGAGTTGCACTGGTTGGTAGTTGATGTTATAAGGAGTAACAAAGACTACTTTTAGTTTCGGTACCCGTGGGATGATTTCCGATATCCACAGGCACATCTAGGTTAGCATAAATGTGGACCAAAATAGGTCTTTCATATGTTTGGTGTCACATACTTTTGCCCACTTAAGGTGAATCTAGTCCACATCTTTCCCATACAAACTTCGGGAGTGTATTACTCCACTGTCCGACAATGTACAACAAAAATTAAACATGGTATGGTTTTGTTTCATTATTAATATTGTCTGTATGGAAACAGAATACATTAAAAAGTTAGGAGCCAACAAAGATTCGTTTTTCTCGCTAATTTAACCTAACTTTGGACGTGTTTAAGTAATAAAAGAAGTGTAAAATCTGAAAAACCAATTCGATATCAACAGAGCTAAAATATCGAAAAATTCAATAAACTTTATTGATCATTGATTTATGCAGTGGTTTCTTCATAAAACGCGATCTTCCGAAGGACTGTTCTTAATTTTTTACGCGCCTGTTGTACTATAAATGATCCTGCATCTCACTCAATAATGTTGTGCGTGTGGACTAGCTCCTAACTGCTCATCACTGATACTACCTCTGTTGGACATGATGCCTGGTGAGACAGTGTGCTTTTTAGCCAGGCCCATCAGTGAGTTCGAGACCGCGACTAGGTTCCCCAAAATTCAAGCATGCAAAAATACTATAGACAAATCATAGCAATGGTGATGTTTGGTGTGTGTGTTAGGAGACACATGACGATCAACGTTGCTCGTTCTAAACTCGATGTGAAACAATCCCAGCGATCGATGCCAACCGAGAGGGTGTAACAACACCCTAAGAGAAACAGATGACGTAGTCAACTCGGCGCCAACATTTTCTTTAGACACGTCCAGTCTCCCGGAAACTAGAAGTTGCTAGTTTATCCGGCTTCAGTTTCGATATACGATGATATTTCTGGTTAACACTGTCGTAACTTTATTAGTTAACGTGTTACCTGTTCTATCAGCGTTCGTATGAAATGTGATTTATACTGATTGGAAAAGTGTTGAACACTCTGTGAATATGGGCTGGTTTAACGGAATAATACGCTTTAAAGTTAACTATATAAGGGAGATACTCTAAGACTTTCCATTCATAACAAATAACAATTTTCACTTTAGGAATGTACCCTGAAGTATGAAAAACGCAATACATACGCGATCAAAATATCTTGAAAAAATGATTTTGACTTATTTGTTTATTTGCACGTATTTACTCGCCCAAAACAGGCTAATCAAAGCTTATAAATAATTTATTATTTTCTTTATGCGATTCCCATGAAACTAATCTATTTGTAGGCGAATCGACAACACCAGAAATACGTATTAGGCACTTGGCACGTTTTGAGTTTTATGCAATAAAGGAATAATAACATTCGTCTGATTTTCAAAACGTAGGTATCTATTATTTTAAAAGTTTCGATTCACCGACTGATAAGGAATGTTTTCACATTTAAGGTGAATCTTGTCGACATTTTTCCCATACAAACTTCGGGAGAGTATTACTCCACTGTTCAACAATGTACATCAAAAATTAAAAATGATATGGTTTTGTCTCATTATTGATATTGTCGGTACGGAAACAGAATGCTAAAATAAAAAGCCATTAAAAAGTTATTAGCCAACAAAGATTAGATTTTCTTGCTAATTTAACCTAACTTTGGGCGTGTTTAAGTAATAAAAAAAGTGTAAAATCTCCAAAACCAAGTCTGTACTGACAAAGTTCAATTATTGAAAAGTTCAATAAACTTTATTGGTCATTAATTTATGAGGTGATTTTTTCATAAAACCCGATCTTCCAAAGGAGGTTTCTTAATTTTTTCGCGAATCTTTTACTATGAATTATCCTGCATCTTACTCAATAACGTTGTGCGTGTAGACTAACGTCTAAGTGCTCATCACTAATACTATCTCTATTGGACACAAATCCTGGTGTGCCAGCGTAATTTTTAGCCAGGCCCACCAGTGAGTTCGAGCCCGCGACTAGGTTCCCGTTAAGAGTTGATCGTATAGCACCTACTTAGAAGTTGTTCATTTTCATAAGTAGGTACTGAACACACACGCTGTTTATGTATATTTTAATTTCAAAAACTTTCGTACACCCACATTTTCATTATCATTTCTAAGTACACTACGATGTTTTTCAAGCTTTATATTCTTTTGAAGAAAGATAATGTCACATTTTCCAAGCATTACTTAGCTCCGTTGGATAAGTTAGCAAGAATGCTAGGAATAGTTTCGTAACGTCTTCATTCACTTACACGACGCCAATTAGACGATGAAAATGCCTGCGATGTTGTGTATGTACAGTCAGGGAGATTACATGTTAAAACAATTGACAGCAAACGTCAATTTGCCGTGTTGTAGCTATTTCGTATAACTGTGAAAGAAAGACAGTTATGATATGAATATACAGACAATTTGAGTTGTTAAAACAGGGGCCCAAGTTTGCTATTTTTATAAATTCGTCATTCCAACACGATCCCATTGCCATTTTGCTAAAAGTTCGTAATCTGCTAAATTCATAATGTTCGATCATTGGTCGGTCAATGGTCTCGTAATATAATTGTGTTATAATGGCATTGTCGTATTGCCATTTTTATAAAACCCGTTAGTAGAAATTATTTTCCAAAAACTACTACAAAATTTTTCATTGAACATTTATTCATGCCCGATTTCATTTATATATATTTATACACATTATTTATTAGTTTATTAGTGTTAAATTTTAGCAGAATAACCGCCTAAGTCAGTCATTCATTTGTTATTATGTACGAGATTACCAATCAATGCCATTTCTTTTAATGGAGTGTCAGTGAGTGACCATTGGAAAGTCATAATGACGCCATTATATTAGTAGATTACCAAAACTTGTCAAAATCAACAATTATGAAATCAATGATAGACCATTTTGACACTATTGTAATCGCAGACTTGAGGCCCTGGTCAACAGATATCTGTTTGAACAACCGTACTCCATCGTAAATATAGCATATCGAGATTTAAATGAAAATCGGATTTAAGGAGCTTCATTCTTCTCTTTCTGAATCTCGATGTGTGATATCAAAGCGTTCCGGCTGTCATTCGTGGGTCTCTGACAGTCGTTACGGGTCGTCAGAAACCCGAAAGTCTGACAACCAGTCTTATAAGATGGAAGTCAGATAGGCAATCTTTTCATGTAAAATACCAGTATTCAGCTGAATCCGGTTAGACTGGAAGCCGACCCCAATATAGATGGGATAAAGACTAGGCAGGTGATAACCTATTATCTAGCATACTATAACGATATCATAAGATGATTAGAACAAAAGAACATAGAAAACACATTTCAGAATACTGTTGCTGACTATAAATATTTGACAATGTAATTTATACATAATAATAATATTAAATAAAAACTTTATTCAATTTAAGCCTTAAGTGCTAGATGTTTATAAATGCCCTGGACCCCACACTAGGATTCCCTGTGTTGTGAGGTCCAGTCTCTTCCCAAGTAATTTAAACATTTTTTATTTATTCGTTGAATTAATAAAATAAAAGAAAAAATACAGACAAACAGGAATTTAAGATTCAAAATTATGACAAGAGGATTTAGGTGCTTTTGGATGTGAGTGTGTGTGAAAGTGTGGAGTGTGTGTGAAGTCTGTGTGAGGTGTGTGTGGGGGTGTAGTTGGTGAAAATGGGTGGTTTGGTGCGTGCATATCTATTTCTTTTTTCTCTCGTTATGTCAGATATTATGACTGTATGTACAAAAGGTTTTCCGTTTGGTCATAATTTTTGGAATGCAACCATTTCAAAATGGCACATCATTTGACCAATTTTTGAGGATAATTAATAATTAACATTTAATTATTTCCTAAAGGATATAAAGCTACAATCAGAAAACGAGTTTTTTTTTTAAAACCAGATCCTAATTTGTCAGGTGTAATGTCAAACTTTTATAGTAAAAAATCAAATACCAAAGACTTCAAATGTCAGATTATTACTTATCTGGAATTTTAAAACATGCAAAAGTATCTGATAGTGTAATATCTCCTACATTATTACTACCACATTTTGACTTACATTTTGCTGTAATACGACAGAAAAATACAAAATTACCGACAAAATGACTCAGTAACGTGTTGATAAATATTTACCATCAATACCTAAATAATATAATACATTTCACACAGCGCTAACTTCAAATGGAACATTATTTCGTCAATCCCTGTCACTTCGAAGACGCATTACGAATATAAAAGCGTCGATCCATCTTCCACAAAATTCTTTCGAATAAAGAAAATTCAGTTAAAATCGATTCAGTAACTCGATAGATTAGATTGCAAATTCATTCGGTTCATTTAGTCGTTCGATTTGTGAATGTTAAAAAATTAAATTGGGTACATTTAATTTTAAACGCGATTGTACATTGTGTTTTTGGGTTGGGTCCATTGAATTGAATTCGAATGTGGTAAAAAGGGTAATTTTATGGAGGCCATTTTCATTTTATATGGACAAGGAATTTGAAAAGCTTTGTGGGTTTGTTGGTGTTGAGCTTTTATCAAATACATCGGTGATATCTGTAATTTATTTTCCACTACAGTCAAACATTGCTTTTCTTCACTGTTCATTACTTTTCTGTTATACAATAGTTCTTGTAGTAACGTATTATCGAAACCCAAGTTTTAAAGATTCAAAACAACGACGAAGCGCCTCGAGAAAAGGTAGGTGCTTGCACTTGCGCTCCGCTTGGCTCAACATGGCGGGGGCACTACCTCGCTTCCAGATATTTTATAAACAAAAATTTAAAGACATTGTGACTTTTACCAACCTCCTCGGCCTCGCGTAGTGGATTCTTATTTGTTTATTTACTATGAGGTATATTCACAGCTAACAATAAGTATACATTTATTCTAAACATTACACAAATTACGAAGTACACAGAAAATAAGAAAGTACAGAGAGTAACATAATTATTATGGTCCACTTCCTAGCGGTGGGCGCATTTTAGACTGATTTTGCAGTGTAAAATGCTATTAGGTATTTTAATAGGAAATCTCTCGACCGGAGTCTAGATTTTATGGCGATAAACTTACTTTTACATAGGATTTAACATAACCGTGGGCGTTATATACGTTAAAACACAGCCTGTGATAAGCTAATGCCTTTGCCTTACCAAGTTCACGTCTGAACTTTAAGAAAAACTGTGACTTTAATGTAAGGGGCAATTCTCGTAATTTTAAGAACATTCAGAGATTCCGATTTTAAGATCTCAGTGTCAAAAATACCCCGATATTCCATACATTTTTTACATTTTATTGTCGCTGGGATGAGACTGCGAGTCGCATGGTCACTGCGACTAGATTTTGAACGTTTTTAATTACGAGAATTGACCCAGAAGGTTTCGGTTTTTCTTCTCTCAGAGTAATCGAATAAGAAACACCGACCTTATCTGGTTTTAAAAGATTTTTTTTTAGTTTTTACAATTGTTCTCAAGTAAGTGAAATCTTTGTAATTTCTTATTGAGAAATAAATTTATTTAACCATACTATATACCTAATTAGCAGGAACCCCAGCTTGGCCAGAAATTGTTAGTGGGAATTAGCGCATATTAATTTCAAACATCAACAAGCTTAAATCAGACAACAAACAAAAAAGCATTTCGAAAATTAGAAATCATTTAAACTTAGCCTAATCCATCTCTAGATTCCTAGAATTTCGAAATAGGATAATGAAATGGCATTATACACTACGGCATACATTTTGCTTTTATTTTTTACTAGTTAGTACGTATACCTACATGACAATCCTCCCTCCTCGTGATAATAAACTGAAAACTGAGTAATGAGTAAATCTTTTTTCTGATTATGATAATAAACATCTACCTATAATAAAATTGGCTGACTGTAACAATAACGACTGATCAAATTACTACGTTATACATATATAGGCAATAATGTAAAGAAAAATGAAACAAAGAAGGAAAGAAAGAAAAACAAAAGAATGTAAAAATAAATTAACTTAAATTGTGTATTTTTTCTTTATTTTTAAAGAAATTAATTAATTAAAATAGATATCTTTGTAATTTTTTCTTTCTTTTCATTCTTGTAAGAAACATAACCTACCTCTCAGCACGTGCACTGACACAGCAGAGGCAGCGACGTCTGCTAATGAACACGTGTAGTTCCCAGAGTCGTTTCTGTTGGCGTTCGCTATGTACAGACGTGACAGTGCACCGTTTGATGTTGCTTCTGTCTTTACGCTGGGAACAAGAGAAATTGAATTAGAGATGTTTAAAAGTGCTTAAATACTTATAGGTGTAAAAGAATGGCCATCGTAATAATTGTTAGCATGTGCCACAAAATCTAAAAAAAAAACATTCAATAAAGTTAGTACAATCGCCCCGAGTGAATTTTGCCTGACATCCAGCGCAGGATTTGCATCAAATTGACCACAGCTTCAATGAAATCCTATAGTCGTATTTTCATTGAGTCTGATAACAATAGAAAAGTAACTGTGTTAATTACTTGACACTTGATAGTTTATGAATAAAATAATCGTAAGTAATTTCAGATCCCTCAGTTAAATTTTTGTAAATACATTACAAAGATTCAACTCAGCAATCTGAAATTGACCTTTTACAAATCAAAAAGTCGCACAAGTCACAAATTACCCCCAAACGCCGTAAACTGACTAACTTACATAAGCTTAAGTACATTCGCGTTAAGAATGCAGTAGATAATCATTATCCGTCGGCCTAGCCCCGCCCTCTAACCTGATTTTAAACTTTTAAGTGTATTTTTATAAATTCATTAAACTTAATCTTATAAAATATAATTTGTTTGAATTTAACACCACTGTGAATACACCTTTATCTTGCAGTTGCACTGATGACTCACTGCATTCTTAACGAGAACGAACTATAGTCAGTTTACGACGTATGTACGCTTTAGATGAAAAAAAAACTATTGAAGTGCTTTCGAAAATACTTAAAAAAATCACCTTACAAATCCAAACACGTCATGTTTGTTTTTCAAACCCAGATACTGAGTTTACAAGTGTAATGTCAAACTTGTGACAATCTCCTATACTAAAAACGTAAACACAAAAAAAAGTCTTGTAATGTCAAATTTAGACATTGGCAGAAAGGTGGCCACCAGCTTTGCTTGCTATAATAAAAAAAAATGAAATGTCAGATTAGTAACTGAAATTTTATAAAATAAATAAAAAAGCGAACTTTACCACAAACTAAAAGATTCTGCAGTCGTACACAATTAGAGTTGTACCATCTCTTTGAAACAATTAGGAACAGACACAATCGATATTTGATTAAACGCGAACCTGGTCCAGTCTGTTCAGATGGATGCTACTGTCAATCCGCTTGATTGGAAAGAGGAATCCTGACCTACTTTAGAATCGAGTAGATATGGTTTTTTTCGAAGATTCGCTTTACGGACTCTTTTTAAAATCAGAACTTTGGAAGTATATCTATCTACTATTATGTCGATATGAAATGCATTCTCATCGATTTCAATATTTATTGATATACAAGTGACTTAAAAAAATACCTGGGTTCTTTTAAATATAACTGCCAATGCGAGAAATTTGTCAAGGAATGATGAAAATTACGAATTTTCTCGAGAAGTGCTTGTTTAATAAAGTAGAAATGAATGAAAGAAACATGTTAATTTCTCGTATTGGCGAATCATCGCCTGTCATCTGTCGGTTTGATTAAATACGCCCCTAGTAGGGAGGGAAATATACTGTTCCCCAATAACTAAGTTGTCGAGGTAAGACTGGAAGCCAACCCTAACATAGTTTTGGGCTGATTGAGATTGATTGTCTGAGGGTTGATTCATTATTTTATTTGAGACATGACTTAAACAGAGGCTGTTGTTAAATTCTTTTTTAATAAATAAATGATAAATAAGACTTTTTTTGCAAGATCAAAAAAAACCAGAATGTTTACGTAAGCAGTATTATCTTATTGCAAAGTCCGATTATAAAAAAATAAATAAATGTTGTATTGTGTGATTTTATTCGTCTGTCATTTCACTCAAACACTCGAGTTTTTTGAAGCCAAAGGTTTTTAAATCTCGTTTATAATTTCTAACTATCGACGCTCCAATGAAAAAGTACCTCTCTAATCAACAATTCGAATCTTCATATTTTCAACTAAATTAGATTTAGGCAGAATTGACAAAATTGTTTGCAATCAACGGTGTTACGGATAAATATATTTTCAGTCTGTGGCTGACAGCCGACAGACGGAGTAGTCACCTGCTTGTGATGGATTGATTTAAAACTGTTGGTAATAAATATAAATGAGTGAGGAAATAATGGAGTTTTATTTCAATTACTTTTTTAAACATACGACCGACATCTGTCTAGCTTTTTCCCAACTATGTCAGGCTCGGGTACCAGTCTAACCAGATGCAGCTGAGTACCAATATTCTACATGAAATGACTGCCTATCTGACCTCCACAACGCAGTTACTGGGTAATACGATACCCCTTGGTAAGACTGGTTGTCAGACTTTCGGGCTTCTGACGACCCGTAACGACCGTCAAAGATCCACAAATGACAGCTGGGACCACCAGCTTAACGTACTTTCCGAGGCACGGAGGGGCTTGGTATGTAAATATGGTTACCCATCTACGGACCAACCGCGGCAAGCGTAGCTTAACCTGATCAATCGAACTGTGCGGCTAATATTACTTAGCCAACTTGTCTGGTGTTGTCGATAGATATATTTTCAGTCTGTGAGTTGTGACCGACGGCCGACAGACGAGGGAGTCTCGTGCTTGTCAATCTTATGATGGGTTGATTTATAACTGCGTTAATAAATATAAATTTGTAAAGAAATAATAAAGTGGTAGGGAGTTTTATTTCGATTATTTATTCAAAAACAAAAGTCATTTATTCAAACTAGGCTGAGAGTCAGCAGTTTTTGAATGTCAAAATTACATAAGACAGTCCCACAAAACGCCCGCCCTTCACCACTTCCTAGTACTTTAGCTGGGAAGAAGTGGCGCAACAAACTCCCCAACAGCACAGCTGTATTTAAACATAGGACCAAAATCTCTCTAGCGTTTTCCCAACTATGTCAGGCTCGGGTTCCAATCTACCCGGATGCAGCTGAGTACCAGTATTCTATATGAAACGACTGCCTATCTGACCTCCACAGCCCAGTTATTGACTATAGCCTGACCGACACCGCTGTACCGCGCCTTAGGTACGGGCGCGGCATGACGTGGGAGCTGTGCAGGCCGCTGATTCGTCAGTGCAATCCTGAGCGGCTTCGTCACCACTCACAGCGTCCTGACCCCCGCCTCGCCGTGCATACCTAAGGCGTGGTACGGCGGTATCGGTCGGGCTATAGTTCCGTGTGGTGCCGGACGTAAAAGAATAGCACCATCCCATGTCTTCCCATGGGTGTCGTAGAAGGTGACTAAGGGACTTACTAGAGAATGGGCAGCAGCGTTCTCTATGCATTTGACCACCATACTGCAATCGCCAACCCGCCTGCCAAGCGTGGCGATTATGGCAAATCCCCTCCTTTCGGGGAAGGCTTATGTCCAGCAGTGGAGGTCTTTCGGCTGATATGATGATGATGATGATAGTACGATAACCTTTGATAAGGCTGGTTGTCAGATTTTCATCCTTTTGACCACCCGTAACGACTGAAAATCTTCAAACCTATCAAAAGACCATCCTTTAAACTACCAATATCTACCAGCTACAAACTATCGACTCCAATCTACATACCCTCCAACAAACTTAACTACAATACACTACAGTTTAAGTATTTCACTTTAACTTAACTTAAGTTCGCTTTTGTTAGACGTTACACTAATCGCCTTGCTTGACTTAGCATTTTAATTAAGTCCGGTAAGGGATAAGCAGAAAGGGTATTCGGATGGATAAATCTTTTGTTTTCATTATTTTATACGTTGTTTCGGGATGTTAGGTTCAGAGAGTCGTGGCTTACATTAAGCCTTGTTTTCCGGTAAAAGGGATTAAGGCGTTATTATTGAGGATACGAGCATTAATGTTGTTGATTTAATACAGTGTAAAATCTGGTTTTTCAAAGTAGAAAGTGAGATATTCAGAAAGTTGTTAATGATTGGAAGTATTATACAGGGTACAGTTACAGGGGAGCAGTGGTAAGTGACTTACGAGTTGTAGGTCGTAAATTCGAACCCAGTTAAGCGCTTTAATTTGTGTAAATTATTTTAGCACCACTGCTTTCAAAATGGTGAAGGAAAACAGCGTGAGGAAACTAGCATGTCCTAGAACCAAAAATTCGAAGACATTTGACATCTACCAAGCCGCACTGGGCCCGCGTGGTAGACTGCGGCCCGTTCCCTCTCACAGAGAGGGGGCCCGGTTGCCAGCAGTGAGAAAATTATGGGCTGATTTTGCTATTATACAGGGTAGCAGGGACTTCAACGCGCTAACTTGATGTATGTGTCATGCTCACATAAATGTCTCACTGATGGTGGCGCGTGTGTTGGATCATTCGGTTCCCTACAAAATGGTTCAGCTGGATGGTGCTGATCCACGCGTCAAGTTCGTGAACGGGCGCTGTTGGTTGAGACTGGTCATCTCCAAGAATAATGTTTCCAAAATTTTGTAATATTCAACTTGGTTTTAAAAGAATGTCCGTGGAGTTTCTTGTCCGTTCTTCTCCATAAAGATCTACGTTTTGGAATGGGCAACTAGCTTCAACTTTCCAACTGATCGACTTTTTGACAATTCAAAAGTGCCTGTAAATGGTTTAATTGAAATAAATGCTTTGAGTTTGAGTTTGAGTTAATGAATTCAGCACATTATTTTAGACCTTGTAGGTTAGAAATGTTTCGTCTGTCATCAACAAAATAAAAACAGCTAATTCATAGAAAAGTGCAATATCTACTCACTCATAATGGAAAGCTTTTTTAATTTTTATAACCTAAGATGCTTAACAGATTCGTGTACCTTCTGAATTCATGGTAACCGGTTGCGCGTCGATATCTATGTCCTACTTTTAAGATATAACCCATTATAGAATGCTAGCTTTTGCCCGCGGCTTCGCCCGCGTGGATGTCGGTTATCGCGTAAAAAAGTAGCCTATGTCCTTTTCCATATTCCAGGCTATATCTCTGCTAAATTTCATGACGATCGATTTAGCGGCTTAGGCGTGAAAGCGTAACAAACAGACTAAGTTACTTTCGCTTTTATAATATTACTTGGGATCAGTAGGGATATTAGTAGGGATTAGTAGGGACTATATGGCATTCAGTGATTCATAAGATGACATCACGCCTGTAATCCGTCAAGGATTAGGCGGAGTTAAACTGAAAGTACACCCACATTTTGCCAGTTATGTTCAAGACTGAAGTAGATTTGTTTATTCAATGATTCGGCTTAGCATAAACAACCTATAATGTTCCCACTCAAACCGGGGGGGCGGACAGGGCTTATCTCTCTCATCCCACGGTCTGTGATAGTGCGGATTATCATGCACGGCCGACGACTACGAACAGCCACGCACCGCACACCAGGGCTCTTCAAACGGTGCGTGTCGGTCTGTGAGGGTCTGACAAGATAAAAATAAATATCAATTTCGTCATTCCGAAATGGAGAGTGCAAGAGAAGCTCGCACCCCAACGTTGTAGTTACCGACTTGCGATGGATCCGGCGCACCGCTACGGACTTGCCTGCGCTTCCAAAGACGACACTCATCCCATGGCGCATCCGTGCGGGCTGGTTCACGTCCGTCTACAATATTGATTGGCATCATGACAGGTTATATGCGTTCACATAATTATTATTTTATTTTTTATTGCCTGTCTAACAATTTTTTTTTTTTTTTTTATAACTATCTATTATGTCATTAGTTATTGACATGATCTACTCATAACAATATTTTCTATGATGAGTTGTTTTAGGCTTTATTTGGCCTCGACAGTTTTCATTTTATTTGTCGGTATATTGGTATGGCTAGCTGACATTTTGACTAATTATTTAATTAATATTTTGTGTCTCGTAATGTTTATTACTTTGCCTAAGTATGTATAGAATCAAGTCTATCCGACTAAACAGACAGCTGTGCTGCTGGGGAGTTTGTTCCACTACTTCTTCTTCCCAGCTAAAGCACTAGGAAGTGGTGAAGGGTGGGCGTTTTGGGGGACTGTCTCATGTACTTTGACGTTCGAAAAGTGCTGATTCTCAGCCTAATTTGAATAAATGACTTTTGATTTTGATTTTTTGATTGATTATGGATCATGGGAAGCCTGGAAAGGGCTTTGATTATGTGGCAATCAGTGAATCAACTTGTTCACATTATCCAGTATTTTACATGGAGCGACTGCCTAAACTCCACAACCCTACTGGATAACACTTAGTAAGACTGGTTGTCAGACTTATGGGCTTTTGACTACTCGTAACGACTGTCAAACATCTACGAATGACAAGTCATATTTACACAAGCCTGGAACAAACCAGAGGTGCAAAACATTTTTCAAAATGTCGACGACCCTTACAAACACTAAAATAAGCCATGTAGCTGAAGTAGCACATAATACCTTCCAATAAAGAGGACACACAACCGGAGCACAATGAAAATAGTTAGGAAAACTATTGTCACCGTACGTTAGAATTTACCCTTGGGCCACACAAAACATATTTAAGTCGTTAGCAACCCTTTAGTGGCTTACACATAATCCCTTCTTAGAGTGAGCTACGGTAGCACTAAATTAATTATGAATTTATGTAGAGCTTGTGATTATAATTCATTAAGTTTTTAACAGGATATAAACAAACAAGTCCTGAGGGAAGGAACAGATGACGTCATTAGCATAAGAAGTTAAGGCAATATCTTCCTGAATGTTTAACCGAAGATTTGAATCGATAGATTTGCCTTCACCATACCTACCTAAATCAAAATACATTATTTAAGAGGGAGGTGGCGCACGTGAGGGAGATGCAGTATATGCGCCCTCACAGCCGTGGCCTTTGCAGGAGACGCCCTGGGCGTTGGGAATCCCAGGCTGATTCCCGGCCACCGTAGGCACGGGCTTGCGGACGGCGAGTAATGGGTAGCTCGCTGTCCGGTAAGGACCAAGCCCGGATCGACGGTGCGTTATGTTCCACGCGCGCCTCAAAGAGATGTCAGCAGCAACTGATGGGGTCCGCAAGGGCCAGTGCCTGCCAGGGTTGCGGGTTGTTCGAAAGAGATACCGCGGCCCCTGGCACACAGGCAACTGAGGGAACACGGGTGGGTTTTAGTCAGTAAACTGACACGCCCTCCCGCTCCACCCAGAGCAGGAGAAGTTATTTGATGATTTCCCACCCAAAAAAAAAAACATTATTTCACACTAGTTTCTGCTCGCGACTTCTTTCACGTCAAAATCACGACAGAGTGGGTCAAAACTACGTCTCTTCAAATCGCCTGCCCGTGCGAATACTTCGTATTCGTGACTTTTTCTCTTTGCTCGGCTCGGCTCGGCGCCTTCCTCGATAAATGGGCTATTCAACAGTAAAAAAATACTTCAATTCAAACCAGTAGTTCCTAAGATTAGCGCGTTCAACCAAACAAACAAACTCTTCAGCTTTATAATGTAACGGATTATTATATATTATATATAGTAGAGATAATAATAGTATAGATAAACCTACATGGCCACTTATAAAACGTGCGTCTACCAAGCTTCTGACTTTCTCTCTTCTTTTTGACTGACTTCAAGTTGACTTCTGCTCTTCTCCGAAACGGCCTATGGAGAAGAGCCGGCACAAAACTAAACGGTTACTCTTATAATAAAAATAATTGACTTTTACATTGTTTTCAAATTTTAGTTATGGTGGCTGATGGGCCCAAAGGTTCAGGAGTGGAAACTGGGTACCAAAAGACGCAGCTTTAGAAGGCCACCCGCAAGGTGAACCGATAACTTGGCGAAGGCCGCTGGATGCGACAAGCACAGAACTGGCCGAAATGGCGGTGCTTGGGGAGACCTATGTCCAGCAGTGGTCGTTTTTCGGCTGAAATGATGATGATGATGAAGATGAACATTAACAAAATTGATTGCAAGGAAAATGTTATTTAAAAGGGACGCTTGTGATGTAATTTTGGGCAACATAAAAAACCATTTTATTTAAATATTCCGGAAGACAAACAAAACGTGTGTAATGAGGAAAATGAATAAATCTAAATATAGATACTTGTAAAGAACTCGACATAAAGATGATTTCGAATCAAAAGAAGACATAGAAAGTATAAAATCTTTGGTAACTCAGAGGAATAAATGAAAGAGGATATTTTATTTTAATCTTTTTATCATTCAATAACGATTCTTGGAACTGGGAATATACGTCTTGTCTCACTCAAAAAAAAGTTGATAAATAAATACGAAATAATCGGCGCAAACTGTGACCATTAATTCAGTACATGTTTCTAAAAGCCCTAGTGTAGAAATGGGTTCATCTTGAACTGAAGTTTATTTCTGTTCTTTAATTTTTTTTAGAACGAGAGTTCTGGGGGTCTAAAAAGGCCACTTTGGCAGAATCATAATATGATCATATTATGAATCATATTTAAAATAGTGAAATTGTCACAAACTGACAATTCATAATATTATCTGCGTTGACAGCACGCAATTCATCTATTTGACAGTTTTGTATGGAAATTCGTAAAATGGTCACCAAATTATGAATTGCTTTATTAAAGTAAAATGTCAAATAGCAGAATCATAGGGGAATTCAGGAAATGAATCACTTTTAGAGGAATTGCTTAATGTGGCCTTTTTAGACCTGCTGAGTAGCCGAAGCCAAAACCAATGAATTGCCTATTTTCTCTAAAATTTGAGTAAGTTTAATATTTTTTTACCATGTTTTTTAACTTAAAAGTTGTAAAAAGTGATTCATACATTGTATAGATGACTTTCACAACGATAGATTGTCTTTTTTTATACCATGTAGACATTAAAACGGTTCGCTATGCGGTTACCTACAAAAGCATGATTTTACAGGACAGATTTAATCAATGCCGTAGTATTGTTTTATTTTCGATTCAAAAGCGTTCGAATTTCTATCTTGTATTCGTGTTAGACGACAACCTCTTTAGGTCAATACTTGATTCCTTTATTGAATTACATTTACTTTAAAAAAAACTTTTTATAATATTCATGAAATTGCGTAGCCCTACAGAACTTAATTCGACTCCAAACTGTCCAAAAACATTTTACCATCACAAATTCAAAGGACTCTAAGATCAGCAACTTTCAAACTTTCTTAATAAGCGAAATCAAATTCACTTTCCTGAAATCTTTGTAACAATCAAAATCTCTTGTTAATTCTCTATTTTAGAGTTTACCTACTGACAATGGCCTATTAGACTAATTAAATTAATTTATGACTTGGGTTTAGTTTGGCTTGTCACTTAAGACACGTAGGTATAAACTTATCTAGTTCTTTTAGAATTACTCGTTTTTTGCCTTTCATTGATGGCGGGTGACTACTAAGGTGGGTAGTTAGATATAATAGCTAATAGCGATACCTACCAAACAATCTTTGGCTAAACAGATGATGAGACCACGGGTTTGTGATCTGTGGAAGAGGATGACCCCAAATAAATAGGGTCAAAGGATGATCACCAAAGAATTGCTACAACTGACAATGGCTTACTAGAGATATACAAATTGAACCTTTATATGAATTTCGTTATTGACTTTACAACGTAACGAAGAGAGGTAGACTGAAGAGCCGTAACAGCTTTCTCAAGTCGACCATCCCAGTATATGACGGCAGCTCTATAGTCTATTCGCGTTAGGAAAATAGTGACTCATCGTTATCACTCAGCTTAGCCAAGCCCCTTCACCAATTAGATCATAGTAAATTATAGTGTATGTCTAAAGGGCTTACTTCAACTGGTCAATGTGAACACGACTTTGTAATTTACTATGATCTAATTGGTCAAGGGGCGTGGCTTAGCTGAGTGACATCGATGAGTCACTATTTTCTTAACGCGATTAGACTATAGTGCGGCACGATTGAAACTGTGGCTTCTCAAAAATCCCTCTCCAGCTGGCTATGTTGAGCCTGCAGAAAAGCTTTCAGCGGGCCACCAGCTGCCATGGCATTAAAATTCGATGGTAGGGGCCGTCAAGAATCATATGTTGTATTCAAGGTTACAGTTTTGGTACTGGTTTCATCATCAACCCACAGCAGTTCACTGCTGGACATAGGCCTCTCCAATTGTTCGCCATTCAGTACGATTCTCGGCAACTCTCATTCAGCTGCTACCAGCCACCCGACGAAGATCGTCGCTCCACCTAGCCTGAGGGCGTCCTAACTTACGTTTTCCGATTCGCGGTCTCCACTCAAGAACACGTCTACCCCAACGGTCATCGGTTCTACGGCTAATGTGGCCGGCGCATTGCCACTTCAGCATGCTAATTCTGTGAGCTATGTCGACCGCTTTGGTTCTCTGCCGGATCACCTCATTCCGGTACTGGTTTATTTTTTCCTAGTTGGTCCAAAAACATAAACTTACTCAGTCTATAATGTTCCCACAGCTACGACACAGGCCTGCTCTCTTAGGAAAGAGTGGGATGTAACTTAACACACGGACTCTGAAGCTTTACTTTGTATAAATAACTTCATCTCCACTGCTCTCAAAACGGTGAAGGAAAACATCGTGACGAAACCGGCATGTGCCATGCACCATCAAATTATGATAAATTGAGAACCTCCTCATTTTCCAAAGCGGTTAATATTCTCAGTTTCTCCATCCTAGAAAATTTATCGACACTGCCCCCCTGTTCATCCAATTAACAAGAAAACAGCTCGACTAATTCCAACTAAATCAATGTGATTATAATTAGAAACACGACGTCGACTTTATAAATTCATGTTATTTGACTTTCTTAACTTAACTTCTACCTATTCGCCTAATTAAATATTACCCTACTAAATCAGAGAGGTAGCGCGGTATAAAACAAATACACCAATTTTACACCCCATAAATTTTGAGAGACTGAAATACGATGCCATTGATCTACATGGAATATTTATTTGTGGAAGTTTTTAGTTGTAGATCCTTGGTTATACTCATATAACCATTTCTTTGGTCTTCCCCTACTCATAGCGGAAGAAGAAAGAAACGATGGTTAATTTTTTGAAAAATGTTATGGCCGGACAGGATTTGATGACTGCTGCGTAAAATAAATTAGGACAAGTCTGGGAGGTTGATGATGAGGTCCTTGTGAAATAATCCTTTGGGGAAACACTGACATAAAACCTATTTCTGCCAGCATGGGTATAGTTGTCCATACATTTTGACCGTGTAGGTAATGCACATTTCTATTAAATAGTGTGTTTTTTTTTTAAACCGACGAAAAATTTCTACGTAGGAGGGTTCAGAATCATGGTTACAGTTTGCGCGTTGATGTTCCTGCACAGTAGATACACCTACTTTTCACCAATTAATGTTTACGTCCCATATGATATTGGGCGAGTCTATTGCCATCACCGGGCGCAAATTCAGACTCCGGCCTGCTACTGAAACACTGACTGACCTGGGAATCAAACCCAGAAAGGATCTCATGTTCACCAGTAGCTCTTGCAACCGCTAGACCAACGAGGCAGTTTCTAGATTATTTGTTAACACGTCATATTTGGCCGTTGGGGTCACGTCAAATACATATTAGCTTCATATACAGCGTGTAACGGAAGGGGGGTATCAACCCTGAAGGAGGTGAATGTGCTCATGAAACTCAACAACTTTCCCCAAAGAACATAGGTCGAAATATGAAAAAAAAAATTGGCCCTCCCTTACAAAACTGACTACCAGCTGATTGATTTACTATGGGAGGGCCAAATTTTTTTTTCATATTTCGACATATGTTCTTTGGGGAAAGTTGTTGAGTTTCATGAGCACATTCACCTCCTTCAGGGTTGATACCCCCCTTCCGTTACACGCTGTATATGCCCGACGGCCCAATAGAGATGCTTAACATCGCCTCTAACTCGCGGTAATACGTTACCCCCTGCGGCCCCAGCGGAACTATTGTATGTCGTCCACACGGTGTTCCCCCACGGCACAAACAGAAAGACTGAAAAAATTAAGCGGCTTTCAATGTGTCTAAAAAATTAATTTCGAATTCAAAAACGAATACAAAGATTTTGAATTATCTACGCCTTCTTAAGCGTTGCCGGAAACATCAGTCGGCTAAACATTCCTTCTACAAGACCACTTAAAATTAAACTATTTGAAAGCCGCAAAGCTTCTCAAATATTCATTACCGTTAATTGAGAATCAACCTTTTGAGTACGGAAACATTCCATAACGTGAAATAATTAATTCTAGTGAAATTCCTTGGAGCATAGCTTCGGAAGATTATTGTATTTAGGCAAGTTCGGCTTCCTTAGCGAAGATTATTCGCTAGTATTCTGGGAAGAATGTTTGAGGAGTAAAGCGTAGGATGGAATGATGCGGAGTAAAGTTTGCTAATTAGAGGGAAAGGTTCATCATGAGCAGCTTTTTGGTTCCCACTGCTGGTACATAAGCCTTCTCTCTATGAGAAGGCCCAGTGCAGGTTGGTAGATGTCACATGTCTTCGAATTTTCGGTTTATGGACATGCCGGTTTCCTTGCGATGTTTTTCTTCACTTGAGAGCAGAGGTAATGAAATTATTTACACAAAGCACTCTGTCTGCTGTCTGGACTCGAATTAATGACCTACAACTCGTAAGTCAGCAGGCCTAGATAAAATACATTTATGTTAGCGTTTACGCCAAACGCTACGCCAAAATGTATGGGAATGACATTACCTGCGGAAAGGACACGAGGTAATCTTTCCGCAGGTAATGTCACTCCCATACATTTTGGCGTAGCGTTTGGCGTGAACGCTAAAAGAAATGTGTTTTGTCTCAGGGCCCTGGGCCATTATATAACCACTAACACTGTCTACCAATATTCAATAAACACGTTA
Organism: Polymixis lichenea; assembly: GCA_949091785.1. NCBI lineage: Eukaryota > Metazoa > Arthropoda > Insecta > Lepidoptera > Noctuidae > Polymixis > Polymixis lichenea. The sequence continues at coordinate 6,822,350 of OX420953.1, read as the reverse complement.
CACACAAGTAATTATAATCGTTTTATTTTTGACAATGCTAGAAACTTGTTATTACGAAGTGTTTGTGGAAAATTATACTAATTACCTAAATCACAGCATGCTATCTATGTTGTTATTTGTGTAATTAGTATTGTTACGAGCTAGGGGTTCGTGACAATTAAAAACTGCCAATATAAATTACCCAAATTACACTTTAATTAAACAACCTAATAACAACTCAAACACACTAATTACAAAACACAATTGCACTACTGATCACTCTAAGTCGCACTTAATGATCGCTTTCGATGTTTTTGGCTTGTATCGCTCGACAATACTGCCCACTTGCCCAGGTCGCGATCTATTCTGGCCTTTTATAGGGCCCTCGAAATGTCCGCGAACCTTCTACTGTCGAAGCATCTAGAATGTTCGAGTACATACCGGCCCTGACTGAACAGATGTCGAAAGTTCTAGTAAGTTCTAGCATCGAGATTTCTAGAAAGATCTTGACTCTATTAATTCTGCTAGTCGATACTAGATGGCGCTAGTGGTAACTAATGTTACCACATTAAGTGGCGCATAACGGTATCTTTGACTAACGGACAAAATTAGAGGGGCAATTCCCGATTTTTATGAACGTTTGCACTTTAATCTCAATCCCGGTCTGTCCAAAATACGTCATATTTTCCTACATTTTTGTATAACAAGTTTGGAACATTGATTGTCATTGAGATGGGGAGTGACTAAATTTTGAGTTTTTTTTTTATCACGGAAATGCGATGAATGCGAGGAGCACAGAACCAGTCGAAGTGGCGGTGCTGCCTCGGCAAATAAAATAAAAATAAAATATCTACTGCTGGACATAGGCGGAGGCCTATGTCCAGCAGTAGATATTTTTCGGCTGAAACGATGATGATCATGAATCACGGTAATTGGCCTTCAGATTGGCCTAAACCTTAGTTTTCTCAAGAAAACTGAACCAAATGGTTGCCGTCAATATTGAGAGGTTCTTTTGACACTACAACGTCAAATACCACCCTCATTTTGCAATCATTACGTGATGGCACCGGTTTCCTGCTACAAGAATTAAAATCCAACACCACCAGTTAAAATGATTTCTTTCAAGAAATTGTCGCTCCGGCCAGCATTAACATTTAAAAATGCATACGATTTTTAAGAGCGTGAGATATATCTGTAGTTCTGTCTCATAATAAAGTAGCTTTTCCTGACAGTTAATTCAAAATGTAAATTAAAGTCATTTTTAGAAGGGACCACTACGCGAGTTTCTTTTACTAAATGGTAAATGACAAATGATTTTATTTCTGTAAGTAGGTTTGTACAAACACTTTTACACGTCAATCATATTTTTTTAAACTAGATGAGGTCGGCGTTTCCTATCTGACTACTCTGAGAAGAAAGGCCGAAACAAACTCAGAGGTCACAGTCTCTTTTAAAGTCCATACATAATCTTGGTCAGATCATGGGAAGACCTTGTGGATCGTTGTCTGAAATGGTCTTTTGAGGAAAGAACCACACAGATTGAGTGGACCTGTCCATTCAGTGCACACATTTATCAGTAATCATGCAGCTCAACTCAGAACTTGAGGAGCTCAACGATTTGATGAACAATAACAAAAATAGGACATTTGGGTAGGCCGCATAAAGTACTCAAACTGCCAGATTAATATTAAAACTAACTGAGAAAGAGATGATAAACACAAAAAAAAACAACATATGACCCACATAGTCCTCACAATAATTAAAACAATAATAAAATCATACTTCTCAAAGTAAACATTAATGTCAATGTGTATATAATAATGATCAAATGTCAAAGAGTATAAGTTTGCAAAAACAAAAAAAAAAAACAACATTTAGTATGCAAAAATTGGAGCAAGCCAATCCCAAGCTTTCTTGTCCTCAATATAATCTTTAACGGTATAAAAAGCTTTCAGGCACAACTTACGTTTAATGAATGATTTAAATTTATTGATACTTAGATCTTGAACATGGCTTGGAAGTTTATTATAAAAGCGTATACATTGAATCTGAATGACCTAACTAAGTATACGATCGTCTTAAGAAATAATTTCTCAGGGTCGTCGTATGTAGTTGAAGTTTAGCAACAAACCAATTAATGTTTTCGAATTAAATTAATATAATAGAAAACAAACAGTTCATTCGAAAACATTAATCGATTTCTTACTTCACTTCAACTATATCCGACGACGCTGGTTACTTATCTGTTTTGGTGAGTCTTAATAATTTAAAATAAAATATTCGACCAATGGTAAATCCTCCCTTTTTTTTCTTTTAAAAATAGCAGATAATCATTGAATAGAACTCACCTCACACCGCCTCTCTTAGTATCATAATTCAGCAACCTAGCGCCGTGCTTCCAATTGACTTGTCTCGTGGGCTGTGGCACTTCACTGACCACGCACCGCAGCTCTATGATGGAGCCTTCTTTATAGAACTTGTCCTGCAGAGGTTTGCCGCGTTCGTCCACTATCTCTACCTTTGGCACTGGGAAAGAAATTATTAGAGTTAGTATGGGGAAGCTAGAAAATTCGTGTGAAGTGTGTAATGTGACGACCGGTATATTGTTTGAAACTATTTGGTTCTTAAATTGCGTAGCAAAAGATTTTTATTACAAAGATTAACATTAAACCCTCTAATCATAAGTGAAGACTAAAGTTTTGACGTTAAAGTGTCTCTTAACTTTATACAACGTTTATAAATAAAACCCTAGATGTGTAGTGACATTAATTTATATCTATACATATAATAAATCTGTAAAAGAGCTGTAGTGCTCTCTCCTTTAAAAAAAAAAATAGTTAACTTATTTATAGATATGGCATCTGCTGGTTATCCCTTAACACCCCGTTAAGGGATAACCAGCAGATGCCACATCTATAATTTTTGAAACGTTTGTCTGTTTGTCGGTTTGTCTGTTTATCTGTTTTTCTGTTTAGATGTGAGCATTGAGGGGAATCTAGTCGCGGGCTTGAACTCACTGGTGGGCCTGGCTAAAAATCACGCTGTCTCACCAGGCTTCGTGTCCGACAGAGATAGTATCAGTGATGAGCAGTTAGACGCTAGTCTACACACACAACGTTACTGAGTGAGATGCAGGATCATTTATAGTAAAACCGGCGCGTAAAACCTCGGATGATTGGGTTTTATGACAAAATCACTGCATAAATCAATAACCAATAAAGTTTATAGAATATTTCTACAATTGAATTTTGTCTGTATCGAGGTTTTGGAGATTTTACACTTCTTTTATTACTTAAACACGCCCAAAGTTAGGTTAAATTTACAACATAGATTAGTTTTTCTTGCGAAAAACGAATCTATATTGGCTCATAACTTTTTAATAGCTTTTTATTTTAATATTCTGGTTCCGTACAGACAATATTAATAACGAGAAAAAAACCTTATCATGTTTAATTTTTTATATAAATTGTCGAACAGTGAAGTAACACAGTTCCGAAGTTTATACTGAAAAAATGTCGACAAGATTCACCTTAATGAATGATGTAATATAAATCTGCCTAGCCTTTTCCCAGCTATGTCGGAGCTAGCTTCCAGTCTGATTGGATGCAGCTGAATACCAGTATTTTATACGGAGCGACTGCTAATCTGACCTACTCCACACAGTTGGTACGACTGGTTGTCAGACTTTCGGGCTTCTGACGACCCGTAACGATTGTCAAAGATCCACGAATTTCAATGCGCGGAGGGGTTTTGTTATGTAAAGACGGTCACCCATCCTCAGACCAACCGTGGCATGCCTTACTTCACCTTATCGATCGACCCGTGGGGCTGTTAATAATTAACCACAAGCTCCTTAATGAAGTAGCAATGGAAAATAATTAACTGGTTTTATTTTGGTGTAATTTTAATACGACAGCCTAATTCCATTAATCTGATAATGCTACGCATCAAACTGACGTCACGCAAAGTCACGCAGAGGTAACCGCACCACTAGCATATATACAACGTCCCGACATTAATCGTAGGGCAGTTATCCTCTAGACACAATATCCGTCCCGAAGGATCCTCCCTTTTCAACAGAGGATGAGAGAACTTTACTGTGACCTTAAAATTGTTTAGGCCTCTATTCAGAGTAGTCAGATAAGAAACGCCGAGCTCATTTAGTAAAAAAAAATATGATTGACGTATAAATGTGTTTATACAAACCTATTTACAGAAGAGAAAATTATTTTTCATTTACACTCGCATGCAGTTACCGCGCAATTAGCATAAATAATGGGCGATTCATTTCAAGGTACTTTTTCAAAACAATTTTTTACATAAAACTGGCTGTGCCCGCGACTTCGTCCACGCAGAATAGTTTTTTATTATTATTTATCTATATAAATAAAAGAAAGTCGGGTTAGTTACACTATTTATAACTCAAGAACGGCTGAACCGATTTAGCTGAAAATTGGTGTGGAGGTAGCTTAGAACCAGGAGACGGCCATAGGACCCAGGATTTTTATCCCGTTCCCGTGGAACGTGACATAAAACGTGGTATAACAAAACGCAACTGACACGGAATATGTGAAAGCTAGAAGAACGCTCTATTCTTTCGAAGTACCGGGGTTGTCATAACTTAGTAGGAGCTCACCTGTATCAGCTAAAAAAACGCTTTATACCTTCCCAGGTTATCATAACTTGGTCGGAGCACACATAACATAGGAATATAATTGAGTCAGAAGCACAGTCTGCAGCCAAGAAGCTGGGCATCCTAAATAAGGTGAGGCGATACTTCACGCCAGGACAGCTTTTGAGCCTGTATAAAGCTTCAAGCCTGTTCTTGCATGGAATATAGCAGCCACTTATGGGTGGCTCAGCAAAATATCAGCTTGCTGCCCTTGACTCGGTGGAACGCAGAGCAAAAGGCTCTTAGGCGACGAAACTTTGGTGGCTAAGCTTCACAGCCCAGCACATCGGCGTAATATTGCTTGCCTGTTGGTCTTCTACAGACTGTACTCGGAGAGTGTGCACAGGAGTTCCACGAACTAATCCCACCATCGCCCTTTTACTACCGGAATACCAGACGCACTGCAGGGTACCATCGGCACTCGGTTAATATATCGACCAGTCGTACTAACCGCTTCTTCTCCACATTTATTATGCTGAACCCAAAGTGTGGAACTCTTTGTCTGCGTTTGTCTTCCCTTCCACATTTAACCCGTCTTCCTTCGAAACAAGAGAGAAGCCTATCTTCTGGGCATGCTCAATCCATCATAGACCTCATCAATTGCTCCCCATCAGGCGTGGTCGAAGGTCAAGAGCAGGCCCATGTAGTTATAAAAAAAATATGAAAAAAAGTGTGACAGCTACAAAACGCCAAAGTACAAAAAAAGTACAAAGTACTAAGTTGCCAAAACTAGGTAGAAAGAAGGTCACGGTAACACAGGGTGTATCAGCTAGAAAATGCTTTATGCCTTCGAAGTATCAGGTTGTCATAACTTAGTAGGAGATCATGCACAATGACTCAAGATATTTTGCTGATAACTTAACACAACATTTATTGATCCTGAGGCGGTACGAAGTTCGGCGGGGGAGCTAGTATATCAATAAAAGTAAATAAAAATTCTAAAATAAAAGTAGCCTAAGTTACTCGTTATTACATCAGCTACCTGCCAGTGAAAGTCCCTTCAAAAACGGTCCAGCTATTTCAGAGATTAGCGGGAACAAATAGACAGGCAGACAGACAAAGATTGTAAAAAATGTTATTTTGGTATATGTACCGTATATATATTCATATGCATGTAGCAAAAACCGGTTATTGTAATATTACAAACAGACACTCCAATTTTATTTATATGTATAGATGTATAGATGTATAAATGTTTATATGTATAGATGTATAGATAACGAATTTACCGGCTGTAAATTCGTTTTTTTATACAAAAAATGTTTTATAAAAAACGACCTCCAAATGAATCATCCGGTACAACGTCCCAACATAAATTGTTAAGCCTTTGCCCACCAATAAAGAATGAAAGAGAACTTTACACCCTGTTCCGCATACCTCTATAAATGTACCTCAATTTTAACCCATGACCCTGAAAACTCAGGCCAGACAATTGTTTTAATAATATTCATACAAAAAGTGACCTCTTCGTGCCTAGTAAAGCACGTTAAGCCGTAGGTCTTCCAGGCTGATTCCCGGCCACCGTAGGCACGGGCTTGCGGACGGCAAGTAATGGGTAGCTCGCTGTCTGGTAAGGACCAAGCCCGAGTCGACGGCTCGTTATGTTCCACGCACGCCTCAAAGAGATGTCAGCACCAACTGGTGGGGTTGCGCATTGGCCGATGCCTGCCAGAGGTGCGGCTCGTTCGGAAGAGATACCGTGGTCCCTGGCACACAGGGAACTGAAGGAACACGGGTAGGTTTTAGTCAGTAAAAAAAAGTCTGACACGCCCTCCCACTCCACCCAGAGCGGGAGGAGTTATTAGAGGATTTCCCATCCTCAAAAAAAAAGGCATAGATCTTTGGCAGTCGTTACAGGCAGTCGAAAGTGCAAACGTCTGACAACCTGTCTTACAAAGCGGTGTTACCCAGAAACCAAATTGTGGAGGTTAGTTAAAGCAGTCACTCCATGTATAATAATGATATTTATCTGATAAATGGAACAGGCTATACAGATTGAAATTATATTAAAACAAAAAACGGCAGGTATGGTGTATTTTTGTAATATTCAACAACTGTTTTCTTTTATTATACCTGCAAATAATGATCAATTATGTTAATATTTCATACAGCCTATTGAATTGCAAAAAAAAATTATTACCTGGATACTCAATTCTGTATTTCCGTAACAAACAAAGCTAATAAAAATACGAAACATTACTAAATGTAATTTTATTCATCCACGGTACAAATGATTTCAATTTAATTAAAATATTTCCTTTGTAATTTAAAAATGAACAACTTTTTATTTTCATTTGTACTTTTCACTGTATATGAAGCCAGTTATTTTACTTGAATAGCCCCTGGAGTTACTTGTGCAATTATATTTTTATGTTATCTTGAGAAACAATAAAAAATAATATCAAAATAATGAAAATATGATGTTTAGTTATTTAAATAGTTTTTTAAGACCCATTGTTTCTTAACATCAATTTTGGGCAATATTTAAAAACTAGATGGTACCGGGCATTTCTTAGCTTACTGAGACCTGCAGGCTTAGCATGAGCACCGATTTGTAGACGGAAGAATAGACATGACTGTTAACTAAATGATATACAATAAGAGAAGTTAGCTATGTTTTTCTATTTGTTTGGAAATAAATAGTCTTCTGAAATAGTCTGCATATAAAAGGACCTAAACAAAGATCGTTAGAAACGAAAGACAAAATGACAGATTGTAGTCAGCTATCTACGGTGCGATGTCAAAAATGGAGAAACGAAAATAAATGTGACTTTAGATAGAAAAAGCACTGTACAATATGTAACAAAAACCCTGTTGTTCCTTTTAGGGACGTATACACTTACCCACAAGCACAACATTTACGAAGTTATAATTTAAAAAATAAGCATTGGCTAGTCGAGAGTTCAACATCAAATAACTATTAAAATCGACATATTCAAAAAAAATGTTAACAGTATCTGATTCTACAAGTATCCTTATTTCGCACAATAGACTACAAGCTTGGCGGCTTTCTTTGATCTAATCAAAATCAGTTAAACATTACAAATATTCATAATTAAATATTTATTTTAATTATTTTTGTTAAACAGTTTTTATAAATGACATGCTTTATTATGTATGTATACCGATTCTGAAAACGTGGGTAGAAGGAACAACAGGGTTTTTGTTACATATTGTATATTCTTCATAGAAATAGAAAGCGTCATGCTAAGCCTGCTGAGAAGAAATGTAGAAACAAACTCAAGGGTTGTGGTCTCTTTTAAAATCCAAACCTTTTATTGTTAAGATTTTATTTTAGTTTAACAATGAGCCATTGTCTGGGAGGGCTTTTTGAAAATATATCCATTGCATTGCGACAAACGGCATGCAGCTCAACCCTACTTTAGGGAGTTCAATGACTCATCACACAATGCTACCAATAGTTTCAGAGCCCCATCTGAATAAGCAGACAGATGCAGCTGAACCTTTTTTTTGAGACATGGGCTGACTGTGACTTTGGCCGACTAGCCGACTAGTCCGAAAAAACACTACGAATTGAAAAATAACTTCAATTTCGAAAGGCGGTGACAAAAACCGACTTCCGAAATTGAAGTTGTTTTTCACTTCGTAGTGTTTTTATGGAAGTCGGTTGTTTTTTTTTTTGGAAAAAGGTTTTTTATTCGTATTAATATGCTTAAAAATTTAAAAGACGGTGATTGAAATGAAATTGAAATCTTTACTGTTATATTTTTTAAATTATAGAACCAGTTTTGCAGTTTACTTTCAGTGCAATCAGGAAATTAGGATAGTAAGGAATAGGAACCCTTAGTTTGGTCCATTAATTAATTGGACTTAGATCCAAAAATTAAATACCGAAAGTAAAATTAATTAATACTTCGAACAAAAAAGAAGAATCTCTGTAGCAAACAATTGGCAATAAGGTTTGCCATTTTGAACATAGCCAATGTCACCCGAACTCAACCGAAACCAATGAGTACTGGACTGGCTTGGCCATTTTGCAGCCGACTAGTCGGCTAGTCGGCCAAAGTCACAGTCAGCCCATGTCTCAAAAAAAAGGTTCAGCTGCATCTGTCTGCTTATTCAAATGGGGCTCTGAAACTATTGATAGCATTGTGTAATGGGTCGTTGAACTCCCAAAAATAGGGCTGAGCTACAAGGTGACTGATTCATACATGCCGTTTGTCGCGATGCAATGGATATTTTTTGGGGTCAAAACAATGCATGTTTATGCGATATCAGCAATCGCGGTCTATCTACTGTTATTTTTTGAAGAATTCCGTTGTCTATCTCCTAAACGCATCATCAGATTTATATAAAATTGGACCACTTGGGAAGCACCAGCTTTGAAATAAAAAAATAATCATCAAAATCGGTTCACCCAGTCGAAAGTTATGAGGTACAAGGTAACAACCATAAAAAAAATACAGTCGAATTGAAAATCTCCTCCTTTTTTTGAAGTCGGTTAAAAATGGGCCGACTAGTAGGCTTTCCCGAGAGGGAGTGGGCCGTAATCTACCACGCGAGCTCAGCGTGGGTTATTGTGTCAAATGTCTTTGATTTTGATTCTAGACATGCCGATTTCGTCAAGAAGTTGTCCATCACCGTTTTGAGAGCAGCGGTGATGAAATAATTTACACAAAGTAAAGCGACTGTCTGGGTTAGAACCTACGACCTACAGCTCGTAGGTCGCAGCCACTACCACTGTAAATGAGTGACAAGACAACGAACAACTTGTTCTGTTACATTTATTTGGGAGGAATCGATCATCATATCAGCCGAAAGACGTCCACTGCTGGACATAAGCCTCCCCAAAAATGGGGGATTTGCCATAATCGCCACGTTTAACAAGCGGGTTGGCGATCGCAGTATGGTGGTCAAATGCATAGAGAACGCTGCTGCCCATTCTCTAGTACACCCACGGGAAGAAATGGGATGGTGCTATTCTTATACGTCTAGCAACACACGGAATCGATAATCCAAATTAAATTCGTTTCAATTCGTAGCCATAAATGATAAATGATTTTATTTCTATAATTACTTAAGTTTGTACAAACGTTGTTGTAGGATGTGGTGAAGGACGGGCGTTTTGGGGGACTGTCTTATGTTGTTTGGACGTTCAAAACGAGCTGTCTCTCAGCCTAGTTTGAATAAATGACTTTTGATTTTGAAACAGTTTTAAACGTCAATCATATTTTTTAAACTAGATGAGGTGGGCGTTTTCGATCTGAGCCATACCAAAGCGTTCCTAATCCCACCTATTTGTATTTAGTTAACATTTTTCTGGTCTTAGGTAATTAATTTAATCCACGCAACCTAATTAGTAGCACTATCACTTATCCCTTACGGCCTGGCTACTATATTCAGCACACGTTGCTTTTAGGTCCCAAGTAAACTAATAAAAGCCATGTGCGACTTAAAAGATATTTAGTTTGGGGGGAAAAACATGCCTGCCACGTTATTTATGTAGGTTCTGTAGTACGATATGTTTTAGATGTTCAACTTCAAAGTTCAAGGTTATAATTATGTAGGTACAGTCGCCAAAAGTGATCAGTAACCAGGGTCGTCAGACATAGTTGAAGTGTAATAAAAAATTGATGGATATTTTCGAATAAAATTTAATTGAATTAATAAAAGCTACTGGTCCATGAAGGATCTGCCGATCTCCCTGAAGCGAAAACTCGTCGACATGTGCATCCTGCCTGTCCTAACCTACGGTGTTTTTTTTTTTTGAGTGGGAAATCATCAAATAACTTCTTCCGCTCTGGGTGGAGCGGGAGAGCGTGTCAGACTTTTACTGACTAAAACCCACCCGTGTTCCCTCAGTTGCTTGTGTGCCAGGGGCCGCGGTATCTCTTTCAAACAACCCGCACCCCTGGCCTGGCACCTACGGTGTTCAGACCTGGTCGCGCACCGTGTCGCAAAAGTTCCGCCATGGAGTTTGCCAAAGGGCGATGGAACGCAGCATTCAGGGTGTAAAAAGACAGGACAAAATTCGGAACACCACGCTTCGTTCCAGAACGGGTATAGAAGACGTAGGCAAGAAGGCTGCCAGCCTCAGGTGGGATTGGGCGGGTCACACATTTAAACACATAGGTACCTACAAACTCATCGTAACAAACAAATTTCCCATGTCCCCAATCACCCCAATAGAATATTGAGTAACTAACAAGCATAATACACCATCAGCTGTAATTTAATTTAGTTACCTACAAACAAAAAAAAACACTTTTACCATGCATTATTTTTTTGTAATTAATTTAACCACCAAACGAACCGCGCGCGCGCTATCAGCTGTTTAAATATCGGTCACTAATTACCAGTCACCCTATATTGTGTAGTTAGGTAACCTAAGTGATTGGGAAAATTAATGAAGTAATATTAATCTGCCCAGCCTTTTCTCAACTAGGTTTAGGGTCGACTTCCAGTCTAATCGGATGCAGCGTACCAGTATCTAACATAGAGCGACTGTTTATCTGACCTCCACAACCCAGGTAATGGGTAATACGATATCCCTTAGTAAAACTGGTTGTCAGACTTACAGGCTTGTTTTTTTTTGAGGCTGGGAAATCATCAAATAAGTTCTCCCGCTCTGGGTGGAGCAGGAGGGCGTGTCAGACTTTTACTGACTGAAACCCACCTGTGTTCTCTCAGTTGCCTGTGTGCCAGGGGCCGCGGTATCTCTTTTGAACAACCCGCACCCCTGGCAGGCATCGGCCCTTGCGGGCCCCATCAGTTGCCGCTGACATCTCTTTGAGGCGCGCGTGGCACACAATGCGCCGTCAATCCGGGCTTGGTCCTTACCGGACAGTGAGCTACCCATTACTCACCGTCCGCAAGCGCGCGCCTACGGTGGCCGGGAATCAGCCTAGGATTCCTGACGCCCAGGGCGTTTCCTGCGGAGGCTAGGGCCGTGAGGGCGCATATACTGCCTCTCCCTCACGTGCACCGCCTCCCTCTTTGCGAGCATCACTGCTTCGCAGAAGGAGGCGACGGCTACCCATAGATTTTCAGGCTTCTGACTACCCGTAACGACGGTCAAAGATCCACGAATGACAGCCGAGACCAACGGCTTAACGTGTTTTCTGGATACACGAGGGGTATTGTTATGTTAACCTATCCACGGACCAACCTCGGCAAGCATAGTTTAACCTTATCAATCGACCCATACGGCTGTTATTAACTAGCCACAAGCTTCTTAATGAAGTAGCAATGGAAAATAATGAACTAGTTTTATGTCGGTGAAATTTTAATACGTCGTCTGCCTTATTTAATTTATCTGACAATGCGACATCTTGTCAAACAATTACCAGGTGTGTTGTTTATTAAAACTGAAAATGACGAAATAAATAGGTTTCTGGCGACTAAGACTGCAATTAACACGAACTGCGGCTTAATATTTTTCTTATAAAAATATAATTTGATGATATTTTTAAATCAACGTTTGTTCTCTAATTATTACCAACATTTTTCATTTGACTGTACTGTTTGTGGCTTGAACAACAGATATTTTTATTAATTTATGGGTCGCCCTAGTTGACGCAAGAAAATATTTAAATTACATGGATCCTGCGGTCTCAGTTGCCGGAAACCTCGAAATAAACTTATATTATTTTCGGATTGTTGTCTGCCACTTTTCAGTTTTATTTGATAGACCCGAGACCGGCCTCATTCTGAAAGTACTTTTTACCTATACTTTGATTAGAAAATAAAATGGCTTATTACGTTTTCCACAAATATCTACCTAAATTCTCCCTAAATAAAATTAATGGATACATTCTAAATTGGATTCTATTACTAAGTAACCTTTTTCTTCCATTTACTTCGAATGGTTTACGCTTTTTCAATTGTACTGCTTTTACTTAATAATTAAGCGTTCTATTTTCTGTGTGTTTCTATGAACAATTCATATTGGGTTAATATACTGTTTAATTTGTGTTTAATTGCCACCTTTGGAAGGATAAACGATATGTTTACCACCCTTTTCCTAAAAGGCTATTTGACTCTTAGACATGGCGTACAATATTGCGACATGCGACTGCGACAGCTCGGGGACTAGGCGAAACGATAGGCTGCCGTCATTTTTTATTTTGTCCCAACGCATACGCAACATATTGTCGTCTTGACGTAGCAATTGACGCACGGTGCATGCGCACACCTGATAACAGTCGTATGCGACAGGCTAGTGTCAGTTTTGCTGTGAGCGCTGAGGAAGGTGCACGTGTGTTTGTATTTCCAATCTCAACATGAGTACGTTCGATGTCTATGTTTGCAAACTGGACATCGAAACACGTCGAATTCACAAATAAAAATGCACGACGCTTATCTTAACAACTAAAGTTAGACGAAACGGCAGCTCTGACTCTAGTCGTAACTACAAGAAGCAGATGTAAACGACTACTATGCGTCTTGTCGCAGCGACTAGACGCAGCCAGAAGACGCACAGTTTGCGCTGCCACAAAGTCGTAAATAAATAAACACCTGGTATTGAGGTTACAAGGTAACTAAAGTAACACTGTAAGTTGATACAACGACAACTCATTTCAATTCTTAGAAGGCGTGAACAATTATTGAAAGGGGATATTACGCTAACAGCTACTTTTAGTCTTACGCCAACGATTATTTTTCTTTTGAAGGCAGTTTTAACAGAAGAAAACACATTATTTTAAAGCAATAATTATATCTTTACAAAAAATACGGCTAAGTACCAGTCCGACTCGCACATGAACAGTCCGTACCACCCTTAAATTTTTAACATTGTTTTTTTTTATTTGTTGTTATAGAGGCCATTGTAATAGGTACACGTTCTAAGAGAATTCCAAGTACCTAGCTAGCTATTACGGTTCCAAAGATACAGCCCCGTGCTAGACGGACGAACAGCCGAGGCTTAAGGCTCCTAACAGGCGGGACGCTACTGACGTACAATAATTTCTATGAAAACTTCATGGAAATTATACTACAAGTATCGCGTCGCTCTGTCGCTTTGCGCATATTTAAAGAAACCTTTAGTAATACCCTTGGGTACTGAACTCTAAAACATCCTTCAGCGAAGCAGTGATGCTCGCAAAGAGGGAGGCGGCGCACGTGAGGGAGAGGCAGTACATGCGCCCTCACGGCCGTAGCCTCCTCTAGAGACGCCCTGGGTGTCGAGAATCCCAGGCTGATTCCTGGCCCCACCGTAGGCGCGGGTTTGTGGACGGTGAGTAATGGGTTGTTCGCTGTCCAGAAAGAACCAAGCCCGGGTCGACGGCGCGTTGTGTTCTACGCGCGCCTTAAAGAGATGTCAGCACCAACTGATGGGGCCCGGAAGGGCCGATGCCTGCCAGGGGTTTGGGTTGTTCGAATGAGATACCGCGGCCCCTGGCACACAGGCAACTGAGGGGACATGGGTGGGTTTTAGTCAGTAAAAGTCTGACACGCCCTCCTGCTCCACCCAGAGCGGGAGAAGTTATTTGATGATTTCCCACCCAAAATAAAACCCTAAAAAACATTAAATTTTTGTGCTTAAATTTTTTATTTCATATTGAAGATTTCTCATAACAAACAACTTTAGAATTTCGTGTTGTCTCTGCGGCACATTGCCAACAAACATTTCACAAGCTTCTAAGCACATTCATTTAGAAGCTAGCTTTCTTTTAGTATCAGCTTAAACGGATTATTATCTGAGCTTGCCAAAAAATATCGTCTAGATAGATTCGGAAACTACCGTAAACCTTGAAAAACCGTTTTCATTTAGATCGAGTTTTGATTGAAACAATCTATTTTAATTTCTTCCCAAAAATTTTACAAAACAGAATACTGAAAGATTGGAGCGCAAAAATAAAAGGAAACATATTTTTATACTAACAACTTCACTCTGAAATGAAAACCAGCTTGCAAGTCAAGTGAGAGATTTATGAAATAGTCCTTTTTGGCAGAACTTTTTTGCTATTGTCCTATTTGAATTGTGGTTTAGTAAAAGACGTCTTCATCAAGTTTAATGTATAATTTCGAATTAACTTCCAATCAACTTATAACAACTACTGTAACCCATATAATATCTCTTTTTCAAACGAAAAACGTTAGCCTTTCTAATAAGATTGATGAAGAAGATGAAGAAAAGAACATCTAACTGTTTTTATCCAGCACAGCTTCAGCCATGACTGAAACATCGATCCAAAATCTACACGTGTCGTGCCTCCCATTATAGAAATACGATTCTAAGTTTCACTAAAAATACCACACAAAACATTTGGAACCCTTGTTCACATACATATCACTCCATTTGTAAACAGATCCTTATGTTAGTATTCGAACAGTGTCCAATACAAATAAATATACAGTTCCTGTTTAAATGTACCAAAAATTCGCGAGAAGTAGCTGTGACGTATATTTTGCAAACAAATGTGGCGGTCGCTTGTGTGAATCGCAAACAGGACGGAAATTCTGTTGTAACAGTGTTATTAATATTTAGTGGCCATTCATGTGATACTTTTGAGGTTAAAAGGAATGTTTTTATCAGTACGTTATACTGGAAATGGCTTTGTAATTTTGGCCCTCCCTCAGCATTCACCTGACTTTTTGTCAATTTATTTGGGCGTTACATGTTTGTTTCTTCCAAACTTCGCTATTACTCATCATCTCAGTATTAACCACCTTTCTAGCCATATCATCATTCACGTAGCCCATCCATAATTTCTTTGATCTTCCCTTACTTTTACAGCCATCCACATTCATGCCCATACGATGACAACCAATTTCTGCATAACTTTTCAGTCACCCCACACCCTTTTTAGACTTCCTCTTATTTCTAAAATTATCCATTCGCGTATCCACTAATGGCAATAAATTTGCAGCTAAAATACTTAGCACTGCTACGAAAATTTGCTGACTGACTATGCTATTAAATATTGCACTATCTACTTTTGTATAGCTCGTATCGAATGTTTCGCCTCTCATACCATCTGGCTGGTTTAAGATTTTTTTCACATGAGTGACTTCATATTTGCACCTGTCATTCACCGGAACACTGCAATCACTCAAACTACATACAATACCACCGCAGTTCTGTCAATCACATCTCATTCACTGTTCTGGACCCAAAGATGAATCTAGTGTGTTACATATTGCTAAGATGCAGATGTGAACATGTATGTGGTTAATGCTAAACATCCAGATCTCAAAATAATCACAAGTTTCTAACGGTGCTATTATAAGCTCTATATGATCACTATTTCAATTAATTCTGAGACAACCCTACAGTAGAACTTGTTATGCGAATGGTACTTAATCAACTATATTTGGACCTAAATAAATCATCCGTAGCCTTGTTATTGTTTCTGCCTTCAGTACTCCGTGTATTGTAGTGTCCGGGTGCTGATCTATACGTCATGTTCGTTAACGAGCGCCGCTAGTAGGGACTGGTCATCTTTTTGCTCCCACGGCTTACCTATTACTAATTACAGACCTTTTTAATGTGTGCGTCTTTTTACATCGTTCTGAACCAACTTTTTGTAACAATATCATGATTTTAAAAGAGTGTTCATGGAGTTTCTTGCTCGTTCTTCTCCATAGATACCTACTACGCTTTAGAATGGGTAACTAGCTTCATCTTTCTAACTGACCGACCTTGACAATTCATAAGTGCCTATAATTGGTTTATTTGAAATAAATGCTTTGTGTTTGAGTGGGCTGATATCTTCTTACATCCCTACGACACAGCTAAAAATAGACCTACTCTAGTGGACATATCAATGCTTATTAACTATCTATTCAGACCCAGCTGAAGTGTCTAAGCTCCGGCTTATACTACATTATTAATACCGAATCCTAAAAATACAGTCACTAAGCCGATGCCATTAAATATGTGATTCACGTTTGTGGCCTGTATGTAGGGCGTATGAATTGTAATCAGCTTTTATAGATACTCCACGTCGGGAATATAAAATATCCCGATA
This sequence comes from Polymixis lichenea, assembly GCA_949091785.1. Lineage (NCBI taxonomy): Eukaryota > Metazoa > Arthropoda > Insecta > Lepidoptera > Noctuidae > Polymixis > Polymixis lichenea. Next base: position 6,805,766 of record OX420953.1, on the reverse strand, counting down.
CATTTTGCTTAAGGTTTTATTAAACAGATTTATTCTGGGTTTTTGGAGTTGAAAAGAAAATTTTCGCACGCGTTTTCGGTTTGTTGGTGTATAAATTCCGGGCTGAGATTTCGGTGTGAGGATGGAGACGGTGGAGTGAGGAGGTTGGTGGACACATAAGGTTGTTTGAATTTTTATAGAAAATGTCAGCTGTATTTTAAAAATATCTATAGAGGGACAACTTGCTAGGTCACAGACTCACTGGATTGTAAGTTACAATGTTATATGGGAAAACAGAAGACTACACAAAAAATTGAAAAAAGCGAGATTAAGAATCATTCAAAGTCAAAGTCAAAGCATTTATTTCAAATAGGCACATTAAAGGCACTTTGAACGTCAACATTTACATTAAAATAGAATTGATTCTAGTCGCCCCTTCCAAAGTGTAGTTTCGAATGGAGAAGAATGGGCAAGAAACTCCACCGTTAATCTTTTAAAATGTTTTAAGCACAATATAAATATTTATGTAACTTACTGTACATAAGTACTTCTGTAACTTACTGGGGCTGCCTCAATTTATGTCTGACACAATGTTTACGATGAAAAAAATATTTTTGTACTTTGTATTTTGTGTGAAAACGATGCACCCAGAATAAAATTCCATACCAAAGTAAAAAGGTAAAAAGAATGAAAGTGAAACAATTACAGATATATTAATTTTATGATAGATAGGTACATGGTGCTCATATATTTACAAACATTGTATAATATTAACAAGTAATAAGTCAGTGTGTGAGTTAAAGTAATCACCGAGTGTGAATCAATGTTATAAATGTAATTAATTATATAATATTAAATTAGCAACCACTTTGATTTTGTCTAGACTCTAGATTGTCCTATGGAGCAGGACCAGCATGTTTCCAAGCATTCTTATCTTGTATATAATCCTCTAATTTATAACATGGGTATTAAATTTGGGTATTTAATAAAAGTATTTGCAAGTCTGCAAATGTAGTAACAAAAGTCACACTACGTATTTAATAACAAACAAAAGAAAGATGAAACTGCACTACCCATTCGGTACTGCAAATAAGGTTAAACCGAGGCAAGTTAAGAAAAATAGACAATTGTGAAACTTTTACAGTAAAAGGAGCTTCAATATATTTTTCTTTCATTCCCCGAATAACATTGTCAACTAACTTTGGCAAGTTGAAACTGGAAAGCAAAAATAAAAATATTTTAAACAACCCAATTTTTGTTCTACCCCGATGTCTAGGAATTTCATAATTTTCTGCATACCAAAACCATACCATTCCTGATTTGGATATTGCAATAATAAACAGAGAATTTGGCAACTGATTCAACGTTGTAACAGCAAATTGCAGTGACCTAATTCCGCTGTTCTTAGTTAATGCCGTAGCCGTCATTTGTTTTTTACGCGCAGCTAAAGTCTAAATATCATAAATATGGAATGCAGATTTCCATAAATTATTGAAAAGTTTACTGCAAGCAGGGGAATGGTGTAGGCGCAATAAATCGTTCTCTTACAGAAAAAGTATCCCGGAACGTAACATCACTGTCCTTTTTTTAGCTGTATTTATTTCTGTAACCATTTATGTATACATACATATACAGGGTAAGTTTTTAACCAGTGCGCAAACTGGAACCATGAATTCAACATATCATTTTAGACTCCGAGCGCAGAAATTTTTCGTCGGTAACACAAAAAAAAAATCAGCTGTTCCATACATTTTGACCGCGTAGGTATTGCACTTTTCTATGCATGAAACAGCGATTTCTTTCGTAAAACCGACGTAAAATTTTTGCCTTGGGAGTCAGTAAAGAAGAAAAAAAACAGAAAAATTGGTACATAGATGATGCTTATTTCTAAAAAAAATGTCTGTCTAATGTATGAGTTTTCTAACGTCTCAACGTCATCATCATCTGCCTAGCCTTTTCCCAACTACGTTGGGGTCAGCTTTTAGTCTAACCGAATGCAGCTGAATACCAGTAAATTACGTGGAGCGACTGCCTATCTGACCTGCATAACCTAATAACTGGATAATCCGTTACCCCTTGGTAAGACTGGTTGTCAGACTTTCGGGCTTCTGAGGACCCGTAACGACTGCCAAAGATCCACGAACGACAGCCCAAACCAACGCGGCTTAACGTGCATTCCGAGGCACGGAGGGGTCTTGGTATGTAAAGATGGTCACCCATCCACGGACCAACCGCGATAGTAGTAGCTTAACCAGATCGATCGACCTGTGCAGCTGTTATTACTAAGCCACAAACTCCTATTTCTGATGTCTTATGGTGTTATTTTGTCCATCGCATGATTCAGGAAAGCCTAATCGAACATACATAATATGTACACTAGTGTTCGGAAAAAGGCCGCTTGGATTAGCTTGAATTGTGCCGAAGCGGCCCGAACATGATTCAGAGAGGATCATGCCGATTGGCAAGCTCTATTCGGCAATAGAGCTTGCCAATCGGCATGAGCCGAAACAAGATTCGGCTATGTTTCACAACAAATTGCGGAGCCGAAGAAGTAGCACCTCTGGGAGGCATTATGAAAGTTATGTCATTATAACCATGATATTAGAAATATTTCTCTTCTGTAATATCACAACTCTAAACCGTATGACGTAATATCTATAAGTTCTGCCATTTATTTGAAAATACTTCACTTCGTATGTCTAAACAATATTGGAACGTCTTAAATATAGTACCAACAGCGATTCGATTCCTTGCAATTCATTGGCAGCTTTCATTTCGAAATTCTCTTCGTTATACAACCCTAGTTTTAGTATATGTGAAACCCGAAACACGTATATTTTTATGTAAAGAATCTATGTACAAAATTTTAAAACTGTATCATGAAAAATCACAAAGTTATAAGCTTGTTATGTTATCTGGTTGTCTAAATAAACATGGTCACCACGCGGCCCCTCGCGCCGCCCGCGCATCCAGCGTCGTATTGTACTCATTGATAATAATTAGGCAGTAGGTAGATAACCGTACGGCGATTGTATTGTAATTAACTGGTGATAACATTTTCCATCACACATGTAAAACTTTATTGGGAAAAATATAACATGGTGTAAAAATTATTGGAATCGATTCAGTTCCTTTTTCTGAACAAAATATATTCAGTTTTCGCATATTCTAAAAATAATGTTGTATAATAGTGACTGGTAAGACAAAGGCAGTTATAAAATAAATATATCTGTAAACCAGAGATTAGTAATTGTCATGGCAGGAAGTGATGTCACTGACGTCACATTCAATCTTATATTTGTTGACGGCTTAACCGAAAAACACGTGTTGGGTGGGAAATCATCACATAAATTTTCCCGCTCTTCGTGTCAGACTTTTACTGACTAAAACTCATTCGTGTTCCTTTAGTTGCCTGTGTGCCAGGGGCCACGGTATCTCTTTCGAACAACCCGCACCCCTGGCAAGCATCGGTCCTTGCGGACCCCACCAGTTGGTACTGACATCTCTTTGAGGCGAGCGTGGAACACAACGCGCCATCGACCCGGGCTTGGTCCTTACTGGACAGCGAGCTATCCATTACTCGCCGTCCGCAAACCCGCGCCTACGGTGGCCGGGAACCTGCCTGGGATTCTCCGCATCGAGGGCGTTCTTGGGGAGGCTAGGGCCGTGAGGGCGCAGCCATTATACATTACGTGGGCCTAGTGTGGGTTGGCGGATGTCAAACGTCTTCGATGTTTTTGTTCTAGGATATACTAGATTTACCGTTGTGAGAGCAGTAGTGATTAAATAAATTACACAAAGTAAAGTGCCTTACTCTTCAGAAGGAACCGTTACCACTGTCCACCGCTGCTATCCATTATACAAATACACTGTGACATTTTAGTCGTCTTACAAAGGTGGTCCACTCAATGTATCCGTCATACAATACCTCTAGGCGCGATTAAAACTTTGTTACAATTAATTAAGGTTACAGGTACAAAGAGAAAAAAAATTATGCTTTAGAATTATGAAACACCCTCTCTGTTAATAATGTTTACGTATCAAACGGTAGAAGATATCTACCTACCTACCATTACATTCCATCAGTAATTCCATCTCCATAACAGGTGTTTCAAAGTACGTCATGCGTATTAGTGAATGATATCTTTTTTTTTAATAGGCATATGTTCATTTTTTTTTTATTTATATGATTAGTAGTCATTGGATACATGAAGTGGGCTGCCGTTGTAAGACAACTAAAATGTCACGGTGTATATTGAATAATGTTTAAAGTAATTATTTGTTGACAGAATTCTAAAACTACAGCATAGTAACGTCATTTATTGAATTCAACTCTAACAAAGCAAAATGTTATAGTAGGAGTCACTAATATTAGATTATTTGAGTCAGAGCTCGTGAAACTTTCGATCATTAGTTGAAACTTTTGAATTTCATCAGTGCTTCATTAGGCGTCTCTCACAAGTCGTGTCTGCTGAGCATCTAACTATTAATCTTATATATACTTTCGTTTATTATAATGAGTATATTTGTTTACATAATTATGAATAATTTGTCATTGACATTGCAATGTCAGAGAGGTTGTTTGTGTCGTTTCAAAGTTACAGCAAAATATAACTTTAACTAATATCTGCCGAATTAAAACATACTCTGAAAATCTAAGGGTGCCGCTAATATTACTGAAAAGATATGAATGTTATTTTTGTCGTTGAATGAATTTTAGGAGACAAACCAAACTAGCCCCAATCAAACTATTGATTAAAACATACCTACATAAAATATATTGAATTCATTTATTGAGAAAAGAGAAGACTAGCCTAAACTTACTTAAACCAAGAATAAAGCTTGACCTACCTACTTAAACTAAGCTAGGGACAAATCCTAGTCACCTACTGATCCGCACACTGTAACACCATTTTCCCACTTTTTTTCTCAAACGACAATTGCTAACGAGTCGCCTCGGACAAAGAATAAGAATGTATAGAAATGAAACTCCGTTGGGACGCATTTTAAATGTTTGCAACATCGCGCTATTATGGAAGGTCAACATTTAAAAACTTGGGTGAATTGTTTGTGAGTGCTGTAGCTGTCAGCGAACTTTTACATCTGCCAAACCAAAAGTACATACTTAGAATGGAACACGAGGGAAATTAGGTAAGTATACAGAATAGACTAGCAATTTTAGACCCTCAGAAACATACGCAAGCATGATTGCATAGTAGCTTTGCTTGCTGTCGTTACGGGTAGTCAGTTAAACCCGAAAGTCTGACAACCAGTCAAAATCAGTAACTGATTTTTACATTAGGAATTTCTTGTGAACAGCCCGGAATATGGAAGTCAACGGTGTGATACCTGCGTGTCTCGGAAAGCACGTTAAGACGCAATTCCCGTAGCTTTAAGAACGTTCACAGTCTGATGTCAGTCTCAATCTGTCAAAAATACCTCTAGTTTCAAAACATTCTTGTCAAGTTTTTGACATTGATTGTCGACGAGATGAGATTGCGACTAGATTTTTTTATTTTTTATTACGAGAATTGGTCTTCTGAATACGCGTTCCTCTGAGACAATGTTTACAATATCTATTAAATAGACACACAACAAGTGGCATTGGTGCCGCATAAATGAAAGTAGGTACGTGAGGTTCGCTTCTGTAAGAATTCCTTATTCTTTGTCGTGGATCGTTCGGTTGAGCAAATGGGTTCACAGGGTGAGCATTAGTTGCAATGAGGATCGATATGGAGTTCACAGAAGCGTAGGTTGTATGTGGGCAGAAAATATTTTTTTTAAATGAAATATTATTAGGTATTTGGTACCTGCACCAAAAATTGCTAAATACAGCAATTATATGGAAAAGCGGAGTCTCCCAATACAGGCATTACTTGCTTAAAGGGAGGCTCCAATCACTAATCTGTTGGTAACAATTTATGTTTGAGAAATAAATAATTTTTGATTGATTTGATTTTTGATTTAATTATACAGGATGGCAGGGATGTCGACGCAAATCCTGTTAGTTCGCCGGTAATTAAAAAAACAGTGGCGCTCCGGGAGTGCCAATAGAAGTGAAAACTTGAACAATTACGTGTGTATTTTTTGAATCGTCAATACAGAATTTCACACTATTCATAATCATAATTTTGGTCATATCTTCTAAACGGGTTAACCGATTTTCATCATTCCAATTGGAATATTAGTTCTGAGCCTAAACCTATCTTTTGAGACTTAAATTATTGAAATGCCTCTACTAAAAACAGAGGTGTCGGTAACGGTGTCGCGAGTTCAATTGTTTTTTCCCATCATCTCAAAAAATTCTCAACACGCCTAAAGAAGTTTTCACTTCAAAAATGCCATTCCGTTTTGACCGCGTAGAAAACCCTGCGTTGAAAGTTACTTGCTTAAACTAGCAACTTTGTTTAAAGGCGAACGGCAGTTTTCGTACCGCATACTTTTTATGTTGTCCTGTTATAGAATTTATACCACTTATTTAGGCAACTAAGCCTTTTATTTTCGTGTAAGTGTACTATTTTTAGAAGTTGGGATTTATTAATAATATCTATAAAAAGATTGTTCTCAGGACGACTCATTGAGGCTGCTTTCCGAATGAGAAAAATATCACTCACAGGGCTCACATCAATCATTTGGTGCTTTCCGATTTAGATATCACGATTATGTCAGCTAACAGCTAACTGTCATTTTTGTCAACAATACGGAACGCTCGTGGACGCGCTAACAGTGCTCACTCAAAACCTACATACACCGCAGTTTTCTTCTTCTTACTCACGGTGATATTAGTTTAGGGCACGGTCGGCGTTATCGTAAGACAGCACATGTCATGACGCCATCTATGACGATTCAAGGGACATCGTTATCGCGCTCACGTTAAATCGGAACGGGTGTGAGCACCCTCAAATCAATTTTATCGTAACTCGGAATGCAGCCCAGCCATCAAAAACTGCGTGCTCGTCTGCACATTCCGAATCCAAAAAAAACGTGCCATATTGCCTGTTTAAACTATACCTTGCCTGCTTTAACTTAGACAGAATGTAGGGAAAAGATAAGGCAAGGCATATACCATCACATGTTAAACATCTAGCAACATTTCGCTCCGGAATGTTGCAATTGTTGTTATTTAGCAATAGAAATAACATGAATTAATTATAAGTACAATAAAATAAATCTACTTACAAAAACAAAGTATTGTTGTATTTACTTGCACTCAAAACCCCATCAGAACTTCATCATCATCGAACTGTTGCAGTCCGCTGCTGGCCATAGGTATAATGCACCCACTGAGTAGGTACGATCCTCATCTCAATCTACCTACGTAACGGTAAGTAACAGTAGCGACAAGCAATCTAGAATGTTTACTTTATCACCAAAACAATGTTTATGTACCTAAATGTAACAATCTAAATTGGTACACTAGTACATAACCTTAAAAAATAAAACTGGTTATAACTTTTACGTCCCAACTTCTAAAAATCTAAGAATTTTAAAAGGGCTTCTCTACCATATTAACTACCAATTAAAACAAAAAACATCCCAAAACACGAAACATTGTTAGCGGTACGAAACGCCCATACAAGCCTGCCGTTCACCTTTTTAAAGTGACAGAGACAGAACAATGTTCAAAATAATAAAGTCTATCGCGAAACTCAAAGAAAAATACATTGATCTTATAATCTTATTCGTTGTGTTGTCTTGTTTAGTTGAGAGAGTTGAACTCAAAGTTTTGATTTTTATTTTAGCTGAACTTACAAAAGATTTAAATAAATAAAATTCTATACCTATTCATTTTAGTAGGAACTTGCGAGATTAGGCAAACAGTGTAAGTGATCACACAGTTGAGGCCCAAATCTCGAAAACTATTATTTAAAAAAAAACATCAATATTCTACGCTCGTGTATACTTCGCTCAATCTATCAAAATAAGAGACACAATGCCTCAAACCTGCTATCTTTACTCAAACACGCTTGAAAGATTCCATTATTCCCGGATCCTGCCCGAAATCATAAAAAAGGACTAGGTAGATACTAAAAAGGTAACTGAGGACTACCTGTATAATGCCCAAAAAAAAATATCCGAAAAATCTTTTTCCATTAACCTTAAGTTGACATAAGGCTTTGGCTTATCATTTGCCAAATTTATTTTTCGACTTAGAATAATCTTGTCATATTTAGGGCAAAGTATACCTAAGTACCGTATCTTGGTCTAGTTTTTGCATAACAGTTGCCGAGAAATTTCAATTTCCGAGATAAGTAAAAGTGTTTTATTTTATTAGGTAAACACTAGCTTTTGCCAGCCGCTTCGCTCTCGTGGTGGTCGGAAAATATCACACGGGAACGTAATACCGGTATGAAAACGTATACTATGTGTTATTCCAGGTTAAAAACTATCTTTGTGCCAAATTTCATCCAAATCTGTTCAACCGTTGTTGCATGATTGAGTAATAATACTAATATGCTTAAGAAATACATAAAAATCAAAATAACAAATATACCATACCTATATACACAAACATTATACTATATATATCTGTACATAATTATACATATGTAAAGATAATTATACACCCAATTATAAATCTAATAATTTTAATATACCTAATAGTGAATTAAATTGCTTGCATTTGTACTTAACCCTCTTCCTCTCTCCAAATTTTGGTGTGCCCGACAGGGTCCATATTGATCTCACTGTTTATACCATCTATGTAAAACATATGGAATGCAATAAAGAATTGAGAATTGAATTGAATTAAATATCCAAACATCGAAACTTTCACATTTATAATCTTAGTAGGATTAGTTCCTTCTTTATAGAATCCTTTCTGAAAATTTAAATGCAGAGTTATAATAAATTTGCTAGTGAAACTTATTAGACCCGATGGGTATCGGTATCGACCAGCATCATTATCATCATTTCAGCCGAAAGACGTCCACTGCTGGACATAGCCTCCCCCTAAAGGGGGTTTTGCCATAATCGCCACGCTTGGCAGGTGGGTTGGCGATCGCAGTATGGTAGTAAAATGCGTAGAGAATCCTGCTGCCCATTCTCTAGTAAGTCCCTTAGTCACCATCTACGACACCCATGGAAAGAAATGGGATGGTGCTATTCTTTTGCGTCCGGCACCACACCGAACCGGTATCGATATGGTTTTTGAATATCGGTATCGACATTCAAACACAATCTGCCCAGCCTTTTCTTAACTATGTTCAGGTCGGCTTCCAGTCTTACCGAATGCAGCTGAACACCAATATTTTACGTGAAGCTGCTATAGGCAGCAGCCTTCTTCACCTCCAAAACCCAGTTACTGGGTAACACGAAACCTGTTGGTTGTCAGTTGGCTTCTGACTATCCGTAACCACTGCCAAAGATCTACGAATGGCTGCTGGGACCTGTTGGTTGTGGGTTAACGTGCTATCTGAGGCACGGAGGAGTCTCAAAATGTAATGGGTCGTCACCCATCGATGAACCGACCTTGACAAGCGTAGTTTTACCTTCGATCAACACGCGATGAAATAAAACAGAATGTTTTCTGTACTACCTACGAAAACCAGCTAAAAGACGTCCACTTCTGGACAAAGCGTCCCCCAAGCATCGCCACTTCAACGTGTTCTGCCCAGTGCCCTTAAGTTTGCCAATTTTTGGGTTATATCGACCTCGGTTATCTTGGTTGCTCTACAGATCTTTTCATTTCTGATTCGATCACGTAGGGAAACTCCAAGCATAGCCTCTCCATTGCCCTTTAGGTAACTTTCAACCCCTTCTAATGAGGCCCTTTGAAAGCGACCAAGTTTCAGTGTCATAGGTCATCACGGGCAACACGCACCGGCTTAAGGCTGTGGTATGTGAGACGAGAAGATATTACGCGACTTTCCGAACGCTGCCCATCCAAGTCGCATTTGACTATGAGAAACAGTATGTAAAGTTCCCTCATCTTCTATAGAAAAGGCAGGATTCTCCAATCAGACTGGTGTTGTATTTGGTGGGCAACTGCCCGACGGTTGACGTTGGGATGTTGTATATATAAGGTGTTACAAAATTAATGTTTAGAAATTTAAGCGGTTGTTTAAAATGACATTGAAAACATAATCACGAACAAAATATTTATACACGACAATCCGTTTCAAAGATATGCAATATGTACCCCACTAATTATTAAACATGCACATGCGCACCGTACCTACACCGTATAGGCACAGACAGCCGCGCGAGCGAGACGAGCGCGTTGTCAAATGTCTACGTAAACAGCTGATTCTAATTTTCCCATCACATTTCTCAGACTTTGGACTGGCAAAATATCGAACTAACGTAATTTTTTTTTTGCAATACTTTAGGTTTTTTGTACCGAGCAAGTACACGAAATTCCGAACATAATTTTTTTAACACCTTATATACTCGTATGCAGGATTTGTGTGACGGCTTTGATGCGTAGTTCGAATGTGGCGTTGTATATACCGCCACCTCCGCCGCCTCTTAAAACTAACTACTTACCAGTTCTTGCGCTCATTGACTCAGTAGTAATTTGAAGTTTGATTTTTTGTTTAACTGTTTTTTTTTGCAGTCCTACGAGAACCGGATTAGACAATAGACGTACACAAAAGGATTCTGCAATTTTCTATTATATTTTTTTATGAATACCTCTATTGCCCCTTACTTAAGTATGTGCCTATAGCTTCACGAAAGCGACGGAGATCACAAAGTGGCTAGCAATAAATGGCTGAGAGTGGCTAAGCTAAGTAAGTTAAGCTAAGCTACTAAGTCGGGTAATTTATAAATTGAACGGGCATATTATTAGGCAGTGGACTACTCTGTAATAAAGTATTTTCGCTGTATCTCTAATAGAACAAAGAACACAGATAAGGCAAAATGTGAACAAGCTAGAACACCTCTGCCTATCATTTCTCATAAAATAGGCGTGGTGGTATGTCGTAAAAATCCTGACAAATTCAGGTCACAAAGTAGGTAAGAGGAATGCTTAAAATCTCCGTCTCAAGAGCCATTTGCGCAAACTGTTTTTGCCGAGAAGTAACAAATGGAATGCCAATAAGTACGTAAGCGTAGTAACATACTTCTGACCTTGTTTTTGGAAATAACTTTGAGAACACTTTTCTGAATTATCAGGCATTTTTTAGTACAATAAAATAAACGCTCAAATGGGGAATAATTTATGAAGATTCGATTGTCGTTATTACGACGCACGCTATTTTGAAAAACTTTACGAGTGGTACGCCAGTTAGAAAATCGCTATACCGAATGACGTTGTCGCGAACACCCTGATTCTAATAAAAACTTTTTTCAAAAAAAAAACAACCGACTTCCGGAAAAACACTACAAAGTGAAAAATAACTTTAATTTCGGAAGTCGGTGACTTTGGGCATGTATTTAAATTTTTGGTCACCACCTTCCCAAATTAGTTTTCACTTTGATTTTAAAAAAATTTTCACTTTGTAGTGTTTTTCCGGAAGTTAAGTTTTTTTTTTTTTTTTTAAGTTTTTATTTTTCACTTTTTAGTTATTTCCCCAATTCCATTTCGTAAAACCAATTCGAAATTTCATCATCCTTGTCGTCAAAACAATGCATATTTATGCGATAGCAGCAATCGTGGTTGATTTGCTGTAATATTTTGAAGAGATCCGTTGTCTGTCTCCGAAACGCATCATCAGATCCATATGAAATTTATATGGGACCATTTTGGAATAAACCCCTTTCGAACAAAAAGATTTTTTCAAATACGTTTATATATGACGGAGTTATGCCCGAACATACATAAAAAAATAGATGTATAAACTTTCAAATTGATAACCTCCTTCTTTTTGAAATCGGTTAAAAACTGTTTGAATGGTACGCTAGTACGAAAGTCTTGGTATCGATATCCACTGAAGAGCATTATTACAATCTGAATTTGTTTGGGGATCGATCTCGCGACCCACTGATTACCATTTTGAATCTACAATTTTGTCATCAATATGGCAGTCTTGCTATATGGCAGTTTTGGTAATGAGTACCACCTGTAATTTTGATTTGTCGATTTTTTTGTTGATTACTATACTAGATAAGCTACATCGGGATTACGTGTTTATGTGTGTAAATACAGATTGGAATATGCTATTCGCAACAGTGGATATCTACTTCTGTCTTGGCCTATTAATACCAATTTTTCCACCAACATTAAACCTCCATTCTCTTCTTACTCCAAGTCCTACCCTCCGTTGACATCGGAACGTGTAATTGAACGCGAGGAAGGGATTATCTCAAGAAGACTCCCGTATCAATTCCAGTGTACTTTGAGAAATTGTCTTTCGTAAATGTCTTCGAGCTACGTAGGTTTGATATTTGCATGTTTGAAGACTTCAAATAGTAATCGAAATAAAATTAAACGTATTGGCTTTGATCTCGTGTAGATTTACTGAAGCATGAAGGGACTTTGAACTTGGGTGTTCGGGTATTAAATTGTTAATAATATTGCTTTGCATCTTAATGGTTGGTTAATTGTTCAATAAAGAAAGACACTTTGTAATCGCTTGATGTTGTGGCGGTATCTATAACGTAACATACAAACTACGCATCATACTGACGTCACGCATAATCCTGCATCGCGCAAGCAAAGCTTACCGCGCAAATAGGATAGGATAAGCAACGTCCCGACATCAATCTTATCGGGCAGTAGTCCACAAGACAACGCCCGTCTGGTCAGTGGATTCTCCCTTTTCTATGGACGACTAGTGAACCTTACACCCTATTCTTCCTGCCTCTATTACGTCATGCTAATAGTAAAGAGCTTACTGGTACAGCCTGTGTTTTAAAAGACAATTAATGATATATACAGGTTGTTTGGCAGAACGTTGAACATACGAAAATGGTGGATAGGTGGGGTCATCTGCTCCTTACTCAGCCCTAATTTATGTGGCCCTGGTCCCCTGGATATTTTTTTTTAATTATTTTTTTTGCTTTCTTCTAGTTTCACCACTTTCTTAACTTTAAAGTGTAATTTTTATTAAAAATGGGTAAAACAGGCAATGTTTTTGTTAGATGTTAGCTAGACAAAAGTTATGAGTCCTCAAACTTACAGAAAGATGTAAAAATGCTTAAATCTTAATTTCAACTTGCATCAAAAAAAAACAAAAAATGTTTGAGGAGTTCCAATTCTAGCAAAACATCCCTAGTGACCCTTCTAATGGTATGTAATTGGCTTTTATAAACAAAACCTTTAAGAGTTATTTTTTTTTTTTTTTTGGCCAGGGCCAAATAAATTAGGGCTGAGTAAGTAGCAGATGACGTAACAGAAAATGGTGTATAGGTGGGCCTATACACCATTTTCGTATGTTCAACGTTCTGCCGAACACCCTGTATATTTATATATATTATAAAAATTGTGTAAGTAGGTTTTAAAAAAAAACTAAAGTCAAATATATTTCAAAAGGTCGGTGTTTACTTTCCGACTACTCAGAGAAGAAACCAACTCAGACGTCACAGTCTATTTTAGAGTCAAACGTTTTCTTGATCAGATTGTGTGAGGATCATGTAACAATCAGAATCAGAATCTTTATTTGTTAAACATAGGTATTTACTTAATGGTGTTAGGTTAACATATTTGAGCGCTATATTTTGCCACGAAGGCATACAAATTTTAACTAAAATGTAATTAAAGATAATAAAATACTTAAAAACTAAATAAAAACAGAATCACAATACTGAGAAAATATTAAAAATTATAATTTATAAAATCTTGAACAATATAATAACATTTTTCCATAAATAAGAGGTGAGAACTTTCTTAAGTTTTGTGTCGATTGGTGCTTTGGTGTTTTGAGAAAAGAATCGCAGTACTCGCATAACGTAAAACGCGGAGACAATAAAGTGGATGAAAAACACATTTAAAGATATTTAGTTTCTGATCCACGCAACATTTACAAAACTAAATAAAGATTCAGTACCTACATCAAAACAAATGAGTGCCATGGATAGACCATTCAACACTACGCAAAATAAATTATATCGCTACAAAAATAATAAAGGCCCATCAAACCCGTCACTTATAATAAAACCCAAATTGACAGCATAAAAATAAACTTCTAAAAACAAAACACAACCACTGTTATAACTTGTAGCCATTATCTTGTCCGACGTAGATAAAGAAATATATTTATTCACCTAACATATTGTACTGAAGTTGTTGTACTAGACAAACACAGCTCCCTTAAACACACACAGACACATTTCACCCAAAGATCATATTTCATCTCTCAGGATATTTGCTAACGTTACCACAGAGTATCACACGTGTTCATACAAACACCAGTCTACCCATCCGCTTCGTTGACCGTCTTTATTAATTTATCCTTTCACTCATGACCGTATTATTAAAGTTGGTAAACCACTTCTGAATAACGTCTTTGATTTGATAAGGCAGAAATATTTGTATTAGCAACTGGATATATATTCCGACTACTGTCAATCTAGGATTTGAGGCAGAAAAACCTTTTAAAAAACTATGATTAGGACTTTAAGAATCTCTGGAAAGGTAAGTGACATCAAACGGGATGAATCGTGATACATTCATAAGTGATTTTAGCATTTAAATACTATAGTTCGTTGTCAAAAAGGTATCTAATGAACCTATTTACTGTATTATAATTAACGATAAAGTTGCTTTTATTTTTTTGCCCTTGTTTGCAAAATACTTTATTATGTCAATTTAAAAACCCCTTTTTAATGTTTGTTCCGACTCATCCCTGCATCCCTATTGTAGGTACAAGATAATTGACTCCATAAATCTTAAATTCACTCACTGACCAATAACGAACACTCTAATCCGCTAGGTCTTAGAAGCATGAAATTTTGCATCAGAGTTCCGTCAATAGCGAAAGTACTATAGCAGAATTTTTGAAAACACTTCACATAATTTGGTTAAATGTATGCAATTAAACTTCGAATTTAAGTTTGTCATCATTGTCATTTCTGCCAAAAGGCAATACCATCGGGCGCACTGCTTGTGTTGGAAGTAAATTTAAATAAATTAAAACTTGTACCAAAAAAATACTTAATATTATGTAGTCTTGTTTAAATTATTACATTAATGTTAAAAAGTAGAAGTAATCTGCAGCAGAATGGAATAAAATATTTAAGGCAATCTTTTGATGGATAGACAAACATGTTTAACAGAGCGCTTCGATAAAAAGATCTCCCTCACAACAAAACAAATGACTGCCGTCGCTATTATTTTTACTAGCAACAAAACCCCGACGTACGCAGACACATTTCACGTAAAGATCATATTTCATATCTCAGAATATTTGCTAACGTAACCGCCACAGAGTAAATATGTCAGTAGAAACGTGCGCGCAAGATGTGGCAACATTCTCATGCATAGAAAATATGAAAAACAATGAATAGTTAATATATGCAGTTGTTGTAACTGAACGTGTTAGCACTGGCTACATTGAAACAATGTAAAGAGATTTCTTAAAAATGGAACGGTTATGTTTTCTTGGAAAAGGTTTTGCAATATGAAGGGAGTTATCTGATATTGAATGCGTTCTGACTTTTAATCCAGAACGTGCGTTTGCAGTAAGAATTTGGTTTTGTTTTATTAGAATCTTTATAGGTAGAGCATGTACTAGTAAATTGATTTTTTTTCGTGATCACGGTGTTGGTCCCATGGAAAAACTTTGCTGACTCGTAATCACACCAGATTATCACACCAGTGTGAGAAACAGCATTTTTTTTCGTTTGTCACACCACTGATTTTTCCACACCATTTATTCCTAACTAGTGCTGTCCTAGCTATTAAGGCACGCTCCCGGTAAATCCAGGTCTCGAAAATACGGGTTATAGGGGTTATTAAAAAAAAGGGGTTTAAATTATGAAATTGCCGTTTTATAGTAATAGACACTTCGAATTGACATAAAATCTTAAAAACTGGTTCAGTTTGATGCACATGCTATGACCAGCACCTTAATTGCGTAGCACACGATCAACGATAATTTGTTTTAATTGACAGTTCAATAATATTCATTGCGTTATTACGTTGTTGAGCAGACACATTTTTAGAACATATGAAGCAATGGATGAGCAATCTGTTTCAAAATGATCTAGATTATGATTAATCGTGCGTTACGCAATTACGTTCCGTGTGGTGCCGTACGTAAAAGAATAGCATCATCCCATTTCTTCCCGTGGGTGACATAGAAGGCGACTAAGGGACTTACTAGAGAATGGGCAGCAGCGTTCTCTATGCATTTTTACAACCATACTGCGATCGCCAACCCGCCTGCCAAGCGTGGCGATTATGGCAAAACCCCCCTTCTGGGGGAGGCCTATGTCTAGTAGTGGACGTCTTTCGGCTGAAATGATGATGATGATGACGCAATTAGGGTGCTGGTCTTTTTGATATATATGTTACCGGCCAAACCCGATTTCAGGCCAAACTAGTTTGTCCTAGGCCAAACTGGTTTGTTAAGCCGGGGCACCACGATTAAATGGGTTAGGTTAGGTTAGAACTGTGACCAAAAGTGCGCGAGCCGAGCGAGCGGTGCCGCGGCAGCGGCGGGCGAGCGCTACTTCCAAAGGCTATTAACGAAACGGCTAATTGAGCTAATTGGCTGCGACATATCACGCGTAGGATAAGTCTGTTTGGCCTAGGACAAACTAGTTTGGCCTGAAATCGAGTTTGGCTGGTAACATGTACATTCTGCATATGTTTGAAATAATTGAGTAGAACTTTGCGTGAGTGTAAGATATTTATGCTTGTGTCTGTAGGTTTGCATATGTAGCATAAGCATAGCAAAAACAGTCTATAATATTTTCTCCTCTTTTTGTGAGGGGGAGTGGGCTACTATACTAATCTTCCTCGTGGTGGTGTATGTCTCATCTCTTCATTTTTTTTTGGTTCTAGGACATTTCGGTTTCTTCACGATGTTTTCGTTCACCGTTTTGGAAGCAGGGGTGATAACATCGTTTACAGAGTAAAGTGCCAGCATAGGTAGGAACCACATAGGTAGCAGTGCCAGTTTAGGTATGGGGTAGACAGGGACCCACGACTTAATATTCGTTAGTCGTCCCCCTTACCACTGGACCACCACTGTTGTTTGCATTTTTGAGTGTTGTGCGTAATATAATGTCAATTTGTCAATCCCGGCTAATGAGATAACGATTAATTTTCTATCGTGTGGGCACGCATGCGCGCCCTCCCGGACGTTACGAGTTGAGTTTATCAAAAATAAATCAGCATCGACCAAACACGAAATTCTACTACCCAAAATTCCAACAAGCAAAAGTGAACCTTATTTCTCTAACAGAGTAACTAAGTCCTAATTTTGAAATAAGTTCTATAAAATCATCGTCATGTTAAACTGAACAAGTTTTATGCCTCGTTTAAATTTTAAATTAAACACGAGCAACGCAATCTAAATTGGAATAAGTTTTGAATTTTTCGGTCCTTAAAGTTAAAGGGATTAATTTTCAATTTCGAAATAAACCATTAGATATCTTTAGTCGACTTCGAAAAAAGGACGAATATAATATCAATTGCCTCATTAGTATTGGACGCAAACGCTATAAATTGCTCAGCATGATGTGCTGGGTTCCAATCCCAGATTGGGCAGCGTTTTGTTAGGTTTTTCCCTAAAGAAATTTTCAATAGAAGCCCGGAGGCTAGATTTGTGCCGAACTCCGAACAACATCGAACAAGTTCAGACTCCATGTCGCTACTGAGAAATTCACATGAACCGATCTGAATAGGCTCGCCGCCAATAATGAGCCTTAAGTAAATAGTCGTCCGGCGGTAAGATGGGCGAACGACATTGTTGCCATCGCGGGAAAAACCTGGATGACATTGACACAGGAGCGTGGGGATTGAGACAAGAAAAGGAAGGCCTATAATCAGCTGTGGGTGATGATGATGATGAAGCTTTTTCTTTCTGGGTGGGAAATCATCAAATAAGTTCTCCCGCTCCGGGTGGAGCAGGAGGGCGTGTCAGACTTTTACTGACTAAAACCCACCCGTGTTCCCTCAGTTGCCTGTGTGCCAGGGACCGCGGTACCTCTTTCGAATAACCAGCACCCCTAGCAGGGTATGATGAAAAAGCTTAACTGGAAAAATGTGGGTAAAGTATATGTTCTACCTACCTCTGCCCGAAAGTTTACTTTCGGGGATTACAGGGCCCTAATTCACTATGACCACTTAACGATTCCTTACTTCGAAACCACGTCAATTCCGATCACACACGACATCTGCAGGCTTAGCACGAGAACCGTAGACACACGTTCGTCGTCGGAAGAGTGGACAAAAATGACGTTTCCATATAGACAGTTGACAGTTTTTCACCGATAAATGTAGACAAGCGATTTCTATTCTACAGCAAAGTAGAAATAAAAAAGCGTCATGCTAAGCCTGCAGCTAATAAATATCGACAAATTATCTTGAAACATACAGAATATGACATTTCGATTCCATACCGTTATATTGGTTTCTACAAAACACGATATTGACGTAGTTTGAATGTATTAAGATTAAGCGGAGAATCATTGTAACCATACAGAATTGGGACACAGGCGTGATGAGCTCTCTAAAATAGGTGATGGAGCGAATGAGCTTCACGATGACTGATACATACATGCCGTCTATTGGGATAGGTCAGCTCAAAGCTGCAATGGCTCGTTTTTCAACAGGCCCTTCTAGACACGGCCCTGCATTGTTAGACTCACATAAAATTCAAATAATATAATGGACTTTAAAAGAGACCATGACCTCTGAGTTTGTTTCGGCATTTCTTCTCAGGAAACAGTCAGCTAGGAAATGCCGGCGCCATCTACTTTTTAAAATATTGACCAACAAAATATTGACGTGTAAGATCTACTTACATAAATTATCATTTTTTAATACGGATTCGACGGGTTTGTTTTTCTTCATAAGATGAAGCGTACAATTCGTGTTATAAACTCAATTTCACATGATACCCAACACAGCACCTAGGGCTTCAACGCGTGCTTGTGACTCGAATAGGGCGATTTAGTTCAGTAGGTTGGGGAAACAAGAATATTGATCAAGCACACATTGCTTGTAACCTATCTTAGGCACTAACTGTCATAAAGAAAGTAATAAAAAATATAACATTAGTGAATTTGGTTGATGTTAAATATATTTAAGCGACTTCAAAGAAAGAGGAGGTCATCAATTCTTTTTTTACAATGTTTGTTACCCCAGAAATACGCTATTTATAAACCATTTGATTTTTTAATGTTGGGCCACAGGAGTGCTTATTAGGATTGGCCTTCCAAATATTTTCATTAGGAATAACATAACATTAAGCACTACAAACATCTACTGCGGATCAATTTGTTTGTATGTTATATTAGCCAGATTTAAACAAATATACACCGATGTCACTTAATCAGTTGTCCCTATTTGAAAACCATCGTTCTCCTGGCCTTATCCCAATTAATTTGGGGTCAGCGCAACATGCCTTTTTCTTCCACGCTTCTCTATTAGCCGTCATCTCGGTAGTCGCCCCCTTTTTAACCATATCATCATTCACACAGTCCATCGTTTCCGTCCATCCACATCCATCGTTTCTTTGGCCTTCCCCTACTCTTATTGTCATCGTACTCAAAACCCTTTGTTCGCTTTAGGACAGATTCGCTTTAAGACATATTCGCTTTAAGACAGATTCGTTTTACGACAGATTCGCTTTACGGCAGAAGTACAGTGAACTCTATGAAACTTTAAGCAAGTAACAAAAATGCTAATATTTATCTTACGATACAAACACCATTTTTTATACCAAAATCAAAAGTCATTTATTCAAACTAGGCTGAGAGTCAGCACTTTTTGAACGTCAAAATTACATAAGACATTCCCCCAAAACGGCCGCCCTTCACCACTTCCTAGTGCTTTAGCTGGGAAGAAGAAGTAGCGCAACAAACTTCCCAGCAGCACAGCTGTCTGTTATGTTGGAAGAACTTGATTCTATACAATAATAGCGTATATCGTTCTCCTTTAACTTTAAACTACACCGTTTTCCTTTACAATAGATTTCTACCCTTTTCAAATTTTTATTTTGATATTTGGTTTCCTTTTTAGTAAATGTATGAACTGATCCCGCAATATAGTAAATAGTCTTGCGTAAGTAGCTTGTGTTTTATTAAGTAAGAGTTCCTATATAAACTAATGGCACAAAATTTACGGTATAATACGTAGTTTTGTGATGCATTATTATATAACGCGTATAATTGATAGAAGATCCTGGGAACAACTCTGAAAGTACCGTCACCGTAATAGCATTTGTAGTTTTGAAATTCGGTATTCGCATAGGGTGTGCTAAAATAAAAAAAAACCTCGACCCAAACAAAAGCTGTAAAAAGTAAAAATATATATATTTATTAGTTGTAGGTAATATTTTGATCAAAGCATTGTCACCTCAGGGAAAGGCTAATTAAAATGTTATCCTTTGTACAATAGCATAGTTACATTTATTATTGCTGGGCATCGTCTGTTTGGCGTTTTCATTGGCCGTCTCCCGTCGTGACAATGCTTTGATCAAAATATTACCTACAACTTAAAAAAAAAAAATCTTTTTAGGGGCATTTCGTTTGCGTCGGGGGTTTTTCAAATTTTAAATTTATGTTTTGATCATCCAAAGTAACAAAAGTATTGCAGTCCATTTCATTTTCAATATTTCCAATTTGTACTTACATTTGGTTTTTTTTGTACGTAATTATAGCGGAAACCCTTTCGACTTAATATACATTTAATACCGCTGCTCGTAGTGGGCAAATCCATTGTTATTTCTACACTCCATTTTAAATCATTAATATAATGCTTATTTTACCGCCTAAAAATCAGCAACAAATCAATCGTAGATCATTTCAACACGACTGTACAATTTCTGTCGTAAAGCGAATCTGCCGTAAAGCGAATCTGTCCTAAAACGAACAAAGGCTCAAAACGTCCTCCTCCCTCCGTAGTACATTTCCATACCATGACAACTGATTTCCACACAACTTGAAAATACGGGACTCAAAATAAATATTTAACTTTTCAATGCTACAAGAATCACGTAAGCACAGTAATAAAATTGATTTTTGCCCACTATCAGCTTCCGTGACCATTCTAATAAAAGAAGATTCGATATTGTTTGCCAAACAATTTACTGTGCTTTAAAAATACAACATTATTTTTACAATGTAACGTTCCTTTACAAATTGTATTCCGATTTAATAGCCCGCATTATGTCTGCTTTGGCTCTTATTTACAACGATGTAAATGTACCCGATGTAAATGCTTTGATGTCGGTGGTTTGAAGGAAAATAAATGTCTTATGGTGCATTAAAATAACTTCAACGAATGAAACAACAAATCAGCCTCTAAATAATGTTTCTAATGTTGATTCACAGGTCTCCTCTCGGCGAGAGGGAAGTGCGTGTTGGTAGATGTCACACGTGTGCGAGTTTTTGGTTTTAGGAAATGCCGATTTCCTCACGATGTTTAATGTCAACGTTTTCAGAGCAGTGGCGATGAAATTGTATTCACAAAGTAAAGCGTGGGATCGAACTCACGATCTACAACTCGTAAGTTGGTCACTTCAGCAAGTGGCAACATTTAATTTAGTTTAGTCAACCTCGTAATTGTTACCACACTAAAGTTAAATTGTGCAATTGACTCGCACGTCATGTAACGACAAAGACAACGATGAAGGTCTTTTTGTTAATTTGACAGCTAGATACTTTCAACCTTAGTGAAGTTTCAATATACTCTTAGTTGTTGTTAAAACAGGTAAGGCAATTATTAGGTACTTTATGCGGCCTACGCACATGTCCTTTCTTTGGTATTGTTCGTCGAATCGTTGAGCTCTTTAATTTTTGAGTTGAGCTGCACGACAAATGCCTGCACTGACTGAACACTTGGACAGGTCTCCTAAATATGTGTCATTATTTCCTCAAAATAACATTCCAGGCACGAATCTACGTGGCCTTCATCTGGCCTAGATTATATCTGGACTTTAAATGAGGCTCTGAGTTTGTTTCAGGCTTTCTTCTTAGAGTCGACAGATAGGAAACGCCGACCTCATCTATCGTCCCGTCTCGTGAAAGTTGGTGCAACCGTTTCGGAGATAAGCCAGAATAAACAGACAGATAAAGATTGAAAAATAGTTTTTTTTTTGTTCTGAGTACCGTATACAATTTCATAATGCATTTAGTAAAAAGCTGTTTTGACTTTGAAATTACAAAAAGGAATTTCAATTTTATTTAATCGCATAGACATGCCAAATTCTTAGTATGGTCAATGCGTTCACTTGCGGACTGTACACATATGGAAATAAAATATCACGAGCACCTTCTATCCTTAGGTGTCACAGACAACAAAGGAATGTTATCAAAAGGTAGCTGTGTCCTTCCGAATAATACCTTAGTCGCCTTTGAACTGACTTACAGATCTAAAATGGCTGCCGGCTCCTATGCATTGAACCAAACTAAATTGTACAGAGCAAAGGCTACCCTTGGCACGCCTGCCTAGGCTGCTAAGTCACGAGCATAAATACCTTACAGTTACACAACATTCCATACATAGGAGCCTAATTATAAGGCTAAAAGTCACCCAAAGGGCAACGGAGAAGGCTATGTTTGGATTTTATCTATGTGATCGAATCAGAAATGAAGAGTTCCGTAGGAGAACCAAGGTAACCGACATAGCCCGGAGAATTGCCAAACATTTGTGGCAAGGGGCAGAGCACATTGCTCGCAGAACAGATGGCCGATGGGTCCGAAAGGCTCTAAACTGGTGACCGCGTACCGGAAGAAGTAGTGTTGCAAGGCCTCCCACAAGGTGGAACGATGACTGTATTGGAGGCGGCAGGAATTCGCTGGATGCAAGAAGCACAGGCCAATGTTATTTGTTACTGAATGAAATACAAATGGATTGAAAAAGTCTATGTCCAGCGGGTCTATGTCCAGCGGTGGACATCTTTCAGTTAAAGTAATGCATGATGACGCAGCATTTACATCTCGAGACCCCAAAAGGTGTATCGTATAACCCAGTGACTGTGTTGTGCTGGTCAGATAGGCAGACGCTCGATGTAAAATACTGAAATTCAGCTGCATCCAGTTAGACTGGAAGCCGACCCCAACATAAATAGAAAGAGGCTGGGCAGATGATGTCCACACCACAATTAACATATAATTAGGTATTCATCGAAGAATCGCCAAATTTAAAGTGGCAGTGGGCAGGGCATTGCTCGCTGAACTGATGGCCGATGGGGCCGAAAGGTTCTGGAGTGGCGACCACGTACCAGAAGTCGTAGCATTGGAAGGCCTCCCACAAGATTGACCGATGACCTTATGAAGGCAGCAGGAATCTGTTGGATGCAAGAAGCGCAGAACCGGTCGAAGTGGAGGAGCATGGGGAAGGCTTATGTCCAGCAGTGGACGTCTTTCGGATGAAATGATGACGATGATGAGGTATTCATCTTTCAAAGAGAACATTATAAGTACCTAGGTAACACATATAAAAATTAAAAAAATGTATCAGAAAACATATTTTCTGTACCTGTGACCTAAATAAACATTCAAGCGAATCAGCTATCAAATTATTTAGTGCCCATAAACAATCTCAGTTTTGATTTATTAGGTCAGGTATGTACACAGGTTGTAATGTTTACTATAGAAAGTTTTAGTATTTAGCTCGAAGGCTTGCGAGAGTTGTCTACAGTGTGTATCGGACAGGTGTGGTCAATTATAAGACACAGACTATAGAGGTATGTGGAACAGGGTATACGGTTACGGTCTATGAAGAAGGGAGGATTCTCCGACCAAACGGGTGTCGTGTCTGGTGGGCAACTACCCGACGGTAGATTTCGGGACGTACTAGTCGTGCGGTAAACTCTGATTGCGCGATGCTGGATTTCTGTGATGTCAGGTCATTAATGCATAGTACGCAAGTGGCGTTGTAGTTGCCGCCACAAGACCATCATACTAAGCAACTCTCTTCATTGGACCAACATCATAAGCGAGTAAAAATAATTAGCCGTCCCATGCATTTGGGTAGACAACTTGAAGTTTTGCATGGGACAGAAGACTGAAGAGCCGAACTTATCCAGCCAACAGTAACGCCTCCACAGCAAGATGAAATTTATGGCAGGAGCTGTATTATAAACCCCCTGACAATTTTATTAAACCATCCGAGAGCTTTCAGCCTGGGCAAGCGTTACCGTGGCCAACTTGGAAATCTCTAAATAGAATTCAAACCAAAGTCGGCTGGAGCAAAGACATTATCCACAGATGGGTATTCACGGAAGGTGGATCTCCAGTGCGTAAATGGCATCTCCCCACAGACAATGGCCCACTTTCCATCCTACGCCGCATGCCCTGTCACCTGAGCATTTCATGATCTTATGACTACGTCAGTGAGCGCAGTTCGAGCAGCTGAATTTTGAGCCGAAGGCGTTAGAACTTTTTGCCATCGATATGCTTAGAAGAAAATGGGACAATTGAATTTTTTCGCTATGGCGATGTTGTTCCTATGGATGAAGTAATTCGGTTTGATGGACCTTTAATTTTGACTACATCTATCAAAATACACGCTGTATAAGTTAATGGTTTGTTTTCCAACAATAATATTTTACTTATACATTTATGCCGAGGATTAATATAGAATAACTTTACCTCAAATGTACCTAATAGTACTCGATTACCCCGTAGCTTAGTCTAGAGGTCACAAGCCGAGCAAAGGGTTTCTATTAGAAATTTCTCAGCTGCAGCCCGAAGCCTGTGTGCCTGATTGATAACAGTAGGCTCACTTTACTTGAGACTTAAACATACCTGGGGAAATAAGGGGTGTACATACACTCCATCTCTGTTTATCCCTCTGGAGAATAATGGTGTAATATTATCCTATGTTGTACCTACAACATGTAACAAAAACCCTGTTGTTCCTTCTACCCACGTTTTTAGAATCGGTATACATACATAATAAAGCAAGTTATTTATAAAAACTGTTCAGCAAAAATAATTAAAATAAATATTTAATTATGAATATTTGTAATGTTTAACTGATTTTGATTGAATCAAAGAAAGCCACCGAGCTCGTAGTCTATTATGCGAAATAAGGATTGGACTTGTAAAATCAGATACTGTAAACATTTTTATGAATGTGTCGATTTTAATAGTTATTTGATATTGAACTCTCGACTAGCCAATGCTTATTTTTTTAAATTATAACTCCACCAATGTTGTGCTTGTAGGTAAGTGTATACGTCCCTAAAAGGAACAACAGGGTTTTTGTTACATATTGTATACGAGGGTTTTCGCTTTTCTATACAGGGCAGCCAGGGTATGATAACAGGTTGCGCATCGATTGCCCTGTTACCCTATATTTGGCTAATCCTGTGGAATACTATAAATGGAGACAACAATAAAACTCACACCGTCAGAACTGAACAGTGTTGAGATAATTCAAGTATTTTTTTTATTATTATATCTGATTGGGCCTGCTCTTGACTTTGTTTATTATTTATTATTGTTATCTCGTTTATTTATTTTTTAACATTATTAAATACATTTTAATTTTTTTTATAAAAACAAACACTACAAAAAAATATAGTGTTTCGCCGGTATCGAGAGCAGGGTCCAAGCTACTGATGGTTAGGAGACCAGAAACAGTAACCTCCTCACGATGCGAGCTGTATCGAGGAGTACTTACTGCTTTCTGAATCAGGCCTTTGATCCGACCGCCTAACGAGAGCCTCCAGAGATGTTGATCGAAGCTTTCGGCCATTGGCTGGTACGACAATCTTTTATTTATTATCAATTTATTATTGTTATTACTTCATTATTAAACTAGCATAGTGCAAATAGGGCTTCTATAAGGGGAAAAGTTCTTACAGAATATTCAGTGTTCCCAAAAAGCCAAAACAACAAGCAAAAGAAGAAAACAATACGTGAGTATGTGTGTGTATACAAGCAGATGTTTTTCTTTCACCTCCCGAATGTCAGTACTGTACCAAAAAGCTCATAACTTAACCTCTTGCTTAAAAGAACTGTCATAAAGACACCAGAGATAAAGTTTAGTATCCATGAGATAAAACTAACTTAGTTTTAGTAGTGAATTAACTTAACTGCCCCTTCTGTTATTCGAATAATTTAGCTAAAGTTATTAAGTTGTTTTAATTTTCAATGAATATAAATGGGTATTTACAATGTTGTATTAGTTAAAAGCTCTTGGCTAAATAACAGCTAACTAAGCAAGCAAGTCCAGAGGGCCTCGATAAAATTACATTTAATCAGCAAACGATGATGGAAAAGTAAAAAAATTGATGGACATAGCTATCGAAAATCATATGTCAATCCTATCGAAAGCCATTGTATAGGTACAACACGCTTTGCCTTATAGTACTAGAAAGCGTAAAACTTTGACAGTCGTTACGGGTCTTCAGAAGGCCGATAGTGTGGCAGCCAGTCTTACCAAGGGGTATCGTATTACCCAGCAGCTGGGTCGCGGAGGTCAGATAGGCAGTCCCTCCATTTAAAATACTGGTATTCAGCTACATCGAATTAAACTGGAGGCTGACGCCACCTTAATTGGGAAAAGGCTAGGCAGATGATGAACATAACGTCACGCTTTTATTCCCCGAAGGGCTAGGCAGTGGTGTACTTATTATAAGTACACCTTTGCATAGTACACTAGATTTTTTGTCAGTGGCTTTATACGCATGGAGGTCGAACATTTTCACACGGGAACCTAGGTACTACCGGGATAGAAATCCTTTGTGTTATTCTTTATACGCGTGGAGGTCGAACATTTTCACACGGGAATCTAGGTACTACCGGGATAGAAATCCTTCGTGTTATTCTTTAAACGCGTGGAGGTCGAACATATTCACACAGGAACCTAGGTACTACCGGGACAGAAATCCTTTGTGTTATTCTTTATAGGCGTGGAGGTCGAACATTTTCACACGGGAACCTAGGTACTACCGGGATAGAAAAGTTTCCTTTGTGTTATTCCAGGTTATAATCATTTGCACCAACAACATCCCCATTTTATGTCCAAGCTAATCACTGGCCATTCCATGGTTACCTTAAAAAGATCACGAAAAGCGATAAGGCCACCCATTGTATTTTTTATAGTGTAATTTTTTTTTTGTAATGTATTTTTGTGGTGTATAATAAAGAATATATAAATCTATCTCTTTGCTTCATTTCTTCTTAATCCGTTCAGCTGTATTTATGTGAATTTAAATAAAAAGTTTGACATTTATTAAATTAGTAGGATTTCGCCAGTTCTGTTTAATATGATACTAGCTTTTGCCAGTGGCTTTGACTGAGTAGTGGTCGAAAATTACCTCAGGGGAACGTACTACCGGGACTAAAAGTATCTTATGTGTCCATTTCCATCGGTGTGTTAAATTTTATTGAAATCCGATCAGCCGCTTTTGTTTTAATGAGTACCAAACATCCATACAAACTTTCACATTTATATTAGTAGTATTTCACCAGTTCTGTTTATTATGATATTTATGTAGGAATGGAAGGTTGATGAATTCATGACCTGTGTGAAAGAGCTGAATGCTGAGGTGTAGGTAAGTGAGACAGATGACGTAGGCCAAAGGTCTATGCCTGGGATGACGTGGAAGATATTTAAAAAGGTAGAATCACAGAAAGCTGATGAAGGACGTAAAGACAAGAAGACGTGTTGTTCAAAGAAGTATTATACTATATTTGCTTTTTTAGTTTATTTAAGGGGAAACCTAGTCGCGGGCTCGAACTCACTGGTGGGCCTGGCTAACGCTGTCTCACCAGGTATCGTGACCAACAGAGGTAGTACCCGTGATGAGCAGTTAGACGCTAGTCTACACGCACAACGTGATTGAATGAGATGCAGGGTCAGTTATAGTACAACAGGCGAGTAAAAAAATTTGAAAAGTCCTACGGAACATCGGGTTTTATGAAAAAACCATTCCATAAACCAATGACCAATAAAGTTTATTGTACTTATCGATATTTGAGCTTTGTCGGTACTGACTTGGTTTTTCAGATTTTACACATCTTTCATTACATAAACACGCTTAAAGTTAGGTTAAATTAGCAAGAAAAACGAATCTTTTGTGGCTCCTAACTTTTAATGGCTTTTTATTTTAGTATTCTGTTTCCGTACAGACAATATTAATAGTGAGACAAAACCATACCATGTTAAATTTTCTATGTACATTGTCGAACAGTAGAGTAATACACTCCCGAAGTTTGTATGGAAAAATTTGGCCTAGATTCACCTTTAATAATAAACATCAATTTTGCTTTTTCTGTCCTCAGTCCTTTTATTCTCACATTTATTTAGTAATTTAGTAAATAAAACACCTCAATACAACTTTACGTCTATCACGTTTCGTAAACTACTCCAAAGCCTAGACACCCTCCCACTCCCGAAAGCAATTTACCTCGCTGTCATCACCTAAATCCTACCTCACAACTCAGACAATACAATAACTATTTTGGCAGCACATTGAGAACAGTTAACATATATGTCGACCAGAACTTGTAGTGCTTAGATAGGACTGACGATATTGTTATTACTAGGCTCACATCTAGATCTTATTTAGTGTAGTGTGTTTCTGCTTTAACTTATGTGAACGGCGGAGTAAGGTTGTAGGTACTGTGAGTTAAATATATGTCTAGAAATACCAAGATCGTTTTTACTGTCAATATTGTTTTGTTTTTAAGGGTTGGTTTTTCGAAAAGATTGTTAAAGCCACTTATAAATTCTTCCTGTTTTTATAAGGGTTTTGATGGTAATTATTCGGTTGGACAATATTGCCAAAGATTTAATTCACGATGACCCTTTTTGTTGACCGGAGTTCCGTGTGGTACTGGACGTGAAGAATAGCACCATACCAACTCTTCCCGTGGATGTGTGGGAGGCGACTAAGGTACTTACTAGAGAATGGGCAGCAGCGTTCTCTAAGCATTTTACTACCATACTGCGATCGCCAACCCGCCTGCCAAGCGTGGCGATTATGGAAAACCCCCAAATTGGGGGAGGCCTATGTCCAGCAGTGGACGTCTTTCGGCTGAAATGATGATGATGATGATGATAATCCTTTGTTTTCCTTTTTTTTTTCTTTGCGCGATGCAGGAGTTATGTGACGTTGTACGCCACATCACTCATCTCCGGAGACCAGAGGTCGATAGTGAGCTGAGTCAGTGCATATTGTGATGCTTGCCAGTGCCAGTTGTGGTTCCAGTGGGTCGAAAGCGGGTGCCGCATACTAAGTTTAATGGCTGCCTGATATATTCAACATCAGTTTCAAGAAAAACTTACCCACTTATTTCCGGATGACCAATGCTACAGTCATTGGCAACGACACATTTTAAGGGAAAGACACCTAGACTTCTTTTATTTTTCCTGTAAACATGACATTAATAAAAACCGTGATACAATATAAAACCGTTAGCCGATTGCAACAAATTCCTCAAAATATCTAAATCGGTATACAGTTTAATGTGTGTTTGGTATAGTGTATTTTGTGATGAAAAAAGAAATCAAAGAAACTCACCAACAACACTAAGATGGACCCGCCTTACTAAAGGAGGATGAGTAGAGATCTGGCACTCGTAGAATCCTTCATCTCTTTCGCTGACATACTGGATCAGGAGTCGCCAATCGTTGGGATGTTCGAAGGCCAGAGAGTAGCGGGAGTCGGCTGAGTACGTGTGGCGGCCGAAGGAGAGGAGATGAAGCTCTTCAGCACGGCGACGAACCCAGGATATCTGGGGACAGAAAAAAGGTTACTTTGGTTCATATTCGTTTGCATCTTATAAAATGTCAAGGTCTGTTTTTATGTGACAGTTGGTTTATTTTCAACCTTAGTGAAGTTTAAACTTGCTAGGAATTGTTGTCAAGGGTAAACTTGTAGAATATGCCTAAAGTATTAAGTCTGCTTTCGTAAATTAGTTATTTGTTCTTGTGCTTAAAGTTTTAATAAATAAACAAATACAGCAAATGTGAAGTCGACTAAAAAGTGGAACTAGCTATTTGATGTAGGTACCTACGGGAAAATTTTTTCATATTCCCACTGTACAAGTTTTTTTTGTTGCCCACATATTCATTCCCGACTGGAATATCTTTTTACGATAACATTAGAGCTATTTTCGGTTTGTACCAGAGAAGAAAATAATATACCTCCATATTCTAGTAGATTGAGTTTCTTCCTAACTTTCCAGGTGATGAAAACCAGCTTCTTGATAAGAAAACCTTTGAGGATGAATTAATACCGCGTAACTAGCTATATTTTCAAGAGGAGCAAGACACGGATTATTTTATTTGATATCTACTTGGGGAATATAAATGAGCCTATAGCTAGAAATTATTTTAGTTTCTGCGTAATTTTTGTGACTACTTCGAAACCAATAACTCTCGTCAGCTAATAAAACTAACTAATAAAACGGTTTGTATTTGACAAAGTGGACAGAAGGAGAGACTCTAGGATCAGTGTTTTAAAAGCACAACTAAAGTGGATCATAATAATAACATAGCAAAAAGCACTCCCAACATCAAACAATAAAAACACAAAAACATACGCTAGAGGAAACATAGGTACTAGTTTTATAGCCTTTATGCTCATAATATCATAATTGTAATGCATGGAGTAGAAGCAGTCATAAAATAATACACTCCCACCAGAAAATAGATGGTACAGAAAGCCAACTCCATACAACGAGCGCAATCACACGCACACATAGACAAGTACATACGGCGATTTCAAACAAATGACAATCGCGAGTGCGCTTGCACTCGGTGTACCTAAATGAAACATGTCTATATGTGCGTACATTATCGCTCGTTGTATGGAGAAGGCCTTCTGAACCTATCTTTTCTGTGCTCTAGAGTTGTTTGCAGTATATAATGAGACAGAACAGATGTTTAACTTTGCGTCTCTGACTGCGTAATGGGATTCTGTGGTTCTTTGCTGCATAATAACTTCTATGAAAGGATTTAATATTATAATTATAATACACTGCAGATCTCTCGTGTCAGTATTAGTTATACGACAATAAACTCATGCTGTGGTTAAAAGTTTTCCAGTTAGAAAGGTTTATAATTGGGCTGACTACCCACGGAACAAAGTCAGGGAAATTAATTGTAAAACGGACCGACTACCAACTTAATTTGTTCGAATATTCAAATCACAACTGTCGTTCTTTGATAGTTGTATAAAATGGATATAACACGGCACATTGGCGTAGTATTTCAATTGGATAAACAATTTATTTCCCTGATTTTACCTACAGTATGACACGAGATACTATCATTCCATTATCATTCTCTGCCGCTTTTTAACCAATGAAATTTAGAGTATATCCAAATTTGATATCTGAACTTTATAATTATTGATTGCTAAACTGGTTTGGTAGTTATATCTGACTGAGAAACCCATGGACCATAGAGACCTAAAACGTCACAGATTGAAACTATTTAGGTAACTACTTCGCTACAAACCTAGTATCAATTTTGCCATTGCATGTCGATTAATCGTTTAGCTTGCTGGCTAAGCGCTGCTTGTCCTGCTCTACAAGCTTAAACTAAATTGATTAGCATTTGAAAACATTGTTGGAGCTGCTGAAGACTGTAAAAGCTAGATATCTTTGCATTGTATAAATTCAAACTTTTAGTTTTGTATAATTGCATAGCATATGTGTGAGCATTATGTTCCTACAATTTAAATAAAAGCCACCATATAGAACTAACATTTACAGGGTACGTCTTTCATTGACTTGAATGTGCCCTGGCAGCTGAGAGTATGTCATGCTCACTCAAATGTCTCGCTGGTGGTGGCGTGTGTGTTGGATCATTAAGTTCCCTTCAAAATGGTTGAGCTGAATGGTGCTGATCCATACGTCATGTTCGTGAACGGGCGCCACCAGTAGGGACTGGTCATCTCTTAGCTCCCACGGCTTATTTTAATTTCTGAATTCTTGTTTTATTTTTGTTTTAATTACGGACAGTTTTAATGTGCACGTCTTTTTACATCGTTCTCACATTAACTATTTCAACATAATGATGTAACCAGCTTTTTATGACAATATCATGATTTTAAAAGAGTGTCCATGGAGTTTCTTGCCAATTCTTCTCCATAGGTACCTACGCTTTCTAACTCACCTACCTTGGCAATTCAGAAGTGCCTGTAATTGGTTTATTTGAAATAAATGCTTTGAGTCTGAGTTTGCTAATATCTACTTACCGTCTTCTCCCCCAAATCATGCACTCGACAGTGTAAATGCACGCGACTGCCGAGCTGAGCCGTCACATTATTAGTAGAAGCATCATCCTCGAAGAACGGCAGAGGCTCAGAAGTAGTAGTAGACGGATCCTCTTCGTGGTCTTCATATGTTTCTGTGAAGACTTCGTGCCAGAAGGGGCCGTTGATGATTTTCTTGTCACCGGTTTTGAAATCTGTTGGAGAAAGTTTGAGTTATTTTTTTGTCATTAAATTAAATGGACTATGGCGACTGCTAGAGATAGGCTTTTAATGGATAACAACGTCTTTTTAATATCCAAAAATAAAGCTTAGCACGAGAACTTGTTAAGGCAAAATAAATCCGGAAAGAATTATTAAGACCAGCCAGTGATAAATTTGAAAACTGCCAGGCATAAAGTAATTACTTAGTAAAAGAACGAGCATTGATGACAATGCTCGATTACTTTGGGCCATTAAATTCAGGTTTCCACTCGATGTTTTCCTCCACCGAAGGCCAGTGTGTCTTAAGTGAGCAAAGAATATACAAATGATATTTAAAACAAGTGCGAGTCGGACTCGCACACCGAGGATTCCGTACAAATCTGTAGGTATATAAGTAAAAGTTATAAATTTCAATTTAATACCTCTACGTGTTCATGAGGAAAGGGGTAGTAAGTTTAAAATTATTAAAAATATTTTTATTATATGATGTAACTAAAAATTTATGTTTTTCGCAATTTTTCCTTTATCTGTGCTATAAGACGTTGCTTTGTAGCAAAGTTCAAGATTCTGAGTTCACGGGAAGTATCCTTTTTTTTCCCTTGGTTTTGATTCCCTTGCGAGTGTCGAAAATTTGCGGCATAAACGGCTGTATCTTTTGATTGCGTTGGCTTAGAACTTTGATTTTTTCACAGCTCCAAGGGACAGTAGACTTGAGTATTTGATATGAATTTCAGCTCAGACAGACAGACGGACAACAAAGTGATCCTATAAGGGTTCCGTTTTTTCCTTTTGAGGTGCAGAACCCTAAAAACACATAACTGCAAAGATTTTGAAGAAAAACCTTGTGCTTAAGGGCGGAGCGCCAGCGTAGCCCGCGAATTAATATTTTCTTACGTTTGTACACTGACCTGAAAAAAGTGAACCATATTTTAATCAGTATATAGGTACACTGCTATATAAGGTGTTAAAAAAAGAATGTTACAAATTTCGTGTACTTGCTCGGTATCAAAAAACTAACTACTTTTAATTTTAGGTAAGTTCGATAAATTGCCAATCCAAAGTCTGAGAAATGTGATAGGAAAATTAGAATCAGCTGTTTACGTAGGTATTTGACAACTGGCTCGTTTCGCTCGCGCAGCTGTCTGTGCCTACACGGTGTAAGTAAGGTGCGCATGTGCATATTTAATACTAGTGCGTGGGTAACATATTACATATCTTTAAAACAGATTGTTGTGTATAAATATTTTTTTCGTAATTATGTTTCAAATGTCATTTTAAACAACTCCTTAAATTTCCAAACATTAATTATTTAACACCTTATTTATTGATTAAAATATGATTCGCTTCCGTAACACGTGTATTCTAAAACAAATTGGATATTTGGAAACATTCCATAAATACTACCAATAAATAAGTATTTGATTTGTTGAACAAAGAAAAAGATATTGGCTGCGTGGTAGGTCAATAAAGTGGACATAAAAATGAAGCCGTCACTTTTATGTTTGTAGTCTACAAATAGGATGCAACAAGAACTTTTACAGGTCAAAAATTATTTGAATAAATTAGATGAGGTCGGTGTTTCCTATCTGACTACTATGAGAAGAAACACCGAAAAAAAAACAGAAGTCCTAGGTAGGTATGTTGAAGTCCAGACATTATCTTGGTCGGATCATGTGAAGTCCTTACTTATTACACGCTTTATATTAGCTTCACTTGTATGTTTGTATGTAACCGACTCCTTTGGACGCTATTTTGACCCACTTCAAACGGTCAGATTTCATTGAAA
Organism: Polymixis lichenea; assembly: GCA_949091785.1. Classification (NCBI taxonomy): domain Eukaryota; kingdom Metazoa; phylum Arthropoda; class Insecta; order Lepidoptera; family Noctuidae; genus Polymixis; species Polymixis lichenea. The sequence goes on along the minus strand of OX420953.1, from coordinate 6,771,557 downwards.
CTTTGTAGACTTATCGAGGACCGATGATAATTCAAAAATTAAAAAAAGCAAAAGAAAAACAGAAAAAAGAAACTAAAAAATCACGCTTTTCAAGCAAGCAGAACTAAAAAATAGTAAATAAATAATAGTTTAAAAAACTAAAAAACACGCTTTAAAAACCAAACTAAAAAATTATAAAATAATTTAATTCTATTAAAAAGCGTGGGGTGCATGATATTAATTGATTAAAAAAATACCTCAAAAAGCACCCTAGCACCCAGCACATAGTTTTTTAAACTATTATTTATTTTGTGTCTGAGATGGTCTTTTGTGAAACGAACCACACTAACGGACTTGTCAAGTCAGAACTGCATATGCCAGTAATCGTGAAAGTCAACTCAGAACTTATAGAGACAGAAGATAGAAAAATCTAACATCTGAGGCATAATTGATTACTTCGCCTACAAAGAAACAGGCAGCCTTGATCTAAAGGGCTTACGTCAGCATAGTAGAAATAATATCTACTATTATTACACAAAATAAATTATTAATCAACCTTGTTGAGACAGAAATAAAACGGCAGAAATTACATTTATTTCTAGATTGAGTATGCTTCAAGGTGTCTTTTACTCTATTTGAAGATTCAGAAAGGATCTAAACAAATTACTTTTTATTTATAATCCTTTTGAATCTTCTATTTTCAGATATATTGGTGTCATCTGAAGGAGTATACTTATGTTTGTCACAAAGTTAAAATGAATTCTGGCCCAGACGTGTGACAGTTTTTTCTTAAAATTGATACTATTTATATCTTATAATGTATTTTTCATTGTTTCTATATTCTTCAATAAATGTTTGACCCAAAATACCACTTACAAATTAAATCAGTGGCAAATAACAAAATTAGCTTAGCTTTAGCTTAATCTTCAGATGATCACCATTCCCTTGCTGTAATGTTTTGTTTATAAAGATATAGTGAGATTGTTAAAACCCAATGGCTTTCATAAAAAGCTTACAAACTAATTGTTTTCCCGACATCTGAAAACAAAATTCCAAAAGCACTTTTGTCCAACTTAAGTCTAATCTACAACAGACCAAATTGCCTCAACAAAGCTTCCAAATTGAACAATATTTACCCGCAAAGGCAACACGAAAAATTTTCCTTAGAAAGATCACAAATTAAGGGAGCAAAGCCTTGAAAGCTTAAAAGAAATCCAGCTAATTACTAATTAGGGTGACTTTTTCCCGAAGGAAGTCTGGGGCACATTGAGGGTAGAATTAGGAGCTACCGTAATACAGTTTAGTGAGTACTGGAGCAGAAATGCGGCTGCTGCCAAGACTTGTACTTAATGTTCAAGAAGGTTTTGCGAAAAGGTAAATTGTACATCAAATGGTGGCGTTTTAAATAAGTGATATTTGAGCTTGAAGCTGTTTTAGGGAAATGTGGACCAATAGTCAACTGTTTTTGACTCATTTTTGTTCCTAAAAAGAAATAACAATATGTTGTGGTCAGGGTGTCAGATTATTGAAAAGGCTTCTATTATCGGTTAATCATTAATATTTCGCCGGTACCTTTTGGCAAGCTCATTTCATAAGTGTCAATCTGTCGGGTAGTCAGGCTGCCATGTTAGTGAAAGCCGCCATAGAGGTCTGTTAGAGCGGAGGAGTTCGTACACCGCTATATCAAATGTCTAATCGTCTATTATCAAATACAAAAACGTTTTCCAAAAAAAAAAACAACCGATTTCCGAAAAAACTACAGAGTGACAAATAACTTTAATTTTGGAAGTCGGTGTCTTTGGATATGTATTTTATTTTTTGAAAAAGTTTTTATTTTTCACTTTTTCGTTATAGTAGGTACCCCACACCAATTCGAAATATCACCATCCTTGGGATATTTTCAAAGTAAATCAAATCAAAGCAATGCATATTTATGCGATAGCAGCAGTCGCGGTGGATTCGCTGTCATTTTTTTAAGAGTTCTGTTGTTCGTTTTCGAAACTCATCCTCAGACATATGTGTAATTTAAATGGGACTTAACCCCTTTCAAACAAAAAAGAACTTAGCAAATCTATCTATATATGACGAAAATATATTAAAAAATCACACACTGAATTGATAACCTCGTCTTTTATGAAAATCGTTTTATTACAATTATGCATTATTTTCATAAATTAAAAGTAATATTAATAGTATGTCATCATCACCATCATCATCATCATCATTTCAGCCGAAAGACGTCCACTGCTGGACATAGGCCACCCCCAAGCTCCTCCACTTCGTCCGGTCTTGTGCTTCCCATATCCAGCGGATTCCCGCGGCCTTCACAAGATCATCGGTCCACCTCGTGGGAGGCATTCCCACTCCACATCTTCCGGTACGCGGTCACCACTCCAGAACCTTTCGGCCCCATCGGCCATCTGTTCTGCGAGCAATGTGCCCTGCCCACTGCCACTTAAGTTTGGCAATTCTATGTCGGCTACCTTGGTTCTCCTGCGGATCTCTTCGCTCCTGATTCGATCGCGTAGGGAAACTCCGAGCATAGCCCTCTCCATCGCCTTTTGTATGACTTTAAGCCTTCTGATAAGACCCATTGTGAGCAACCACGTTTCTGTACCATAGGTCATCACTGGCAACACACACTGGTCAAAGACTTTCATGTTGAGTATGTACATGTACATATCAAAAAACAGAGAGAAAAGAGTCACAGGACATCAAAAAATTCGTCCGCATCGCTGTAGGCTGGTAACATTGCCGTGTTGTATGGCGATGCTGATCCTTTGGCCAGCGAAAAATAAGTCAACCCTCTGGTCACGTGAAGAGTCAACTAACCGCTTGGCGATGTCTCGGAAAACCAAGTGGGCACTTGGACCCCATGACCCAAGTGTTTCAATAAGATTGGAATATTTTCAGGGTTTGAGATTTTCCACACCTGCAGCAGCCGCCCGTTAGTTAAAAATATCACAATATAGGTATATTGTGATATTTTTAACACGGGCACTTATGAAATGTCAGAAGCTAGGCACACGGTTCCAATTGGTCGTTTCCTATACAGAAGAGCCAGCATGAAACTCCACGGTTACTTGCTTTAGAATTATTTGATAACTGTTTTGTTGTATTTTTAGTTATCACCATTACAGTGCAAAAAGCTATGAGAAGTCAGTGTTCCATAACAAAAACGTAAAACAACGTTAGTCCTAGTGGCCTAGAGGTTAGGAGGCTATGTTTCTGAAGCGTGAGAATGCTGGACCAAGAATACACCAATTGTAACACCAATGTCAAATGTTGTGTGTTAAATGAAGTAAGACATCGAAACGAAACCGTCGAATTTTTTACTGGTATCAGGACGGATAGTACCTTAAGCTATTACTAAATAGTTAAATAACTGCCATAAACTTCAAAGTAGCGCTCGCCGGCCGCTGCTGCGGCACCGCTCGCTTCGCTCGCTTGGCTCGCGCGTGGTTGGTCGCAATTCTAACCTAACTTAACCTATTCGGTCGGTAATTATGAATATTTGTAACGTTTAACTGATTTTGATTAGATCAAAGAAAGTCGCCGACCTTGTAGTATATTGTGCGAAATAAGGGTTTACAGGTACCCTTATTTCGCACAATATGAAATATAATCAGATACTGTAAAAAAAATTTGAATGTGTCGATTTTAATAGTTATTTGATGTTGAACTCTCGACTAGCAAATGCTTATTTTTTAAATTATAACTTCATAAATGTGAAGTGAAGTTATAATTTAAAACTACTTACGTATATACGTCCCTAAAAGAAACAACAGGGTTTTTGGTTACATATCGTATATATACAATTTGAGATAAATATTTACTCGGAGAAGTATAATATTATTATTATTGTTTCGATTATCGTGAATGTGAGGACCGGGTGGGTTTTTTTTTTTTTTTTGGGTGGGAAATCATCAAATAACTTCTCCCGCTCTGGGCGGAGCGGGAGGGCGTGTCAGACTTTTACTGACTAAAACCCACCCGTGTTCCCTCAGTTGCCTGTGTGCCAGGGGCGGCGGTATCTCTTTCGAACAACCCGCACCCCTGGCAGGCATCGGCCCTTTCGGGCCCCATCAGTTGCTGATGACATCTCTTTGAGGCGCGCGTGGAACACAACGCACCGTCGACCCGGGCTTGGTCCTTACCGGACAGCGAGCTACCCATTACTCGCCGTCCGCAAGCCCGCGCCTACGGTGGCCGGGAATCAGCCTGGGATTCCCGACGCCCAGGGCGTCTCCTGCGAAGGCCACGGCTGTGAGGGCGCATGTACTGCATCTCCCTCACGTGCGCCGCCTCCCTCTTTGAGAGCATAACTGCTTCGCTGAAGGAGGTGACTGCTAGCCATGCCCTCTCGCTCCGTACCATGGCCTGGACCAGGGTCGGACGCGAGAGATCGCCGCCGCCGATCACCTCCACGAGGACACGGCGGTGCTCCGCCCAAGCCGGGCAGACCTCCACCGTATGCTCCACCGTGTCCTCTGGGCGATCTTCGCAATGGAAACACCCGGGCGTTTCCTCCCGCCCTATCCGAAACAGGAACCTCCCGAAACAGCCATGTCCGGTGAGGACCTGTGTCAGGCGGAAGGTGAGGACGCCATGTCGCCTCTCAAGCCACGCCTCAAAGAGGGGACTTACCGCCGCAATCGTGGCGTGCCCAGCACTGGGTTGCGACAATCACACTTCCCACGTCGCCATGAGATCCTGCCGGAGCTCTGTCCGCCGTGCCGCGATTTCCCGATTCGATCTGCCGATTTCCGGGTGGGTCATGTTTTCTTTTTTGTTGGTTATTTTTTTGTTTTTCATCTCTTTCTCAGTTAATTTTTAAGGCTTGTGTTTAAACGCCTACCAGAAAAGTACCTAGGTATTTTACTACCAAAAAATTCGAAATACCTACCTGTCAGAATGGATAAATGCCAACCAAATTAAGTTTCATTAAGTATTGTAGAAATCAACCTATTTTCCTTTTTATTCTATGCCATAAAGATTTATAAACGCCTTTATAGTTAATTACAGACCAAATATTTTATATTATCGATAAATAGATGTTACCAATATTTTATTTCACGACTTTCAATTTAGTCAGTTTTACTGAAGCATAAAAGCTAACGGTCGATCGTACAATGTTTTTGAATATCAACATGCCAAACAGGCATGCAACATCCAACATGCAACAAGCATTATTTCTGTCACGGCTTCGGCGCTGCGGGGTTTGGGCAGCCCACGCGAGCTTATCGTCGCAGATGGTTTTAACGCTCACCTACTCCTCAGCTCAGGGGCGGGGCGGGGCTCATCCCTCCGCGCCTACGCGGGCTTAAATTACACTCTAGAGGTAGGGCAGACAAGACTGCGTGATGTCGGTTTTGCAGCGTTTCGTTTCTCACTAAATTTTGTAGCACAACATATTGATTCAGGTTTGGATAATTTGATTACGCTATTTAATTTAGAATTGTCATTTTGAATATTAATGTTACTATTACAGGGAAACAAGATTTGGTGAGCATTTATCCATTTTGGTAGGCAAAAAGAATATAAATACAACGCACGTATTTTACTTGGTATTTTGTCTTAGGGTCCAAAAATTATTTTGGTGAGCATCTAAGTTGTACCTAATTTTTTATGTTAATCTCGTAGTTTGAGTTCGTATGCGGTTTACCAAGATGGCTTTTCTTTGGTATTGTTCGTCGAATCGTTGTGCCCCTTGTGTTAGATGAGCTGCATGATTACTGAAAATTGCGTGCACTGACAGGACAGGTCCGGTCCACTCAATCCGTGTGGTTCTTTCCTCAAAAGACCATATTAGACACCAATCTACATGGTTCTCAAATTATCTGACCACGATTATTTCTGTTTTTTTTTTCTATATACACACTGACATTGATGAATTTTATTTTAACAAGGACATGAATATTTACTTTGTATATTGCTTTAATTATTGTGAATGTGATGTGATGACTGAGTTGGTGTTTTTTTTTTATTATAGTTTGATTTCTTTTTTTTTTTTCATTTGTATTAAACATGGTCTGGCAGATTGAGTAGTTTATGCAGCCTACCCAAATGTCCTTTCTTTGGTATTGTTCGTCAAATCATTGAGCTCGTCAAGTTCTGAGTTGATCTGCATGATTACTGATAAATGCGTGTACTGATTGGACAGGTCCACTCAATCTGTGTGGTTCTTTCATCAAAAGACCATTTCAGACACCAATCCACGTGGTCTTCACATGATCTGACCAAGATTACGTCTGGACTTTAAAAAGACTGTTACTTTTAATTTGTTTCGTCTTTTCTTCTCAGAATAGTCAGATAGGAAACGCTGACCTCATCTAGTTTTAAAAATATGATTGACGTGTAAAAGTGTTTGTACAAACCTACTTGCAGAAATAAAATCATTTATCATTTATATAATAGGGGGCGACCCTATTGCTATCAGCCATGCACAAATCCAGATTCCGGACTGCTACTGAGAAATCCAGATGGAAAACCCACCACATAGAACCCAGGACCTAATGTTCAGCCGTAGCGCATGCGATCACGAGACGAACGACGACGACGATTATGTGGACTTATAATAAAAATTATAATATTTTCTTTTTGACTTTTAATAAAAATTTAATATTTTCTTTTTGACCTTAATCTTCTAAGTTAGAGTTTAGCTCAAAGACTATTAGGACATATGCCAACGACGCGTCTAAAATAAGAAAAATATTTATTCAGAATATTATAAAATGTTAACAAAGACATGTATTTTGTAAGATAAAATGATTTAGCAAAATATATATTATGAGAATTCTTTCGTGTGTTAGTATTGGGATTAGGGATGGCTTATAAATTATTTGTTTGTATAAATCTTATTAGTCGTATTACAAAATTTTGGTATTTTATTTTAGGATTATTTTGAGTATGTATTTTTTTATTTATATACGAGATGGTTGAGTCATCGGCGCCGAACCTTTTATCATGGATTCAGATTGATAATTTTTAGACCGAAATCGTTGAAATGTTTCGTCCGTTACTCGTTTAGGCTACAGATCTTACACAAATTACAAAATTTTGAATGCCAACTAAGTAAAGCTTAACCAGTATATAAATGTTATTTGTGGAGAATTAACATTATTTAGGGGGGCTTTGTGGCTAAGTAATAACAGCCGTACGGGTCCATCGATTAGGTTAAGCTACGCATGCTGCAGTAGGTCCGTGGATGGGTCATCATCATCATATCAGCCAAAAGACGTCCACTGCTAGATATAAGCCTCCGCCAAAAGGGGAGGATTTGCCATAATTGCCACGCTTAGCAGGCGGGTTGGCGATCGCAGTATGATGATCAAATGCATAGAGAACGCTGCTGCCTATTCTCTAGTAAGTTTCTTAGTCGCCTTCTACGACACCCACGGGAAGAAACGGGATGGTGCTATTCTTTTACGTCCGGCACCACACGGGACCGTAGATTGGTGGCCATCTTTAAATACCAAGACCCCTCCTCCTGCCTCGGAAAGCACGTTAAGCCGTTGGTCCCGGCTTTGATTCGTTTTACAGACGTTTCGTGTCGTCAGAAGCCGGAAATCCGACAAACAGTCTCACGAAGGGGTATCGTGTTATCTATTAACTGGATTCTGGAGGTCAGAAAGGCGGTCGCTCCGTGTAAAATACTGGTATTCAGCTGCACTCTGTAATTCTGACAGCTGATCCCAACATAGTTGGGAAGAGGTTGGGCTGGGTATGTGTCGGGAGGACACGGCGTGGCACACGCTGGCAGAGTGGGCCACTTGGGAGGAGCCGCGCCGTGCCCTCATCTCAGAAGTCGGCAGTGACCTGTCGCTGCCGACCGTTGTCGACTCGATGGTCGGCAGCGAGGAGTCCTGGGACGCGGTGGTATCCTTCTGCGAAACAGTTATGTCGCAGAAGGAGGCTGCGGAGAGGGAGCGGGAGATTGCTTCCGCTAACCCGATCCGCAGCAGACGCACTGGGCGTCGGCGGAGGGCGGACAACGCCCTCTTCCAGCCCTCCTAAATGGGCCCAGGGGCGACAGATCTGGGGAAATCTGTTACCCCCTACTTCTTAGGATCCGAGATGGCGGCGCGTAGTCAGTAAGAGTTTAGTCAGTAAGAGTCTGACAGACCCCTCCGCCCTCCCCGGGGCGTCCGCGGACATCCATGAGGATTTCCCCCCGTAATCAAAGAATAAAAAAGGGTATGTGTGAAATAAACATTGTTTATTATTAATCATTCACCAAGGTCGACTGAAGGTTGGGACAAAGTCATTTGGTATCATGCGAATTTCTTCCAATATTGCTTATTGCTATAACAATAAATAAACATCGTATAAATCCTTCTCCCTAGTTTTATTCACAGAGTTGTAAAAATATAGACATGTCTTTTACCCTTTTTTTTTTTTTTTTTTTTTTCTGGTTGGGAAATCATCAAATAACTTCTCCCGCTCTGGGTGGAGCGGGAGGGCGTGTCAGACTTTTACTGACTAAAACCCACCCGTGTTCCCTCAGTTGCCTGTGTGCCAGGGGCGGCGGTATCTCTTTCGAACAACCCGCACCCCTGGCAGGCATCGGCCCTTGCGGGCCCCTCTGTTGCTGCTGACATCTCTTTGAGGCGCGCGTGGAACACAACGCGCCGTCGACCCGGGCTTGGTCCTTACCGGACAGCGAGCTACCCATTACTCGCCGTCCGCAAGCCCGTGCCTACGGTGGCCGGGAATCAGCCTGGGATTCCCGACGCCCAGGGCGTCTCCTGCGAAGGCCACGGCTGTGAGGGCGCATGTACTGCATCTCCCTCACGTGCGCCGCCTCCCTCTTTGCGAGCATAACTGCTTCGCTGAAGGAGGCGACTGCCAGCCATGCCCTCTCGCTCCGTACCATGGCCTGGACCAGGGTCGGACGCGAGAGATCGCCGCCGCCGATCACCTCCACGAGGACACGGCGGTGCTCCGCCCAAGCCGGGCAGACCTCCACCGTATGCTCCACCGTGTCCTCTGGGCGATCTTCGCAATGGAAACACCCGGGCGTTTCCTCCCGCCCTATCCGAAACAGGAACCTCCCGAAACACCCATGTCCGGTGAGGACCTGTGTCAGGCGGAAGGTGAGGACGCCATGCCGCCTCTCAAACCACTCCTCAAAGAGGGGACTTACCGCCGCAATCGTGGCGTGCCCAGCACTGGGTTGCGACAATCGCACTTTCCACGTCGCCATGAGATCCTGCCGGAGCTCTGTCCGCCGTGCCGCGATTTCCCGCGGCAGCGGAGTTACGCCCCGGCGTTTGGCCTCCTCGCGCCACTCCCAAGTGAGCGCGAGGACGTTTGCCTCCAGATCCCATGGCGGTAATCCGGCAAGGAGGCCCGCCGCCTCACCGGAGATCGTGCGGTATCCCCGGATCATCCGGATGGCCATGACCCTATGGGCCGCCTTCAACCGGCTTTTACCCTTTTGTGGTAATATAGAAATCGATCACTTCGAAGTATTTTATTAATTGACTTCAAAAACGAGGTTATCAATTCGGATGGTTTATATATTTATTTTATGGATGTTCGGGAATAAACTCCTTTATATAATAGACAAATTTGCAAAATTTTTTTTTTTTCGAAAGCGGTTTATTCCAAAATGGTCCAAAAAAAATCAGCTGTTCCATACTTTTTGACTGCGTAGAGCATTTTTCTATGAAACAGCTGATTTTTTTTTGTAAAACCGATGTAATTTTTTTGCGATAAGCGATTTTTGCGTCTAGAATGATATGCTGATTATGCTGAATTCATGGTTACAGTTTGCGCACTGGATAAAAACTTATCTTGTATAAACTCATCTGACGCGCAAAAACTTAATAAAGTTTTATTTATTACTAGCTTTTGACAGAAGCTCCGCCAGCGTGGGTGTCAAAAATTATCCCAAGGGAACGCACAACCGGGATGAAAATATCCTATGTGTTAATCCAGGTTATAATCTATCTGTGTGCCAAATTTCATCATAATCCGTTCAGCAGTTTTTGTGTGACGGAGTAACAAACATGTAAACATACAAACTTTTACAATTATAATATTACTAGGATATAGTAGGATAGCAGGATTGGTATATCTATTTTCTTAATAACTCTGTGGTGACATGAACCTCGTCCGGAACGAAGAAAAAAATCCAAGAAAATATTAGTTGCTTAGCAATAAATAATAAAACAAGGTCTGTAATAAATCTGAGCAAAATGTCTGTAGACCAAGGAATTTATGAGATAGGTAATAATTTCACCTTAGGTACAAACCGAGAGACTAATTAGAGAACAATGGTAGACAGTTATATTCAGATAGGCAATTTAGGTAGTGTTTACCTGGAGAATAGATAATAACGATTTCGAGGGTCATTAACCCGTAACTTTATAAGGTCTGCTTCAGTCGATTTGCCACCTCAATGATAAATGATTTTACAAACTCTTTTAAACGTCAAAATAAATTATTTTAAAACTAGATGAGTTCGGTATTTTCTATCCGACTACTCTGAGAAAGAGGACCGAAGCAAACTTAGTCAGATCAGGGGAGGACCATGTAGTTTGCGCCTGAAATGGTATTTTGAGAAATGAAACACACATGAATTTGAATGGACAACAGCACGTATTTGTCGCTTAGCATGATCTCTATATAGGTGACGATTTGTTAAATATCGGCTTCTATATATCTTGAAGGACACCAAAGGCTGTTTTGTTTTTATACGAATACCTACGGCAGTTCTTAAGGGCAAAAATCAAATTCTATGGTATAGTTACTTGGTAACAAAGTCACTAGAAAGTCTCTCCAAGTGTAACATTACTGTTAAACCTAACCGTTACCCTTAAGTCAAGCAGTAGGTATGAAAAGGTAGCCTCCCAAAAATGAATGTTGAAAATGTCTTTCGTTCCCGAATTTCACAAATCCAAAAAAGATCTACAAATCCCTATCGTTTTGTAGCAGAACCCTAAAACGCCGATACTACCTACAAACGTGTTCTCACGGAAGTTTTTCACTGAAACGACGGAAAAACATGGTAGACACGAAACAGCCAATTGCCATTACAATACCAATCGAAGGCAAAATATCGTGATAACTTGGAGTAAATATTTTTGGCGGAGGTTCTACAAACCGTTGTATTACATGCACATTTGATAGGAATGGAAATTCTATGTGTTACGGAGTTCATGAATATTTTGTTTGTATTATGTGACCTCGTGGCCACGGGGTACGTACAAGCTACTCGCGTCTTGCGTCAGCGACAGCGGCGAAAACAAATGAAAGAAGTCGTTTAGAGTCCATGATCACCACAACGCGACTTGCGGCGTGACGGACCTACACAGATGACGTGCGCGTTGTTGCTTGACGCAAATCTCGCCGCAAGTCGCATAACTCGAAGCCAAGTACGGGGCCTAACATATACTTTTGGCTGGTAAAGCTTTGGTTTTCTAAGGAACCAATTACGTCATATGGAGCCATCCATCTGCCAGGTGAAATCTGCCAGAGTACAAGTTGTTCTTCGGCATTATCACTTTCTTAGTTCCACTTTGTATAATCGTGTCAATAAACAGCTCAATATATATCCATTGACCTTGCGAGAATGTCTTAGGATCACAGATGAATGGCTTCATACACTCACTTATGAAAAATTAGAAACATATGTAAAATTTAAACTCGCTCAATTACCCTCTATATGTATATCATGCGCAAACACACACACACCACACAGGGTGTGTGGTCACACACACATATACACTACGCACAAAAAATTCACAATCTTTCCATACAGACACACAATCACATGAAATTACGCAGTGAAAATTGTTTAGTTCAATTTTAATTTTAAGTTCTAATTTTTGATCTAATATTTTTATTTTATTTTTGTTTTTATTCTTAATTTAGTTTTTAGTCTTTTAGTTTTGCTTCTTCTCAAATTTGTGGAGGTGGGCGTTAAAAACTGCGACACAGTATTATACTAATGCAGTTGTTATCGTATTATTACACAGTTTCTGTAGACTGAGTTTTTGTTTTTAATAAAAAAATATTATTATTATTATTATATCATAACTGCCGTAATGAAAATTTTGTCAGTAACAACAAAAATTTAATTTGCTAGATTTGCTCTCACCGTACTTACTTAGTCACGGGAAAAAGATTCTAAACGGAAAATAGTGAGTACACACATTATTAAAAAGTGTTCCCATGACAATCAAGTCAAGTCACTGCGTCATTGTGTGTCAGAGGTGTCAAAATTACTGCACGATTACTGATAAGTGCGTGCACTGATTGGACAGATGCACTCAATCTGTGTGGTTCATTCCTCAAAAGACCATTTCAGACGCCAATCCACAAGGTCTTCACATGATGTGACCAAAATTTTGTTTGGACTGGAAGAGACTATGACCTCTGAGTTTGTTTTGTCTTTTCTTCTCAGAGTAGTCAGATAGGAAACGCACTGCAATTCTTCGGGTAATGTAGAAGGCTATGCTCGGAGTTGCCCTACGTGATCGAATCAGGAATGAAGAGATCCGCAGGAAAACCAAGGCAACCGACATAGCCCGTTATGTTATGTAAATAAATAATTTACAATAAATGACCCAAATGGGGTCGGGTTCGAAAGCAAAAATTTATCAAAGAGACTTTTTCAATTTCATTTATACTTTATACGCTGTTCTACGAGACTATTGACCCACAGTGAAGGTCAGTGTCGTAAATAAACTTGAATTAAAATAGGCTGAAAATTTTCACGGGCTGCGAGCAAGCGTGTCGACCAGTTTTCCAACAGAATCTGAAGGATGTGCATAACTCATTGCTTGACATATTTATAAAATTCGTCTGCTCAAAAACATAAATAACGCAATGAAAATAATTTTTAAACTTGGAAAATAAAGGCATTGCTGTTGTAACCGTTTTCAGCAATTACGTAAGGATCAATAGCCGTTCCTCCTCTCTTCGATAATAAGCTCTGTTGTTAAAGAAAAGAGGTCGGAAATCACATACCTGGTATCTGTGGAGCAATAACGCATAGCGTCCTTGTGAGCACGGAACAGAAGACCAAAAGACCAGCCGACGTCATCTTGTCAGCCCCTGGAGTTGGGAGCCATAGAGTTCATCTGGACAGCTGTCTCCGCATCTGGAAATAAAGAAAAAGATTTATTAAGAAAAATATTAAAATACAATATAGTCAGCGACCCGCCTCAGCTTCGCAAGGTTTTTACAACATGATAAAACATCGAGACTTTTTTATTATTTGTACGTTCAACATAAATGTATTATACTCATAAACCTTCCCGTATAAATTATCTAAATGGTGGTGAAAACCGTATCAAAATCCTTAGCATAGTATAGAAGAAAAACACGGTCACACATTTTTTCTTACATGTATAGATTAAACAAACCCATATGGTGCCATAGCCTATAAAGGGCAACACCCCAAAATGATCCGCACGGATGCAGTGGCGACAAGTCAAAATAACGAAATTCCTGTCTGATCTAAATTAAATATCAATGTATTACTCAGATGAACCTTCCCGAATATTCTGCAAATTATGGTTAAGCCATATCAAAATTCACTATGTAATTTAAAAGATCTAAGCGAACATACAGTCAGACAAGAAGAGCGAATTTGTTTTTTCTATGAATAAGGTAGAAGATACCCTCGTACGTCAAAGATATCTTTGTTTCGGTACTAGCTAAAAAGCAGTAGTCTGCGATTATTGGTTTCATAATGATTGCGAAGCCATAATTGGAACCATTACCTAAATGAAATAGTTCCCCGCGTAGTATGACGTAGCAGGTAGGTACCTATGTACTTGTGAAAGTAAAAAAAGTAAAAATATTTTATTACATCGTATCGTTGATCCCAAACTAGGCACAGCCTACATACATCTTGGGCGCCATAAGATAGGTACAACACTTTGTAAATTTTTGAGTAAAATTAAATAAAAGTTTTAGTTGGCTACTGTTAGGCTAGTTAGCCTAATCGAAACTATAAAACTAAATGAACGAACAAACAAACACTAACATGATTTTTTATTTTATTTAATCATCCATAAATAGCTGTTCTTTCCTAATCGCCTGGTTATTGCCGTTCGTTGACACTGGCAAATTTCTTTAAAACTTTAAATTATATTTATGAGACTTTTTAAAGTTAGTAAGTAATTCAACTTCATTTTAAAGACCAGAAAGTGCCAAAAAAGTACATTCTTCTAAAATAATATGGCTAGTGGTTCAAACAATGGTAAGACAAACATTGTCAGAAATAGAGATTTGAGATTTTAGGAACATATTCAACTGAACTTTGGCTAGATTAAATTAGTTGCAAGTTCTACAGCTTTATTAGTCTAGCGGAGTTGTGGTTACAGCGCTATGGAACATCATGTTCCGAGATTTAATAACGTATGCTATAGTGGTGTGTTTCTCGTCCAAAACAAAAGAACTAGAGAAGAAGGGGGAACTGGGGAAGAAGCACTGGAATTTAGAAAATTTCACCACAAACCTCATTCAAGTGACCACACAATTCGAAAGCGAACTCATAAATTCATTTTCAAATCCCTTCCCGCGGAAGACACCATTTGAATTTCGAAGTTATGTATCAGAGAATCACGCTTTTGAAATTTGTGTTTGTGATGTTGGTAGTTATGAAAACAAAATCAAAAGATCGTAGGGGCACCGAGAAAACAGAACCTGTGCTGAGAATTTTTAAAGTCATGCATCGCTGATGAAAACGGTCGAATTCGAAATTATGTTTTGACAGAAATGGTTTAGAGATTTGTGATTTAATTTGAATAGGCCTAGAACTAGCAGTCAGTCATAAAAGAGCTATTTTTTTTGTCTTCACCGTTTAGATTGTGTATCTATTGTTTAGAATTTCCAAAGAATTAAAATTCAGCCAATGAACTTTTTATATAATTTAAATGTTTTTCGACGATTAAAATGGTCCATCATAGAAAGAGTACGGCTAACTTTAAATCAGAATTTTTAAATACTACATGACATAATGCTTGTTGCCTACAAAAGCGTTAAAACATGGCAAAGACAATTCTACAAACTCAAAACATTGAATTGCACAATTCCATTCGACAAGATGTTTACAAAGACTGATAGCATTGCAGAAGACGGGAACCATTCATTGCTTCTATTGCTAGCCACTTATCTTCTACAATAGTAGTTAGAGTCAACTGGGAGAAATAAATGGCTTTAAATAATTGTATTCCGAATGCAATGCAATGGAGGAATTGCTACGTTGCCGTAGAAATAGGTATTGCATACAAGGTTGAAACCGTTGAGTGAGATACAGATATTACTATGCATCTTGTTAGACGAAGAATTGATTCATTACTTGGAGAAAAAGAGACGACATTCCTTTTTCGTTTTTTCTTTTAAGTTAGCTTACACCATCATCATCATCTTCATCATATCAGCCGAAAGACGTCCACTGCTGGACATAAGCCTCCTCCAAAACTTTGGTGCTTGCCATTTTTTGGGGGGATTTGCCATAATCGCCACGCTTGGCAGGCGTTTTGACGATCGCAGTATGGTGGTCCCTTAGTCGCCTCCTACGACATCCAACGGGAAGAAATGGGATGGTGCTATTCTTTACGTCCGGCACCACACGGAACACCATAGACGTACAGAATAAATAGACATAAAAAAACTAGCTCATTCATTAGATCATAATTGAAATAGTATTTCATTATGGTGTATTAAAACTTATATAAATACAGTATATAAAATCATGTAAATCAGCGAAATCTGGAAAATTTCGTAATATATCTTTTAAATTTAATTTGCATTTTTAAATTCTAGTAAGGGACAACTACTGGCTGCGATTTCATTTTCATTCCATTTATCTCTCGTACTTATCGGTATCACTGTACAGACGGCCAGCACATAAAGCTATCCCAAACTGTCAAATTTTCCCAATTGAATGAATCTTATACTTTTTAATAAAGTTGAAATTCTATCAAAGAAATTTGACAGATTGGGGTAGCTTGATGTTGTGGCGTCTGTACAATCGAATATGAAACATTCAGTCCACTCTCTATGCCCATGGCCTACACTGATCCACTGCTGAGCAAAGGCCTCCTCCAAATCCTTCCTTTAAAAATTGTATACCTACTGATAATAACAAATTTCAAAATAATCCACCAAGATCTCTGCTATAGTTCTTAGTAGTAGTGACATGGAAAACAATTAGCAAAAACATTACTGTGAATGTAATAAAAACAAAATAAAATTAGTTCAGAAAGTAGTAATTGTTCGTATTGTTTGCCCATTCTTTCCATTAAAAAATCTACGTTCAGCAATGCACTAGACCTATTTTTTGCACTAACAACAACAAATAACTTAAAAAGATTTTTAACAGGTTAAAATAGATCATTAAAACGTCTATGCTTTAAGAACGGAGTTATCTTGTCAATAATAAAGTAATTTTCCAACAAACAAACGAAAAAAATACAACTGAAACATAGCTTGTTACTGGCAATTCACAAAGAAAATTATATCTAACAATCTTTTCACAAGGCAGATAAAACAAAAATCCTTACAATCAGCCCGAATCTCAGCCGTTTCATCTTTTATAAAACAAAAGCGAAGCGGCTTATTGGCGCAAACTTGAGATGACGAATTACGTAATTTGTTGCGGAGGTAAACATAATTTAGGCAAATAGACATGTTACTAGTACAGTAAAAAAAAGTTTACTGACAGTCGTTGTCATTTTGACAGTTCGACCAATTTTTATGAATAATGTTGCAAGTTAGGATTTTATAACATACGACGCGAAACGATCATGATTTGGAGTATTTTGCGCAATTAGATTCTAGTTAGAGATGAATTTTACTGTACAGACGCCAGCACATCAAGCTACCCCATACTGTCAAATTTTCCCACTTGAACATGAACCTTAAACATAGTAGTAATAAAGTTGAAAATTTATCAAAGAGATTTGACAGGTTGGGGTAGCTTGATGTGCAGGCTGGCGTCTGTACAAAATACGTACTCAAAGAAGCGTTATCAACACTTGACTGTACGGTTCACATGCAACATAGATACCTACCTAATAAAAAGAAGTTCTAGTTAGCTGCCGGTAAAGGCACTTACTATCTGTTTTGTTGGCTATACATTTTCAGATGTGTGCCTTTCTACACCGTCCTGTAGTTCCAATTTCAAAATAAGCAGCCATTTTTTCATTCGTTTATTTTCAAAATTGGAAGCTTTTGCTTTTAAATTGCAACGGCATCTCCGCATAGTTCCAATTTTGAGAGAATGGAAGGTAATTTTATTTTTTATACTTCTGTTCAGTTGTAGATTGCGGAGACATAAAATGGCGTACAATTTTGTTGTAATAAGCGGTTTGAAGGGTAGAAGTGTGTGATGATGTCGCAGTATCGCAGAAATTTTAAATTAGGTAATTTTTGAGCTGAGAAAAAAGCTAGTAATTTGTCGAAATACGGGAAAAATAATAACGGTATTTAACAAGACTAGCCTGTTTTTTTATTCAAAACGAGCATTAATTTTACCATTTTGCATTTTAATTGCACGGTAACAATTTAAAACTAAGTGTTTTTTTTTTCATTTACAGTTTTGTGCAAGATTAATTATGGAAACTACCTACATAAATTAAATCTGTAAGTCACTTTACGACTTCCAATATTTGAACCCACAACACGTGCCATAATATTACGTTAGAGTACTTTTTCTTTCTTGCTCTTTTTCAAAGCCAAAACTCTACACTCAACACTCTACACATTGTTTAAAGGCACATGAAATACACTACTCTTTTGTCATTCTAAGATAGATTGTAGATTTTCTACCGCCATTCCATACGAAGGTAAGTACCGTATTTGATTCCCGTAGCATTCCGGGGCGCACTAAAGATATTTATCACTTTCAAATAGCGAAGGAAACATTGGAGGAAAGCCGTACCTATGTCAGTAAACGGGTAAAATGGCGGAAACTACGCTTAAATCTTTACATATTTACTAGCTTTAGTCAGCGGCTTCGACCGCGAGGAGTTCTGATATTATTCCACGGGAACGTACTACCAGGATAAAAAGTATCCTATATGTTCCAGATGGTTTATAACCTGGATTAACATCCAGGTTATAACTATCTGTGTGCCAAATTTCATCCAAACCTGTTCGGCTGTTTTTTCGTGATTGAGTAACAATTTAACAAACATCTAAACATACAAACTTTAACATTTACAATATTAGTAACTTGTCTAACAGAGTAACAGCATGGAATAGACTCCCAGAAAATGTTGTGATGGCTCCCACACTGAACTGCTTCCAGGGTAGATTAGACAGATTAAATATCTCCAAGCTTTTTGATACATACATCAGCTAATCAGCTGACAGTATGTCTAACCAAACAATAATAATAACTATTATAGGCCCCCTAAACAAGCACACGTCCTGATTGACCATCTAATAATTTGGGGGGGGCGGAAACGTGAATGAGAAAATACTGGCGTGGCTAACGTGGCTCTGGAAACCCTTATAAATGGAGACTCGTTCAAAACGAAAACGTGGGTGCACTTGGAGCTGACGTAGACGTCAGTATTACAGCTTGCGAACCGTCAGCGATGAGGAGTTGAATAGGCGGGCTCCCAACAACGAAGATGTTACAGTCGAAATCATTGACGATGGTGACAGACTCACAGACAGGACAGACACCCCTGTAGAACCTTACAGTCCGAGCACAATATCGTACACACCTTCAAGAACATCATCAATATCCATACCATCGTCACCTAGTTTTAACTCGGTTCCACCCACTCCAGCTTTGAATGTTGCATAGAAGGTATCTACCTTCTTACCCGCGTCCACCAAGTAAGTCGCATCTCATATATTATATGGATGACATTAAACTATAGGTATGCTAAAACCCAAAAAGAAATGAGAACTCTCTTAAAAGTGATATTAATATTGTTGCGCGTCACAAATAATGATTGGTACATGGTAACATTAGTTACCACTACAACATCTAGTATCGAGTAGCAGAATTAATAGAGTCAAGATCTTTCTAGAAACTTTCTAGAACTATCGACATCTGTTCAGTCGGGGCCTACGTACTCGAACATTCTAGATGCTTCTACAGTAGAAGGTTCTAGAACTATTCGAGGGCCCTATAAAAGGCCGGAACGGACCGCGACCCGAAGAGTATTGGACAAGCGATACATGCAAGAATATCGAAAGCGATCTTGAAGTGCGACTTAGACTAACCAGTAGTGCAATTTTGTTTTGTAATTAGTGTGTTTGAGTTGTTATTAAGCTGTTTAATTAAAGTGTCATTTTAAATGATTTTAATTATACCCCACTGAACTTAAAGGAACAAAATAGACAAGACACATGCATCAGTCACCCACAAAACCAATAAATTGATAATTGGAAGAAGAAAGTCCTTCACGGTAGACATCCTCATGACCTGGAAAAGTCCCACATAAACAAAGTGGCATCAAATAAGTGGCTTAAAATAGAAAACCTTTTCCCTGAAACAGAAGGCTTTATTATTGCTGTACAAGATCATATCATCAACACTAAAAACTATAGAAAATTCACCATTAAAGACCCTACCATCACAAACAACAAATGCCGCAGATGCCACATTCAGTCAATAACTATACAACATATAACATGAGCATGCATAACCCTCACTCAGACAGACTACACTCACAGGCATAACCAGGCTTGCAACGTCATCCATCAAACATAGTCTCATACAAAACACTAACACAGGGAGTGTTGAATATAAGTACGCACCAAAAACTACCCTCGAAAAAGATACACACAAAATGTAGTATGATCGCGGCATACTTACAGATAGTACTATCCACTACAATAGACCAGATATAGTCCTACAGGATAAAATAAGAAAAACCGCCTACCTCATAGATATCGCAGTTCCTAATACCCATAACGTACAAAAACCTAAATCTGAAAAAATAAGTAAACATGCTGACCTTAAAAAAGAAGTCACAATAATATGGAGACAAGAAAAAGTGTATGTTATCCCTATAGTTCTCTCCACAACATGCGTTATCCCCAATCCTCTCCGTAGTCTGAAATTAATAGATTTAAAAGAAGCCGTTTATATTAACCTACAGAAAGCTGCCATCTTAAACACCTGCAGAATAGTTAGGAAGTTCTTGCAGTTAGAGGAAGAAAACACACCCTCATCTTAAAAACACACCACACGCTGCATTTACTTGACTTTGGCCCGTAAATGTAGCTAAAACCAGCCTAAGAGCTGAGAAAAAGAACACTCCTGAAAATAATAATAGTAGGATGTAGCATAGAAGGATTTACTGAAGCAATATGGATGTGTCTGCCAGGAGTGCGGCTTGTTTGAAAAAGATACCGTCATCCCTGGCACACAGGCAACTGGAGGAATACGGGTGGGTTTTAGTCAGTAAAAGTCTGACACGCCCTCAGCTCCACCTAGAGCGGAACAAGTTATTTGATGAACTCCTTAAAAAAAAAGGAGTAAGTGTCATCATCTGCCTAACCTTTTTGCAACTATGTTATGGTCGTTTTACATGGAGCGACTGCATTATCTGACCTCCACAACCCAGCTATTGGGCTAAATGATACCCCTTGGTAAGACTGGTTGTCCGACTTTCGGGCTTCTGACTATTGCAGCTATAACAATAATTATATATTAAAAATAAAATACAATTAAAATGGAACATGTCTTTTGAATGAAAATATTGTTCGATAGTACAGAACCGGCTTTTTTATGTTATTGCAAAATGAATATAGGTACTAAAGTAGGTATTACGTTTCTTACATCCTCATTAAGTGCGACTCAATAGCTCCAGAGAGCACAAGCCAGTTACAGAGTTACCCAAAACTTTGCTTTTATCTGTAATACGCTATGGCGCTCAGTTAACGAAAAAGTTCCTAATTACCTACAACCTTCGTAGACACAAACATGTAATGAGCATAAACATTATTTTCGTACATTTTTGGGCTTGTTTGGGAAACATGGAAATCGTAGTCATTTCTTGGAAGTTCAGTATTCGTTTTCCTAATTATTTTTGACTACTCGACCTTGCTTTGACAAGGGTACCATTTTTTGTGTAAACTTCACAAAATTATCGATATCAAAACACGATAAAATAAAAGAATAAACTGTTGCTTTAAGTAAAATACTTACATTCAACTGCGTCAAGTTAGACTGGTAGCCGACCCCAACACAATTGGGAAAACCTAGGCAGAATTGATTCTCAAAAGTGTTAAAGTAACGGCTTTCATGCTGGTCTTCTTTATACACCGTGACATTTTAGTCGTCTTACAACGGCAGCCCACTTCATGTACCCAATGACTGCTATCTACTACCATTCATAAAAATAAAAAAAACATTTGCATAATCAAAAACATGAAAATATCACTAAGACGCATGACGTAGTTTGAAAAACCCGTTATGGAGATGGAATTAATGATGGAATGTAATGGTAGGTAGGTAGATATCTTCTACCGTTTGATACGTAAACATTATTAACAGGGAGGGTGTTTCATAATTCTATAGCATTATTCATTTTTCTTTACACTTATTATCTTAATTAATGGTAACAATGTTTTAATCGCGCCTAGACGTATTTTATGACGGATACATTGAGTGGACCGCCTTTGTAAGACGACTAAAATGTCACAGTGTATATTTTTTTTTCAATATCAGAAAGTTTTAGGTAAGTTCCAAGATATTGTATGTAACTAAGTATCGTGTGGTTTTCAAGTTTTATTTCTCAACAGAGGTAATGTAAGGCAAAAACTTTCTACAAGATACAACACGTCAAAATGTTAAAGTAAAAGTTTGACCATGTTTTGTGTTTCTTCAATCTTCGCTGCAGACGTTATGAGCATCAAGATTGGAATAAAGAACATGCAAAGTTTTCGATAAACATTGTTAATAATTTTGGGGTTACTGAAACATTGGTATAGAGAATCTTAACAGAGTATACTGTACTATCTGTACGCTTAGATCTTTTAAACTACGCAAAGGATTTTTATGCAGTTTTCATTAATACACAGAGTGATTTAAGAGAAAATTTTATAAACGTCACCGTAGAATTATAAATACCTTTAGTTTATAATCTATCTAGCGAGATTGTAAACTGTCGAAAGATTGTGAATCGTAACATACTGCTTACAATTTAACGCAATATTTTTCGGTAGATTATCGAAGTGAAACTGTCAAATTGTGAACTGCTATCAAGACGGATAGTACCTTGCGCTAACTTGGAACGCGTCGTCTCGGTCGTAACGGTCAACTCGCGCGCGGTTTGTCGCAATTCTAACCTAACCTATTCGGTCGGTCCCTGGTCCAGGCCATGGTACGGAGCGAGAGTGCATGGCTAGCATTCGCCTCCTTCAGCGAAGCAGTTATGCTCGCAAAGAGGGAGGCGGCACACGTGAGAGAGATGCAGTACATGCGCCCTCATAGCCGTGACCTTCGCAGGAGACGCCCTCGGCGTCGGGAATCCCAGGCTGATTCCCGGCCACCGTAGGCGCGGGCTTGCGGACGGCGAGTAATGGGTAACTCGCTGGCCGGTAAGGACCAAGCCCGGGTCGACGGCGCGTTGTGTTCCACGCGCGCCTCAAAGAGATGTCAGCAGCAACTGATGGGGCCCGCAAGGGCCGATGCCTGCCAGGGGTGTGGGTTGTTCGAAAGAGATACCGCGGCCCCTGGCACACAGGCAACTGAGGGAACACGGGTGGGTTTTTAGTCAGTAAAAGTCTGACACGCCCTCCCGCTCGCGGGAGAAGTTATTTGATGATTTCCCAAACAAAAAAAAATACCTATTCGGTAAGTAGTATGGTGCAGTTCACGATTTATCGACAGTTTACAATCTCGCGAGATACATTATAATCTACCGGTATTTACAATTTTACGGTGACATATATATAATAATACACCGACCTCCACGCGGGCGAAGCCTCTGGCAAAAGCTAGTTAGACATAAGATACATAACAAATAACAGCTCTTCGCTATTCACCGTGGAGCTAGGCAGAGGTGTACTAATAGCACACTCATGTTTCGCCAGTTTTTTTTTAGTCCCATTTTATAGGGGGCGAACCTTCTGCCATTCACCCTGCACAAATCCTGACTCCTGAAAAATTATATTTTTAGAAACCTAATAACGCTTTGCCCGACCCAGGAATCGAGCCCAGCACCTCATACTCAGTAGTAGTGCTTGCAATATTTATACCAACCAGGCAGCAAATACGATATTAAATAATGAACCTATAATGTTCCCACCACTAAGACACAAGCCTCCTCTCTGTGAGAGACAGAGAAAGAATTAGAACGGTGTTTTTAATACGCTTAGCGATATAGGCAAGTATTTTCATTTTATCTCTCCGGTCCAGCCTTGCTGCCATCTTTTAAGCGACGCCCTAAGCCGAGGTCCTTAACCCCACAGGGCGTCCCCTTAGCGTGTATTTGCTTAGTTTTAAGTTTTTAAGCCCTGGCTGGAGGCCTTATTGAGCTAGTCACAGGCAAATCTGGTTAAGTAGTCGTCAACCTCCTAAACAAATTCATGTCAACACCGACAAACTATTCTGCTAAAAATATCTTCGCATCACGAACGCTTACTCTGCCGACGTCATTAATAATGCTTAAGATGTGAGCAAAACATATTTATTATGTCTCTTAACTGCACAACAGACAAGCGAACTTCTCGTTATGTCTTGATTAATATTTGTAGTTTAGTTATAATCGTATTTTGGATGAGGAATTTACGCCTGAGGGGATCAATTTTGGATTTAGGGACTGTGTGTAAGTGATAGGTGTTTCCGACGATGTAATGTGTTAATGTCACGACAGTAATTAATTATTGTGATAATTTCTCTGTAGCCTCTATGTCTGTCAATCGTTTGAAGATGACAAACACAAAATGATGTATTTTTTTTTTTCATTTACAAAAGGGATAAGTAAACTGGTACTAAAACTAAAATAAAAACCACTTTTAGTGCCTGTGCTAACATCAGCTAATCAATAAGCTGTTTCAGTTTATAAGTTTTAAATTACTGTAGTCACGGGCTCCAAACCTGCCAAGCCAATATGACTTCAATGTTTCAAACGAAAGTGTCAAGTTAATCTAGGACAGAAATGACAGAAACATTTTAAAGACCAATCCCTGAAATATACAATGTTGAAAATTTAGTCGCAATTCCATCTCAGCGACTGTCAATGTCAAAAGCTTGTACAAAGTATAAGTACATCTGACCTGTTTTTGACAAATTAAGACTGAGATTTAATTGCTACCATTCTTAAAAATACGGCAGTTGTCTCTCTGGACCTAAAATCATATATAATAATCGCAATTTGTACTCAATTTTGGTATCGTGTCACTTCATGTAGCTTTTGCCCTCGTGCATTAATTACACTCTTCTATGACTGGCTTCCACATCAAATTGCTGTCCCGCAACTAGCTCATATTTCGTTTGGAAACTTTCCAAGGCACAAGGGGACAGTTGAACCGTTACGAAAGTGGGGACAAATATTACTGTTTTCCTTTATGACGTAACCGTCTTTTGTTTTCGCGGCTCTTCCACGAAATGGCGGGAACATTTGAATTTGAATATTATTATATTGGTCCTTGTGATTCTGCGAATCGTTGAAGAGTGGGTGAATTTTGTGTTTTTGTGCTTGTAAAGGACATTGGAAAAGGAGGCGGGTTCTTGTCAAATGTAAAGATAGAGTAAGTATTGTTAGAAGGATAGAAATAAAAATAGAAATTTTTCATCGTTTGGAATAAGTAATTTTTGAATTCTATTTATTTTTAACCGACTTCAAAAAAGAGGAGGTTCTCAATTCGTCGGAACCTTTTTTGTTTTTTTTTTATGTATGTTCCCCGATTACTCGAAGATGGCTGGACCGATTTTGACTTTTTTTTTTATTGAGAGAGTAGACTTCCCAGGTGGTCCTATAATCATCAAGTCAGGATCTGATGATGGGATCCTGAAGAAATAGAACTCTTCAAATATTTTAGGCACACTTGAAGCGATTTAGATAGTTTTTGGAAGAGTACTTTCTCGGAGTGGTCCTATTTCAATTTGGTGAAGATCTGATGAAGAACTTCGGAGATAGGCAACGGAACTCCTCAATAAATGATAGCAAATGGACTGGAATTGCTGAAATCTCATGTTTGTCTATTGTTAACACCAGTTCATAACATAACATCACGCCGGGACGCTGTGAAGGGGTAAGTAAGCACATGTGAACCACTAAAAATGAAAAAGAAAAACTTTTTCAAAAAAAAAAAACAAACCGACTTCCAAAAAAAAACACTAACTGTAACACTGTGAAAAATAACTTTAATTTTGGAAGGCGGTGACAAAAATTAAAGTACATATCCAAAGTCACCGCCTTCCGAAATTAAAGTTATTTTTCACTTTTTAGTGTTTTTTTTGGAAGTCACTTTGTTTTTTTTTTTTTTTAAGTTTTTTTAAATAACAACAATGCTCCTTTGGATTTACTTATTTCATTTGACTTCAAAAGGGAGATAATCAATTCTACAGCATCTAGTTTCTTTTGTATTGTTACAACATCCTACTATACAACGTGTAACGGAAAGGGAATATACATACCAAGAGCACGGCTGCTTTGGATGATGTCAAAGGATATTGGAAGGGTTTTTTAATCCTATCTCTACATGTTCGGAAGTTATGAGACTTTTTAATACATTGATACCAGAACAAATTGAAACAAACACATCACTTGGAAGAGATTTATCGTGAAATTGGCAAATAACGTGGAAAGTTATTGACCTACGTAGCGCAGTGACACGTTTGTTATGATTTGAATTTAAGAAACATATGAAACAATCCCTTATGAAGTTAACGGTGATTAAAATTACACCTTGTATATCATCATTCATCATCATAATCATTTCAGCCGAAAGACGTCCACTGCTGGACATAGGCCTCCCCCAGGTAGTGCCGGTGCGGGTGTCGTAGAAGGCGACTAAGGGACTTACTAAAGAATGGGCAGCAGCGTTCTCTATGCATTTTACCACTATACTGCGATCGCCAACCCGGCTGCTAAGCGTGGCGATTATGGTAAAACCCCCTCAAAAAAGATAAAATATATACTACTAATATTATAAATATGAAAGTTTATATCAATCACGCAAAACGGCTGACCGGATTTGGATGAAATTTGGCACAGATAGTTTAGAACCTAGATTGACATATAGAATACTCTTCATCCCGGTAGTATATTCTCGTGGGATAATTTCCGACCTCCAAGCGGGCGAAGCCGCTGGCAAAATCTGGTAACAAATAATTTTCAAAAACTTATAAGCGATAAACATTTTTTTGATAAACTAGAAGATAAAATATGATGTCATCATTTAGATTATGATCGTAAAAAAGAAACGATTCTACATAAAATCGCTACCACAAACTCAATGTCGCCAACACTATCATAGACAAAATCTTTACAATACCTCTCCTCTGTCCAAACAAATACACCTACAAATGACAGTTGCCATAGACACAAAGACAAACTTTTCCGTCCATCGCGTGGCGTGACTTTAAACGGTCCTCTACCGACCACAAAGCTTTTAAACCGGGAGTGATATAACGTTAGGTTCATTTTTCTAGCGCTCGGGTAGAGAATATGAGCTGGGATCGATTTATTTGGTCAGGCTGAGCTAGCATTGTTAGAAAATTCTTTGTTAAGGGGCTTGGAATTTGACGCTGCATTGATAGATGGACCGCATTTCAAAGCATATCTTCCATTAATATGATGGGTCTTAGCCTTTTTTCAACTATGTTGAGACCGGCTTCCAGTCTAAAACCACGTTTACAGTGACGTTAAAATATCGCAGCAGGATTTTATCGTGCACTGGATCTTCAACTCTCGGTGTTGAACCGAGCATTTAAAATCCCACAGAGTGTAACCCAGCGCGTCGAAAAACAGACTGTTCAATTTTCAAGTAACGGCACTAAGCACTGCGTTGAAGACCGAAAAAAATTCGAAGTCATTTTGTGACATCCACCTACCCTAACTGGGCATTCCGCCTGGCGCAGGTTCTCACCGGACACGGTGGTTTCGGGAGGTTCCTGTTTCGGATAAGGCGGAAGGAAACGCCCACTGCGGAGATCGCCCTGACGACACGGTGGAGCATACGGTGGAGGCTTGGGCAGAGCACTGCCGTGTTCTTGTGGAGGCAATGGATCCGCCCGGATGGACCCGCGAAGAGGGAGGCGATGCACGTGAGGGAGAGGCAGCATATGTGCGCTCATGGCCCTAGTCGCCGCAGGAGACACCCTGGGCGTCGGGAATCTCTGGCTAATTCCCGGCCACCGCAGGCGCAGGCTTGCGGATGACGAGTAATGGGTAGCTTGCTGTCCGGTAAGAACCAAGCCCGGATCGACAGTGCGTTATGTTCCACGCGCGCCTCGTAGAGATGTCAGCATCAACTGATGGGGTCCACAAGGGCCGATGCCTGCCAGAAGTGCGGGTTGTTCAAAAGAGATACCGTGATCCCTGGCACACAGGCAACTGAAGGAACATGGGTGGGATTCAGTTAGTAAAAGTCTGACACGCCCTCCCGTTCCACCCAGAGCGGGAGAAGTTATTTGATGATTTTCCATACAAATAAAAAGCTTAACTGGGCATACGTGGTGGATTATAGCCCACTCCCTCTCGAAGAGAAGCAGCCTGTGTGGCCTGAATTTTGTGAACCTATGTGTGTAGTTTTGGATGTCTGGCGATTAATGGAAAAAGGGCTTAAACTATCGGACTAATGGGCGAGTGTGCTATTAGCTACTACAAGTCTGCCTCCAACTTCGTAGAACCTGTTTGAGGGAATAAATAGCCATTTGTCACTAACTAAGCACTAAATATAATATGTAGGCTTAACTAATTTTGATTTATGTAAAGTTATTGTGTAATAACTGAGCCGATACAGAATGTTATTGTTTTACTAGTAGCAAAGCTCTTTGGGAACCGTCCCGAGAAGTGCCCACTACAATCTGCCTAGACTTGTTCCAATAATGTTATGGTCGGTTTCAAATCTATGCCTGCCAAATTTAGATTAACTAAAACTAGCAAGTCATGTGTAACAAACAGTATCCGCTTCTATAACAAGTCGCTAAAGTCAGTTACAGAACTTAGCGATGGAAGGTTTAAAACTCACATCAATCGTGTCATTATCAAAAAAGCATACTGTAAGATAAAAGACTACGTTGAAGACAGCGAAGTTTGTCATTAATTCCTTCTGCATATGTGGCTTCTTTGGTACCTCATTAACAGCATAACTATGTGAGAGTCTATTAACTGCTCCCAAATTACAGTGTAAATTTTATTATTTTTACTTTTTACACTTTCTGACATATTATCGTCATTATTTGACATTATACATCACTTGTAATATCGAGTATTTATTAGTGATTCTCATGGAAATCATGTTACTTGGTATAAATAGGTTGATTTTACTTAAGAGATTCTTTAAAATAGGTTGATTTTACTTAAGAGATTCTTTAACATATTGTGAATGAGAGATCGTTGTAGACCTTACAGAACGTAGATTTATAGACGATTTTCTATTCTTTATTTTCATTCCTCTAAGTACCTGGTACTTATTGACAGGCCTGCACTGTCCTCCCATACCTATTATCACTGTAATTTGAAAACTTTGTAAAAGCCAATTATTTTTAAAAGAGTAACCGTGGAGTTTCTTGCCGGCTCTTCTCAATAGGAAGACACAAATTGGAACCATGCACCTAGCTTCTGACGTTTCATAAGTGCCCTTGCAGGTTTATGTGAAATAAAAATTTTGTTTTTGATTTTTGATTTTTGCCAGCCTAGCGATTTGATGACCTCCGAACAATTTCTACGCTAGGCGGTCTTAAATCATAATTATGGTGAATGCCGTGAATGCTGTATAGTGTAGTGTATACCAGCCAATTAGGTACAGTTTAAATAAGTTATAAACTGTGTAAAGTTATCAGAGTAAAAAAAATGTTAACCTGATGATAGAATACTGTTTTTAACCGACTTCAAAAAGGAGGAGGTACTCTAATCGTCTATATGTTTTTTTTATGTTCCGCGATATCTCTGGCAAGTGTCGATGGATTTCAAAAATTATTTTTAATTGGATAGGGTATGCCTCAGGAGTGTTCCCATATAAATTTTATTTACGTTTCTTGGGTAGTTTTAGCGTTAGCCTCGATAATACGTTTTTAATCCACTTTGTGTAGCTTGATGGCTTCCTGACACTGTTTTTACCTAGCATGTAGTGGTTTACGATTTGAAGTGATGTAGGTATCATATCGAACTCTTTCCAAAAAAAAACAACTGACTTTGGAAAATATTTTTATCGAAATAATGAAGACCATCAACTCCTTCCTGTCTTGCCTCACTTCCTTATTTAATGACACAATCATATTTCATTAAATTCTCACAACGAAATGTGACGTTCTATTCTTATCGTTCAATAGGCGTCACACACAAAAAAACATTATTTCCTCAAACCTTTTCAGTCAACTAACCAGGGCAATATATTTTAGTACATAAAAACGTTTATAGAAAGTAAACAGGCTTCAAGGAACTCTTAAGGGTGTTGTCACACCCACACAATCGATACAGAATTGTTAGATTTTTGACGATTTACACGGGTGTTCAAAATAAAATCGAATTATTGTGTAAACAACAGACGATCGTTGCCGCGCCGTCGTACTTGTCCATTAAAATTTGGTGTAGGCGATGCGTGCTTTCACTCGATTGGTTAAACTATGATATTTATTGAACGACAGGCGACATCGATAGTAATGATCGATAAAATCAAAACGTCTCCAAAACACTGATAGATGTCATTGATCGTCAAAACACACCGTATCGAATGGCTATAACGATCATCGAAATCGAGCAAATCTCAATACAAGCATAAGCAAGCGTAATCAGTGTATAATATTCTCATTGCACAGACCTTCTCTTTGTGAAACAGAGTGAGCCGTAATTCACCGCGTGGGCCCAGTGCAGTATCGCCATCATATGTCTTCGATATTTTCATTCTAGGTGCTATTGACACACTTAGAAGAATACCTCTGTCGGAAATCTTTACGAACTTTTAGTCCTCGTCAATGCACAATCAACCATCGATCGAGCAGTGGTGGCCCAGTGGTAACGGCCCCGACTTACGAGTTGTAGGTCGTGGGTTCAAACCCAGGCGGGTGCTTTACTTTTTGTAAATAATTTCATGACAACTGCTCTCAAAACGGTGAAGTAAAATATCGTGTGGAAATCGGCGTGTCCTAAAACAAAAATTCGAAGACATATGTGACATTTGCCAACCCGCACTGGGGCCCACGTGGTGGATTACAGCCCACTCTCGAGGAGAGGAGGGCTGTGTCCCAGCAGTTGGAACGTTACAGGCTGATTATGCATCGATCAACACTCTTATAAGTAAAAAATCTGTAGAAACTTTAAGCCACAAAATTACAACAAACAATCTGGCTACAATTACGAAATCAAAAGTTACAAACTTCCAAACAGTTTATCTACAAAAACTCCACCATAAAACTAGGAGAAATATGGCCCCGAAACTCGGCGATGTGATTTCAAATTATCGCGAATTAATTTTCGAAACGTTCCGACCCTCAGCCTGGTCCTTCGGTCCAGTAATAACAATATTTTTGGCACAGTTGACTTAAAAAGCCAATTGCTTTTTGATGGGGGTTGGGGAACCATTGAATGCAACCGGTCCAAGAATGCTTGGTAAAAAGTGTATGGGGAAGGTGATAATTTAAGAAGTGGGCTTGTTTTATAGGTTTCGAGTCGATTGAAGGCTAAGCTACGCTTACCGCGGATGATTCTTGGATGGCTGGCTATCTATACCACATCGAGACTCCTCCGTGCTTTGGAAAGCACGTTAAGTCCGACCGGCAGTCATTCCTAAATCTTTGACAGTCATAACGGGTAGTCAGAAGCCCAAGTGTCTTACCTTACTCAGTAACCGGGTTGTGGAGGTCAGATAGGCTATCACTCCATGTAAAATACTAATACTCAGCTACATCTGGTTAGCCAGAAAGCTGTCCCCAACGTAGTAGGAGGGAAAAGCTTAGATAAATTAATTAGTATTGGTTTGACAGGATCAATAGATTTTCAGAAGTTTGATTCGTTGCTGACAACAGTTCCAGTAAAATTGAAGAAACAAAAAATACAAAAATACGATTTTCCTGGCAAATATACATACCGATTCACGAATTTGTAGTAGATATTGTCAAGCAAGCAATTTATTTAGAAGAGAACATCTTAAATCCGTACATAAACGTGCTGCACTATTAAGTATCAAACTCAAAAACGCAAACTCAAAGCATTTATTTCAAATAAACCAATTACAGGCACTTTTGAATTGTCAAG
Source organism: Polymixis lichenea (assembly GCA_949091785.1). NCBI lineage: Eukaryota > Metazoa > Arthropoda > Insecta > Lepidoptera > Noctuidae > Polymixis > Polymixis lichenea. Next base: position 6,740,220 of record OX420953.1, on the reverse strand, counting down.
GTCGGTGAGTTAGAAAGATGAAGCTAGTTGCCCATTCCAAAGCGTAGGTACCTATGGAGAAGAACGGGCAAATCAACTCAGCCTATCGCAGTCCACTGCTGCACATAGGCCTCTCCCATGCTGCGCCACAACACTCTATCCTCCGCCTTCCGCATACAATCTGTCCCAGCCACCTTTTTAAGGTCGTCGGTCCACTTAGCTGGACAGCGTCCCACACTACGCTTGCCAATACGCGGTCTCCACTCCAGGACCCGTCTGTTCCACCGGCCATCGGTCCTTCGACAAACATGGCCAGCCCAATGCCACTTCAACTATTAGGTATACCAAATATATTTGTCAGTGCTCTCTGGGAGCTTAAAAATAAACTTTTATCAATACATATTATAAAACAAAGCCCCCGCCGCGTCTGCCTGTCTGTCTGCGATAAACTCAAAAATACTGAACGGATTTTCATGACGTTTTCACTAAAATTCAGATTGATTCATGAAGAAGGTTTAGGTGTTTAATTTAATTTATACGCTGGCGAAGCCACGTGCAGCGTACTTAATAAAACAATTAATCAGATCTGGCCTGTCCCTTGCGGCCCTCCCCCACCGACGCCCTATGACGGGGTCCGTACCCCACAGGGGGTGTCCTTAGCATGCCCATAAGCTCTGGCTGGAGGTCTTAATTTATATAGGCACCACAGGCGAGCCGAAGGAGAAATAGACCTGCGGGATACCATTACAAAAAAAAACGTTCCGTGCTTAAAAAAGCCTGTCAAATCACTTCCTTTTATCACAAAAACCGCAGTACATAAGACCAAATGTCACCCATTTGTATAAAGACAATCTCTTTCTACTTTATACTTACACACGATTTATGCCTAACATTTTTTATCCGTATGTTATTGCGGTGTGACTTTAACTGGGATCCCTCATTTTTCTACCGGACTTATATCTACCGTTCATTTTGATAAAACACCCCCGTAGGTTATAAATTACGTGCAATTCCCAACTCAGGGAAACCTGCTTGCTGTTCCGTGATTTCAATTCTAGGTAGCTACTGCGTTTCACTTTGAAACCAATTAGCATTCTGGCCAATTACCACTTAAACGGTGGCTTGTAAAATGCTCACTGTTCGACAACATTGATAACGTTAGGTTTTACATAGGTACCTACATGTACAGAATGTCCCGAAACACAACGTCAAGCGGGCACGGGGTGATAGGCTAGGTTATACCAGTTCTGACATTATTTTTTAAACCATGTTATTTGGTTGTGATAATCCTAGATCACATATTTAGGTACTGAGATTACAAATTTCCAATTTTTTGTGGTGTTATTTTTTAACATAATCATACATAACGATGCTATTGATTGCTGTCACAAATCCAATAATTAACATTGACAGTTTAGTCATATAAATTAAGTTTTATTGAGTCATGGTTAAAAAATGTATTGTGTACTTTGACATTTAATCTCTTAAAAGATGTACTATACTACCCTAGGCAAGTTATTTAAAAAATGGTCCATTTAATCAAGATTTCAAAATGGTCTACAATTGCTTGGTATACAGGGTTATTGAAAAAACACGAGCAACCTCTTAAGAGGTCATTGTACTCATGAACAAATTTTACAATAGGACCAAACTTGAAATCGCGAAAAAAAATCAGCTGTTCCTTACATTTATGTTCGTATTACTCATCAAAATGTAGAGAACAGCTGATTTTTTTTCGCAATTTCAGGTTTGGTTCCATAGTAATAGTTGTTCATAATGATGAGTACAATGACCTCTTAAGAGGTTGTTGGTGTTTTTCCAATAACCCTGTATAAAATCACGCTTTTTTCCAATGTAGGTAGGTACTCGTATGACCTATAATTCTAGTTTTTACATTCATACTACATTTTGCCTCGTTTGCGTTCATGCATTTGGCCAAACACGCTTGCAGGTTGCGAGTACCTACTACGCATCCGACCTTTCTGAAAACATTACCAATAAGGTAAGATAAGGTAATATAAGGTAAGGTCCGTGTGGTGCCGGACGTAAAGAATACCACCATCCCATTTCTTCCCATGGATGTCGTAGAAGGCGACTTAGGGAATTACTAGAGAATGGGCAGCAGCGTTCTCTATGCATTTTACCACCATGCTGCGATCGCCAATCCGCCTGCCAAGCGTGGCGATTACGGCAGAACCCCCCATTTTTATTGAGGAGGCCTTTGTCTGTCAGTGGACGTCTATCGGCTGAAATGACGATGATGATGATGAAGGTAAGATATGTATATCCTTCTTGGGTATCCCTCGTACCTTATGTTACAAAGAGTTTAGAAAAATTACTGCTTCGAGCTACGAAACGGTATGAGTTCTTCTGTGGAGATCAATTCGGTATATTCGATGGCTGACTGGTTTATATTAGTGAAGATATCGAGCCAATTAAAAAAAATCTCGATACTTACGTATCGAGAATTTTGGTTTTTGATCGTGGTTTTTGGCTTTTTTTTTTGTTTGTTTTTGGGTTTTTTTGAATCCACGGACCAATTTCGTCAAGCATAGCTTAATCGTCAATCAATCCGTGCGGGTGTCATTTCACATTTCTAGTTTCTCTTGTGTTTTATATAAAGCTACCGTCATAATGTTAATTTGCAGTAAAAAAATATCTCACGCTTTTATTCTATTAAAGGTACAACTGAATGACGTTTGCCATAAACCTGCGGTAACCCAATTTTATGAAACACGGAAGAAATAAAATAAAAGAAAGAAAGAATCGATTTGCAAAATGTAATAAAGCTCATAGCCTTAACCAATGTTTGTGGTAATCGTGGTCACAAAAAGTGGGAGTTAGATGACACGAGACTCTGCTTATGTAGTTTTAAGAAAGACCATAACATTTCTACTAAATATTCAGCGTCCTACACGCACAATATATGGCTACGATGGTTAGACTCACGAATCTTGGTTCTTATGCCCGTTTTTACCAACAAGTGACATGTAAGTGAATACCTAAATATTATAGCACTGTTATATTTTCAACAGTCATTCATGAATGACTATCCTAACGGCTCATCAGAAGCCCGAAAGCCTAACAACCAGTCTTACCCAGGGATATCGTTTTTCCCAGTAAGTGGATTGTGGAAGTAAGATAGGCGGTTAATAGCTCCGTGTAAAATACTGGTATTCAGTTTCAACTGGTTTGACTGGAGGCCAACCCCAAAGTAGTTGGGAACGAGCTAGGGAGATGATGATGTTGTATTTTTAACTATCGGCACTAAGCCGAGCATTGAAAATACAACCCTGCGCTTTTATGGGAGCTATCACTTAATTCACTTAGTGTTAGTGAAAACAAGCTTTAGTTAAGTAACGAAATCATTAAAAGATAACAAAAAGGCTTAACTTTTCAGTACCTTTACTCTACAAAGTCTCTAGACCACTAAACCAAATCGATAAATACTTCGTTTGGAAAAATCGGTCCATTAGTTTAGACGCTAGAAAGGCATGTAAAAATATAGATACTCGTGTCACGTTAAGCCACTGTAAATATATTCTCTATATTCACACGCTTTTTTGTTTTAAGAAAAAGAATTGATTCTATGCTTGAATGTTTTAAATTAAAAAAACTGGTGTTTCACTCTTACTATGTTATACTAAAGCTTTTTTTTTTTGGGTGGGAAATCATCAAATAACTTCTCCCGCTCTGGGTGGAGCGGGAGGGCGTGTCAGACTTTTACTGACTAAAACCCACCCGTGTTCCCTCAGTTGCCTATATGCCAGGGGCCGCGGTATCTCTTTCGAACAACCCGCACCCCTAGCAGGCATCGGCCCACCAGCTGCTCTGAAGCTTAAACGTCGGTTACTTAGTAGCAAAAATGGTGCCAATCAAATATTTAAGATGTTTTATATTCAATTAATATTTTATTGACATGTGAATAAGACAAGATAATATTTATTTATTTGTCTGAACATTGTATACATACAAGATTATGAAAGATATTAGATACATCGTTTGAGTCCATTCATGTTTAGCCGTAAGTATCGGTGTACAAATATTTCCATAACATTAAAAATAAGTAGGTATCAATAATAAAAATAAAAATAGAAATACCTGGAATAGGCACTTACAAAGTTTATAATTCAGAAACGTATAAATTAGAAATCATTTTAATTTGAATTTCTTAAGGTAACAGCATTTTTTCAAATAAAACATAATAGAAACGTTTTTAGGCTTGAACCAGTAAACCACCAACATTATGTGATCATACAACTACATTTAAGTATTCGGGTGAACTCCCCGAAGTGAAAAATTGGGTCGTTTTTGAGCTCTTGGACATTAAGGGTTAAATGTTTTAGAATAACATAAAGTAAGTAAAAATATAAATTTACTGTTAAACATTGCAAAAAATCATGCACAAAAAAATGCTAATTACTTACAAGGTTTTATAATATGTGTACATTCATTTATTTTGTTGAAATCATTTTTAGAACATTTAGTAAGGTTACTAAAATATTATTAATGTAAAATTCTGTAGAGCTGTAGTGCCCACAAACCACCAACTTTCATATCTGGTAACACCTGTATTTACTACAAATAAATTATTCTTGGTATTGAACTCAAAACATGGACGAAACTGCCAACAATCATCAACAGTAGCAAATATTACTGGTTCGAAATGACAACCGCAAATCAAATGACTAATTGCTTTCAACACTGGCATATTAATAATGAGTTTCCTGTTACAATTGACAATTTAATTATAGTAATTATATCGTTATGAATTGAATTAATGTGGAATACAGAGCGTTTGCACATTTATTTCACGTGGAAATTTTGTTCAAAGAGGCGTTTTTATTACTGGTTCAGAAGTCGGGCAATCCAATTTCACTAACATACAGGTAAATTGAAAGAAAAAGATTAAAATGTTTGTAAATTGGCAGAACAATCTGTCATGTCATGAAGTATAGTAGTTTTTTATTTTGTTTTGGGACTCGTGGTTGAATGATAATACCCGCATGGGACAAACGAAGGTGTAGTAAGCTATGCTTGCCACAGTTGGTTCAATTGGAGTCGGATGTTGACCATCAGTTAAGAAATCGACACCACTCCGTGCCTTGGAAAGCACGTTAAACCGTTGGTCCCGTCTATCATTCACAGATATTTTACGATAGTTACGAGTAGTCAGAAGCCTGATATGACAACCAGTCTTACCAAGGGGCATCGTGTCACCCAGTATCTCGGTTGTGGAGGTCAAATACGCAGTCGCTTCATGTTAAATACGGGTATTCAGCTGCATTCGGCTAGACTGTAAGCCGACCTCAGAGTTAAGGAAAAGGCAAGGTTTAATAAGTGATCTCGGCAAGAGTTTTGCGAGGATAGCTCAGGTAAAAATGCCCCCGGGTCGACGGCGCGTTGTGTTCCACGCGCGCCTCAAAGACATGTCAGCACCAACTGATGGGGCCCGGAAGGGCCGATGCCGAAAGAGATACCGCGGCCCCTGGCACACAGGCAACTGAGGTAACACGAGTGGGGTTTAGTAAGTAAAAGTCTGCCACACCCTCCCGCTCCACCCAGAGCGGGAGAAGTTATTTGATGATTTCCCACCCAAAAAAAACGGTAAAAATGCAAGTCAGCAAGATTACTTTTATGTTTTTAAATTTTATCGATTTCATCACCAAGTTAAAGCAGTAACAATCTTCTAATTATAATGTACTGTATTAATGTTCACAGACTATGGCTGAAAGCAGTACAAATTTTTAACTCTTTATAACGTAAGGTACGAGGGATGCCCGAGAAAGTTGATAATGACCTTATTGGTAAAACCTCCGGCCTTTCAAAATAACCATTTTGAAAGGCCGGGTACTTACCAGCTGTATGATCGTAAACAAAGCAAAAGGACAATTTAAGAATCGCAGCAGGTGGTATTTGTGGTTTCTGCCTAACCCCATTCGAAGAAGGCGTGAGTTTAATGTGTATGGGTTTACTTACAATATTTTAGTGTTTATATTTGGCAAAGATCTACCCTTAAAATTTGAGCCATTAAAAAAGATGGCGATTATTAAAACCTATCGTCATCGACCTACATACGTTTGCCAAAGAAAAAAATTACGTGTCCAGAATAAAATTTTATTACCTCAATATACGTAGTGTTAAAATTCTGTATCCCTACTAAAGAACGTGTAAGTATTACATTTGGCTGGAAGCCATTTCGAGAAAAAAAGACTTCATTTCGAATATTATTACAAAAACTTGAAGTCACAAAGGCCTTATTAGTACAAAAGAAAGTAAGCAATTCTGGGATCGACGCTAAGGCTTGTATTCCAATTTCTGTATAATAATAATAATAACAGATTATGAGCACCGACATGACCAGGTTGCCGCAATTATACACCAACACTTAGCGCACAAATACAAACTTATCATCATCATCATATCAGCCAATCACAAAAGCCAAGGGATTTGCCATAATCGCCACGCTTGGCAGGCGGGTTGGCGATCGCAGTATGGTGGTCAAATGCATTGAGAACGCTGCTGCCCATTCTCTAGTAAGTCCCTTAGTCGCCTTCTACGACACCCATGGGAAGAAATGGGATGGTGCTATTCTTTTACGTCCGGCACCACACGGAACCAAACAAACTTATAGGTGAGATGATTCACTATTATAAACACAAACCTGACCGAACAATAATTACAGACAAAACTATACACTACAAAAGACCTAATATCACCGTTCACGACAAAATAAATAAAACGGTTGACTCAATAGATATAGCTATATACCTAACTCACACAACATTCAAACTGCAATATCCGAAAAACTTAGTAAGTACTAAGACCTCGACATAAAAATAAAAACCCAATGGAAAGCACAAACCGTCCATATCGTCCCTGTAGTACTCTCATCTACCGGCGTAGTACCGAAGGCTCTCACACAAAGTCTTGAGATTCTACACATGCCATCTCACACACTTTACATGCTCCAAAAAGCCACCATTCTCAACACCTGTCGCATCACTCGAAAGTTCCTTACTTCTACATTATCATCCACCTTTTCAATTTAATTTCCCCTTACACACTTGGTGTGTAAGGTCATAAACTCTCTTAAAAGAAGAAGAAAAATAAAGAACTCAATATAATAATAATAATAATGATTTATTTCTCCCCACAATAAAGGTACATTAGAGAGGTATCAATACAAAGGGGGAGGTATGTATACATCATATATCTGAAGTGTGTGGTCATATTTAAGGCAATGGTACTATAAAGGTTGGTTGTTTACCGAAGGCAACCATATGTTGTACCGGCAGGCAACGAAATGGCTTTATCACATTTGAACTGTCAAAGATCTAGAACAACCTTTCAAATATTTTAACATAGGTTTTTTGTTTCGGACGAAATCACTTAATTGTCGTGGCTGTACATATATAAGCGTGGAATAAACGAAATAATCTATACATCTATACATACATACATACATATAAATAAAATTGGTGTGTCTGTTTGTAATATTAAAATAACCGCTTTTTGCTACATGCATATGAATATATAAACGGTACATATACCAAAATAACATTTTTTACAATTTTTGTCTGTCTGTCAGTCTGTCTGTCTGTTTGTTCCCGCTAATCTCTGAAATGGCTGGACCGTTTTTGACGGGACTTTCACTGGCAGGTAGCTGATGTAATAAGGAGTAACTTAGGCTACTTTTATTTTATATACTAATAATAAAGCTGAAGAGTTTGTTTGTTTGTTTGCTTGAACGCGCTAATCTCAAGAACTACTGGTGCGATTTGAAAAAATATTTCAGTGTTAGATAGCTCATTTATCAAGGAAGGCTATAGGCTATATAACATCACGCTAAGACTCTTAGGAGCCGAGCAAAGAGAAAAAAGTCACGAATATGAATTACTCACACGGGCAGGCGAGGCGAGCGACGCGGTGGGTCGGGGAGCAAGAAATTTGACGCGAACGAAGTCGCGGGCAGAAGCTAGTTTATAATAACACTACTACTAGTGGTCCTAAAGTACAGACCGTCAAACTCAACCACTTTCTTCATGGAACCTACAAATTAGTCACGGAAAAAGTCAGCTGTTCCAAACAGCTGTCACACCAAAAGATCGCTGGATGCTTTGCACATTCAGTATAATATATATTTATCTTCAGGATGATGTTGGGGCTGCCATGTTTCTGTTTGCGTTTTTTTTTCTGGGTGGGAAATCATCAAATAACTTCTCCCGCTCTGGGTGGAGCAGGAGGGCGTGTCAGACTTTTACTGACTAAAACCCACCCGTGTTCCTTCAGTTGTCTGTGTGCCAGGGGCCGCGGTATCTCTTTCGAACAACCCGCACCCCTGGCAGTCGTTTCTGTTTGCGGTGTAGGTATCACAGTGATGGCTTTCGTGCCAACATTCGCAAATGGATGGTATCCCTGATCTGCAGAATGCGTTGAAGTTATAAAGACTGTGGCTTCTAGGCTCTCATTCCTGCTTTCTAGGTCCCTTGTGAAATTAGTCACTTAAGTTATCTAATTTTAATTTTATTCGCTTTTTGCAATTGTTTTTTTTTTCTGAATAATTTATTAGTGGCCCTGGAAATGGATGCCTGGAAGGCGCAGCAGTGGGACAGTGTAGGATAAAAAAATAAAATTGTAAGTAGTTAAGTAAAAAAAGGCTAGGGATTTTGATTATCTTCTTTTTTTATTATTCATTTGGATCGATTAGGTATTGAACTTTTGTATGGGGCTGGTCATTTTTGTAAGTTACTTCCTTTCTCTGTTTTAAATCAAAACGAAGATGACATCAAGTCGCCAATGTAGCAATGTAATACTCAAATGGCGCGGGCTATTAATGTGGGCTTCGATATTCAGGATCAAAAATGCTTGGCGCGACAAATATAAATAGGCGTCCCTGTTATTACATAGAATTAAAAGATCATCTTTAAATATTGTCATATCTTACTTAAAATGGAAAAATAAAACAAGGAAATTGAAACTTTGAAAATATTTAGGTAACAACAGTCGTCATTTTAAAGTTAACAGTTTATTTTATTAGGTATCATAAATTTAAACTGTTTAACACTATAATCTGAACCAGACAGAGTGCTAATGAAAATGGTTTGACAATATTGCAGCTTACCATTTTTTTTAAGAATTCTTGGTATCGGATCGGTAGATCCGAGGACCCCCTACATACAAAGTCACAAATTTTACCTCTTCATAATTTTATGCAACATAATTATAATTTATAAAAAAATATATAAATGAAATAATAAAAGACATAATCCCTCAGACACATTCCATATTTCCACAAACGCGGCGACGTTCGAAATTTAAAACACCTTCCCGAACCACAAGTGACGTAAAGGTGTAAAAGAAATATCGTTCCTTTCCTCGAACCGAAAAAACTTGAGCAATTCCTTCTTTTACTTTGAGAATACTAAAAACTTCGACCGTAGTTCTCCGGAAAAAAGGTAAGCCGTATAAAATCTATGAAACCGAAATATAGCAGGACATTTCGAATTACATAATATGTACAAAAGTATTGTTAGAAAAGTTACTTGTCTTGGAAGGTATGGCTTAAATAACATTCGAAGAATTTGGGTACACTATTTTTCTCTTGCAATAATAAAACGTTGTTAAAAGACTTTCATTCAAAGTAACTTTCTCCTATTCAGCTACTCCTGAAAACCTTTTTAACCTTTACTCGATAAGCCAGTCAAGTCCAAGTGGCTTTTAAAAGGTCTTCGTTTTTATTGTTTTGGGTCTAGAATCAGACAAACAACTGCCTTGTTCAAGCTCAATTTCGTCCTTCGATCCAAAAAGAACACATTACAACCCTTGAGCAAATTGTAAAAACATGTCAACAAACATTCGGCTGCCAAAAAGAAAGAGAAAAAATATAAAATAATTGCTTTTGTAACTCAAATTTCGTAAATAAGCTTTTTAAAATTCAAAAAAGGAACATTCACACGATGTCGGCGTAATGCCGCATTGCGTACGAAGCCACCGTTTGCTTGGAAAACCCGCCAAAATATATTATTCGTTATCTATCCCTCGGGTGCGGTCCATTTACTCTCGTGAACATGAAACACTATTGGTCCGCATACTATTATATTTAACACGTGGACCCTGCCTCTGATTCTTATTATGAACTATTGTAGTTCCACAACCCACCGCTGATTTATAATGGCGCTAGGTGTTGAAGGTAAATTGCTTATTCGGCTTAAAATTATGCGAGGTAATTCACGGGATTTTTAATTAACATATTTTACAAAGATAAGTTTATTTTCATATAATTATGAGGCTTTATTTAGTGGCACAAACGTTTTTAACCCAAAATGCAAATGAGTTTTTGAGTTCAGCAAAATTGCTATTTACTAATATGATTAACGCTTAGAAGTTAATGCCAAATGTCAGTAGCAAGGGTTGGTACGATAATTGAGATAGTAAGGTCTAGATTAATTTGTTCGTAAATCTGAAACCCAATTAGTACGGGTGCTCAGACAGTCTGAAGATAAGCTTATTGATCTGACATAAAAACGTTTAATAATCAAGAATCAAAGGGAATGAGGTTCATTAAGTATTACATACTCTTAAATAATTGACTAAAGCTCTTGTTTGCTAACCGTAATTGTCTTACTGCAGTATTTGTCATACAAAGAATTAAGATTGGTCTGGCTTTCACAAAACTCATTAATAATTTCCCGACCATTCAATTCTAGTTGTTGTACTAACGTTTTTCTATACCCTTAAAGTAATGACACAAAACATCACAATATTTCCAGGTGCTTGATGCTAAAGATACTACCAGATATTAGTACCACGTGGCCTACTGTAATAAACCCATGAAGAAACAAACATGAGGAAGATTTGGTCTTTCGAGGCGAAACATTTTTTTGGCAAATACTTCATCCCTTCACTGGATCCAATGGAGGTAACTTTCCGCACAAAGTCACTGGCAAAATCTAAAAGTGGCACATATTTAAAAGACATTCATCACACTATATAGATCCATCTTGTCGTTAAGGAGTGCTATTCACTTAATCGGGTCTGTACATTCGATTCGGCAATATTTGTTAAACTATGCCGACCCGAAGCTACTACTACATATCCGCTCATAATATTCATAATCGTGTCGATTGGCAAACTTCGTTTGGCTTCTACTTTAGCTGAATCATGTTCGGGTCGGCTCAGCAAAATTTGGGATAGGCCGACTAGCTTTTTTCCGAACATTTATATCTACATATAATTATGTCATTTATGTATATTCGAAGTGCAAAACTCTCCAAGGGCAAAACATGACATAATCGGTGATGTTCTTCAGAAAGGTCGAAAGGTCGTCTGCGTACACCCTGGAACTGATGTACGTGTATGAGCAAATTTATGAACATATGAAAAGTGAAAAGAATATGTAAGGATTGTAACAGGTAACTTTCTACGTAGGTAAAAACTACATAACGCCACCTGGTACAATCCGCCATCTCCAATTAGTCGTCTACTACCACCATCGTCGTCTATGGTTCTAACGATGGGACGAAAGCGTGAGTTAATGTATGTATGAACGTGTTTATAATCGAAGTTGCTTCCCAGCTGTGCCGAATCATTGCAACCGAACAAGTGTGTAGTACCCCTAACGGTGCTAAATCCTCGAATCAATCACTCCATTCTCGTGCAAACGCAATACATTTGACTCTTATTATGGCTCTCAATCATTTTCCACCAGTCTCGTTCAGTGATAGATTGAGACGGCTGCATACGTCAATTGGTACCAATCTGTCATTGGATGCAATGGATGCGGGGATGCAGAAGAGGATAAAACTTGGACAGGTGATCGATTGAAGTGGATATAGAGGAGTTTTAAAGTGAGGTTGGTGGATGAAAAATGACTTCGATATTGGAGTAAAATTACAATTCGTGCAAGTTAAATGGCTGACAAAACTAATAATTTTTAAGCTTCTTGTGTCGTATCACATGAAGTATGTAAAAACAACTCATGCCAGATAACTAAGTAATATGATATCGGGAAGTTTACTTCCCAGGGTCAGCTGGACAACATGTGACGGATCTCAGATGTGGTAATTATTTTAATCAAACTAATTTGCATAGCAACAAGTAATCATATCATGTTAGCAAAATATTTGAGAACAGATCAAAATGAAGTAAAACTTATTTTTAAACAACAAATAAAGTTTTGTACGATACAGATTGTGAAGTCAGTGGTTTCAATTTGGTTGAATTGAAACTGAATCTTAACCCAATTGGCTTAGTACTTGGGTTGCGGAAGTCAGTGTACCAAAAGCTATAACTTAAGCCTTTATGAAATCAAGACGCGAGTGATATTGTAACTTCGAGCAAGCGAGGACCATCTTCGTTCAACATCAGATTTTGGAAACTACAAATTTCCCAGATTAAAAGTATCCTTAGTGGTGGTTAATGTTATGTAGTTTTGTACTAATTTTATTCAAATCTCATAAACAAAAAAAAAAAATGAGATTTACCGACGTTACTAACTGTTTAAACTAAAAAGCTAAAATGTAGGTGGGCAGGACATATTATTAGGAGCAAAAAAGACTAATGGTCTATGAATGTAATAATAGTGGTGCCCAAGACAACACAAAAGAAAGAAAGGGAGACAGCGTCGAAAATAGGAGGATGACGTTAAAAAAACAGCGGGTGTTACTTGGAAAAGTCAAGCACAGAACCGGACAGGGTGGCAAGCTTTAGGGGAGGCCTATGCTGGAAAGCAAGACAATCACCACGCACCAGTGTCAGACAATCAAACTTGTGATACCTAAGACCCGAGTTCACCAACACATGGTTAAATTTAAAACAGCCGGTTAGACCATAACCGGCTGATTACCAATATTTTGCTGTTCACCACGCACTAACCATTGGTTAAGTCCTGTAATCGGATGATTAACTTAATCGAGGTGGCCAACTCAGTTTAACCATTGGTTTATGCTTTCTGATTTGAAGTTTTGCATTGTGAATCACTTTTTGTTACAAAATAAAAATTAGTTATTAGAGTTTACGCGGTTACGCTTTGAGTTTGAAGAGGATAATGTGATCGATGATTTTGATGATAATATATAATTTTGCGCACTCCCGTACATTCCAAACACGGCACAATAATTTCGAGGAATATGACGAGAAAGCATTTTGTACATCCAAACGTAGTGAGTGCTCTGGAATTATTTGATTTAATTTAAAAGAAGTTTGAATAGCCCAGTACGTTTGCTGTGACTGCCGAAAGCATTAAATTTGTTAGCCAGATGTTTCCGAACCCATTTTTTTCGGCATTTGTCGTAGCGTCTTTCACAAAAGAATATTAAACCATTCGATCTTTCAGTCATTTTCGACTCACTCATTCAGAAACGTTCGGTTATCTAACCGATGCGTAGAATTGAATAGTGAACTCGAAAAAAACGCGGGTTGTTTAAACATATGTTTAATGCTAACAGGACGGTTACGTAATCAATGGTTATGTTGTAATTGGTGAACTCGGGTCTTAATATTACATATAGGCTATCATCGATTTATTATTACTAAATATATTATCCGAGCCCGACACGACATTTTATAAAATTATATTATTTTTATAAACGACATTCAAAAGTACTGTTACCTTTATGATGAAAATCTTATTTGCGTAAAAAATAGCTTAAGATATGTATGTGTTAGTGTTCCACTGTGTGTGTGTGAATTTCGTGACTTATGTGTGATTATTTGATAAAGAAGCAAACATCATCACAAACAATCTGATACTAATAGAGTAAGAAAACTACGTGCTCCCCTTTCACCGGCTTCATAAAGTTCATAACTCATTTGCTAGGCTTGGTATAACCTTTTATAACAAGCTTCCCTCTTCTTTGCTAGATTTACATTTTAATGCGTTTAAAGCGAAAGTAAAATCAAATCTTTGTTCGAAGGCATACTATTCTATCAACGACTACTTAATAATTGTTAGTCGCTGTGATTAACTCAAGACAACGTAAGTGTTCTTTCACCAGAATTGGCTTAACTACTGACAGGTCATATGAATTACTTCATATCATTGTTTATTTAACTTGTCTGCATAATCCATTTTTTTTTTAATCAATTAAATTTTCATTTATTGTTGAATGTTAATTATATGCTATTATTGTATAGAATCAAGTTCTTCTAACATAATAGACAGCTGTGCTGCTGGGGAGTTTGTTGCGCCACTTCTTCTTCCCAGCTAAAGCACTAGGAAGTGGTGAAGGCCGGGCGTTTTGGGGGACTGTCTTATGTAATTTTGACGTTCAGAAAGTGCTGATTCTCAGCCTAGTTTGAATAAATGACTTTTGATTTTGATTTTATCCAAATGACAGTTTTTCCGTGTACAATTAATATACCCAACTGCATGTCGTTAAACTGGAATCCATTCCAAGCACAGATAAAAAAGGCTATTCGGATAAATGTGTGAATAACGATCACCTATCCAAAGACGTGACCACATCAGTGAAGCTAACCCGCTCAGTAAGATCTAGCCATGTGTTAGCGAGCGAAGCTTTTTAAAGAATATTTTCAGGCAATCATTCACGCCTGCTCTTTTCATCTATAAAATAGTGGATGGAATACCGAAAAGTGGAGGCAAAATGTTATGTAAGTAGTGTTGTTTATGTGTGAAGTATGAGTGACTTTGCTTCCGAAAAAGTAATATTTTAGTAGCCACTCTTAATATTTTAGATTTTATTTGTGGTTATGGATAAAAAATGGTACATATTTTTATTATATTCTTGTTAATTAAAGCTCGCTTAGCAAAATTAATTAACAAAATGTAGCAGTTTACTAATTTGATTTTACACTAAACTTTTCCTGTTACCTTTATAATTTAATTAAGCTTAAAAATACAACTTTTCGCTCCACCAAAAATGTTCTCGAGGACCACTTAAATTCATATAATGTAGCAGTTTTATTACATTTAGATTTTAAATTAAACTTTTCCTGCAACCTTTGTAATTAAGAATTGCCCAAAAAAAACTTTCGCTCCAACCGAAAACGTTCCTAAGGACCACTAAATCCACCCAAAATAAAAGGCAACAATCGTCCCCTAAAATCTACTCAATACAAGCGGTGTCCCTTTAGGTAATTACGAACATTTGTCACCGAATTGTTCTAATAAGTTGTCCTAAGCCAACAAACTGGGTACACAAGGTACAGTCATGCCGTAAATTTCAGCACAATTAAGTCCTGTCCCCTTTGTTTTTGATTAAGTATCTGCGCGGAATGGTGTACCAGGCCGGGCTTATCGGATTAAACGGTGCTGACAGCAGTGCTTGGGGCTAAGGGTGATAGTTTGATGCAGGACTGGTGAAGGTAGGCCTTTTGGTCCTTTGAGACAGACGATGACATTTCTGAAGGCCGTTTTGTGGCATGTGACACCTTTCATCAGATGACGGGAAAGTAAATGTAGCTTCAACATATTAGGTAAGGTCAGAAGCATTTCATTCTCACATACAGAGTGGCAGGAACATTGACGCAAAGTCTGTTCCGTGGATTTACCCGCATCTCACGTTCATTTGAACCCGGTTTTGTCAGTTAATATTTAAAAAAATAACACCTGCTCAGTACATTAGGATCACGTAGGTATTACACTTTCCTATGAAACCGCAGATTTTGTTTTGATAACCGGCAACACATTTTTACGCTAGGGGGCCACGAAGCATTTACTGAATTGATGGTTATATTTAGTTTGCGCATCGATGTCTCTGTCACCCTTTATATTATAAACTAACTTCTGCCCGCGACTTCGTTAGCGTCAAATTTCTTGCTCCCCGATCCACCCCGTTGCTAGTCTCGCCTGCCCGAGCGAGTACTTCGTATTCGTAACTTTTTCTTATTGCTCGGCTCCTAAGGGTTTTAGCGTAATGTTATGTCACCTATAGCCTTCCTCGATAAATGGGCTATCTAACACTGAAAGAATTTTTCAAATCGGACCTGTAGTTCCTAAGATAAGCACGTTCAAGCAAACAAACAAACTCTTCACAGTTACAGACACTGAGTTTGTTTGTCTAACACACGGTTTCTGGAACGAAAATGATGGAAGCATCAAAATTAAACGCAACTCTAATGAGACGATTGACTGTTGATAATTCAGTCAATCAATGACAGTAGGATTAGGCGCGCTTGACAATTTGTTAGCTA
The DNA here is from genome assembly GCA_949091785.1 of Polymixis lichenea. Classification (NCBI taxonomy): domain Eukaryota; kingdom Metazoa; phylum Arthropoda; class Insecta; order Lepidoptera; family Noctuidae; genus Polymixis; species Polymixis lichenea. Next base: position 6,724,086 of record OX420953.1, on the reverse strand, counting down.
ACTTTTGAGTCGATTTTCTATTGCAGAAACCGACGGGTGGTGTTTTGTAAGTACGCTTTCGCGAAATGAAAACAGAAGAATGATAATATAAAACAATATTCAATTGTTCATCTCGGAAAATCAAAAAGAGATCTGAACTGCGGGAACACAGACAGTACAATTTAAGAATCTCTGTCAGTCTTAACGATCAATTAATTGCTGATCGACATTGTTAACTGTATCTCACTAATATCGGCAAGAAGTCTTTCTGTCTTATACGTTTTGGCGTACCTTAGTCAGAAATACTTCCTATTGAAAGACAGAATGATAATTAACCATCTTCAAAAAGGAGGACATTCCCAATTCATCGGTATTTATTTTTGTATGTATGTCCCGCGACATGCGTGTATGTTCCGTGTAGTGCCGGACGTAAAAGAATAGCACCATCCCATTTCTTCCGTGAGTGTCGTTGAAGGCGACTAAGGGACTTACTAGAGAATGGGCAGCAGCGTTCTCTATGCATTTTACCACCATACTGCGATCGCCAACCCGCCTGCCAAGCGTGGCGGTTATGACAAATCCCTCCTTTTGGAGGAGCCTTATGTTCAGCAGTGGGCGTCTTTTGGCTGATGATGATGATGTCCCGCGATGATTTCATTTTTTTTTTTTAATAGATAGGATAAGCCTAGGGAAGGGCTCATACAAAATTTATTAACTTAGCTTGAGCAGTTTTTGACTTAGCTTCGAAAAAAGTATTTAATCCATGTTGTATATCTTGACGATGTTCTAATACTTCCTGTCAGTGTTGTTTACATAGCAAGTAGTGTTATACGAATTTGTGTGAAGTACATACCCTAAATAAAAGGGGAAAAATAAAAACATTTTTTACAAAATAAAACAAATGATGTACTATGTGAAAAATAATTCTTACTTTTTTTCCTTTCTGTATAATTAGCTATATAATAATATTATAATAAGCTCGATAATATCGATAGTAAGTCTCTCTGCCTTACCGTTTTAAGGCTCGTGCAGACTAGCGCGACGCGACGGTCGCGTCGCGACACTCGTAGAACAATTTCTATGAAAACTTAATGGAAATTGTTCTACAAGTGTCGCGTCGCGCTGTCGCGTCGCGGCTGTTTGAAGAAGCCTTTATTCTTTTTCGCGAACCTAAGCCAGAAATACTTCCTACTAAGACTCAAAATGATACAAAACATGTTTCATCTCGGAAAATCAAAAATAGCTTTAACCGCTGGTACAGCCAGAGTATATACAAGATAAGTTTTTAACCAGTGCGCAAACTGTAACCATGAATTCAGCATAACATTCTAGAAAATGTAGAAATTTTTCGTCGGTTATACAAAAAAAATATCAGCTGTACCATACATTTTGACCGCGTAGGTTTTCTATGCAACAGCTGATTTTTTTTTGCATAACCGACGAAAAATTTCTACGCTAGCGTATTAGTAGCTATTTCTAGAATGATATGCTGAATTCATGGTTACAGTTTGCGCACTGGATAAAATCTTATCCTGTATAATTGAACAATCTTTGTTACTCCTAACGATCAATTAATTACAGATAGACACTGTTTACCTAGTTAGAAGTTACTAATATTTTCCCGCAGCTTCGTTCTCCGTACCATATAAGACCAGTGAAATGATTGTTCCAATTAACTCTACGATTTCTCATTCCCTTTGTTGATTGGGACGATTTATGTGAGATAGCAAACAGCTGTTTTCTTATATTTCTTCAGCGATAAATTTTCTCGTTCGATACGATAGTGACTCGTATATGTTATAAGCATGAATGCTAGAAGATGAATAGTTGGTCTTTTCAGGTTTTCAAACCAGAGTTCAAGATTTATCTTTAGTTTAAAGTAGGTAGATTAACAGAAATGATTTGCTAAGCAAATTGACACAGTTTACGCAACCGTCAAAGAAAGACAGTAGTGATTTTAATATTCGAATAATTTAATTTGGTACTTATTGTATTTGTTAAAGAATTATTTTCCCTAAATTTACAATAATAGGTGCACAGAATTTTATTATTTTTGAGCTTTATGAAATACTTAAGACTTCGTTCGCGTGAAATTTGACCCGTCCCTCCGACCCGTTGCGCGGTATATCATCGCTCGACCGTGCTATTACTTTATTTACACTTACGGTTATTTCTCGGCTCTTAAAGGTCGTAACGTGTTAAATACCCTAAAGCCTTTCTCATGAATGTGGCGGCTATCATATTCAAAAATAAATTTTCAAATCCGTCAGGTAGTTTCGGAGATTATCGCGTTCAAACAAACAAAATCACCATCTTTATTACATTAATATGTCTATAGATGGGTTATTTCAGCAAAACTTGAAGACTGTAAGAATACAATACTAATCTTTTACTCTTAAGAATAATTCAAAAACATTTTCATTATAATGCTAAACATAGCACATCTCACATACCGGAACAATAAATAAAATTGTCGTATCACACGCTTGTGAAAACAATTCACAGTCTCAGTCAGTTGTTTTAAGAACAAAGGATAAAATTATCTCTTTCATAATTAAAATTACGCTCTCTATTTTTTACTCTTAAATCTCTCCGGAAGACAACTACGAGTACTTACCACCAAATCTACACTTATGTCACAATAATTCACAATATCGTTCCACAACTTGTCAACAGATTCATCCGTCATTTTTCTACCCTCAAGATCTACAACTAAGATAAGCCAAAGGCACATACAATACCGTATTTTGTCAGCGAACCCCATAGCACGAAATAGTTAAGTACAGAAGGTTGGCTCCATATTACGAGCGAAAACGCACGCATACATAAACACGCTTCACGTACCCACCCACTCGCGATCGGCATTTGTCTGAGATCGCCGTAATGAAAATAAATTAAATTGTTTATCCCAAAATTACGATATCGTAATCGTTTTTACATGTCACATTATAACAAAATAAAAATAAACCGATGTGGACGTTTCTTATCTGACTTCCCCTGAGAAGAAACGGCGAAAAAAATTCAAGGGCCAAGGTCTCTTTTAAAGTCCAGACGTAATCTTGGTCAAATCATGTGAGAACAACGAAGACTAGTGCCTGAAATGGTGTTTTAAAAAAATAACTACACGAATTTGAACGCAGCAGTCCAGTCATTGCGTATGTGTCTGTGTGGGTGCTCCAGTTTTCGCTCGTTGTACGAAGCCGCCCTTCTGTACCCATCTATTTTGTGCCACAGCATAATCAACTCAATGAACGCCCCAATTACACGTCCCTCTGTTTGATTGTAACAATTTGTTAGGTATAATAAACAATTGCGTTATTCTATTGTTTTCTTTCATTTTCACATACTGTTTCGGTATTGTTTTGTTATTATTGTACGGTTGCGGGTGAATATGTTTGATGATGCGTAGGTGGAATGATGGCATTTTGTTTCGCTTTTGGGAACAAGGCCTATTCAAACCTAAGCGGTATTCGCTGCCGCTGTGGGTAGAGGTACATACCGTGCGGGTTTCGCTCAGGTATTTAGTATCAAGTTCCGCGGCTATAGCGACCTGAGCGGTATTCGCTGCCGCTGTGGGTAGAAGTGCATACCGCACGGGTTTCGCTCAGGATAGTTCCGTGGCTAGAGTGGAATAGTTGGTGCCATCGTACCGCATAGGTATTGTTTCGCTTGTTGGGCGAAACAGATTCTTTACCTGCCTGAGCGAAACTCGAACTCGGTATTCTACCCACAAGGATAGCGAAAACCGCTTTGGTCTGAATAATAATATTACCACATACCCATTCGGTTTTCTCTACCACAAACGGCAGCGAATACCGCTTAGGTTTAAATAGGCCTTAACGCATTGAAAAGCCGTGACTTATATAGGAGTGGGACTCTTAGTCTGAATGTCATCATCATCATAATCGGCCAATAATGTTCACACGCCTGGGACACAAACCTCCTCTCTTCGAGAGGGCGCTGGCTGTAATCTGCCACACGGGCCCAGGGCGGGTTGGTAGATGTCACATGACAGACATAACAGACTCAGTCTCACGACGACTCGTAAGAATGAGTATCATCATTTCAGCCGATAGACGTCCAATGCAGGACATAGGCCTCCCCAAAAAAGGCTGGGTTTGCCATAATCGCCACGCTTGGCAGGCGGGTTGGCGATCACTGTAAGGTAGTAAAATGCATAGAGAACGCTGCTGCCCACTCTCTAGTAAGTCCCTTAATCGCCTTCTACGACACCCACGGGAAGAAATGGAATGGTGCTATTCTTTACGTCCGGCACCACACGGAACTGAGACTGAGTCTGTTAGCTGCTAATTATAACCAGAGAGTTTTTTCTACAACGAATTTGATCAGTATTGACGTAAGCTTTTCGGTAGCGTATGTCAATCCAATAGATTATTGACTTTTCCATCATCGTTATCACTGATAGAATGTCATTTCATCTAGCCCTGCTGGAAGTTTTCCAGGATTTACTGAATATACTTGTAGGCAAGCTTGTACCATTGTCAATAATAACAGCCATATACGGATCGATCGAAGAATGGGACCCATTACAGATCAAGACCTGTCCGTGCCTTAGGAAGCACGTTGAGCCGTTGGTCCCGGCTGTTATTCGTAGATCGTTTACAGTTTATTACGCCCAAAAAGTGTGTCAAGCAGTTTTATCAATTGTCATGGTGCTTCCCAGTAACTGGGTTGTAGAAATCAGATAGGCAGTCGCTTCATGTAAAAAGAGCCGACCCCAACATAATTCGGTAAGGCTAGCTAGATTGTTCATCGTTTGCATGACCATCAGCTGAGATAACATTCAAACACAAGCCCTTCAAATAAAAATAAACCTGACTACAAGTCTAGTTTTTGTTTGTAGTAGCGTGACATTTGTCTTGCGTCCCGGTGGCTCAACTTTAGAACTATAGTGCCACAATTTCTGCTTTGTGGTGGCAGAGCAATTATAGCGTCGAGGTCACGCACCACACAGCAATAATTATGTATCCACCCTGTTAGCACACAAAACTTCTGTCATTACTACAACTTATTATGAAACCTATTCAAGCATGTTTAACCGGCGGGGCAATTACGTAACACACTACCAGCAGGCTTAGCAAGAGAACATCTCCTCACCTCTGAGTTTGTTTCGGCTTTTCTCCGGGAACAGTCAGCTAGGAAATGCCGTCGCCATGTAGTTTTTTAAATATTGACCAACAAAATATTGACGTGTAGACGTGTCTTTTAAGATCTACTTACATAAATAAACATTTCATTTCATTTCAAACCGTAGAGAAACGTTTTATCGACGGAACAGTAGACAAAGATGACGTTTCTGTGTAGACAGTTGACAGTTTTGTACCGACAAATGTAGACAAGCGATGTAGAGAAGCGTAATAGAAAGGGTCATGTTAAGCCTGTTGTATGAATGACTTCATTTTGACAATTCAACAACATTCATTGCGTTACTTACGTCGATGAGCAGAGAATTTTTTCGAAAAAACGACGCAATGTGTTGGCAATAATCTTTAAAATGGGTTCAGATTCTGTGTGTTACGCAATCAGGGTTTTTTTTGGAGGGTGGGAAATCATCAAATAACTTTCCCGCTCTGGGTGGGCCAGGAGGGCGTGTCAGACTTTTACTGACTACAACCCACCCGTGTTCCATCAGTTGCCTGTGTACCAGGGGCGGCGGTATCTCTTTCGAACAACCCGCATACCTGGCAGCCGCAATTAGGGTGCGGGTTGTTGGTACGGAAAATGTTTTTATGGATACTGAGAGTGAAATGGCGTATTATACAAGGCAAAATTGAAATAACTAAAATATCAGGAAAAAATCTGCTGCTCCATACATTTATGCTCTCATGACTGGACAAATGTAGTGAACAGTTGCGTTTTCGGGGTTGGTCCCATCGTTAAAGTTGTTCATTATAATTAGAACATATAATAGTCCCTCAGAGGTTTACGGTTATTTCAATTACAAGGCGTAATTTAAGTACTCAGTTGGATCCCTAAGTCCTATGTGCTAAGAACGGTCTACTTGTGGTTATTGTCGGTAGTAGTCCTAAAAGCCTCTCCGCCCAAAGTATAGGGTAGGTAGATAGCCATTAGGATTTCCCCGCAAACAAGTATTAGGTATATACCAAAGTACCAGTTAGACTGTATAAATTCAGAAACTCTTTTGTAAAAAGACAGGGCCAGTCGTTCCGTCCTAGTTAATGACCTCTTGGCAAGCCTAAAACAAACAACCGTCCGACAAAATAAAAATAACAAGACAATCCTATTTATTCTCCCGAAATAACCGCCGCTATCAAAACATGCCACAATTTTGTCGCATCTTCTCGCATTTGTCACGACTCTCGACTAAGCACACTTAACAAACAATATTAGTATTCCTCACGAGTACGCTGTTTATCAAACAAAATTGCAAGATGTACAGAAATGTTATTGAGGACCAAACGGAGGGCAGTCATTTGTTCCAAACAATGTACTGTGATTTATGTGAAATTCATCTTGGGGTATTAATGGAGCAACAGAGCGCTTGGTTACTGTAATGGGAGGAGATGGAGTGTATAAAGATTGTGATAGATATTTTGATGCCACTTGGTTCGTCAACATTGTACCTATGTCAGTCTGAAAACAAGAACTATTAGCAAAGTTATGAATCTACATATTCTCTCAAAACCTCACGTTAAAACTAAGAGAAAGTGAGCTTGAAGTGAGCTGTAAACAACATCAATTTTGACACGAAGATATTTTGACAAAATATGTAGATCGGCAGTTCATTACTTTGCTAAGAGTTCTTATTTTCAGACTGATTTATACACAGTTGACGAACCAAGTGGCATCAAAATATCTCAGGCAATCTTTATCAACCTCAACTATCAGTAAGGTTTGTAAAGAATAGGTCGGTTGGTTGTTAACCATGCTTAATATTTGACAGAAAGCAGGTTAAATTCGACAAAACGTGAGGTGCCATGAGAAGTGTCATTTTTTCTGTCAAATCGACCTGCCATGAACTGCCCAGATGATTATTTATAGGTGGAAATACTACATTGACCTCAGCGAATAATTAGGTTTTTGGTCAAAGCTACAATCGATCGCTACCTTTCCCTAATCACTGTGACATATTTAAGTTACATAATTACGACGTTTTGTAAGGTTGTAGTTGCGATGGTTATATATTTGTTTTTACATAAATAATAGCCATCCCTTTGGTGTGGTCTAATTTCTGAACAAAACAACATTACGCCTTTCCCTTTAGGCAGAGCTCAATCTATGTATAGTAAACACACATTTTCTCAGTTCTGTTCACATGTCGGTATGTTTTTAAACGCCATGTAAAATATTTTACATTGCACATAAGCCTGTAACGTTCCCACTGCTGGGAAACACACTCTTTGTGAGAGGGACTGGGCCGTAATCCACGACGAGGGCCCAGTACGGGTTGGTAGATGTCACATGTCTTCGATTTTTTGGTTCTAGGACATGCGGTTTCCTCACGATGTTTTCCTTCACCGTTTTCAGAGCAGTGGTGAGGAAATTATTTACACAAAGTAAAGCGCTTGCCTGGGTTCGACTCTACGATTTACAACTCGTAAGTTGGGGCCATAACCACTAGGTCACCACAGCTCTCAAAAACATTTTAACAGTAATTAAACAGACTATTTTGAAAGTTTGTGCGCTATTTGTCTTATTCATACCACAACCCCAATGTCCCGATTGGAGACAAAATCTGGTTCATACATAACTATTGTTCACTGATTACAGAATTGGCGTGCAAGATGTTTGGGCACAGTTTTTGCCTCGATTCAGAAGATATTCATCTTGCTACCCAAGATGGTTTTGCTTTGAATGGAATATGCATTTGATTTGGATTTAGAATTTCAAGCGATTGTAGCTTGAAGCTTGATCGGAAACGCTTTCCGTATTATGGAGAATTTACCATGAAATTTGTTGAATATGTTTTATCCCTTTTCGGTGCACTCTTGTCAAAGCTTATTGGAAATAATCTTTTGCTAGCTTTTAACCGCGGGTTCGCCCGCTTGGTGGTCTGTGCTGTGGATGTATGTCTTTTTTTCTGGTTCTTTAAGTCTTCAATAGTACCTAATTACAAACTGTATCCCTGTTGTGATTTTCCATCGGCAAACATAACGAACTTCCATACAAATTTCATCCCCTATTAAGAGGCGAATTTTCATAAGTCCTTCATACTTTTCAGTTTCGCTATACAACGTGCAACCTGGTATCATGAAATCTGCACACGATTCTGAACTACCAGGGTCTTATTTGTTATTGCACTTTTCTATGAAACAGCAGTTTTGTTTTTGATAAATGATGATAACTTTCTACGCTACGGAGTCTAGGAACATGCGTTGAAATCATGGTTACCATGTTGTGTTATGTCTACTTGAAATTAATGTGACAGCACGGTTGGCGCAGTGGTTAAGCGATTGACTGCTGTGCTGCGTGTCGCGGGTTCGATTCCCGCACGGAACAAATATTTGTATGACCTACAAGTAGTTCTTCCGGGTCTGGCTGTTTGTGTATGTGTATTTAAAATGTTTGTAAACGCACCCACAATACAGGGGAAATTCCTAGTGTGGGGCAACGTTTTTTTTAAAAAAAAAAGACAGAAAAAAAAAATGTAAATAAAAAAAAAATCTGCCTATAAATCATCTCGAATAACAATATGTGATCGTAAAGAAAATCACAGACCGCAACACTGAACCGCGAATCCGATTTACTTCAAATTATTCTTGCGTTAAATTTATACAATTGTAATTGCCACACAAGGCTTTCGTTCCACACCTGGTTTAAACTACCAAATAATTCACACAATACAGCATTCTAGCACTTTAAAATACATGAGTTAGTTACAAGAATGTTATAAATAACAAATCTGTTTTGAACAGCGCTATTTTAGCATTCCTATAGCATGCTACTGGTATTTAAAAACCCCTTATAAAATGCTGTGACTAAGTTTATCCGGGAAATGTTTGTGATGTGTGTTCCGCCTTTGGTCTCTAAAATGGCTCATGTGGAAAGTAATGCATGTAGACTAAAATAATAGGATATTTTACACTAGATGAGAAAAAATCTAAAAATACATTATTGAGATAGAGTAGGCAAAAAGCAGTCGGAAAATTTTAGTTTTCGTTCATGAAATAACAAATAGATTTTAAAATTCAATTCAAAGATTTTAGTTTTTTAAATCTGTTTTTGAACACCATGAAATAGTAGCCGCCATGTTATTACGTCATACCGCTGAATAAACTAATCAACTGAACAATTTTTTAGTTTTATTATTTTCGTAACCAAAGTAATTTTCATTGAAACAATATCAAAATAATTAAAATAACAAAAAAATATATATATAAACAATGATCATACAAAATATCAGCGCATTTGTTTATTCGGCAAACTGACGTTATAGCCAAAGACCAATATGGCGTCCACTGCGTCCAGCTTTACCGTCAAATTACGAGCGAAATATGAAAATGTAAAATTTTAATGCATTTTATTGCACTAATCGATTTTAAAATAATAATGTCGTGTTTTTTGTAGTTTATTAGCATTTTAGAATCTAATTAAGACACTTTCCAAAAATGGGTGTAATACCCTATTAAACACTTCAAATAATTAATATTTGAACAACTTTTACTATGAGCCCAAACCTGAAATCGCGAAAATAAAATCAGCTGTTCCCTACACTTATGTTCGCATAACTCGTCAAAATATAAGGAACAGCTGATTTTATTTTCGCGATTTCAGGTTTGGGCCCATAGTAAAAGTTGTTCATAATGATGAGTACAATAACCCTAAATGAGGTTAACGGTGATTAAAATTACACCCTATAGATAGTGTATGTAATTATCATCATCTGCCTAGCCTTTTTCCCAACTATGTTGGGGTCGGCTTCCAGTCTAACCGGATGCAGCTGAATACCAGTATTTTACATGGAGCGACTGCCTATCTGACCTCCACAACCCAATAACTGGGGTAATACGATACCCCTTGGTAAGACTGGTTGTCAAACATTCGGGCTTCTGACGACCCGTAACGACTGTCAAAGCTTTCCGAGCCACGGAGGGGTCTTGGTATGTAAAGATGGTCACCCATCCACGGACCAACCGCGGCAAGCGTAGCTTAACCTGATCGATCGTTCCGTGCAGCTATTGTTACTTAGCCACAAGCCCCTCAAGAGAGAGAGAGAGTGAGAGAGTGTATGTAATTAGTTCATTTAAATAATGTCTAGACTATTAACTAAATTCAATTGTTTAGCCAGTTGATCACTGAATGTGAATCGTAAGGAGTTACGTACTTAGTCCACTACAAAAGCAAATACAAGTACTTAGAATATCCAGGAACTCAACCTGTATAAAATATATAATTGAACAGGCGACTTAAAACACAATAAAAATCAAAAATTCACTCACTACAATAAAAACGCATTAAAATGAGACCTAAATATTTTCTCAATTATTCAAATAGCTCGTAATTCTATAGAAAAATCAGGCACAACCATTAATTCAGGCTTATCATGCCATCTTACTTCGGATGGAATTGGAACCGTGAATATTTTTCGTTCAAAAATCATAGAAAAATAATTATTAGCCGCCATTTTGTGTAGTTAATGTGGCCATTGAAATTGCTGAACGATTACGTGACGATATGATCTTAGATTAAACCTACTTATTTGTAGATTTATTTTGATAAAACACCGTATATTTTGGGTACTATAAAATAATTCCTTTGTTGGTTTCTTATCGTTATACCTACCCTCAATACTTGGCGAAAGGGAGCTAGACCGAAAATTGTATACATTTTGACCGTCACGATTTTTTTTTCTACTGTATGTGTGTGTCTACTACTGTAGTGCAGTCAGCGTCAAAAGTATCGGGACGAACAGACTGTTCAAAATGATCTCAACGACGAAGAAAATTAAACTGTATTTCCATCGAATAAAGTTCTCGTCAGAATGACAGCTGTCGTTTACTGTCACCATTCTGAAACATTCCTTGTGTCATAGAGTTAATGTTTAATTTTCATAGTTGTTTAGATCATTTTGAACAGTCTGTTCGTCCCGATATTATTGACGCTGACTGTACAAGCGTATCTATAATAATATGTCTATGTCTGCTGCTGCAGTACAAGAGTTTGTGTGGTGGGCTGCACGTGATAATTACGTAATTATAAAATGTTTATTTTTGTCAATAAAAATAGAGGCTAAGTAATAACAGCCGCATGGAGCAATTTGTCAGGTTAAGCCTCGGAAGGCATGTTAAGCGGTTGGTCCCGGCTGCCATTCGGTCCGGATGTTACGGGTCGTCAGTAGCCCGAAAGTCTACCTAACCATCAGTCTTACCAAGGGGTATAGTATTACCCAGGAACTGGATTGTGGAGGTCAGATAGGCAGTCGCTTCATATAAGATACTGGTACTTAGCTGCATCTGGTAAGACCGGAAACTGACCCCAACATACCAAGGAAATAGGCTATGATGATTTTTATAATAATTAAAAAAAAACAATTTTATTACCATTCCTCCATTTTTATTTCGCGGTACTTCATATTTCCATTGAATGACTATATGAAATCGTTATTTGTTATTTATAAAGTTGTTTTTTGGCGCGAGCATTTGTATTGAAAGCTGAGCAAGCGAAGGATTCTAGGATTGAACGATGAGCGAAGCGAGTGGTTCAAATATATATAACCCTGAGCGTACCCAGGCTTTCAAATGTTCGACACGCACAATATCTTTGCTGCCGAGCGAAACACAATTTTTCACCTCACTACAGCGGGGAAAATTCTAGGTGTAAGAAAAACAGCCATTAGTGTATTGAGTTGAATGAAGTATGATAGCATTGCATTGTAGTTTTCGAAAACATTTTCACGCCCTTCAGAATGTCTTTATGCATTGAACATATTGTGCGCTTTTATGTACTTTTCGCGCGATTTTTCCGGAAGATAACTCAATTCGGCATTATGTACCGCTTTCACTAACTCTGCACTTGTTAAATTTATACCTTCATCGCTGCCGGACTCGCTCATATTTTATGGTTTTTTACGATTTTATCAAAAAACAAACCAAATTTATGGAAAGCGAATTAAATAGAGGCGATTTTTTTTTTTAGTTTTCTCTTTTTTTGAAATCAGTCGCCCTGCTAGCCAGTGCGATTATTCTAAAAATGGCGTTGAGGCACTGACACGAAATAAGTTTTAATGCATTTTCAGTGGACTGGCTACAAAGAAAATTATTGAATAGAAAGTTTCGAATTTCAAAAACTCTTTCCTCGCTAGCGGATAAAATGCATTTTTGCACGCAGATTTCGAATGACAAACAGAATCTTTCCGAGGTTGTTTGGTGAAAAAGTCATTTAATGGCATTATATGAACTTAGAGAGTTGTATTGATGATTAAAGCTGACCTGCAAAATGCAAAAAAACTTGAGAAAATTTGAATTTCGCGGACTCACTTAGCGCAGTAATTTAGCCATTGGAGCTGGCTAAATTACTGCGCTAAGTGAGTCCGCGAAATTCAAATTTTCTTTAGTTTTGTCGCATTATTTATTGTAGATTATTATTATATTATTGTAGATGATTTTTACAAGTTCTCAACTCCAAATTCGATATTAGAAACCGGGTATGAGGCATACATTCATTATTAATCAACCCCTAGATATAGGTAGGTATTTCACAATGAGAAAATACCAAATTCCAAGCAAACGAAATCACGGACAAAGCGTTAGTCAGTAAATAAGAAACAAATTAAAATATACGGCTGTCTCACTCCAGACTTATTCCTTTGAGCTCGATTCCTTGGCGCTTGAATGAAAACGAATTACTGTCAATGTGACACTTATTTATCTCAAATTAAGGCGCTTGATGTCACCAATTGTGAAAATTCGATTAGGTTTTCTCAAAGAGATTTCAAGATACGTAGTTCAAAGAGGCTATCAGCGGGGTACTTGTATAATACACTAATGCTCTCTCTACACGTTGGTCCAATATGGGCCAATATAAGCCACAGAATGTCTATATTACAACGATAAGTTTAAGAAAATTACGGTAGTTCAATTTTCTGATAATAGTTTTGGTCTCAGATTATAAAATAAAGGCAGATAGACCGCCCGGAATACCAAGAGCGAGGCCAAAAAACCAAATACTAAAGCGTCGCATTGTATGTAATATACAATACGACGCTTTAGTATTTGGTTTATTTACGGTCTCTTGGTGTTCCGCGCGGTCTATCTGCCTTTGTTTTATAATCCAAAACAAAAAACAACCAAATACTAAACTGTAGCATTGTATGTTACATACAATGCGACGCTTTAGTATTTGTTTTTTTGGCTTCACTCTTGGTGTTCCGCGCGGTCTTTCTACCTTTGTTTTATAACCTGAGGTTTTAGTATACTGTGGCGTACTTTGTTTTTTTTTTCTGGGTGGGAAATCATCAAATAACTTCTCCCGCTCTGGGTGGAGTGGGAGGGCGTGTCAGACTTTTACTGACTAAAACCCACCCGTGTTCCCTCAGTTGCCTGTGTGCCAGGGGCGGCGGTATCTCTTTCGAACAACCCGCACCCCCGGCAGGCATCGGCCCTTGCGGGCCCCATCTGTTGCTGCTGACATCTCTTTGAGGCGCGCGTGGAACACAACGCGCCGTCGACCCGGGCTTGGTCCTTACCGGACAGCGAGGTACCCATTACTCGCCGTCCGCAAGCCCGTGCCTACGGTGGCCGGGAATCAGTCTGGGATTCCCGACGTTCTGTTCTTCTCGCATCCAGCGGATTCCTGCAGCCTTCACCAGGTCATCGGTCTATCTTGTGGGAAGCCTTCAGCGCTACGTCTTTCAGCAGACTTAGCATGACGCTTTCTATTTCTACGAAGAATAGATAGTGCTTTTTCTATACAGAGTCAAATTTCGTTTCGCCATTTTTGACATCGCGCCCTGGATATCCTTCTACAATCTGTCATTTTGTTTTTCGTTTCTAACGATCTTTGTCTCCCGCGGCCCCTGGCACACAGGCAACTGAGGGAACACGGGTGGGTTTTAGTCAGTAAAAGTCTGACACGCCCTCCTGCTCCACCCAGAGCGGGAGAACACATTTGATGATTTCCCAACCAAGAAAAAACAAAACGATCTTTGTTTAGGACCTTATAGATGTAGACTATTTCAGAAGAATATTTCTTCCCAAACTGTCAAAATCACACTGACAAAAAACTTTCTACTCGACGGCCACGAAGTATATACGATTATCTACAAAATCATGATTCTTTGAGAACGCATAACTGTGATAATTAATAGAAAAACATAGCTATCTTCTCCTATTGTAGGTACATCATTTAGATAATAGTCATGTCTATTCTTCCGTCGGCAAATCGGTGGTCGTTCTAAGCCTGCAGGAAACTTGAATCAAGTAATTTACGCTTTTATTCGCTAATCCCGACTATCTTAAGTAGGTAGGTCTTAAAACCATTCAGAGAAGATGAAATATTTAGGTAAGTATACGATTATAGCTAAAGCATTGATGAAGGCTCACTATTCTTAATCAATAGTTCTAATCCTATTGTTCTTAATTAAGCAATTGTAAAACATAGTACCCAGTCATTAAAATATATTTTACAGTTCTAAAGATCATAAAATAATGCTATTCAAGTACCCAAAACAACTTCTAAAGTTCCAACTAAGTCGCGCCCTGTCCGTACACACTTAATAATAACTACACCGACCAAAGCGACTAAAAACTTACCTGTTTTAATATTAAAATAACCAAAGCTCGGTATTACAAGAAGACATTTTCTAGATCCTCGCAAACTTGTTGGTGAAAGATACTTTAGGAACAAAAGAATAAAGACCTTAATTACTTGAAAAGATTGAAAACGGCTATTGTCTTAAGAAACTGTTAATGAGAGGAATAACTAAATGTTTATTAAAAATATAGTCTTGGGTGTTTTAGGTAAGGCATTGTGGTTTCTGTGGAGCCTACAGTCTTTGCCTTACAATTCTGTTTCTTTTGAGACAAATGTCATATTCAAAGGTTAATTAAAAAGAAATGAAAAGGTCGAAAATGTCATTTTCTAATTAATATACCACTTTAACCGTCTCAGTACATGCGCCCTCACGGCTGTAGCCTTCACAGTAGATGCCCTAGGCGTTGGGAATCCCAGGCTGATTCCCGGCTACCGTAGGCGCGCGCTTGCGGACGGCAAGTAATGGGTAGCTCGCTGTCCGGTAAGGACCAAGCCCAGGACCTCAAGTCTGCTATTACAATAGTTTCAGAATGGTCTATCATTGATTTCATAATTGTTGATTTTGACAAGTTTGGTAATCTACTAACATAATAGCGTCATTATGGCTTTCCAATGATCAGCCACCGACACTCCATTGAAAGAAATGGCATTTATAGGTAATCTCGTACATAATGACAAATGAATGACTGACTTTGGCGGTAATCTGCTATAATTTAACACTAATAAACTATTATATAATATTAAGTAATATGTAAAAATATATATTTAAATGAAATGGGGCATGAATAAATGTTCAAATTTAGAAGTCGTTTTTGGAAAATCATTTCTACTAACGGGTTTTATAATAATGGCAATACGATAATGTCATTATGACACAATTCTATTAGGACACCATTGACCGACCAATGATCGATCATTATGAATTTAGCAGATTACGAACTTTTAGCAAATTGACAATGGGATCGTGTTGGAATGACAATGGGATCGTGTTGGAATGACGAATTTATAAAAATAGCAGACTTGGGCCCCTGGTCGTCGGCGCGTTGTGTGCCACTCGCGATGCCTGCTAGGGGTGATACCGCGGTTCCTAGCACACAGGCAACTGAGGGAACACGGGTGGGTTTTAGTCAGTAAAAATCTAACACGCCCTCCCGCTCCACCTAGAGCGGAAGAAGTTATTTGATGATTTCCCACCCAAAAAAAAAACCATCTACTACATCGCCATGTAGGTAAATGTATTTAGTTACCACACAAAACCTACTCTCATGTAAAGTACTACAACCAACCGCCAAACCGCCTAGAAGCCGGTTTGGCGGTTGGTTGCAAACACAGGGTAGACCCTGTGTTTGCAATTTCGTTTCCAAATAAGTATGTAAACAAATACCCATGTATTTTTTTTTAATACTGCAATACTTATACATAAAGTTGCTAGCCACAACTGTGATCACTTAGTTAAATCGAATATACCTTCTTCAGAAAGTGAATAAACAAAAAACCTATAACCTAATTTATTTTCAAGACCCTAAATTAAAACCTATTTACGTCAAAATGTCCTTCCCTTCGTGTTAACAGTGACAAATAATGTACAAACAGTAGACAAAAAATTTGAATTATTCCAGAATTTCTTATCCTAAAAGGAACGCCTGGTAAGCAGAATCTAGCTTCACAAATTCCCAGAAAGCCACCAGAATACAAATAGGATTACGTACTGGATTCCAGACTGAGATCACTCGTTTTATTCTAGACTTTTCAAGCTTTCGTTTGAATTTCATTGTCTTCTCACTCGACTGTAACGAAAGCGAAAGAAAGAGTTTGAATTATTTGCCGTGTGTCTGTAAATACTCTTCTCAAACTGAAATCTAAAACTCTGAGTTTAAATTTTCGATGAATCAGTCACAGCTATTGGTACTTTATAATTAGAGATCGGATATTCGGTTGCATATTTACCTAAAGTTGCGATGTTGGCTAATATGGAATGCGCTTTTGTATCGAAATAATCTTAATTTAATTTATGTTTATTTATTTTTTACTAACACACACCACCCCCTCCCTTACACCCTACATACGTATATTTGCTTCGGGGCTTAAACATTAATTCTATATAAATATGTATCTGAATAGTTTTGCAGTGCTAATAATTTAGAAGTCGCTTCCATACGATACACCTGACTAGTTATGCATTCCCGGTGTTCCTGGCATCAAAATATGTTATTAAAAGCCGCTTCCATACTTTCATAACCAAAAATTAACTTTAGGTAAGTAAATATGTATCCGAATATCCGATCTCTACTGATAATTGATTAAAACCAGATTTACACAGTTCCCCTCAAAGTCAAAGTCAAAGTCGAAGCATTTATTTCAAATAGGCACTTAAAAGGCACTTTTGAACGTCAACATTTACATTAAAATAGAATTGATTCTAGTCGGCCCTCCCAAAATGTAGTTTCGTATGGAGAAAAATGGGCAAGAAACTCCCCCGTTACTCTTTTAAAATGTTTTAAGAACAATATTTAACATAGTACTCACGGCTACACATCAAGCTATACAGTTCCAGTACAAGATGATCTTGCATTGTGTAGGATTTTCGTAAAGTGCAAGATCAGCGTAAGCTGGAAATGTATAGCTTGATGTGTAGCCGTGTGTACATTCATTATATAATTATGTGTGAAAACGATGCACCCAGAATAAAATAACCATACCAAAATAGGTAAAAAGAATTAAAGTGAAGCAATACAGATAAATTAATTATATGATACATACATGGTGCTCACATATTTACAAACATTGTAAAAGTAAATATACGATTTTCCTAGAACATTAACAAGTTATAAGTCAGTGTGTGAGTTAAAGTAGTCACTGAGTGTAAATCAATGTCATAAATACAATTACTTATACAATTCAATTAGCAAACTTTCTTAATGGGGCCATTAATAAAGTTTGCTAATTGAATTGTATTACACACATAGTACAGAAAGTTTGAGAAATTTCAGAGAAGGGCCAGAATTATAGGAAAAATGCATTTTGTGTTCAAACTTTTAATCATATAAAACATAACAGCATTACACACTTGCGCAGATGTTAAAAATTACAATTTAACTTTTATTCGAAGGCCCTGCCATGGCAGGCGTGTGAGACATATGAAATTGCTTTTGATTTGCCATAATATTTTCGAATGCAGGTTCGAGCTGTGACGAAGTAATTTTCAGTAGCGCGAAAAGGCTAGTCTAGCTGGCTCCTTTACCTATGCGTCTATTATTCTACTAAGTAGAATCTACTTTATACTTCTGGACCGTCAAAATATAATTATCGTGGGCCATATACTATTCATGTCGAAGGACCGTCGGCGGGCCGGATTAAATGCTTTAGCGGGCCGGTGCTGGCCCGCGGGCCGTACTTTGCCCATCACTGCTCTAGATTGTCCTATGGAGCAGGACCAGCACGTTTCCAAGCATTCTTATCTTGTATATAATTCTCTAATTTGTAATATGCTTGTTTAAAAAGTTTACTTTTAAAATGAGTTTTAAATTTCCTTTAATTTAATTGCAATACCTGTGGCATACCATACCCTGCAGAAAACAAAGTCGTTTTATTGTATCACGTAATGTAAAAGCTGTTCACACTTATAAGTGACAAGGTCACAATAGTATATATTAGTGTAAGAAATTTTGTATGTGTGAATGTTTTTGTGACTTTGTTGTTGGAGTGCCATAATAAATAAATAAACGAATAAATAAGTAAGTATAGAGTCATGAAGACTAGGGTCTAAAGTTCACTCCTCCTCCCTTTTACTATGCAGGGGATCGTGTCTGGTCACTGCTCGACGATGTACGTATGGTATTTTTGCTATAATATGCTAGTTTAGTAGTGATTTTACGTGACGTCAGTGAGTTGTGTAGTTCACATGTGGCGATTTAGATAGCCACAGTTGTTTAAATATTGAAAGGAGAAGAGTCTTGATCCGTGAAGTATACACGGTGTAACAGAAACCCTATTGCTATCCTTAAGCACTAAAGATAACAGCTGGTATAGAATCACAATACATAGTTTCAGCTCAAAATAAAATACTCCAAGAATTAATACCAATTTTTCGGTTTCATCATCATCTGCTTAGCCTTTTCTCAACTATGTTGGGATCGGCTTCCAGTCTAACCGGATGCAGCTGAATACCAGTATTTTACATGGAGCGACTGCGATCTGACCTCCACAACCCAGTTACTGGGTAATACAATACCCCTTGGAAAGACTGGTTGTCAGACTTTCGGGCTTCTGACGACCCATAACGACTGCCAAAGATCTACAAATGACAGCCGAGACCCACGGCTTAACGTGCTTTCCGAGGCACGGAGAGGTCATGGTATGTTAAGATGGTCACCCATCCACGGACCAACCGCGGCAAGCGTAGCTTAACCTGATCGATCGGTCCGTGCTGCTTATATTACTTAGCAACAAGCCCCTCAATTTTTCGGTTTCATATGTTTCTTAAATTCAAATCATAACAAGCGTGTCACCGCACTACGTAGGTCAATAACTTTCCACGTTACTAGCCAATATTACGATAAATCTCTTCTGAGTGATGTGTTTATTTCAATTTGATAAGTTCGGTTTCTGGTATTAATGTATTAAAAATTCGCATAACTTCCGAATATAAAGAGATAGGATTAAAAAACCCTTCCAATATCGTTTGATATCATCCAAAGAAGCCGTGCCCTTGGTATGTATATACCCTTTCCGTTACACGTTGTATATCTTGGTCATCAATATGATTATATTACACATTGTCTTTTGCCCACC
The DNA here is from genome assembly GCA_949091785.1 of Polymixis lichenea. NCBI lineage: Eukaryota > Metazoa > Arthropoda > Insecta > Lepidoptera > Noctuidae > Polymixis > Polymixis lichenea. The sequence goes on along the minus strand of OX420953.1, from coordinate 6,704,583 downwards.
TCTTTGTTTAATACAATCCGTTTTGTAAAGTTATTCTGTTACGTCATACTATGTAAGTACTTTAACAAAGATTACCACGTACTTTGCGGAAATAAATTACGAGACTTGGCATAGTGCCTAATTATCTGATGTTGGAAATAAGGTTAATAGAACGGCCGCAACTAGAACCTGGGCCCTGAGACAATTTCTGTTAGCGTTCACGCCAAACGCTACGCCACAATGTATGGGAATGACATTACCTGCGGAAAGGACACGACGTAATCTTTTCGCAAGCAATATCATTCCCGTACGTTTGGCGTGAACGCCAACAGCAATGTGTTTTGTCTAGGCCTGCTGGTCACTAGAACGAATATATTTGTATATGCTTATTACTTCTGTGAGTTCTATGTAACAGAAGGTGTAGCTAAGAACCGTAAGGATTTAAATTGTTAGATTTGCCCTCGGGCTAACTTAGTCGGGCGAAAGTGTCTTTACTGAGAAAACGGAGCTCACACAATAGTACACAGCGTTTCTAGGACAAAAGTCAAGTCACGGCAGCATTGTGTGTGGGAGAGGCATTATATATCAATGGTTTTTTTTTTTTTTTTTTTTTTTTTTTTCTGGTTGGAAAATCATCAAATAACTTCTCCCGCTCTGGGTGGAGCAGGAGGGCGTGTCAGACTTTTACTGACTAAAACCCACCCGTGTTCCCTCAGTTGCCTGTGTGCCAGGGGCCGCGGTATCTCTTTCGGTATATATCAATGGTGATACGTGTAAAGAGGGGCTTATGGCTAAGTAATATTAGCCGCACGGATCGATCGATCAGGTTAAGCTACGCTTGCCGCGGTTGGTCCGTGGATGGGTGACCATCTTAACATACCAAGACCTCTCCGTGCCTCGGAAAGCACGTTAAGCCGTTGGTCCCGGCTGTCATTTGTAGATCTTTGGCAGTCGTTACGGGTCGTCAGAAGCCCGAAAGTCTGACAACCAGTCTTTCCATGGGGTATCGTATTACCCAGTAACTGGGTTGTGGAGGTCAGATAGGCAGTCGCTCTATGTAAAATACTGGTATTCAGCTGCATCCGGTTAGACTGGAAGCCGACCCCAACGTAGTTGGGAAAAGGCTAGGCAGATGATGATGATGATGATAATGATGATATGTGTAAAAAACGACAATGACACGCGTTATCGTGGCCGCCTTAGAAATGTCTAAATAGACTTCCACCCCAAGTCGGCTGGAGCAAAGAAAATTTCCACAGACGGCTCCCCAAACAATGAATGGCCCACCTTCCATCCTGCACCATATGGCCCTGTTACCTGTGCATTTGATAATCATATATGACTGCGTCAGTGAGCGAAGTTCGCACATCTCAATTTTGGGCCAAAGATGTTTGAATTTTTTGCCATTGATACGTTAAAAAGAAGATAAAGTTTATCTGTTTTTGCCAAGGTCAAACAGTGGATAGGTAAATAGTTACCATAGAACCCTTCCGTACTCCCAAAGGTTTATAATTCATCGAAAGTTATAAAATTAAACCTACTCTATTACCATTACATTGTTAACATACAAAATTTCAAGGAAAACAGTTTAAGAGCCGCTAGCTTCCTCATTAAAAGCAATTAACTAATTAATTTGATATAATTAAGCCTTATTGTGTAATTAAACTTTCAAGCAATCATAATAACATAGACGGTGTTTACGGAAAATATGAAATAATTAATAAAATTAACGGACAGCCATTGTCTTAAGGGGGATGCTTTAAGGTAGCTCGCAAAATACAAATTTAGTTTCGTTTTTTGCAATTTGTTGGTGAGTGTCAGGTTGTGTGTTGATTTAAATAGGATTCGCGACCGCAACGTAAACACCGTGACATTTTAGTCGTCTTACAAAGATGGTCCACTCAATGTGTCCGTCATTCATAACATACCTCTAGGCGCGATTAAAACATTGTTACCATTAATTAAGATAATAGATACAAAGAAAAATAATGAATGAAACACCCTCCCTGTTAATAATGTTTACGTATCAAACGGTAGAAGATATCTACCTACCTACCATTACATTCTATCATTAATTCCATCTCCATAACAGGGTGTTTCAAACTACGTCATGTGTCTTAGTGATATTTTCATGTTTTTGATTATGCAAAATGTTCAAAAAAATATTTTTTTAATGGTTGGTAGTAGATAGCAGTAATTGGGTACATGAAGTGAGCTGCCGTTGTAAGACGACTAAAATGTCAAGGTGTATATGTCTTAACATAATATTATAATCATTAGAATCAGCAGTCTGGAATATTATTATGATGATTAATATAAAGTTAATGTTAAAAACAAGTACAACACACGTAGTGTAAGAGAGAACAGACTGTTACAACCACAACTAACAAATTATTATGGTAAGAGAAGTATTTGGTACACATAAAGTATTTAACAAAATAGATTTATTTAGAGGGAAAAAGTCAAAATTTGTAAAGGATCACTTAAAACAATTTTTATTTTTATTTTATACAGGATAGCAAACAGAAGTAAATACATTTTATAAGATTAAACCGTAACAGTGTAATATATAAGTAGTGGCTATGCACGTAAGGTGGTTCATTGTTATGAAAAAGAGCACCTGTCGCCATCAAACGTAAAAAGTTTGGGGTTTAGAATTAAGTAACACCTCTGTATTATAATTTCTTTAAATAAAAGCAGTACAACTCCAGTAGTTAGAATTGGCCTCAAATATCATGATTTCATAAAGTAGTTATACAATAGGGAAATGAGGACTTAGGGAGATATATTGATGATTTTTATGACTACGAGTATCTACTATCCTAACTATAATCCAAGTAGGTATATGGATATATATCTATTTAATATTATTAATGTAAAAGTTTGTTTGTTTGTTTATTTAGACGTTTAGATGATTGTTGCAAAATCCTGTAATAACGGCTAAACGGATTTGGATGAAATTTGACACACAGACAGTTTTTAACCTGGATTAAGACATAAAATATTTTTTATCCCGGTAACATTTTCCCGTGGGATAATAATCGACGTTCACGCCGGCGAAGCCACTGGCAAAAGCTAGTAATTGTATTAAAAAAACATTGGTAACGGCCGCGAATTATATAGATCAACATACATCCTATGACTGACCAGCAAAATTGCAAAAAAGGAAAGAAAATTGTAATTTCGCGATCTACCCTGAAGCTTTCGCCTTAATAGCAAAGAGCCTCAACCAACACCTAAGGAGGCTCTCGTTAGGCAGTCGGGTCAAGGGCTTGATTCAGAAAGCGATACTTCTGGACACGGCTCGCATTGTTAGAAGGTTCCACTCTCTTAAGCCCTTACTTTCGGTAGTTTGTACCTTATTTCCGATACCGGTGGGCTTAACAATTTTTATCCACTAGACAATTATTTCTGAAGTTATGACACCGATTCGCCGATGCGTAATACTTCGGCAAACTTTTGCGGTTTGCGTAGCAACAGATTTATAACAATACTAGCTCTTGCCTGCGGCTTCGTCCTCATGGTGGTCGGAAATAATCTAACGACAAATAGCGATAAAGCGATAAAAAGTATCTTATGTATTAATCCAGGTTATAAACTATCTGTGTGAAAAATGTCATTTAAATCCGTTTGACCATGTTTACGTGAGTAGGTGACAAACAGACCTGACAAGTGTCAAAAATGTAGATTTCGAAGCCAATGGAGAAACGGATGGTAAAACAGAAGTGGTCAATTCGGAATCTGGATACGTTACCCATTAACTAATAAAACGTTGCTAAGCTCGACGTTAATTAAAACGGGTATTTGTGAACATTCAACAACAATTCGTAAAGGAATTAAATCAAATAATCTCAGTATTAATTTCCCATCTATTAACAGTAAAGTTGATTCAATCGATATTTAGAACAGATAAAATCAAGAACCAATTTAGAAGTTTGCGTAACATTTTAACAAGTTCAATTGTACTTTAAATAATTGATCGTTTTGATTTGGGAATAAACGCTAAGGCTTGAAACACACTGAGCGGTAAAACGCTAGGTGAACTCGTTTTTGGCCAAAAACGGCTAGTCAAAGTAACCAGTTACAAACTCAAATCACCAATGAGTAGCCAGAAAGCTACTTGCTAGCTTGACATATGCCAAATAATTTAATCTAATATTTGTAAACACAAAACGTTAAATTAAATAATTTACATCACGAAACCGCAATGTTAATTACTTACCTACTATTGTATAGAAGCAAGTTTGTCTAACTTAACAGACAGCTGTGTTGCTGGGGAGTTTGTTGCGCCACTTCTTCTTCTCAGCTAAAGCACTAGGACGTGGTGAAGGGCGGGCGTTTTGGGGGACTGTCTTATGTAATTTTGACGTTCCAAAAGAGCTGACTCTCAGCCTAATTTGAATAAATGACTCACTATTATTTCAATAGTTATACGTACATAACACAACCAATCACAAACTAGTTGAGGTAGATTCGCTAATGTAGTCCGCGAAATTCAAATTCTTTTCTTCCCTTCAGTGTTCGGTTTTATTTTGATTAAAATAATCTGATTCGCGACCGTGACAAATATAGCTTTACAGAATTATAATGATTAATCAATACACCCCTCTAAGTTTATTTAGTCCCGTGGAATGTATATTTAATTATAAAACATCAAATGGGATTAAATATAACCTGACAATGACCTGCAAATTGGATAAAACGTAAGAAAATTTGAATTTCACGAGCTACTCTGCTTCACTTCCGCCTTGATAAGTCATGCACGCACGCGCTTCATGTACGTACTGCCATTGACTTCTAGTACTGTGACATTCTGACCTCTAATGTCATCTAATCCAGCTCTTATTCTCGATCTCACCTGGTGGAAAGCTATAGATTAAATCAAAGATGTAATCAGTAAGCTCAGAAGGGTTAGGCGCGGAAGAGAACACAGACACACTTTGGCCGTGCGCATCATCATCATCATTATCATTTCAGCCGAAAGACGTCCACTGCTGGACATAGGCCTCCCCCAGGCTCCTCCACTTCAACCGATCTTGTGCTTCCACACAGGGCCACACATCCAGCGGATTCCCGCGGCCTTCACAAGGTCATCGGTCCACCTTGTGGGAGGCCTTCCCACTGTACGTCTTCCGGTACACGATCGCCACTCCAGAACCTTTCGGCCCCATCGGCCATTTGTTCTGCGAGCAATGTGCCCTGCCCACTGCCACTTAAGTTTGGCAATTCTTCGGGCTATGTCAGTTACCTTGGTTCTCGTGCCGCCATGCGTATACCGAATAAATATTTGTAAATAACGCGTTACTTTTGAGTAGCGTCACGGATGATGGGCCTAAGTTTCCTTTGGACGCGTCAAAGGAAGAGGCATTGGTGCGTTTCGCTGAATATCGGGTAACCCTTGCTTACTAAAGACCATATCGTTAAGTTTTAGACAATATGAGTACGGTATAACCCTCTTATCATCAAAGACAGTAGGTTTCGATGACAGAAAGGACAACATGAAGGAAAAGCGACATATTATAGCCCAAGATCTGTCTAATGTCCCCGGGTCTGGGAACCCTAGTTTTTCAAGTTGGGAAAGCAAACCAGTAATTTTAATATTATCTTGGCTTAATATCCTGGCTTGGGACATTCTATTAGAGCTGTTTACACGAGGTTAGGGAACTTCAAGCTAAACTGCACCGCAGTGACAGGCCATGGGGCTTATCATAAGGCTAAAAGTCGCCCATAGGCAATGTAAAGGCTATGCTTGCAGTTTCCCTGCATGATAGAACCAGAAATGAAGAGATCCGTAGAAGAATTGGTTCTTCTATGGATGTCTTCATGTTTTCTGTCATTCAGCTCGAAGAATTGGCAAAATTAAGTAGCAGTGGGTAAGGCACAATACTCGCAGAACTGAGGGAACGTTCACAATCTGATTTCAGTCTCAATCTGTCAAAAATACCTCGAGTTTCCATACATTTTTGACATGTTTTTGACATTTGGTTGTCGCCGAGATGAGACTGCGACTAGATTTTGAAAGTTTTAGTTAGGTACGAGAATTGGCCTTCTGATGGTCGATGGAGCCGTGGAGTAAAATTAGGTAGTCCTCGTGTAACCTGGGTAGGCTTACTAGGTAGGATTTTTTAAAAGGATTGGGTCGGCAGAGGGTAGGCAAACACCCTAATGGCGTAACACACGACCTATCATAATCTGAATCAATTTGAAAAATATTGCTTATTCATTGCTTCCTATGTTCGAACTTGTGTGCTCAATAATGTTAATAACGCAACGAATGCTGTTGAACTGTCAAATGTCATTTTCACTGATAACATGTTACATAATTACCCCGTTGTTCTTTGAATAAGACTTGGTGTGCTTGGTTTTCAGAAACCCTACGGTTTTCACTTAACAGAAAATCTACTGCAGCCCTGCATTTATACCGAGGTACAAAACATGTATTCATCATGTTGTGCCTACTAGTTTCGTCTACCGATTACACCAAAAACAAGTTGTATAGACTAGTTGTGTACAAAACTTGTGATAAATTCCAAAAAGGAGAACAAATACATCTGAATCTGAAACAAAGACTATATACATGCAGCTTTTTCTTTTGGGTGGGAAATCATCAAATAACTGGCCTGTGTGCCAGTAGCCACGGTATCTCTTTCGAACAACCTGCACCCCTGGCAGGCATCGGCCCTTGCGGACCCCACCAGTTGATGCTGACACCTCTTTAAGCCGCGCTTGAAACACAATGCGCCGTTGACCCGGGCTTGGTCGTTACCGGATCGCGAGCTACCCATTACTCGCCGTCCGCAAGCCCGCACCGCGCCGGGAATCAGCCTGGGATTTCGGACGCCCAGGGCGTTTCCTGCAGCGACTAGGGCCGTGAGGGCGCATATGCTGCCTCTCCCTTACGTGCGCCGCCGCCCTCTTCGCGAGCATGACTGCTTCGTAGAAGGAGGTGACGGCTACCCATGCACGCTCGCTCTGTACCATGGTCTGGACGAAGGCCGGACGCGAGAGATCGCCGCCGCCGATCGCCTCCACGAAAACACGGCGGTGCTCCGCCCAAGCCAGGCAGACCTCTAAATACATGTAGGTTTGATACATGTTATAAACACGACATAGACCTTTTGCTAACGGTCATTTTATATAACCTGAAATATAATTTAAGTTCTTGAGAAACACTATCTATGTTCCCATCCCACTCAGTGCGTCACCGACCTTAACATTTGATAGTAGAGTGTTTATTATTTAATTATAAATAGCTTACGATCTCCGTTTGTTTAAATTGCTTAGAAGCAATTATTTGTGGTAACGATTTATTTAATTAATAAGAACCAATTTGTTTTAATTGGAGTAAATACTGCTATTGTAATATGATGCTTTAATTGTTTGTAATATGCCGATTCAATTTGAAATTGAGGATTATGAATATAATTAAGCCCTTTGCAAATTAACAGGAACAATTTAAACCTTCAGAATGTTTGAAGGAGCTCCTGGCAGGTAAGACCCAACAACACTTAGTATTACCCGACTACGGCAAAGAGTTAACAACAAATATGCTCGAACAGATACAGAACAAATTCGTCAGATTTATTTATTTATGGGAGATACCCGGGATACCCGTTTCTGTATCTCACCTTATTCTAACTCGGTATGGTGGGCTACTACAAATAAGAAATTGGGCGTGAAGTGGCACTGGCAACGTATATTTGCAAAGTTTTTAGAGGTAGTAAAACTCAGGTATACTATCAGAAATAGGGTTTAATTTACGGGATAGGTACGTGGCGCGACGGCGCGAGCCACAGCTGCGGGTGGTGCCGAATATATCGGTCCGAATCCGCTGGATGCGAGAAGCGCAGAACAGGTCGAAGTGGAGGAGCCCGGTGGAGGCCTATGTCCAGCAGTGGACGTCTTTCGACTGAAATTATGAATGATGAAAACTGGTCTGTCAGACGTTCGGGATAATTCGCGGAGAATGACACTCGCGGCAAGCGTGATCGATCGAACTGTGCGGCTGTTATTAAATAGCCACAAGGTCATCATGCTCCTGTCCTTATGCCAATTAATTTGAGGTCAGTGAATATTTTTAACACGGTTTTATTAGCTTCACCTGTATGTTTGTTTGTAAGCATGTTTGTAACCGACTCCTTTGGACTTGCTTTTGACCCACTTCAAACTGTCAGATTTCATTTAAACTTTGTAGACTTATCGAAGACCGATGATAATTTAATAATTTTATAAATTTGTTCCATAATGTTAAAAAAACTGAAATATCACGCTTTTGTAGTCAGTAGAATTAAAAAATAGAAAATAAATAATAGATTAAAAAATGCGAGAAAAAAAAAAAGCGTGTGGTGCTTGATTATAAAATACCTCAAAAAGCACCCCACGCTTTTTAAAATTGGTTTCTGCTTTTCGAGTTTGGTTTTTAAAGCCTGTTTTTTAGATTTTTTTATCTATTATTTATTTTCTTTCTTTTTTATTAATTCCCTCTCACAAAGAGTAAGCCCATATCACAGCAGTCGGAACACTATAGGCTGATAATAAGGAGTTTTATTTTCATAAGTTTACATTCACGTGGATTGAATCCCTAGACCTCGCACTAGGATTACTTTTGTTGTGAGATACATTCGTTCCGTTAACAATTTTACATAAGTAATATGGTACATTTTAGGCTAAAAAGTAGGCTTGAAACGAGTGTATACATGGTGTTGAGATTATGCAACATGTCTTGTTTTTTCATACATCTTGATCAACCGTTACCTCAGTATACTTCTCCTTTCTAGCCCTGCCTATCATCGTAAAGTAGTATATCAGTACAAATATTTGTCTGCGTGCCTTTGCCTAGTGTTACTCTATTAGTATGCGAGCAACAGAAATGTTTTCCTCTTTCAATAATATCAACAAAAATAAGAAATAATTATTTTATTGAAAAAATTTAATAAAACATTTTGCGTTGACAACGCAGCGGACGAATTTTTGTTGGACTATTATTCTTTACATCCTTGTAATTGATATTTTAATGAGATACACTTTTTTAATAACCGTACCCTAAAAATTACTTTCCGCTTTTAATGATGCATACTTTTTTTTAATGATTGAGCCTCTTTTTAACTGTCTGGTTTATCCAAGATAGTCGCAGTTACTTCTCTATTCAGTATTTTTAGGACCCATAAATAGGAATTATTTGAGGTTCACAAAAATGGGAGCACTCAATAAATAAGAGTGTTCAATAATGAAATGGAAATTACGGTAGTTTTGATTAAATACATGCCATCAAAACTTGCACAATATTTTCAATTATATTTACCGTCGTACTTCACTACCCATGTAAACATCTCTACACAAAATCCCAAACTGAATACTGACTCATGAAAAAACATAGTTATTATCATCCGCACACATTTATGTTTATTACATCTGTGTATTCAGTTAGAAGACACCTCATTCTATTACATTAAATTAAACATGAAGTCGGCTTGTAACAGAATTCAGAACGCCTCGTGTTTCATGTTACGGGAAAGCGAAAACTGGAACACATGATAGAAGTTAGAGGCAGAAATACAATGGAGTAGTGGAATGAGGGATTAAATACAATTAATTGTATTTCTGGTAAGGTAATGTCGTAATACTCATCTATAATTAGAAGGATTACGTAACAGTTACGTGGTTCGATAAACTATCTCAGACGCGATGTTCAGCATACAAAATAAGAATAATATTTATTTGCAAGTTGACATAAATATACAACGTGTAACGGAAAGGGTATATACATACCAAGGGCACGGCTTCTTTGCATGATATCAAAGCAATGTTTAATATATTGATACCAGGAAACGGACTTTTCAAATTGAAATAAAAACATCACTTGGAAGAGATTTATCGTGATAGTGGCAAGTAACGTGGAAAGTTATTGACCTACGTAGTGCGGTGACACGTTTGTTATGATTTGATTTTAAGAAACATTTATGAAACCGAAAATGTGGTATCAATTCTTAGAGTATTTTATTTTGAGCGGAAACTATATATAGTGATTCTATACCAGCTGTTATCTTTATTGCTTAAGGATAGCAATAGGGTTTCTGTTACACCCTGTATAGCAAGTATTCTTCATATTCTACCAAGTACCCTCTAAGTCCTCTTCATCATCATTTTAGGCGAAAGAGGTCCAATGCCGGACATATGCCTCCCCCAAGCACCGCCACTTAGACCGGTTCTGTGGTTCTCGCATCCAGCGGATCCCTGCTGCATTCACAAGGTCATCTGTCCATCTTGTGGGCGGCCTTCCATCGCTACGTCCTCCAGTACTCGGTATCCTAAGTATCTTGTTTGAAAGTTTGTAAAAAATAATGCTTTTAGCGATAAGATCGCCCGTTTTGTGACCTTATGTAAAATTTCATGACATCGAGATTTACGTATGCCGAAAGTCCTATGGTTGTTATTCAGTGGCCCATTACATGCCTTAGCAAAATATTCCAATGATGATTTGTAATAGTTCGAAGTTTGAAACTCACGACCTAAAATTTTCTCAAGCAGCATTTATTATAGGTCCATGAACTCTTGAATGGTATGTCCATTCAAGAGTTCATAGACCTATGTGAATGCTCGAAAGAACTCCTCCGGGATGGCAAAACTTCTGTTCCGTGACAACACACGCAAAAGCCATTAAAAGGACCAACAACATGAACAACATAACTAACTACCCACTTGAAAATAATAAACATAAGCCATTTATATCAATAAAACCTCCGTAATAAATAAAAAAAGAAAAAGCCACGCATACCCCGCGCGAACTTAAACTGCTGCTACCCTATTTCGAAGTTGTTAACTGCGATATTATTCATGGAATGTACCTCCATCGTGATTTGTCGTTTGCGAATCACACTAGGAGGTATGCGTGACGCCTGCGAATGGGGGGTGACACCGTGTTTTGTTTTACAATGTCTTTAAGAAACGCACCTGTGATCTTTGAACCTTATGCCTGGGATACATGAGGGTAGGTTTTCAAGATAGGATAGCAAGATAATGCTAATAAGCCAGCAAGCTTCGAGTACTTACACATAACAGATATTCTTATTTTGGAGCAAGTGAGCTAGGGAGAAAGTGAGTAAGCTAATGTGATCGTTTATTAAGATGAACTAGCAGGGCCTCCCATAACTCGTTTTTTTTATAATGATGTTTCTTTTAGTGTGACATGCAGTAATAATTTTATATTAATGACATGAATTATATATAATTCATCTGACACTTTGTATTTTAAATCCCATGATATTTGTAGTACTTGTTATGAATTAATTTTTAATTTATTATTTTTTTTCGATTTTAATAATTTTGTAATGTTCTTTTAATAATTATATAATTCATTTTTTATTATAGTTTATTTCATACACCTACCTGGGCCTGAATTCACTATGACCACTTAACGATTCCTTACTCGTAACCACGTCAATCACACACGAATTCTGCTAATATCGTATTAATAATAACGACAAATTGTCTTGTAACATACAGAATATGACATTTCGATTGCTTACTGTTACATTGGTTTCTAAAAAAACGATATTGACGTAGTTTGAATGTAGTAAGATTCTGCGGGGAATCATTATAGCGATACAGAATTGGGGCCCTGCATTATGCAAATAAATAATTTTATTTGATTTTTTTTTATAATGGCTTGTGTGCTAGCCTCGCGTGACTGCTGAAGCTGGCCTTCTGTTCCACGGACTTATTCACTGGAGCAGTGGTGGCCCAGTGGCATCGGCGCCGACTAACGAATTGTAAGTCGTGAGTTCGATCCCAAATTGGTACTTTACATTGTGTTTTTAATATTTTCAAAATAAGTTGTAGCAGCAGCTTTTTATGTTTTCTGTATTAATTAAAAATAGATATAATCGATTTTTCATGTCATGAGAAGTTAAATTTATTCATGTTTCGGGTTACACTCTCGTAAAAAATAGAAAAAGAAAGAAATAAAGAAAAATTGTGGGTTTACTAAACACTTCACTTAAGCACATATCTGGCGAAATGTGGGTGTACTCTGTGTTGGTATACCTCTGCCCAACCCTTCGGAAAACTAGGTGTGATGTTATATGTTTACTTAAGTATCATACTGTGAAGTTGTTAAATGTAAATGCATGCAAAATCTTCACACTTTCTATAAGTACTTTGAGGTTACTTTGATATAATTTGATATATCATAAGTAAAGCGAATTTCCTCAGTATGCGCGACCACCCACCGATATTGTTTTAATCTCAAAGAAAATGCAAAGGATATTACAGAATACAGGGCGAATGTTCCCGCGTCACAAAGATTCCCCCGCCTTTAAGATATTACTTTTATGTTTATCCTGAAGAATTCGTACGGTCAATGTTATTTAAAAAAGTTGGTCCTTTGATCTTTGAGAAGATCGTAACTCCAAAGAACAGAGTTGAGCCTACTTAAGGCCCTGGTAACTTTAAATATTATCACTATGAGCGATAATAGTTCTTATTGCAATCTGTTACGGGTTTAAAGTCTGTTGTAGCAATTCGAATAACAAATGAGCAAGCTTTTGTCGTAAAAATGTAAATAAAATCGTATAAAATTAGATATTAACTATTTAATAATAACTAATCCATCACTGGATGCAATTTGGCATTTGAAATTTTATGGTATCTTTTTAATTATGTTTATAACTGTTGTTGAAGGGATAAACTGATTGATGATTTTAAAGATAATTAAGAGGTTACTTTGATGATTTTTTTAATGCATGAAAGTATGTTTAATTATGTTTTGAGTTCCATCACTGTATGTAAAAAAGACTAGAATATATCATATATGTTTTTGCTTTCAAAATTATTTACGGTTAAAGAGATACACAGCTTAAACCACCTTTTTGAGTGTTTTCCAGAAATCTCCACCTCAAAAAACTGGCTCATGTTCTGGTTGCTCCAAAGTGCAAGGTGTTTTATTTTAAATTATAATATACTCATTTTAAATTAGGACTGCATCGTTGGTCTAGATGGTTTTTACTTCATCACGACTGCTCTTAAAACTGTGAAATAAAATATGATAAGAAAACCAGCATATCCTAGAACCAAAAACTCGAAGACAGATGACATCTACCAACCCGCAAGGAGCCAGCGTGGTAGATTACAGCTTCTCCGTCTGCTTGAAGCCTGTGTCCCAGCAGTGGGAACAGTGTAGGTTGTTTATGTGCACTATACCTAGGTACTAAATTAAACGACTATCTAACTAAATAATCTCTTTCCAGGTCCTCTTTCCAGGCAAAACAAAACAAAGAAGTTGCAAGACGCACCGAGAATGCCTGGAAGAGCTATCGGGCCATGAAAGAACTAATGAAAGGTAATCTTCTTTTGTCGCTTAAGAGAAGACTCATTGACGTGTGCATACTTAAATTCCCATCCTCACATATGGTGGTCAAACATGGTCATTGACAGAGGTCTACGCTCGCGGGTTTGCGAGAGGGCTATGATGGAACGGAGTATTCTGGTCATCAAACTAATAGATCAGGTTAGGAATACGACCATCCGTTCCATTACAAAGATAACTGACGTCACTTCGAAAGCTACCAGACTAAAATGGAATTGTGCTGGACACATCTGCCGCATGTCAGACGACCAATGGGCCAAATTTACGACCCAATGGGTCCCTCCTAATGGCAAGCGACATCACGGTAGGCCCAGACGGTGATGTCGGGATGAACTGGACTCCTTTAACGAGAACTGCCATGGTCACTAGCAGGATTAAACAAAGAGAAGTGGAAGAAGGGTAGAGAGGCTTATGGCGTGCAGTGGGATCATCACAGGCTTTTAATAATAATAATAATAATGTACTGGGATCGTTCCATCATCACTGACAGGACTATTGTTGCCAATAAACCTAATATAGTGGTGGTGGATCGACTAGAGTGGCGTGCAATGATCGTTGACATAACGGTCCCGCATGACGGGAACCTCGTAAAAACCGAGAAAGATTAACAAATCAAGTATCTTGACTTGGCTCGCGAGGTTGTCGACATGTGGGATGTGGACTCAGCGATCATTGTACCGATAGTCGTTACAGCCAGTAGTTTAATAGCCAAGAGCCTCGACCAACACACTAAAGTGGCTCTCTTTGGGCAGCTGGATCAAGGGCTTGATCCAGAAAGCGGTGCTCCTGGACACGGCTCGCATTGTTAGGAGGTTCCTCTCTCTGGAGCCCCGGTAGCTTGGACCCTGTACCCGATACCGGTGAGCTACTATTTTTTATATTTTTAAATGTTTTATAAGTTATAAATTCTAATATTTAAAAATGTGTAATTGATGTGGAATAAAGGAAATAAAAATAATTAAATAATACACAAATAAAAACAAAACATTCTTTTGTTTTGGTCATTTAGGCGTCGAAGTTACTCATCCGAAACATGCCCAAAATACTGGCAGCATTGCCACGCGGAATGACAACCTAATATTTTGTAGCTTATAACAAAAGAGAGCTAGTCGGTGTTGGGTCTATAATTATAACGATATCGTGTTTTCTTAGTACTTGACTAGTCGTGGGACTTAGCAACTGTTTGCCTTTGGAAATCATACGCCTCCTTTGTTTGGTATATTTGAGATGTAATGCCTTTTATATTGGATATTTTAGGAGCTAGGATATTTTATTAGGTTATATTTTCTTTTTCTTACAGCGTTCAAGGCTTTAATAATCACAAACGACTTTTTCCTTTGTGTACGTTCCTCCGTAATTTCAGTAGTTACTTACTGTTTTCACATTATTTAGGACAGCTTACCATGTTGATCTCATTCAGGTTTATTAGTCGATTTGCACGAATATTCTCGCACTATACGAGCGAGTTGATACTTTTAAATAATATATTACTTTTTGGAGGTGATTTGCACGAATTTATCTAGGATGAATTCACAATTCAGAAATACGTATTAGGCAATTGGCATGTTTTAAAATGTATGCATAATAATGCAGTAAAAAATTGTGTTTTTCTTAATGGGTACTGGGTGACGCGCGCGAACTTCGTACCGCCATAAAATGATCAAATCAAATCTATTTATTGCATTCATGTGTACATTTCGTTGTTTTACAATACATGTAAGTAAGTTCCAACATGAAACCCGGTTAGGACACGGCAACATAATAATAATTTTAATATAATAAAAATAAACATAATTATGTGTTTTTTTGTGTGTTATTACATGACTGTAGTATAAGTCTGTAATTATTCATTTATTTAGATATCGTTTTTTTGAATATTTTATTCTAGGTATTCTGCGACCGAATAAAAGCATTTTTGCGTTAGATATTCTTGACAGGTAGGAACAGTTTGTATGGGAAAATAAAATTGTTGCTATTTCGATTTAACATGAAATTTTTCCATGATTTCTCACCGTTTAAACCTTCCCTGGACTCCCACAAATATTTCAAAACCAAAATTAGCCAATAAGGTCCAGCCGTTCTCGAGTTTAAGCGAGACTAACGAACAGCAATTCATTTATATATAAACAGATAAGGAGAAAATCGAAATAATGTTATTACTTTGTTGCATAAAATTCAAAACGTGCCAATTATTTAATGCATATTTCTGGAAATGTTGTTTCATCTACAATTAAATTGAGGTCGTGCGAATCGCATCAAAATTTCAAGTGTCAATTTTCCCGTTTCGAGCGAGTAAACTCGTGTAAATCGACTAATGAGCCCTCATTTAATTTTTCAACTTTAGAAAATTTTGATGAATCTCTTCAATGGATGTCGTTAGCTAACTCATCCACACTTCCTTATTAATATTATAAATGCGAATGGCCCCTGTCTTTCCATCTATCTGTTACCTTTTCAAGCCTTCATTACCATAATATATTGAGGCTTAAGACAGGTATACAGGTAGACCATAATCTAGGTTTCTTTTTTTGAGGATAAAACATCGAATAACTTGCCAGGGGCGACGGTATCTCTTTCGAACAACCCGCACCCCTGGCAGGCATCGGCCCTTGTGGACGCCACTGGTTGGTGCTAACATCTCTTTGAGGCGTGCGTGAAACACAACGCGCCATCGACCCGGGCTTGGTCCTTACCGGACAGCAAGCTACCCATTACTCGCCGTCCGCAAGCCCGCGCCTGCGGTGGCCGGGAATCAGCATGAGATTCCCGACGCCCAGGGCGTCTCCAGCGGAGGCTATATAGCGCCGTGAGGGCGCTACTGCCTCTCCCACCATGATCTAGGTTAGGGCACAAATACTTTTTATCTCAGTAGTTCCTAGACTGACGTTTCTGTGGTATAATTTCCGACGTGCACGCGGGCTGCAAATACATCATACAGACATAAGTAGCCTCTAAAATTCCCACTGCTGGGACAAAGGCTTCTGTTCTGTAAAAAGCAGTGGGCCGTAATCAACCACGTTAGCCCAGTACGGGTTGAGGCGGGAAACAGTTAGTCAATGATAATTACTACAATTCTCTGAGCACAGCCGGGCCTTAAAACTAAAAACCTCAGACCATTTTAGGGCATTACTCTAGAGTTTTAGACCAGTCCCACTAATTAGACTAACAACTAAAACCACACTAAACTTCTCATACACAACCTCCATGCGTAACACACTTTATATTAAAACTTATCTCCCAAGAGAAATTCAAGAAGATTAGACACGCTAAGGTGTTTTAATTTAAAAGGGGCTCAAATACAGGTTTAATTTATACACTAGATTCTGATATTATTCATAGACGGCGCTGCGAAATGAGTTATTTGCAAATCTCCGCACAGGTGCGTTGTGCGTGAGGTCTTGAAATTCGCGAGAATTTATAGGAGTTTAAGGCGCGCTGCGACGCAAATATTTAGGTATTCAACCCTAGCCTAAAATGAGATTCAAAACAGCGAGGTGTTTGATGTTAGTTGAATCGAATCACCACCAAAATAGAAGTGCAGTTTTGCTTTAAATTAGAGCATAACAGTGGTGGCCCAGTGGTTACTGCCCCGACATACGAGTTTGTAGGTCGTTGGTTCGAACCCAGACTGGCCCTTTACTTTGTGTAAATTATTTCATCACCACTGCTCTCAAAACGGTGAAGGGAAGCATCGTGAGGAAACCGGCATGTCCAAGAACCGAAATTCGAAGACATGTGCCGACTACCAACCCACACAGGGCCCACGTGGTAGATTACAGCCGGCTGCCTCTAGAAGAGAAGAGGCCAGTTTCTCAGCAGTGGGGACAATAAAAGCTGATTACGCTACGCTCGTGTGAAAAAAAAACTGAGCATCTTACGGTGTCCTGCGTATAGTCAAAAGACCCTTGTAGCCCGTAACGACTGTCACTAGTAAAAGCGGTTTGACATACTGGAACGGATCTTAATTGTAAAGAATATTCATTCATAGATTGATAGCAGTGAGTGCTCTTACCATTACATACTGGATCTGGACATCCCATAACGGAGGAAATTGAATAACCATTAATTAACCTTTTAACCGCCTATCAGTTGTCGTGCCCCCAGCGCCCGGGATAGTGAACCGAAAAATAAATACCTACAACAAAGAGAGGATGTGCAATACTTAACTATTTACAACAGATTAAACGAGCTGTGGTATTTTGGTCGTAAATATACGACTCTGGCGAAATGGACCCGAAAATATTTGTCGGATTAATCCGACGAAGGCGGTTAAAAGGTTAAGCTTATCCTCATTTTCAGAATATTAATGCTTCACACGTCTCCCGTCCTTTTTAAAACTTCTAGTTAACAGAAATACTACCCTACTGCTAATTATCAAATACAACATAACTATAGACCCGCGGATAACCTAACAACATAATAAGTTTTCGGTCACAAGCCACACAGTTAGCGACTGGACCGCAGCCAAGTACTAAATACCTACGTTTAATCCTAATTGGGAATCTATAATCTCGTTCTAGAATCGAGTTGGTCTAGTAGGTTTTGTGAAGTTTTAGAAACGATCTGTAAAAACCACTAGTATTTTTATAATGGACCCCACATTAAAGAAAATATTAGTGACTTTTTTTATTTATTCAGAATTTTGAAAGAGTTTTTTTTTGGATGGGAAATCATCAAATAAGCCCGCTCTGGGTGAAGCGGGAGGGCATGTCAGACTTTTACTCTTTTACTGACTAAAACCCACCCGTGCTCCCTCAGTTGCCTGTGTGCTGTGTGAGGGTTATCTTATTACTCAGAATATTTGTGGTGGGCAAGGCTTACAGATTACTTTTTTACATGTCTAAGCCTGATTTAAAATGACTTAATTACAATAATTATGACCCCGCTTACTTACAATAAGTAGAACAAGCATGTCTTTATGGATTTAGCTAGCTACCTCATAGTGATAAAGGACGGTATCAAACTCGATCCTTAAAAAAATACTACAAGACTTGGTTTCTTTAGATGTGGTGATATTTGACTCCAATCAGAAATGGTCCTTCGAGCCGGATTATAGAGTACTATGCTAGATTACCTATCCACTATACTACAATATTATTATCTTACGAATTTATAAATATTCTTCATGGTCTAATTGACAATAAAGAATATGGTTTATCTAAAACAAGCGGGTCTGTCGGGTTCAGAAGAGAACGTTTCTGAACACGACAGATCCGCTCGTTTCGTTGCCTTCAACTCCATACCTTAATGAACGTCTACACAGAGGGCGCACTGTAACAGTCACTTTGTAACTTTGTAGAAGTTGTACCGAAACAATAGCTACTAGCTTTGTGAGGAGGCTTTGAGACAAAAGAAACTTAGATATATGACAATATAATATGAACACACTCGTGTTTTCACATAAAGATTTTGCTGGAAGTAGTTTTCGTAATAACTTTTATTTAGGACTAAAATAAAATAATGGTCTTTTTGCGCTTATTTTGTTTGTATCATTTTTACGAAACAGCTGATGGCACTCTTGATACAAAGTGGTTTAAGAACATTCGAGGTCATAAAATGCTCGTGTTGCCTTTTATTTAACCGCTAACCACCTTTTATCTAGAACATATTTTGGGGTCATGCCAGTTTCCTCGCGATGGTTCCTTCGCCGTTTTAAGAGCACTGGTGATGAAATAATTTGCACAAATTAAAGCACTTATCTGGGTCTATGACTTGTAACTCGTGACTTGTAACTTGTGTACGCTGTGCACTGTGCGCAACTCGTGGTTACGAGTTAAGCACAGTGCACTGCACTGTTCATTATTGTATGTGTAGATGAAAAATATGTATGACATAAGATGCACAGAACACTAGCTATTGGCTGCGACAATTGTGACATAAAAATTCTAATATGTGAAACTGCCATAAATCAATTAAACCTGATTTATTTATTACTTTTAAGGCTCGAGGAATCTGTGTGTTAAAAATGAACACAAAAGGAAAGCTATTAGCAATAAATAAAAAACAAAAGAAACCAATTTGTATTACATATATTCAATGTTTTACACGTTTAACCTAAAGTCTAAAATTGAATAAAATATTTTCTAGTAGGTTTTCTAGAGTTGCCCTAAAGTCACTAAGAACTACAA
The DNA here is from genome assembly GCA_949091785.1 of Polymixis lichenea. Classification (NCBI taxonomy): domain Eukaryota; kingdom Metazoa; phylum Arthropoda; class Insecta; order Lepidoptera; family Noctuidae; genus Polymixis; species Polymixis lichenea. Next base: position 6,685,113 of record OX420953.1, on the reverse strand, counting down.
ATTTCTAGTTGGGGTTTGTGTGTCACATAACTATTTCATACCTGATAATAGAAGAACAATGAATTAATGTAGAACAAAACTAAACTATAAAATGGGAGATATAGCATTCAGCTATTTACGATTTCCCAACCTTCGGACGGACAAACATTCCACAAATCTGCCTAGCCGTTTCCCAAATATAGTCTGCTTCAAGTCTAATGAGATGCCGCTGAGTACCAGTATTTTTAACCCCCGACGCAAAAACGATGGGGTTTTATAAGTTTGACGTGTCTGTGTGTGTGCGTGTCTCTCTGTGGCATCGTAGCTCCCGAACAGCCGGTCCGATTTTGATTTTGTGTTTTTGTTTGAAAGGTGAATTAGTCGGGAGTGTTCTTAGCTATTTTTGACGAAAATCGGTTGAGCCCTTCGAAGATTATCAACCTTTTTCTGATTGATGAAGGGATTTTACGTAGAGCGACCTCCTATCTGACCTCCACAACCCAGTTACTGTTTAAAACGACAACCCTTGGTAAGACTCCAGAGATCCACGAATGACTTCCGGGACCAAAGGCTTAACGTGCTTTCCGAGGCACGGAGTTTGTAAAGATATTCACAAAAACACGGACCAACCATGCCAAGCGTAGCTTATCATGCTCGATCGACCCTAGCAGCTGTTAAAGTAAACAACAATATTTACATGACATATATTTTGAATTATTGGGCGGTGTTCTGAGTACAATCCTATGGACGCTTCCTACACCTACCCTACATAAGGAAGATATTCTTGAATACTATAAGCCAAATCTCTTTTGCTACCCACAGCCACGGATACATTAGGAATCCGAAGTTGTTGCTTCGCTTTATTTTTTACTAGCCTTTGTCAGTGGCTTCGCCCGCATAGAGATTGAAAATGATCCCACAAAAACGTACTAGCGAGATAAAAGTATTCTATGTGTTAATTCAGATCATAAACTATCTGTTTGCCAAATTTCATCCGGATCTGTTCAGCTGTTTTTGCGTTATTAAGTTACAAACATCCAGACGTCTAAATATAAAAAAATGACGTCTGCCGCGCTGGTGCAGTGCGTCCGGCATGTTCGCGGACGCACACGTTGACGGCTTCCACGCCGTAGCGATGCGCCGCGGCGCTCGGCAGGTTGCGCGTCAGCACCAACAGCATCCTGGCTGTTATTGCGGACAGGCTGGACACGCGATACGTCCAGCACTGGGTTAATACCCACATTAGGATATAAAGAATTATAATATACTAACACTAGTTTTCATAAGTTGTACTCTATATCTATGGATTATTATCAATCCGAAATAAAAACTTTTTGTTTTTAAATTTTCACTTTTATAAAACTAATAGGATTAGTAAGATTTTCTTTTTGTCTAGATTCGAACTCAGAAACAGATAACAGTTTTTTTTTTTTTGTACAAACGCAAAACGAAACGGGATAGCCGTTTCGTTTGTGTTTGTAAAAAAACAAAACCTAGCTTCTGACGTTTCATAAGTGCCAATGTAGGTTTATTTGAAATAAAATATTTTGATTTTGATTTTGATTCCGGTTTACAATATACAAACCTGTTAAATTCGACTCGTCAGTTTGTTGAGTTTCCTTATTTATTATTCTATCCAAAACATAACGACTGCTACAGAACCCTTCAGTAACTCCAATACACTGACCGGATTTTTCATTTCAGTGGGCGTCGTAATAGATACAAATGGTCCTTTCATCTCACAATATTGCCGAGATCCGAATCGAAGGTCCAAAAAATATTGCTTCATAAAAAGGCTGAAAAAAACTCCTTTCAAACTGGAACATCTAAAACTAACTTGTTATCAATCATGTTTATAAATAAATCTAATAAAATGGAAGCTATTTACTTTGGTAAAAGGTTATTTTATTTTTAGATATATATTGCCTATATAGACACTGACAGAGTGTTTTCTATTAAATGCTTAGTGAAATGAATATTTTGGGCCTTGAGAGAGGCCTACGTTCTTTAGATGAAGTTTCGAGGGTCCAAAACTCACACTGGGCCCTTGTGGTAGATTACGGCCTACTTCCTCTTACAGAGCGAAGGTATCCTTGTAGTGAGAATATTATAGGCTGGTTATACTTATACTTATACCTATATATACTATACAAGAGCAAGCTTATACAACGTGTAACGGAAAAGGTATATTCATACCAAGAGCACGGCTTCTTTGGATGATATCAAACGATATTGGAAGGGTTTTATAATCCAGTCTCTATATATTCGGAATTTATGAGAATTTTTAATACATTGATACCAGAAACCGAACTTTTCAAATTGAAATAAAAACATCAATGGGAAGAGATTTATCGTTGGGCACGCCACGATCGCGGCGGTAAGTCCCCTCTTTGAGGAGTGGTTTGAGAGGCGGCATGGCGTCTTCACCTTCCGCCTGACACAGGTCCTCACCGGACACGGTTGTTTCGGGAGGTTCCTGTTTCGGATAGGGCGGGAGGAAACGCCCGGGTGTTTCCATTGCGAAGATCGCCCTGAGGACACGGTGGAGCATACGGTGGAGGTCTGCCCGGCTTGGGCGGTGCATCGCCGTGTCCTCGTGGAGGTGATCGGCGGCGGCGATCTCTCGCGTCCGACCCTGATCCAGGCCATGGTACGGAGCGAGAGGGCATGGCTAGCAGTCGCCTCCTTCAGCGAAGCAGTTATGCTCGCAAAGAGGGAGGCGGCGCACGTGAGGGAGATGCAATACATGCGCCCTCACAGCCGTGGCCTTCGCAGGAGACGCCCTGGGCGTCGGGAATCCCAGGCTGATTCCCGGCCACCGTAGGCGCGGGCTTGCGGACGGCGAGTAATGGGTAGCTCGCTGTCCGGTAAGGACCAAGCCCGGGTCGACGGCGCGTTGTGTTCCACGCGCGCCTCAAAGAGATGTCATCAGCAACTGATGGGGCCCGCAAGGGCCGATGCCTGCCAGGGGTGCGGGTTGTTCGAAAGAGATACCGCGGCCCCTGGCACACAGGCAAGTGAGGGAACACAGGTGGGTTTTAGTCAGTAAAAGTCTGACACGCTGCTTCTCCCGCTCCACCCAGAGCGGGAGAAGTTATTTGATGATTTCCCACCCAGAAAAAAAAAAAAGAAAAAAAAAAGAGATTTATCGTGATATTGGCAAGTGACGTGGAAAGTTATTGACCTACGTAGTGCGGTGACACGTTTGTTGTGATTTGAATTTAAGAAACATGAAACCAAAAATTTGTTATCAATTCTTCGAGTATTTTATTTTTAGCTCAAACTATGTATAGTGATTCTATACCAGCTGTTATATTTAGTGCTTAAGGATAGCAATAGGGTTTCTGTTACACCCTGTATATAGCGTGGCTGTAAATTCAAAATACGGCTTTGAACGAGACGCCGAAGAGAGACTTATGATGAAGGAAGACATTGTTAAGATATCTGGACAAATTATTCCCAAATAGCCAACGGACTGTGATAGCAAGCATACGGTGAACTTTATATAGTACTGATTCCTCTGCAGGAGAAGACGTTGAGAAGAGGTCATGTTCAACATAGCTTCTGTGGAACATAATATAAAATTAAAGAAACTGGCTGAAAATAAAGTGATTTTAATATTCGACTCCAAGGACCACCGTTATCAATTTAAGGCCCCGTTCTTTTACAAAATTATATTTCACTATCATCGTCGTTTGACAGGTTTAAATTCCAATTTTACGGCGCAAATTGTTGAAGTTACCTACTCTTATATTATTAGATGTCAGCCTATTTTAATATCATTTTATCCAATTCCAGGGAGGATGTTTTTTTATATACCACTAGCTTTTGCCCGCGGTTCCACCCGCATGTATGTCGGTTATCGCGTAAAGAAGAAACCTATGTCCTTTCCGTATTCCAGGCTATATCTTTGCTAAATTTCATGACGATCGGTTGACCGGTTTAGGTGGGAAAGCGTAACAGATGGACAGAGTTACTTTCTCATTTATAATATTAGTAGAGATAATTTTATTGGTTTTAAAAGTTTACTCACACTAGGTGTTATTGTTGATAATATTTTTTTATATATAAAATGTCTACACTCACGTTTTCACTTCAAAACATTTCAATATTTAATTTGTTTGCTAAAAACTCTAAAAAATTAGAAAGCTTTGTTAAAGTAAAAGCTCGTAATTCTATTGAAAGCCCTCAATTTACATTTAAAAACAAGTATTGTTAAGTCGTCTGTACAAACTTAAAAGAAAACTTTGAGTAAAGTTAAAAATTTAAACCTGAATAGGTACCTACTTGGATTAGGAACGTGAAAAACATGATTCAAAAATTTAAATAATAATTTCGTCTATGAAACAATGTTGTACTTTTAAAAAATCGTGATCATAGACAACAATACAATACGCTCGAGTGCAACTTTATAATTATATTAGTACTAGCTTTTGCATGCGGGTTTGCCCGCGTAGAAGTCGAAAATTATCCCCCGGGAATATACTGTAGGGATAAAAAGTATTATATGTATTAATTCAGGTTATGAACTATCTGTTTGCCAAATTTCATACAAATTCGTTCAGCCGTTTTAGCTTGATTGAATAACAAACATCAAAACATCCGAAATTTCACATATAATAATTGTATCACCATTTCAGCCAAAAGACCTGACTGAAAGACTGCTGGGCCTCCTCCAAGCTCCACCACTTCGACCGATTCTGTGCTTCTCGCTTCCAGCAGTTCTTGCGGCTCACACAAGCTCATCGGTCCATCCTATGGAAGGCCTTCCAACTATACGGTTTCCGCGGTACGCTGGCGCTGTAGGATTAGTAGAATTCACAACTCTCAAAACGGCGCCAGTGATAGCTAAGGCGCGGGACACAGAAGAAACGGGGAACGAGAAAATAGTATGCAAATGGAAAAACGAAGCATCTTGACCATTCTGTATGTTTTGTGCCAGATCGCCCTAATTACATTTTATATGAATATGAAGAATAATGAAGATACGTGAAAGGGACGCCGCGTCTGCGTCCCGTCCGCGTCTTACGTCTCTTCTTGAGGCCTGTGCCTAAAAGTAAAAGAGCTGTCATGTTAACGTTTTCTTAATTTCGTCCACTTCACAAAATAAAAATTGTTTTCTTTTGCCCAACTTAGATATAACTCGTAGTACTCCTAGAGTTAACTTGTATGTTACATCTAATGGACAGCAAAATAATAAATTGACACTTCAGCAGGCACTTATTTTCATGACTATTATGAACAATTTGTGCATAGTAAACATTTTATCATTCTTGTTACAAAGACCGGAAAACATTTTCAAGGAAGGGTTCCTTACCACTGCACACTCAGCTACACATTGACGCTGATCTCGCACTGTACGGAAATTCTATACAATGAGAGATCAACTTATACTGGAAATGTATAGCTTGATGTGTAGCCGTGTGTACAATATTTCATAAAACGTTAGTCCAGACCACTTTAATGTCTAACTTTATTTTATTTTTATTAAGTATTTGTGAAAGTAGCCACTTTTGTCGATAATGGTTCAAAAGATACAACCCTGTGACAGACGAGTGGACAACAGAGCCGTAGGCAATAGGCTTCTGTTAGTACCCTTTGGGTACGGGACCCTAAAAACAGAAAATTCAAGTCGAACCGCTCCCAAGCAGCGGCCATATTGGATTTCTAGAAACGTCATTTATCATGTGTCAGTGTCTAGAAAAATACGATTTTAAAATACGCTGTACATATTTCAATTTATTTGCAGCAATATCAGGGGAGGGATCACAAGAAAAAGTCTGACATTTGAAATTGCATACAAATGAAATATTTTCCATGTCCGATGTCGAAGTAAGTCGCCCCTTTGTCTTCTTGGATGAGTCATTAGGGTAAGAAGCCTTTATTTTTTTTTGTACTGACATCGTTTTAAAAGAGACTGGCAATGAAGCTTCGCCGAGAAAGACAAAAAATAGTTACACTGGTTAAAATGGGAGAGAAGAAACTACGTAAGGTGAATCTTGTCGATATATTTTCCATACAAACTTTGGGAGTGTATAAACTCCACTGTTCGACAATATATATTCATCAAAAATTAAACATGATTATGGTTTTGTCTCATCATGAATATTGTCTGCATGGAAACAGAATACTAAAATAAAAAGCCATTAAAAGTTAGGTGCCAGCAAAGATTAGTTTTTCTTGCTATTTTAACAGAACTTTGGGCGTGTTTAAGTAAAAAAAGAAGTGTAAAATCTTCAAAACCAAGTCGGTACCGACAAAGCTCAAATATATCGAAAAGTTCACTAAACCTTATTAGTCATTGATTTATGCAGTAGCTTTTTTCATAAAACCCGATCTTCTGAAGGACTTTTTTAATTTTTCACGCGCCGTTTTACTATAAATGATCCTGCATCTCACTCAATAACATTGTGCGTGTAGACTAGAGTCTAACTAACTGCTCCACACTAATACTATCTCTGTCGGACACGATGCCTGGTGACACAGCGTGCTTTTAGCCAGGCCCACCAGTGAGTTCGAGCCCGCGACTAGATTTCCCTTAAGACATCACCTTGTACAATAAGACCGCCGATGCATACTAGCTCGTGGGACAATGATAACAGCTGCACCGGTCGATCGTAGGATAAGCTGTGCTTGCCGCAGTTGATTCGTAGATGGTTAACCATTATTTGATTATACAGGGTGTAACAGAAACTCTATTGCTATCTTTAAGCACTAAAGATAACAGCTGGTATAGAATCACTATACATAGTTTCAGCTCAACATGAAATATTATAAGAATTGATACCATAGTTTCGGTTTCATATGTTTCTTAAATTCAAATCATAACAAACGTGTCACCGCACTACGTAGGTCAATAACTTTCCACGTTACTTGCCAATATCACGATAAATCTCTTCCGAGTGATGTGTTTGTTTAAATTTGAAAAGCTCGGTTTCTGGTATTAAACACTCTCATAACTTCCGAACATGTAGAGATAGGATTAAAAAACCCTTCCAATATCGTTTGATATCATCCAAAGAAGCCGTGCCTTTGGTATGTACAACTTTCCGTTCAAAATCAAAATCAAAATCAAAATATTTTATTTCACATAAACCTGCAAGGGCACTTATGAAACGTCAGAAGATAGGTGCACGGTTCCAATTTGTCGCTTCCTATGGAGAAGAGCCGGCAAGAAACTCCACGGTTACTCTTTTAAAAATAATTGGATTTTATAATGTTTTCAAATTACAGTGATATTAGGTATGGGAGGACAGTGCAGGCCTGTCAATAAGTACCAGGTACTTAGAGGAATGAAAATAAAGAATAGAAACTGTAGGCCTACAACGTTCTCTCATTCACAATATGTAAAAGAATCTACATAAGTAAAATCAACCTATTTAAACCAAGTGATATGATTTCCATGAGAATCACTAATAAATACTCGATATTACAAGGGTTGTATAATGTCAAATAATGACGAGAATATGTCAGAAAGTGTAAAAAATAAAATAATGATTTTCGCCCACTACGCGGGCAAGTCGCGGGCGGTAACCAACAAAATAATTTTAAATGTTATTAATTTAACATAACATAACATCACGCCTTGTTTCCCCGAAGGGCTAGGCAGAGGTGTACCTATAGTACACCCATATTTCGACAGTTATGTTACAGGTTGCACGTTGCACGTTACACGTTGTATACTAGTTTGAAATATGTTTCTCCTTTTAGTTGCATGTGTGGTACAATTGGATGTTCTTAATTAATAGTATATATAATTTTGTGTAATTTAGAAGCATTTTGTTTAAATTTTGTAAATGTGAGTACCATGCATCCGTTTATTGTGTTGTTACGTTGAATTGAGAAAGCATGGCAGTTGAAATTATGTCATGCTCTCACTGATGGTGGCGTCTATAAATGTCTCACTGATGGTGGCGCGTGTGTTGGATCATTCGGTTCATACAAAATGGTTGAGCTGGATGGTGCTGATCCACGCGTCAAGTTCGTGAACGGGCGCTGTCGGTTGAGACTGGTCATCTCCTAACTTCCAGGGCTTATTTTTATCTTGTATTTAGAATTGTTTATAATTACATTTTTTTACATTGTTCTCACATACAGAAGCAACAAGAATAATGTTCCCAAGATTTTGTAATATTCAACTTGATTTTAAAGAGTGTCCGTGGAGTTTCTTGCCCGTTCTTCTCCACAGAGATCTACGTTTTGGAATGGGCAACTAGCTTCAACTTTCCAACTGATCGACTTTTTGACAGTTCAAAAGTGCCTGTAAAGGGTTTGATTGAAATAAATGCTTTGAGTTTGAGTTTGAGTTTGAGTTTCTTAACTTGCCGCTTTAGTCTAGTGGTCGCGAGCACTACTGCTGAGCATGAGGTCCTGGGTTCGATTCCCAGGTCGGGCAAAGTGGTATTAGGTTTTTCTATCTGGAATTTTTCAGTAGCAGCCCGGAGTCCGGATTTGTACCCGGTTGATGGCTATTGCCATCAACCGGGTATTACATGGAACTTAAACATAACTGTCGAAATATGGGTGTACTATAGGTACACCTCTGCCTAGCCCTTCGGGGAAACAAGGCGTGATGTTATGTTATGTTATATTAATAACATTTAAAATTATTTTGTTGGTTACCGCCCGCGACTTGCCCGCGTAATGGGCGAAAATCATCCCACGGGAATGTAGTAGCAGGATAGAAGGTCATAATCTAACCGTGTGCCAAATTTCATCCAAATCTGTTCAGCCGTTTTTGCGTGATTGAGTAACAAACATCCAAACATCTTCACAAACTTTCACATTTATAATATTAGTAGCAAGTAGGATAGTAGCTTGCAAAAATTCTCTCAAAATAAAATGCAGATCACTTTACGTAGCAACAAAACTATGCCAAAGGATATGGCAACCCACAGCGTCAGTACTTTAGCACCAATTTACGGGTTGGTATTCTAAGCTCGCAAGTTATTGCCTTAACGCGCTATTTCAAGCGTGCAGCGGTTGCAGTTAGTGACAGTCCTTATCTACGGCAACCCACGCAGATATTATACAATGTATAAGGAAAACGCTTCCGAAAACGAAGACAAGTGATAGGGCTAGTGATTCTCGATACAGTAACATCAAAAAATAGTAGTTAGTTTTGGTTTACAATTTTTACCTAATTTTTTAGCATTTTTTAGAAAAAAGAAAGAAAGAAAAATATATTTATTTGTCACAGAAACACGTGCGTATAAAAGATGACATACTTAACATTAAAAAAAAAACATGATAACAACACAGATATTTATACACAGGCATAAAGAAGATAAATAATCGGCAGCTGCACGCCGTGACTGTGACAAGAAGGCTTCCACTCAGCATGATGCTATGCTATGGGATGGGACCCACAGCACAGCGCTGATTTTCAGTGGTCACTATACTGTGAGTACAGTTGAATGAACCATTTTTTTAGATTAAACACATTAAAAAACGACCCCAACTCTAAGGTTTAGGCATCCTTTGTAAAGCGCCGCCAAAATAAAATAAGTAGAAACATTACAGAAGCGTCAAACGTTTTAAATTGATGCAAAATAATCAATTTAAGGCGAAAGGTTATTATTGGTATCCGTTTGCATTTAGGTTGTATATAACCTACGTTCTGGCTTCGGAAGCGTTCCCCTTACACCCTGTATAATACTCCTTAAAGTAATACACATAAGATTGGTTTTCACATTAATATTATGAAGCATAGGCCTTTTCTAACCCGGATAAGTCTGCGGTCGTTTGATTCGAACTTAAAATAACGCAAGTTTAAAACAAACTCCCAAAAATATCAATCCGGATGGCCTTTTCCCTACTGTATAGGGTTCGGCTTCCAGTCTTAACGGATACAGCTGAATACCAGCATTTTACATGAAGAGACTGCCTATCTGACCTCCACAGCTCAGTTTCTGAATAATACAGTACCCTTGTATAAAACTGGTTGTTAGACTTTTGGGCTTCTAACGTAAAGACTGTCAAAATCTACAAATGACAGCCGGAATACCGGCTTAGTGTGCTCTCTGAGGCACGGTGGACTCTCGATATGTAATGACACCCATCTACGACCCGACCGTGGCAAGCGTAGCTTAACTTTTGATCGACCCGTGGCCCATGGGTTTGTTATAAATAGCCCACCAGCCCCTATACCTGTGGTCCTTTGATCCGAACTTTAAATAACGCTCGCTTCCTAATATCTTTTTTTTTAAACGGCAGGAACCTAGCAACAGACGGCAAAAGAAAATGTTTTAAAACAGATTAAGATAAAATTTCCTTTACACGTGCCAACATTAACGATACTTCATTTTTTTTTTGTCTATCGTTCAAATTATACAAATAGCCTCAAGGGAGTTAAGTTAAGGGTAGGTCGACCGTATTACTATTACGATATTACATTTATTCCCATTAAAACATGATAACTTCGCACCGTTTTAATTATACGCCTCAATAACTGAGAATTATATGAAAAGGATGAGCATTTCAAACGAGAATAGTCCATCAAAAAAAATTATGGCAGAAGAACTACAGGATGTCAATCTTTGCTACCAACTTAAATCGTCCGTATATTCAAATGATACTATCACAATTGTCATTCTTTGACGGTTGCAAGTATTGTTATACAAAAATCCAAGAAAGACCCAGTCTCGAAGAAAAGCAACACTCAATGAACTGTCCCGAATTATCTACATATATATTATTTTTTTATTATTTTACAAAACAGTACAATTTTTTGGCTTTTACAATTTTGCTCGCCAAACTTTGCAGATATTTCTACAATTTCTATAAACCCTTGTTTTTTCATCAAGTTAGCGTTTCTGTCAAACGTTTCGCCAAAATTTAAGGGAATGACATTACCTGCGGAAAGATTACATCGTGTCCTTTCCGCAGGTAAAGTCATTCACGTATATTTTGGCGTAGAGTTTGGCGTGAAGGCTAACAGAAATGTGTTTTGTCTAAACCTGCTTACATCGTCATCTACCTATTAGGGTAATACGAAACCTCTTGGTAAGACTGGTTGTGTCTCTCAGGATTCTGACGACCCGTAACGACTGTCAAAGAACCACGAATGATAGCCGGAACCAACGACTTAATGCTAAGCGCTTTCATTTTGACAATTCAACAATATTCATTGCGTTACACAGGATAAGTTTTTAACCAGTGCGTAAACTGTAACCATTAATTCAGCTTATCGTTCCAGAACCCCAAGCACAGAAACTTTTCATCGGTTATACAAAAAAAATGTGTTGTGTTTCATAGAAAAGTGCAATACCTACACGGTCAAAATGTATGGAACAGCTGATTTTTTTTTTGTATAACTGATGAAATATTTCTACGCTAGGGGGGGCCTAGAATGGTATGCTGAATTCATGGTTACAGTTTGCGCACTGGATAAAAACTTATCCTGTGTACGTTGTACATGATGTATGTTATATACGTTGTGATGAACATGGGAAAGACAAAGGTCATGTTAAATGCCCATATAATACCCACTCTCATGACGATCGGAAATGCTACGCTCGAAGTTGTGGACGAGTACGTTTACCTGGGACAAACTGTCCAGTTAGGTAGATCCAACTTCGAGAAAGAGGTCAATCGTCGAATCCGACTCGGCTGGGCAGCGTTCGGGAGGGTTCGCAATATCTTTTGTTCCAAATACCGCAATGTCTCAAGACGAAAGTCTTTAACCAATGTGTGTTGCAAGTGATGACATATGGTATAGAAACGTGGTTGCTCACAATGGGCCTTATCAGAAGGCTTAAACTCACCCAAAGAGCAATGGAGAGGTCTATGCTCGGAGTTTCCCTACGCGATCGAATCAGAAATGAAAAGATCTACAGGAGAACCAAGGTAACCGACATAGCCCGAAGAATTGCCGAATTTAAGTGGCAGTGGGCAGGGCACATTGCTCGTAGAACAGATGGCCGATGGGTCCGAAAAGTTTGGAGTGGCGACCGCGTACCGGAAGACGTAGAGTGGGAAGGCCTCCCACAAGGTGGACCGATGTTCTTGTGAAGGCCGCGGGAATCCGCTGGATGTGGGACGCACAAGACCGGTCGAAGTGGAGGAGCATGGGGGAGGCCTATGTCCATCAGTGGACGGCTTTCGGCTGAGGTGATACGTTGTTGAGCAGAGAAATTTTACGAACATGTTACGAACATGGAGTGGATTAGCAATAACGTTCAAAATTATGCATATTCTCATGAACAGTGCGTGTGTTTGTATGTTACGGCATTCAAGCGCAGATTACTCAGCCACGAGTGTTAACACAAAACGTTTAGGTACAAATCATAGTAACGAGCAAAACAACAAAAGAAAGAAAAAAAAATCGCAAAATATTACTGACATTAATAATAAAAACGTGAAATACCAAAATTTTCCGTGTTAACGTATAATCCAGATATTTTAAATCTTCAAGGCGTTTTTCTTAAAATAAATGTACCTTATCTTCAAACGCTAGGGTGCGTTCAGACGTCGTTAGCATACCGAGGTAGTCACTGGCGCGAGCTCGTAAGCCGACGTGCAATTTCTCGAAATTGCGATGTTGTATAATTTTCATCTTGCCTAAAATACAAGTGCTGCTAATAATACAAAATTGAAATGTCTAGTGTAATTATTTTAGATTTATTAAAGGTTTAGTGTTCTTAGTATTTAATTTTGTTCGTGTAAAATTGTATTGTTTGAAATTGAATTAATATTTGAAGGTGTAGATTTTGTTTTGATAAAAAGACATTAATTAATTGAATTTAATGGCCATATGGCGAAGAGATACTTGATACTTGATTGAAATTAGATTAAAAATAGTTAAACTGTCTAGACAGATAACCAGCTAAGCGAAGGTAATACAGATATGCTTGGTGAGACACATCCAGCTCTGGTATCAAACTAAAACCATTAATTAAATATTTAAATTACTCATAAAGACCATTCATCATTCTTAGGAAATACTTACTTTATATATTTAAAAAAATCCTATGAACGTAAGGCTACCGGTTGATGAAATATAAAGTAACGTAACGTAACAAGTACGAAAGTAACCCTGTCTCTGTCTGTCTGACTGTTATGCTTTCACGCCTAAACCAATGAACCGATCCTCATCAAATTCGGCAGAGATATAGTCTGGGATACGGAGGAGGACATAGGCTAGGCGCGTAGACTTTATTACACGATAACTGACATCACAGTGGCTGGAGCCTCGGGCAAAAGCTAGTACATTTAATCATTTCTGTATTAAAGTTACTATGACCCAACGCCTCTACAACTTCGCGTCACTAAGCCCAATCCAATTCAATATTAATTGCAGCATCGGCTTTTATATCATTTATACTGTACTTATCAAAATTCTGTACAGCCAGTGTCATTGCCTCTCCTAATCCTCTCTTAACAAGTCTTTGACTCGCCTTTACAGTAGCTACGTTGTGACGCTACGCGTCTTACGACATTAACAGTGGGAAAAAAATAAAGAAGTTGTTGAGCATGCCATTACTGCCTGCCCCCAGCGACGCCCTAAGCCGTGATCCGCACCCTAGAGCGCGTAGTCTCGTTTAGTGTCTTAGTTTTTTAAGTCCTAGCTGGAGGCATTATTTTTTTGTGGGACCCACAGGCATGCTTAATTTAGCAGCCGACACCCTCTTCTTTTTTTTGTTCTTGGGTAGAAAATACTCATGGATTTCCTCCGCCCTGGGGCGAAGGGATCTGTCGGACACTTACTGACTAAAAATCACCACGGTGTTCCATTCCCACACTTGGACCGGGGATCATGGGAATGCAGACAACCTCCTAGTTTGACCTGTGAGATGCCTTATATAAAAAAAACATACCACGATGACTTGCGGAGCGATGCCGACCGACGGAAACGGACGAAACACGCGCGTAATTTTAGTATTATTCGCGTGTTGCAAGTCGCATCGCTCGAGCCCGTGAACGGAGCTTTAGTTCCAAATAGGTTAAAACAGTCACTCAGGCTTATTACTTTTAGTCTAAGGCCTGTATAATGAAACAATTTAGACTTTTAACTCAAAGTGTAAAAGAAATGACCTTTTTTGGCGAGTAAAATTTGATTGTAGTTGCTTTTAGAGCCTTAAATGTTCTCGAAATATTTCACTATTGACTGCTTTAGGTTTTGGAGTTAATTTTAGGAGTGTCATTTAATAAATTGAGTACTTAGGTATTTTTTTCACGCTTTATATTAGCTTCACTTGTATGTTTGTATGTTTGTTTGTAACCGACTCCTTAGGGCGCGATTTTGACCCTCGTCAAACGGTCAGATTTCATTTAAACTTTGTAGACTTATCGAGGACCGATGACAATTCAAAAACTTAAAAAATATAGAACAAAAAAAACTTAAAAATCACGCTTTTGTAGTTAGCAGAAACTAAAAAATTGTAAATAAATAATAGTTTAAAAAACTAAAAAACACGCTTTAAAAACCAAACTAAAAAAGTGAAAAATAATTTAATTCTATTAAAAAGCGTGGGGTGCTTGATAATAATTGATTATAAAAACACCTCAAAAAGCACCCCACGCTTTTTAATAGAATTAAATTATTTTCCACTATTTTAGTTTGGTTTTTAAAGCGTGTTTTTTAGTTTTTTAAACTATTATTTATTACGCAAGTATTTCCATAATTTGCGACAGGAATGGTATTACAACGATACGAATCAGTTATATGTTGCTCCTGTCTTGACTATGAAATAAAGCAATCTTGAAAATACTTTCATACTTATTCAACTGCAGAAACTGTAGTGTTAAATTTTGGATCAGCAAAACAAGTCACAAAATCGAGTATCCACTTTATCCGTGCTAAATTCCAGCTTTCTAGAATGTCTGAGGTAAGCTGCGGGCAGACGGACGGACGTCACGAAACTATAAGGGGTTCCTTGTTGATTACTGAACCCTAAAAAGTTGTGAAAACAGTGTTCCCTCAATATATTAAGACGATGCCGGATATTAATATCTCTCAGAACCTCCAAGTTTCCTCATACAAGCATACAAAGCATCCACGATATTCCTTCATCATAAAATACTAAATGGTGTCATGTCACGAGAATTTTCAGCTTTAACTTGATCGCGAGGCTAAAGGCAAAATTTGGAACGTCAAAGGGTTTAAAAATATAACGTTTTATTAAAATGGGGACTGAAAAATATGAGATAAAAGATGTTACATTTTTAAATATTTTATACCCAACCATATGAGCTTTGGCCACGCCATGATTGCGGCGGTAAGTCCCCTCTTTGAGGAGTGGCTTGAAAGGCGGCATGGCGTCCTCACCTTCCGCCTGACACAGGTCCTCACCGGCCACGGTTGTTTCGGGAGGTTCCTGTTTTGGATAAGGCGGGTGTTTCCACTGCGAAAATCGCCCTGAGGACACAGTGGAGCATACGGTGGAGGTCTGCCCGGCTTGGGCGGAGCACCGCCGGGTCCCCGTGGGGGCGATCGGCGGCGGCGATCTCTCACGTCCGGCCCTGGTCCAGGCCATGGTACGGAGCGAGAGTGCATGGTTAGCTATCACCTCCTTCAGCGAAGCAGTGATGCTTGCAAGGGCCGATGCCTGCGGTGCCTGGGGTGCGGGTTGTTCGAAAAAGATACCACGGCCCCTGGCACACAGGCAAGTGAGGGAACACGGGTGGGTTTTAGTCAGTAAAAGTCTGACACGCCCTTCCGCTCCACCCAGAGCGGGAGAAGTTATTTGGTGATTTCCCACCCAAAAAAAAACCGTATGAGCTTCATAGAGATACAAGAAGCAGGCAAATAACCAAGGTTAAGGGCTGGAAGATTATGATGAGGCATCAGAAGGCCGATTATTCGCGTATTAAAAAACATTTAAAATCTGTCTCACAGTCTACACAATGGCAATCAAATAACTTACACCGACAAAACAAAACACTGAAAAGCAGCTATTAAACCTTTCAGCCTTACTAAGCTCCAGCTGTATTAGAACCCAACGGCTTGGCACGTGACGATGGCAAGAGACCGGATGGAATGTCTTTAATTCCATGGAAGTTGGGTAGGCTTTGTGTGGGATCCAAAGTGTGTCGATACTCTTGCGCCAACCCATCTTCCTGGCTCGGTGCTGGCGCTGCCGCTGCGGCTGCGGAAAACCTCATGCAGCGAAAGTATAACAACTTTATTGGTAATTATATTTTCGAGCCGTTTGGGGTTGAAGCCCTCGGGCCGTGGGGTCCGAGGCTCATGATCTCTTCAAGGAAATCGAAAAGGCTGGTTGACACTTCCCGTGACACCCGTCGCCATACAACGTGGTAATGCTGCCAGTCTCTTGGGAACATTACCACTTGACAGCGATGCGGATGAATTTTTCGACGCCTTTTTTTTAATTTGTGAATAGGTTTAGTAAAGTTAGTATTATGTTTGGTTTTTTTTTTACCAAGCTCCTAAATTAATGTACATTACTAAGTTTGAGTCAGCGCCAAAGAAACATAAAGGCGCCAAGAAATATAATGGCAGCTCGATTGGTTCTCGTAGAAAAATGATTGGTCTGCATTGATTGTTTCTTCACTGTCGACTCAAAATTAGTAACTGGCCGGTTTTATTTTTAAGTTTAGGTTTAGTTTTTATTTATCAGTAATGAACTAATAATGTATGGATAGGACTTTACGTCTAACAAAATTAAATTGTTGTCAGTTGCTATTTAAAGAAAAAACTAAAAAAACCCCTTTAATGCTGAACCCTTTTTTGATACCAAAGTAATTAGTATATAATATGATAAAAACCTTTAACCACAGATAAAAATTGAGCACTAAATTTACGACTGTTCAGATTAGTGTCTATTACTGCTAACTGTACAATATGTAACAAAAACCCTGTTGTTCCTTCTACCCACGTTTTCAGAATCGGTAAACATACGTAATACAGCGAGTCATTCGTAAAAACTGTTCAACAAAAATAATTAAAATAAATATGTAATTATGAATATTTGTAATATTTAACTGATTTTGATTAGATCAAAGAAAGCCGCCGAGCTCGTAGTCTATTGTGCGAAATAAGGATACTTGTAAAATCAGATACTGTAAAGATTTTTTTGAATGTGTCGATTTTAATAGTCATTTGATATTGAACTCTCGACTAGCCAAAGCTTATTTTTTTTAATTATAACTACACCAATGTTGTGCTTGTAGGTAAGTGTATACGCCCCTAAAAGGAACAACAGGGTTTTTGTTACATATTGTATATCTATATGTATGGTATATTTTCCTGTTTATCTTCTATGACTAAGAAATTAGTATAATTATGAGATTGAAAAAGACAACATTTTCAATTCTCGTCCCCAAACAACGCAATGAAACTTGCTTAAAAAACGAATGAAAATTGTCATCTATCCAACATCCTACCAACGTTTGGAACGAATACTTCCGAAATAACTGGAACGAATCTCTACGGGAGCATGTATCGGTTTCGTGGTGCGAATTGACACCGGTTCCCACTTTGAACTGTCACTAGTCCCTCAATGACATTTGAAATTGTTTGTGACACTGTGTTTGAAGAGAACGTTTATTTTTGAAAGTTGATAGTTATTGATACGAAGGTGTTATTTTTAATGTCTTTTTGTTGAGTTTGTATTTGCAAGCTTTGGGCATGAAAGATAATGAATGCAGCAGTGGTGACGAGTTAATTATTCCTTTAAAAAATGTACAGACAAACATTGCGTCGCTTAAACATCGCTCTTCTAAAGTTACAGTGCGTATATTGAAGATCTTTAGTAAATTTTTGAAAGAAGTTATTTTTTATCAATCAACTAATCAACTCAGCCTATCGCAGTCCACTGCTGGGCATAGGCCTATCCCAGGCTGCGCCACCCCACTCTATCCGCCTTCCGCATTTAAGGTGTCAAATCAGGTTTTTTTATCTATGCCAATAGAAGACCTAAGCTTTCGAAACATTTTTGAATGCGTTCTAGACGCAAACTATCCGTACCATAGTGTGGCCCCATCACTTCAGTATTGTGGTGCAAATGTTAATTTTTGGTCAAACCGGACTCCGAGGTAACGTATATTATGTATTTAGTTCCTAATTATTGTGATACATTGTCTTACAACTGATCACTTGTTCTCATAACTTAACGTAGTAATATTTCTCTCAGTTCAAGTGCATTTCATTATTTTTGCACCATTGAATGAGACTATTAACGAGAATCTAGTCACGGGCTCGAACTCACTGATGGGCCTGGCTAAAAAGAACGCTGTCTAACCAGGCATCGTGTCCGACAGAGTTAGTATCAGTGATGAGCAGTTAGACGCTAGTCTACACGCACAACATTATTGAGTGAGATGCAGGATCATTTATAGTACAACAGGCGCGTAAAAAATTAAGAAAAGTCTTTCGGAAGATAGGGTTTTATGAAGAAACCACGGCACAAATCAATGACCACTAAACTTTATTGAACTTTTTTGATATTTGAACTTTGTCGGTACCGACTTGGTTTTGGAGATTTTATACTTATTTTATTACTTAAACACGCCCAAAGTTAGGTAAAATTAGCAAGAAAAAGGAATTTTTTTTGGCTCCTTACTTTTTAATGGTTTTTTATTTAAGTAATCTGTTTCCATACAGACAATATTAATAATATGACAAAACCGTACCATGTTTAATTTTTGATGTACATTATCAAACAATGGAGTAATACACTCCCAAAGTTTGCATAGAAAAATGTCGACAAGATTCATCTTTATAAGCAAGGAGGCTCTGTCGTAGCTGGGCAAAAATATATTCTCCAAATCAGAATTTTTGTGTAAATCTATTCATTTTATAAAGTCGTTTTTTGTGTCTACCTGTGTGGTGTGCCAGCATTGTTCTTCTAACGACGCATCTGATTTTATTGCGGTTTTCACCATGATTTGGAGAATTTATTCCGAAAAGTTTATTTGTAATACATTAATATTACTGATACTTACATTTAAAATAAATCTCAATGTTTTGACAAGTGTCGTGCCAAAAAAGTCGTGCCAAGCGGGGGTGGATCGATGTCGATAGGTAATAACATTCTTATACGAAAATTTTAACTTTTCCCGGAACATTTTAATTTTAATAAGAAACTAAATGGGAAACCGTATCTGTATAGAAATAAATTACCTAAGTTATGATGAAAGAAGCCGTCAGACCTTTTCGATTATCTAATTCGACAAATAAAATGTAATACGTTCATGGTTTCGAGGAAATCGAATATTTTTATTAGACAGAATCGATTACTTTAAAACATAAACGTAACATTACGCCTATATTTCCTGAATGGGTAAGGTTGGTATTCCATCTATAATATACTAGCTTTTACCCGGGGCGTCGCCCGTGTGGAGGTCGAAAATTATCCCAAGGGTGGGTGCTACCGAGATAAAAGTGTTAATCCAGGTAATAAATTATATGTATACCAAATTTCATCCAAATCCTCCGTTTTCCTGTGGTTGAGTAACAAACATCCAAACATCTAAATTTACAAACTTTCACATTTATAATATTAGTAGGATTATATATAATATAATATAATATTAGTAGGATTATATATAATATTATATTAGTGCGGCTCTTGTAATAAACGGTGAGCCTGTTGTCAATAACTTGGCACATCACTACATTTAAAATAGTTTAGGCAGATGAAGTATATCGTTCAACGGCATACTTCATCTGCCTAGCCTTTTTCTAATTATGTTAGGTCAGATTCTAGTCTTACCAGTTGCAGCTGTATACCAGTATTTTACATGGAGCGACTATCTATCTGACCAACACACCTACTAGGTAACACGATACGAAAAATACTGCCTACGAAAGCCCGATCTTTTGTACAAAAGCCTGTATTTTGTATTACATTTTTTTCCCTCAAGCTGACTGTAATAAATAGTTGCATGACAGCGTCGGTTTAAATTGCTGTCCAAAGCTTGGGGTAACTTGACGTGTAAACCAAAAATATATCCATCAAAGCCCCTTTTTTGGGAAAATTCTCATGAATACCTCTTCCTCCTGGGGATAGGAAGGTTTTTCTTGTATTACCTTACACTGGAAGTAGAAACTTATATTCTTCCCTTATTTTACAAATAAATGTAAGTAAGTAAGTTGTACAGGCGGTTGGAGACCGGTGTCCTAGAACTAAGAATTCAAAGACTTGATATCACATCGGCGATCGCAGTGTGGTGGCCAAATGCATAGAGAACGCTGCTGCCCATTCTCTAGTAAGGCCCTTAGTCGCCTTCTACGACACTCACGGGAAGAAATGGGATGGTGCTATTCTTTACGCCCGGGCCTAAAGTTTCTATTAATTATCACAGTTATGCGTTCTAAACGAATCATGATTTTGTAGATAATCGTATATACTTTGTGGCCGTCGAGTAGAAAGTTTGTCATCAGTGTGATTTTGATAGTTTGAGAAGGAATATTCTTCTGAAATAGTCTACATCTGTAAGGACCTAGACAAAGATCGTTAGAAATGAAAGACAAAATTACAGATTGTAGAAGGATTTCTACGGTGCGATGTCAAAAATGAAGAAACGAAATATCACTTTGTATTAAAAAAGCATTGTCTATTCTTCGTAGAAATAGAAAGCGTCATGCTAAGCTTGCAGCAGGCTTAACACGAGGACCGTAGAGAAGCGTTTTGTCGACGGAAGAGTAGACAAAAATTACGTTTCCGTATAGACAGTTGACAGTTTTGTACCGAGAAATGTAGAAAATCGATTTCTATTCTACGGTAGAGTAGAAAAAGGAAGCGTCATGCTAAGCCTGCAGTGGTGGCCGGTAACGGCCCTACGCTCATAAGTTCAATACTCAGGCAGACAAGCTATTGGTGCAATTTTATCAGCACTACTCTTAAAACGCTTAAGTAAAATATCTTGAAGAAACCAGAAATTAACATTCAAAGACCTGTGACCTCCTGCCAGAGTCGCGTATTTATTCGGAAGAGTTACCGTGGCCCTGGCACAGGCATTTGGAATCAAGGAAAACGGTCTTTTTTTTTTGAGTTCGGCAAATCATCCAATTACTTCTCCCGCTCTGTGTAAAACAGGAGGGCGTGTCAGACTTTTACTGACTATAAAAACTTTATTAAAAAAAAACAACCGACTTCCGAAAAAACACTACAAAGTGAAAAATAAATTTAATTTCGGAAGTCGGTGACTTCGGATATGTATTTAATTTTTTGTCACCGCCTTCCGAAATTAAATTTATTTTTCAGTTTGTAGTGTTTTTTCGGAAGTCGGTTGTTTTTTTTTTTGAAAAAGTTTTTATATATCACTTTCTAGTTATTGTACCTACCCCACACCAATTCGAAATTTCATAATCCTTGGGGTCAAAACAATACATGTTTATGCGATAGCAGCAATCGCGGTTTATTTACTGTAAATTTTTGAAGAGTTCCGTTGTCTGTCTCCGAAACGCATCATCAGATCTATATGAAATTGAAAGGGGCCACACGGGAAGCACCAGCTTTCAAATAGAAAAGAGTCATCAAAATCAGTTCACCCAGTCGAAAGTTCTGAGGTAACAAACACTAAAAAAAAACATACAGTCGAATTGAGAACCTCCTCCTTTTTTGGAAGTCGGTTAAAAACCCACCCGTGTTCTCTCAGTTGCCTGTGTGCAAGGGGCGGCCGCCGAATCTCTTTCGAACAACCCGCATCCCTGGCAGACATAGGCCCATACGGGCCCCTTCAGTTGGTGCTGACAGCTCTTTGAGGCGCGCGTAGAACACAACGCACCGTCGACCTGGGCTTGGTCCTTACCGGACAGCGAGCTACCCATTACTCGCAGTCCGCAAGTCCGCGCTTACGGTGGCCAGGAATCAGCCTGGGATTCATGACGCCCAGGGCGTCTCCTGCGGAGGCTAGAGCCATGAGGACGCATAGGTATACTGCCTCTCTCTCACGTGCACCACCTCCCTCTTCGCGAGCATCACTGCTTCGCAGAAGGAAGCGACGGCAACCCATGCACTCTCACTCCGTACCATGGCCTGGACCAGGGCCGGAGGCGAGAAATCGCCGCCGCCGATCGCTTCCACAAGGACACGGCGGTGCTCCCACCTACGCCAAACACGGGTGGGTTTTAGTCAGCGAAAGTCAGACACGCCCTCCCGCTCCGCCTAGAGCGGGAGAAGACATTTGAAGATTTCCCATCAAAACCCGGCCCACTAACTCACAGAGAGGAGGCATGTTTCCCAGCACTAGGAACATCACATCATATCACATCACATCAGACTGATAACGTAGGGACCGATTTATCAATTGTCAGAAAACTTTTATGTGAGGAATAAATATAAAGGTTTCACCGTTTTTGTACCCTACTCAATAACATAAATGTGAAACTTTGTATGTTTAGATGTTTGTTACTCAAACACGCAAGAACAGCTGAACAGATTTGGATGAAACTTGGCACACAGAAAATGATAACATGCATTAACACATAATACAGGGTGTAAGGGAAACACTTAAAAAAACGAAGACAGGTGATAGAGCTAGTAATTCTCGAAACAATGCAAAAAAAAATAGTAAAAAATGAAAAAAAGCTAGATTTTTTGATGGTCAAAAAATTGTAAAAAAAGCTAGATTTTTTTTTTAATTTTTACCCATTTTTTTGCGTTTTTTGTACACTATGCTGTGAGAACAGTTAAATTAACCATTATTTGAGATTAAATACATTTAAAAAGGACCCGAAGTCCAGGCGGCGACTTTAGGTATAGGCATCCTTTATAAAGCGCCGCCAAAATACAAAAAGTAGAAACATTACAGGAGCGTCGAACATTTTAAATTGATACAAAATCACCAATTAATCAAATTAAGGCGAAAGGTTATTGATATCCGTTAGCATTTAGAATGTATATAACCTACGTTCTGGCTTCGGAAGCGTTCCCATTACACCCTGTATACTTTTTATCCTGGTACTATGTTCCCGTGGTGGGATAATTTTCGACATCCAAGCGGGCGAGGTCGCTGGCCACTGATAGTAAAAAATATATGCCAGACCGCCATATTAAAATTCTTCAGATTAAAATTATAGCCCTCATGTATTTTGCGCGCGCAATCACAACGATTATCCATGGAACAGACCCCTTTATTCAACCCAGCAGATCTCTAAATCTAAAAACAATTGCAACCTTTATTTATCTGCTAAGTCCCCTATATTATTTACACACCCACATAAAGCCGCAGAAGATATAAATAACAAAGAAGATAACACATTAAGAAGACATTTTAATTATTCTTCACATTATCATTTCAAGTGTACAAAGGTCTATTGTCACATTCATGTTTAAATTCAACATTTTCATTGGGAGAAATGATTAAAATTTTGAATGGACTAATTATAACTTTACTGGGATGCTGGCACTGTAAAGCCACTGGAAATATGAAGCACAGAAGGTAAAATCAGGGCGTCGACTGTTATGCTTGATTTATTATAACCAGAATCGGCAATAATCTTACTAGTGCTGGGACACAGGACACAGGTCTCCTCTCTGTAAAAGGGAATCCACCACGCGGCCAGTGCGGTTTGGTGGATGTCACAAATGTCTTAAAATTTTTGTTTCTAGGACAAGCCGGTTTCTTCTCGACTTTGTCTTTAACGGTTTTGGAAGAAATGGTGATGAAATAAATTACACAAAATAAGTTCATGTTGTCTCGCACTGTGGCCGCGTGGTGGATTCCCTTTTACAGAGAGGAGACCGGCGTAAAGAATAGTGCCATCTCATTTCTTCCCGTGGGTGTCGTAGGAGGCGACTAAGGGACTTACTAGAGAATGGGCAGCAGCGTTCTCGATGCATTTGCCACCATACTGCGATCGCCAACCCCCCTGCCAAGCATAGCGATTATGGCAAACCCTCCCATTTTTTTTGAGGGAGGCCTATGTCCAACAGTGGACTTCGATAGGTTGAGTTGAATGATTGTTGATTGAAGTGCACGACTGTCTTCTTTGCTTTATATTATTTTTATGTTATTGGGTGGAAAACCACCTAGCGGCCCACCCGATGTTAAGTGGTCACCGATGCCTATAAACCAAGCCATCCAAGAGACAGCTGAATTGTCTGTGCCTGTAATTACACCGGCATCCATACCGAATGGTATACAGGAACAAGAAATGTGTATGGCCGGTAGTAAAGTCAGGGAAATTCATTGTTACATCCAATACCTTGAATTGTCCGTATATTCAAATCACAACTGTAATTCGTTGGCTGTTGTATGAAATGACTATATCACGGAAAAGTAATGCAGGGCAAAAATCTCCTGACTATTATATACTTTCCCCGAATATGCTTATATAGGTATGAAGATCAGGGTGTAAAGTTCACTCATACTTTATAGAAAAGTGTGTAGTGTGAGTAGTGTTGTGTCTGATGGGCAACTGCCCGACAGTTGACGTCGGGATGTTGTATATGTACCAGTCGCTCGGTAAACTCTGATTGCGCGATGCAGGATTTGGGTGACGTCAGGTCTTTGATGCGTAGTTCGCATGTGGCGTTATAGGTCACATTCTCTATCGCAAAGTAAGCTTTTGACCTTCTTTGAATTTATCTGTTTTGTGTATGGCTGTTTTACAGTATCTAATTATAATTTTGTAGGCAGTAATAACAGTAATTTTGGAGTTTGTAGTGTTATAGAGAGATATGCTAATTCAGGCGAGGGGATTAACTGCTACTCGAGTTAGTTTTAAACTTTCTCTTTGAACTTAACATTTTATTAGTTCAGTAGTAGATATTATTTAACGTAAAAAATTACTTATAGTGAAAATGGTTAAGTTGGTAATATAATGTTAAGTAAATAATTGAAAATAATATCGGATTAACGGCTGATATGTTTTATTTAAGTTTTAAATATGTCGGTTTGACAGCTTTTGTATAGAAAATTTGCCAAACTGTTAGATTTATTCTTCAGCTAAAAATAGTGATGACTGTTGAAAAATCAGCCCTAAGAAGATTTTGTTTACTTTCCGGTTTACGGTCCTCTTTGTGGAAGGCCTTCCAACCCTACGTCTTCCGGTACGCGGTCGCCATTCCAATACCATTCGGCCACATCAGCCATCTGTTCTGCAAGCAATGTGCCCTGTCCACATAAATATTAAAGTATAATAGTTGTGTGGGATCAAGTGGTGGAATAAAAGGATCACTTTTACCTAAGCTAGTGTATTTTTGCAAAAATATTTA
Source organism: Polymixis lichenea (assembly GCA_949091785.1). Taxonomy (NCBI): domain Eukaryota; kingdom Metazoa; phylum Arthropoda; class Insecta; order Lepidoptera; family Noctuidae; genus Polymixis; species Polymixis lichenea. The sequence goes on along the minus strand of OX420953.1, from coordinate 6,660,007 downwards.
TAAATTAAGAAAAAACCACTTCGGCTGAAATTTCGTCTATTATTGTACGTCCCATACACGTCTGCCAATCACCATCTTTTTCTAACCTTTCACTCGCACAAAGTGGCATGCACAGAGTTTTTAGACAGGGCAGGCAGAAAATTAAAAAAAATGCACAAAAAATCCAGAATAACCGATTGCTTTACCTACACATGTGAGGCAATTAAATGTGTCAAACTCAAACTCAAACTCAAACTCAAAGCATTTATTTCAAATAAACCAATTACAGGCACTTTTGAATTGTCAAGGTCGGTGAGTTAGAAAAATGAAGCTATTTGCCCATTCCAAAGCGTAGATACCTATGGAGAAGAACGGGCAAGAAACTCCATGGACACTCTATTATGTAGGTATGTCATGTATTATGATTCATGATTCGTGAATCGTATTACAATTGATTTACCTTGAGTCTGTAAATCCGGTGTACTTTTCACGATCACTTGTTTTTTTTTCACCGTTTTGATAACGCATAATTTTCTTTTCTCTACACACACACCACGTCCTGAACTGACAACTTTCAAAGTGAATATTAACTATTTTTCACAGTAATACCAACGTTAAAATCTTAAATACATGCTATCATAGCCCGCAATCACAACACAAATAAATCGAAACACTCAGTGGCGTCGGGATATAAAAATAATACTACAAAAAAGTACGGGTAGTTTATGTAACAAAAGTTCAATGAAACAATGCTACTTTTTAAAATAGTCGCATAGCCAACTTTGTTCGGAAAACTTCGGTAAGTTTCGAAATTCGTCGTGTAGTAACAAAGCGTAAAAAAGTCTCTGCCTACCCTGGACGGTTGTGTGCGTTATTTTTTACATTGTGTGCCACGTATATAAAGGAACGCACACTAAATAAATCTGCATGACCACGAGAGCACACATTTAAACATCAAGACGCGAATAGTTTATGTCTCTCCCGAGGCACTTATCGGCGCTAGTGCATCGCAATGCGAAGTTGCGTCAAATTGTAAGAACGATCGATCGATGATACTAATGATACGACCGACGCTCGACAGGTGGAGCTGGTTTATATTTATATTATAAATAAAGATTTTTTGTCTATTGATAAATTAATATTAGTTTTAAATATTTATCCGATTTAGGTAGGGTAGGCAGTGTCTTTCTGCCTTTATGAACTGCATGCCACTGCTCGCACATCTATATACCTTCTGTCGTCGAAACGAATCTAAGGGAGAGGCAGTATATGCGCCCTCACGGCCCTAGCCTCCGCAGGAGACGCCCTGGGCGTCGGGAAGCCCAGGCTGATTCCCAGCCACCGTAGGCGTGGGCTTGCGGACGGCGAGTAATGGGTAGCTCGCTGTCCGGTAAGGACTAAGCCCAGGTCGACGGCGCGTTGTGTTCCACGCGCGCTTCAAAGAGATGTTAGCACCAACTGAAGGGGCCCGTAACGGCCGATGTCTGCCAGGGATGCGGGTTGTTCGAAAGAGATACCGTGGTCCCTCGCACACAAGCAACTGAGGGAACACGGGTGCGTTTTAGTCATTTAAAGTCTAACACGCCTTCTTGCTCCACCCAGAGCGGGAGAAGTTATTTGATGATTTCCCAACCCCAGAAAGAAAAACGAACCTACATATTATTAACAATCAATTATTATTTCTGTGATAGACAAAAATAATAAAAACAACCGAGTTCCGAAAAAACACTACAAAGAGAAAAATAACTTTAATTTCGGAAGACTTTTTTAGTTATAGTACCTACCCCACTAATTCGAAATTTCATCATCCTTGGGGTCAAAACAATGCATATTCATGCGTTAGCAGCAATCGCGGTTCATTTACTGTTATTTTTTGAAGAGTTCCGTTGTCTGTCTCGGAAACGCACCATAAGACCTATATGAAATTGAAATGGGACCACACGGGAAGCACGAGCTTTCAAATAAAAAAAGAATCATTAAAATCGGTTCACCCAGTAGAAAGTTATGAGGTAACAAACATTAAAAAAACATACAGTCGAATTGAGAACCTCTTCCTTTTTTTGAACTCGGTTAAAAACGCTCTCATTCACAAAACTAAGCTTCATACTACACCTTCAAAATAATAGTTACAGGTACTCCAGTGTTTCACAACGTTTCTAAAGAGTTTACAGACTACCTACAGAGAAATACAGAGCCCCATTGTGTGTCAGTGTACCTGTCTACCCTCATAGCACAAAGGAAATCTCGGACACAACTAACTTTATAATAGACAGTACTTAAAACATTATTCTGTTCCTTAAGAAATAAACTGTTGAGTAGTTGAGAGGTAAGGTTGAAGTTTGAATGAAAAGGAGGTAAATTATAAATTTTCTTTTGTGACAGTGGAGGTTACTTTGGTCCTAGTTCTTGAGGTCTCTAAAGAGTAGGCTAGCTTTTGTAGCTTTTAGAAAATTCAAACTGTTTATTTTTACCTATTCCGTGTGGTGCCGAGCGTAAAGAATAGCACCATCCTATTTCTTCCGTGGGTGTCGTAGAAGGCGACTAAGGGATATACTAGAGAATGGGCAGCAGTGTTCTCTATGCATTTTACCACCATACTGCGATCGCCAACCCGCCTGCCAAGCGTGGTGGTTATGTTAAACCCCCATTAATTGGCCTACGTCCAGCAGTGGGCGTCTTTCGGCTGAAATGATGATGACAATGATTTTTATCTGTTATGGCACCTGTGTCACCGCCAACGAGGAAACGACTAGATATTAACGATTTTCTTGCTGTAGTAATGTAAAAAGATTGTAGATCCTGGGTAAGTAAAAGAGATAGGTCATCATCATCATCTGCTTAGCCTTTTCCCAACTATGTTGGGGTCGGCTTCCAGTCTAACCGGATGCAGCTGAATACCAGTATTTTACATGGAGCTACTGCCTATCTGACCTCTACAACCCAGTTACTGGGTAACACGATACTCCTTGGTAAGACTGGCTGTCAGACTTTCAGGCTTCTGCCGACCCGTAACGACTGTCAAAGATCCACAAATGACAGCCGGGACCAAAGGCTTAACGTGCTTTCCGAGGCACGGAGGGGTCTTGGTATGTAATGATGGTCACCCATCCACGGACCAACCTCGGCAAGCGTAGCTTAACCTGATCGATCGACTCGTGCAGCTATTGTTACTTAGCCACAAGCCCCTCCGTAGCCATGGGTACATACATTAATAGTTGTGTGAGTCTATCCGGATGAAGCTTAGAACCAGTATTTCTCACTATATCAATTCCATAGTTGAATTTACTGTTTTATTCCTAATCTTAGTTAAGGAAAACGTCGTGAAGACACCTGATCCTATTGTAAAAATCACAATTACCCACGCCCGAACAAAGTGTGGTGAATCTTATTATTCCAACTCGTTGTAAAATCATGGAAAAACTTGTACACTGCTTTATACAAAAAAAAAAACAACCGACTTCCGAAAACACACTATAAAGTGAAAAATAACTTTAATTTCGGAAGGCGGTGACTTTGGATATGTATTTAAATTTTTTGTCACCGCCTTCCGAAATTAAAATTATTTTTCACTTTATAGTGTTTTTTCGGAAGTCGGTTGTTTTTTTTTGGAAAAAGTTTTTATTTTTCACTTTTTGGTTATAGTACCTACCCCACTAATTCGAAATTTCATCATCCTTGTGGTCAAAACAATGCATATTTATGCGGTAGCAGCAATCACGGTTGATTTGCTGTTATTTTTTGAAGAGTTCCGTTGTCTGTCTCCAAAATGCGTCATCAGATCTATATGAAATTGAAATGGAACCACACGGGAAGCACGATCTTTCAAATAAAAAAATAGTCATTAAAATCGGTTCACCCAGTCGAAAGTTATGAGGTAATAAACATTTAAAAAAAATCAAACAGTCGAATTGAGAACCTCCTCCTTTTTTTGAAGTCGATTAAAAATACAATATGATTTTCTCAAGGAAAATGCATGAAATGATGATGCTGCTGATGCTTTTTTTGCAATTTCTCAAATAAAATGTACTTTTGTGCCCTAAAAGATTCCCAATTAAGTCAAAGTCAGCTTACAGAGACTGGTGTACAATCTGTCCCCACAATTCTCAGCTCATATTAATCAAGGGTCGTTAAAACGGGCTAGTGATGCGCTCACTCGTTAACGTAGGGAATAGGGAAATAACTCTTTCATCCATAGGTCGTGATTTTCCGGGTCTGTGCGAAGCGATTGTCGCCTGACCGAAGTATTTAGATGTTGTTCTACTGAGTGTGGGAGAGTATTCAATAGGCGATGCTATAAAAGAGAGGGTATCCTGCTATCCTACTTACATATATTATTTATCCTAATAATATTATTAATGTAAAAGTTCGTAAGTTTGGAAATTTCGATGTTTGTATGTTTGTTACACAATCACGCAAAAACGGCTGAACGGATTTGGATGAAATTCGGCACGCAGATAGTTTGTAACCTGGATTAACATATAGTATACTTTTCATCCCGGTATTACGTTCCCGTGGGATAATTACCGACCTCCACACAGGCGAAGCCGCTGCACTGGCAAAATCTAGTAGTTCATAATATTGAATATAGAAAAAAGTCGAGTTGCGTGTTGGTTCAACCTAATTGCAAATATCCTCCCTCATCACTTTCGTACATTTTGTACTAACTGTGGGTTGCACCGCGCTTTTTGTATTGAAATGCGATGCGCTGCGGTCCGCTGCGGCTGCAATGTGCGCCTCGTATAGGAGCAGCGCCATGTTACCAAGTAGCGAAGTAAATTTCTGTGGCGGCCAATCTCTTCGACAGCGGAGAATACCCATCAACGCAGAAGTAATTATAGTGCAAGTGCAGGATAATCAGTTTTAGAGGTAGTTCAACTAGAGGTAGTGAGGTAGTGTTTAAGCACACAAAATGACGACACAATTGCACTACCTCTTCTTATTTTTTAATGTTAACTTATGCTGTCCCACAGCTGGTCAAAGATCTCCCCATATAGTCCAGTTCTCAACCCATTAACATCAAAATAATAATTTTTGGATCGATATGAATTTTTATAATCGAGACTAGAAGCTCGTTTAAAACAAAAAAATAATATTCGATAGATTGGATTTTTTTTAATACATTTCAGCTGACAAAACAACAACAACAAAACAACAACAACAAAAAAAAAACAACCACCTTCCAAAAAACACAAAAAATTTAAAAATTACTTTAATTTCAGAAGGCGATGACAAAAAATTAATATACGAGTATATCCAAAGACACCGACTTCCGAAATTAAAATTATTTTTGACTTTGTAGTGTTTTTTTGGAAGTCCGTTGTTTTACTTTTATACGCTGATTATGCTAATGCATATTTTTGAAAAAGGAATACTTTCTGTCAAAACCTTCATTCACCCCATAATAATCACACTTTAATAAATCTTATCTCATAATTATTCTAATAATCCTTTCGCCATTTATCCATACGATCTTACCCTAATTACCTAAGAACCATAAAACTTCCATAAGAAACATCGCCCATACAACTCACTGCTTTAATTAAAATCTCAATTTTAATTAACTCAAGTACCTACTTTAAATGTAGTCCTACATAATTATAATACGTTCTTAATGGAGCATTTACATGAAGAGAATTACTTGCCTCGAATAGGCGATTATTGAGAGGAGATGAAAAAGTTGACTCGTGTGAATAGTACCTACAATCAAACGCAGATTTGAGAAGCTCGTGGCTATATAAATAATAACAGCCACACTGGCTGATGGAAGCTAAGCTACGATTACCACGGTCGGTTTGTTGATGGGTGACCATCCATTACTTTTCAAGAACCCTCCGAGCCTTGGAAAGCACGTCAACCCGTTGGTCCCGGCTGTCATTCGTAGATCTTTGACAGTAGTCAGAAGCCCAAAGACCAAGGGGTATCCTGTAACCCTGTAACGGGGTAGTGGAGGTTGAACAGGCAGTTGCTCCAGTTAAAATATTGGCTAGAGTTGAAGCCGATTACAACATAGTTCGTAAAAGGCTAGGCAAATTGATTGATTAAATCACTTGAACTGCAAAAACCTGATACGAAGTAAAGCCGTTGTATTTGTCAAATTGTTACAATGGGCTTGCAAATGACTGTACATCATACTTGCACTTAGAAAGGCGAGAGCTCGAAGGAAACTGAAACCGTCCTTACATTAAAAAAAAAAGTTTTTCGGGTCACATCATCAGTGTCAGCCTACGGCAGTCCAATGCTGGACATAAGCTTCTTCCATCACACGACATTCAATATCTTTTTATTATTCTCAGCAACTCTTATTCAGCTGCTACTAGCCACCCTGCGAAGATTATCACTCCACCTAGACTGAAGGAGTCCTACCTTTTGTTTGCCGATTCGGGGTCTCCACTCAAGAACACATCTAACCCACGGACATCTGATGGGGCCCGCAAGGGCCGATGCTTGCCAGGGGTTGTCCGAAAGAGATACCGCGGCCCCTGGCACACAGGCAACTGAGGGAACACGGGTGGGTTTCAGTCAGTAAAAGTCTGACACGCCCTCCTGCTCCACCCAGAGCGGGAGAAGTCATTTGATAATTTCCCACTCAAAAAAAACCCACGGACATCGACTCTACGGCTAATATAGGCGGCCCATTGCCAATTCAGCTTGTTTATTCTGTGAACTATGACAACAACTTTGGTCATTAACTGAGAATATCGCTTGACGAGTTTCTTATGTGTGACATCGTGATAAGTTTTGTTTTGTGTAAAAACTTGAGACCGCTAATCGTCTTCCGAGACTTGGATGCATAACATTATCCACGCTACGCACATCTCTTAATGGTTGGGAGAGAAATTCTCCCCGTGTAAATGCGCCATAATACGTTATTAATTTAATAATGTACTTAATTAATGTGTTAATTATTATATTCATACAATTTTCGTCTTTGTTAGTCTTTAAGGTTTTGTTTAATTTGTTCGTTCTGTAAGGCCTTTATTTAAACTACTGGGGGTTTTTAAGTTTAAATTAGGTTGCCTTCTATATCTTACTAAGCGTTCCTACTCCTAAATTACATATTCTTCATATAGTTTAACCAGCAGTGGTGGCCCAATCGCAATGGAATCGGCTGCGACTTACGAATTCTTAGGTCCGAGGTTCAAACCCTGATAGCCGCTTTACTTTGTGTAAACTGTAAAATAGTTTCGTTTAATACCACTGCTCACAAAACTGACTGGGCCGATTGACCTGATCTCTTGTATCATTTTGAAGACGACGCGCACTCGATATTCCCACATCAATTTTATTAACTTAGGCTTTTTTTTAGTTATATATAATAATAAGTTTTTAATCCAATTCATCTATTTTGTGATGTGGGTATCTTAACATAATTAGTAGATGAATGCACACGAATTTATATGGGGTACCTACCTATCATCATTCTATCATTCTCCTGCCCTTATCCCAATTTATTTGGGGTCGGCGCAACATATCTTTTCCTTCCAAACTTCTCTATTAGTCGTCATCTCCGTAGTCACACCCTTTCTAACCATATCATCATTCACACAGTCCATCCATCGCTTCTTTGGTCTTCTCCTACTCTTATAGCCATCGACATTCATACTCAAAACTTTCTTCACGACGTTTTTCTCATTCCTCCTTAGCACATGCCCATACCATGATAACCGATTATAACCGATGATAACGACCTACCTACTACAGTTAAATACTGAAAAATAAAAAAAGTTATTTTGTAAAAAGCTTTTACCTTAAAATATAGTTAAGGACACTGTCGCTCGTATGAATGGTCACAGACATTTAATATTGATATATATAATATATATATAACGATATATATATAATATATGAAATTCATCACAATACAATACAAAACACAAACAAAAATAAAAACATTTAAATGGCATTAAATCGTAGCAAATAAAATGATTTAGCAAAATATGGTAAACGAAACTCAAAGAAATACATGGAAACACGTTTACAATATTTCGCAATTCAGCGAATTATTTAAGCCACTTTCGAACATTACAACTTATAAAATGAATTACTTATTGAAAATGCTACATACATAAGCTTTCATACAATTTTTGAATATCAAATGAATTTGTGGTACTGAAAAGATTTCATTGTCAATATTGTATCGGGTTTTTTTTTTGGATCGTTAATCATCAAATAACTTCTCCCGCTCTCGGTGAAGCGGGAGGGCGTGTCAGACCTTTACTGACTAAAACCCACCCGTGCTCCCTCAGTTGTCTGTGTGCCAGGGGCCGCGGTATCTCTTTCGAAGAACCCGCACCCCTGGCAGGCATCGGTCCTTGTGAGCCCCATCAGTTGCTGCTGACATCTCTTTGAGGCGCGCGTGGAACACAACGCGCCGTCGACCCGGGCTTGGTCCTTACCGGACAGCGAGCTACCCATTACTCGCCGTCCGCAAGCCCGTGCCTACGGTGGTCGGGAATCAGCCTGGGATTCCCGACGCCTAGGTATTGTGTCGGGTTAGACTGCGGTTTTTGTAAATGGGCGACATATTCACGTTGACTTCTCCATGTTTCAGAGAACATAATAAAATGTCTCGTTGTAATAAAAATTGTATTCGAGCCACTACGAAAAGCTGGTAAGGTAACAGACTCACAATGCTGACACAAGGCATGGTAGATAGATAGTAATTACTAGATGAAAGCGGCTGCGCCCGTGTCGTAGTCGAAAATTATCCAACGGGAACGTTTTACCGTCCAGTTTATCCAGGTTATAAACTATCTGCGATTTCATCCAAATCCGTTCAGCCATTTTTGCGTGATTGAGTTACAAACATGCAAACATCTATCTATACATACTAACTTTGCTCTTCAAAATATTATTAGGATTCTTTGCTTATGGTTAAGGAAAATTAGAACATCATAAATCTATAACTTTAAAAAATATAACGGCTCTGGCTAGTGGTTAACAGAAACGTCCATAATTACTTAGAACGAGGGCTTAAATAACAATAGCAATACACAGCAAAATAGCGATTCGCCGAGGACGTAGTGACGTAGTGTCAGCAGGTCTCTCGACGTCTTGTGTCATCGGTAGATGACAGCTGTGCGACCCAGGCATAAAACACTAAACGTCAACCATCGACACAGCGCTTTGCCACCAGAATGTCTGTTAACAGTGTCACGCTTTTCTTGCCATCCAACCTTTGCGGCGTTTCTTGTAAATTTAGTGGCGCCAACCCATTTGGGCCTTTAAATATATACCTTAGGTAGACATTTATTTCAACTTTTTTTTTATATATTTTGCCAGTTGTGTTTAAGTCCCACGTTATAATGGGCGACCCTATTGCCTTTAACCCAGTACAAATCCACACTCCGGGCTGCTACTGAGAAATTCAGAAAAACCTAATAACACCTGCCTAACCTGGGAACTGGGAATCATACCCAGCACCTCATACTCAGCCGTAGTACTTGTGACCGGCGAGAACTCACATTTAAATCCAATGAAAAAAAGCCAAAAGTACTCGCGGTACATACGTTTTGCATATGCAAATAAATTTGTACTGAAAGGGTCGCTATAAAAATGTTTAATATTCCAGTTTTTATATGAATATTCACTTGAAGTGAATAAAATGTTGACCATTCCCGTTTTATTGGATTTACTAACAGAGACTAATGGTAGTCTACATGTAGTCACAAGGACAGGCCCTTGTAGGTAGGTCTCCTAAAGGTTATCTATGTAGGGATTGGGTTCAGATAGGGAATGGTGTAGTATTTTTCAAAGCTGAAAGCCGCAAAGCCTGTTTGTCAGATTTGCGGGCTTCTGACGACGACGGGCTAACAGCTTAAAATGCTTTCCGACGCACAGGGGTCGTTCCCCGGCAAGCACGTATGTAAAGATGGTCACTCATCTAAGGACCAACTGCGGCAAGCGTTGCTTAACCTGATCGATCTACCCGTCTGACTGTTATGGTTACTCTTTTAAAACTGATCTGTTTACAAAATAGTGTCACATTAAATTTAATTGATCTTTTTAATCCGAATTCTTAAGTATTGGTATCTAAACTAATGTGTTAATTACAAACTGTAAATAAAGTTGCCATACTTACTCATCCATAGTATGTTCTACACTGAATAGCCCTTTTCAGGTCAACTGAAGATATAAATTGTATGCTGGAAGCGACTCTATTCTCTTAAATAGGTCGCACCAACCGTGATTGTATGCAGCGCTTGAAGCAGAATGGCGGTAATGAAGATCGAACTTTTGTTGCACTAGTTATTATTTAAATTCTTCGTTTGTTTTCAAAGTCTTGGAATACGGATAGGTTAGTTTTATTCTGTTCCACGTACTAGTAACATCGACAAATAAATCTCTGTTTATTCCACATAATATTAATTAAATCCAAAATGGCGACAATTTCATTGAAATCAGTCCAAAGTGATACAGTAGTAGGCAGTCCTCCAAGTAAAAATACTGGTATTTCGTTTCATTTGGTTAGTGCGGAAGCCGACACCAATATAGTTGAGACAAGGTATCGCAAATAATGAAGATTTGATTTAAAAGAATCATTTGATCTTAAAACAAAGAAATTATTTGCCATTTTTGAGAAACGCCCGCCATAGTATTTTCATTTGTAGTTTTAGTGGCAATGGTGGGAGGATGCCCTGAGATCGACAGCAGGTACGACGTAGACAAGGAAAGCTCACGATCTAAAACCGTGGAAGGGTCGAGGGAGAGAAAAAACATCGTGAGGAAACCGGCCAAGTCCAAGAACTAAACATTCGAAGACGTGTGACATCAACCAAACCGCACTGAACCCGTGTGGTAAATTTCGGCCCACTCCCTCTCATAAAGAGGAGGCCTGTGTTCCAGCAGCTGTACAAAAATAGGCTGATTATGAACCATTTTTACATCCGCCATAAATTTACTACAGATTTCCCAAGCTACATGACATCTTGCGTTCTATATAACTAATCAGAAGTGACATACGGGTTCCATTAACTACTACGCAACTTAACCAAACAGGCTAACTGCATTTCAAGTTGAGAGATCCATACACTGATCTACGAGTATGTGTGTACTCTAATAGCTTGGCAAACTAATTTGTACAAGGAACATTACGTTTACTAAGAAGTTTTGAAGGTTGGGTACAGGTGAGAGGGAAATATAGGTAATGTGTTGTTATGCCACTTGACGTAATATGTAAGTAATAGTTACAGGCTTTATGAGAGCTACCTGAAAATAAGTAATTTATTAATAAAGCACCAGGGTAGCGAAATTAAAACCTTCTTACGTTTTCTGCACCTTGCCGGTCAGTGCCAGGCCGTAAGTTGAAATTGAACTGCAATTGATTATTGTAGACATAGAAGATTGTGTTGGATTAAGGAGCCGCTGTTTTTTCTGCATAGGAATCTACGTCGTGGAACGGGCTCTTTTAGAGTTTTTTTTAAATCTCTTTGTTCATGTAATCCCATTGAGTGATTTTTTCATAAAATAGTCTTTAGCTGACCTTACCTTAACGCATCCTTGAGCTATGATTGAGCTAGCTCAAGGCTGCTGACGTCTGTACATTGTTTACTGACAACATTATACATACATTTCCACCATATACGTTTGTAACAGAGTTTACAAAGTATCATCTTCAGATAAAAAAATGAGATTTAATCGGTCTATTCTTTTTCATAATATTCAGTTGTATATCCCCCGATTGTTGTTCCTTCTTAAGATTTTCCCACAGGAGGAAAATTATATTCTGAGTATTCGCGATTCCTATCCAAACCTTTCACGAATGCTTCCTGTGACCAACATTTATTTTAAAGATTTTCGTTACATTCATAAATGAATGAAAAATGTAGGTAGGTAGTTGTCAAGTGATTTCATTTTAAAAGTCTGGTTATAACCAAGATAACTATCTTATCATTTTGGTCTTTTTTTTTTGAGGGTGGGAAATCATCAAATAACTTCTCCCGCTCTAGGTGGAGCAGGAGGGCGTGTCAGATTTTTACTGACTAAAACACACCCGTGTTCCCTCCACCCATGTTCCCTCAGTTGCCTGCCGGTAGGGGCCGCGGTATCTCTTTCGAACAACCCGCCCCCCTGGCAGGCATCGGTCCTTGCGGATCCCACCAGTTGGTACTGACATGTCTTTGAGGCGCGCGTGGAACACAACGCGCCATCGATCCGGGCTTGGTCCTTACCGGAAATCGAGCTATCCATTACTCGCAGTCCGTAAGCCCGTGCCTACGGTGGCCGGGAATCAGCCTGGGTTTCCGACACCCAGAGTGTCTCCTGCGGCGACTAAGGCAATGAGGGCGGATATACTGCTTCCCCCTCACATGCACCGCCTCCCTCTTCGCGAGCGTTACTGCTTCGCTGAAGGAGGTGACGGCTACCCACGCACTCGCTCTGTACCATGGCCTGTATCAGGGCCGGAAGTGAGAGATCGGCGCCTCCGGTCACCTCCACGAGGACACGGTGGTGCTCCTCCCAAGCCGGGCAAACCTCTACCGTATGCTCCATTGTGTCCTTAGGGCGATCTTCGCAATGGAAACACCCGAGCGTTTCCTCCCGCCTTATCCGAAACAGGAACCTTCCGAAACAACCATGGCTGGTGAGGACCTGCGTCAGGCGGAAGGTGAGGACACCGTGCCACCTCTCAAGCCACTCCTCAAAGGGACCTAACGCCGCAATCGTGGCGTGCCCGGGTGTCAGATCTTTAATAGTCGTAACGTGTAAGCAGTCAGAAGGCTAAAAGTCTGACAACCAGTCTTACCAAGGGGTATCGTGTTACCTAGTAACTGGTCCGATAGCCTCACGTTTGATGGTATTCAGCATTTGTTTAGACTGGAAGTTGATCCTAATAGAGTTGGGGACAAAGCCGGGCAGATTGATATTATTTTTGTAAGTAAATCTCCTGTATGACTATAAAATATAAAAGCGTGATGTTTTCAAATATAGGCACTGTATTTGATCCTATTCATCATTCAGGTGATGGTCAAATAAAATGAGATGAGGTCTGGTTCATCCCATTTTTGTTTTATTACAGAGGTTTTTTCAAGCATCTGCCCGTGGCTTCATAGATTTGAAAATTTTTGAACGGAATCCTAATTATTTTTCTGAAATAAAAGTAGCCTAAGTAACTCCTTAGAACGTCCGCCAAGTATCTGCCAGTGAAAATCCAGTCAATCGTTCTAGCCGTTTTTAAAAAGCTGTTATTTTGGCATTACAAACAGACAGTTTTTTAATGATTGGTAGTATGTTTAATTTTGACTTTAATAAAAGTAGCCTCGAAGTTTTTTAAATTAGGTACCCACTAGCTAATACACGTAAATTCAATTTGAAGTATTATGGGCAACTTAGTCGCGGGCTCGAACTCACTGGTGGGCCTGACTAAAAAAGTATGCTGTCTCACCAGGCATCGTGTCCGAAAGAGGTAGTGCCCGTGATGAGTAGTTAGACGCTAGTCTACACGCACAACGTTATGAGTGAGATGCAGGGTCAGTTATAACAGGCGCGTAAAAAATTAAGAAAAGTCCTTCGGAAGATCGGGTTTTATGAAAAAACCACTGCATAAATCAATGACCAATAACGTTTATTGAACTTTTCGATATTTGCTTTGTCGGTACTGACTTGGTTTGGAAGATTTCATACTTCTTGTATTACTTAAACACGCCCAAAGTTAAGTTAAATTAGCAAGAAAAACGAATCTATGTTGGCTCATAATTTTTCTATGGGTTTTTATTTTAGTAGGTATTCTGTTTCCGTACAGACAATGTTAATAGTGAGACAAAACTATACCATGTTTAATTTTGACATACATAGTCGAACAGTGGAGTAATACACTCCCAAAGTTTGTATGGAAAAAATGTCGACATCCACCCTAAAGCTCCTAACGTGCAACGGAGTAATTTTCTACCTTGTGTATTTTACCAACTGAAAACCCAAACGATCTTTTTACGACCCAAAAATAGAACACAGGACACCCATAGAATGTTCACACCCCGCATTCATACCCAATGAAGCGTAAACCGTGCCTACATACTTATAACACGTAAAAGCGATTACCAAACGAATTTACCCACACATTAGCGAAGCTTGGTAACTGATGGTGAACTCTTGGTAATCAATTATATTTGACGGTTGCCTTGTCAAAAATGAGCGATGCCCAAAGAGTTCCTAATTCCGGTCTAACACGCGGGCGTATTAATATACGTATTCTAATAGATGTGGTCAGAGGACCTGGCGGTTAAATAAGACGCACTGGACCCGTACATATGAAGGTTAAGCTACACGTCCATTCGTGGATGGGTTACCATCCATTTTATATCGAAACCCTTCTGCGCCTCAGAATTCACGCTAAGCCGTTGCTCCCAGCCAGCCCCGGATCTAAGGGAGCCGGAGCACCCGTCCCGGGCGGCAGTTTCAGGGTGCGCCAAAATCATAATAAAAATAAAAGACTTGCTCCACTAAGCGCCTAGAATACAGAAGCCTGGTTGGCTCACCGTTGACTTGCAATAAAAAGGCGCCATACAGGCCCATACCTATTTATCTCAAACGTTGGAGATAGGGGCGCCACTATCAAGTGTCTGACCAAGTTCTAAAAAATCGTAGATCCGGGGCTGCTCCCAGCTGTCATTCACAGGATCTTTGATAGTCGTTATCGTCAGAAGCTTAAAAGTCTGACAACCAGTCTTACCGAGGGGTATCGTGTTACTCGATAATTGGGTTGTGAAGATCAGACAAGCTGTCACTCCATGTAAAAAACTGGTTAGCTGCATCTGTATATACTGGAAGTCGACTCCAACACTGTTGGAAAAAGGCTAGTCTAATTTATTTTATTTTATTTGTTTATTTACAGTTATTGCAAACGGTATAAAACCATTTACATTCATTAACATAGAAACAGAAAAAAGGTTAACAATAATTATGTTAGGTTAGGACATATAATTACCTAAATTAAAAACTAAAAACGTTTTCCAAAAACATTTATGCGATAGCAGAAATCGCGGTTGATTTGCTGTCATTTTTTGAAGAGTTCCGTTGTCTGTCTCCGAAACGCATCATCAGATCTGCATAAAATTTAAATGGGACCATTTCGGAATAAACCCCTTTCGAACAAGAGAATTTTGCAAATCTGTCTATACACCGTGACATTTTAGTCGTCTTATAACGACAGCCCACGTCATGTATCCAATGACTACTAATCATTTATAAAAAAATTGGAATTTATAATATTTGTATACTTAATTAAAAACATGAAAATAACATTCACTAAGACGCATGACGTAGTTTGAAACATCCTGTTATGGAGATGGAATTAATGTTGGAATGTAATGATAGGTAGGTAGATATCTTCTACCGTTTGAGACATAAACATTACTTATTATCAGGGTGTTTCATAATTCTAAAGCATTATTTATTTTTCTTTGTACCTATTATCATAATTAATGGTAACAATGTTTTAATCGCGCCTAGAGGTATCTTATGACGGATACATTGAGTGGACCGCCTTTGTAAGACGACTAAAATGTCACGGTGTATGTGACGGAGTTATGCCCGAACATAGGTACATAAAAAAATTGCATGTCGAATTGACAACCTCCTCCTTTTTGAAGTCGGTTAAAAAATAAACAAACTGATTGAAATGTGGTCGATCGTCAGTTTTAGTGGAGATATCTATAACACCACTTTACAGAATCCTCACCTATAATCTATAATGTTAGATAGGTAGGTACCTACACTTTACTCATAAGCTGACCTAGAATAGTACAGAGTTTCAATAGAACGGAAGCTCAGCTTAAACTGGTTTTCCTAGTACCTACTGATGTGCGGTTTTAGGGGCTGTATTTTTAGAGTCGACTTTTAGACAGTGCTAATAGACGTTGGGGCTTTATCCTGCTTTAATTACAGGAGTTATTGGTTAGTTTTCATTTGAAAGCTTTAAAAGAAGGTGAGATTTTTTTATGAGACTGAAAATTGTCTTATTGTCGTTAGCAGTTAACTCTGTCCATTACAGTTGCAATACCATAGAACATAATAATATGCATTTAGAATAGTTCCTCGATAATTTCGTTTTTATAGCCTCAACAAATATCCAAACCACGTCTTGTATTTTGGTGTCTGCATCGACATTGTAATCATTATCTCCCAAGGCTTTTCCCGACTATGTTGGGGTCGGCTTCCAATCTAAAAGGATGCAGCTGAATACCAGTAGATATATTGCATCTGATCTGCAGAGTTCAATTACTAGGCCATCTTCATCAAACCAGACAACGTCAGACAGTAACAAGCGTAGCTTCCAAAAATCTTCTACGTACAGTATCTTTCCTTCACAAAAATATCAAAAACAAAATTGCAAGCCCTCCCAATTAAGCCCTTCCAGATAAGAGTGGGTTCACGTCAATCGTGTACCGAGCGGGGTTCAAACGACCCCTTCCTTGCCAATCCGACACTTTAAGCCTCATCCGGGATACAAACCACACTACATAAACCGCGACATTTTCCGGGATCTGTGGATACACCATATCTTGGATTAACACATAGTAACTATATCTACACATAAGTGATAAATTAAAGCCACTTTTATGTCTATCTGTGTAACCGCGTTGTTCTTCAAACTACGCAACAGATTTTGAGGCGGTTTTCACAATCATTGGAAGAATTGATTCCGGAAAGTTTATATGTTTATTACACACACAGAAAAATGTAATTCTTTAGCAATGACCTGACGCACCGGGGACATGCACCCATGAGCCATAATGCCGCAACATGGCTCATCACTGATGACCTTCAGAATGCCGTTGACGCTCTCACGTAGGTACTCTGTGCATCATGGACGCAATCCTTTGTCGCATGCTCCAAGCCACACCATATTTAAACCATCAGTATGTGCTTCGGCAAACTTTCCTAATGCACTGTAGGTAACGTGGTAGCCCCAACAACATTCTGAAGGAATTATTATACTGAACTCTGAGGGCGTTGCGTATATTGAACCCACAGAGTGCTCGTTAAGCTCAATGAGGGCAAATCTAAAGATTTAAATCTTTGTTCCTCGCGATGTATCCTGGCAAAAATGTTCCACACGGATTTCGCCATAAGCTACTGCCGTTTAAATCATTAACACCTCATTCAAAGGCCCTCTTAAAAATTCTACAGGTTGATAATTAGGGATGGGACCCTCCTTTTCAACATAAATAGGTGTGACGTCACAGCGAACATTCGAGACTCTTTTATAGATTAAAGAATTTCCAGATCAGTTGGCAATTTAAACGGTTTAGAGAAATAGGAAGGTACAAGTACTTTGAAGATTTCGTTACCTGTATTTCTTGAAAGGATCCCGACAGGCACAATGGCTCACATAAAGCTAGGATTAGATCAATGTCCAGACACAAAGGCAGCTCAAACTCAAAGCATTTAAATCAAATTATCTATTCACAGGCACTTTTGAATTGTCAAGGAGTTGGTCAGTCTGAAAGTTGAAGCTAGTTGACCAATTTTGGGAGATAAACGGGCCAGAAACTCCATGAATACTTTATATCATGTTACAAAAACTTGGTTAAATGACGGCCACACAATACCATGCAATCAATATGAAGTAACTTACAAAACTAGGTAATACGCGTAATAATTGGAAGGCGGTGACAAAAAACTAAAATACATATCCAAAGTCACTGACCTCCGAAATTAAAGTTAATTTTCACTTTGTAGTGTTTTTCCGGAAGTCGGTTGTTTAATTTTTTGGAAAAAAAAACAAAAAACACTTTTTATTTAAATTACCTACCCCACACCAATTCGAAATTTCAGCATCCTTGGGGTCAAAACAATGCATATTTATGCGATAGCAGCAATCGCGGTTGATTTGTTGTTATTTTTTGAAAAATTTCGTTGTTTGTCTCCGAAACGCATCATCAGATCTATGTGAAATTTAAATGGGACCATTTCGCAATATATCCCTTTCGAATAAAAAGAATTTTGCAAATCCGTTTAAGCCGACGGAGTTATGCCCGAACATACATTTTAAAAAACATGTCAGATTGATAACCTCCTTCTTTTTGAAGTAGGTTAAAAAGCTAGATGCTATGAAATATGGATAAATTTACCATAAAGTAACCGCCAAATACAAGTTTGGAAAGTTCGTACTTATCCTGCTCAAGTTTAAATGATACGTCGTAAATGCGATACATAAACTAGTGCCTGAAAATACGCTGAAAATTAATATGTCAACTAGTTAGCCAGCTGTTATTGCGATGCCTGTTAGCAAAAGATAACAGTACTGCCATTTAGTTTGGACTTTGCGCAACAAAACACATTTCACTAATTTGCTATTTAATATTTGGTGTTATGCTTGTGACCTCATTTTCAACACTAGAGCCCGACTAAGTTTTGTGAATCTATTTGAGTAAAGATTATAATTTTATCTGTCAGTTTCTGTCAAGATTTATGTGTTAGCTTCGTTTTAGACTACAGAAGGCCCACATAATGACATTCCATCAACGATTACGATGTTGGAAAAGTAAAAAAAAATATTGAATTGACTGCTACCGAAAAGCCTGTGTCACTCCTATTGAAAGTCGTTGTAGAAAAATACGAAAAGGTTCATAAGCGGTTTTATCTTGTCTTCGGGTTTACTGACAACAATTACGGTTTTATTACGGTTTTTTATGTATGGTTTAAATCCCAAATTAAAGATCCCAATATGTCAATGCAGCTCATTTTACGCAGTTTACGACTAAACGCCGACAGACACTACGCCGACAGACTGAACACCGACAAGAGTTTCCTTCGACGGGACTCTTCGCCGATACGGCTCATCAGGTAGATAATAGGTTAGGTTACAATTGCGACCCCCCGGTGGGTTTCCGAATTGTCGTTGCGGGGGGGCTCATTAGCCGTCGCTTGCTCACCCATGGTGAAGCGAAGAGGAACCCCGAGGTGGGGCCGCTCGTCAGGGCTTTTGTCCAGAAGCCGACGACGTAGAGGCCAAAAAGTAGGTTGCGGTGAGGTGCATCGCAACTGAGGCGGGCTGCGATGTCAAATGTGAGGCATCGCGGCTGAGGGTTACAGGCTGCGGAAGCGGACCAAGGGTGCCATACACGGGGTCGTCTGGTGCCCTTATGCTATTTGGTCCCTAGGGTGGTCCCGGGGTGCCATGTTTTCTGATGCGCCGGTGAGGGGGTTTTTCCCCTCCGAGAAGGGTCCGGTGACGGATAGCCGCGGCGGATTCGCGAATGACTTGCACGTTCCCGTGTTCCCACCACAAACCGCACTGGAGAACACAGTGGAGTTTTAGTGGGTTAGAGTCCCATATAACTGCGCTATCTCCCTGCGGTATCGCAGTATGCATGAGCATTTCTCAACGTAAAAAAAAAGGTTAGAATTGTGATCAAACGCGCGCGAGCCGAGCGAGCGAAGCGAGCGGTGCCGCGGCAGCGGCCGGCGAGCGCTACTTCTATGTTAGTGGCAGTTACATGACTATTTAGTAATAGCGCAAGGATGGACCTTGGCAGCGAAGAGTACTGTCGGCGAAGTGTCCTGTCGGCTAAAAGTCCCGTCGAAGTAAAGTCTTGTCGGTGTTCAGTCTGTCGCCGTTTAGTCGTACAGTCCATGTTACGAAACTGACAACTTAATCCGGTGCAAAGTTGTCATCTTTGTATTATGAACTTTACCCAAATCGAAATAAAGTAGGAAATACAAAAACTGGCTCAGAAGTTGAGGCTGGATCGTGTTTTGTTATAAGACGGTTTGTTTACAAGTTGGTAATAATTATAAGTCCAGCAGCTTTAGGAAGCACGTGCGACGTAAACTTAAAGTTAATTCGAAAGATTTTTTTTTCGATAATGCAAACTATGGATGCTGTAGCATTTTGGTTCAAACGCAATAATCTCACCGATAGATCAAGTCTTTAAACTTATGTAAATATTATGTGCGAAATGAGTATTTTCAATTTTGAACTCGTTGGGATGTTCGTTTACTTCGCGCATTGGTGCCAGGCCCAGAGAACTGGTTACAATGTCGTCAAATCCTCAGTTTAAATACACCTGCTCGCCACCCAAAATGGAACAAACTTCAAAACACTTAAGAGCAATGACACTTCGCCAAACACAATCCAAAAAACCCCTCAAAAACTCGTAAACTGATTACTGAAACTTCGAAACGCTTTTGATCAATTACTTCTGAAGTCATTACGAAAATTATTCTTCCACCCTCATTCTTCGACCTAAAAAAGTAAAACTCCCATCAAAAGTACATAAAAGTTCACGATTCCAGTCAATAGAATATTATCTGTGTAAAAAGCCGAGTCGAGCATTCTTCGGGATCGATTGGAAGTGAATAGTGGACTGCTTGGAATCGAATGAAAGATATCGGGTGCTCTGTTGAATCGAGTCGCATTGTGACAAATGCATTTTTTCCTCGTCCCCACAAATGCCTTGGAATTTAATAATAGTTGAATGTGAAATATAGCTGGCACAGATTTTGTTGGGATTAATGTGCATTGAGGGAAACTATTAGGTAACAGTAGAAACAGAATGGGAGTAGGAGGGCTCCTTGTAAGTACAAAGAGTCAAAGTCAAAGCAGAACTGAAATAAATCAATTTAAAAACCATTGGCTTTTGGAATTGTAAAAAGGATTGCTCACTTAGTGAAAAAGTAGGACTCGACCGAGGAAGCACCGTACATTTAACTGTTTCTAATCGGTTTGATGGAAGCTGATGAAAATGTAACATCTTAAGGTCCTCATTCTTAGTTAATCTTGTGCAGAATCAGGAGTAGTTTTGGCCCAGTGGTAACGGACGCAACTTACGAGTTGTAGATCGTGGGCTCGAAGTGTGCAAACTTTCGGCCTTTGTTCGGATGGATCGGTGATGAGCATTGTCACTTTCAGAGAGGTCTTACGGATAGAACGTTTCCGCTAGTAGTTTTACGGAACCCCTCGCATCCAGCACATCACCGCTCCTTTCCAATGATAGGTCCTCCTCTCTACGCTGCGTCCTGCCAATCACTTTGTAGATTCCCTCACAAACCAGGGGGTTTGGCATAGCACGTCAAGTCCACGCCCGGCGGGAAGTAGGATAGGGCCCTCCCTACCCTGCTTCGCGCAGAACTCCTTCCAACTCTCGGTCTGAGCTTTGGCCGCTTCTAACTCATGAGGGGCGAGCTCCAGCCGGGTGTTGACTTGACGTGCTATGCGGATGACACGCTGGTCACGGCCCGGGGGAGCTCGTACAGGGAAGCAGAGTTGCTGGCGACGGCTGCGGAGTCACAAGTTGTTACTCGCATACGGCCGGTGCAAACCCAGATAGCCGCTTTACTTTGTGTACATTTTTTCATCACCAATGCTTTCAAAACGATAAAGGAAAACATCTTGAGGAAACCGGCATTTCCTAGAATATTTTTTTAAACCATATCAGCACACACTGGACTCATGAGGAAGATTACGGCCCACTCTCTCTCTCACAGAGAGAAGGCTTGTGTCCCAGCAGTGAAAACATTACTTAAAGGTTGATTATGCATGCTAAGTCTGATAACCTTAGCCATTAGTGACATCGGTTAAGGAAAAATCGTGAGCAAACCAGCCTCTTTAAAAGTCTCATTCCACCTGATGCTTTGGTCTGTCACCTGATCAGATTAAGCTACGCTTTCCGCGGTGACCATCTTTACATAACAAGATTCTCCGTGCCTCGGAAAGCACGTTAAGCCATTGGTCCCGGCTGTTATTTGTGGATCTTTGACAGTCGTTACGGGTCGTCAGAAGCCCAACAGTCTGACAACTAGTCTTACCGAGGGGTATCGTATTAGCCAGTAACTGGGTTGTGGTGGTCAGATAGGCAGCGACATCCATGTAAATTACTAGTATTCAGCTGCATCCGGTTAGACTGGAAGCCGACCCCAACATAGTTGATTCCCGGCCACTGTAGGCGGGAGCTTGCGGATGGCGAGTAACGGGTAGCTCGCTGTCCGGTAAGGACCAAGCCCGGGTCGACGGCGCGTTGTGTTCCATATATGCCTCCATGAGATGTCAGCATCAAGTGATGGGGTCCGCAAGGGCCGATGCCTGCCAGGGGTGCGGTTTGTTCGAAAGAGATACCGTGGCCCCTGGCACACAGGCAACTGAAGGAGCACGGGTGGGTTTTAGTCAGTAAAAGTCTGACACGCCCTCCTGCTCCACCCAGAGCGGGAGAAGTTATTTGATGATTACCCACCCAAAAAAAACCCCAACATAGTTGGGAAAAGGCTAAGCAGATGATTATAATGATGTTAGGGTTTGACACTAAATACTGATAGCTTACAACACCAAAGTTTCCAGAGTGAGTTTTCACAGAATAGATCGGAGGAACTGAGTAAGTTCAGCCTTCTCTGTGTAAAAAGACGCCTGGGGTACTATTATTATTAGTAAGCACCTGAGCTCTTTGTAAATTATATTCTGGAAGAGAAATGTCACTAGACCACCATCAAAGAGCTTAAGCTACGTTCCAGTTTAAGTATTAAAGAAGCCGATGACGTCACAGGCACGAAAGACTTTTATCCCCTTATAATAAAGCAAACTTTTTTGTTCAGAACACGTTTAAACCACCAGTCCGGTTTTTTTATTAAGAACCCGATATGTACAGACGGCAGTCTTTTTTTTCAAAACTGACATCTTAGTACCGGACTAAGTTGTCATTGTTTAGTAATGTCAACGTCATGTCATAGTTGTCAAACTAAATATGAACTTGACAGATGGTTGTCTATGACTTCTAACTTCACCCCGAACAAAGCGCACACGCCTCTTACAAATATTAATCAATAAAACAGTGTTCTGAATAAATAATAATAAAAAGAAGTGGGTTTTCATCAAGATCCCAAACAGTCATTTTCATGTCATTTTTGTAATAAGAACTTTACCCAAATCGAAATAAAGTTGCAAATGCAAAAACTAGCTCAGAGCTTTAGGCTAGAACTGAATTTAGATCGCGTTTTGTCATAAGACAGTTAAAGTTTGCTTCAGGCTGACAACAGTGTGAAAAGCAAAAGTCTCGTCCTACTTGGACACAACTTACGAGGAGTTCCAAATTGTTGGCAGAATTTAGCGCAAACAGCCCATCTGTTTGCCAGTTCGGTAAAACCAGACCATCATTTTGTTTTGCACCTTCGAATAACCTAAACACGACAGGCCAAGACGGAGATGGTGAAATGAGCTGGACTCCAGTAACAAAGATCTGCAGGCAACTCTGCACAGAGAGAGGTGGCAGGAGAGTAGGAAAACCTTACCTATGAACTTGGACAAAATGGGTTTGTTGCGGCCCTTAAATGTGTATACGGTACACCCTGGACAATACCCGATTATACCTGGTGGCTTGTACGTACCAATCATCTTAGAACGAAAAAAGCGATTTCCTATGAAAACAAGGAAAATTCTTTCCCTGGATTTTACGTTTCGTATAACGTAGAATGGAAAAATACTAGAAAAAATAATAGAATAAGCCTCTAACAATATGATATTTGTATAAAAATCTCAGCCTTTCCAAATAAAATTATTTACTTCCAATCCACCCTTTTCTTTTTCACAAAAAATTCAACCCATATCTTAGCTTGCCCAAATGTAATTTATACATGAAGTAACATTACTAAAACCCTGCAAAATCCTCCCTGACATTTCAATAAACATAAGATTGAATAAACATGATATAAAGATTTTTTATCTTGAATAAAACCTTGTTTATATCTGTATCTAGACTGAGATAATTCACGACAAAAGTATATTTTTCACTGTCAGTGGTTCGGTCTTGAAGACTTGAATAATGAATTTACGACAGACGAGTTTGATGAAGCCGTATTAAAAAAGTGGCTGAAGATTTTGGGTATCAGCAAAAAATAAGCCTAAGTAAATTATTGGGGCTTTTCGAGATTTCTGAAATTACAGCCGTTCGAAGTCTTACTACCTTCATTCCTCCATAATGTTTTCTTCGGACGAGCAGGTGTTTCGTTTTGTATGGTATGGGTCGGCTTATTAGTCGATTCGCACGAAGTTAATTTATTTTGGGCGAATTGGCATGTACAGTTGAGTTCATTAATATATTGGCACTGTCAAGGATTCAAAATATTGTGAGCATTGGATAGCTCAATAAATTCTATAGAACCTATAGATCAAAAATATATCCTCATCTGAACGGTTCAATAATATATGCTGTATGTTAGGCAGTGATATCAAAAATTATGAGAAAAAGCAGTCACATATTAATTCATCTAAATCTTGACCATAATTTAATGATCCCAAAATTGTGAACGTTTTTGACGTTCATATGTATTTGAAGCTTGAAAGGGCCAATATATTAATGAACTCGACTGTACTTGCTATGACCAATTTCATAACTTTATTGCAAATGCCTAATACCTACGTATTTCTGGAGTTGTCGATTCGAACACAAATAAATTTGAAGAGTAAATTCTTACGAATCGGCTAATACGCCTATGGGTGCTATTGTAACCACATGCCCATGAGACATTTCAGATTTGTTTCTAGAATAGTAACGCAACTGATAAACCTGTGGCATTATACCAGGAGGCTTTTATTTTGGTAGTATGCTTTGTTTACTTTTTTTTTTGTGCTTGAGTTAAGTTTTCATTTTATTTGTTGGTATATTGGCATGGCTAGCTGACATTATGACAAATTTTTAAGTTCTGTGTCTCGTAATGATGATTACTTTGCCTACCTATGTATAGAATCAAGTCTATCTAACTAAACAGACAGCTGTGCTGCTGGGGAGTTTGTTGCGCCACTTCTTCTTCACAGCTAAAGCACTAGGAAGTGGTGAAGGGCGGGCGTTTTGGGGGACGGTCTTATGTAATTTTGACATTCGAAAAGTGCTGATTCTCAGCCTAATTTGAATATAGTCTAAAACCACCTTTAATCGGTCTAATTGAAATAAATGCTACGAGTTTGACCTTAAAGATCGCTTTTAGCTATAAGACCGTGTTAACCTATGTAAAATGTCTACTTTTATATCTGTGTTTTTTTTATTGCTGAATGAGTCTGTTCTTGACCTCGAACACGCCTGATGGAAAGCGATGGATGAAGTCAGTGACGAAACGAGCGTGCCCAGAAGATGCTTATTCAGTCATGCCTTGAAGGCAGATGGGTTAAACGCTGGCAACGACTTTGGCGTACGTTTAATGAATGTGGAGGAGATGCACTGAGTAAGACTGGTCGGGGTATCAACCAAGTGCGCATGGTACCCTGAGGTTCATCTGATAGCCCGGTATTAAAAGGGCGATGGTGGGGTCATATACGGCGTATATATTTAAAATATTTAATATCTAGTTGATAACAGACGTTCCGTGTGCTGCCAGACGTAAAAGAATAGCACCATCCCATTTCTTCCCGTGGGTGTCGTAGAAGGCGACTAAGGGACTTACTAGAGAATGGGCAGCAGCGTTCTCTATGTATTTGACCACCGTACTACGATCGCCAACCCTCCTGCCAAGCGTGGCGATTATGGCAAATCACCCCCTTTTGGGGGAGGCTTATGTCCAGCAGTGGACGTCTTTCGGCTGATATGATGATGATGACGATGATAACAGACATCCATATGCGGCAGTGACTGCAATAGGTGGACAAGTTTCCTTATCAGGTAAAATCATAATTTCAAATGCAAAGCCACTCCCTCCCATTAACTACTATAGTATTCTAACTGGCGGTTACAGTATTTATTTAATGCCCAGGGTCCGGACTAACCTCAGCAGCTCTAGGGAAATAAGATTTTTGCCATACCCCACCTACACAAACTAATTATGGTCAAGTACTAGCTTACGTTTCTCTTGGGATGACTGAGTATTCTACGGGAGGAAAATGGTTGGCAATTAAAGGACGATTATTAAATAAATGTTTTTGCGAGTTAAATAGTTTTGCAGTTAACTGCCAACATACCTTACGGCCTAGACTAAGTGTCATTTTATCAGCAATAACGACGACGGAAAAGGCGCGGGCTTGGGGACGGCGAGTAATGGGTAGCTCGCTGTCCGGTAAGGACCAAGCCCGGGTCAACGGCGCGTTGTGTTCCACGCGCGCCGCAAAGTGATGACAGCATCAATTGATAGGGCCCGCAAGGGCCGATGCCTGCCGGGGGTGCGGCTTGTTGGAAAGAGATACCGTGGCCCCTGGCCAGGGGCAACTGAGGGAACACGGGTGGGTTTTAGTCAGTAAAACTCTGAAACGCCCTCCTGCTCCACCCAGAGCGGGAGAAGTTATTTGATGATTTCCCAGCCACAAAAAGAAAGACCAAAGTGATAAGACTTGGCTTGACCTTGGCTATCCAGACTTTTTAAATTAAATCACTTGACAACTACCTACATTTTTCTTTCATTTATGAATATAACGAAAATCTTTAAAATAAATGTGCACAGGAAGTATCCGTGAAAGGATTGGATAGGAATCGCGAACACTCAGAATAAATTTTTTCTCCTGTACTAAGGAAAATCTTAAGAAGAAACAACAATCGGGGGATATACTAGGGGTAGGTACTATAACTAAAAAGAGACAAATAAAAACTTTTTTCAAAAAAGAAAACAACCGACCTCCGAAGAAACACTACAAAGTGAAAAATAACTTTAATTTCGGAAGGTGACAAAAAATTTAAATACATATCCAAAGTCACCGACTTCCGAAATTAAAGTAATTTTTCACTTTGTAGTGTTTTTTGGAAGCAGCTTGTTTCTTTTTTTTTGGAAAAAGTTTTTATTTATCTGAAAAAATTAAAATCAAAATCAAAAGTCATTTATTCAAATTAGGCTGAGCATCAGCACTTTTCGAACGTCAAAGTACATGAGACAGTCCCCCAAAACGCCCACCCTTCACCACTTCCTAGTGCTTTAGCTGGGAAGAAGAAGTGGCGGAACAAACTCCCCAGCAGCACAGCTGTGTGTTTAGTCGGATAGACTTGATTCTATACATACATAGACAAAGTAATCTGTTGATTACGAGACACAGAACTTAAAAATTTGTCATTTATGTCAGCTAGCCATGCCAATATACCAACAAATAAAATGAAAAATTAACTCAAGCACAAAAAATAAAAAGTAAACAAAGCATATACCAAAATAAAAGTCTCCTGGTATAAATGGCGTGATAGCTTACATAAGCAATGCTGGATTATGTTTACAAATGATAACCTAGGACCATCGACGTAAAATAAATAAACAAGTAGGTAATTATTAGCAACAATAACAAAATCATGGTCAGCTAGACGACCAGTCACCACAAGCAGCACCCGTTCTCGAGCATAACGCAAAGATCAGCCATTACCCCCCTCGCCATATTTGAGGGAAAGAGGTAACCTGATCCCCAACGCTACCGCAAGCAGTGACATCTACGGGAGCATGACGAACTTGCTGCCGGTTACTCAGGCAACAATAGAATTATCAATTGTCGAGGTCGCTAGCTAACCATCATGCCATACAACTCTTCATTAAAAAAAATTGTTATGAGTAGAACATGTCAATAACTAATGAAAAAACAGATTATAATTTAAAAAATTACTTAGTCAATAAAAATATATATCAATAATTATATGAACCCATATAACCTGTCTCTAGGTACGATTCTGGAGAAAGAACATAAACATTGTCTTGAGTTAATCACAGCGACCAACTATTTTTGTCATTTAAATAGTCGTTGATGGAATAGTAAGCCTTTAAACACAGGTTGGACTTTATTTGAGCTTTAAACGCATCAAAAGGCAAATCTAGCAAAGCAGAGGGAAGCTTGTTATAAAAGTTTATACCAAGCCCAACAAATGAATTATGAACCTTATGAAGCCGGTGAAAAGGAGCACGTAGTTTGTCCTTATTTCTAGTGTTTACGGTGTGAATATCACTGTTTTTAGTGTACAAGTGTATATTTTGTCTAATATGTAAGATATTGGCAAAAATGAATTGTGATGCTACCGTGAGAATACCAATTTCTTTAAAAAAGTCCCTCAACGAAACTCTGGCACCTAGCTGGTAAATTGCTCGAACAGCACGTTTTTGAAGCACAAATATATTTTGAATATCAGCAGCTTTGCCCCACAGCAAAATACCGTAGGACATAACGCTGTGAAAGTAACTAAAGTAGACTAACCGAGCTATATCGACGTCAGTGTATTGTCTTATTTTTCTGACGGCGTAGGCAGCTGAACTGAGCTTTCCTGCTAGGCTTGATATGTGTAATCCCCACTGAAGTTTGGCATCTACTGTTACGCCCAGAAAAACTGCCGAGTCTACAGTCTCAAGCACCTCTTTATTTAAGACAATGTTGGGACCTAGATTTCTAACATT
Organism: Polymixis lichenea; assembly: GCA_949091785.1. Taxonomy (NCBI): domain Eukaryota; kingdom Metazoa; phylum Arthropoda; class Insecta; order Lepidoptera; family Noctuidae; genus Polymixis; species Polymixis lichenea. The sequence goes on along the minus strand of OX420953.1, from coordinate 6,631,765 downwards.
CGGTAAGGCAAATTTTACACATTTAGTTTTCTTGGCATTGAGAACTAGGTTTTTTGCCGTAAACCAATCCGTAACCATTGAGAGTGCACTGTTTACATCGTCAAAATCTTGTCTATTCCTGTCTACTTTAAAAATAAGAGAAGTATCATCTGCAAACAGTACAACATCACAAATATCCTTTAACTAAAATGGTAAGTCATTGATATACACCAAAAACAAGAATGGGCCGAGTATTGAGCCTTGAGGCACACCTAATTGAACTGGTAGCCCGGACGATTTTACTCCATTAACTTCTACACATTGCAACCTATTATGTAAATAAGAATTTATTACGTTTAAAGCTTCGTTATGGACACCGTAATAAAGCAGCTTACGCAAGAGCGTCTCATGGTGCACGCAATCAAAGGCTTTGGAGAGATCACAGAAGACTCCAATAGCATTCTGCGATTTCTCCCATGCGTTAAATATGTGTTTCATCAGAGCAACACCCGCATCTGTAGTCGAACGACCTTTTGTAAAACCATATTGCTCATTATGAAGGAGGCTATTTAAATTAAAATGTCTTAGCAACTGCTTGAGTATCAACTTTTCGAATATTTTGCTTAGAAGATGAAACCTCCCCTGTTTTGTTACAAACATATTTGGTAAAAATGTATGCTGATGTTGTCAGTAAACAATGTACAGACGCCAGCACATCAAGCTACCCCAGTCTATCAAATTTTTCGATAGATTTTCAACTTTATTGCAAAGACTAAGTTCCATGTTCAATTGGAAAAATTTGACAGTAAGGGATAACTTGATGTGCTGGCGTCTGTAACTGAGGATGCCAATGTGTAGTACCTTAATTTTTTTTTTCAGCCTACATTAAGGTAATTTTTATAACCTACATTTTTGAAGATCGTCAACGAAATTCCGTTCACAATTTAATAATATTATTCAAACAACAACTGTTTGAGAAAGTGGCGGGATTTAAAGTAAGTGATTGATGAAGAAATCAATCAAAACAGGGTTTGTTTACACATTCATCTACAAATTCTGGAACAGATTATACTTGAGTTCCAGATATCTTCATTTAACACTTAGATCCTATTAAAACCTTTAGGTTTGGTCCTATGAAAGTGTTCCCAACCACCAAAAAAAAATCTCAACCATCAATGCATTTCCATCACAAAAAAAAACATTTTCATACAAAACTCAGCAAGCTGAGAACTGAGCGAAAAGGTAACAGTTTAGAGCACTCAGCTGAACAAAGGGGTAACTAGTTCAAGGTTAAAACTCGCGGGCTTTGATACAAACCACCGTGAAATAAAAGGTGCAACGGATTTGAATGAGACCTTGGAAGTTTGAGAGTGGGAAGGAAAATACAAGTTAGAGTGGCGGACTGCTGTGGGTCTTCGGTTTAGCAACGATTTGAGGTTTAGATTAATTTGAAGATAGAATCGAGAATTGTTGAAGGTTTTCCAGATACCAAGATTTACGTAAAAAAGTTGAGCCGTCATCGTATTATACAGGGTATAACTTAAGCACTAAAGATAACAGCTGGTATAGAATCACTGTACATAGTTTCAGTTCAAAATAAAATACTCTAAGAATTGATACCAAATTTTCGGTTTCATGTTTCTTAAATTCAAATCATAACAAACATGTCACCGCACTACGTAGGTCAATAACTTTCCACGTTACTTACCAATATCACGATAAATCTTTTCCGAGTGATGTATCTATTTCAATTTGATGATTTGGTTTCCGGTATCAATGTATTGAAAAATCTCATAAATTCCGAACATGTAGAGATAGGATTTAAAAAAACCCTTCCAATATCGTTCGATATCATTCAAAGAAGCCATGCCCTTGGTATGTACATACCCTTTCCATTACACGTTGTATACTTCCATACTAACATTATAATTATCAGCCTATATTGTTCCCACTGCTGGGACACAGGCCTCTTCTCGGTGAGAGGGCCGTAATCCACCACACGGGCCAAGTGCGGGCTAGCAGATGTCATAAGTCTGCGAATTTTTGCTTCTAGGGCATGCCGAAACAGGCTTGTCCTAGAACCAAATACGATGCTTTCCTTCACCGTTTTGAGAGCAGAGGTGATAATAGTACATTATTGCAAAGGCCGTGAAATAAGCAATTGCAGGTCAAGTATGAGTTTAAAGGTCGAGCCGTACGCGAGGACTTCAGTAATACGAGACAGGCAATTGCCATTATCGCCGAGGCATATATAGTGCTTTTCTCAAAAGAATGCAGGGAAATAAAACATACTTTTTGTATTATACATTTAATTTAATTAATATTAAAGTTACTTTACTCATATTGGGGAAATTACTAAAAGAAAATGTAATTATTAAATTTATATTTAATAAGTTTGTAAATAACAAATCAAGACGAATTTTCAGTGCCGAAAGGCAAACGCATTTATGGCTATACAGCCACGTGAACGCGATTTATACTAAGCAAAGAGACTTACTTTGGTATGCCAAGAATGATAAAAGAGATCCAATCAAAGAGTATTTAATAACCCCAGCACACCGTTTCATACTACATTACTGGAGCGGTGTAATGTTCCAAATTAAAAAAAACGCTCATGCAATGGATTTGATTTTCTTTGTCCGTAAATTCAATACTTCGCGTGTTCGTTCGTAAAT